>CM038681.1:71812229-73155247 GCA_021605205.1 Aegilops longissima
AGAAGCCAAGCAGGGTCACGCAAAGATTCTTCGTCACGTGCATCACGTCGATTGCGGAGCGGACCTCTAGGTCTTTCCAATATGTCAGGTCCCAAAATATAGATTTCTTCTTCCACATGGGTGCGCGTCCGTCAACGTCCTTTGGAACAGGTTGTCCGCGGGACCCTTTCCAAATATCACCTTCAAATCCTTGACCATATCATGTACATCAGCACCGATGCGGTGGCGAGGCTTCGTCCGGTGATCCGCCTCACCTTTGAAATGCTTGCCTTTCTTTCTTACGGGATGCCTGCTCGGAAGAAATCGGCGATGTCCGGTACACATTCTTCATACAACTATTCAAATATATCTTGTCGGTATCATCCAAACAGTGCGTGCATCCGCGGTATCCCTTGTTTGTGCGTCACGAAGGTTCTTGAGAGCAGGCCAATCATTGATGGTCACGAACAAGCAACGCCTTTAGGTCAAATTCTTCCCCATGTGCTCATCCCACGCACGTACACCTGTTCCATTCCACAGTTGTAAGAGTTCTTCAACTAATGGCCTTAGGTACACATCAATGTCGTTGCGGGTTGCTTAGGGCCTTGGATGAGCACCGCATCATAATGAACTTCCGCTTCATGCACAACCAAGGAGGAAGGTTATACAAACATAGAGTCACAGGCCAGGTGCTATGGTTGCTGCTCTGCTCCCCAAAAGGATTAATGCCATCTGCGCTTAGACCAAACCATACGCTCCTTGCGTCATCGCAAACTCCTTCCGTACCTTCTTTCGATTTTTCTCCACTGCGACCCATCATTTGGTACTCTCAACTTTCCGTCTTTCTTACGGTCTTCTGTGCCATCACATCGCCTTGGCATGCTCTTTGTTTTGGAACAAACATTTCAACCGTGGTATTATAGAAGAATACCACATCACCTTGGCAGGAATCTTCTTCCGGGCGCCGCCCTCGACATCACCATGCTCATTGCGGCTGATCTTATAGCGCAATGCACCACATACCGAACAGCGTTCAAATCCTCGTACTCACCGCGGTAGAGGATGCAATCATTAGGGCATGCATGTATCTTACGCACCTCTAACCCTAGAGGCGAGACAGCCTTCTTTGCTTCATACGTACTCTCGGGCAATTCGTTGTCCTTTGGAAGCATATCCTTTATCATTACCAGCAACTTTCCAAATCCCTTGTCGGATACACCATTCTCGCCTTCCATTGCAGCAATTCGATGTGGTGCCCAGCTTTTCTTTTCACCCACGCAATTCGGGTACAACAATTTTTGTGATCCTCTAACATGCGCTGCAACTTCTTCTTCTCCAAATCACTTGCGAGTTTCTCTTTGCATCGGCAATGGCCCGACCTAGATCATCAACGGGCTCATCGATGCCTCTTCTTCAGCTTCTTCCCGCATTGCCGGCCCAGCTTCTTCCGCATTACCGGCTCAGCTTCTTCCCCATTGTTGTATCATCGTATTCAGGGAACCCATGGCCGGGATAGCTGTCGTCATCCTCTTCTTCTTCATTGTCTTCCATCATAACCCCTCTTTCTCCGTGCTTGGTCCAAACATTATAGTGGGGCATGAAACCGGACTCAAACAGTGGGCGTGAATGGTTCTTGGCGAGAGTAATTGCGATCATTCTTACAGCCAGCACATGGACAAGGCATAAAACCATCCGCCCGCTTGTTTGCCTCAGCCATAGCGAGAAAAGTATGCACGCCCTCAACAAACTGGGAGAGCATCGGTCATCGTACATCCATTGCGGCTCATCTTCATTACACAACACCAAATAGACCAAATTAATACAAGTTCATACATAAAGTTCATACAACACTTAAATGCAACAAACAAATAACTCTCTAGCTAAAGCATTTAAATGCAACAACAAATGCGATCAAGATCGCAACTAAGGTAACAATTGATCCAACAGCATAATGATACCAAGCCTCACTATCGATGGCATATTTTCTAATCTTTCTAATCTTCAAGCGCATTTTCTCCATCTTGATCTTGTGATCATCGACGACATCGGCATCATGCAACTCCAATTCCATCTTCTCCCCCTCAATTATTTTCAATTTTTCTTTCAAGTACTCGTTTTCTCTTTCAACTAAATTTAACCTCTCGACAATAGGGTCGGTTGGAATTTCCGGTTCACATACCTCCTAGATAAAAATATCTATGTCAACTTGATGGGCATAATTTGTCATAAACACGAAATGCAACAAATAGTTTTAAAAGAGAATATACCACATCGAACCATAACAAGGGCGAGGGCCGACGGGACGGATATCAAAACCATGGCACTATGTATAACAAACAACGTCACGAGTAAGATAATTATTATACGAGTAACTATATATCAAATCACAGAAACATCAATTTTTATATAAAATTTCATGAACAAGAGGCTCACCACAAGGTGGTGCCATGACAGAGACGGTGAGGGCGATCGGCGGTGGTTCTGACAGAGATTTAGAAGGCACTAAGTAAACCACACCTACATATGCAAACTAAGTGTTATTTTGACCTCAAATTGCATATAAATCAAATACTAGCACATATATATATTTCCTCCCAAATTACTAAACTCACAAATTAATAACTATATGAACCAATGCAAGAGCTAATCTAGTAATGAGAGATGAAAGGACAAAGTTGCTAACCTTTGTGATCACTTGAATGGATGGGGGCCTTCAAATCTTGACAAATTTTGGGCAAAATGTGTGATGAGCTCGAGGGGAGAAGAGGAAGAATAGAGAGGAGAGGAGAGGGGAAAGGGGGAAGAACAGAGCGAGCTGGACGAAGGGTTTATATGCAGGAGGACCTATAGTACCGGTTCGTGGCACGAACCGGTACTAAAGGTGCTGGAGCGGGCCCAGACTGACAACATCCTACCACCACCCTCTTTAGCACCGGTTCGTGGCACGAACCGGTGCTAAAGGTTAGCCATGAACCGGTGCTAAAGGCTAGCCGTTGGAACCGGCACTAATGTATACATTTGTGCCGGCTCTAATACAAACCGGCACTAATGTGCTTCACGTTTGACCCTTTTTCTACTAGTGATGAGTGAAATGAGAGATAGTATTGGTTACAAACTCGGAGCAGAACTGTACTACTTCTTACCCGGGTCTGCGTGCAAGCTGCCAGAAGGAATGTTCTTGATTGCAGGACCAGATGATGTACAAAATATGCTTTCTGATCTGAATGGCAGCAAGACATGTCACCTGTACATTGTGTACAATAGAACTACGGGTTGTTTTCCTGAGGATGACATTGATCCCGAGGTTCAAATTTTACATGTTGCATGCATCTAGTTTATGGCTACGTCTTTTTGAGTTCTTCCTAATACAATTCCTATGGTTTTCTCAGGAAGTGAGAATCCAAGAAATGGAGGGTCTTGCTAGAGAGTTGGCAGAGAAAGACCAAGAACAACTTAAGTTGTATGGTTACATTGATGTTAAAGAGAAAAGATTGAAGCACATGGGTCGCCGCCAAGCCCGGCGGAATCTCCAACGACTTAGCGCAAGAGGTCCTTGGATTTTGGCGGTCAGAAGACAATATGGAGTAGGCTCAATTGTTTTTCAACCAGTTTAAGCTTCAAACCAGGATTATTTAGTTGCAAACAAACCTTTTGTTTTCTATTTCACACTATGTTCGCAATTATGGTACAATTTATTCATGATACAGTTATTTGAACAACAATGCATGTGTTTTATGATCAATCATACAGTTGTTTCTGAGTTGTTTTTGAGATGGCATTGTGTCTAAAGAAGTTTCCATCTATAAAACTTGGCACGCAGTCGCATCGGAATCGCGTATCACGCGAGAGGCGTGCGTCGCACGCGAGCTTGTTTTCGGGTAGAAATCATAACATATTTCAGATAGATAAAGTTCACGTCCGCCACCCGCGCATGCAAACCCACGTCGCCGCCATTCCCATGCATGCATGCCTCAGGCGCAGACAACGAGACGGCCCATCCGAATTAGGCCCATCGAATTAGGCCCATCCAGTAGGCCATTAGAACCCTCCCCACTCCACCTATTCCCCTCGGCTGTGGCCTCCTCCCTCCATCGCGGATCCCCACTCGTCCCCCACTGTCCGCCGCCCCTGCACACCGTCGGCGACTCCACCCCCGCCGCCCCCGCGCCCCCCCAACGGGATCGGCCAGATCCATCTCCTCAACCACCACAGACAGCGCAGGTACCCAGTTTACATTGACGTCTCAATGGTATCCATGCTGATAATGCTAGGTAGATCGGTCGAGTGTAGCAATTTTGTGCCACCAATCCACTTTTACGGAAAATTCTTGCTAGAAAACCATCTGAAACTTGTGATGCTTGCTCTTGTATAATATAGGACTTTTCAAAGTTCTGTTATGATGGCACTATTGGACACATACAAGAGAGCTGCGTTTTAGTTGTTATACTTTCAGTTACCATCCTTTGCTTGGGAAAGGACGAATTGGATGCATTCAGGTCTGCGGTGGATAGTGTATCATCATAATGTAGGTGCTGTGTTGTGTGATTCTTCATGCTGAGAACTTCAGCTTTTTCAATTATAGTGAAAGGCTTCGTATAAAAAACTACTAAATGATCACAAAACTTCTAGACAACATTCTGTACAATCGACCAAATCTTGAACTAAATGATCACCAAAAGTTGAAGGATTTTGCATCACATCACAACCATAAGTGTTCGCACCAGCATCATAACAATCACATAACTACATAACAAAAGCAAACTTGTTCATCATTACAAAAGCAAACTTGTTCAACATAACAAAAGCTAACTTGTTCAGCATTACAAAAGCAAACTTGTTCAACCACATAACGCAAACTGAGACACATAATACCACAAACAATTCAATATCCCGAGAGTAGGGTCATCCCAATGATCCTCCGCCTCTTGCCAATACTCAAACCTTCTTTGACGATTTGATTTTCTTCCATGCCTCGTAGGTGGCGACGCATCTTTCGCTGCGTGCTCGATGAGGTTGTTTGGCATGGGTTGTCCCCCATAGTTTGTGGTCGAATTCTGGTTGATCTTCTTCTTCATTTCCTTGTACGATGGGTGGATGAGGCTGGCTGCAAACTCAGCCAAAGCCTGCCACTTCTTTCCATTTTTTGGAACTCTCCATTTGCGCTGCATGTCAACGTACTTGTCGGGGTTGATCTCCAAACCAGACAATTTCAGCTTCTCCTTGTCACCTCCAATGGAGAAGCCAACAAAGGTGTCTGACTTCTTCTCCTGCGGAGGAGGCGGAGTTCCTTGGGCCTGCATCAAATTAATCTGGTGCATCAAATTCATCTACTTCAAAAACTTCAGAAACTACTAATTAGACATAAAATTCAGAATAGTATTGCATCTACTCCAGAACTTCAGAACTAGTATTGCATCTACTTCAGAACTTCAGAACTATTGCATCTACTTGAGAAACTTCAGAAACTTCAAAACTATTGCATCTACTTGAGAAACTTCAGAAACTACTAATTAGACAGAAACTTCAGAACATCAGGACTAGTATTGCATCTACTTCAGAACTTCGGAACTATTGCATCTACTTGAGAAACTTAAGAAACTACAGAAACTACTAATTAGACAGAAACTTCAGAACTTCAGAACTAGTATTGCATCTACTTCAGAACTACAGAACTATTGCGTCTACTTGAAACTTGAAACTACTAATTAGGCGAAGCGCCGAACTTGAAACTTTAGAACTGGATGTTTTTACCATTTGGTTGCCGCGGTGATGTGGTATACCAGGACGAGATCCTCCACGCATAACTGTAGAACTGCAGCCTTTTGCGGAGCTTCATCTTCCCTCGTATACTCGACATCAAGTCGATCGACCGAGAAAGCATGCCGCCGAGCCTCCTCCTGATCTCGCGGATCCTCTTGTCGACTTAAATGCGGATTCTGGTGCATCGACATCCAGCTTCTCCTTCTTGGTGGATATCAACCATGAGCGGCACGGTGTAGTCCTGCTTCGCCTGGGGGCTGAACGTCGTAAATGCCGACCACCAATGACTCCTTGCCGACGCCTCACCTTGGTGATGCTTGGCGAGCGGAGGAGTTGCTCCACGATGCCTCCGCCATTCTCTTGGCAGAGCGGAGGAGTTGCTCCACGATTCCTCCGCCATTGCCCTCTGGCCAGCGATGGTGGAGGCAGAGGGAGTTGCTTGATGGTGGAGGCAGAGGAGGAAGATGGGCGGCAATGGAATGAGGTGGGAGGCAGAGGACGCAGATTGAGCGGCAATGGAATAGGAGGGGAGTTCCCTGCGTCGTGGGGAGTTGCCAGTGGAGGGGAGTCATGGGGAGTTGCCAGTGGAAGGGAGGCGTGGGGAGTTGCCTCGAAAACTCAAACGTCCTGCCCTTTGGCCCTCGAAAAATCTGGAGGGGAGACGCGGGCCCTTTGGTTTGTCCTGTTTCTGAAACAAAAAAAAATAACAGCCATATTTTGCTCTCACTGCAACCATATTAAGAGATCAAAATGGCACCAAAAGTCACTTGCAGCCATCCTAAATGGCACGAAAACAGCACCAAAACAACATCAGCCAAAACAGCAAAAATGCATCCATCGATCGTTCTTTATTTCTTCTAACATTCCGTGTTACGTGCGGTGAGATAGACACAACGCTACAAATGCAGGCTGACAACGCCCACGATATCATGACCATCAGGACAGACGGCGTCTTCATCCATGCTCCGGTCCCATGAGTCGAGTCGAAAGTAGTGATGCTATGTGTAGTTCTGAAACATTGATTGGCTCATGTTGTAATTAAACTTTAATGAATTGTATGTCTCTTTGGTTTGGACAGTCGTTAAACTTAGATGCGATCGATGCTATTTATTACTAGGACCATGAATTGTGCTATTAATGTCTTGTGTTTCTCTTCCGATCCTTTTGTTGCATACTTATTTATTGCTTATGTATTGTCTGTTGTTTGGATAAATGATATAAAGAAATAAGAAAATCTTGTGAACTCGGTGTGGGGTTTACGGGTTTAGGGTTTAGGGTTTAGGGTTATTAGGGTTTAGGGTTTAGGGTTTAGGGTTATCGGGGTTAGGGTTATCGGGGTTTAGGGTTGAGTGTTTACATGCAAGCCCGGAAATGCGTGTGTCAGAGAACGTACTTGCATGTATATGTAGTAATGATCCCAAACTTTCTTAATGGCATCCCATGACCACATAGAGAATGAATGCATAATGGTTTCCATGTTGGGAAAAATTTTGAATTTTTATACGGTTTAGTGGGGGGTTAGGGTTATCGTGGTTTAGGGTTTAAGGGTTTTAGGGTTGACGGAACTATGTTTGTCTTACGGTGGGCGTAGCACACATCGGACATTGATGGGCGTTGGTCTACAATGGATTCCCTCGGTACCATCGATCCGGTCCGTTGACTGGCTCGGCCGACAAACTTCGTGCCACATAGAGCATGCATCCATCCACTGGACCGGATCGATGTTTTGTTGGTTTCATACAGGTGAGGAACCCAGCTAGTGCTTTCGGGGTGTTGACATGCTAGGCCAGAAATGCGCGTGTCAGAGATCGTACTTGCGTGTATAATCCCGAAAATCTTTCATGGCATCCCATGAGACCACATAGAGAATGCATGCATAATAGTTTCCATGTGGGGCAAAAATTTGAATGTTTTACGGTTTAGTGGGAGGGGTTTAGGGTTATCGGGGTTTAGGGTTTAAGGGTTTTAGGGTTGATGAACTATGTTTGTCTTACGGACGGGCGTACACACACCGGACATTGATGGGCGTTGGTCTACAATGGATTCCCTCGGTACCATTGATCCGGTCCGTTGGTAGCTCGGCCGACAAACTTCGTGCCACATAGAGCATGCATCCATCCACTGCACCGGATCGATGTTTGGTTGGTTTCATACAGGTGAGGAACCCAGCTAGTGCTTTCGGGGTGTTGACATGCTATGCCGGAAATGCGCGTGTCAGAGATCGTACTTGCGTGTATAATCCCAAAAATCTTTCATGGCATCCCATGACCACATAGAGAATGCATGCATAATGGTTTCCATGTGGGGCAAAAATTTGAATGTTTTTACGGTTTAGTGGGAGGGGGGTTTAGGGTTATCAGGGTTTAGGGTTTAAGGGTTTTAGGGTTGATGGAACTATGTTTGTCTTACGGTGGACGTAGCACACACCTCGGACATTGATGGAGCGTTGGTCTACAATGGCTGGGCCGACAACCTTCGTGCCACATTGTTCACATTGTCCAATTAACACTTTGTATAGATTTTTTTGGTAAAAAATGAAAGAAATAATGCAACTAATCTGAACGTAACGTTTGGCATTTATCAAACCAAGTTGCTACTATTCCTCAAAAAGAAACCCAGTTAGCCACTAATTGCGCCAAACATATCTCGTAATTACCAACGAAAATGGGTTGACAATTATATCTGGAAATTCTTGGACTGAATTTATTGCTCTTCCTTTTTTAGAGAACAATAAGTTAGAATGGTGGGCGGCGAGTTGGCACGGGCATGGCGATGGCTCGGGCTTGTGTGATATGTGGTTCGACCCGCGGTCAGTGCACATGTTTTGGAAGCCCCGAAAAGATCGCGCTCGTTAAAAAGAACTTGCATCGAAGCGCATTACTTCAAAATAACTAATTAACCCTACAATCACGGATATATACCTTCCCATTCTACCGCATATCTACCCTATCCTAACCACCCCCATCTACCTTGTTTCTCCTCACATAGCCATCGCAGGGATCGCGCCATCGCTTCTCAAGCGATCACGCCGACGCCGGATTAAAAAGATCTCTTCCACGGCTTCTCTCATCTTCGATTGCAGTGCTGATTATTTTTTCCATTGATTCGACCAACAAGTAATTTCCGAAGATATTAGAAAATCTAGCTTTTCATAGTTGAGTAGTTCTGGTGTGATTCGAGTACAGGATGTCATGCAAGAGCTTTTTGATTGATAGTTTGTACTAGTTGATCGTACGAACTGATTATGAATATTTTTTCATGGTCGTATTATTTCGAATTAGGTGGATGAGGGTGTGGATATAGTTTTCATACTATGGGTATATGTGTTGCTGTAGGGACCATGGTCTCAGAGGCGTATAACAACCGTATGGAGTCGACAAGTCTTTGCATGAAGCGCGTCGGGGATCGACTTGAAGGTGCAAAAGGATCGCTGAGGTAGATAAGAAACTGAAAAAGAACGTTCATCGTGGACAGGATGATAAAGGAGGAGCGTCGGAGTTTTCCCTTAAGATGGCGAAGATGCGTCTTGAGATTGAAGAAAAGTATAAGTGGGACTGTGAGTACATGGAAAAAAGTTTTCTTTAGGCTACAAGGAAATGCATCAAGCGTTGCGAAGGACCGGAAGCTTGTGGACAGTATTATACAGACAGAAGCGAGTCAAGATGGATGCCTATGTGTTGCGAGGCACGTGCGGATATGGACGAAGCTGCTACAGGAGCGGTCGGACATGGATTATAAGGCCATCTGGAGAAGGTCCGCTTGGAAGGACATATGTTAGAAGACCGTGCGATCTCACGGCCACCCGACAACATGTCTTCAATTATTCTCCCCCGTAAGTATCTCGCACCGATTCTATATATTAAGGACCTCGTATTCTATGATACAAACATCTTCAATTTGTGGCAACCTTATGTCGGCGATTGTATGTAGGCTAAGCATCATGAGGCAGCGATGCCGCCATTCACTCGGGACATTGCGATAGAGTCACCCGTTCAATGCCACATCAGTCCACCCCAACAACATATCGTCAATTCTCCCCTTGTAAGTACCTCATAGCGATGCATACCCAAGATATGGTATGACCTTTCAAAACTTGTGTGTAAACCCACTATCGACGTTTCATCGCGCAGGATAAGAAACCTGTGATGGCAGAGTCCCAGTCACACCACATGAAGGATACATTCAACATAATAAGGTGAGAAGGTTTGAGATGGCACAATCCCAAATCCTCCACATGAAGGATACATTCCACAAAAGCAGGTAACAACGCCGCAATGTTGCTATGCACATAAAAGTTATGTTTGGCCCTTTACTCATTGAATGTATTAACTCTGATGTGAGATACTAGGTGCTGGTCATGGAATTTTATGTTAGTAGGGATGATGAGATGTCACATGTCCCGAGAGCATACTTTGATGAACACCCGGCAGAAGTCAGAATTTTTGAACCCGCCAAAGTGACCTACGATCTCATTATGCACTAGTGCAGAACCGGGCAATAGCACCGGTTCATAAGGCCCTTTGGTGCCGGTTCCACAACCGGCACTAAAGTGTGGTCACTAAAGCCCCCCCTTTAGTACCGGTTCAGCACGAACCGGTGCTAAAAACCAACCACGTGCACGAGCCAGCTCCGGGGCCGGAGCCTGTAGTACGGTTGGTAACACCAACGGTACTAAATATTTAATGAGTTTTGTTTTATTTTTATTTTCAATTAAATTTGTGTTATCAATTTAATTCTTTTTCGATTGTTGATATCTTACGATACAACACATTGTACACGTTATGTATATATATATATATATATATATATATATATATATATATATATATATATATATATGCATGATTGGTTCTATTAGAAATTCTATATATATATATATATATATATATATCATCAATGTCTCACAAACCATCATATTAATTAATTCACACATACACACATGTATAGCAATATACAATTTCTCCTACATATGCATGTTGCCTTGAGCCAGTGGCATTAGCCTAATTGGTGCCTTCCGAGCACGATGGGGCGGTAGCAGGTAATAGTATTCTCCTTGGATTTATGACCTGGTCGAGCAAAATCCCGCTATTTCCTCTTGAAGTGCTTCTCGCTCCGTTTCTAGAAGCTTCTCCGCACCTCTGTGAACTGTTAAGAAGGAGATCAATATGCATGTGTATTAGTTGTGTGACTAGATATCGATAATGGTGTAAAAATTGTGAATAGTGTTTTGACAAGCGTACCCATTCCTGTCTTTGAGATCTGCTCCTTTGGACGCCATCATGCGAATGTTATCGCAAGCGCAGAATGCACAGATCAGTCCCCGCGTCGCTTGGGGCCTTTACGAGAATGGAATTTGATCAGATAATAATTAATCAAGCATGATAATTAAAGAGATGGCAGCTAGCTAGCTAGCTAGTACTACTTAATTACTTATGTTGGGTGAAACCATTTAAGCTTTTGTTTCCATTCTCCACAGGTCACGTTGATGAACCTTGCCCAAGCCCTGCCCGACAAAGAAAATGAATAAAGGGTTATTAAATATAGTTCATATCATGAAAATGACGAATTAAATAGGCGAGATATATAGTTAATAATGATTGAAATTACCGTTGACTATCCCAAACAAGATGTTATAGTCAGTTTTTTCTTTGAGTAGTGAGTCCGATATTTCAACTGTTCGGTGTCAACTTTAATGATACACAAGACCCAGTGAAATCTGCATGCACACACATTTGCATGTCTTAATTAAGCGGGCATATGTAAAGCAAAAACATGTAGCTAGCTAGTAGGCAAAAACAGAGAATTTGTAGTACAAGACAGTGTGACTCACTGGAAGTTGTAAGGAAGTAGTATATCTTCATTGTATTTGAGGTGCTTCAAGAACTCTAGCATGTTGTCCTCTACGGCCTTTTGATGATGTGCATTTATTTGCCATGTGTATTCATTAACGGTGTTTGGGTCAATGAACCCGATGCCAAAGCGTCCACCTTTTCTCATTTCATATATCTTCATCATGCATATAATACCACAGAAAGGAATACGGTGAGGATAATTACAGGTAATGATTGATCAAAAGGATCAAGTACAGCTAGCTTGAGACTTAAATTACGAAAGAAATCACTTACGAGACAATAGCAAGCGGCGATAGATTTGTCGAGTGCGTCTTGATTGTATAACTGAAACAGTTCGAATACTCAGCGGACAAAGCTTTCTCATGGAAGTAATGCTCCTCCTTGACATTCACCATGAAGGACACTCGATCGAAATCTTGGTAATGTTCATGTACCATTGATGCAATTCATACATTCTCGTTGGGAGGTTCTTGACCTTGTGCGGATGGACCAAAGGTTGGCCCGGACATATTTCCGTTTTATTTCATCCTCTCTAAGCACAGGCATGGGCTCGATCTCGAGGAGTTGTTCAACAGTGATTTTGAGAACTTCAGCCTGCATTATATGGTCCTCCGTTATTACCACATTGCCCACCTTAGGAGCGTAAACTGTTTGCCCACAATAATATTGGGCGCAGATTATCACGTGTTGTTGGCACAACAAGCGAGGGATCAATTGCGCGCCTGTTCTCCCAGTTGGGAATGGTTTTCCGCATTTTTGACAGCTACTTCTTGTTTGCTCGATCCCGAGCTCGCCTCCTTACGTAGACGTGCTCGATTTAACTTCCTGATGTGGCGCTCATAGTCTGTGTCAACACGCTTGGGAGCTGGTGGTTGAGCCATACGAATGAAGTGGTCAATCGTTTCCTTAGGCACTTTCTCCCTTGGCGGCGGTGGCGGTTTCGGTGCAAAATGGGCTTCCACCTCGGACTTCGATATGGCTGCGATTTCCTCCTCGGACCTGTCATAAGACCTCTGGAACTTTTTCTCTACCATGTTTATTATTCCCTTTATATTCGACGAGAAGCCGACGGTACCTTTATATCGAGCAGGCATTCAAAGAAGATTTCCTTCTCTTCTTTGGTAAGGCGTAGCTTGCATGACCCGATATATGCCGTCTTCTCCGTGCATACGTTGCTGGTCCTCCTGTGCCTCAGGTGTATCTTTTGTCTTCCCATACACGCCCAAGAAGCCAAGCAGGGTCACGCAAAGATTCTTCGTCACGTGCATCACGTCGATTGCGGAGCGGACCTCTAGGTCTTTCCAATATGTCAGGTCCCAAAATATAGATTTCTTCTTCCACATGGGTGCGCGTCCGTCAACGTCCTTTGGAACAGGTTGTCCGCCAGGACCCTTTCCAAATATCACCTTCAAATCCTTGACCATATCATGTACATCAGCACCAGTACGGTGGCGAGGCTTCGTCCGGTGATCCGCCTCACCTTTGAAATGCTTGCCTTTCTTTCTTACGGGATGCCTGCTCGGAAGAAATCGGCGATGTCGTGTACACATTCTTCATACAACTATTCAAATATATCTTGTCGGTATCATCCAAACAGTGCGTGCATCCGCGGTATCCCTTGTTTATCTGTCACGAAGGTTCTTGAGAGCAGGCCAATCATTGATGGTCACGAACAGCAACGCCTTTAGGTCAAATTCTTCCCCCATGTGCTCATCCCACGCACGTACACCTGTTCCATTCCACAGTTGTAAGAGTTCTTCAACTAATGGCCTTAGGTACACATCAATGTCGTTGCCGGGTTGCTTAGGGCCTTGGATGAGCACTGGCATCATAATGAACTTCCGCTTCATGCACAACCAAGGAGGAAGGTTATACAAACATAGATTCACAGGCCAGGTGCTATGGTTGCTGCTCTGCTCCCCAAAAGGATTAATGCCATCTGCGCTTAGACCAAACCATACGCTCCTTGCGTCATCTGCAAACTCCTTCCCGTACTTTCTTTCGATTTTTCTCCACTGCGACCCATCAGCTGGTACTCTCAACTTTCCGTCTTTCTTACGGTCTTCTCTATGCCATCGCATCGCCTTGGCATGCTCTTTGTTTTGGAACAAACGTTTCAACCGTGGTATTATAGAAGAATACCACATCACCTTGGTAGGAATCTTCTTCCTGGGGCGCTCGCCCTCGACATCACCATGCTCATCGCGGCTGATCTTATAGCGCAATGCACCACATACCGGGCAAGCGTTCAAATCCTGGTACTCACCGCGGTAGAGGATGCAATCATTAGGGCATGCATGTATCTTCTGCACCTCTAGAGGGCAGACAGCCTTCTTTGCTTCATACGTACTCTCGGGCAATTCGTTGTCCTTTGAAAGCATATCCTTTATCATTACCAGCAACTTTCCAAATCCCTTGTCAGATACACCATTCTCTGCCTTCCATTGCAGCAATTCCGATGTGGTGCCCAGCTTTTCTTGTCACCTCACGCAATTGGTACAACAATTTTTGTGATCCTCTAACATGCGCTGCAACTTCTTCTTCTCCAAATCACTTGCGCAGTTTCTATTTGCATCGGCAATGGCCCGACCTAGATCATCAACTGGCTCATCGATGCCTCTTCTTCAGCTTCTTCCCGCATTGCCGGCCCAGCTTCTTCCGCATTACGGCTCAGCTTCTTCCCCATTGTTGTATCATCGTATTCAGGGAACCCATGGCAGGATAGCTGTCATCGTCCTCTTCTTCTTCATTGTCTTCCATCATAACCCCTCTTTCTCCGTGCTTGGTCCAAACATTATAGTGGGGCATGAAACCGGACTCAAACAGGTGGACGTGAATGGTTCTTGATGTAGAGTAATTGCGACCATTCTTACAGCCAGCACATGGACAAGGCATAAAACCATCCGCCCGCTTGTTTGCCTCAGCCGCAAGCAGAAAAGTATGCACACCCTCAACAAACTGGGGAGAGCATCGGTCATCGTACATCCATTGCCGGCTCATCTTCATTACACAACACCGAATAGACCAAATTAATACAAGTTCATACATAAAGTTCATACAACACTTAAATGCAACAAACAAATAACTCTCTAGCTAAAGCATTTAAATGCAACAACAAATGCGATCAAGATCGCAACTAAGGTAACAATTGATCCAACAGCATAATGATACCAAGCCTCACTATCGATGGCATATTTTCTAATCTTTCTAATCTTCAAGCGCATTTTCTCCATCTTGATCTTGTGATCATCGGCGACATCGGCAGCATGCAACTCAATTCCATCTTCTCCCCCTCAATTCTTTTCAATTTTTCTTTCAAGTACTCGTTTTCTCTTTCAACTAAATTTAACCTCTCGACAATAGGGTCGGTTGGAATTTCCGGTTCACATACCTCCTAGATAAAAATATCTATGTCAACTTGATGGGCATAATTTGTCATAAACACGAAATGCAACAAATAGTTCTAAAGAGAATATACCACATCCGAATCATAACAAGGGACGAGGGCCGACGGGGACGGATATCAAAACCATGGCACTATGTATAACAAACAACGTCGAGTAAGATAATTATTATACGAGTAACTATATATCAAATCACAGAAATATCAATTTTTATATAAAATTTCATGAACAAGAGGCTCACCACAAGGTGGTGCCGCTGACAGAGACGGTGAGGGCGATCGGCGGTGGTTACGACAGAGATTTAGAAGGCACTAAGTAAACCACACCTACATATGCAAACTAAGTGTTATTTTGACCTCAAATTGCATATAAATCAAATACTAGCACATATATATATTTCCTCCCAAATTACTAAACTCACAAATTAATAACTATATGAACCAATGCAAGAGCTAATCTAGCAATGAGAGATGAAAGGACAAAGTTGCTAACCTTTGTGATCACTTGAATGGATGGGGGCCTTCAAATCTTGACAAATTTTGGGAAAAATGTGTGATGAGCTCGAGGGGAGAAGAGGAAGAGCAGAGAGGAGAGGAGAGGGGAAAGGGGGAAGAACAGAGCGAGCTGGACGAAGGGTTTATATGCAGGAGGACCTATAGTACCGGTTCGTGGCACGAACCGATACTAAAGGTGCTGGAGGGGGCCCAGACTGACAACATCCTACCACCACCCTCTTTAGCACCGGTTCGTGGCACGAACCGGTGCTAAAGGTTAGCCACGAACCGGTGCTAAAGGCTAGCCGTTGGAACCGGCACTAATGTATACATTTGTGCCGGCTCTAATACAAACCGGCACTAATGTGCTTCACGTTTGACCCTTTTTCTACTAGTGATGAGTGAAATGAGAGATAGTATTGGTTACAAACTCGGAGCAGAACTGTACTACTTCTTACCCGGGTCTGCGTGCAAGCTGCCAGAAGGAATGTTCTTGATTGCAGGACCAGATGATGTACAAAAAATGCTTTCTGATCTGAATGGCAGCAAGACATGGCACCTGTACATTGTGTACAATAGAACTACGGGTTGTTTTCCTGAGGATGACATTGATCCCGAGGTTCAAATTTTACATGTTGCATGCATCTAGTTTATGGCTACGTCTTTTTTGAGTTCTTCCTAATACAATTCCTATGGTTTTCTACAGGAAGTGAGAATCCAAGAAATGGAGGGTCTTGCTAGAGAGTTGGCAGAGAAAGACCAAGAACAACTTAAGTTGTATGGTTACATTGATGTTAAAGAGAAAAAGATTGAAGCACATGGGTCGTCGCCAAGCCCGGCGGAATCTCCAACGACGCAACGCAAGAGGTCACTGGATTTTGGCGGTGCAGAAGACAATATGGAGTAGGCTCAATTGTTTTTCAACCAGTTTAAGCTTCAAACCAGGATTATTTAGTTGCAAACAAACCTTTTGTTTTCTGTTTCACACTATGTTCGCAATTATGGTACAATTTATTCATGATACAGTTCTTTGAACAACAATGCATGTGTTTTATGATCAATCATGCAGTTGTTTCTGAGTTGTTTTTGAGATGGCATTGTGTCTAAAGAAGTTTCCATCTATAAAACTTGGCACGCAGTCGCATCGGAATCGCGTATCACGCGAGAGGCGTGCGTCGCACGCGAGCTTGTTTTCGGGTAGAAATCATAACATATTTCAGATAGATAAAGTTCACGTCCGCCACCCGCGCATGCAAACCCACGTCGCCGCCATTCCCATGCATGCATGCCTCAGGCGCAGACAACGAGACGGCCCATCCGAATTAGGCCCAGCGGAATTAGGCCCATCCGAAGTAGGCCATTAGAACCCTCCCCCCACTCCACCTATTCCCCTCGCGCTGTGGCCTCCCTCCCTCCATTGCCAGATCTCCCACTCGTCCCCCTCTGTCCGCCGCCCCTGCACGCCGTCGGCGACTCCACCCCCGCCGGCCCCGCGCCCCCCCAACGGGATCGGCCAGATCCATCTCCTCAACCACCGCAGGACAGCGCAGGTACCCCAGTTTCTGTTGACGTCTCAATGGTATCCATGCTGATAATGCTAGGTAGATCGACTGAGTGTAGCAATTTTGTGCCACCAATCCACTTTTCTGGAAAATTCTTGCTAGAAAACCATCTGAAACTTGTGATGCTTGCTCTTTGTATAATATAGGACTTTTCAAAGTTCTGTTATGATGGCACTATTGGACACATACAGAGAGCTGCGTTTTTAGTTGTTATACTTTCGATTACCATCCTTTGCTTGGGAAAGGACGAATTGGATGCATTCAGGTCTGCAGTTGATAGTGTATCATCATAATGTAGGTGCTGTGTTGTGTGATTCTTCATGCTGAGAACTTCAGCTTTTTCAGTTATAGTGAAAGGCTTCTGTATAAAAAAACTACTAAATGATCACAAAAACTTCTAGACAACATTCTGTACAATCTGACCAAATCTTGAACTAAATGATCACCAAAAGTTGAAGGATTTTGCATCACATCACAACCATAAGTGTTCGCACCAGCATCATAACAATCACATAACTACATAACAAAAGCAAACTTGTTCATCATTACAAAAGTAAACTTGTTCAACATAACAAAAGCTAACTTGTTCAGCATTACAAAAGCAAACTTGTTCAACCACATAACGCAAACTGAGACACATAATACCACAAACAACTCAATATCCCGATGGTAGGGGTCATCCCAATGATCCTCCGCCTCTTGCCGATACTCCAAACCTTCTTTGACGATTTGATTTTCTTCCATGCCTCGAGGTGGCGTCGCATCTTTCGCTGCGTGCTCGATAAGGTTGTTTGGCAGTGGGCTGTACCCCCATAGTTTGTGGTCGAATTCTGGTTGATCTTCTTCTTCATTTCCTTGTACGATGGGTGGATGAGGCTGGCTGCAAACTCAGCCAAAGCCTGCCACTTCTTTCCATTTTTGGAACTCTCCATTTATGCTGCATGTCGGCGTACTTGTCGGGTTGATCTCCAAACCAGACAATTTCAGCTTCTCCTTGTCACCTCAATGGAGAAGCCAACAAAGGTGTACTGACTTCTTCTCCTGCAGGAGCAGGCGGAGTTCCTTGGGCCTGCATCAAATTAATCTGGTGCATCAAATTCATCTACTTCAAAAACTTGAAACTACTAATTAGACATAAAATTCAGAATAGTATTGCATCTACTCCGAACTTGAACTAGTATTGCATCTACTTGAACTTGAACTATTGCATCTACTTGAGAAACTTCAGAAACTTCAGAACTATTGCATCTACTTGAGAAACTTCAGAAACTACTAATTAGACAGAAACTTCAGAACATCAGGACTAGTATTTCATCTACTTCAGAACTTCAGAACTATTGCATCTACTTCAGAAACTTCAGAAACTACAGAAACTACTAATTAGACAGAAACTTCAGAACTTCAGAACTAGTATTGCATCTACTTCAGAACTACAGAACTATTGCGTCTACTTCAGAAACTTCAGAAACTACTAATTAGACAGAAACGTCAGAACTTCAGAAACTTTAGAACTGGATGTTTTTACCATTTGGTTGCCGCGGTGATGTGGTATACCAGGACGAGATCCTCCACGCATAACTGTAGAACTGCAGCCTTTTGCGGAGGTTCATCTTCCCTCGTATACTCGACATCAATGGCGATCGACCGAGAAAGCATGCCGCCGAGCCTCCTCCTGATCTCGCGGATCCTCTTGTCGTCTTCGTCTGGATTGCTGGTGCATACGACATCCAGCTTCTCCTTCTTCAGGTGGATATCAACCATGAGCGGCACGGTGTAGTCCTGCTTCTGCCCGGGGACTGGAACGTCATCGTCGACCACCAGCGGCTCCTTGCCAGACGCCTCACCTTGGTGATGCTTGGCGAGCGGAGGGAGTTGCTCACGATGCCTCCGCCATTCTCTTGGCGAGACGGAGGATTTGCTCCACGATTCCTCCGCCATTGCCCTCTGGCCAGCGATGGTGGAGGCAGAGGGAGTTGCTAGATGGTGGAGGCAGAGGGAGGAAGATGGGCGGCAATGGAATGAGGTGGGAGGCAGAGGGACGCAGATTGAGCGGCAATGGAATAGGAGGGAGTTCCTGCGTCGTGGGGAGTTGCCGGTGGAGGAGTCGTGGGGAGTTGCCGGTGGAAGGGGGCGTGGGGAGTTGCCTCGAAAACTCAAGCGTCCTGCCCTTTGGCCCTCAAAAATCTGGAGGGAGGCGTGGGCCCTTTGGTTTGTCCTGTTTCGAAACAAAAAAAATAACAGCCATATTTTGCTCTCACTTTGCAACCATATTAAGAGATCAAAATGGCACCAAAAATCACTTGCAGCCATCCTAAATGGCACGAAAACAACACCAAAACAACATCAGCCAAAACAGCAAAAATGCATCCATCGATCGTTCTTTATTTCTTCTAACATTTCGTGTTACATGCAGTGAGATAGACACAACGCTACAAATGCAGGCTGACAACGCCCAGCGATATCATGACCATCGTGACAGACGGCGGCTTCATCCATGCTCCGGTCCCATGAGTCGAGTCGAAAGTAGTGATGCTATGTGTAGTTCGAAACATTGATTGGCTCATGTTGTAATTAAACTTTAATGAATTGTATGTCTCTTTGGTTTGGACAGTCGTTAAACTTAGATGTAATCGATGCTATTTATTACTAGGACCATGAATTGTGCTATTAATGTCTTGCGTTTCTCTTCCGATCCTTTTGTTGCATACTTATTTATTGCTTATGTATTGTGCATTGTTTAGCTTGTGCATAGAGATGCCGTCATATGTCGTGTACAAGGGTAAGGTTCCGGAGTCTCACGACGATCGGGAGGAGTGTCGGAGACAGGTTCACCGTTCAGCGATATGATTACAAAGGTACACCACTAGGGCGGAGGCGGAATCTAGATCGCCTGCTATCTAGCGGGAGAGAGGAGGGGCGTTGGAGGAACGGATGAAGACCAGTTTCATCGCGATGATGCTCATCGTGATGACCGCAACTCTCTTCTATGTGATGGTAGTTTAGATGATCGACATCGACTTGTAATATGAAGACAAACTCGCTACTCGCGGTCTCGAGACTTGTAATGTTCTATCTTTGTTCGGTCTTTTGAATTTGGAGACTAATATGATGAATTGTATTCAGGGAGCTATCTTCTATTGTATTGGATGAATGTGCTGTTGTTGTGTGGTGCTGTCTATATTCTGTCCAATAATATATTTTGTAACCTGTGAAAATATCAGAAATGTGAATTTTTCAACCACCTCCAAATCACCTCAGTTTTGGCACACATGATCTCTTCCACAAACAAAACTTGGTTTCCAAGTTTTTGTATTTTTTTTAAAAAATTTGAATTTATAATGCCCTCTAGACTGACTTCTGAAAACATCGGTCTATGCCTCAAGGGGGCATTGTAAAATAACTTTTTTCAAAATTTTCTTGCATACACATGTTTTGCACATGTGGGTGACCATGTACAAGAAAATTTGGGTGATTTGGAGGTGGTGGAAAAATTCGCGTTTTTCAAAAATGGCTTAAGTGACCAAATGGTCCCTCCGGAATCGGGCATTTTTGGACCACCTCCAAATCACCTCAGTTTTGGCACACATGATCTCTTCCACAAACAAAACTAGGTTTCCAAGTTTTTGTATTTTTTAACTTTTTTTAAATTTATAATGCCCTCTAGACTGACTGCTGAAAACATCGGTCTATGCCTCAAGGGGGCATTGTAAAATAAATTTTTTCAAAATTTTCTTGCATACACATGTTCTGCACATGTGGGTGACCATGTAGAAGAAAATTTGGGTGATTTGGAGGTGGTGGAAAAATTCACGTTTTTTAAAAAAATGGCTTAAGTTATAGACCAAATGGTCCCTCCGGGAATGCGGGCATTTTTTCGACCACCTCCAAATCACCTCAGTTTTGGCACACATGATCTCTTCCACAAACAAAACTAGGTTTCCAAGTTTTTGTATTTTTTTGAATTTATAATGCCCTCTAGACTGACTGCTGAAAACATCGGTCTATGCCTCACGGGGACCTGCATGCAAGTGTCGGGGACCTGCATGTGAATAGTGATTCATCAAGGCCTTGACAGCCTCTATCGCACAGCGGCTGCCGCCCGATTTGCATGCAGCGAAGATGAGCGTGCATGGAGGTTTTTCAAAGATTTCCAAGCACACCCGAGTGGGCCCGCTTATTTAAAAAATCGTCAGTCATTATTGCTCTGTAAATGAAGAATATGCATGATGATTATGAATATGCATGACAACCATAGTAAGGGTGAAGAATCATAGTGCCCAATTTGTCGAAATACATCATCATTCTTAAAGTTGGACATCACATGATACACACGTAAAGTGGAAGCGAAGATGTCGAACTAATACAATAACATGGCAGTACAACCGCACTTCACTATTACTGTCACGATGAAATAGAATGTAAAGACCACGTCACACAAAGCTGAATGGCACACGACTTTCTCTCGCTCATCGTCGGTTCATGCTGTATGTAGATATCACAGTTCAGCCTCGAGATCCTACGGAAGATTAGAATAAATCACATGGACATCAATTATGAGTAAAACACATGCAAAAAAAATATGAACATATTTAAAGACGTCTAGCAATTTAAGCGCATTACGTCGATTGTGACCTGGTTTCTTGCAATAGCCACAGATATTCTGTGATCTTGACTTCTTTGTCTTTGCCTGCAGCCTTTTCTTGGTGCACCTCGTCACGGCACATGCGGGATCCGAACCTTATCAACTTTCTGCGAGTGCGGCATCAACGGGCCAAACCTAATGCTGTTATCTTTGAGCATTAGTTGACTCCTTCTTGTCACTAGTTCAAAACTTGATTGCTTGCCATGATGTTGTGCTTGCAAAAGCATCTTTAGACGGTGATAGTCCTCATCAGAGTGGCATGCCTGGAAACTTGCGGCATGACTACAATTCTGCAACTCGCGGTACCTCTGCAGGCTTAGCGAATAGTCATACATCTGGTTTTTTCTGGTAGGTGCGTATGCACATGTTGCATTCATAGTCCACCTAGTGGGAACGCAACAACCGGGCAGAATTTTTTGTTTTAAAATCCCCAATATGTAAAAAATGTGGGAACATGGTGTGCCTGCGCATTCTAGCTTACAGCAAGAACAACTCACCCTGTGCAAAAGACCTCCTTGCTCTTCAATGCGCACTCCAAACTTTTTATCCATTCTTTCCTGCTTGGACACAACATAAGTGGAATCTTGATCCATCTAGTATCTCTCTAATCGACATTTCTTGACAGCATCTATGCTCCATAATACCATCTTAAAGACCCTAGGTGTGAAAACTGTTGCGGCGTGTTTCTCAAGCGCCAAGCATTTTCCTCTGTAAATGGAACGGACTGCAAGGCTTCGACGTCATGGAGAGCTTCGTTAATCCGTCATGACGCAAGGCAACGCTCATAGTGCTCTAGCATTTCAAACAACGACATCTTACCCTCAAGATGCGTATGTAGCACTGAGTTCAAGCTCTCACTCCTTTGATTGCTGCTCAATCCTAGGAAACAACGCCCCTCAAGATATGGAGCACACCACAACTTTCTCATCGATACATCCGATGCAGCCAAGACTCCTCACTGGTTACTTTATTCCGTTGTAAGAATTGTATCCATTTTATCTGATGCTCTTCAATGGAAGAAGTATCATAAATGAAAGATCTGAATTCCTCCTTTACGTCGTCATCATGCAGATGGCGTACAATGTTCTGCTGAATGTGCCATATACATAGTCTATGGTTTGAGTCTGGCCAGACCACCCTTATTGCTCTCTGCATTGCAAGGTCCCCATCTATGATCACAGATATCGGATGCTTTTGTGCCATGCAATCAGAAAAGGTCCGCAACATCCACTCGTATGCCTGGCTTGTTTCATGAGAAATTATACCACAGCCAAATATAACAGTGCTGCGGTGGTGATTCAACCCGACAAAAGGCACGAATGGCAGATTGTATTTGTTGGTTCTGTATGTGCTATCAAAAACAATGACGTCTCCGAAAGCCTCGTAGTCAAGTCGCGATTGACTATCAGCCCGAACAGTCCTTCAGATGGCCATGCTCATCTACCAAGTACTTGAAGAAAAAATCCACATCTCGCTCTCGCCTCGCCATCATGTGCATGATCACCGTTTTAGCATCACCGGCACTGATTGTCTCCTGCTTATTAGCATGGCAGAAATTGTAAACGTCCCTCTTTATGCATCCAACCTTATCAAATCCACCGTATTGAAAGCACAAAATATCCATAATACGGTATTTACGGATCCCACATTTTTCCATGTCCGCAATGTCCGCTTTCTGCTCATCGCTAATTCGTTGGTGCGAACGCAACATACAAGAAAGATCCCGTGGGGCTAGAGGATGGTTGTGCTCATCGATGAAATCCTTGACAAACCACCGACCGGTTTCCTCCTGTCTCGTAATGACCAATTTAGCATTACACCAAACACGAGTTAAACTTCGTGGCCTCCTCTTTCTATCTTCCATCTTTCTTTTCATGTGCTTATCTTCGCGAAACCCTTGACGACTACACACAATTTTCCTTAAAATTATGTATTTGTTGGATCCATCCCACTCAACGTAGCTTTTCCTCACACTAAAACCTTTTTCAAGAGAATATTTGTTGTAGAATTCATAGCCTTCAGCCTCACTATCAAACATCTTGCTGACAACATTTACATACTCGAACATACTCTCATCACTTGCATAGTCTTCCTGCATATGACATGTGAGGGAAACCAATCATCAACATCTTTCTGTTTATCAATGTTGCAGGTGTAAAATAGCTCATAGGCAAAGACAAGTGCATGGAAAAGACTTTGCTGGTTTGACATGTGAGGGAAACCAATCATCAACGTCCAACAAGTAGTATCTCATCTTCCTTTAAACTATATTTCATGCGCTATGCAAACCTAAAGTGATGATGACTTCAATAAACTAAATTAAGTGAACTACGGAACCAGTATCTCATCTTCCTTTAGTATATCTCATCTCAAACGTCAACATCTTACTTAAACAAACATGATGTGATTAGCTCAAGAGAAACTATGCCACGATGAAGCTTTCCATTCATTGTTCTAGTCAGTACCCGGATCTTGTGGGGTTGAGGTTGTCTTGCATGCACGGTGGAGGGCGAACGGCCAAGAGAACGAGCGAACGCCGTCAATTCATACCTTAAGGATGGTCGCCGCCGATTCAGCCGGCGCAGATCCGGCCTTCTTCTTCTTCGGTGACGGCGTGGGGGGCTGGGGTTGGTTGGGTGGAGGACGAGGGCGATGAATTTATTCCTCTCGCCGGGCAGGTCGAGGACGGAGAAGGTCAGAGAGCGGCGGCGGCGAATAGATCGGAGGAGGATTCTGAACTGGATCGAGTAGACATGGATCTGGTCCTCAGGTGATCGGTTCAAGAAAAGATATTTCCCCCTGGACCATTATGCCCTTATCGCAATTAACATATTAAATTTAATCAATTAAAATTCACCGCAAGATCTGACGGCTACTAAAAATCAGACGTGATCAGACATGTAAGTACTGCTAAGTACTCCGAGTACTAACCCAATCACCGTAAAACAGCTCTTTCTTCAAACAGAGCTAATTTTGTCGTTGTTTTTTGTTTTTGTATTGTAGTGCCCCAAGGAGAGTATAGTGTCGCTTTGTTTTTGCATTTTTCTAGTCAACTATGATTTTTTCAACGCCAAGCGCTGCTGTGTTTGAATCATTATTTTTAGTGTCATTCAAATAGTGAAAATCGAGGTCTCTAAACTAGTTCTTGGATTTTTTTTTTGTCTTTGGTCTTTTCCTTAGTGCTTGAACATTTCTTGAAGAAATTTACAGCTACTAGGAAGACGAATGGCTAGGTTGTGCTCCAGTTCTTGTCATATTTTAGTTTTGTCCTCTATCACATTGATGTGATTTTATTGTATCCAAAGGAATTTTGTTGCAATCCCTGGCGAGCCATTAATCTTTTGGACACACGCACACAAGTTTTTCATTTGCATTTCAATTTCCAGGGAAGATCTTTACCTAGATGAAAATAGTTTGTTGGCTTCCATCGCAGTGATGCTGGATACCAACAACCCCATCGCTATGCACCTGCAGAATTCAGTTATTAATATAGCACAACTTAACAGAGATGTAGTATTTATTTTCTTCAGTCCTACAGAGTATTTCCTATCTAGTCATCAATTTTTAGTTTCATCGTTGTACCTTAGTTCCTATTTCTTCATTTTTAGGTTTCAATCTTTTTCACTGTTCCTCTCAGATTCCTTTTAGTCTTTCTCAGTCTAGCTTTAGTTCTTATTAGTTTTTCTAGTATTTATCATTTATTAGTTCTCAGCCACAAATGTTAATGATTTTCTTGCTTAGTTTACATTCTATCAGTGTGAATTTTCATTTAGATTCTTCGTTTTTTGTTCATCAGTATCTTAGCATGTTTTATTTGTTTGTTCACTCAGTCTTGGTTTAGTTCTTCTTAGTAGTCACCAGTCTTCATGTTTTATTATTTAGTACTCCCTCCATTCCATATTAGTAGTGTTTTACTTAGTTCTGTCAGTTTTTCGATCAGTTTATAGTATTCGTTATCAGTATTCAACTGAGTTTAGTTCTTAGTATCAGTCTTCAGTCGTCGGTCTTCAAGTTTTATAATTTAGGAGTGTTTTACTTTGTTCTCTCGGTCTTGGTTGAGTTGTTAGTATCAGTTATCAAGTCATGAGTCTATTTTCAGCCTTAGTAGTCTATGTATCAGTCATCAGGAGGAACATAGAAAAGTTGCTAGCTAGCACCAGTGCTTTTGCTGGTGATGTATGAAGAGTTGGGTCGTGCTGGGTTTTAGAGTATAGGCAAAGGAATTGTTCCTTTGACAAGAGCACTACTCACACAATTATTCCCGAATATCAGGAGATAGAAGTTAATCCTTCCACTTTTGAACAGTTGAACCGGAGCATGCCTCAAGAATCATGATGCGAAGTATGCGATGGCTACCTATGGTGTTCCTTACTAGAATTTGCAGTGCCTATGATCTGATTCATCTCCTTTCAGAAGGTCGACACAGCCTTGGCAGCTATCATTTGTTACGATCTCCTTATCACATTGTCAGTCCAGTAGCTGTCGGATGTGGGGTTCCGACAAACCCTCAAGGTTCGAACACTGGGGTGCGCGCGAAGTCTCTCCCTCCTACCGATTTACGCTCTGGCTCGCTAAGATCTCGCGGATGAACTCGACAAGCTTGCAACACAGAAAGACATTGGGTTTATACTGGTTCAGGCCACCGTTGTGGTGTAATACCCTACTCCAGTGTGGTGGTGGTGGATTGCCTCTTGGGCTGATGATGAACAGTACAAGGGAAGAACAGCCTCCTGAGGTTGAGGTGTGTTCTTGTGCATGTGAACTTGTGACGTGAGGATTCGATTCCTCTACTGTGGTGGCTAGCTCTACTTATATAGGCCCTGGTCCTCTTCCCAAATATCGAGCGGGAAGGGAGCCAACAACGGCGGGAAAATTTGAAGGGGGATAACTAGTACAAGCTATCCTGACAAAAGCGGTCTTCGCCTGCGAAAAGCTCGGGGGTGAAGCCATCTTGGGCTCCACGATGACCTCCGCCTTGCCGTCCTCTTAGTCTTGGTCTCGTTGCACCAATATTGCAACCTTTGCCTGATGCCTCGGTACTCCTCGCCTGCGCTGACCTCCTTAGCACCAAAGAGGAAATAGAGACGCTGCGCGCACTGGCGCCCGCCTAGCATCCGCCTGGTACCGTTCGTCATGCTCACGTCACGAGAGTCTCGTGATGTTTGCCTTGCCTTGATATCTCCACTCCTCGTGAGCCTGCTTGGCTACGCCACTCCAAAGGAGGTCTTGCGTCGTCCGCCTCGCGAGGCTTGGACCCTAGCGAGGGTCTTGGGTGCCTTGTTGACGAAGATGGGCCGTACGACCTGCTGCTTAGCCACGTTGTGATCCGCATGCAGGCAAGTCTAGGGACTCCCGTTCCCAGAACGCCGACAGTAGCCCCCGGGCCCAAGGTGCGCTCGGGCTTGGCTTCGCGGCGATGCCAATGGTCAAGTTCGGAGCACCGCGGGCCCCAAAAGCCTGCGGCCTCGGTTGACGCATGGCGGTTGATTGGACGTGGGCGTCTCCGCTTCCCCATGCTGCCTTGGCAACTGCTTGACCTGACAAAAGGCTGGCGCGGGCAGTTCTCGCCTTCATTGCTTCTTCCTTGCCTTGCTCCAGATCCCCTTTCTTGCTCCTCGCCACCGCTACCTCCAGATCCGCTCCAGCCTTGCTCTGCATCTGCCGCCCATGGCGCCGCGCAAGGTCAGGACCTCCTCAACACCGGCTTGGTATGAGCCGGCCCTCGAGGCGCCCACCGTCACGGAGAAGAGCCTCCCCTCCGTGCGCCTGCTGACAGCGGGCGAGGGCAATGAGTGGGGGAAGACGGAGCTTCGGCTCACCTCCGACGAGCCGGAGTCTGAAGGGATCACCTTCTTCCCTTTCTTCTCGAGCAGCGTCGCCGTTGGGTTGGTCCCCCCTTTCTCCGATTTCTTTTATGAAGTCCTCGACCACTACAGTCTACAGGCGTTGCATCTCCATCCCAACTCTGTCCTCCTCCTGTCCAGAGTGAGGCGTACCTGGGCGTGATGTCATCCGTGGTGTTGCTTCTCCATTTCTTCTTCCTTCGTGTCGGCGAGGGTCACATCTCCGGGTGCGCTAACTTCGTCGCATGCGGCAAGGCCAACTCAATCTCGAGCACCGGGAAGAGGGCCGACAACATTCGATCCAAATGAGTCATGATGGATGCCCAGCGTGCCGATCCGCGCCTGGCGTTGCCGACGGAGGCGCCCCGGGAGGGCAAGGGGTGGCCTAAGGCAGACCTTGTCGACGAGCGGGCTTCATCAGTGTTGGGGCACATGATGACCGACCTGAAGCCGGGCAACGTGAGGGCGGCCAAGATAACAGGGGCGATGCTCCTGAGGGAGTTCTTGATGCTGCAGGTTGCCCCACTCCAGGCGCGCGCGCCCCCACTGGGAGCTTGAAGAAGAGTAGAACAAGACCCTCCCGAGGTCGGGGGACCTGCCTTGTGATGAATTGGACGCCGTCCTGCGCCTCATAGTCAGGGACAACCAGGAAGTACCCGCCTAGCGCCTTCCTTTCCCTGTTCAAACGCAGGGACAGGGAGGAATTCGTCGCCTCCAGGCTGACTTTTGATGCGCGGGCTGGTGCCTGCGGCGCTTCTGGAAGCTCCTATGGCGCAGAACCCGGTGGATGTGTCTTCCGTTGAGTCCCGCGGAGAGGGGGAAGAGGAGGTGGACTCGGAGAAAACTCTGGAAGAGGTGGAGGAGACTTCCCCTCTGAGCAAGGCCGAGATTCTTCACGCCCTTCCTAATGATGCCGATGTCGACGCCCACCAAGGGGAGAGGGAGCAACCTCCCGTCCTGACAAGGAGTAGGTCATCGCTGGTGGCCCGAGGTGCCGCCTCCGCCCCGATACCTCCTGGGGCTGGATTCGGCTCTGCCTCCGCTCTGCCCGGCGCCGCCGGTGTCCGAACACCTGCTCCTCAGGTCCCGAAGCTGTCAGGCTTCAAGCTTCTCAAGCGGTAAGTGGAATACGTCGCAGTAGATCGGTAAGTGTCTTAAGCTTCGTCTTGCCCTTGCTTGTACTCGTTGTTTCCTGATACTCTCCCTTGGTTGACCAGGCCGACATCTTCGGCGAAGAAGAAGAAGGAAAACGGAGCGGCCGTGCCTCCCATGGAGAAAGGAGGCAGCAGCACCCGCATCTCCCCGGCCCGATCGTCCTCGCGGGGCCAAGAGGAGCATCACCGCTTGGAGTCAGCCCCCATGGCCCTGCTGGCTGTGGAGTACCGGTACTTGGTGTGGCTTACGAGGTCCCAACTGCTCCGGAACCCGCGGTCTCCCAAGCCCTGGTGATGATGTCGCTTCCTCCCACTTCTGCATCTCCACTCCCTGGTCCTTCTGCTTCTGCTACCGTTTTGGAGCATGCCCTTTCAGAGATGACCCAGCTGCAGGCAGATCTCCTAAGCACGGACCCGCGCCTGGTGGCCGGGCGTCTGGAGTTGGCCTCTGGCTGGCTTCACTCCGACCTGGCAGTTCACGCGGCGCTGGGCCAGGCTGCTGCGGCTTCCGAGAAGGAGAAGCAAGGAGCCGCCAGCGCTGCAGCCGATTGTGAGGCATCGCTGAAGGACGCCAAGGCTGCCCGTGACCGCTACCAAGAGCTGGAGAGCGAGTTGCAGAGCCTGCGCGACAAGCACGCCGTAGAGGTACGATGCTGCCAAGCGAAGGAGGAGGATATGAAGGCCCGGGAGGAAGCCGTCAAGAACCGTGATGCTGAGCTGGCGGAGCTGGGGAAGAAGCAGGCCGCCGAGTGCAACCGGTTGGAAGAGTTGGAGCAGAAGGTGAGGAGAGGGAGGCCGATCTTGACGCCAAGGCGCGAGTCCTGGCAGAAGACCGCGTGGCCTTTGCCGATATCAAGAAGAGGTCTCGCACGGTGCTGAAGACGCTCTATGAGCACGGCTTGGAGAAGCCTCTGGACACCGACAAGGATGGCCACGCCCAGCTGCTTCGTCTCGTGGTGAAGGCGCTTGAGGAGGTCGCTCATGGTCTCGGTCCCATGGCGGAGGCAGAAGCTCGCGTCCTATCTTCAGCCGCGCTGACTCGCGTCTTTAGCCACCTGCGCCTTCGCGACCCCAATGCTTGCCTTGACGAGCTGCTGGAGCCTGTAGCTGAAGATCAATACGAGGCAGCTGCCACGGCCGTGAAAGATCAGGTGGGGCCTTCTGAGGAGGTTCCACGGCTTCGTCTCCACCCCTATGTCCGGCGTCGTCGACCTTGTAGCTGGTGGTGAAGGTGAAGACAAGATTGCTCACGAGGGAGCACCTTCCGCGGGCGACGGCAACGTCTAGAGGTGACCTGCGGCCATTCTTCTCGTTCCGTTCCTGCGACATGTATCAGGCCTTTAGACTTTTCATTTGGTATCATGAGGACAAGATGCTTGTAATATTTGCTTCGAGATTTTGCGATTTCCTTCCTATTTGCTTTGTGTTCTGCGTCGGCAGAGCCCGGCCCCACGCATACCTCAACCGCCATTGGACCGACCGGAGACCAGGACGGACCAAGGAATGAGGGGCTACGTGACCAGTTAGGCTCTTGAGTCGCGATGCTCAGGAGTCCCCCTTGACGCGCAAATAGCATATAGGGAGAGTTCGTGGGGATAGATTAATGTTCTACGTCGGCAGAGCCCGGCCCCGCGCATACCTCAACCGCCATTGGGCCGACCGGAGAACAGGACGGACCAAGGAGTGAGGGGCTACGTGACCAGTTAGGCTCCTGAGTCGCGGAGTCCCCCTTGACGTGCAAACAATTTCCATACCTGCCCTCGCCGAGGCCTCGGGAGGGGCGTGCGATGCCCCCCAGGTCCAGGGGACCTGGTTGGATGGCGTGCGCTTGGGCGTGACCCGGAACGCAGCCCCCATGCCCAGTCCCCATGCGCGGCTCTCCCGTGGGGAGGCGTTGCGGTAAGGCTGGGTGCTGAACTCTGGGTCCCTGAGGTTGGCTCGGCCGTGGGGCCGCCCTCAGTTGTTTATCACAAGCGCGGAGCATAGTGCTTCCGCTTGTGCATGGGCATAGCCGCTCCTCGGCAGTTTCGACAGCCAGCACGGAGCATGGTGCTTCCACTTGGGCATGGGAAGGGGGGCCCCATCCGGGAGGAGCTCCCGGGGCGTGTACAGCCCCGCCCTGACACGTGGCTTGCATGGCAGGGCTGCGAGGTGTATCTGGGCACTCGTGAGCCAGCGCGGGACTCACGAGGCCCTACCTCAAGGCGGGTTGCGCCTGGTCTTGAGTCTTGGTGACTGTATGTTCCTGCAAGGCTGTTAGATGCAAGAACTCTACGTCCTCAGGTCCGGTCCTCGAGCGAGCTCAGCCGCCGCTGGTATACCAGGTCGCGATGCCATGGTCAAGGCCAGGGGGTGAGGGCTGGAGAGCTAGTAAGAGCTCCTGAGCCGCGATGCTCAGGAGCCCCCCTTTTAATGTGCAAGCGGATTGCATGGGATAAACAGACTTGCGGCTGGCGGCAATCGAGCAGGCGATAGCCGTTGGCAGGTTAAGCATGAAGAGCAGATCAACTTGGATAAATGCAGGAAGATACATGCCACTGGGTCTGGCCCGAGCGGCTTGGGGATGATGCAGCCCGAGGGGCACCCCCAGCAAGGTAAGCTAAAGACCTAAGCAAAAGGGATACATGCCACAGGGACGGACCCATATGGCCTGGGAATAATGCAGCCCGAGGGGTGCTCCCAGCTTAAACGAGCTTGGAAGATGTCTCCTAGTTCTGTAGACGAAGTAGAGTTGGTGCAGTCGAAGAAGCCGCCCGTTGAAGGAATGGCTCCTCATTTGCGACCGGGACCCTTAGCCTCGGGAGGCTCTGGAGGTTCAGGGGTTCCCTGAAGACCGTCTCCATATCCTCCAGGACGGCGTGGAACCTGGCCTCCTGAGCCGCCAGGACTTGCCGCATGTTGCGTTGATAGGCCGACGCCACTCTCGGCAAGCCGAAGGGCATGTGAACGTAGCTGTGTGGCGGGCCCTCGCAGCGGCCCGCACGCGATAGCCAGAAGCGCTCCTGAGATGCGGCCCTATTGAGCCCTAGGACATCGACGCAGACACGCAGCCCAGCATCCTCGCCTGGATGGGGAGCTGCGCCTTGTGAGCGGCTGTGTACGCGCATGGCTCTTGCTTCTTGGTGATGAACTCCTGGGTGGTGGGCACTCCTTGCCCTGTGCTCTCCTAAGGAAGGTGTGCCGTGAGGCACGCTTCCAAGTGGTGCCCAAGCGCCTCCCTCGTGAGGTTGGCAAGGTCTGAGGCTCTCCGAAAGAGAGCCCCCGAGCCCTGCCTGAGGAGGGCGCCGGGCGCGCCTTCCTATGCGATGGAGGGAGGCGCCCCTGGAGCGGCCGCTGATCCTGACGAGGCTCCTGCCGCGACGCCATCCTCCTGAGGTCCTATGCGGCATGGAAGCTTCTTCTTGGGGATGGTCTCCGGAGGGCCTTCACTTCTGTTGTCGGGGTCGTCGACTGTTGCGGCTTGAAAGGCACGCTCAAGGGAGCACACTGCATCCCTCTCTTCACACGGGACCATGATGATCCCTCCGCTTCCTGGCATCTTGAGAACGTTGTAGCCATGATGAGTGACTGCCATGAACTTGGTCAGGGATGGATACCCGAGGATGGCATTATACAGCAGGCGGATGTGCGCGACGTCGAAGTTGATTAGCTCGGTGCGATAGTTCTTGCGCTCCCCGAAGGTGACAGGCAGGCGGACCTGCCCTATTGGTGTGGTGGAACCGTCGGTCACTCCTGAGAAATGATTGGTTGGCTGGAGCTGCTCATATGGCACTTGGAGGTTGTCGAACGTGTCGATGGATAGGACGTTTAGCCCTGCGCCGCCGTCGATGAGAGTCTTGGTGACTTGCACATTGCTGATGACTGGGGAGCACAGCATAGGGAGGGCGCCAGTGGTGGCTGCGCACTTGAGCTGGTCTGCCGAGTTGAAGGTGATGGCACATTGGGACCACCTGAGCGGGCGCGTGGCCTCGAGCTTGGGGAGCACCACGTTCACCTCGCGAGCGAACTATTTCAAGATGCACTGAGAGACTGGGGCCTGGGCACCGCCCAAGATGCAGGCGATCGCACGCGGCTCCTGGAAGCCCCCAGCCCCCTCGTCCTGGTGGTGGTCGTCGTTCCTCCTTGGTGGCGGTAGCGGGGGAAGGCCGGCGTTGCCTTGTGGGCGATCCTCGCGAGGCGGGTCCCTCTAGGCGCCCTCGTGAGGTTGGTCCTGCCAGCGGTCCTCACGAGGCGGGTCGCGCCACTCCTGCCACGGGCCACGATCATCCCAGCGTCCGCCTCCGCGTCCTCCTCCGCGGCCGTAGCCCCGGTCGTTGCACTCGGGGCGTCGACCGTAGCGTCCTTCCCTTATGGCTCTAAGCTCTTGGCAGTCGCTAGTGTTGTGGGTGTTCAGGTTGTGGAAGGCGCAGAACGGTCGGCCGTTCTTGGATGACTCGGGCTGATCTCTGCCTCGCTTGGTGTCGGGCTCCGCTGCGAGCACTACTGCCTCTTTGCGCTTCACGTCCTTGGCCTTGGCCTTCTTCTCCTCCGCTCCTGCAGCTGGCAGCTTAAGGAGAGAGAGGCGCCCCTCCTCAGCTCCTGTGCACTTGGTCGCCAGGTTGAACAGCTCCTAAGATGTGCAAAGCTCCTCGTGAATAGCAAGCTCTTCCTTCATCTTGATGTCACGGACGCTGTCTGAGAACGCGGAGATGATGGCTTCGTCCGTGACCTTGGGGATCTTGAGGCGGGTGTTGTTGAAGCGCTGGATGTACTTCTGGAGGGTGTCCCCTGGCTGTTGCTGGATGCGGCGTAGATCACCCGTGGCCGGTGGGCGGTCGCGAGTGCCCTAGAAGTTGGCGACGAAGCGGTCGCGCATCTCCTCCCAGGAGGAGATCGAGCCGTGCTGCAGGTTCAGGAGCCAGGAACAGGCCCCATCCTTGAGAGCCATGGGAAACCAGTTCGCCATGACTTTTTCGTCGCAGTTGGCCGCTTCGACGCTCAGCTCATAGAGCTGCAGGAACTCTACGGGGTCGGCGGTGCCATCGTAGCGAGGAGGCAGATCTGGCTTGAACATGCCTGGCCAGGCGACGCCACGCAGTTCGGGGGTGAAGGCGCGGCAGCCGGCCATGGTCGCCGGGGCCCGCTTCTGAGGTGGAGCTTGGTCTTGGCGAGGTCCACGCTGCACCACTGCAGGCGGCACGCGGTCTTGACGAGGTGGCGCGGGGAGCGCCGGTGCAGCTTCTCGAGGCTGTGGGATTTCTTGACAGCTTCTTTCTTCACGTGCGGGCGCCTGGCGCGGTGGATCACGCCGCGGAGGCCCGCGCCTTGGATTTCGGCTTTTCCTGTCCTAGGTGCCGGGCAAGCCACTCATCGCGGATGTTGTGTTTGAAGGCTGCAAGGGCCTCAGCATCCGGACTATCGACGATTTGATTTTTCTTGGTTAGAAACCGTGTCCAGAATTGTCTAGCCGATTCCTCTGGCTGCTGAATTATGTGGCTTAGGTCATCGGCGTCTGGTGGTCGCACATATGTGCCCTGGAAATTGTCGAGGAATGCGGCTTACAGGTCTTCCCAACAACCAATTGACTCTGCTGGCAAGCTGTTAAGCCAATGTCGGGCTGGTCCTTTAAGCTTGAGTGGGAGGTATTTGATGGCGTGTAGATCATCACCGCGGGCCATGTGGATGTTAAGGAGATAGTACTCGATCCAAACTGCAGGATCTGTTGTGCCATCGTATGATTCAATGTTTACGGGTTTGAAACCCTCAGGGATTTGATGATCCATCACTTCATCTGTGAAGCATAGTGGGTGTGTGGCGCCTCTGTATTGGGCTATATCACGACGCAGCTCAAATGAGCTTTGCCTACTGTGTTCGGCCCGGCCGGAGTTGCCATATCCGGCGTGACGGTTATCGTCACGTGTTGTGGGGAGCCCACGCGATCCATAGATCAATCTTGTCGGCCTTGCCTTGTCCTCCAATATATCACGCAGGTCTGGCGCATTTCCCCGTGCCTTTGTATTTTTTGAGGGGCGACGGGGTGCGGCTTGAATTGAGGGCCGATAGGCCTCTCTGTCGCGGCCACGAGGTGGCCGGTCAGCCATATCATGCACCGGTGATGTAGGTTTAGGTGCTTCCTCCTCTAATCGGGGTAGCAGCCTGCGTCCTGGGTAGATCTTGGAGGGTCGCTCGAGTTCATACTCTTCGGCCGCAAGGACTTCAGTCCATCTGTCTGCTAGCAAATCTTGGTCAGCTCTAAGCTGTTGCTGCTTTTTCTTGAGGCTGCTTGCCGTGGCCATGAGCCTGCGTTTGAAACGCTCTTGCTCGACAGGATCCTCGGGCATGACAAATTCGTCGTCGTCGAGGCTTGCCTCATCTTCGGAGGGAGGCATGTAATTATCGTCCTCTACCTCTTTTTCTGCCGCTCTCTCATGAGGGCTGGCTTCTCCATCCTCCTGCGCTGAATCTTGCTGGAGGGGGCTGTCTTCGGCATTGTCCGGGGTGTTATTATCTCCCATGCCGGAATCACCGTTTTTGCTGTGGCGGGATTTAGAGGGCGCTTAGGCTGTTTCTTGGAGGGGTCATCCTCCGCTGTTCCATCGCCATTCCCATCTTTTGGGAGTCCACCATGTATATGTCATATGACGAGGTGGCCTTCCAGTGCCCTGTGGGCGCTGGTTCTTGGTCGTCTCCTGCATCGTCGTCCATACCGTCGATGTCTTCGGAGTCGAAGTCGAGCATGTCGGTTAAATCATCGACAGTTGCTACGAAGTGGGTGGTGGGTGGGCTTTGATTTTCTTCGTCGTCCGCATCCCAACCTTCCTGACCATAATCCGGCCAGGGCTCTCCTAATAAAGAGAGAGACTTTAGTGAATTCAGAATGTCGCCAAAGGGCGAGTGCTGAAAGATGTCCGCGGCAGTGAATTCCATGATCGGCGCCCAATCGGATTCGATTGGCAGGGGCACAGAAGGCTCGGAGTCCGGAGAGGAGTCGGCGCCTTGGAGTCACGAGCTTCGCAAAGGACGGGTTAGGTGTACGGCTCAATCGCCATAGAAATCGCAGCCCCCGAGGCGGTGTCCAGCCACCCGTCCTTGATCGGCGCGGTCGGCTCCGAGCTAAAGGTCGGAGCTGACTCTGGTGTGGCCTCCAGGACACTGTCCGGCGGCAGAGTTAGATCATGCCCCTCGGGATAGTGCGGCGCGCTTGGCTGTGGCTCGAACCCGTCGAAGATCAAGTCTCCGCGGATGTCAACCGTGTAGTTCAAACTTCCAAATCTGTCCGGATGGCCAGGGGCGTAGCTTTCAATCTGCTCCAGATGGCCAAGCGAATTGGCCCGCAGTGCAAAGCCGCCGAATACGAAGATCTGTCCGGGGACAAAGGTCTCACCCTGGAGCGCATCGTTGTTGATGATCGGAGGAGCCATCGGGCCTAAAGATGACGACACAGAGGAACTCTCAATGAAAGCACCAATGTCGGTGTCAAAACCGGCGGATCTCGGGTAGGGGGTCCCGAACTGTGCGTCTAGGCGGATGGTAACAGCAGACAAGGGACACGATGTTTTTACCCAGGTTCGGGCCCTCTAGATGGAGGTAAAACCCTACTCCTGCTTGATTAATATTGATGATATGGGTAGTACAAGAGTAGATCTACCACGAGATCAGAGAGGCTAAACCCTAGAAGCTAGCCTATGGTATGATTGTTGTTCGTCCTACGGACTAAAACCCTCCGGTTTATATAGGCACCGAATAGGGTTAGGGTTACACAGAGTCGGTTACAATGGTAGGAGATCTACATATCCGTATCGCCAAGCTTGCCTTCCACGCCAAGGAAAATCCCATCCGGACACGGGACGAAGTCTTCAATCTTGTATCTTCATAGTCTAGGAGTCCAGCCAAAGGTCATAGTCCGGCTATCCGGACACCCCCTAATCCAGGACTCCCTCTGCCACCATGGGCCCACAAGGCAGGGGGCACGCCCAGGGGTGTAGGGCGCGCCCTCCACCCTCGTGGCCAGGTGGCAGCTCCCCCCGCGGTAATTTTTGCACTAAAAATCCTCAAATATTCCCAAAAAAAGCATATTAAATTGGCATGGCATTCTGAGGACTTTTATTTTCGGGATATTTTTATATTGCACGGATAAGTCAGGAGACAGACAGAAAAAATACTGTTTTACTTTATTTCAGCTAAAGAACAGAGAATATAAAGAGGGTACAGAAGGTTGTGCTTCTAGTTTCATCCATCTCATGCTCATCAAAAGGAATCCACTAACAAGGTTGATCAAGTCTTGTTAACAAACTCATTCCGATTAACATGGAACCGGAGAAATTTCGAATAACACTATGTTACCTCAACGGGGATATGGACATCCCCAATAATGAGTATATCATATTTCTTCTTGACAGTAGGGAGAGGAAATTCAAAACCTCCAAATATAATCGATGGAATTTTTCCAATAGAGTTGATACTATGAACTTGAGGTTGTTTCCTCAGAAAGTGTACCGTGTGCTCATTACCATTAACATGAAAAGTGACATTGCCTTTGTTGCAATCAATAACAGCCCCTGCAGTATTAAGCAAAGGTCTTCCAAGAATAATAGACATACTATCATCCTCGGGAATATCAAGAATAACAAAGTCCGTTAAAATAGTAATGTTTGCAACCACAACAGGTACATCCTCACAAATACCGACAGGTATAGCATTTGATTTATCAGTCATTTGCAAAGATATTTCAGTAGGTGTCAACTTATTCAAATCAAGTCTACGATATAAAGAGAGGCATAACACTAACACTGGCTCCAAGATCACATAAAGCAGTTTTAACATAATTTCTCTTAATGGAGCATAGTATAGTAGGTACTCCTGGATCTCCAAGTTTCTTCGGTATTCCACCCTTAAAAGTATAATTAGCAAGCATGGTGGAAATTTCAGCTTCCGGTATCTTTCTTTTATTTGTAACAATATCTTTCATATATTTAGCATAAGGATTCATTTTGAGCATATCGGTCAATCGACATACATAAAAGATGGGTCTAATCATTTCAGCAAAGCGCTCAAAATCCTCATCATCCTTTTTATTGGATGGTTTCGGAGGAAAAGGCATGGGTTTCTGAACCCATGGTTCCCTTTCTTTACCATGTTTCCTAGCAACAAAGTCTCTTTTATCATAACATTGATTCTTTGATTGTGGGTTATCAAGATCAACAATAGGTTCAACTTCTACATCATTATCATTACTAGGTTGAGCATCATCATGAACATCATCATTAACATTTTCACTAGTTTCATGTTCATTACCAGATTGTGTTTCAGCATCAGACATAGAGATATCATTTGGATTATCAGGTGATTCAGCGATAGGTTCACTAGAAGTTTGCACAGTCCTATCATTTTTCTTTTTCTTCTTTTAGAAGAACTAGGTGCATCAGTATTATTTCTCTGAGAATCTTGCTCGATTCTCTTAGGGTGGCCTTCAGGATACAAAGGTTCCTGAGTCATTCTACCAGTTCTAGTAGCCACTCTAATAGCATAATCATTTTTCTTACTATTCATTTCATCAAGCACTTCTTTCTGAGCTTTAAGTACTTGTTCTACTTGAGTGGTAACCATAGAAGCATGTTTGCTAACAAGTTTAAGTTCACCACTAATATTAGCCATATAATCACTCAAGCCTTTAATCATAAAGGTATTCTGTTTCAATTGTCTACCAAAATAAGCATTGAAGTCATCTTGCTTAAACATAAAGTTATCAAACTCATCCAAGCACTGACTAGCAATTTTAGGAGGAGGGACTTCAGCTTTATCATATCTATAGAGAGAATTTACCTTTACTACGTGTCGGGATATCGGGATCGGGAGGTTCTTGATGAATAAAGAATTGAGATCATACACTTCTTCAACAGGCGGTAGATTAAGACCATGTATTTCTTCAATAGGAGGTAAATTCTTAACATCTTTAGCTTTAATACCTTTTTCTTTCATAGATTTCTTTGCCTCTTGCATATCTTCGGGACTGAGAAATAAAACACCTCTCTTCTTCGGAGTTGGTTTAGGAATAGGCTCAGTAATTGGCTCAGGAGCTGGCTCGGGAGGTGGCTCAGGAGGTGCCCAATTATTTTCTTTTGTCAACATATTATTCAATAGAATTTCAGCGTCATCTGGTGTTCTTTCCCTGAAAAGAGAACCAGCACAACTATCTAGTTAATCTCTGGAAGCATCAGTTAGTCCATTATAAAAGATATCAAGTATTTCAGGTTTCTTAAGAGGATGATCAGACAAAGCATTAAGTAACTTGAGAATCCTCCCCCAAGCTTGTGGGAGACTCTCTTATTCAATTTGCACGAAGTTGTATATTTCCCTCAAAGCAGCTTGTTTCTTATGAGCAGGGAAATATTTAGCGAGAAGTAATAAATCATATCACGGGACTACGCACACAACCAGGATCAAGAGAATTAAACCATATCTTAGCATCACCCTTTAATGAGAACGGAAATATTTTGAGTATATAAAAGTAGCGATCTCTCATCATTAGTAAATAGGGTAGCTATATCATTTAACTTAGTAAGATGTGCCACAACAGTTTGATTCATAGCCATAAAAGGATCAGATTCAACCAAAGTAATTATATCGGGATCAACAGAGAATTCATAATAATCCTTATCGGGAACACAGATAGGTGAAGTAGCAAAAGCAGGGTCAGGTCCCATCCTATCTCTAAGAGATTCTTTACTCCATTTAACTCGCAGCCTCTTAAGTTCGTATCTATCCTGGCAGGCAAAAATAGCTCCAGAAGATTCCGCATCAAAAAGATAACCCTCAGGAATAGCAGGCATATTTTCATCATAGCTTTCATCATTGTATTTAGTTTCAATAATTTCTCTTTCTCTAGACCTAGAAATTTGTTCATCTAGAAATTCACCAAGGGGCACAGTAGTATCAAGCATAGAAGTAGTTTCATCATAAGTATCATGCATAGAAGAAGTGGCATCATCAATAACATGCGACATACCGGAACGAATAGCAGAGGCAGGTTTAGGTGTCGCTAGCTTACCCATAACAGAAGGTGAATCAAGTGTAGTGCTAGATGGCAGTTCCTTACCTCCCCTCGTAGTTGAGGGATAAATTGTTGTCTTAGCGTCTTTCAAGTTCTTCATAGTGTCCAGGAGATATAAATCCCAAGTGACTCAAAGAATAGAGCTATGCTCCCCGGCAACGGCGCCAGAAAATGGTCTTGATAACCCACAAGTATAGGGGATCGCAACAGTTTTGGAGGGTAGAGTATTCAACACAAATTTATTGATTCGACACAAGGGGAGCCAAGGAATATTCTCAAGTATTAGCACCTGAGTTTCAATTCAACCACACCTGGAAACTTAGTATCTGCAGCAAAGTGTTTAGTAGCAAAGTAATATGATAGTGGTGGTAACGGTAACAAAAGTAAAGACAGCAAAAGTAATGTTTTTGGTATTTTTGTAGTGATTGTAACAGTAGCAACGGAAAAGTAAATAAGCGAGAACCAGTATATGGAAAACTCGTAGGCACCGAATCAGTGATGGATAATTATGCTGGATGCGGTTCGTCATGTAATAGTTACAACATAGGGTGACACAGAACTAGCTCCAATTCATCAATGTAATGTAGGCATGTATTCCATATATAGTCATACATGCTTATGGAAAAGAACTTGCATGACATCTTTTGTCCTACCCTCCCGTGGCAGCGGGGTCCTATTGGAAACTATGGAATATTAAGGCCTCCTTTTAATAGAGAACCTGAACAAAGCATTAGCACATAGTGAATACATGAACTCCTCAAACTATGGTCATCACCGAGAAGTATCCCGATTATTGTCACTTCGGGGTTGTCGGATCATAACACATAATAGGTGACTATAGACTTGCAAGATAGGATCAAGAACACACATATATTCATGAAAACATAATAGGTTCACATCTGAAATCATGGCATTCGGGCCCTAGTGACAAGCATTAAGCATAGCAAAGTCATAGCAACATCAATCTCAGAACATAGTGGATACTAGGGATCAAACCCTAACAAAACTAACTCGATTACATGATAAATCTCATCCAACCCATCACCGTCCAGCAAGCCTATGATGGAATTACTCACGCACGGCGGTGAGCATCATGAAATTGGTGATGGAGGATGGTTGATGATGACGAAGGCAACGAATCCCCCTCTCCGGAGCCCCGAACGGACTCCAGATCAGCCCTCCCGAGAGAGATTAGGGCTTGGCGGCGGCTCCGTATCGTAAAACGCGATGATTCTTTCTCCCTGATTTTTTTCTCCCCGAAAGCCAATAAATAGAGTTGGAGTTGGCGTCGGAAGGTCTCCAGGGGGCCCACGAGGTAGGGGGGCGCGGCCAGGAGGGGGGGGGCGCCCCCCACCCTCGTGGACAAGGTGTGGGCCCCCTGGTCTTCATCTTCGGCGAGGATTTTTTATTATTTATTCTAAGATATTCCATGGAGTTTCAGGTCATTCCGAGAACTTTTGTTTTTGCACATAAAACAACACCATGTCAATTCTGCTGAAAACAGCGTCAGTCCGAGTTAGTTCCATTCAAATCATACAAGTTAGAGTCCAAAACAAGGGCAAAAGAGTTTGGAAAAGTAGATACGATGGAGACGTATCAGTTCTGCAGTCATTTTCTCTTTTTATTTACATTACATGCACTCATACGCATCGACGTATTATTCAAATACAACATGTATGACGCTTATCTGCTGGTATCCTTTGTTGAAACTCTTTTTTTAAATGGCATCCGTACACCGCGATAGGCCTTAATATGCTAGGGGCTTCATTGTGCCCATAATACGCCAATAAAGTCAGAACACCTTCGTGGTAGTTCGGCACCCCGAACTTATAGCATTATATGCATCAGCTCTGACTCATGTCTTGGGTCAAATGTTGGGTTTGCCCGGCTCCCATGTTTTGGTGCCTTACGTTCCGCTACATCGGCTAAGGTAGCACTGGGAGAACTACTGCGGTTGAGTCTCGGTTCTTCGGGACGAGCACCTCAGTAGAGAAAGCCGAAAACTGACTGTCATGATACGGCGAGAGCTGGTCAGCTGTTCGAGAGGTTGTAAAATCTTTAAGGATTTCTTCCGCATAATGCCATAACCAATGCAGCGTGCGATGGATCAGCTTTTCTTCCGATCAGGTGCTTATATAGCCCCTCGTGTGGTCTTCCAAACACCAGCGGCTGCGCCTACCTTCCTAAAGCTCCTATGGCAAAGTGAGAGTGATAAGACCCTATAGTCTGATTGCCTGGTTCGTTGTGTTGAACACCTCCTTCGAAGGACCCAAAATTGGGATAAAGAGTGCTCAGGTTTATCCCGAACACCCCCGTACTTCCTACGTGGGGGCAGAAGCCGACGACTGGCCAACTCTCAGGATTAATATATAAAACGGCCGCATAGGAGGATAAACTTTCATACAACAGGCAATACATAAATAGAAATGACCTTGTTCAACATTACAAAGGACAACATGACTGTATTCATGGAAATATAATGTCCTTGGTGCATTGCTCCGCCGCAAGGCGGGATCCTTTCAGGACACTATCATAATACAACTCAGGCTTGCGGTGCTCCTTTCCCTCCGGCGGTCCCTCGGTCATCAGCTTTTCAGCATCCATCTTCCCCCAGTGCACCTTTGTGCGGGCGAAAGCCATTCGCGCACCCTCTATACAGACCGACCGCTTGATGACGTTCAATCGAGGGCAGGCACTCACAAGCCGCTTCACGAGCCCGAAGTAGCTACTTGGAATTGGCTCGGCAGGCCATAGTCGGATAATCAAATCCTTCATGGCTAGCTCGGCCGCCTTATGCAGTTCGATCAGCTGTTTCAATTCATCAGCAAAAGGCACCGGATAAATTCGGTGCCAGGTACTGCGACCAGAAGAGCTTATCTGTAGTGTTCCTTTCTTTAGCTCGGTAGAATTGTGCGGCATCAGATATGCTGCATGGCAGCTCCGCAAATACCCCTGGAGAAATCCGAACTCGAAATCAGAAACATGATTTTCTCCTCAAAATACTTGCTTTACATGAAAAAAGTCGTACCTGCCGCGATCTTCCTCGCCTCCTAGATTTCCTTCAGGGCACCTTGGGCTTCCCCTTGGGCATTGAGGGCGGCCTGTTGAGCCTTGGTGAGTTCGGATTCTTTCTCCGTTAGACTCTGCTCCAAGGCCTCACATCTTTTAATGACCTTTTGAAGCTCTTGCTCAGCTTCAATAACCATGGCCTCGTGCTTCTCATGAAGAGCCCGCTCTGCGGCTGCCTTTTTCTCGTCCTCGTCCACAGCCTTCTTTAGAGCCTTGAATTCGGTCATCGCGCCTAGCGCAAATCAGGAAACATATTTTGATCATACTTTAAATTCGTTCGCAATAAACGCGAGCAAGGTTTGTGCATACCTTGTATATCCTCCAACTGCCTTTTCAACTGGCCACATTCTTCTTTGGCCCGCTCCAGACTTTGATTTAGTTCGGAGACCTCCGCAGTATGAGAGGTGGCAGTCGCTACGGACGCGTGCTTATAAAAGAAGAAAGATAAATGTCATTGAGTGAGTCTCCTGCAAACATAGATTTGATCCACTGTCGGGCTCTTTCTTTCACCAAACAGTGTATCAGGGGCTACTATCTATACTATGACACTATTCGAAACTTCATAAAACATACCTCAAAGCCTCTTATAAGACTGATATAGGCTTCATTCAGTCCACTCTCAGCAGACTAAATCTTCTAGATCACCGCACCCACAAGGGCACGGTGTTCATCAACGATGGAGGCGCTTTTCAGCGCCGCCAATAAAGTATCCGGCACCTCTGGTTGGACAGAGGTTGCCGGTGGAACAGGTATACCCCCTCTAGCCGAGGGAGGCCGCCAGCCTGATTCCGGAACCGTACTGGTCTCCGGAATTGCTTCCGGCTAGGGGGCGAGTTCAAAATGGCTCCCGCCGTCGACGCCTATGGGAGCCTTCTCTCCCGCGTGTCCGGCCCCTGAAGTTTGACCTCCTGGCGCCGCCTTTGCAATACTTTCACCCCCTCCTTGTCCTGGGTCCTTCTGGGACAAAACCTCGGTGTCCTTCACATGTTTGGGTGAAGGGGCCTTCGGGGGTGTCCCGCTCTCCATAGCATCCGAGCCCAGCAAATCCTCCGATGAGGATTGCTCGGTGCGGGACCTCGCCGGACTACAAAAAGTATGGCTCAAATTAAAATATTATGCCATGATGAGTCTAGACACATAAACACGTTCGAATTATATATACTCATGAGTTCACCAGGGGATGGGCCCTGGGATCCCACTCCGGGCTGCTATCGGCGGCAGCGGACTCCTCTGGAAGAGGAGTTTTTCCCTTTTTAGGCGATTTGGCCTCCAAGGATGGGGAGGCCGTCCTTTTCTTTCTTCCCCCTGCTGGGGATTCATCTTCCTCCTCCTCGTCCTCTTCGGAGGAAGAATGGGCATTGGAGACTTCAGATATCGTGTCCGAGGCACCACGGTGACGGAGGCCACACTTGGTCTTCTTGGCCTCCTTCTCGGCTTTCTTCTTCGGTGCCTTGCAGGGCGCCGGGACCAACATCTTCGTTAGAAGTGGGTCGGCCGGTTCTTCAGGCAGTGGGGCAGGACAGTAGATCCGCCCTGCCTTCTTCATCCAGCCCTAGGGGAGTTGTGGAAAACACACTAAGAATTTTCCCTTGGGCTATGCGAATAAAACTTATAGTGACTCACCGAACTTGCGGGGCGGGACAGTTGGTACCCGCGGTCCTCGGCTGAGTCCGACCATGATTTGTCGTACTTGAAAAGCACCTTCCAGATGTCTTCGTGTGAGGAGCCAAAGAGCTCTCGCAGGGCCTAGTGCTTGGCCGGGTCGAATTCCCACAAATTGCAAGCCTGGTGTTGACAAGGAAGGATCCGGCGAACTAACATCACCTGGACCACATTGACAAGTTTGATATCCATGTATTCCATATCCTTGACGCGCGTCTGGAGCGCCGTTAGCTCGTCGGACAAAGACCTGTCCAGGCCCTTCTCGGGCCAGGATGTAAGCCGGAGGGGGGCTCCGGATCGGAATTCAGGAGCAGCGGCCCATTTTGTGCCACGCGACTCAGTGATGTAAAACCACTGCTGCTGCCACCCCTTGAAGGAATCATTGAAAGTACCTGTTAGCCATGTGACGTTGGGCATCGTACTCACCTTGGCGCCTCCGCACTCGGCGTGCTCGCCGCCCACTACCTTGGGCTTCACATTAAAGATCTTCAGCCATAAGCCGAAGTGTGGCGAGATGCGGAGGAAGGCCTCGCACACGACGATGAATGTCGATATGTTGAGGAAGGAATTGGGGGATAAATCATGAAAATCGATCCCATAGTAATACATGATGCCGCGAACGAATGGGTGGAGGGGAAACCCCAACCCGCGGACAAAATGAGGGAGGAGAGCAACCCTCTCGTGGGGGTCCGGAGTAGGGACGATTTGTCCCGCCATCGGGAGACGGTGGCTGATTTTCTTGGCTAGATACCCGGCCTCCCGAAGCTTTTTGATATCCTTCTCCTGGATGGTAGAGACCATCCACTTGCCTCCTGCTCCGGATCCGGACATTTTCAGAAGGCCTTTGTGGGCGAAGAAGACGAACGCTTGGGTGCTGGGGCTCGAGCGGAGGGGAATGAATAAGCAGAGAAAGGAGAAGGTGTGGGTGAAAAAGGGGAGTCCTTATCTCCTTATAAAGGCAGCAGGGACCCTACGCCTCCCCACCTGCCTGGTAAAACTCGCTTATCCCCCAAGGGCCATAATTGGTGGCGCGGTTGGTTTACCCACATCCGTATTGATGAGAATCCGGTGATTAGGGGACACGATCTCTGCTTCGACAAGACGTGCCAAGAAAACCGCCTCGCAATATTTGCAGTGGCTGGTTGAGAAAAACGGTTCGAATAATGACCGGGCTGTGGTGTGATGTCATGCTGCAGAATGTGTCAGCAGATTAGATTTTTGGAAATATTATTCTCTCTACGGTGGTATGTGGAATTTGTTTTGCAGAGCCGGGCACAATCCTCGTGTTCAAAATCTTCTATGGAGTATTCGGAGAAGGAACCCGCCTTGCAATGCCGAAGACAATCTGCGCGCCGGACTCATCGTCATTGAAGCCTGGTTCAGGGGCTACCGAGGGAGTCCTGGATTAGGGGGTCCTCGGACAGCCGGACTATATACTTTGGCCGGACTGTTGGACTATGAAGATACAAGATTGAAGACTTCGTCCCGTGTCTGAACGGGACTCTCCTTGGCGTGGATGGCAAGCTTGGCAATACGGATATGTAGATCTCCTCCCTTGTAACCGACTCTGTCTAACCCTAGCCCCCTCCAGTGTCTATATAAACCGGAGGGTCTAGTCCGTAGGACAACAACAATCATACCATAGGCTAGCTTCTAGGGTTTAGCCACTACGATCTTGTGGTAGATCAACTCTTGTAATACTCATATCATCAAGATCAATCTAGCAGGAAGTATGGTATTACCTCCATCGAGAGGGCCCGAACCTGGGTAAACATCATGTGCCCCGCCTCCTGTTACCATCCGCCTTAGATGCACAGTTCGGGACCCCCTACCCGAGATCCGTCAGTTTTGACACCGACATATCCAAGCATGTAAGAGTTACTTTTCAATTGTCTACCAACATAAGCATTGAAATTTTCTTGTTTAACAATAAAATTAATTAACTCATCTAAGCATTGGCTAGCAGACTTATAACGAGGAATATCACCTTCATCAAATCTATAGAGAGAAATTACCTTTACTACCTGTGTCGGGTTATCAAGACCATGTGTTTCTTCAATAGGTGATGAATTATAACCATGTATTTCTTCAGCAGGAGGTAGATTAAGACCATGTATTTCTTGAATAGGAGGTAAATTCTTAACATCTTCGGCTTTAATACCTTTCTCTTTCAGTGATTTCTTTGCCTCTTGCATACTTCAGGACTGAGAAATAGAACTCCCCTTTTCTTCGGAGTTGGTTTAGGAATAGGCTCAGGAGCTGGCACAGGAGTTGGCTTAGGAAGTGTCCAATTATTTTCATTAGTCAACATATTATTCAATAAAATTTCAGCTTCATCTGGTGTTCTTTCCCTGAAAACACAACCAACACAACTATCCAAGTGGTCCTTGGAAGCATCGGTTAGTCCATTATAAAAGATATCAAGTATTTCATTTTTCTTAAGAGGATGATCAGGTAAAGCATTAAGTAATTGCAAAAGCCTCCCCCAAGCTTGTGGGAGACCCTCTTCTTCAATTTGCACAAAATTATATATTTCCCTTAAAGCAGTTTGTTTCTTATGAGCGGGGAAATATTTAGCAGAGAAGTAATAAATCATATCATGGGGACTACGCACACAACCAAGATCAAGAGAATTAAACCAAGTCTTAGCATCACCCTTTAATGAGAACGGAAATATTTTAAGGATATAATAATAGCGAGATTTCTCATCATTAGTGAACAGGGTGGCTATATCATTTAATTTAGTAAGATGTGCCACAACAGTTTCAGATTCATAGCCATAAAAAGGATCAGATTCAACCAAAGTAATTATCTCAGGATCGACAGAGAGTTCATAATCCTTATCAGTAACAAAGATAGGTGAAGTAGCAAAAGCAGGGTCATGTTTCATTCTAGCATTAAGATATTGTTGCTTCCATTTAGCTAATAACTTCTTAATATCAGATCTATCATTGCAAGCAAGAATAGCTCTAGTAGCTTCTTCCTCCATAACATAACCCTCAGGAACAACAGGCAATTCATATTTATTGGGAGAACCTTCATCATCACTATCTTCAATAATTTCATTTTCAATAATTTCATTCTCTCTAGCCCTAGAAAGTTGTTCATCAAGAAATTCACCAAGCGGCACAGTAGTATCAAGCATAGAAGTAGTTTCATCATAAGTATCATGCATAGCAGAAGTGGCATCATCAATAACATGCGACATATAAGAATGAATAGCAGAAGCAGGTTTAGGTGTCGCAAGCTTACTCACTACAGAATGTGAATCAAGTGCAGAGCTAGATGGCAGTTCCTTACCTCCCCTCGTAGTTGAGGGGTAGATTTTTGTTTTATCATCTTTCAAGTTCTTCATAGTGATCATCGGATATAAATCCCAAGTGACTCAAAGAATAGAGCTATGCTCCCCGGCAAACGGTGCCAGAAAATAGTCTTGATAACCCACAAGTATAGGGGATCGCAACAGTTTTCGTGGGTAGAGTATTCAACCCAAATTTATTGATTCGACACAAGGGGAGCCAAAGAATATTCTCAAGTATTAACAGTTCAGTTGTCAATTCAACCACACCTGGATAACTTAGTATCTGCAGCAAAGTATTTAGTAGCGAAGTAATATGGAAGTAACGTTAACGGTAGCAAAAGTAATATTTTTGGGTTTTGTAGTGATTGTAACAGTAGCAACGGGAAAGTAAATAAGCGAAGAACAATATGTGAAAAGCTCGTAGGCACTGGAACAGTGATGGATAATTATGTCGGATGCGGTTCATCATGTAACAGTCATAACATAGGGTGACACAGAACTAGCTTCAATTCATCAATGTAATGTAGGCATGTATTCCGAATATAGTCATACGTGCTTATGGAAAAGAACTTGCATGACATCTTTTGTCCTACCCTCCCGTGGCAGCGGGGTCCTAGTGGAAACTAAGGGATATTAAGGCCTCCTTTTAATAGAGTACCGGACCAAAGCATTAACACATAGTGAATACATGAACTCCTCAAACTACAGTCATCACCGAGAAGTATCCCGATTATTGTCACTTCGGGGTCGTCGGATCATAACACATAATAGGTGACTATAGACTTGCAAGATAGGATCAAGAACTCACATATATTCATGAAAACATAATAGGTTCAGATCTGAAATCATGGCACTCGGGCCCTAGTGACAAGCATTAAGCATAGCAAAGTCATAGCAACATCAACCTCAGAACATAGTGGATACTAGGGATCAAACCCTAACAAAACTAACTCCATTGCATGGTAAATCTCATCCAACCCATGACCGTCCAGCAAGCCTACGATGGAATTACTCACGCACGGCGGTGAGCATCATGAAATTGGTGATGGAGGATGGTTGATGATGACGACGGCGATGAATCCCCCTCTCCGGGCCCCGAACGGACTCCAGATCATCCCTCCCGAGAGAGATTAGGGCTTGGCGGCGGCTTCGTGTCGTAAAACGTGATGAATCTTTCTCCCTGATTTTTTTCTCCCCGAACACGAATATATGGAATTGGAGTTGAGCTTGGTGGAGCTCCAGGTGGCCCACGAGATAGGGGGGCGCGCCCAGGGGGGCAGGCGCGCCCTCCACCCTCGTGGATAGGTGGTGGGCACCCTCGCCTTGATTCTTTTGCCAATTTTTTTATATTTTCTGAAAAGTTGCTCCGTTGATTTGGAGGTCATTCCGAGAACTTTTGTTTCTGCACAAAAATAACACCATGGCAATTCTGCTGAAAACAGCGTCAGTCCGTGTTAGTTCCATTCAAATCATGCAAGTTAGAGTCCAAAACAAGGGCAAAAGTGTTTGGAAAAGTAGATACGACGGAGACATATTAGCCACCATGCATAATTTTTCATACATGTCACTCTTGATTCATCGCATATCCCGGTACACCGTCGGAGGCATTCTATATAGAGTCATATTTTGTTCTAGTATCGAGTTGTAATCATTGAGTTATAAATAAATAGAAGTGTGATGATCATCATTAATAGAGCATTTTCCCAAATAAAAAAAGAGAGAAAGGCAAAATAAAAAGAAGAAAGGCCCAAAAAAAGAGAAATGCCAAAGAAAATAAAGAAAGGCCCAAAAAGTATAATAAAAAAGGACAATGCTACTCTCCTTTTTTCACACTTGTGCTTCAAAGTAGCACCATGATTTTTTATGTTAGAGAGTCTCCTATGTTGTCACTTTCATATACTAGTGGAAATTTTACATTATAGAACTTGGCTTGTATATTCCAACAATTAGCTTCCTCAAATGCCCTAGGTCTTCATGAGCAAGCAAGTTGGATGCAGTTTCTTTTGTTGAGCTTTCATACATTTATAGCTCTAGTGCGTCCGTTGCATGGCAATCCCTACTCCTTGCATTGACATCAATTGATGGGCATCTCCCTAGCCCATTAATTAGCCGCGTTGATGTGAGACTTTCTCCTTTTTTGTCTTCTCCACATAACCCCCATCATTATATTCTATTCTACCCATAGTGCTATATCCATGGCTCATGCTCATGTATTGCGTGAAAGTTGCAAAAAGTTTGATATTACTAAAGTATGAAACAATTGCTTGGCTTGTCATCGGGGTTGTGCAAGATGAGAGCATTCTTTGTGACGAAAATGGAGCATGACCAAACTATATGATTTTGTAGGGATGAACTTTCTTTAGCCATGTTATTTTGAGCATGACCAAAATGGAGTATGCTTGAAGTATTACTATTTCTTATGTCAATATGAACTTTTATTTTGAATCATTTGGATCTGAACATTCATGCCACAATAAAGAAAATTACATTAAGAAATATGCTAGGTAGCATTCCACATCAAAAATTCTGTTTTTATCAATTACCTACTCGAGGACGAGCAGGAATTAAGCTTGGGGATGCTTGATACGTCTCCAACATATCTATAATTTTTGATTGTTCCATGCTATTATATTACCTTTTTTGGATGTTTATGGGCTTTACTTTACACTTTTATTTCATTTTTGGGACTAACCTACTAACCGGAGGCCCAGCCCGAATTGCTGTTTTTTTGCCTATTTCACTGCTTTGAAGGAAAGGAATATCAAACGGAGTCCAAACAGAATGAAACCTTCGGGAGCGATCGTTTTGGAACAAACGCAATCCAGGAGAATTGGAGTGGACGTCAAGAAGCAGACGAGGCGGCCACGAGGGCGCCAGGCACGCCCTAGGGGGGTGGGCGTGCCCCCCCCATCCTCGTGGCCCCTCATGGCTCCGATGACCTACCTCCTTCACCTATATATACTCATAACCCTGAAAACATCCAGGAGCACCATCAAAAACTATTTCCACCGCCGCAACCTTCTGTATCCGCGAGATCCCATATTGGAGCCTTCGTCGGCGCTCCGCCGGAGGGGCAATCAACGATGGAGGGCCTCTACATCATCTCTAAGGCCTCTCCGATGAGTCGTGAGTAGTTTACCATAGACCTTCGGGTCCATAGTTATTAGCTAGATGGCTTCTTCTCTCTCTTTGAATCTCAATACAAAGTTCTCCTCGATCTTCTTGGAGATCTATTCAATGTAACTCTTTTTGTGGTGTGTTTGTCGAGATCCGATGAATTGTGAGTTTATGATCAAGTTTATCTATGAGAAATATTTGAATCTCTTCTGAATTATTTTATGTATGATTGGTTATCTTTGCAAGTCTCTTTGAATTATCAGTTTGGTTTGGCCTACTAGATTGATCTTTCTTGCAATGGGAGAAGTGCTTAGCTTTGGGTTCAATCTTGCGGTGTCCTTTCCCAGTGATAGCAGGGGCAGCAAGGCACGTATTGTATTGTTGCCATCGAGGATAAAAGGATGGGGTTTATATCATATCGCATGAGTTTATCCCTCTACATCGTGTCATCTTTCTTAAAGTGTTACTCTGTTCTTCATGAACTTAATACTCTAGATGCAGGCAGGAGTCGGTCGATGTGTGGAGTAATAGTAGTAGATGCAGACAGGAGTCGATCTACTTGTCACGGACATGATGCCTATATACATGATCATGCCTAGATACTCTCATAATTATTCACTTTTCTATCAATTGCTCAACAGTAATTTGTTCACCCACCGTAATACTTATGCTATCTCGAGAGAAGCCACTAGTGAAACCTACGGCCCCCGGGTCTATCTTTATTATATTAATCTTCCGTCAACAAGTTATTTCTGGCACTGTTATTTTGCATCTTTTATTTTCCAATCTATATCGTAAAAATACCAAAAATATTTATCTTATCATATTTTCTCTATCGGATCTCACTTTCGCAAGTTACCGTGAAGGGATTGACAACCCCTTTATCGCGTTGGTTGCGAGGTTCTTGTTTGTTTGTGTAGATGCGTGGGACTTTTGAGGAGCCTCCTACTGGATTGATACCTTGGTTCTCAAAAACTTAGGGAAATACTTATGCTACTTTGCTGCATCCCTCTTTCCTCTTCAAGGGAAAAACCAACGCAGTGCTCAAGAGGTAGAAGTGAGCATCATGAAATTGGTGATGGAGGATGGTTGATGATGACGATGGCGACAAATCCCCCTCTCGGGAGCCCCAAACGGACTCCAGATCAGCCCTCCCGAGAGAGATTATAGCTTGGCAGCGGCTCCGTATCGTAAAACGCGATGAATCTTTTTTCTCTAATTTTTTTCTCCGCGAAAGCAAATATATGGAGTTGGAGTGGAGGTCAGTGGACATCCAGGGGGCCCACGAGGCAGGGGAGCGCGCCCACGGGGCAGGCGCGCCTCCCACCCTCGTGGAAAGGGTGTGGGCCCCCTGGCCTTGATTCTTTCGCCAGTATTTTTTACATTTTCCAAAAATAATCTCCGTTGATTTTCAGGTCATTCCGAGAACTTTTGTTTCTGCACAAAGATAACACCATGGCAATTCTGTTGAAAACAGCGTCAGTCCGGGTTAGTTTCATTCAAATCATGCAAGTTAGAGCCCAAAACAAGGGCAAAAGTGTTTGGAAAAGTAGATACGACGGAGACGTATCAACTCCCCCGAGCTTAAACCTTTGCTTGTCCTCAAGCAATTCAGTTGATAAACTGAAAGTGGTAAAGAAAAACTTTTACAAACTCTGATTGCTCTTGTTGTTGTAAATATGTAAAGCCAGCATTCAAGTTTTCAGCAAAGATTATGAACTAACCATATTCACAATAACACTTAGGTCTCATGTTTACTCATATCAATGGCATAATCAACTAGCGAGCAATAATAATAAATCTCGGATGACAACACTTCCTCAAAACAATCATAATATGATATAACAAGATGGTATCTCGCTAGCCCTTTCCGAGACCGCAAAACATAAATGCAGAGCAGCTTTAAAGATCATGGCTGACTAAACATTGTAATTCATGGTAAAAGAGATCTAGTCATAGTCATACCCAATATAAACTAATAGTAATGCATGCAAATGACAACGGTTCTCACCAGCAGGTGCTTTTTAATAAGAGGGTGATGACTCAACATAAAAGTAAATAGATAGGCCCTTCGTATAGGGAAGCAGGGATTTGTAGAGGTGCCAGAGCTCGATTTTAAAATAGAGATAAATAATATTTTGAGCGGCATACTTTCATTGTCAACATAACAACTGAGAGATATCGATATCTTCCATGCTACACACATTATAGGTGGTTCCCAAACAGAATGGTAAAGTTTATACTCCCCCTCCACCAACAAGCATCAATCCATGGCTTGCTCGAAACAACAAGTGCCTCCAACTAACAAGAGTCACGGGGGAGTTTTGTTTGCAATTATTTTGATTTGATTTGCATAAAGCATGGGACTGGGCATCCCGTTGACCAGCCATTTTCTCGTGAGTGAGGAGCGGAGTACACTCCTTTCGAGAATAACCCGCCTAGCATGGAAGATACAGACAGCCCTAGTTGAGACATGAGCTATTCGGGCATACAAAACAGAATTTTATTTGAAGGTTTAGAGTTTAGCGCATACAAATTTACTGGGAAGGTATGGTGGACTCATAAGGAATAACTTTGGGGTTTATGGAAGTGGATGCACAAGCAGTATTCCCGCTTAGTACAAGTGAAGGCTAGAAAAAGACTGGGAAGCAACCAACTGAGAGAGCGACAACAGTCATGAACATGCATTAAAATTAATCAACACCGAGTGTAAGCATGAGTAGGATATAATCCACCATGAACATAAATATCATGAAGGCTATGCTGATTTTGTTTCAACTACATGCGTGAACATGTGTCAAGTCAAGTCACTCGAATCATTCAAAGGAGGAAACCACCCTATCATACCACATCACAACCATTTTAATAGCATGTTGGCACGCAAGGTAAACCATTATAAACTCCTAGCAAATTAAGCATGGCATAAGCAACTATAATCTCTAATTGTCATTGCAAACATGTTTATTCATAATAGGATGAATCAGGAATGATGAACTAATCATATTTACAAAAACAAGAGAGGTCGAGTTCATACAAGCTTCTCTCATCTCAATCAGTCCATCATATATCATCATTATTGCCTTTCACTTGCACGACCGAACGGTGTGTATAATAATAATAGTGCACGTGCATTGGACTAAGCTGGAATCTGCGAGCATTTAATACAAAGGGGAAGACAAGGTAATACGGGCTCTTGGTTAAATCAGCAGTAATGCATATAAGAGCCACTAAGCATTTTCATTATGGTCTCCTCCTCTCGACCCCCAAAGGAAAGAAAAGAAATAAAACTATTTACACGGGAAAGCTCCCAACAAGCAAAAGAAGAACGAGAAATATTTTTGGGTTTTCTTTTAATATTACTCTACAGCACGGAAAGTAAATTAGCTAAAAGCTACAACTAATTTTTTTGGTTTTTCTTAAGGTTTTTCAAACACACAAGAAGAAGACTAGAAAAGAAGATAAACTAGCATGGATATTACAATGAAAAAGTATGAGCACCGACAACTAGCATGAGTGTGTGAATATAAATGTAATGTCGGTGAGAAATACGTACTCCCCAAGCTTAGGCTTTTGGCCTAAGTTGTTCTATGGCCATGGCTGGCCCGACGGATATCCAAAGTTATAGTTGGGGTCGTACTGAGAAGGAGCCTCGGGTTGCCACTGGTTGGAAATCTCCCCCAGATCCCATTGGTAAATAGACTGTCATGAAGGATCAAATTGTGGTTCCGGCTCTGGCTCTGTAGCTGATGTGGGGTTTCGGTAGGCATGAAATACCTCCGGTAGAACAAGATACACACCTGCAGATAAGTCAAACAAGGAAGGAGCAGGCAAAGTAATAGTCTCAGGGTGGTTTTTATCAAATATCAGCTTGTACTTAAGCATCTTTTCCTTATTCTTAATGATAAAATCATGTGCTACCATACTCTTATAGTCCAGAAAAACATGAGGCAGCAACTTTTCTTCTTTCTCATAATGCCTAATAGGTATGTCAAAATGTGCAGCTAGGCGCGAGGCGAAGATACCTCCCAAAATGGACCCTTCGTGCGGTTCAGACTCAACCTTTTGGCAATAATAGCGCCTAGACTAAAAGTGTTATCACGAAACAAGCCATGGCACAAAATAACAATTTCAGGGGCACTAAGGTTTCCACAGTTTCCGCGACCAATTAGACATCTACTAGCAAATGTTGCAAAGTAACGCAGAACAGGAAATTGTATGCAAGTGATTCTTGCGTCGGAAAATTTCCTCATTTCCCCTACAACAATCATATCAATAAATCCTTTCACATCACTATGATGTGGTTCCTCTATGCTGCCCATGAAGGGTATCTTACAGACCAGGCAGAAATCAAAAAATGTCACCTCCTTAACCTCATCATATAAGTGGAATTCCACCGAAGGTGTTGATTTCGTAGTATGAAAATGAAAATTTTGCACAAAGACATTAGTGAGTAGGAGATACTGTTCATGCTGGTAACGGAGGAATTCGGTGAGGCCTGCATTCTCAGTCAAATGATAAAAATCATCATAAATCCCGGCTGCTCTCAAGAACTCATCACAAGGCCATTCACACGGCTGGACCTCCGCAATGCGAGGGAGATTATATTTGGGGTTCTTATTCTCTTCACTTTGCTTATCCTTCGAGCTTTGGCTCGAAGAGCCCCTTGATGTCTACTACACAACCTTCTTCTTGTAGACGTTGTTGGGCCTCGAAGTGCAGAGGTTTGTAGGACAGTAGCAAATTTCCCTCAAGTGGATGACCTAAGGTTTATCAATCCGTGGGAGGCATAGGATGAAGATGGTCTCTCTTAAACAACCCTGCAACCAAATAACAAAGAGTCTCTTGTGTCCCCAACACAACCAATACAATAGTAAATTGTATAGGTGCACTACTTCGGTGAAGAGATGGTGATACAAGTGCAATATGGATGGTAGATATAGGGTTTTGTAATCTGAAAATATAAAAACAGCAAGGTAACTAATGATAAAAGTGAGCGTAAACGGTATTGCAATAATAGGAAAAAAGGCCTAGGGTTCATACTTTCACTAGTGCAAGTTCTCTCAACAATAATAACTTAGATAGATCATATAACAATCCCCCAACATGCAACAAAGAGTCACTCCAAAGCCACTAATAGCGGAGAACAAACGAAGAGATTATGGTAGGGTTCGAAACCACCTCAAAGTTATTCTTTCGGATCGATCTATTCAAGAGTTCGTACTAGAATAAGACCTTAAGACACAAATAACCCAAAACCCTAATGTCACCTAGATACTCCATTGTCACCTCAAGTATCCGTGAGCATGATTATACGATATGCATCACACAATCTCAGATTCATCTATTCAACCAGCACAAAGTACTTCAAAGAGTGCCCCAAAGTTTCTACCGGAGAGTCAAGACGAAAACGTGTGCCAACCCTTATGCATAGGTTCATGGGCGGAACCTGCAAGTTGATCACCAAAACATACATCAAGTGGATCACGTGATATCCCATTGTCACCACAGATAAGCACGGCAAGACATACATCAAGTGTTCTCAAATCATTAAAGACTCAATCCTACAAGATAACTTCAAGACGAAAAATCAATTCATCACAAGAGAGTAGAGGGGGAGAAACATCATAAGATCCAATTATAATAGCAAAGCTCGCGATACATCAAGATCGTGCCATGGAGAGAACACGAGAGAGAGAGAGAGAGAGAGAGAGAGAGAGAGAGAGAGAGAGAGAGAGAGAGATCAAACACATAGCTACTGGTACATACCCTCAGCCCCGAGCGTGAACTACTCCCTCCTCGTCATGGATAGCGCCGGGATGACGAAGATGGCCACCGGTGATGGATTCCCCCTCCAGCAGGGTGCTGGAACAGGCTCCCGAGAAGTTTTTGGTGGCTACAGAGGCTTGCGGTGGTGGAACTTCTGATCTATCTTCGTATTCGATGTTTTTAGGGTATATGAGAATATATAGGCAAAAGAAGTCGATCGGGAGACGCTCGAGGGGCCAACGAGACAGGGGGCGCGCCAAGAGGGGGTGGGCGTGCCCTCCTATCTCCTGGCCTTCTCGAAGCTTCCCTGGCTTGTACTCCAAGTCTCCCGGATCATGTTCATTCCAAAAATCACGCTCCCGAAGGTTTCATTCCGTTTGGACTCCGTTTGATATCCCTTTTCTTCGAAATACTGAAACAGGCAATAAAACAACAATATGGGCTGGTGTGACGCCCCTGATTCAATCGTACACTAATCATACACGCAAACGTGTACGATCAAGATCAGGGACTCACGGGAAGATATCACAACACAACTCTAAAATAAAAATAAGTCATAAAAGCATCATAATACAAGCCAAGGGCCTCGAGGGCTCAAATACAAGTGCTCGACCATAGACGAGTCAAAGGAAGCAACAATATTTGAGTACAGACATAAGTTAAAAAAGTTTGCCTTAAGAAGGCTGGCACAAACTGGGATACAGATGGAAAGAGGCACAGGCCTCCTGCCTGGGATCCTCCTAACTACTCCTGGTCATCGTCAATGGGCTGCACGTAGTAGTAGGCACCTCCAGTGTAGTAGGAGTCATCGTCAACGGTGGCGTCTGGCTCCTAGACTCTAGCATCTGGTTGCGACAACCATAAAGAAACGAAAGGGGGGAAAGGAGGGGGGAGAAAGCAACCGTGAGTACTCATCCACAGTACTCGCAAGCAAGGAGCTACACTACATATGCATGGGTATATGTGTAAAGGGCCATATCAGTGGACTGAACTGCAGAATGCCAGAATAAGAGGGGGATAACTAATCCCGTCGAAGACTACACTTCTGGCAGTCTCCATCTTGCAGCATGTAGAAGAGAGTAGACTGAAGTCCTCCAAGTAGCATCGCAAAGCATAATCCTACCCGGCAATCCCCTCCTCGTCGCCCTGTTAGAGAGCGATCGCCGGGTTGTATCTGGCACTTGGAAGGGTGTGTTTTGTTAAGTATCCGGTTCTAGTTGTCATAAGGTCAAGGTACAACTCCAAGTCGTCCTGTTACCGAAGATCATGGCTATTCAAATAGATAAACTTCCCTCCAGGGGTGCACCACATAACCCAACACACTCGATCCCATTTGGCCGGACACACTTTCCTGGGTCATTCCCGGCTGCGGAAGATCAACACGTCGCAGCCCAACCTAGGCCAACAGAGAGGTCAGCATGCCGGTCTAAACCTAAGCGCACATGGGTCTGGGCCCATCGCCCTTAGCACAGCGGCACGTTGCATGGGCGGCCGGAAGCAGAACTAGCCCCCTTAATACAAGAGCAGGCTTACGTTCCAATCCGGCGCGCGCCGCTCAGTCGCTGACGTCACGAAGGCTTCGGCTCATACCACGACGCCGAGTGCCCATATCTTTCCCACGTAGTTGGTTAGTGCGTATAGACCAAATGGACAGAATCAGATCAAATACCAAGATCTCGTTAAGCGTGTTAATGATGTAACCGCAGACACCGACCAGGGCCAGGCCCACCTCTCACCTATGCGGTCTCAACCTGCCCTGTGGCTCCGCCACAAGATCCACTCGCGGGTACTCCTACGAGCCGACCCGACTTTAGTCACCACAGGTATCATGTAAAGTAAAATGTATATACCCGTGATCACCTCCCGAGTGATCCCGGCCCGATAGTATAGCAAGGCATACGGACAAGAATGTAGGGCCACAGATGGAATACTAGCATCCTATACTAAGCATGTAGGAATGCAAGTAACGGTAACAACAGTAGTAGCAAGGACAGGCTATGCATCAGGATAGGATTAACGGAAAGCAGTAACATGCTACACTACTCTAATGCAAGCAATATAGAGAAGAATAGGCAATATCTGGTGATCAGGGGGGGCTTGCCTGGTTGCTCTGGCAAGAAGGAGGGGTCGTCGACACCGTAGTCGAACTGGGGGTCGCCGGCAGTCTTGGAGTCTACCGGAAAGAAGTAACGGAGGGGGAACACAATAAATAATAGAGCAATCAAAGCAACACAAAGCATAACATGTCAATACGTAGTGCTAGGGGTGACCTAACGCAGTAGTAGGCGATACCGGTGAAGGGGGGGGGGAATATCCGGGAAAGTATTCTCGGTGTTTTGCGTTTTCGGACAGATGAACCGGAGGGGGAAAGTTGCGAGTTCGATAGGTTAGGGATGTGTGGTGGACGTACGGGCTGCGTATCCGGATTCGTCTCGTGTTCTGAGCAACTTTCATGTACAAAGTATTTTCATCCGAGCTTTTATTTTCTATTATTTATCAAACTTTTAATTGATTTTCTAGAATATATTAATTCGAATTAAAAATAGTGAAATACTTATCTCACCTAGTGAAGTGCCAGCCATAGTCAAATGACAGGGGGCCCGGTCAAAGTCAATAGTATAGTCAAGGTTGACTGGGTCAAAGTTGTCTGGTCAAACTGGGTTGTGGGTCCATGATGTCATTGACTGGTAATTATTTAATTTAACAAAATAGATTTATTTAGCATTGTGTCCCACTTGTCATTGCGTAAGCACTACTAACTGAAACCAAATTAGTCTAAACAGGAGGTTAGTGCTCAATGGAATTAGTGCCTAATCTACGCAGGGGCCGACCCATCTAGCGGAGGCAACAGCCGGCTGGCTGGCTTGCACCTGTGTGCCGCCGACGACGCAGCGGCTGCGGCCATGGGGCTGCTCAGCCGAGGCAGCATCTAGCGCGGGCCTGCGTGGGCGCGAGCGGAGGAGCGCAGGCAGGGGCAGGGCACGATAGGGTGCGGGCGCCCGCGCACCCAAACAGGGGCGACAGCGAGTGCCGGCGGGGGTCATGGCCACGACGCAGTGGAAACCAGTCGGGCGAGCGAGGTGCGGCTGCAGCAACAACAGAAGCTGAGGCAGCGGCGCGGCAGAAAGCAGCGGCGGGAGGAGGCCGAACAGCGCGAGGCGCCAGCGAACAGCCACAGACTGGGCGCGGGTGACAAGCAGAAGCGAAGCAGCGGCGATGGCGGGGCACGGTGGCGCAGCTCCAGCGAACGCAGCAGGCATACGGCGGCAGCATGCGGCGAGAGGAGACGCGCGAGGCAGTCAAAGGCGGTCATAGGCGTGCGATGGGATGAGTAGGGGCGCGGGAGCGGTGCTCCGGATGCGACGGCGATGAGCGCATGACGATGCTAGCGGTGCTGGTGCTAGAAAACACAGATGGACTCTAGGAAAGGCAGGGGAAAGGCGTGAGCTCATAGGTAAGCTCGGGGAGGTCCCGGTGAAGACGATGTTGCAGCGACGGCGGTGAATCGACATAGTGGATGACGATGGTCGAAGGTTGAAGGAGTCGATCCCGGTGATGCGGTGGAGCTTGACTTGATCTGATGCATGAAGACGATGTAGCAGTCGACGGCGAACCTCCTGGACTCGGTGGAGCGGCGGATGTTGGCCCGTGGCCACAACTATGGGGGCGGCGCAGCCATGAACGCGCATGGTTGGGCTCGGGATCGAGCGGAATAGAGAGGGAGAGGTCGAAGAGGGGAAAAACTAGAGCTAGGGTTCCGTCGGGGGTGTCGAGGTGCGGCCTTATCCACCCAAGGAGCCGCGGGATGGGCGACAGCGCAACAACCGTGGCGTGGACGGCGTGCGAGCACTGCCAGCGCCATGGCCTCCCTGTTTTGTTCAAGTGGTAGGAGAAAAGCCCATTGGTGGGCTGGGCCTCCTGGTGGCCTGGATGGCCAGTTGGGCCATTCGGCCCAGCGAGAGAGGAGGGGGCTTCAGTGTGTTTTTATTTCTCTGCCTGCCTTTTTATTTGTTTTGTCTTTTCCTTTTATTTATTTTCTTTCTATTAGTTTTCTATTTTATTTATTATATAATTTTGTTTTATAAAATATATAAGCAGTACCTAAATTAGTGTTTCAAAATACCCCAATGCCACAAAAGTATGGTGACAAACTAAAAGTGTTTAGTATTTTCTTAACTGTAAAAGGCATTTAATTAATTGTTTCTGCTACTGTCTTATTTATTTTAGAGTAGTTAAACAGTTTATAAAAGTTTGGTTTTTCCACCATAATTACTTATGCATTATATGGCACAACCCGAACAATTTGGTTTTAATATTTGAAAACCTTTATTGTTTGCTTTTAATTAGATTTTGAATTTGTTTCGTTTTTGAACTGTCGGGAGTTTATCAACCGTAACCGAGGTGACGTGGCATCGTAAGTGGGGGATCACTGTAGCTTAATTATCCGGGCGTCACAATTCTCCTCCACTACAAGAAGGGATTTGGTTACGAAATTCTAACGAATCTTCTTTGTCTTGGTTTCTCTTCTCGAAGAGGTCGGTCCATTACAATGATGTCTTCATTCCTCTCTTTCTGACCATCATGATGAAGCTGTCATCCTTTCTTCGGGAACTCCTTCGTACTTACGAATAGGAAAGGGGCAGCTTCAAAAGAACAGACCTCTACAAGGTGGCTTATCTGGTAGATAATATTAGGGAAGGTTGCAGAAAGTAACTCTCGAGTTGAGACTTAAGAAAGTATCGAGAGCAAAGTAAGGAGGTATCATGGGAAGTTTCGAGCGGGCAGGCAATCGTTTGATGCCTGTTACAAGGCGTGAAAGGGGTTCAAAGCAACGGGAATAAGTATTGTGTCTGATACCAGAATAGATCACTAGGAAGGTGGCTCGTGATCTTTCATACGAAGACAAGCGTGAGGAATAGCTTTAGGAACAGGGGTGCACAGGAGAGTCAGGTTTCGATCATGCATGTGGAACTGTGGGTTATGGGCTCACCATGTGGGTTAAAAGTAGGAAGGGCGGAGATGTCTTGCGTGATCATGCAAGCAAGGCATGTTAGAGGGTAGCCTGTCGATAATGTCGGCAACAACGTCGGTACCAAGGGCGAGGGACGAAGAGAACCATTTTCATGCTCGTTAGGACGAGGCGGATCAATAGGCAAAGTTCTCGTCCATCGGTGGTTACCGGAATGTCATCAACAATAGTAACAGGGTCTTACTGATAGAGTTGTGCACTGAGGTGTTTACATAGGCAGTTAATTTTACTGCTTAGATCATATAGATCACAAGAAACGTTAAACCAACCAATGGAAAGGAAAATACGATTATCAGATTCAACAGAACAACAGAGAGGAAATTGTGTTTAAACACATATTTCAAGGGTATATCCTTCCCAAGGACAAACAGAGCATGATATCCATGACAGGATATAATGTAGAAAATTCTTTAGGTAATGGGAGAGAAATTTCATGACATTACCCATACAGCAGTGTTTGGATAATTGAGCAGGAAACACTTAGCATTGGGCTTCAAATGTTCCTGCTGAAAATCGGAGTACCATAGACATGCCTCGAGATAGCATTGACATGGTCAACAGGTGAAGATCAGACTTTGGAAACAAAAAGGATCCATCAGGAACAACTTATAGAATAAGTCTTACAATTTCCTCATGGAAGAACGGATAATCTAGCTAAAAGGAAGAACTATAACAATAGGCCCTCCAGCCAGGTGTGCTAGGCATGACATCACCTTATCGGGTCATATAAAGACCAATGTTATAACTCTTGGAAAATGCGTCCCAACCATCATATCTGACCGGGATTCTTATCTGATTGGTGTTAGGATATCTCTGACTCAGGAGGCCTGAGAAGAATAGGTGCAACACAATTAATGATATGACATTATATGATTCTCGGGAAATGAACTATGGAAGCGAGTTCCGAACAAGGGTTCATCACTAAGCCAAGGAGAGGATGAGGAGGTGGCTGATGGAATCAGCGATAATTCAACGAGACTTCCAAAGGATGGATTTCCACAATTATGTGAACAAGGAGATAACATTTGTTGGATCAAATGATATAATGATGTATGCTCGAGGAAAACATACACAATTTAAACATTGGTTGAAAGGTGCGCCCGAAATATGGTCTTAGGTAATATGATCAATGTTAGAATGGTGATTCAATAATCAATAGTCTAAGAACGAATTGTCGACCATTAACTTCAAAGCAATAGGGCTGCTAGAAGTATAGAATCCAAGCAGCATCGTGCACTTGTTGATATCCCGGTTAGAATCAACACGGGGACCAAGAAAGAATGGTGATGGTGAGAAGTATCACTATACCAAGAATTCTTAAGAGGTGGTGAAATTCTCACAACATTCTTGACATATAAGTGTTGGAAATATGCCCTAGAAGCAATAATAAAAGCATTATTATTATATTTCCTTGTTCATGATAATTGTCTTTTATTCATGCTATAATTGTATTATCCGGAAATCGTAATACATGTGTGAATACATAGACTACAATCGTCCTAGTAAGCCTCTAGTTGACTAGCTCGTTGGTCACGAGATAGTCATGGTTTCGACTATGGACATCAGATGTCATTGACAACGGGATCACGTCATTAGGAGAATGATGTGATGGACAAGACAATCCTAAGCATAGCACAAGATCGTGTAGTTCGTTTTGCTAGAGCTTTTTCAATGTCAAGTATCTCTTCCTTAGACCATGAGATCGTGTAACTCCCGGATACCGTAGGAGTGCTTTGGGTGTACCAAGCGTCACTGGCGTAAGCGGGTGACTATAAAGGTGCACTACAGGTATCTCCGAAAGTGTACATTGGGTTGACACGGATCGTGGTAGGATTTGTCACTCCGTATGACGGAGAGGTATCTCTGGGCCCTTTCGGTAATGCATCATCATAATGAGCTCAAAGTGACCAAGTTTTTGGTCACGGGATCATCATTACTGATCTGAGTAAAGTGACTTGCGATAACGAGACTGAACAAGGTATTGGGATACCGACGATCGAGTCTCGGGCAAATAACGATACCGATTGACAAAGGGAATTGTATACGGGTTTGATCGAATCCTCGACATCATGGTTCATCCGATGACATCATCGAGGAGCATGTAGGAGCCAACATGGGTATCCAGATCCGCTGTTGGTTATTGACCGTGAGCAGTCTCGGTCATATCGCATGTCTCCCGAACCGTAGGGTCTACACATAAGGTTCGGTGGCGCTAGGGTTATTAGGAAGACTTGTATGTGATTACTGAATGTTGTTGAGTCCGGATGAGATCCTGGGCGCCACAGGAGTTCGGAATAGTCCGGAGGTAAAGATTTATATATGGGAAGTTGTCATCTGAGACCGGAAGAATTCGGGGTCATATCGGTATTGTACCGGGGCCACCGGAAAGGTTCCGGGGGTCCACCGGGAGGGGCCACCCCTCTCGGAGGGCCACATGGGCCACAAGGGGCAGGGAGCCAGCCCCTGGAGGGCTGGGCGCGCCCCCCACCTTGGGCCCATGCGCCTAGAGTTGGGGGAAACCTAAAGGCGCCCCTTGCTTGGGGGCAAGTCCCCCTCCCAGCCGCCGCCCCCTCTAGATCCCATCTAGAGGGGTCGGCCCCCCTTGCCCCTTCCCCTATAAATAGAGGGGTGAGTGGAGGGCTGCAAAACACAACTCAAGGCGCAGCCCCTCCCCTCCCCAACACCTCTCCTCCTCCGTACGTGCTTGGCGAAGCCCTGTCGGAGTACTGCTGCACCAACAACACCACGACGTCGTGCTGCCGTTGGAGCAATCTTCCTCAACCTCTCCTTCCTCCTTTCTGGATCAAGACGGAGGAGACGTCGTCCGCACCGCACGTGTGTTGAGCGGAGGTGCTGTCCGTTCAACACTTGGTCATCGGTTATCTGAATCACGGCGATACGACTCCATCATCACCACCCCTTGAACGCTTCCTTTTCGATCTACAAGTGGTATGTAGATGCAAACTCACTCCCTTGACTCGTTGCTTAGATGAACTCATATATGGATCTTGGTGAAACCGTAGGAAAAATTTTAATTTTCTGCTACGTTCCCCAACAGTGGCATCATGAGCTAGGTCAATGCGTAGTTCTCAATTGCACGAGTAGAACACAATTTTGTTGTGGGCGTAGATCTTGTCAACTTGCTTGCCGCTACTAGTCTTATCTTGCTTCAGCGGTATTGTGGGACGAAGCGGCCCGGACCAACCTTACACGCTCTTCACGTGAGACCGGTTCAACGACTAACATGCACTAGTTGCATAAGGTGGCTGGCGGGTGTCTGTCTCCCATTTTAGTTGGAGCAGATTCGATGAAAAGGGTCCTTATGAAGGGTAAATAGAAGTTGACAAAATCACGTTGTGGTTATTCGTAGGTAAGAAAACGTTCTTGCTAGAACCCAATTGCAGCCACGTAAAAGATGCAACAACAATTAGAAGACGTCTAACTTGTTTTTGCAGCAATTGTCATGTGATGTGATATGGCCAAGTTGTGATGAATGATGAATGGCATATTGTGATGTATGAGATCATGTTCTTGTAATAGGAATCACGACTTGCATGTCGATGAGTATGACAACTGGCAGGAGCCATAGGAGTTGTCTTTTATTTTGTATGACCTGCGTGTCATTGAAGAACGCCATGTAAATTACTTTACTTTATTGCTAAACACGTTAGCCATAGAAGTAGAAGTAGTCGTTGGCATGACAACTTCATGAAGACACGATGATGGAGATCATGGTGTCATGCCGGTGACAAGATGATCATGGAGCCCCGAAGATGGAGATCAATGGAGCTATATGATATTGGCCATATCATGTCACTACTATATAATTGCATGTGATGTTTATTATGTTTATGCATCTTGTTTACTTAGAACGACGGTAGCAAATAAGATGATCCCTTACAACAATTTCAAGAAGTGTTCTCCCTAACTGTGCACCATTGCTAAAGTTAAATCGTTTCAAGCACCACGTGATGATCGGTGTGATAGATCCTTACGTTCACATACAGCGGGTGTAAGACAGTTTTACACATGCAAAACACTTAGGGTTAACTTGCGAGCCTAGCATGTACAGACATGGCCTCGGAACACGGAGACCGAAAGGTCGAACACGAGTCGTATGGAAGATACGATCAACATGAGAATGTTCACCGGCGATGACTAGTCCGTCTCACGTGATGATCGGACACGGCCTAGTCGACTCGGATCGTGTAACACTTAGATGACTAGAGGATGTCTAATCTGGTGGGAGTTCATTAAAATAATTTTGATTAGATGAACTTAATTATCATGAACTTAGTCTAAAACCTTTGCAAATATGTCTTGTAGATCAAATGGCCAACGCTCATGTCAACATGAACTTCAACGCGTTCTAGAAAACCAAGCTGAAAGATGATGGCAACAACTATACGGATCGGGTCCGAACACGAGATCATCCTCATAGCTGCCAGGAAACAATATATACGTAACACCCGGATACAACTTTCCATATTAAGTAACTCCGACTCTTGCCCTTTCCGGAGATGTGATTTATTATTTCCTTCGTGGTTGGGTTTTATGCATTGTTTTGCATTTTGTTTTTGTTATGCATCTCATCTCATGGCATCATCTGCATTTCATCCGCATGTTTTTCAAAACTTGCATCCGTTAAATGTTCGTCAGTTCTCTCCGTTGTCCGTTCGAGTCGGATACACTCGCACGCGCAGCGCTGCACCTCGAAATATTATTTTATAAGTGGCATAATAATGTTCTCGGAATGGGTTGCAACTTGTCATGCGGTCTTATTATAGTGTAGACAGGCCGCCTGCCAAGTTTCGTCGCATTCGGAGTCCGTTTGATAGCCCAACCGTTAAACATAGCGGTACCATTGCCGGTACCTTCGTCGGACGTTTTCGGTCTCCGGAAACAGTTGCCGGGCTGCTTTTCTCCTCTCTCTCCTATCAGTCCAGACCCTCTCGTCACAGCCCACCCGCAGCTCTCCTAAAACCCCCCTCTTTTCCTGATCGTCGGATCGCGATCGGAGGCTCCGAAACCCCTCAAAAACCCCCCATACCAAACCCTAGCCCTCTTTCCTATTTAAACCCCCCTTCCCTTCCATTTTGGGCAGCTACCTACCCCTCCTCCTCAAATTCCGCGCCTCCCCAATCATCAGCCAGCCGCCTCCCACCTCCTCTCCTCCATTTCCGCGCCTCTCCAGCCCCTCCTCGCCACTTGGCCGCTGGATCCTTGCGCCGTCACCAGCGCCGCTCCCCTCCACTCCGCGTCGCCACGCGTCCCCAGCCTCTCCCTTCCCGCCAGCCCGCCCAAGCCCGCCAGGGGCCCGGCTCCCTTTGAGCCCGTTCGCCGCTCAGCGCCCGCGAGCCCCTGGCTCCCTCCTCCCGCTTCGATCCGAGGCGGATCGAGACCGCCGCCTCGCGCCTCCGCCTCCCCGTGACCAGCAACCCCCGGAGCCAGCGAGGCCAGCGCCGTCCGCCGCCCTCTCTCCCTTCCTTTTCCCTCTCTCTCCCTCACGGTCCCTGCCTCTCTCTCTCGCAGGTTGCCGCCACCGCCGGAGTTTCGAGCTCGCCGCCGCCGCTCGGATCCGTCGCCGAGCCCTCCGACTTCCTCCATGGCCGGATCCGCGAGTCGCCGCCGGATCCGCTCGTTCCGCCCCTCCGGGCCTCCTCCGCCCCTCCCGGCGTCCGGCCGCCCCCCTTGCCATGGTTCCTGTTAAGTGCGGGAGCACGAGGAGACGCCAGCGCCCGCTTCGTGGGCTGCCGCGTCCCTTAGCGTGGGCCCCGGCGCCCCGGCCCAGTAGGCGGCCTCCCGAGGCCCAGCCGGCCTGCCCCTCCTCCTTCTCCACCGGCCGGGCCAAGGCCTGGTGAGCAGCCCCGCCTCGTGCTCTGTTGGCCCAGCCAGTTTCGGCCCGTGGTGTTTTTTTTTCCCTGCGCTGCGATTTGTCTTTTATTCCGATGAGATTACTATTTCTGATTGCCCTTAGAGTTCATGCATTTAATAACTCATCAACCGTGCATCGGTTAAAATGTTTTATATATGTAATATGCTCAGAAAATTGTGTAGATTAATAATATGCCACTCTCATCTATGTTAAAAATGTTTAAATTGATGTTTGCATTAATTTGCTATTATGCCATGCTAAAATGCTTTAATTCATAACTAAATAACCGTAGCTCGGATTTTAACAAACTTTATATGTAAATGGGGTGGAAAAATGCCTAGATTAACATGGTCCACTTTATGTTGCTGTTTAACAACTCTAAAATTGTGTTTAGGGCTGAACAGTACCGAATCTAAAATATTGCTCATGGGGATTTTCCGGAATTGTTGTTTCTTATTTCCGGCCTCATTTAATCTTGCCTAAATAGCTAGTTTAATTATGCTCCACCTCTTGCCATGTTTAATAACATTTAATATTGTTGTGTACCTAACCGAGAGAGAACTAAATAAGTGTTGTGGTGTTCCGTCAATATGCAACTCGTTGCATATTGAGCTCCACTTAACTTGTAGTGTTGTTTGTTGCACTTTGCCATGCCATGCCTCATTAAACCGGACATGCATCATATTTGTTTGTGCATCATGCCATGTTTATGATTGGGTGTTTACAATGATGTTTGCTTCTTTCGGTTTGCTTCTCTCGTTAGCCGGTTCCGTTCGGAGTTGTGAGGATTCATTCGACTTCGCCCGTTTGTCCTCTTCATGGACTCGATCTTCTTCCTTCGGGATTTCAGGCAAGATGACCATACCCTCGAAATCACTTCTATCTTTGCTTGCTAGATGCTCGCTCTTTTGCTATGCCTATGCTCGATGCCTACCACTTGCTATATCATGCCACCCACATTGCCATGTCAAACCTCTAACCATCCTTTCCTAGCAAACCCTTGTTTGGCTATGTTACCGCTTTGCTCAGCCCTCTTATAGCGTTGTTAGTTGCGGTGAAGATGAAGTTTGTTCCTTGTTGGAACATGGAGATGTTGTTCCTTGTTGGAACATGTTTACTTGTTGGGATATCACAATATATCTTATTTAATTAACGCATCTATATACTTGGTAAAGGGTGGAAGGCTCGGCCTTATGCCCAGTGTTTTGTTCCACTCTTGCCGCCCTAGTTTCCGTCATACGGTGTTATGTTCCCGGATTTTGCGTCCCTAACGCGGTCGGGTGATTTATGGGACCCCTTGACAGTTCGCTTTGAATAAGACTTTTCCAGCAAGGCCCAACATTGGTTCTACCATTTGCCTCACCACCACCTACTTTTCCCTTGGGAGTCGCGCTCTCAAGGGTCATCTCTATTAGCCCCCGGACCGGTGCTTCTCTAAGTGCTGGCCCGAACCGAGCCGCTCTGAGGGCCACCTTAGGGCAACTTGAGGTTGGTTTTACTCGTAGCCTGTCTCATCCGGTGTTGCCACGAGAGCGAGATATGTGCAGCTCCTATCGGGATTGTCGGCGCATCGGGCGGTCTTTCTGGACTTGTTTTATTGCTGTGAAATGTCTTGTGGCCGGATTCGAGACTGATCGGGCTTCCGGGAGAAGGTCTATTCCTTCGTTGATCGCGAGAGCTTATCATGGGCTAAGTTGGGACACCCTGCGGGGTTTGAACTTTCGAAAGCCGTGCCAGCGGTTATGTGGCAGATGGGAATTTGTTAATGTCGGTTGTAGATAACCCGAAGTTGATCTTAATTAAAATACACCAACGCGTGTGTAACCGTGATGGTCTCTTCTCGTGAGTCCGGAAGTGAACTGCAGTGTTGGAGTTATGCTTGGCGTAAGTAGTTTCAGGATCACTTCTTGATCATAGTTGTTCGACCGTGCTTTGCTCCTCTTCTCGCTCTCTTTTGCGTATGTTAGCCACCATATATGCTAGTCGCTTGCTGCAGCTCCACCTCACTACCCTGTCCTACCTTTAAGCTTAAATAGTCTTGATCTCGCATGGTGTGAGATTGCTGAGTCCCGTGACTCACAGATACTTCAAAACCAGTTTGCAGTGCCGATGAGACCGTGCGGTGATGCACCGAGCTCAAGGAGGAGCTCCATGAAGATCTTGTTCTTCGTGTTGTTTTGTTTCAGTTGATCAGTAGTGGAGCCAGTTGGGACGATCGGGGATCTATGTAGCATTTGGGGTAGTCTTCTTTTATTTTGGTTCCGTAGTGGGACCTTGATTGTATCTGTATGATGTAATGTTTTACTCATGTATTGTGTGAAGTGGCGATTGTAAGCCAACTATGTATCTCTTTTCCTTATGAATTACATGGGTTGTGTGAAGATTACCTCACTTGCGACATTGCTTTCAATGCGGTTATGCCTCTAAGTCGTGCTTCGACACGTGGGAGATATAGCCGCATCGAGGGATACAAGTTGGTATCGAGCCTTCCCGACTTAGGAGCCCCCTACTTGATTGTTTCTTTGGCGTTGTTGAGTCTAGAATGGAAAATGTTTTGAGTCTTAGGATTATATATATCGGAGAGTAGGATTCTTTTTACTCCCAGTCCTTAAATCGCTCTGGTGAGGTATCTGACGTAGAGTTTTGACTCTTCTCTTCTCAAATTTCACTAAAAATTTTTTTAGGATCACGTGGGTATCTTGGAATTGTTCCGATGGTTTTGTGGCGAGAACATTGTTCTTGGTGCCTCGACATTTAGGGGTTGTGGCGGTGTCCGGGAGTTGAGCTCCGAGGTGTTGTCGTCACAATTTTATCGTTGCAGTTCTGGAATACCTGAGTTTTGCCGACATCGAAATCTCTTTTGTGCAGTTGTTGGTGAGATAACCTGATAGCCCGATCTTTGTGGCGAGGGAGTATTGCCATGACTTGTATAACGGATGTTTTTGAAGGTCGAGGTACACGATTTCGAGGATTTCTTGGTTATGTGTTGACGGATGGATACAGCTGGATCTAGGTATTGTTAGTTTGGGTGATATATTTTGTGTCCCTGTATCCCCAACACCAGATTGCATAACCAGAAAGTTTGGGAGTTTATAGGTGGAATTCAAGTAGCTCCTAGGATATCTTTCCGACGGATGTATGATTTGAGATTGGGGTTCAACGTCTAGTGGTCCGCCCATTCACGGTCGATTTCTGAGTGGTCGCGAGGCGTCTTAAAGAATCCTTGGCTATGCTGATTCGGGGCGTCTTGTTTGTCATTCGTGGCGTCCGCTATCGTCGTGTCCGTGTGGGCCCCACCACGAACACTTTGGGCGAAATCTCTATCATGTGTTTGTTCGGCTCATTCTTGAAGCCAATCCGTTGTTTTGTTTTGTTTTGTGGTATTGAGTTGCTTCAATGCCAAGTGTTGATTCCATACCTTTCCTAATTGGTGTTCTCATATTGCTATGTGAATACTAATCCTTCTTGATCCTTGAGCTGGTCATGTTAATTCTTTTCCAACGGCATGCTTCTCTTCAAGTGAATCCGATCATCCCAACATTCGCAAGATCAATTCTAAGCTTTTTCTCAACGGTGTTCGTTTCATCCGACCCAAGTTGTTTTGATTTCCGCCCTCCACCCTTTTTCGTCAAGGACTCAGATTTCTTAATCAAGTATCCATTTTATTGAGTGAAGTTTCTTCATTCTTTTCCTTTAATGTTTTATCCGGTGATTTCTCATGAAGGCGCTAAGGAAGCTTTGACCTTATCATTGTTCCATTCTAATTTTCTTCTCCGTGGATTTAAGTCAAGTTTTCGGTGTTGATCGTATTCTTTTCATCATTTCAAATGCTTTCTCATGTCGGTGCATCTCTCAATCATCCACTTCTCGCTATTCAATTGTTAGGAGTGTTGAAGATATCTCGGAAGATTCTAGTTTCCATTCTCAATTCACTCAAGTTCTTTTGAGGATGCTATCTCATTCAAGCCATTTAACTCTACCGGTGCAATATCTATTTCAAACAATTGTTCAACGGTGGTTCTTTTGAGTGGGCCCTAACCCACAGGTCTTTTCCCAGGATCTTACCTAACTCTTCTAATTTTCCCGGAGCTATTCCCAAATTCTTTCCGAAGTTTGATGTAAGGATGAATTATCATCAGTCTTGTTTTTCTCCAAGATCTTCCAAATTATTTTCATTGTTGGTTCAACCTTCCTAATTTTCATTCCGGAGTGCTTCAATAATTTCATGGTGGTGTTTCTCGTCGTCATTCTCGAATTTTGAAGACCGAAGAAGAGTTTCTCTTAAATCTCGCTTCTTTCTCTTCAAGATTCATGGTTCTAGCTTGATGCCATCCTCTCATAATTGTCTTGATTGTGAGAATTCTTTTCATCCATCCGGAGCAATTCAGGATTCTTTTCAGTTTGATTCTTCTGAGCCCATCATCTCAGAATTATCCATTCCAGCGTTCAGCTCTTGTTCTCCAAATCTTACCGGTGCATCATTCAAGTATTCACTAATCAGTTCATGATCTCTCCGTTCTCATGTATCTAAATCCCCTCAAATATCTTCATTCATTTTCCAATTCTTCCTGGTGAATTGTGCCTTCGCTACGTTCATTCTCAATTCTTACGGTGGTTCGTTCAAGATTTCACTTCCTTCATTATCATATCAATTCATTTGTTGTTTCCAAATCCCACCGGTGGTTCCATCAATACCTTCCCAAGTTTGCGCCATATCTCTCTTCAATCCTTTCTACGGGAATAAGTAGTATGCCAAATCCATCGCTTGTCATCAATTTAATTGGTGAAGGATCAACATAATGTAATTCTTATTCTTGTTTCATCGAGTAAGTTCAATTCCTTATTCCGGAGGTTCATCAAAATTCTTGATTTCATTTGTTCATCTTTTCTTTCCGGAGTTCCAACTTTTCTCGGTTATATCATTTCAAAGCTTCATCTTATCACTGCAAGGTTTCACCTTGTATTTGCAACTTCTCTTCCTTTTTATCATCTTTTCTTTACCGGAGTTCTTCATGGAGGCTCTACATGATGGTTCGTCAAGGATTCTTTTCATTCTTCAATTGTTCTTCGAGATTCCTCTCGAAGCTATGATCCGCCAAGCCATACTTCAAAATTGAACATGGTGCTCAACACATGTTTTGTTTTGAGGAGTTCAAGTATTCTTCTTCTTGCATTTCGAAGTGCAATTCGTTCTACCTTATCATTTGAGGTGGTGTTATATCATTCTCGACAATTTGAGTTCGTGTTTCATGATTCACATGTTGTCAAGAATGAGGTATTTTAAATCCATCAATCTCTTCATTGGACTTATCTTGGGCTATATTTCACCTAAAGCTTTCCCTAAGGATTGTTGCTATTTATGGTGCTTATTAAGGACCCAAGTTCTTCATTTGTCCTCTCGGTGAAATAAGTTTCTCATCTCCTTGTTGATATAAATCCAATCGTTTGTTTTCCGTTAGTGGTCGGTTGTCACCTCATAATGTTGAGATGTTTTCCATAAGCCCACTACAAGCTTTTTCATTTCATTGTTGGTTTTCCTACAACTCCGTTCAATTCTTCTTTGCAAGGGTGCTTTCCAAACCCATTTGTGGTAGAAGTTGTCATTTTCTTCTCCATTCCTTTATTCCAACGACCTATCTTCAATTTTTTCTTCGGAGGCATTGTGATGTTGCACTCTTGACCCATCATCTTCTTTTGTCAAGATCATGTTCTTTTCTTACTTATCCATTTAACCGAGTGTCATGTTTTCATTCGAAGTTTTCTCATCTTACCACGTTTTGCCTCCTTCCTCAAGCGGAGAGCTGTCTGAAATCTTTCTTACCTTGTGCTTTTTTCAATAGTTCGGAGGCGGTATGTCGTTGATTCCATCAAGTATCATCCCATCTTCTCAAGTTCGTGTTCAACTCCTTCCATTTGCAGTCGGAGTGCTGCCCGAATTCTTCCTCTCTCATCTTGTTTTAAACGGAGTGGTTTCGAATTCTATCTTGTCCATTAAACTCTTGATTTATGCCTTTTCAACCTTCAAGTTATCGTAATGTTCCTTGTTCCTCTTTTCTAACGGATTGTTTGCAATCTCGTTCATCTTCGTTGTTTTCTTTCTTTCATTTTGCTCAACCTCTCAAGGTTCATGGTTTCACTTTCGTTTGTCAAAGAAGCAACTTAGTTTTACCTCTTATCTTCCTTTTCCTTTTCCCCGGTGCCATCCTAGATCTCGGGCGAGATCCTCTCGTAGTGGTGGAGTGTTGTAACACCCGGATACAACTTTCCATATTAAGTAACTCCGACTCTTGCCCTTTCCGGAGATGTGATTTATTATTTCCTTCGTGGTTGGGTTTTGTCTGTTGTTTTGCATTTTGTTTTTGTTATGCATCTCATCTCATGGCATCATCTGCATTTCATCCGCATGTTTTTCAAAACTTGCATCCGTTAAATGTTCGTCAGTTCTCTCCGTTGTCCGTTCGAGTCCGGATACACTCGCACGCGCGCCTTTCTCCGAAATATTATTTTATAAGTGGCATAATAATGTTCTCGGAATGGGTTGCAACTTGTCATGCGGTCTTATTATAGTGTAGACAGGCCGCCTGCCAAGTTTAAATGCGATTCGAGTCCGTTTGATAATAACCGTTAAACATAAGCGGTACCATTGCGGTACCTTCGTCGGACGTTTTCGGTCTCCGGAAACAGTTGCGGGCTGCTTTTCTCCTCTCTCTCCTATCAGTCCAGACCCTCTCGTCACAGCCCACCCGCAGCTCTCCTAAAACCCCCCTCTTTTCCTGATCGTCGGATCGCGATCGGAGGCTCCGAAACCCCTCAAAAACCCCCCATACCAAACCCTAGCCCTCTTTCCTATTTAAACCCCCCTTCCCTTCCATTTTGGGCAGCTACCTACCCTCCTCCTCAAATTCCGCGCCTCCCCAATCATCAGCCAGCCGCCTCCCACCTCCTCTCCTCCATTTCCGCGCCTCTCCAGCCCCTCCTCGCCACTTGGCGCGCCTGGATTCGCCGCGCCGTCACCCGCGCCGCGCTCCCCTCCACTCCCGCGTCGCCACGCGTCCCCAGCCTCTCCCTCCCCTTGAGCCCTTGAAAGCCCATCGGGGCCCTTGGCTCCGCCTGAGCCCGTTCGCCGCTCAGCGCCCATGAGCCCCAGCTCCCTCCTCCGCTCGATCCCAGGCGGATCGAGACCGCCGCCTCGCGCCTCCGCCTCCCGCCGGCGACCAGCAGCCCGCCGAGCCAGCAGGCCAGCGCCGTCCGCCGCCCTCTCTCTCCTTCCTTTTCCCTCTCTCTCCCTTACGGTCCCTGCCTCTCTCTCTCGCAGAGTTGCCGCCACCGCGGAGTTTCGAGCTTCGCCGCCCGCCGGATCCGTCGCCGAGCCCTCCGACTTCCTCCATGGCCGGATCCGCGAGTCGCCGCCGGATCCGCTCGTTCCGGCCCCTCCGGGCCTCCTCCGCCCCTCCCGGCGTCCGGCCGCCGCCCCCTTGCCATGGTTCCTGTTAGACGGGAGCACGAGGGAGACGCCCGGCGCCCGCTCGTGGGCTGCCGCGTCCCTTGCGCGTGGGCCCCAGCGCCCCGGCCCAGCGCGCCGGCCTCCCCGAGGCCCAGCCGGCCTGCCCCTCCTCCTTCTCCACCGGCCGGGCCAAGGCCTGGTGAGCAGCCCCGCCTCGTGCTCTGTTGGCCCAGCCAGTTTCGTCCCGTGGTGTTTTTTTTTTCCCTGCGCTGCGATTTGTCTTTTATTCCAGTAGATTACTATTTTACAGATTGCCCCTTAGAGTTCATGCATTTAATAACTCATCAACCGTGCATCGGATTAAAATGTTTTATATATGTAATATGCTCAGAAAATTGTGTAGATTAATAATATGCCACTCTCATCTATGTTAAAAATGTTTAAATTGATGTTTGCATTAATTTGCTATTATGCCATGCTAAAATGCTTTAATTCATAACTAAATAACCGTAGCTCGGATTTTAACAAACTTTATATGTAAATGGGGTGGAAAAATGCCTAGATTAACATGGTCCACTTTATGTTGCTGTTTAACAACTCTAAAATTGTGTTTCGGGCAGAACAGTACCGAATCTAAAATATTGCTCATGGGGATTTTCCGGAATTGTTGTTTCTTATTTCCGGCCTCATTTAATCTTGCCTAAATAGCTAGTTTAATTATGCTCCACCTCTTGCCATGTTTAATAACATTTAATATTGTTGTGTACCTAACCGAGAGAGAACTAAATAAGTGTTGTGGTGTTCCGTCAATATGCAACTCGTTGCATATTGAGCTCCACTTAACTTGTAGTGTTGTTTGTTGCACTTTGCCATGCCATGCCTCATTAAACCGGACATGCATCATATTTGTTTGTGCATCATGCCATGTTTATGATTGGGTGTTTACAATGATGTTTGCTTCTTTCCGGTTTGCTTCTCTCGTTAGCTTCGGTTCCGTTCCGGAGTTGTGAGGATTCATTCGACTTCGCCCGTTTGTCCTCTTCATGGACTCGATCTTCTTCCTTGCGGGATTTCAGGCAAGATGACCATACCCTCGAAATCACTTCTATCTTTGCTTGCTAGATGCTCGCTCTTTTGCTATGCCTATGCTACGATGCCTACCACTTGCTATATCATGCCACCCACATTGCCATGTCAAACCTCTAACCATCCTTTCCTAGCAAACCCTTGTTTGGCTATGTTACCGCTTTGCTCAGCCCCTCTTATAGCGTTGTTAGTTGCAGGTGAAGATGAAGTTTGTTCCTTGTTGGAACATGGAGATGTTGTTCCTTGTTGGAACATGTTTACTTGTTGGGATATCACAATATATCTTATTTAATTAACGCATCTATATACTTGGTAAAGGGTGGAAGACTCGGCCTTATGCCTGGTGTTTTGTTCCACTCTTGCCGCCCTAGTTTCCGTCATACCGGTGTTATGTTCCCGGATTTTGCGTCCCTAACGCGGTCGGGTGATTTATGGGACCCCTTGACAGTTCGCTTTGAATAAGACTTTTCCAGCAAGGCCCAACATTGGTTTTACCATTTGCCTCACCACCACCTACTTTTCCCTTGGGAGTCGCGCTCTCAAGGGTCATCTTTATTAGCCCCCGGACCAGTGCTTCTCTAAGTGCTGGCCCGAACCGAAACCGCTGGGGGGCCACCTTAGGGCAACTTTGAGGTTGGTTTTACTCGTAGCCTGTCTCATCGGTGTTGCCACGAGAACGAGATATGTGCAGCTCCTATCGGGATTGTCGTAGCATCAGGCGGTCTTGCTGGACTTGTTTTATTGCTGTGAAATGTCTTGTAGCCGGATTCCGAGACTGATCGGGCTTCCGGGAGAAGGTCTATTCTTCGTTGATCGCGAGAGCTTATCATGGGCTAAGTTGGGACACCCTGCAGGGTTTGAACTTTCAAAGCCGTGCCCGCGGTTATGTGGCAGATGGGAATTTGTTAATGTCGGTTGTAGATAACCCGAAGTTGATCTTAATTAAAATACACCAACGCGTGTGTAACCGTGATGGTCTCTTCTCGGAGTCCGGGAAGTGAACACGGTGTTGGAGTTATGCTTGACGTAAGTAGTTTCAGGATCACTTCTTGATCATAGTTGTTCGACCGTGCTTTGCTCCTCTTCTCGCTCTCTTTTGCGTATGTTAGCCACCATATATGCTAGTCGCTTGCTGCAGCTCCACCTCACTACCCTGTCCTACCTTTAAGCTTAAATAGTCTTGATCTCGCGGGTGTGAGATTGCTGAGTCCCCGTGACTCACAGATACTTCCAAAACCAGTTTGCAGGTGCCGATGAGACCGTGCAGGTGATGCACCCGAGCTCAAGGAGGAGCTCGATGAAGATCTTGTTCTTCGTGTTGTTTTGTTTCAGTTGATCAGTAGTGGAGCCCAGTTGGGACGATCGGGGATCTGTGTAGCATTTGGGGTAGTCTTCTTTTATTTTGGTTCCGTAGTCGGACCTTGATTGTATCTGTATGATGTAATGTTTTACTCATGTATTGTGTGAAGTGGCGATTGTAAGCCAACTATGTATCTCTTTTCCCTTATGAATTACATGGGTTGTGTGAAGATTACCTCACTTGCGACATTGCTTTCAATGCGGTTATGCCTCTAAGTCGTGCTTCGACACGTGGGAGATATAGCCGCATCGAGGGCGTTACAATGTCCTAGAAGGACCGCTAGGTGACGCTCCCATCCCAGAGAACCAAGACATTATGAATGCTTGGCAGTCTTGTGCTGATGATTACTCCCTCGTTCAGTGCGGCATGCTTTACAGCTTAGAACCGGGGCTCCAAAAGCGTTTTGAGCAACACGGAGCATATGAGATGTTCGAGGAGCTGAAACTAGTTTTCCAAGCTCATGCCCGGGTCGAGAGATATGAAGTCCCCGACAAGTTCTATAGTTGTAAGATGGAGGAAAATAGTTACATCGGTGAGCACATACTCAAAATATCAGGTTGCACAACCGCCTATCCCAGCTGGACATTAACCTCCTGGATGAGGCGGTCATTGACAGAATCCTTCAGTCGCTCCCACCAAGCTACAAGAGCTTTGTGATGAACTACAATATGCAGGGGATGGTGAAGACCATTCCTGAAGTATTTTCAATGCTGAAGTCAGCAGAGGTTGAAATCAAGAAAGAACATCAAGTGTTGATGGTCAATAAGACCACTAAGTTCAAGAAGGGCAAGGGTAAGAAGAACTTCAAGAAGGACGGCAAAGATGTTGCCGCGCCCGGTAAGCCAGTTGCCGGGAAGAAGTCAAAGAATGGACCCAAGCCTGAGACTGAGTGCTTTTATTGCAAGGGGAAGGGTCACTGGAAGCGGAACTGCCCCAAATACTTAGCGGATAAGAAGGACGGAAACACCAAAGGTATATTTGATATACATGTAATTGATGTGTACCTTACCAGTACTCGTAGTAAATCCTGGGTATTTGATATCGGTGTCGTTGCTCATATTTGTAACTCACAGCAGGAGCTGCGGAACAAGCGGAGACTGGCGAAGGACGAGGTGACTATGCGCGTCGGGAATGGTTCCAGAGTCGATGTGATCGCCGTCGGCACGCTGCCTCTACATTTACCTACGGGATTAGTTTTGAACCTTAATAATTGTTATTTGGTGCCAAGTTTGAGCATGAACATTGTATCTGGATCTCGTTTAATGCGAGATGGCTACTCATTTAAATCCGAGAATAATGGTTGTTCTATTTATATGAGAGATATGTTTTATGGTCATGCTCCGATGGTCAATGGTTTATTCTTAATGAATCTCGAGCATAATGTTACACATATTCATAGCGTGAATACCAAAAGATGTAAAGTTGATAACGATAGTCCCACATACTTGTGGCACTGCCGCCTTGGTCACATTGGTGTCAAGCGTATGAAGAAGCTCCATGCTGATGGACTTTTGGAGTCTCTAGATTATGAATCATTTGACACATGCGAACCATGCCACATGGGCAAGATGACCAAGACTTCGTTCTCCGGAACAATGGAGCGAGCAACCAACTTGTTGGAAATCATACATACCGATGTGTGCGGTCCAATGAGCGTTGAGGCTCGTGGAGGATATCGTTATGTTCTCACTCTCACAGATGACTTGAGTAGATATGGGTATGTCTACTTGATGAAACACAAGTCTGAGACCTTTGAAAAGTTCAAGGAATTTCAGAATGAAGTAGAGAATCAACGTGACCGAAAGATAAAATTCTTACGATCGGATCGTGGAGGAGAATATTTAATCACGAATTTGGTACACACTTAAGAAAATGTGGAATCGTTTCACAACTCACGCCGTCTGGAACACCTCAGCGTAACGGTGTGTCCGAACGTCGTAATCGCACTCTATTGGATATGGTGCGATCCATGATGTCTCTTACCGATTTACCGCTATCATTTTGGGGATACTCTCTAGAGACAGCTACATTCACTTTAAATAGGGCACCGTCTAAATCCGTTGAGATGACACCGTATGAATTATGGTTTGGGAAGAAACCTAAGCTGTCGTTTCTGAAAGTTTGGGGATGCGATGCTTATGTCAAGAAACTTCAACCTGAAAAGCTCGAACCCAAGTTGGAAAAATGCGTCTTCATAGGATACCCTAAGGAATCCGTTGGGTATACCTTCTACTTAAGATCCGAGGGCAAGATCTTTATTGCCAAAAACGGATCCTTTCTGCAAAAAGAGTTTGTCTCGAAAGAAGTAAGTGGGAGGAAAGTAGAACTCGATGAAGTACTACCTCTTGAACGGGATAGTAGTGCAGCTCAGGAAAATGTTCCTGTGATGCCTACACCTACTGAAGAGGAAAATATTGATGATGATCAAGGTACTTCGGGTCAAGTTTCTACTGAACTTCGTAGGTCCACAAGGACACGTTCCGCACCAGAGTGGTACGGCAACCCTGTCCTGGAAATCATGTTGTTAGACAACGGTGAACCTTCGAACTATGAAGAAGCGATGGCGGGCCCAGATTCCAACAAATGGCTAGAAGCCATGAAATCCGAGATAGAATCCATGTATGAAAACAAAGTATGGACTTTGGTGACTTGCCCGATGATCGGCGATAGAAAACAAATGGATCTTTAAGAAGAAGACGGACGCGGATGGTAATGTCACCATCTATAAAGCTCGACTTGTCGCTAAGGGTTATCGGCAAGTTCAAGGGATTCACTACGATGAGACTTTCTCTCCCGTAGCAAAGCTTAAGTCCGTCTGAATCATGTTAGCAATTTCCGCATACTATGATTATGAGATATGGCAGATGGACGTCAAAACAGCGTTCCTTAACGGTTATCTTAAGGAAGAGCTGTATATGATGCAGCCGGAAGGTTTTGTCGATCCTAAGAATGCTAACAAAGTATGCAAGCTCCAGCGATCCATTTATGGGCTGGTGCAAGCATCTCGAGTTGGAACATTCGCTTTGATGAGATGATCAAAGCGTTTGGGTTTATGAGACTTATGGAGAAGCCTGCGTTTACAAGAAAGTGAGTGGGAGCTCTGAGCATTTCTCATATTATATGTAGATGACATACTTTTGATGGGAAATGATGTAGAATTCTTGGACAGCATTAAGGCCTACTTGAATAAGTGTTTTCAATGAAGGACCTTGGAGAAGCTGCTTATATATTAGGCATCAAGATTTATAGAGATAGATCGAGGCGCCTCATAGGTCTTTCACAAAGCACATACCTTGATAAGATTTTGAAGAAGTTCAAAATGGATCAGTCCAAGAAGGGTTCTTGCTCTGTATTGCAAGGTGTGAGATTGAGCTCGGCTCAATGCCCGACCACGGCAAAAGATAAAGAAGAGATGAGTGTCATCCCTATGCTTCAGCCATAGGATCTATTATGTATGCCATGCTGTGTACTGGACCTGATGTAAACCTTGCCGTAAGTTTGGTAGGAAGGTACCAAAGTAATCCCGCAAGGAACTTTGGACAGCGGTCAAGAATATCCTAAAGTACCGAAAAGGACAAAGGATATGTTTCTCGTTGATGGAGGTGACCAAGAGCTCGTCAGAAGGGTTACGTTGATGCTAGCTTCGACACAGATCTGGATGACTCTAAGTCACAAACCGGATACGTGTATATGTTGAATGGTGGAGCGATGGCTGGTGCAGCTGCAAGCAGAGCGTCGTGGCAGGATCTACATGTGAAGCGGAGTACATGGCAGCCTCGGAGGCAGCGCATGAAGCAATTTGGGTGAAGGAGTTCATCACCGACCTAGGAGTCATACCCAATGCGTCGGGGCCGATCAAACTCTTCGGTGACAACACTGGAGCTATTGCACTTGCCAAGGAGCCCAGGTTTCACAAGAAGACCAGGCACATCAAGCGTCGCTTCAACTCCATCCGTGAAAATGTTCAAGATGGAGACATAGAAATTTGCAAAGTGCATACGGATCTGAATGTCGCAGATCCGTTGACTAAACCTCTTTCGTGGGCAAAACATGATCAACACCGAACTCTATGGGTGTTCGATTCATCACAATGTAACTAGATTATTGAATCTAGTGCAAGTGGGAGACTGTTGGAAATATGCCCTAGAGGCAATAATAAAAGCATTATTATTATATTTCCTTGTTCATGATAATTGTCTTTTATTCATGCTATAATTGTATTATCCGAAATCGTAATACATGTGTGAATACATAGACTACAATACGTCCTAGTAAGCCTCTAGTTGACTAGCTCGTTGGTCAACAGATAGTCATGGTTTTCGACTATGGACATCGATGTCATTGATAACGGGATCACGTCATTAGGAGAATGACGTGATGGACAAGACCCAATCCTAAGCATAGCACAAGATCGTGTAGTTCGTTTTGCTAGAGCTTTTCAATGTCAAGTATCTCTTCCTTAGACCATGAGATCGTGTAACTCCCGGATATCGTAGGAGTGCTTTGGGTGTACCAAGCGTCACAACGAATCGGGTGACTATAAAGGTGCACTACAGGTATCTCCGAAAGTGTCATTGGGTTGACACGGATCGAGGCTGGATTTGTCACTCCGTATGACGGAGAGGTATCTCTGGGCCCACTCGGTAATGCATCATCATAATGAGCTCAAAGTGACCAAGTGTTTGGTCACGGGATCATGCATTATGGTAGGAGTAAAGTGACTTGCCGGTAACGAGACTGAACAAGGTATTGGGATACCGACGATCGAGTCTCGGGCAAGTAACGTACCGATTGACAAAGGGAATTGTATACGGGGTTTGATCGAATCCTCGACATCATGGTTCATCCGATGACATCATCGAGGAGCATGTGGGAGCCAACATGGGTATCCAGATCCCGCTGTTGGTTATTGACCGGAGAGCAGTCTCGGTCATGTCTGCATGTCTCCCGAACCCGTAGGGTCTACACACTTAAGGTTCGGTGACGCTAGGGTTATTAGGAAGACTTGTATGTGATTATCGAATGTTGTTCGGAGTCCTGGATGAGATCCCGGATGTCACGAGGAGTTCCGGAATAGTCCGGAGGTAAAGATTTATATATGGGAAGTTGTCATACAAACACCGGAAGAATTCGGGGTCATATCGGTATTATACCGGGGCCACCGGAAAGGTTCCGGGGGTCCACCGGGAGGGGCCACCCCTCTCGGAGGGCCACATGGGCCTGAGGGCAGGAGCCAGCCTGGAGGGCTGGGCGCGCCCCACCTTGGGCCCATGCGCCTAGAGTTGGGGGAAACCCTAAAGGGGCGCCTGCTTGGGGGCAAGTCCCCCTCCCGGTCGCCGCCCCCCCCTCTAGATCCCATCTACAGGGGTCGGCCCCCCTTGCCCCTTCCCCTATAAATAGTGGGGTGAGGGGAGGGCTGCAAAACACAACTCAAGGCGCAGCCCCTCCCCTCCCCAACACCTCTCCTCCTCCGTACGTGCTTGGCGAAGCCCTGTCGGAGTACTGCTGCACCAACAACACCACGCCGTCGTGCTGCCGTTGGAGCAATCTTCCTCAACCTCTCCTTCCTCCTTGCTGGATCAAGACGGAGGAGACGTCGTCCGTACCGTACGTGTGTTGAACGCGGAGGTGCTGTCCGTTCAGCAGTTGGTCATCGGTGATCTGAATCACGGCGAGTACGACTCCATCATCACCACCCCTTGAACGCTTCCTTTTCGATCTACAAGTGGTATGTAGATGCAAACTCACTCCCTTGACTCGTTGCTTAGATGAACTCATAGATGGATCTTGGTGAAACCGTAGGAAAAATTTTAATTTTCTGCAACGTTCCCCAACAATAAGATGGTAATACTCTAAGGTAGGACATAAGACAAGTTGGATTGCCAGGAACTCAAGGTACAACCACAACACGAACAAGTTTGTGTTGGAAAGAAGGCAAGGAAGTAGTCGATGACAACACAAATCATTGAGGGGCAAGGATGGTAATTCTCATCATGAATTTGATTGATATTCTGGAAGAGCCCAGAATGTTGATAATGATCATGACACATTTGTCGAGAGATTATCTAAAGATGTAATCGATCAATGATGACATCAAGTCAAAGGAATGATGAAGCAAGAGGTTATTGGAACCATGGGTATGACACAAACTCGAAACCAAGCTTGTTGTCCGAGGTGGAATGATAAGACAAGGAAATCAACGTAAGCTTATCTCAGCGTAAAATAATTGTGTACTGGGAAGAAGGACCAGGTAGCACAGTTAAGATTTAGCACAATAATGATATAGCCGATCAGGCTAGGAATTACATGATCGGGTAAAATCTCGTAAGTAAAGAATATTAGTAAGAGTTGTTGAACCGTAATGCGGACTCGGTTCAGTTATCGGTGTCTTTGAGTGTTTAAAAACTCGGAGCCCGTGAAAAATTGGAATCAGTGAGGATGTAGTACTTGATGAAGAACTCATAAGAGGTTAAGCAGTTCTATGATAATGTCGAGATACCAGGGGGTAATACTCGATGCAGATCAAAATAGAGGTTGGACTGGGTATTGCTCTGCAGAAGACAAGTGCTTTTAACTTGTCTGAGAAATTGAATCAAAGGGGAACAATATGGTCAGAACCACATTTGTAAATGATCAAACCACAGATACAAGCACTTATAATAAGGGGGTAACTATTTTGCGAGAAGCTTCCATGATAAGATCTGCATCGTGCCCATGGGCATGAATGCAAAGTTCAAGGTCGACTCCCACTTCTTCAATGCATAACCTTTCATTCACTTCTCGCGTTTGATGAAGTTGCGGTGTTGAAATTTTATCTGGCAAAATACCAGAAGAGTATGACTCATGCAAACTTTCGAGTTCACACATATTATGGAAGGCATAGGTTCAACCCATCGGGGCATCATGGAAACATATACCACAAGCTTCAATAGTAACTATCACCAGCTCAAAAGCAGAGCATGGTTGGCCAAATCAAGGAATAGGATTTACCAAAGGCATTATGTATCAGGGAAAGAACTTCCAAAGTGATTGAATATGAAGGACGTTGTCGGATAAAATCCAACAAGGTTCTGATGGTCCATAAAGGATTTGATGTGAGTATCGGCACGCAACCAGAGGAAGAATCAATGCAAATACCTTGGATTATAGAAACAACTGAGTAACTTAGAGCTCAATTGCAAAGGAATTATGATCTACAAATCGAAGGATCAGAAGCAGACGCTCTGATAAAGGATGGATAAGTTCATTAGACATAGGGGCACAATCGACGACAATTTGATTGGCGAGAACCAGCTCACATTTAAACTGACATCTGAGCGAGAAGGATGAATTCTAGGATCTGAATGAGGACTGCGAGCATTCGCAACAAATTGAATCAACGAACTCAAAATGATAATGTCAAGAGATGCCAATAAGATTACGAGACTTATGGGTTTAACCATAATGCAAGCAAGCAAGAATTTCAAGAGCAAGAGGATGCTCAGGATTTTTGGAAGATCGAATGGTATTTTGAAAACTTTTGTGAAACACATGAACAACTAGGAAAGAGCGGATACTCGATAAGTGCGAGGAATTATCCGTAAGGGTATTCATGAGGCAAGAACTGTAAAGCAGTAAGATCAAAGGATTCTTGGAACAACGGAGAGTGGTTCGGGGCATATTGTATTAACAAGATCAATGGGATTGAATGTAAGAATAGCAGGTGTATGCAGTTATCCATAAGGATATAACAGTGGTAGGGAATTTGCAAAGACGGTGGGCACAAGTGTCTCGGGGGAACATCCTGGAGTATCTTCGAAACCTTCTGGCGCAGCAGGCAATCATATATAATAAAAGGCTCTCCGGGAGGAAGTAATTATGAGAACCTAGAGTTAGAGTTAGCAAAATCATTTAACCCGAATAGAAGAGAGATCAGAGTCCCAGAGTATAGATCAAGGAATAAAAGATCCTAATACCACCCAATGGCGACGTGGGCCCATGGGCACACAGCCATGTTAGTAAAAGTTTTGTAATTTCTAGACTCGACTTCGGGCAAGGAGTGTGGAAGGGGGATTCCTACAGGCAGTCGGATCTGATACCAATTTGTGACACCCCCGATTCAATCGTACACTAATCATACACGCAAACATGTACGATCAAGATCAGGGACTCACGGGAAGATATCACAACACAACTCTAAAATAAAAATAAGTCATACAAGCATCATAATACAAGCCAGGGGCCTCGAGGGCTCGAATACAAGTGGTCGATCATAGACGAGTCAGCGGAAGCAACAATATCTGAGTATAGACATAAGTAAAACAAGTTTGCCTTAAGAAGGCTAGCACAAACTGGGATACAGATCAAAAGAGGCGCAGGCCTCCTGCCTGGGATCCTCCTAACTACTCCCGGTCGTCGTCAGTGGGCTGCACATAGTAGTAGGTACCTCCAGTGTAGTAGGAGTCGTCGTCAACGGTGGCGTCTGGCTCCTGGACTCCAGCATCTGGTTGCTTCTGGCATATCAGTGGACTGAACTGCAGAATGCAAGAATAAGAGGGGATAACTAATCCTATCGAAGACTACGCTTCTGGCAGCCTCCGTCTTGCAGCATGTAGAAGAGAGTAGACTGAAGTCCTCCAAGTAGCATCGCGTAGCATAATCCTACCCGGCAATCCCCTCCTCGTCGCTCTGTTAGAGAGCGATCGTCGGGTTGTATCTGGCACTTGGAATGGTGTGTTTTATTAAGTATCCGGTTCTAGTTGTCATAAGGTCAAGGTACAACTCCAAGTTGTCCTGTTACCGAAGATCACGACTATTTGAATAGACAAACTTCCCAACATGGGTGCACCACATAACCCAACACGCTCGATCCCATTTGGCCGGACACACTTTCCTGGGTCATGCCCGTCCGCGGAAGATCAATACGTCGCAGCCCCACCTAGGCCAATAGAGAAGTCAGCACGCCAGTCTAAACCTAAGCGCACAGGGGTCTGGGCCCATCGCCCTTAGCACACCTACAAGTTGCATGGGCGGACTGAAGCAGAACTAGGCCCCTTAATTCAAGAGCAGGCTTACGTTCCAATCTGGCGCGCGCCACTCAATCGCTGACGTCACGAAGGCTTCGGCTGATACCACGACGCCGAGTGCCCATATCTTTCCCACGTACTTGGTTAGTGCGTATAGACCAAATGGCCAGACTCAGATCAAATACCAAGATCTCGTTAAGCGTATTAATGATGTAACCGCGGATACCGACCAGGGCCAGGCCCACCTCTCACCTAGGCGGTCTCAACCTGCCCTGTGGCTCCACCACAAGATCCACTCGCGGGTACTCCTAAGAGCCGACCCGACTTTAGTCACCACAGGTATCATGTAAAGTAAAATGTATATACCCGTGATCACCTCCCGAGTGATCACGGCCCGATAGTATAGCAAGGAAGACGGACAAGAATGTAGGGCCACAGATGGAATACTAGCATCCTACACTAAGCATGTAGGAATGCAGGTAAAGGTAACAACAGTAGTAGCAAGGACAGGCTATGCATCAACATAGGATTAACGAAAAGCACTAACATGCTACACTACTCTAATGCAAGCAGTATAGAGAAGAATAGGCGATATCTGGTGATCAAGGAGGGGCTTTCCTGGTTGCTCTGGCAAGAAGGAGGGGTCGTCCACACCGTAGTCGAACTGGGGGTCGCCGGCAGTCCCGGGGTCTACCGGAAAGAAGTAACGGAGGGGGAACACAATAAATAATAGAGCAATCAAAGCAACACAAAGCATAACATGGCAATACGCAGTGCTAGGGGTGACCTAACGCAGTAGTAGGCGATACCGGTTAAGGGGGGAAACATCCGGGAAAGTATTCCCGGTGTTTCGTGTTTTCGGACAGATGAACTGGAGGGGGAAAGTTGCGAGTTCGATAGGTTAGGGATGTGTGGCGGACGAACGGGATGCGTATTCGGATTTGTCTCGTCGTTCTGAACAACTTTCATGTACAAAGTATTTTCATCCGAGCTACGGTTTATTTTCTATTATTTATCAAAGTTTTAGTTGATTTTCTAGAATATATTAATTCGAATTAAAAATAGTGAAATACTTATGTCACCTAGTGCAGTGCCAGCCATAGTCAAATGACAGGTGGGGCCCGGTCAAAGTGAATAGTATAGTCAAGGTTGACTGGGTCAAAGTTGACTGGTCAAACTGGGTTGTGGGTCCATGATGTCATTGACTGGTAATTATTTAATTTAAGAAAATTGATTTATTTAGCATTGTGTCCCACATGTCATTGCGTAAGCACTACTAACTGAAACCAAATTAGTCTAAACAGGAGGTTAGTGCTCAATGGAATTAGTGCCTAATCTATGCAGGGGTCGGCCCATCTAGGGGAGGCAACAGCCGGCTGGTCGGCACACCTGTGCGAACACGACGATGCGAGCGGCTGCGCCATGGGGCTGCTCGGCCGAGGCAGCAGCTTAGCGGGCCTCCTGGTCTTGGCGGAGGAGTGCAGGCAGGGGCGGGGCGCTATAGGTGCGGGCTCCCGTGCACCCGAACAGGGGCGACAGCGAAGCTTGGCCGGGGTCGTGGGCCACAGTGCAATCAAGCGGTCGAGGCGAAGCGAGTGCGGCAGCAAACAGCAGAGCAGAGGTAGCGCGCGCGCGTAAAGCAGCGGCGGAGGAGGCCGAGCAGCACGGGCACCGGGCGAACAGCCACAACCTGGCTGTGCGGTGACGGAGCAGAGCAGAAGCAGCAGGCGGTGGCCGGGGCATCGGTGAGCGCGGCTCCGGCGGGCGCGAGCAGGCGTACGGCTACATCGTGCGGCGAGTGGAGACACGCGAGGTGGTCAAAAGCGGTCATAGGCGCGCGATGGAATGAGTAGGGGCGCATGAGCGGTGCTCCGGATGCGACGGCGACGAGCGTAGGACGATGCTAGAGGTGCTGGTGCTAGAAAATGCAGATGGACTCTAGGAAAGCCAGGGGAGAGGCGTGAGCTCACAGGGAAGCTCGGGGAGGTCCCGGTGAAGACGATGTTGCAGCGACGGCGGCGAATCGACGTAGTGGATGACGATGGTCGAAGGTTGAAGGAGTCGATCCCGGTGATGCGGTGGAGCTTGACTTGATCTGATGCGCGAAGACGATGTAGCAGTCGACGGCGAACCTCCTGGACTCGGTGGAGCGGCGGATGGTGGCCCGTGGCCACAGCTACGGGGGCGGCGCAGCCATGGACGTGCGTGGTCGGGCTCGGGATCGAGCGGAATGGAGAGGGAGAGGTCGAAGAGGGGAAAAACTAGAGCTAGGGTTCCATCGGGGGTGTCGAGGTGAGGCCTTATCCACCCAAGGAGCCGCGGGATGGGCGACAGCGCAACATCCACGGCGTGGACGGCGTGCGAGCGTCACAGCTGTGCCTCTGGTTAATAGGTTAGTCCCAATAGTAATATAAAAGTGTATAATAAAGCCCGTAATCATTCAAAACAGATAATAAAATAGCATGAATGCTTCATAAATTATAGATACGTTGGAGACGTATCAGCATCCCCAAGCTTAATTCCTGCTCGTCCTCGAGTAGGTAAATGATAAAAGAAAAGAATATGTGAAGTGTGAATGCTAGCAGGTGCACAAGTTTGATCAATGATAATTTCAATCACCTTTTCTAGCATGATGTCATAACAGTGGTTCATCTCATAAAACTTCTCACGAACAAGCAACAAGCAATTCACATGTTTAAAGCATAGACCATAAACTTTCTTGAAAACTAGAAAACTTCATCCTCAGTCATCAAACAATTACAATTCATCTTATTTTCAGGAAGGGTCTATGTCAGAGCTTAGATTTAGCAAACTCCACATAATCAACTATCATATAGTCTTCTACAATTGCTAACACTCACGCAATACTAATGGTTATGGAGTTTCAATCGGACACTGAGAAAGATAGGGGCTTATAATGTTGCCTCCCAACGTATTCACCTTTGGGTGATGTCAACAATAATATTTCATGCTAACTTACATCCAATTGGATATATATATCAGGATCTTCCCAACACGAGGTGCTTGCCAAAGTACAAAATGAAAAAGGGAAAGGTGAAGATCACCTTGACTCTTCCATAAAGTAAAAGACATAAAGTAAAAGATAGGCCCTTCGCAGAGGAAAGCAGAGGTTGTCATGCGCTTTTATGGTTGGATGCACAAAATCTTAATGCAAAAGAACGTCACTTTATATTGCCACTTGTATATGGACCTTTATTATGCAGTCCGTCGCTTTTATTGCTTCCATAACAAGATCGTATAAAGCTTATTTTCTTCACACTAATAGATCATACAAATTTAGAGAGCAATTTTTATTGCTTGCACCGATGACAACTTACTTGAAGGATCTTACTCCATCCATAGGTAGGTATGGTGGACTCTCATGGAAAAACTGGGTTTAAGGATATTTGAAAGCACAAGTAGTATCTCTACTTGGTGCAAGGAATTTGGCTAGCATGAGGGGGAAAGGCAAGCTCAACATGTTTGAATGATCCATGACAATTTACTTTAACTGAGATGTGAGAAAACATAACCCATTACGTTGTCTTCCTTGTCCAACATCATCTCTTTAGCATGTCATACTTACTGAGTGCTCACAATTATAAAAGATGTCTAGGATAGTATATTTATATGTGGAATCTCTCTTTCTTCAATATTCTTTCATGAATTGTTCAAATGACCAATAGAATGCTTGCTAACCTTCAATAAATTTACAACCTCTACTTTTTAGATGTGAAGTCATTACTCCCCATGGGATAAGAAAATGAGACATATATAGTTTCAGATTTATGACAATCAACTCATTCAACAATTTACTCATAGGATATAAGTGAAGCACACGAGTAAATGACAAACTACTCCAACAAGATATAAGTGAAGATCAATGAATAGCTAAATAATTACGTAACTATGTGAAGACTCTCTCTCATTTAAGAATTTCAGATCTTGGTATTGTATTCAAACAGCAAGCAAAACAAAATAAAATGACATTGCAAAGATAGCACAACTCATGTGAAGAAGCAAAAACTTAGGCTCAACCGATACTAACCGATAGTTGTTGAAGAAGAAAGGTGGGATGCCTCACTGGGCATCCCCAAGCTTAGATGCTTGAGATTTCTTGAAATTTTATCTTGGGGTTCCTTGGGCATCCCCAAGCTTGAACTTTTGTGTCTCCTTAATTCCTCTCGTATCATGGTTTCTCTTTTTATCAAAAGCTTCATCCACACCAAACTCAACAAGAACTCGTGACATAGGTTAGTATAAACCAATGCAAAACCTTATCATTTTCTACTGTGAAAAATCACCAAAATTATTATTCAACATTGCATACTAAATGCCTCTGCATATTTAATAGTCCTATCCTCCAATAGAATCATTAAACAAGCAAACATATGCAAAAAATGCAAACATAACAGCAATCTGCCAAAACATAACAGCAATCTGCCAAAATAGTACAGTCTGTAAAGAATGCAAGATTCATCATACTTACCTAACTCCAAAAATTATGAAAGAAAATTCCCACTGTATTAAATTTATCAGAGCTTATTATGCAAATGGTTTAAACATTTTATCACATTCTGACTTTTCTAGGGAATTTTGGCAACAGTGGTAAACTTTCTGTTTTGAAACAGCAACATGTATACTTGCAAAATAAGCATGGTAAAGGCTATCCTTGACATTTTTATTGAAAATAAAGATGCAACACATTATTATAAATAACAGAAAGCAAATACTAACAAAAGAAAATGACGCTCCAAGCAAAACACATATCATGTGGTGAATAAAAATATAGCTCCAAGTGAAGTTACCGATGAATGAAGACGAAAGAGGGGATGCCTTCCGGGGCATCCCCAAGCTTAGGCTCTTGGTTGTCCTTGAATATTACCTTGGGGTGACTTGGGAATACCCAAGCTTAATTATACTCTTGCCACTCCTTATTCCAAAGTCCATCAAATCTTTACCCAAAACTCGAAAACTTCACAACACAAAACTCAGCAAAGAATCTCATAAGCTCCGTTAGTGAAAGAAAGAAAAACTACCACATAAGGTACTTTAATGAACTAATTATTTATTTATATTTGTGTTAAACCTACTTTATTACAAGTTCTCTATGGTTCATACCCTTACATACTAGCCATAGATGCATCAAAATAAGCAAGCAACACACGAAAAACAGAATCTGTCCAAAACAGAACAGTCTGTAGAAATCTGTAACTTCCGAATACTTATGGGACTCCAGAAATTCTCAAATAAATTGGTGGAACTGAGGAATTTGTCTATTAATCATATGCAAAAATAATAAACTAAATAGCACTCTCCAGTAAAAAGTTGCAGCTAATCTCTTGAGCACTAAAGTTTCTGATTTTTACAGCATGATCATAAACACTTCACCCAAGTCTTCCCAAAGGTTCTACTTGGAACAAACACTAATTAAAACATAAAACCACATCTAACCAGAGGCTAGATGAATTATTTATCACCAAACAGAAACAAAAAGCAAAGAACAAAATAAAATTGGGTTGCCTCCCAACAAGAGCTATCGTTTAACGCCCCTAGCTAGGCATGATGATTTCAATGATGCTCACATAAAAGATAAGAATTGAAACATAAAGAGAACATCATGAAGAATATGAAAAGCACATTTAAGTCTAACCCTCTTCCTATGCATAGAGATTTTGTGAGAAAACAACTTATGGGAACAATAATCAACTAGCATAGGAAGGCAGAATAAGCATAACTTCAAAAATATAAGCACATAGAGAGGAAACTTGATATTATTGCAATTCCTACAAGCATATATCCATCCCTCATAATAGTTTTCAGTAGCATCATGAATGAATTCAACAATATAACCAGCACCTAAAGCATTCTTTTCATGATCTACAAGCATAGAATTTTTACTACTCTCCACATAAGCAAAATCCTTCTCATTTGGAATAGTGGGAGTATCATAAGAGACTTGAATACTATAAATTGTTTCCACATTAAAAGAGTAACGTTCGGAAAAAGGGTAATCATAATCATGACAAGTTTTATAAATATAATCATCATTACTTTTTATAGCATAATTTTCATCACAATAATCATCATAGGTAAGAGGCGTGCTATCATCATAACAACTTTGCATATCAAAACTTGGGGGGCTAAAAATATCATCTTCATTAAACATAGCATCCCCAAGCTCGGGACAAACATTAATTTCAGCAAATATATTGTCAAATATGTCATCCTCATCAAACATAGCTTCCCCAAGCTTGGGCCTTTTCATATCATAAGCATAATCACTCTCATCATGAATAGTATGGATAGCACCAATAGTATAGCAATTATTATCATCACAATGAGTAGTAGGAGCAACATCATTCAAGAGATATACCTTTTTACCTTTGTTGCTCCTTATTTTCCTTTTCACATTATGTGTGGGTTCAACCTTCTTCTTTGAGCTCCTTATAGACGAGATTGGTTGAATAGAAAGCCCCTCCTCGTTACCTGATTCATCATAAGAAATAATAGGAGGATATTGGGAAGTCTCTTCCCTCTCATTAGTATTCTCATCATCTTCTATTTGCTTTCTTTTCTTTATGTAATTGGCAATATAAGGATTTTCAATGGAATTCACTGCACAATACATATAAATCTTCTCTAGATCAAAATCAAGAAATCGATCAAGATTAAATTTTGGAATACCCTCAGTTATACGTTTCATTTCTTCATACCGCAAAAGAAGACTAAGCTATTTATGATGCTCTAGGTCAATCAAGTTATCACAATTTTTGGACACGATTCGATCATGAAACAATTTTCATTGGAGATTTAAATGACCAAGTTCATTGCAAAGTTCACAAGGAGCGCGAAAAATATTGAATCTTTTAGCACAATCATCAAGACTTTATTGCAATAATTTAGTTTCCAAATGCTTATGCCTCTTGCAATATCTATCTTCCCTATTTGGTGTATACTTGCAAACCCAATCTACTCCACAAAAATCAACATGCTTATAAGAGACATTTTCATCATAACTAGTGCAATCATCATTAGTACTATGGATATTCAAAGAGTTCATACTAACAACATTGCAATCATGCTCATCATTCAAAGATTTAGTACCAAGCATTTTAATGCATTCTTCTTCTAGCACTTGAGCACAATTTTCTTTTCCATCATACTCACGAAAGATATTAAAAAGATAAAGCGTATGAGACAAACTTAACTCCATTTTTTTGTAGTTTTTCTTTTATAAACTAAACTAGTGATAAAACAAGAAACAAAAAGATTCGATTGCAAGATCTAAAGATATACCTTCAAGCACTCACCTCCCCGGCAACGGCGCCAGAAAAGAGCTTGATGTCTACTAGACAACCTTCTTCTTGTAGACGTTGTTGGGCCTCCAAGTGCAGAGGTTTGTAGGACAGTAGAAAATTTCCGTCAAATGGATGACCTAAGTTTTATCAATCCGTGGGAGGCTTAGGATGAAGATGGTCTCTCTCAAACAACCCTGCAACCAAATAACAAAGATTCTCTTGTGTCCCCAACACACCCAATACAATAGCAAATTGTATAGGTGCACTACTTCGGCTAAGAGATGGTGATACAAGTGCAATATGGGTGGTAGATATAGGTTTTTGTAATTTGAAAATATAAAAACAGCAAGGTAACTAATGATAAAAGTGAGCGTAAACGGTATTGCAATGATAGGAAACAAGGCCTAGGGTTCATACTTTCACTAGTGCATGTTCTCTCAACAATAATAACATAGATAGATCATATAACAATCCCCCAACATGCAACAAAGAGTCACTCCAAAGCCACTGATAGCGGAGAACAAACGAAGATATTATGGTAGGGTACGAAACCACCTCAAAGTTATTCTTTCGGATCGATCTATTCAAGAGTTCGTACTAGAATAACACCTTAAGACACAAATCAACCAAAACCATAATGTCAGATAGATACTCCATTGTCACCTCAAGTATCTATGGGCATGATTATACGATATGCATCACACAATCTCAGATTCATCTATTTAACCAACACAAAGTATTTCAAAGAGTGCCCCAAAGTTTCTACCGGAGAGTCAAGACGAAAACGTGTGCCAACCCTTATGCATAGGTTCATGGGCGGAACCCGCAAGTTGATCACCAAAACATACATCAAGTGGATCACGTGATATCCCATTGTCACCACAGATAAGCACGGAAAGACATACATCAAGTGTTCTCAAATCATTAAAGACTCAATCCGACAAGATAACTTCAAGAGGAAAACTCAATTCATCACAAGAGAGTAGAGGGGGAGAAACATCATAAGATCCAACTATAATAGCAAAGCTCGTGATACATCAAGATCGTGCCATGGAGAGAACACGAGAGAGAGAGAGATCAAACACATAGCTACTAGTACATACCCTCAGCCCCGAGGGTGAACTACTCCCTCCTCGTCATGGATAGCGCCGGGATGAAGCAGATGGCCACCGGTGATGGATTCCCCCTCCGGCAGGGTGCTGGAACAGGCTCCCAAGAGTTTTTTGGTGGCTAGAGAGGCTTGCGGCGGCGGAACTCCCGATCTATCTTCGTATTCGATGTTTTTAGGGTATATGGGAATATATAGGCGAAATAAGTCGGTCGGGGGACGCTCGAGGGGCCCACGAGACAGGGGGGCGTGCCTAGAGGGGGTGGGCGCTCCCTCCTATCTCCTAGCCTCCTCGAAGCTTCCCTGGCTTGTACTCCAAGTCTCCCGGATCATGTTCATTCCAAAAATCACGCTCCCGAAGGTATCATTCCGTTTGGACTCCATTTGATATTCCTTTTCTTCCCAATACTGAAACAGGCAATAAAACTGCAATATGGGTTGGGCCTCCGGTTAATAGGTTAGTCCCAAAAGTAATATGAAAGTGTATAATAAAGCCCGTAATCATTCAAAATAGATAATAAAATAGCATGAATGCTTCATAAATTATAGATACGTTGGAGACGTATCACCCCTCAAAAATCTCTTCATCATTTTCTGAAAATTTCTGAAATTTTTAGTAACTCAAAATAAAAGTGAACCAAACTTAATAAGATTGATAGAAACTACTCCCACAAGTGCCTAGAGACTATATCATGCATTAGAACTACTTGGGACCATACAAATTTGACATGCAAGCTCAAGAACAGGGTCACCTAGGCAGGAAAAGTTTGCAATGAATAAAACACTAGAACAAAAACTAATTGGACCATTGGAGGAGTCACATACAAAGGAACAATCCCCCAAAGCAGTTTTGTAAATGGAGCTTTGAGCAAGGAGATCGAAAATGGCAGCAAGGTGAGCTAGAACTCGTGCTTGAGCTGGATAGTGATTTTTTTGGGAGGAAGAAGGAGTGTGTGGGTGCAGGGATAACTGGAGGGGAGCCACCATGGGCCCACGAGGCAGGGGGCATGCCTTGTAGGGGTGGGCGCGCCCTGGAACCTCGTGGCCAGGTGCTTGCTCCCCCTGTTGTGTTCTCAGTGCCAGATATTCTCAAATATTTCAGAAAAAAATCACATTAAATTGGCAGGGCATTTGGAGAACTTTTATTTTCGGTGTATTTTTTATTGCATGGATAATTCAGAAAACAGGCAGAAAATACTATTTTTGCTTTATTTATTCTAAATAACAGAAAGTAAAGAGAGGGTACAAAATGTTGTGCCTTCTAACTTCATCCATCTCATGATCATCAAAAGGAATCTACTAACAAGGTTGATGAAGTCTTGTTAACAAACTTATTCCGAATAACATGGAACTAGAGAAATTTCGAATAACACTAGGTTACCTCAACCACTATAGGAATCAACTACTTTGTCGTCTGCCACGGCGGACGGCAAAGGCATGAATGGCGGACGGCAAAGGTCTTTGTCGTCCGCGACGGACGGCAAAAGGCTCCGGCAAAGTAAGGTCCGACAAAGAGCTACTTTGCCGTCTGCTTTTCGTGGCTGACGACAAAGGGGCCTTTGCCATCAGCAGCGGATGGCAAAGAAAGCAGACGGCAAAAATTGCGCTGTTAGTCCGTTAGGTGGCTAACGGCAGGCTTTTGCCGTCCACCGCTGACGGCGAAATTTGTCCTGCCTTTGCCGTCTGCCGTATGATGTCAGCTAGACGTCACTACACGACAGGCCTTTGCCGTCCGTCGCTGACGACAAAATTGTTTACTCTTTGATGTCGACATCAGATGCAAACCGACCAAATGGGTCGCTCCGTGAAGCACAGATTGGCTTCCACGTGGCTTCTTTGCCGTCCGCGGTGACGGCAAAGAGCCCCGTTGCCGTCGATGGCGATTTACAAAGAGCCTGCATATTGGCTCTTTTTTCTGCTTTTTTAAATCCAAGAATTTTCACAGCAAATATATATGACACACATAGATATATTTCACAGGGCTATTTAACAGCAAACATATGACATATCCAGCACATAAGTTTCATCGTACATACATATATAGTTCCATCCATTCATACATAGCAAGTTGCAGATACACATAAGTTGCAACCATTAGGAAGTGTCACATACATATTACAATGCAAAGTTTCATCAACATAGCAAGTTCCATCGTAGCAAGCTAGAAGAATACTAGAAGAGAATTAAATAAAAAACAAGCACTCCATCATGGCAAGCTAGCTTCCGAGAAGTGAATGAAATCTGCAAAATGGCAAATAAGAAAGTTCGCAAAAGGTGACTAGAAGAAGAAGACTAGAAGAAGAAGACTAGAAGAAGAAGCACGCCATCGTTTGTGAGGTAACTTAGGTGATGGATCGTTTATGAGCTAACTTAGGTAAAATGCATCATTTTAGAGCTAACATAGGTAAGATGGGTCATTTTGGAGCTAACGTAGGTGAAATGGGTCATTTTGGAGCTAATGTAGGTAAAATGGGTCATTTTGGAGCTAACGTAGGTAAAATGGGTCATTTTAGAGCTAACATAGGTAAAATGGATCATTTTGGAGATAATCTAGGTAAAATGGATCATTTTGGAGATAATCAGGGTAAAATGGGTCATTTTAAAGCTAACTTGGGTAAAATGGATCATTTATGAGCTAACAAAGGTAAAATGGGTCATTTTAGAGCTAACTTAGGTAAAATGGATCGTTTATGAGCTAACTAAGCTAATTATGCCGTTTTTTTTACATAAGTAAGCTAAGTACATGTCATTATTGAGCAAACCTAGTTAACTAAGCATATTATAACTAACTTAGGTCATTTTGGAGGAAACAAAGCTAAGTATAGATCGTTTTAGAGCTAACTTAGGTAAAATGGCTGGTTTTGGAGGTCAGTAAGCTTATTAAGTCATTTTGGAGGAAAAGAAGCTAACTCTAGGTCATTAAGGTAAGCATATTGGAGGAAAGAAGGCTAAGTCTAGGTCTTTATGCATTTGTTAAGCAAAAAACTAGAGAAACTTATCGTGATCATGGAGGTGTAGGAGCGGGCTGGCTCGTGCCAGTAGCTGGAGAAGGATCGTGTGATGCTTGTCTGGAGAGTTATGCTGCACCAAAGATCATTTCCAATGTTTCGTTAGCATGATGACACTCAAATGTTAAGACTAGCAAGTAACGTCCATTCAAATTGAACTCGCCATGGTCTCAGGAGCATCTAACGGCTATGGAGCCACGGGACCTCCCGCCACCAGATATCATCACTTGCTCTGGATCAATGGGAATCTGGCTCGGGTTAAAGTCCTCCCCTTTCCTCGCCTTCCCTTGACTTTCTTGTAAGAGGCAGTGTGGGCCATGGCATACAGGTCGTACCCCTCTGGCACCTTATCCGTCTTATTGTAGCATGCCTGAAAGAGAGAAACAAAGTAAATTAGTAATTAAAGGGCTCAAGCTAGCATGATGAATGAATTGCATTAATCATAAAGCAAACCACATACCCAGTTCTGCCCGAACTAATATAAGCTGGAGCTACATTGATGGTGTGGCACACCTTCAATTTGGGCACGTTTGTCCTTGGCCTCAGTCGGCTCCCCTTCCATCTTTCAACACCTGCCGTGACAAAGAGTAAACGAAATTAGTACAACGTAAAAACATACCGACATGAATAATAATATGTATATCACTTAAGTGTATCATCATCAAGTACAACATAAAAAAATTGAATACCTGACACTACTAATAATCTCGATCAGTATCATCAATAAATGCATAATCATCATCATCACTATATTCAATGACGGGCTCATAGGGTTCAGTGGCATCAACATGTGGAAGGCCACCTTGACGTAATCGGTCAAGCATTGACAGGTCATCCGCAGCAGTAACCTCTTCTTATTCCGACTCTTCTTGTTCCTCCTCTAGGGTGATGTGGGATTCACTGTCGCTGTCTACTTCAATGTTTTGGGGTGAAGTATAGCGGTTCTTGAAATGCTTTTTGGAAAGATGTGTCTCTTGGAAGAATTCTCCTTCATATGTGTATGGGTTAATGTGAGGTTCATAATCCTCTTCCTTTGGGGGAGATAGTCTAGCACGTGGCGACACTTCATAAACGACATCCCAACCTTTCAGATTTGGATTAGTTTGGCAGGCCCATGGTAGATAGAATACTTGGGTCGCCTGTTGAGCCGTAATATAGACATCAGGAACATCTAAATGGGTGCTTTGGTTGATTTCAACTAGCCCTATATGTTCATGAGTCCTTCTAGTCTCCTTCGGCTGAAACCAATAACATTTGAAGACTACGACATTCGATGGGTTTTCACCATAGAATAGAAGTTCATAAATTGCTTCAACTCTCCCATAATACTCGGTACCTCCTTCGCCGATAGCAGATACACAACAATTTGTAGACTTTCGGTCGGCCATAGATAGTTCTTTGCCATAGGTACGAAAGCGATACCCGTTGATGTCGTATTTGTCAAATGAACGGACCTTATAGTCAAAACCATTAGCGACTTGTCTTAATTCGGCGTCCATAGACTCTGAATTAGCCTACAAGTTTAATATGAAAGGATTGTTGCATTACGCACAAATTAGCGAATGAAATGAAATTGTCTAATAGAAATTACCGCTTGTTTGAACCAAGAGATGAAACCGGATAGCCGCTCCTTGCTTTATGAGAAGCTCATACTCTTGACGGAATCCTTTTGGATCACCGCTCCTTATGGGAATATGGCGACGTATCGACTGTATGAAATATCCAGGAATAAGAGCAGTTCAAAGGAAATAGAAGTTGCGAAACAATGTACTGAGAACTTACTCGATGTACGGCCGCACTTCTACCAGGTTGTTGAAGATATACAACAAAATGGTCCGCCATTATTCGTTATCCAAAGATACTGGATTTGAAACACTGGCTGGTGCGAGATTCCCTTTGAATAGGCTGAGGTTGGATCGACCCTTTTTAGGGTCGACAACATTGTACCGAGGCTTCGGATTATGCAAATGACGATTTTTGGCTTCGTAGTGTGCTGTCACGAAGTTTGCCGCCTCCTCAGTGATGAATGCTCATCCATCGATGCTTCAATTCTACATTTATTTTTAAATTTTTCTCGAAGCGTCTTATGCATCCTCTCAGTTGGGTAGCACAAACGATTTTGCACGCCCCCCCCCCGCCAATCTTGCATCGTTCGGGATATGCAAAATCAAATGCTGCATTGGATTAAAGAAGCCTGGTGGAAAGATCTTCTCTAACTTGCAGATCAACTCCGGCGCCAACTCTTCCATTTCTTCTAGCACGCCAGGCGATAGTTCTTTCGCACAAAGAACACGGAAGAAATAGCTGAGTTCTCCTAGTTCTAGCCATTCATCCTCAGGGATGAAGCTACGCAACATCACCGGCATTACCCGCTCAATCCATATGTGCCAATCATGAGTCTTGAGACCAAATATCTTCAATTTATCAAGACTCCCGCTCCCCTCTTTAGATTTGCTGCATACCCATCGGGGAACATCAACTGCATTTTCACCCACAAGATAATTTCCCTCATAGCTAGCCTTCCAAGATTGAACCATGCCTTTGGTTTCGTCCAGTTCTGCTTTCCTTTTGGTTCTTTCATGTTTTGTAACGGCCTATGACATAGCGCCTCCAGATCGACTCTAGCCTTAGTATTATCCTTTGACTTCCCATCTATGCCGAACAATGTACCAAAAAGTGCCTCGGCAATATTCTTCTCAGTGTGCATCACGTCGATGTAGTGTGGGCAAAGGAGGTCTTTGAAGTAAGGCAGATCCCATAAGCATGTTTTGTGAGTCCAGCGTGCTTAGAATTATACCCTTGAAGTACCACGGACGCTGGATCTAGCTCGAGGCGTTTAACTGATCCAGGTCTGTTGGCTGTGAACGCAGGTGGTGCAGAGTTTTTACAACTCTACCTCGATGAAGTTCTTCTTGTCTTTCCTGAACTTATGGCGAGGATCCAGGAACTTTCTATGCATGTCGAAGCAAGAAAACTTGCGACCGTCCTGAAGCCAACGGAAACTCAAGAGCTCCCTTGCATGTGGGGCACGGGAACCTTCCATGCACACACCAGCCAATGATAGCGCATACGCCGGCAAGTCATGCGTCGAGTACATGTACCAGACACGCATTATGAAGTTTCGCTTGCTATAGGCGTCGTATGTCTTGAACCCATTATCCCAGGCTTCTTGCAATTCGTCCTTAAGCGGCTGCATGTACACATTCATATTTTTCCCCGGATAGTTGGGCCCTGGAACTATCAACGTCAGGAAAATGTTCTTTCTTTGCATAATCTATCCAGGGGGAGATTGAGTGGACAGACAAATACGGGCCAACAACTCTATTGGGATGCCGTCATACCAAACACACTGAACCCATCCGTGATGATGCCGACTCGAGGATGACTCGGATCTGCCCGCTTTGTCAGCATGTAATTCATCAAACTTTTTCCACGCAACACCATCCGATGTGTGTACCATCATCAGATTCCCATCTGCATCTAGTTCGGTTCTTTTGCCTGTTTTGTGCCATGTCATCTGTCTGGCCGTCTCTTCGACCATGAAAAGACGTTGAAGTCTTGGTAAGAAGATAGCGGCGGGAAATTGAATCATTAAAGAAGATAGTGGCGGGTAAGGCATTCTTTATGCAAAGCAAGCATGTGAAAGTGGATTATCTATTACTTACCCGAATCCGGAGCTCTCCAGGAGCATTCGCAGATCTGCCCCGTAGTGTGTCTGATGCTGCCGCGTTCTTCCGCGCCGAGGAGGGGAGCTCGACGGAAAAGGTGTTCTGGTCTCAAGATCTTCGAGGCCGGACATCCGTGCCTCGAGCGACCAGTGAAGCAGCTGGTCGAGCTCCACAAGGTCGCCGAACAGGCCATGAAGGGCCTCATAATTCTGCTGTGGCCATTGGAAGCCATGCCTGGGAGCTACTTCGGGCTAGTGCGGTGGCTGGTGGACGCCTATCCATGGATTGAAGTCATCAAGCGCTCCGTCTGCATTGAAGGTGCCCGTCGGGCCCTTGCCCGTGCTAAAGTGCACTGGGGCAAGCTGGATGCTGAGAAGCTTGTGACGGACGGGCCACCGAAGGGCAAGGAGCATCGCAAGCCGAAATGTACTATGAGGGCGTCTCAAGGGTGCCCGCCTTATAGCGGTGAATGCTCCAAAGATGTAATTTTTAATAGACTCGCATTTGTTATCACTGACGCTGAAAACTTGTTCATATTAAGCTAAGCAACGCCAGAATTTAAAATATTACCTTCTATGCGGCCGCTTATCAAATTTGAGAGATGGCAAGTCGTTGGCTTCAGCCCCCATGCCACGAAAGTCTTTGGGGTGTTCTGGATAAACTTGAGCGCTCTTGTTCCCATTCTTGGGTCCTTTGAGGGAGGCGCTCAACGCAACGAACAAGGCAACCGTACTATAGTGCTTGAACACTCTCACTTAGCCATAGGATTCTATAATTTTAAATTTCGTGAAGCCCCTAGTATTCGAAGATCAATTGGGCGCTATCCACGCCTTTGGTCGGACAATGCCGACTCCTTGCTCTAAGCTTACATAAGTATTTAGGGACCGAAAAACCTCTCGAACAGCGATCGCTCTCGCCCCATCATAACGGTCAGTTTTAGCTTTCTCCACCGAGGTGCTCAACCCAGCTCAACCGGGCACAATCGCAGTGGTTCTCCCAGCCTACCTTGGCCGATATAACGGAACGAAGGTACCAAAACATGGGAGCCGGGCAAACCCAACTATTGACCCAAGACATGATTCAAGCCAATGCATATAATGCTATAAGTTCGGGTGCCGCACTTGTGAAAGTGTTCGGACTTATCACACCATATTTTGGGGTACTTAAGCCCTGGTGTATTGGCCGCACTAAAGTGTCTGGGTGCAACATGTCATTAATGAACATACATATATAGATAAAGAAAGGAGTGCAATAATAGGCAAAAGCTATGTATTGTTTATTCAGAAAGGGACTGCAATGAAAGCAAAACGATACAAATAGTGCGATAAGCAAGGGATGGGACTATTTAACATGTCCCCCTCCAGGGGTAAGCTGCGGGATGGTATGTAAAACAGGTATAATGCTCGTAGTAGAGACCACCTGGACACTCGACGTAGCTTTCTGCTTCCCTGACTGTTGCATCCTGAGTTCGGCAATTCTAGTGCTGGACAGGGCTTCTGGAAAATGGAGTCCTGAAAGTAAGAGAAAAGAAGAAAGAAAAAGAATAACACAATCGGGAGCCCCTGGTACGGTTGAGCCGCATTCCGGGCGTGCCGTGGTCATGCCCCTCCCCTTATGCCCATGGTATCTCCAGAGCGTAGTTATGTACGCGTAGTACTGGCTTCGCAATTTCGCGAGGGCTGGGGTTGGGGCCGGATTGCTACGCGTGCTCGGATCGTGCCAGGCGGTCTTGTTGTAGGTTACTCCGGGCGCGCTTAACGGTGTCCGGACGTTTAATAGCCGGACTAGAGAATTGGTGTGAGAGGCTGCTTTGCACCTCCGCCGCGAGGGCCGCCGTGAGCTCCTCCGTTCGGAGAGAGCGTTCGGTGTTTCCATTGACCGTGAATACTCCTCGGGGGCCTGGCATCTTGAGCTTGAGGTACGCGTAGTGCGGCACCGCATTGAACTTTGCAAATGCGGTTCGTCCAAGCAAAGGCGTGATAGCCGCCATGAACGGGACTATGTGGAAGATTAACTCTTCGCTCGAAGTTATCCGGGATCCAAGACCACTTCGAGTGTAAGCGAGCCTGCACAATTGGCCTCTACACCTGGTATGACACCTTTAAAGGTCGTCTTTGTGGGTTTAATCCTTGAGGGTCTATGCCCATTTTGCGACCTTGTATCACGATAGAGCAGGTTCAGGCTGCTACCCCCGCCCATCGGGACTCTAGTGAGGTGCAATCCGTCGATGATTGGGTCAAGAACCAATGCGGCGAATCCGCCGTGGTGGATGCTAGTGGGGTGGTCCCTTCGATCAAAGGTGATCGGGCAGGAGGACCATGGGTTGAACTTCGAGGCGACTGGCTCCATCGCATATACGTCGCTTAGTGCATGCATCCGCTCCCTTTTGGGTATGTGGGTTGCGTATATCATGTTCACCGTCCGCACTTGTGGGGGGAAGCCCTTCTATACTCAATTGTTCGGCGGCCAGGGCTCCTCCTCGTCATCGCTATGCAGCTCCTTGTCATTGAGTTCGGCATTTAACTTGCCTGCCTGTTTGAAGACCCAACAATCCTTGTTGGTGTGGTTGGCTGGTATTTCGGGGGTGCCATATATTTGGCACGAGCGATCGAGTATTCGATCCAGATTGGACGGACCCTGAGTATTTCTTTTGAACGGCTTTTTCCGCTGACCGGGTTTAGAGCCTCTGAATCTGGCATTGACTGCCGTATCTTCAGCATTATCGCGGTTAATGCGGTGCTTGTGCTTGTTGCGACACGACCTGCCATTGCTGACCTTGGTATCCGAACTACCAGGGTTTTTGGTCAAGTTGTTACTACGAGCTAGCCAGCTGTCCTCTCCCGCGCAAAAGCGGGTCATGAGTGTTGTGAGGGCTGCCATGGATTTCGGATTTTCCTGTCCTAGGTGCCGGGCAAGCCACTCGTCGCGGATGTTATGTTTGAAGGCTGCAAGGGCCTCTGCATCCGGACAGTCAACGATTTGATTTTTCTTGGTTAGGAACCGTGTCCAGAATTGTCTGGCTGATTCTTCTGGCTGCTGAATTATGTGGCTGAGGTCATCGGCGTCTGGTGCTCGCATATATGTGCCCTGGAAGTTATCAAGGAATGCGGCTTCCAGGTCCTCCCAACAACCAATTGATTCTGCTGGCAGGCTGTTAAGCCAATGCCGAGCTGGTCCTTTAAGCTTGAGTGGGAGGTATTTGATGGCGTGTAGATCATCACCGCGGGCCATGTGGATATGGAGGAGGTAGTCCACGATCCAAACCGCAGGATCTGTTGTGCCATCGTATGATTCGATGTTTACTGGTTTGAAACCCTCGGGGATTTGATGATCCATCACTTGCCTCGTGAAGCATAGTGGGTGTTGGCGCCTCGTATTGAGCTATATCATGACGCAGCTCAAATGAGCTTTGTCTACTGTGTTCGGCCCGGCCGGAATTGCTGTATCCGGCGTGACGGTTATCATCGCGTGTCGTGGGGCGCCCACGCGATCCGTAGATTGATCTTGTTTGCCTTGCCTTGTCCTCCAATATGTCTCGCAGGTCTGGCGCGTTTCCCCGTGCCTTGGTATTTTTCGAGCGACGCCAGGGTGCGGCTTGAATGGAGGGTCTAGAGGCCTCTCTGTCGCGACCACGGGGTGGCCGGTCGGCCGCATCATGCGCTGGTCATGTAGGTTTGGGTGCTGCTTCCTCTAATTGGCGTAGCAGCCTGCGTTTTGGGTATCTCTTGGAGGGGCGTTCGAGTTCGTACTCTTCGGCTGCAAGGACTTCAGTCCATCTGTCAGCTAGCAAGTCTTGGTCAGCTCCAAGCTGCTGCTACTTTTTCTTGAGGCTGCTTGCCGTGGCCATAAGCCTGCGTTTGAAACGCTCCTTTTCGGCGGGATCCTCAGGCACGACAAATTCGTCGTCATCGAGGCTTGCCTCATCTTCGGAGGGAGGCATATAATTATCGTCCTCCACCTCCCTGTCTGCCGCTCTATCATGAGGGCTGGCTTCTCCCTCCTCTGTGCTGAATCCTCTTTGGGGGGTTGTCTTCGCACCGTCAGGGGTGTTATTATCTCCGTGCCGGAATCACCGCTTTTGCTGTGGCGGGATTTAGAGCGGCGCCACGACGCCGGGCGCTTGGGCTGTTTCGGAGGGTCATCCTCCGTTGTTCCATCGCTGTTCCCATCTTTTGGGATGTCCACCATGTATATGTCGATGAGGAGGTGGCCTTCAAAGTGCCTCGTAGGCGCTGGTTCTTGGTCGTCTCCAGCATCGCCGTCCATACCGTCGATGTCTTCGAGTCGAAGTCGAGCATGTCGGTTAAATCATCGGCGGTGGCTACAAAGTGGGTGGTGGGTGGGCGTTGAATTTCTTCGTCGTCCGCATCCCAACCTTCCTGACCGTAGTCCGGCCAGGGCTCTCCGGATAAAGAGAGAGACTTTAGTGAATTCAGGTTGTCACCAAAGGGCGAGTGCTGAAAGATGTCCGCGGCAGTGAACTCCATGACCGGCGTGCAATCGGATTCGATTGGCCGGGGCGCAGGAGGTTCGGAGTCCGGAGAGGAGTCCGGCACCTTGGAGTCACGGGATTCAAAAGGACAGGGATGGTGTTCGGCTCAATCGCCGTAGAGATCGTAGCCCCCGAGGCGGTGTCCAGCCACTCGTCCTCGATCGGCGGAGTCGGCTCCGAGCTAAGGGTCGGAGTGGACGCTGGTGTGGCCTCCAGGGCACTGTTCGGCGGCAGAGCTAGATCGTGCCCATCGAGACAGTGCGGCGCGCTTGGCTTTGGCTCGAATCCGTCGAAGATTAAGTCTCCGCGGATGTCGGCCGTGTAGTTCAAACTCCCAAATCTGACCTGATGGCCAGGGGCCTAGCTTTTGATCTGCTCCAGATGGCCAAGTGAATTGGCCCGCAGTGCAAAGCCGCCGAATACGAAGATCTGTCTGGCGAGAAAAATCTCACCCTGGACCGCGTCATTGTTGATGCTCGAAGGAGCCATCGGGCCTAAGGATGACGACACAGTGGAACTCTCAATGAAAGCACCAATGCCGGTGTCAAAACCGGCGGATCTCGGGTAGGGGGTCCCGAACTGTGCGTCTAGGCGGATGGTAACAGGAGACAAGGGACACGATGTTTTTACCCAGGTTGGGCCCTCTTGATGGAGGTAATACCCTACTCCTGCTTGATTAATATTGATGATATGGGTAGTACAAGTGTGGATCTACCACGAGATCAGAGAGGCTAAACCCTAGAAGCTAGCCTATGGTATGATTGTTGTTCGTCCTACGGACTAAAAACCCTCCGGTTTATATAGACACCGGATAGGGTTAGGGTTACACAAAGTCGGTTACAATGGTAGGAGATCTACATATCCAGATCGCCAAGCTTGCCTTCCACGCCAAGGAAAGTCCCATCCGGACACGGACGAAGTCTTCAATCTTGTATCTTCATAGTCTAGGAGTCCGCCAAAGATGATAGTTCGCTATCCGGACACCCCTAATCCAGACTCCTCAAGAGCCCCGAACCAGGCTTCAAATGGCGATGATTCGGTAGCGTAGATTGTCTTCGCATTGCAAGGCGGGTTCTTCTCAAATTCCATATACTTGTCGAATAGTGTCCGGCTTCGATAAATGCTGCGCTCCTTGGCTTCTACGCCCAATAATGGCCATCTTCCATGTGTTTGAATGAATGCGAAAAGCCAGGTATTTTACACTTACCCCCTAGCTGCATAAATGAGCCGCCCATAAAGGGGCGAGGATCTAGATCTGAGTCACACCATCCCCCTCCACGAGCTTTCATCGGGCGCCTTGACAAAAATCCATTCCACCATGGTCATCAACACGGCTCCTCCTCGCCTCCCAGCCCTCGGTGGGAAATTGGGAGAGATGCTCATCCCAAGATAGCGAGCTAGTTATACTCCAAACCAAGGGATTTCTTCCCCCGGCCTTCATGGTTCCTGTTCGAGCCGGACTTGCCACCTACAAGGGTGGAAAGCAAGCGGAGAGTGTCCCCGATCCCTCTAAAGGAGAGCGGGTATGCTTTATCTCTTATCTAGTAAGAGGACTCTGATTTCCAATTCATCTCTTTCTCCGGGGGCTCTTGGAGTTCTACGGCCTCCAATTGCACCACCTTACGCCTGCCTCCATTTTGCACATCGCGAGCTTCGTGGCCCTTTGCGAACTCTTCTTGGGCGTCGAGGCTCATTTTGCGCTGTGGAAGAGATTATTCTGCCTTGTACCCCGTTCTCATGAGGGGTCAATATATCAAGTGGGCGGAGCGAACTATGGCGCGATCGCCGGGACGGATATCTATCCGGAACCCGAAGAAGGCGTCCGAAGACTGGCCTTCGGAGTGGTTTTACATGGAGGACGTCCCGCTGCCGGATCCTGTTCGGATCGGCCTTCCGGAGTTTAGCAACGCTCCTCTGAAAAAGCGCCTAAGCTGGCGCCCATGAGCCCCTGTGAGGAAAATGACCGGAACGTCCTTTACTTGATGAGCCAAATAAGATTACTAGCTCATGCCGGATTGACCATGACTGGAGTCATGGCAATCTGTATTATGAGGGGAGTGCAGCCGCTCCAATATATGGGCCACCCCATGTGGGATTTCAACGGGGAGGACGATGCCACCCGCCATGGCCGCAAAGGGCCGGGATCGGTCACCGAACTGGTGAAGACCTTGTCCGCCATGTACAAATGGGAAGAGGAGGATTTTCTCCGCGTCAATCCACTGAGCGGGTTTTCTTCGAATAATGCTCGAAGTTGGGTAAGAAATATCTTTGTGTCCTGTCCGATCCATGTTCCCATGGTTAAACATCTCATTTCATGGTTTCTACGCAGGAACTGCGCCGGGCCGTGGAGAAGATACACAGCCCGCCCCCATAACCCGACGATCCGGAACGGTCCCTCGATCCGGCCTCCGAAGAGGACTCGGATATAAAGGTGGAGCTGATCGACGGGGTGTTCCACCAACTTAGCATCGACAATGCTTTGGTTGCCATTACGGCCGACTACCCCGGATTATTTCCAGCCTCCCAGGTAACCGTGACCGAAGTCTGGATACCATGACCCACCCATGCTTTACTTCTAGTCACCATGTATTTGATGGTGTTTCACAGGGGGTGCCTTCGAGGCAGGAGGCCGAGCCCGCGGCGGTTAGCCAACAAGGGGCAGCTCGGCCCCGCAGGCTAAAAAGAAGTGCGGTCCAGATCGAAACTCCGCCGCAATGGTATGGCGTGTCACCATATTCCCAGGATTGATTCCTGGAAGGCGTACTAACGCTGGTGCTCTTTTCAGGAAAAAGAGCGCTCACCGGATTGAGTTCGGAGAGGTTGCCAATCGAGCCTCCGCCGGCCAGGCTCCAAAGCCGGGTCCAGAAGTGGAGGCGAGCACGAGGCGTGAGTCGGATGCTCCTCCAACAGAGGATGCCGACAGATTGTCCGCCACCAACTCCGAGGTGGAGAGCGCCATGAATCACAGGCGCCGCCAGACAGTTCTTCGTGACGCATGGTTCTCCCAAGAGGCCTTGAATGCCTTCAATTCGGGAGATGCGCACCTCCGTGCCGCTCAAGATGGTCTAGCCAAAGCCACGGAGCAGTATGTAAAGGACATACGGGTGAGGAAATTTGACAATTATATATGCAGTAGCCCCCGAGACTTAAAATAGTTAGAATAACTGATTTAAGGATCATTTGTTATGCAGGATCTTACAAAAAAGAATACCCGACTGTCCCAGGAGCTTGAAGAATGCAAGGCCCAACTTGAGGTCAAGATTAGCCGCCACAGGGGAGCCACAGAGACCCCTCCGTAATATAAGCCTCAAAAGAAAAATAGTTTGAAGTGCGGCGTGTGTAAATCTGGCAATAATATTGCAGATGGCGCCGATTAGATCCGGACAAGCAACAGCTCGCGCCAGCTAAAGGCGGCGAGAGCGTGCTTACGAGGGTGCGGCAGGAGAAAAATAACCTCAAGATGCCAACACCCAACCTGGGTGAGGAACTAAAGGATGTTCGTGCGCAGTTGTCCGACCAGAAGGAGAATCGGCGACTTCGTCGTGGCATTTTAGTAAGTGCTTGAGCGAACTTTGAAAGAGTTCGGCGAGGAAGGCGACTAACATAAACATGTATGTAGGTTTGCTCACAGTGTCGCCCCGAGGAGGAGATGCCCAGTTCTTCGGGTGATCTTCTTCCCGAACTGCGTACCGGCACGAACGAAGTTCGGGAGGTGATGAAAGGCGTCGGCCAGGCCTTGTGGCTATCTATCTCCCCGCTCAAGGCATTAGGGAGCTAGCAGAGCGGCTTCAAGGAGCACGGCGCGCTCCGACTATGCAAGATATCGGCCTGCCGTCAAAGGCGCCAGGAGGCTCGGGCCATGGTAAAGACGCGGTACACGGGTTGACCCAAACCACATGGCCGAGGTCGGACCTGTGGGGCCTGATGGGAAGGAGATCCCTATAAGCTTAGTGCACGGCCAAGTAGAATTGGCCGCCAAGTATTCCCAGCAAGATTGTAAATTAGATAGCCTATTAGATGGCATTGAGGAGGAATACAATGAGTCGAATTGACTATGTAACTGAATATGACATGAGAAATGTCTTATAGCCGGATTGTAGATCGTTTGTCATAGCGGACCTTTTCGCTTCGACCTCGGGACCCAACAGTCCGGAGTGTGTCCGAATACCCTCGCGGTTATATAAGAACCGGGGCATGCATGGAGACAAGGCGTAAGGGTCATTATTGCTGTATCAGACAAGTGCCCAACTAGTTATGTTATATTACATGGATAGTAAGAAACATCTTCCATGGAGAATAGTTCCGTTAAGGGTTCCTTTCGCTGGGAGGCATGCCCTAAAGTGCATGTCAAAACTGCTAAGAAAGCAGAAAATCATCTCGGGGCAGATGGATAAATAGTTAAAATCATCTTTCAGTTCACCGATCGAATATTCCCTTAAGAACGCTAGCTTTCGGCTTCACCCACCGAGGTACACATCCGCTGACCGGCAGTAATAATCGAGAGGTGCTCCTTTACCACCTAGCCAAACAATCGGGAACGAGGGGTAAGCACAGAGCCAGCAACCCAGCTTGGCCAAAACTTAAGTCATATCGATGCATATAATGGTGAATAAAAGGTACATGCGGAAGTTTGACACATCTGTTGGGCATGAAGCCCGTATAAATAAGCTTTTGTTAAAGAAGCCCCCCGGTATAATGAGCGCGGACAGCGTGTCAAATATGTGCGAATAAAGCGCAAATGAGCCTCTAAAGGCTTCGAGAAGAAGGAGGAGGAAGGAGAGAAATAAAAGACAACAAAAATAGAAAATGTGGACGGAGGAAGGAGACGAACTTGGAGTCCGGCGCTTAGGCGAGAATCTTCAGAGACGGGCTGCGTGCCATGGGTTTGGCTCGAGTCGGTTATCCGGCGCGTTTGCAGACGGTATGCTCCGCCGGTCAGGACCTGGTCGATGATGAAGGGACCTTCCCATTTGGGCTTGAGTTTGTCCTTTTCTTGTCCGGCAGCGAGAACTAGTTCGCCAACGTTATAAGCTTTGGCTCGCATTTCCCGCTTTGATATCTTCGAGCCTGCTGTTGATAAGATGCGAACGAGCTTTTGCCACGCCGCTCCTCCTCCAATGCATCCAATTGTCCCGCCGATCGGGCTCGGCTTCTCTTTCTTCATACATGCACACGCCGAGGTGAGTCATGTATTATGTCGCAGGCAAGACTGCCTCTGCGCCGTACACCATAAAAATGGTGTGAATCCGTAGTACGGTTCGGCGTGGTCCGCAGCCCCTGAGTACGGAGTCGAGCTCCTCAACCCAAAGGCGTGTTAGATTCCTTGAGGACCGCACTAGTCCGGGTTTAATGCCGCCATGATTAGACTGTTTGCTCGCTCGACTTGACCGTTGGTTTGGGGGTGATAGAATGAGGCGTAATCGAGCTTGATGCCCATGTTTTTTGCACCATAATTTGACCTCGTCGGCCGTGAAGTTGGTGCCGTTATCGTGATGATACTGTGGGGACATCGTAACGGTGCACTACCCCGATATGAAGTCTATCACCGCCCGGATTCGCCATTTTAACAGGCTTGGCCTCTATCCATTTAGTGAATTTATCCACCATGACCAATAGGTATTTTTGCTTGTGGGTTCCTCCCTTAAGGGGTCCAACCATGTCAAGCCCACAGACCGCAAACGGCCAGGTGATGGGTATAGTTTTGAGGGCAGTGGGTGGCATGTGGCTTTGGTTAGCAAAAAGCTGGCAACCGAAGCATCGTTGGACTAAATCCTGCCCATCTACCCGGGCCGTCGGCCAATAAAATCCTGTACGGAAGGCCTTGCCTACAAGGGCCCGGGCTGCGGCGTGGTGCCCACCCAGTCCGGCATGAATTGCAGCCAGGAGGTTTCGCCCTTCCTCTTTGGAGATACACCTTTGAAGGACTCCTGTTGTGCTTTTCTTATAGATCTCTCCCTCATGGACTTTATAGGCTTTGGATCGCCGTACTATGCAGTGAGCCTCATTTTGGTCTTCGGGGAGTTCCTGCCTAGTTAGGTAGGCAAGGAATGGCTCCGTCCACGGGGCGATAACCGCCATTATTTCGTGGGCGGAGGGTGTTATCTCGGTGGCAGAGCCTCCGATTGTGTCAGAGTGTTTGGTGTCAGGCAGTGCGGTTGGGTCCGGATTGTTATCTCCGGACTCCCCTTCCCATAGTACGGATGGCTTGAACAGCCGTTCCAAGAATATGTTGGGCGGGACGGCATCGCGTTTTGCGCCGATGCGTGCCAATATGTCCGCCGCCTGGTTGTTATCCCGGGCTATATGATGAAATTCGAGCCCTTCGAACCGTGCTGACATTTTTAGGACCGCATTGCGGTATGCTGCCATTTTCGGATCTTTGGCATCAAAGTCTCCGTTTATTTGAGATGTCGCGAGGTTCGAATCCCCACGCACCTCTAGGTGTTTAATGCCCATAGAGACTGCCATCCGGAGGCCGTGCGTAAGGGCCTCGATTCGGCCTGCGTTGTTGGAGTCCGATACATTATCTCGAAGGACGATTGGACTGTGTCCCCAGTTGGGGACGCCATGACGACGCCAGACCCAGGCCGCCAACATTTTGGAGCCGTCAAAGTGCATGATCCAATTGGAGTATGCGCCGTACTTTTAGGGAGTTCGCCGTCCATTCGCCACGGTCGGCCAAAACCTGCGACTTAATAGCTCGTCGTGGCTTATAGGTTATGTCAAATGGAAGGAGCTCTATGGCCCATTTAGCAATCCGCCCGTCGCGTCGCGGTTGTTTATAATGTCGTTAAGAGGTACTTCGAGGCTACCGTTATCGAACACTCTTGAAAGTAGTGTCGCAGCTTCCGGATGCCATGAACACCGCGATGCTATCTTTTGATAATGTGGGTACGGGACTTGCATGGAGTTAGGACGGTGGACACATAGTAAACCGGTTTTGAAGAGGGAACCGTGTCCATCTGCTTCTCGCTCGACGACGAGCACCGCTACCGACAACTTGATGTGTTGAGGCGATATATAATAGAATTGGTTCGCCCACGTTGGGCGCGGCCAGGACCGGATTTGTTGCCAATATGGATTTTATTTCTTCGAGTCCGGCCGTGTCGGCATCCGTCCACTCGAAGTGTCGGTGCGCCGGAGGAGGCGGTAAAGGGGTAACGCCTTTTCTCCCAAATGGGAAATAAAGCGGCTTAGAGCCGCTACACATCCAAATCAATTTTGTATTTGTTTGAGGTCTTTGAATATCCAATTGTGACAGAGCTCGGATCTTGGCTGGGTTTGCTTCAATTCCTCTACCGGACACAATGAAGCCCAGAGCTTTCCGCCGAACGCCAAGACGATTTTTCCAGATTAAGCTTAATGTCATATTTTCGGAGATTGTCGAATGTGAGCCTCAAGTCGTCTACTAGAGTTTCGACATGCTTGGATTTGACGTACACGTCATCTACATATGCTTCCACTGTTTTGCCGATCTGGTTTGCCAGACATGTCTGGATCATGCGCTGATATGTTGCGCTGGTGTTTTTGAGCACAAAGGGCATTGTGTTGAAGCAGAATGGGCCATATGGAGTGATGAATGCTGTTGCAGCTTGGTCTGGCTCCGCCATCTTGATTTGGTGGTAGCCGGAGTACGCGTCGAGGAAGCATAATAAGTCGTGTCCTGCTGTAGCGTCGATTATTTGATCGATGCGAGGGAGGGGGAAGGGATCCTTTGGGCAAGCCTTATTAAGGTCTTTGAAATCAACACATAGGCGCCAGGATTTATCCTTCTTTGGTACCATCACCAGGTTTGCTAGCCAGTCCGGATGTTTTATATCTCTGATGAATCCGGCTTCCAGAAGTTTGGCTAGCTCTTCTCCCATGGCCTGTCTCTTGGGTTCGAAAAGCGCCAAGAGCCTGTTTGACTGGCTTGAACTTTTAGGATATTTAGGCTGTGCTCGCCAGCCGACGGGATTCTGGCATGTCTCGAAGGGTGCCTGCAAAATGTCCCGTTTTCTCGAGAAATTCTCGAGTGGCGCCTACATTAGGGTTTAATTGTGCCCCAATTGAGGCCATCTTTGCAGGTCCGCTGGGTGGACTTGGAATTTGACTATTTCATCCGCTGGTTTAAAAGAGGTGGACTTGGATCTTTTATCAAGTATCACATTGTCCCTGTTCACTTAGGAGCGCATCGCAGTGAGTTCCTCGCCGCTAAGGCTTCGGATAGTGCCTCGAGGGCGCAGCGGCTGTCTTGTTTTCGCGTAGCGAGTGCTATGTTCGATCAATCGGCGAGAGTGATGATTCCGTTAGGTCCGAGCATTTTAAGCTTCATGTACCCATAATGGGGTATAGCTTGAAAAATTGTGAATGCCTCTCGCCCTAATAAAGCGTGATATCCGCTGCTGAACGGGCCACTTTAAATGTGACCTCCTCGACCTGTAATTGTCCCGTGAAATAACACTACGCCCGATGTGATTTTTCCTATGCAGCATGCTTCCGGCTAGGGATTATTCCTCTAAAGGTTGTGCTGCTTCGCTCAATGCAGTTCCAGTCTATTTCCATTTTTCGAGGGTTTCCTCATAGATGAGGTCTAGTCGCTGCCGCCATCCATGAGTACCTTAGTAAGGCGTAAAGCCGCCCACTATTGGACTGAGGACCAATGCGGCTGGTGCTCGGGCTATTCGGAATTTGGGTTCGTCACTGGCATTAAAGGTAATAGCCGTGTCACTCCATGGATTTATTGTTGCTACTTGGTAGACTTCAGCAAAGTTGCGGAGTGTTCGTTTCCTTATGTTATTTGATGCGAAAGTCTCGAAGACTGTTAACACCGTACTGGTATTTCTGGGCTGGGATTCTGAAGCTAGAAGCTCTTCGCCACTTTTGGCCACCTGCCGTGGTATCCAACATGCTCGAAGGCTATGAGTTGGAGTGGCGCCCTCTGTGCTATGTATTTTGCAGGGTCTGTTTAGCCAACCCTCCAGTACGGGTCCGTACCCTTTAGGGGGTTTTGGTTTTTTGGTGTTTAACCCAGGTGCTTGGTGATGATGCACCCTTTTATTTCGGACTAGAGATGTATTCGGGGCCGGATTATCCCAAAATTTACTTTCGGTTTTCCAAGCACTCTCCATCGCACAGTACTTTTGTACTATGGTCACCAAGTCAGCAAAGCGTGTAATTTCGCAACGACTTATGGCGTTTAGGATTCCTTGTCCGTGCAATTATTGCAGAAAAGTGGGATTGCATCCTCCTCTCGGCAGTCCTTTATCCTGTCCATAACCAGGAGGAATCTGGCCCAGTAATGATGTACTGTTTCAGCGGGCTCTTGCCGAATTCGGGATAGATCGCTAATGTTTGGGTGGGCGGAGGAACTAGATCCGAACCCCGCCCAATTTAAGTCTCAGGGCCGAGAAGTTTCGAACTCGAAGTTTGGATTTTTAATGCTATCCAATGAGTCCAACCCGCCACCGACTTTAAGTTCGTGGCTTGATCGACATCCGCCCCTCTACGGAATCCGCATGGAGGATCGGGAACCGGACGTAGCTAGTCCTTAAGATAGAAGAAGAATCGCCGCATTGCTCCTCTATCACAGCAACATGATGGGTAGCCCGGGAGAGTTGATCTCTCAGATCGTTTTAGGCCCGATCCGGTCGTAGTCTGTGGCGACTCCGAGCGGCGATGCGATCCAAGAGCTCGTTTACGGAGGAGAGCTCGATCGATCTAACTGCTCGCAAGTTCCGAAGTTAACGTGAAGATTGGTTTCGATGACCCGAGAAGTCATCGTCGGCGCTGTGGCCGATTGGCGGTCATAAGAAAACCACCTAGCCGGAGAGTTCGCCAATGGCCAAGGCTCCTTTGGCGATTGTATCGCCTTTAAAGACGGATGTGGCATCCTTCCCGACGGCGACGCACAGAGGAACTCTCAATGAAAGCACCAATGTCGGTGTCAAAACCGCGGATCTCGGTAGGGGGTCCCGAATTGTGCGTCTAGGCGGATGGTAACAGGAGACAAGGGACACGATGTTTTTACCCAGGTTCGGGCCCTCTCGATGGAGGTAATACCCTACTCCTGCTTTATTAATATTGATGATATGGGTAGTACAAGAGTAGATCCACCACGAGCTCAAGGAGGCTAAACCCTAGAAGCTAGCCTATGGTATGTGTTGTTCGTCCTACGGACTAAAACCCTCCGGTTTATATAGACACCGGATAGGGTTAGGGTTACACAGAGTCGGTTACAATGGTAGGAGATCTACATATCCGTATCGCCAAGCTTGCCTTCCACGCCAAGGAAAGTCCCATCCGGACACGGGACGAAGTCTTCAATCTTGTATCTTCATAGTCTAGGTGTCCGGCCAAAGATGATAGTTCGGCTATCCGGACACCCCCTAATCCAGGACTCCCTCACTAACACTAACACAATCTAGCACTAACAATTAAACAGCAAAAAAAATTGAAAAAATAGAAGAAGAAAAAGAAGTAGTCCCTGACCGGAGCAATGGGACGGTCGGCGGGGCGGTGGCGGGCGGCACCGGGCGGCAGGGCGGGCGGCGCTGGCGCCGGGTGGCGGGCGACTGGCATCGGCGGGTGGGGGGGGCGGAGGGTGGTGGGGCGACGGGCAAGCGGGGCGGGGCGGGGCGGCGCTGGGCGGCGGGTGGTGGAGGGGTGGTGGGGCAACGGGTCGGCGGGTGGGGTGGGGGCGGAGGCGGGTGGTGGGGCGACGGGCCAAGCGGGTCTTGGGGCGGGCGGCGGCGGGCGGGCGGCGCTGGCAGCGGGTCGGCGGTGGTGGGGATCTGGTGGCGGGGCGTCGGGGAGGAGAGAGGGAGAGAAGAGAGAGTAATTAACTGGCAGGGGAGTGGCGGCCATTAGTTAGTCTGCTCTTTGCCGTCCGCCGATCTTTGCCGTCCGCCTTTATCACTCTTTGTCGTCTTCTAGCAGACGACAAAGAGGTGGGGCGTTAAGTTTTTCCTAAACGGGCGCGGGGGGTGGGGGCCACCTCTCTCTTTGCCGTCAGCTAGCTGACGGCAAAGATTCTTTGCCGCAGCTGGCTGACGGCAAAGATCCGGCAGATGGAAAAGGCCTCTTTTGCCGTCTGCCATTTCTTTGCCGTCTGCTTTTCGGTAGCTAATGGCAAAGAGCTTCTTTGCCGTCCACTAGCAGACGGCAAAGAGCTGGCAGATGGCAAAGTAGCTGATTCTTTGCCGTTAACGGGGATGTGGACATCCCTAATAATAAGAATATCATATTTCTTCTTGACAGTAGGAAGAGGAAATTCAAAACCTCTAATAATAATCGATGGAATTTTTTCAATAGAATTGATGCTATGATCTTGAGGTTGTTTCCTCGGAAAGTGTACCGTACGCTCATTACGATTAACATGAAAAGTGGCATTGCCTTTGTTGCAATCAATAACAGCACATACAGTATTAAAAAAGGGTCTATCAAGGATAATTGACATACTATCATCCTCGGGAATATCAAGAATAACAAAGTCTATTAAGATAGTAACGGTTGCAACCACAACAGGCACATCCTCACAAATACCGACAGGTATAGCAGTTGATTCATCGGCCATTTGCACAGATATTTCAGTAGGTGTCAACTTATTCAAATCAAGTCTACGATATAAAGAGAGAGGCATAACAATAACACCGGCTCCAAGATCACATAGAGCAGTTTTAACATAGTTTCTTTTACTAGAGCATGGTATAGTTGGTACTCCTGGATCTCCTAGTTTCTTAGGTATTCCACCTTTAAAACTATAATTAGCAAGCATGGTGGAAATTTCAGCTTCTGATATCTTTCTCTTATTTGTAACAATATCTTTCATGTGCTTAGCATAAGGATTCATTTTAAGCATATCAGTCAAACGCATACGTAAGAAGATAGGTCTAATCATTCCAGCAAAGCGCTCAAAATCCTCATCATCCTTTTTCTTGGATGGTTGATGACCCACAAGTATAGGGGATCTATCGTAGTCCTTTCGATAAGTAAGAGTGTCGAACCCAACGAGGAGCAGAAGGAAATGATAAGAGGTTTTCAGCAAGGTATTCTCTGCAAGTACTGAAATAAGTGGTAACAGATAGTTTTGTGATAAGGTAAATTGTAACGAGCAACAAGTAACAAAAGTAAATAAGGTGCAGCAAGGTGGCCCAATCCTTTTTGTAGCAAAGGACAAGCCTGGACAAACTCTTATAATAGGAAAAGCGCTCCCGAGGACACATGGGAATATCGTCAAGCTAGTTTTCATCATGTTCATATGATTCGCGTTCGGTACTTTGATAATTTGGCATGTGGGTGGACCAGTGCTTGGGTGCTGTTCTTAATTGAACAAGCATCCCACTTATGATTAACCTCTATTGCAAGCATCCACAACTACAGAAAAAGTATTAAGGTAAACCTAACCATAGCATGAAACATATGGATCCAAATCAGCCCCTTACGAAGCAACGCATAAACTAGGGTTTAAGCTTCTGTCACTCTAGCAACCCATCATCTACTTATTACTTCCCAATGCCTTCCTATAGGCCCAAATAATGGTGAATTGTTATGTAGTCGACGTTCACATAACACCACTAGAGACTAGACAACATACATCTCATCAAAATATCGAACGAATACCAAATTCACATGACTACTAATAGCAAGACTTCTCCCTTGTCCTCAGGAACAAACGTAACTACTCACAAAGCATATTCATGTTCATAATCAGAGGGGTAATAATATGCATAAATGATCTGAACATATAATCTTCCACCAAACAAACCAACTAGCATCAACTACAAGGAGTAATCGACACTACTAGCAACCTACTAGCACCAATCCCGGACTTGGAGACAAGAATTGGATACAAGAGATGAACTAGGGTTTGGAGATGAGATGGTGCTGGTGAAGATGTTGATGGAGATTGCCCTCTCTCGATGAGAGGAGCATTGGTGATGATGATGGTGATGATTTCCTCCCGGAGGGAAGTGTCCCGCAGAATAGCTTCACGGAGCCCTAGATTGGTTCCGCAAGGTTCCGCCTCGTGGCGGTGGAGTCTCGTCCCGAAAGGTTGCCTCTTGTTTTTTTCTCATCGAAAGACTTCATATAGGAGAAGATGGGCATCGGAGAGCCACCAGAGGGCCCATGAGGAAGGGGGCGCGCCCCAGGGGGGCGCGCCCCCCACCCTCGTGAGCAAGGTGTGGGCCCCCTGGCCTTCATCTTTGGCGACAATTTTTCTTTATTTATTTTAAGATATTCCGTGGAGTTTCAGGACTTTTTGAGTTGCATAGAATAGGTCTCCAATAATTGCTCCTTTTCCAGCCCAGAATTCCAGCTGCCGGCATTCTCCCTCTTCATGTAAACCTTGTAAAATAAGAGAGAATAGCCATAAGTATTGTGACATAATGTGAAATAACATCCCATAATGCGATAAATATCGATATAAAAGCATGATGCAAAATGGACGTATCAACTCCCGCAAGCTTAGACCTCACTTGTCCTCAAGCAAAAAGCCGATAACAATAAATATGTCCTCATGTTTAGAGGTAGAGGCGTCGATAAAAATAAAATACGGACATGAAGGCATCATGATTAATCTCATAACAGCAACATATATAGATTTTTTTGTCATATGATTACTTATGTTCAAGTGATGATCTTTTCAAAATGCAAAAGTATGAATCAGAAACCTTATTGGGCACCAACAAATTATAACCTCAGTCATTGAGACAATTGCAATTTATCATAACATCGGAAAGAGTCTATGTCAGAGCTTAAAAGAAAGTCCACATACTCAACTATCACTTAGTCCTTCATAATTGCTAGCACTCACACAATACTTGTGGTTACGGAGTTTTAATCGGACACGGAGAAACATAGGGGCTTATAGTCTTGCCCCACAACCTTTTACCTCAAGGGTAATGTCAACAATAACAATTCATGCTCCCCTACATCCAATTAGATATATATATATATATATATATCATGTTCTTTCCAACATGCTAGGCTTGCCAAAGGATAAAATTAAAAAGTAAAGGTGAAGGTCACCATGACTCTTGCATAAGGTAGAAGATAATAATAAAAGATAGGCCCTTCGCAGAGGGAAGCAGAGGTTGCCATGCGCTTTTATGGTTGGATGCACAAAATCTTAATGCAAAAGAACGTCACTTTATATTGCCCCTTGTATGTGGAACTTTATTATGCAGTCCGTCGCTTTTATTACTTCCACAACAAGTTCGTACAAAGCTTATTTCTCTGCACCAATAAGTCATGCATATTTAGAGAGCAATTTTTATTGCTTGCACCTATGATAACTTACTTGAAGGATCTTACTCAATCCATAGGTAGATATGGTGGACTCTCATGGCTAAACTGGTTTAGGGGTATTTGGAAGCACAAGTAGTATCTCTACTTGGTGCTGAGAATTTGGCTAGCATGAGAGGGAAAGGCAAGCTCAACATGTTAGAGGATCCATGACAACATACTTTATCTTAGATATAAGAAAACATAACTCATCACATTGTCTTTCTTGTCCAACATCAACTCTTTAGCATGTTGTATTTTAATGAGTGCTCCCAATCATAAAAGATGTCAATGATAATATATCTATATGTGAAACCTCTCTTCCTTATTACTTCCTATTAATTGCAACGATGACCAAAACTATATTTGCCAACTCCCAACAACTTTTAATCATCATACTCTTTCTATGTGAATTCATTACTCCCAATAAGATCCATATGAACTCTTCGTTTCTTTTTATTCTTTTTCTTTTATTCACCCAAGATTATGGCAAAACAATCAAGCCCTTAACTCAACACTAATCTTTATTATATATAGCTCACGGACTCGATTACATAGAGGGATCAGAAAGCAAAACTTCAAAACTAGATCATGCCATGACTTTATTTTACTAAATCAAGATACTACTAATAGGATCGAACTAAGAAAAACGGTAAAGATAGGAGTTGTGATGGTGATACGACACCGGGGCACCTCCCCCAAGCTTGGCAGTTGCCAAGGGGAGTGCCCATACCCATGTGATTATGTCTCCTTCTTTGTTGGTGAAGAAGGTGGTGATGATGACGGTGGATAATCGCACATCGAGCGTAGAAGCTGCTCCAACTTGCGGATAATGCCCTTGAGCCCAGCAATATGATCCTTCAACAAAATATTCTCTTCTGTGAGATACTTGTTCTGTCTGCGGGCCAACTCAATCATCTTGAAAGCTTCAATCTCTGTTGGAGTGAAAAAGGTTAGGTAAAGGTTCAAGGGTGTCTTCTTCTTTCACCACCGGGGCTGGGGCCTCAATGTCCTTCTTGATCTCTTCTAGTTCCTCTCTTTTCAAATCTATCTTCAATAGCCAAGCATCCTTGTCTTCGTTGTTCGAGGAGGGAGAAGTCATGGTGTCTAAATCAGCAACGGAAACAGCTCGAAACGAAAACAGAGGATATTTGTGTGATACGGTGGTCAAAACCTTTGGGAGTATATATAATGAATTTTTACCGACCAAAATACGTATCATGCAAGAAAACGGAGTCCGGAGGGCACACGAGGTGCTCACGAGGTAGGGGGGCGCGCCCAGGGGGGTAGGGCGCGCCCTCCACCCTCATGAAGGCCTGTAACGCCCGGATAATCATGCTACAGTAATCTCACGTTGATGGTGCCACGTCACCTCTGTCACTGTAGTTAATCTCGGGTTAATTCAAAACTGTGTCGAACTTCAAATTCAAATTATGATAGCAATAAAAGTTTTCAAAAATTAAAACTAAAATGTTCGGGGGTTGCCAATTATTGCATCGGTAATTATGGTGGAGTAAACATATTTTTATAAAATGTCTAAGTTATTAAAATGAATTAAAACAGAAAAGGAAAAATAAGAAAAGAAAACAAACAAAATAAATAGGGGGGAAAACCCCCCTGGCCAACTGGGCCAAACGGCCCAGCCGGCCGGCCCACTGACCCAACCAGGCCGGCCCAGGCTGCCCCCCCACACTCCCCCATAACCCCCCGGGCGACCGAACCCTAGCCGACCCCCCTCCTCTCTCCCCCTCCCCACGACCCCACGCCCCTCGTCCCTTGCCCGATCCAGATCGGGATCGGGACGAACCCCCCCGGATCCCGACCGCCGCCGCTCGTCCTCACCCCCCTCCTCGCTGGACGCCAGGACGCTGGCTGCCCCGTCCCATGCCATCGCTGCACCTCGCCGTCCCGTCCTTCACCTCGTCGGGACCACGCCACCCGCCGAACGCCGCCGCCGCCGCCGCCTCGCCCTCCTCCGCCGGTCTTCCCGACCGCCCCGAGCCCTCGCCCGCTGCCCTACGCGCCCCACCCCCGTGAGCTTCCCTTCGCCCCCTCTCCCCTAGGTCGCCTCGGCGTCGCCGCCGACGCGCTCGCCGCTTCATGGTCGCCGCGCGCCTCTCCTCCCGGTCGCCTAGCCCCCAACCACGGCTCTCGCCACCTCGACGCCGACGACCAGGGCCTCGTCGACCCACGCGATCGCCGCCCGTGTTCTCCCCTGCGCGCCCGCGCCCGCCACCGCTTCGCTGGCCTCACCCCTCGGCCCCTCGCCGACGCTGCCGGCCTCCCAGGATGCCCAGGCCGCGCCCGTGCCTCCCTCGTGTCTGGCTGGCCTGGCGGCGCCCGGCCTCTTCCCTGTCAGGTGGTCGGCCCGGCCCGCCGCCGTAGCTGGCCGGCCTCCTCTACCTCGGCCGGCCTCTGGTCCGCCCGCCGCCTCGGTGGCCTCGCCTTGCCCCGCCTTCCCGGTCGGGCTCGGCCCCATGGTGCGCCTGAACCGCACCGGGCGCCAAGACGCCAAGATAGGCCTAGTGGCCCTATGACAACGGGGGCCCACACCCCCAGAACGGTTTAAAAAAAATAGAGAGTTAAAAATAAAGTTATTAAATAAAAATAAAAATGAATTAATAAAATTAATTATTAATTAAGTAATTAATTAAGTTAATTAATCCGGTTTAATTAATTTAATTAACTAGTTAAGTTTAATTAATATGTAATTAGATTAACCTAAACCCTAATTAACCTAATTAGAGGATGACAGGTGGGTCCCCCTGGACCCACATGTCAGGTTGACCAGGTCAACGGTCAACGTTGACTGCTGACGTCAGCATGACATCATGCTGATGTCATAAATCCATTTTTTCGAATTAATAAATTAAATTAATTAAATTCCAGAAATTAATAAAATCTTTAGAAAATCATATCTTTTAATCTGTAACTCGGATTAAAATATTTTCAACATGAAAGTTGCTCAGAACGACGAGACGAATCCGGATACGCAGCCCGTTCGTCCGCCACACACCCCTAACCTATCGAACCTGCAACTTTCCCCCTCCGGCTCCTCTGCCCGAAAACACGGAACACCGGGGATAGTTTCCCGGATGTTTCCCCCCTTAACCGGTACCACCTCATACCACGTTAGGGCACGCCTAGCATCGTTACTTGTCATGTCATGCATCGATATGCATCTGTTTACATGGTATTCATTGTTTCTTCGCCCTCTTCTCTCCGGTAGACTATGAGACCGACGCTGCTGCTGCCCAGTTCGACTACGGAGTTGACGACCCCTCTCTCTTGCCAGAGCAACCAGGCAAGCCCCCCCCCTTGATCACCAGATATCGCCTATTCTACTCTATACTGCTTGCATTAGAGTAGTGTAGCATGTTACTGCTTTCGTTATACCTATCGATGCATAGCTTTGTCCTTGTTAATCTTGTTGTTACCATTACCTTCAATCCTATATGCTTAGTATGGGATGCTAGTACTCATCTGTGGCCCTACATTCTTGTCCGTCTGCCGTGCTATACTATCGGGCCGTGATCACTCGGGAGGTGATCACGGTATATACTATATACTTTATACATGATACATGTGGAGACTAAAGTCGGGACGGCTAGTGGAGCACCATGAGTGGATCTTTGAGGCGGAGCGACAGGCAGGTTGAGACCGCCTAGAGAGAGGTGGGCCTGGCCCTGCTCGGGCGCTCGGATACTTAACACGCTTAACGAGATCTTGGTATTTGATCTGAGTTGGCTACGAGCTTATACGCACTAACCAACCACGTGGGAAAGATATGGGCACTCGGCGCCGTGGTATCACCGAAGCACTTCAGACGTCACGACGAGCGCGTAGCCGGATTGGACTAGAATGCCACTAGGCTAGGTCTGCTTCGGCCGCCCACGCAATGTGCAGGTGTGCTCAGGCGATGGGCCTGCACCCTGCACGCTTAGGTTTAGACCGGCGTCTGGCCTCTCTTGTGCCTAGGTGGGGCTGCGACGTGTTGATCTTCCGCGGTCGGGCATGACCCAGAAAGTGTGTCCGCCAAATGGGATCAAACGTGTTGGGTAAGTTGGTGCACCTCGCAGGAAGTTAATCTATTGAATAGCCGTGATCTTGGTAACAGGACGACTTGGAGTTGTACCTTGACCTTATGACAACTAGAACCGATTAAAACACACCCTTCCAAGTGCCGATACAACCGTGGTCGCTCTCTCGTGGATACGAGGAGGGATCGTCGGGTAGGATTATTGCTATGTGATGTTACTTGGAGGACTTCAGTTTGCCCTCTTCTACTGTTGCAAGACGGTGACCGAAGCGTAGTCTTGATAAGACTAGCTATCCCCTCTTATTCCGCATTCTGCATTCAGTCCACCGATATGGCCCTTTACACATATATCCATGCATATGTAGTGTAGCTCCTTGCTTGCGAGTACTTTGGATGAGTACTCACGGTTGCCTTGTTCCCCTTTTCCCCTACCTCTACTCGATTGCTGCAACTGCACGATGGAGCCCGAGAGCGACGCCACCGTCGATGACGACTACTACCGGAGGTGCCTACTACTACGTGCAGCCCGCCGACGGCGACCAGGAGTAGTTTAGGAGGATCCTGCAGGAGGCCTGCGCCTCTTTGATCTGTATCCCGCTTTGTGCTAGCCATCTTATGGCAACTTGTTTAACTTATGTGCGTACTCAGATATTGTTGCTTCGCTGACTCGCCTATGATCGAGCACTTGTATTCGAGCCCTCGAGGCCCCCGGCTTGTATTATGATGCTTGTATGACTTATTTTATTAGTAGAGTTGTGTTGTGATATCTTCCCGTGAGTCTCGATCTTGATCGTATACATTTGCGTGCATGATTAGTGTACGATTAAATCGGGCGCCACAAGTTGGTATCGAGCCATTTCTGTAGGAATCCCCCTTCCACACTCCTTGGCCGAAGTTGAGTCTAGACATTGCAAAAACTTTTACTAACTAACACTAGGATCCCGTGACCACATTCACCCCAAAGTTGGATAAAGCCATAGTTATTCCTTGGAATTGTATTTTGATCAATTTCCACACTTTCATTGACTCCTTTGAAACATCTTTGTTTTCAGATGGAACCCACGAGGAAGGTCGTGCGCCACACGACGGCCACTGGTGCCTCGGGATCACCTGCGGTGCTAGCAGAGATGATGACCTATCCGGTTATCGCGGCACCCCGAGTACACCGCCTATGAGGAGTACCGGGACTTTAACCAGGAGCAGTACCGAGCCATCGTCCACCTCTACTCTCGGGAGTATGACTCCACTACTGTGCTGCACACTTCACATGGTGTTGGGGTGACTATCAATATGGCAGTCCACGATGCTGCTTATGCTGCTCTGACACGTCTTCGTGGAGAGTATCGGGAGTTGGAGACCTCCCCCTTCAGGCACATTGCTATCGCGTCTGATGTTGGTGAGGAGGGTTACTACACTGCTGCCTACTCCACTGTCACCAGAGAGTCCTTCTACTATCAGAACTTTGTTCTGCATGCTGATGGGCTGGATCGAGCTAACCAAGCTCTTCGCCACGAGTTGTACATCACCGGTCAGCACCTTTACCGTGCTCTGAAGCTACTGCACCCCTTTGTCCGATCCAGAGAGCTGCCGCTGCTCTGCGATCTACCCAGCCAGACCGTGATGCCCTGTGGTGTCGGTTGGCGAGGTGGGAGGCTACTCCCCGACTTGGTCCTCTTCTGCCACTTGGTCGTCGGGTTCTGCACCAGAGTATCCACGGCCCCCAGGTCACTGACGTGGAGGAATATCCGCTGCCACACTACCAGCTTTCAGGCTACAGCTACCTCCGCAGTACCACGTGGGACTGATGTAGGCTTGCTTGTTAGTGTTAGATGCATTCGCCATGAGCTCTGCGTGTCGCCTATGATGTCTTAGTCTATGTAATGAACTCGTGTACCGAACTCTATGCATGATCCCTTTTGTAAGATATGCCGACTACTATGTGGTTTCAATCGTCTCGCTTTCATTATGCATGTTTCATCATGAATGATTCTTGTCCTTTGCATAATTTCTCAAATGCTGAACTACCTGTTATATATTAGCAGGATGGTTAGACCAGCTGGTCGTGGTCGTGGTGGCAACTTCCCACCACCGCTCGAGTACATGGCTGGTATGATCCAACAGCTTGAGATGAATCGCCATTCATGGAGAACATGATGGCTTAGTTTCCTCGCCTAATATGAACCAGCAGCCAAATGCAACAACTCGCAGGATTTCATACGCTCAACCCAAGTGTGTACCGCAGCTCAACCCGATCGCTGGATGTCGATGATCGCTCCGTGACATCACCTATGAGATGGAGTCTGCTGATGTAGCCCCCGCCAGCTATGTCACTTTTGCTTCCTTCTTCTGAAGGGACCCGCAGCTCAATGGTGGGACAGCCACAGCGTACTCGCCAGCTTGGAACAATCATCACCGCCGACTTCCAAGCTGCTTTCGTGCCGCTTCATCCTCAAGGAGTCATGGACCGAAGAACCGTGAGTTCCGCAACCTCACCCAAGGCAACAAGACTGTTGAAGCTTACCAGCGAGAGTTTATGGACTTGTCTCGCTATCTGTCAAGAGGATATTGCAACTGATGCACGCAGACAAGAGAAGTTCTGTGACGGCCTTCAAGCTGACATCAAGCTCGCACTTCTAGTGCACGACTTTGCTGATTTTGCCACCTTGGTGAACAAGGCTATCAATGTCGAAACTGGTCTGCAGGAATACCAGAGCTCTAACAGTATAGAACTGTGACACGGGCTCATCTTCGCCCGTCCTCGTAGAAGCGTAAGATATGGATTCCCAACAGCATGTACCAGCCGAATGCACCTGCCGCAAGGCAAAGCTATGCTGCACTTCGTCTGCCTACTCCAACTAGGCAGCCAAAGCTTCCAGCTCCACCACCCCAAGCTCTTGTTCCCACTCCCAATAATGGCTTGTGCTTCAGGTGTGGACAACCAGGGCACCGTGCTAGAGAATGCAACCAGAACCAGAATCAGCTGGCCCTTCCAGCGACTGGCCGTGGAAGCAACCAGCCCCGCAACAACAATGCCAAGCCTTGTGGTCGAGTTCAGGCCAACCACGTTGATCTGAACGAAGCTCAAGACCAACCTGCTACTATGATGGGTACACTTCTCGTAAATTCAGTACCAGCATGCGTTTTATTTGATACTGGTGCATCGCATTCATTCATGTCAGAAGATTTTTGCCAGCTTGCACGACATTAAATGTGAAGACATGAATGCTTCACTATTAGTACACACCCTCGCGGGCCAATGTCGAACCTCCATGATTTGCAACGACGTCCCCGTTGAAATCGAAGGACTGGAATTCCTTGTCTCACCCATCGTCTTTGAAGTCTTGTAGCATTGACCTCATTCGGGAATGAATTGGTTAAAGGCGATATCGCTTCCATTGTTTGCGCCACGAAGACCGTCCATCTACTACACCCTTCAGATGAAATAGTCACTTACCAAGCTCATCTGGTGCAAAATGTCGAGGCAAGGCTCTATGCATTGAATGCATTGAACGCTGCACCACTCGAGGGTATTGAAAACATTCCTGTCGTGCGTGAATTCCTCGACGTCTTTCCTGAAGAACTCCTAGGGATTCCCCCTGCTAGAGCTGTCGAATTCGTCATCGAGTTGAAACCAGGCACCACTCCTATAGCCAAGCGACCCTACAAGATGCCGCCGCATGAACTCCTTGAGCTTAAGGAGGAAATCGACAAGTCTCTTCGCAGTGGTTTCATTCGCCCAAGTTGCTCTCCTTGGGGAGCACCTTCTCTCTTTGTCAAGAAGAAGGATGGGACAAACCGATTGGTCCAAGACTACCGTCCTATAAACCAAGCTACCATTCGAATAAGTATCCTCTTCCTCGGATAAATGATCGTATGATCAACTGGCTGGTTCATCGGTGTTCTCAAACTCGACTTGAGGTTGGGTTACCACCAGATCCGTGTTCGCGAAGAGGATATCCCGAAGACCGCATTCGTGACTCGTTATGGTTCATACGAGTACACCGTCATGTCTTTCGGCTTAACCAATGCTCCAGCCACCTTCTCTCGCCTGATGAACTATATATTCATGGATTACCTCGACAAGTTCGTCGTGGTTTATCTGGATGATATCCTGATATTTTCCAAGAATGAAGAAGAACATGCTGAACATGTTCGTCTTGTGCTGGAAAAGCTACGAGAGCATCAGCTATATGCCAAGTTCTCCAAGTGTGAATTCTGGCTTCCCGAAGTGACCTATCTCGGGCATGTCATCTCTAAGGATGGTATTGCCGCCAACCCTGAACGAGTTCAGCTATTCTTGATTGACTCCTCGAAGAATGTCAAGCAAGTCGAAGTTTTCTCGGTCTCGCCAGCTATTGTCGCCGATTCGTCGAGAACTTCTCCAAGATTGCCGTGCCTCGACTAACTTGCTGCATAAAGGCGCCAAGTTCCAATGGATGATAAATGTCGGGAAAGTTTCCAGCACTCAAAGACAAGTTGACTTCTGCCCAAAGATTAGCTCCTCCTGATACTAAGAAGGACTTCGTCATTTACTGCGACGCTTCCCGTCAAGGATTAGGCTGTGCCCTAATGCAGGAGCGCAAAGTGGTTGCCTATGCCTCTCGACAATTGCGCCCTCACGAAGAGAACTACCCAGTTCACGACCTCGAGCTTGCTGTTGTCATTCATGCGCTGAAGCAGTGGCGACATTACCTACTCGGTAATCATTGCGAGATCTTCATCGACCACCAAAGTCTGAAGTATCTGTTCACCCAGCCAGACCTGAACCTCCGTCAGCAGAGATGGATGGAGACTGTTGCAGACTTTGATTTGGGTATTTCCTATACACCAGGCAAGGCTAATGTAATGGCTGATGCCTTGAGACGCAAGTCTTATCGCAACCACCTCCGTGTTCACAAAGTTCAGCCTCACTGCTGAAGAGTTCAAAGCTGAACCTCCATATTGTTCCTCCGGTGCACTCGCTCCCCCTCCTCCGGAGCTTCACAAGAAGAACCTCCATGTTGTTTCCAGGGGTTCTCTCAATACCCTGGTTGCGAAACCAGACCTTGAGGACACCATCAAATGGATACAGAAATGTGACGATGAAGTCGAGAGGATTAAACTTTATCTCGCAGAAGGAAAGCTCTCATTCTTCACTATGGATGACGCAGGCACCCTATTCTTCAAAGGTCGCCTAGTGGTACCGAGTAAGAGGGAAAACCTGAATCTGACTCCAAAGGTTATGAAAGAAGCTCATGATACGCCTTTGTCTATTCATCCCGATAGCACCAAGATGTACCAAGACATTCGTCAGAGATTCTGGTGGTCTAATATGAAGCGAGACATTGCTCGTTATGTTGCTGAATGTGACGTTTGCTGTCGTATCAAAGCGGAATATCAAAGGCCTGCTGGAACTCTGCAACCTATCTCTATTCCTGAATGGAAATGGGACCATGTTGAAATGGACTTCGTCACCGGATTTCCCAAGTCGCAGAAAGGTAATGATGCTATTCTTGTCGTCATTGACCGCTTTCTAAAGTTGCACATTTTACGGCGGTCAAAGAAACGATCATCGCTAGTCAGCTTGCAACTCTCTATATGTCCGTAATTGTTTCACTTCACGGTATTCCATTGGTTATCAGCTCGACCGTGGCAGCTTATTCACTTCAAGATTCGGGCAAGTTTTCAAGAAGCTATGGGGACTCACTTATCTTTCAAGATGCGCTTCATCCATGATCACAGGGCAAGTTGAACGTGTCAACCAAGTTCTCAAGAGATGCTTCGAGCTTGTGTTATTTCCTTCGCCAGAAATGGGAGGAATCTCTCCCGTATGCTGAGTTCTCTTATAATAATAGCTATCAAGCTAGTCGAAGATGGCCCCTTGAAGTGTTATATGGACGAAAGTGCGAACCCTCCGAACTGGTCGAAATCGGGAACGCCCACTCTTGGTCCGGATATTATCCAACATGTCAAGAACAAGTCCGCATTATTCGCGAGAATCTCAAGACTGCTCGACCACGTCATAAAGACATGGTCTATCAACTTTGGCGAAAAGGCCTATCTTCGCTACACCAATGAAGGGTGCTCACCGCCGGGATCAAGGGCAAGCTAGCTCCTCGCTATATTGGCCCATTCACTATTCGGAAAGGCGTGGAAAAGTGGCATATCAAGCTGGAGCTTCCGTCGAACCTTTCTCAGTGTTCACGATGTGTTCCACGTGTCACAACTCCGACGCTGCTTCAAGGACCCAATCCGAGCAGTGGACCATGAAGTGCTCAAATTGCAACAGGACCTCTCCTATAAAGAGCATCCGTCCGCATTCTCGACCAAGCTGAACGCCGCACACGCCGGAAAGCGATCAAGTTCCTCAAAGTCCGATGGTTGAATCACTCAAGACGAAGCCACACGGGAACGCGAGGATCGTCTTCGTGATGAATACCCGCACTCTTTCCTTCTACCTCCTAAATCTCGGACGAGATTTCTTGTAGTGGAGAAGATTTGTAACGCCGGATAATCATGCTACAGAATCTCACGTTGATGGTGCCACGTCACCTCTGTCACTGTAGTTAATCTCTGGTTAATTCAAAACTGTGTCGAACTTCAAATTCAAATTATGATAGCAATAAAAGTTTTCAAAAATTAAAACTAAAATGTTCGGGGGTTGCCAATTATTGCATCGGTAATTATGGTGGAGTAAACACATTTTTATAAAAATTTTAAGTTATTAAAATGAATTAAAACAGAAAAGGAAAAATAAGAAAAGAAAACAAACAAAATAAATAGGGAAAACCCCGCCAATCGGGCTAGCGGCCCAGCCGGCCGCCCATCGACCCAACCAGGCCGCCCAGCTGCCCCCCACACTCCCCATAACCCCCTGGGCGATCAACCCTAGCCCGACCCCCACTCCTCTCTCCCTCCCACGACCCCACGCCTCGTCCCTTCCTCGATCCAGATCGGGATGGGGACGAACCCCGGATCCCGGCGCCGCCGCCCTCTCCCCCCTCCTCGCTCATCCTCACCTCCTCTCGCGCGACGCCGCGTGGGCCTTTGGCTGTCCCGCCCTGCCATCGCCTGACCTCGCCGTCCCCGTCCTTCGCCTCGCCAGGACCACGCCACCCGCCGGAACGCCCCGTCGCCGCCGAACGCGTCCACGCCCTCCACCTCGACGGTCTTCCCGACCGCCCCGAGCCCTCGCCTGCTGCTCCCACCCCCGTGAGCTTCCCCCTTCGCCCCCTCTCCCCTAGGTCGCCTCGGCGTCGCCGCTCGCAGCGCTCCGGCGCCCATGTAGCCGCGCCTCTCTCCCCCGTCGTCTCGCCCCAACCACGGCGCCCGCCACTCGACGTCGACGACCAGGGCCTCGTCGACCCACGCGTCGCCCCTGTTCTCCCTTTGCGCGCGCCGCTGCCACCGCCGCTGGCCTCACCCCTCGGCCCCAGATCGCGTCGCCGGCCTCCCAGGACGGCCTTGGCCGCGCCGCGTGCCTCCTCGTGCTCGGCTGGCCCTGGCCGCGCCTGGGCCTCTTCCCTGTCGCGTGGTCGGCCCGCCCCCCCGCTTCGCCGTAGCTGGCCGGCCCTCCCTCTACCTCGCCGGCCTGCAGTGCGCCGCCGCCCCGGTGGCCTCGCCTTGCCCGCCTTCCCGGTCGGGCTCGGCCTTGCTGGTGCGCCTGAACCGCACTGGGCGCCAAGACGCCAAGATAGGCCTAGTGGCCCTATGACAACGGGGCCCACACCCCGTAACAGTTTAAAAAAAAAATAAAGAATTAGAAATAAAGTTATTAAATAAAAATAAAAATGAATTAATAAAATAATTATTAATTAATTAATTAATTAATTAATTAATTAATTAATTAATTAAGTTAATTAATCCGGTTTAATTAATTTAATTAACTAGTTAAGTTTAATTAATCTATAATTAGATTAACCTAAACCTAATTAACCTAATTAGAGGATGACGGTGGGTCCCTCGCCCCACATGTCAGTTGACCAGTCAACGGTCAACGTTGACTGCCGACGTCAAGATGACATCATGCTGACGTCATAAATCCATTTTTTCGAATTAATCAATTAAATTAATTAAATTCCAGAAATTAATAAAATCTTTAGAAAATCATATCTTTTAATCCGTAACTTCGGATTAAAATATTTTCAACATGAAAGTTGCTCGAACGACGAGACGAATCCGGATACGCAGTCCGCTCGTCCGCCACACACCCCTAACCTATCGAACCGCAACTTTCCCCTCGGCTCCTCCGCTTGAAAACACGGAACACCGGGATACTTTCCTGATGTTTCTTAACAGTACCACCTCATACCACGTTAGGGCACGGCTAGCATCGTTATTTGTCATCTCATGCATCGATATGCATCTGTTTACATGGTATTCATTGTTTCTTCCCCTCTTCTCTCCTAGACTACGAGACCGACCACGCTGCTGCCCGGTTCGACTACGGAGTTGACGACCCTCTCTCTTGCCGAGCAACCAGGCAAGCCCCCTTGATCACCAGATATCGCCTATTCTACTCTATACTGCTTGCATTAGAGTAGTGTAGCATGTTATTCTTGCTTCCGTTATACCTATCCTGATGCATAGCCTGTCCTTGTTAATACTGTTGTTACCATTACCTTCAATCCTATATGCTTAGTATAGGATGCTAGTACTCATCTGTGGCCCTACATTCTTGTCCGTCTGCCGTGCTATACTATCGGGCCGTGATCACTCGGGAGATGATCACGGGTATATACTATATACTTTATACATGATACATGTGGAGACAAAAGTCGAATTAATTTGGTGGAGCACCCATGAGTGGATCTTTGAGGCGAGCGACAGGCAGGTTGAGACCGCCTAGGAGAGAGGTGGGCCTGGCCTGTTCGGCGCTCGCGGATACTTAACACGCTTAACGAGATCTTGGTATTTGATCTGAGTTGGCTATGAGCTTATACGCACTAACCAACTACGTGGGAAAGATATGGGCACTCGGCGCCGTGGTATCACCGGCACTTCAGACGTCACGACGGAGCGGCGCGCGGATTGGACTCGAACGCCACTAGGCTAGGTCTGCTTCCGCCGCCCACGCAACATGCAGTGTGTCAGGCGATGGGCCCTGCACCGCGACGCTTAGGTTTAGACCGCGTCTGGGCCTCTGTTGTGCCTAGGTGGGGCTGCGACGTGTTGATCTTCGCGGCGGGCATGACCCAGAAAGTGTGTCCGCCAAATGGGATCAAACGTGTTGGGTAAGTTGGTGCACCCGCAGGAAGTTAATCTATTCAATAGCCGTGATCTTGATAACAGGACGACTTGGAGTTGTACCTTGACCTTATGACAACTAGAACCGGATACTTAATAAAACACACCCTTCCAAGTGCGGATACAACCGGTGGTCACTCTCTCGTGGATACGAGGAGGGATCGCGGGTAGGATTATTGCTATGTGATGTTATTTGGAGGACTTCAGTTTGCCCTCTTCTACTGTTGCAAGACAGTGACCGAAGCGTAGTCTTCGATAAGACTAGCTATCCCCTCTTATTTCGCATTCTGCATTCGGTCCACCGATATGGCCCTTTACACATATATCCATGCATATGTAGTGTAGCTCCTTGCTTGTAGTACTTTGGATGAGTACTCACGGTTGCCTTGTTCCCCTTTTTCCCCTACCTCTACTCGATTGCTGCAAACAGCACGATGGAGCCCGGGAGCGACGCCACCGTCAATGACGACTACTACACCGGAGGTGCCTACTACTACGTGCAGCCCGGCGGCGACTGTGAGTAGTTTAGGAGGATCCTGCAGGAGGCCCGCGCCTCTTCGATTTGTATCCCGATTTGTGCTAGCCATCTTATGGCAACTTGTTTAACTTATGTATGTACTCAGATATTGTTGCTTCCGCTGACTCGTCTATGATCGCGCACTTGTATTCGAGCCCTCGAGACCCCTGGCTTGTATTGTGATGCTTGTATGACTTATTTTATTTGTAGAGTTGTGTTGTGATATCTTCCCGTGAGTCCCTGATCTTGATCGTACACATTTGTGTGCATGATTAGTGTACGATTAAATCGGGGGCGTCACAAGGCCTCATGTCCTTCCCGGGCTGCCACTTATTTTTCTATTTTTCTAAATATTCCAAAACAGAGAAATATAGCCTTAAAAATTGTTTTGGAGTCGGTTTACTTACCGTACCACATACATATTCCTTTTTGGAGTCTGAAACGGTCTGGAAAGTGTCCCTTATGTATTCCTCCGGGGTTACGGTTTCAATAATATTGGTTTCAACATTTATTGGATTACCTGAGATATAATGTTTGATTCTTTGACCGTTTACCACCTTCGCATTTGTGCCTTCGAAGTTGTTGATTTTTATGGCACCGGAACGATAGACCTCCTCAATAACGTAGGGACCTTCCCATTTAGAGAGAAGTTTTCCTGGAAAAAATCTTAAACGAGAGTTGTATAGCAATACATAATCACCTACATTAAACTCACGCTTTTGTATCCTTTTATCATGCCATCTTTTAACTTTTTCTTTAAACAACTTAGCATTTTCATAAGCTTGGGTTCTCCATTCATCAAGTGAGCTAATATAAAATAACCTTTTCTCACCGGCAAGTTTGAAATCATAGTTGAGCTCTTTAATAGCCCAATCGCCTTATGTTCTAGTTCGAGAGGTAAGTGACATGTTTTCCATAGACCCTTTTATACGGAGACATACCCATAGGATTCTTATATGCAGTTCTATAGGCCCATAATACATCACAAGTTTCTTGGACCAATTCTTTCTAAACCTATTAACAGTCTTTTGCAAAATTAATTAGAGCTCTCTATTACTCAATTCTACTTGACCACTAGACTGCGGGTGATATGGAGATGCAATCCTATGATTAATGTCATATTTAGCAAGCATTTTACGGAAAGTACCATGAATAAAGTGTGAACCACCATCAGTCATTAGATATCTAGGGACTCCAAACCTCGGAAAAATAACTTCTTTAAGCATTTTAATAGAAGTGTTATGATCAACACTACTAGTTGGAATACCTTCCACCCACTTAGTAACGTAATCAACCGCAACTAAAATATGTGTATATCCATTAGAGGCAGGAAAATGTCCCATATAATCAAAGCCCCAAACATCAAATGGTTTAATAACAAGTGAATTATTCATAGGCATTTCTTGACGTCTACTAATATTACCAATTCTTTGACATTCATCACAAGACAAGACAAACTTACGAGCATCCTTGAAGAGAGTAGGACAATAAAAACCTGATTGTAATACCTTATGTGCAGTTCTATCTCCAACGTGGTGTCCTCCATAAGCTTCAGAGTGACACTTGCGTAGGATCTGTTCTTGTTCATGCTCAGGTACACAACGTCTAATAACACCATCTACTCCTTCTTTATAAAGATGTGGGTCATCCCAAAAGTAATGTCGCAAATCATAAAAGAACTTTTTCTTTTGTTGGTATGTGAAGCTAGGTGGTATAAATTTAGCAACAATATAATTAGCATAATCAGCATACCATGGAGTGCTACGAGAAGTGCTAATGATATTTAATTGTTGATCAGGAAAGCTATAATCAATAGGTAGTGGGTCATCAAGAACATTATCTAACCTAGATAAGTTATCTGCAACGGGGTTCTCAGCTCCTTTTCCATCAACAATATGCAAATCAAATTCTTGCAGCAAGAGAACCCATCTAATAAGTCTAGGTTTAGCATATTTCTTTTCCATAAGATATTTAATAGCAGCATGATCGGTGTGTATAGTTACTTTAGAATCAACAATATAGGGTCTGAATTTATCACAAGCAAATACAACTGCTAAAAGTTCCTTTTCGGTAGTAGCATAATTTCTTTGAGCATTGTCTAGAGTCTTACTAGCATAATGGATAACATTTAATTTCTTATCAACTCTTTACCCTAGAACAGCACCTACAACATAATCACTAGCATCACACATAATTTCAAAGGGTAAATTCCAATCAGGTGGCTGAACAACAAAAAGTGAGAGACTAATGCTTTCTTAAGTATTTCAAAAGCTTCTACACAATCATCATCAAAGACAAATGGTACATCTTTTTGTAATAAATTAGTCAGAGGCCGAGAAATTTTTGAGAAGTCCTTAATGAACCTCCTATAAAATCCGGCGTGACCAAGGAAACTCATTATACCTTTGATGTCCTTGGGACATGGCATCTTTTCAATATCATCAACTTTGGCTTTATCAACTTCAATACCTCTTTCAGAAACTTTGTGCCCCAAGACAACACCTTCATTAGCCATAAAGTGGCACTTTTCCCAATTCAAGACAAGATTAGTTTCTTCACATCTCTGCAAAACTCGAACAAGATTGCTCAAGCAATCATCAAAAGAGGAACCATAGACAGAAAAGTCGTCCATCAAAACCTCACAAATCTTTTCACAAAAATCAGAGAATATAGCCATCATGCATCTTTGAACGGTAGCAGGTGCATTACATAGACCAAAAGGCATACGTCTATAAGCAAAAGTACCAAAAGGGCATGTAAAAGTAGTCTTTGATTGATCTTTAGCCGACAAAGGTATTTGAGAGAAACCAGAATAACCATCTAGAAAGCAATAATGTGTATGTTTGCATAATCTTTCTAGCATTTGATCAATAAAAGGTAATGGGTAATGATCTTTCTTAGTAGCTTTATTTAATTTGTGGAAATCAATTACCATCCTATAACCTGTGATAATTCTTTGCGAAATCAATTCATCTTTATCATTAGAGACAACAGTAATACCTCCCTTCTTAGGGACACAATGGACAGGACTTACCCACTGACTATCAGCAACGGGATAAATTATACCTGCCTCCAAAAGCTTGAGTATTTCTTTTCTTACCACTTCTTTCATTTTAGGATTCAGACGTCGTTGAGGATCACGAACTGGTTTGGCATCCGCTTCCAAATTTATTTTATGCTGACATAGAGTGGGACTAATGCCCCTAAGATCATCAAGAGTATATCCAATAGCGACACGGTGCTTCTTCCGAGTTTTCAATAATCTTTCTGTAACATCCCAAATTTTCAATTTTGGAATGTTATACATAGAGCATCATTGCATATCATATTTTTCATTGCATTTTCTTTGCATTTTGCTCGATCCTAGAAAATTCTACACAACTCAAGGACCCTCGGAGAGAGTTGGGGATTTTTCTTATTTTCATATTTGAGTTTTCTCAAATTTTGAAAATAGGATCGTTGATTTTAATTATTTTATCTTCAGTTATTTCTATTACAAAAATATGCGAGAGGGAATAAAATGACTTTCCCAAAATAAAGAAATAATGAAGATTTAATAATAAAATCAAATAAGATTTTATTTTGGAGTTTTTTGCCTTTTTATTTGAATTTAGGAAAAATTAGCGTTTTTCGAAATTGCATTTAGGCCCCAAATAAATGTTCTTTAAATCCGGCTTGATTATAGAAACCGGGGAAAATTTATTTCGCGATTTTTGGAGTCCGTTTGATACTTCTTTTGATTTTTTTTCTACACGTAATCTTTTATTAAAAAAAAAACGAACCGCCTTACCGGGCCGTACCCGAGCGGGACTCCGCTCAGGGGCGCCTTTAAATAGCGGCCGCCCCGGGAGCCCCAGCCCACCCGAGCGGCCACCCCAGCCCACCCGAGCCCGCTGAGTCCGCCGCCCGCCGCCCGCCGACCACGGAGCAAATAGCGCCTTACGAGGTTCGCCGTGCCTCGATTTCCGTGCCGATTTTTTTTAAAAAAAAACCGATAGGTTTTCTTCGGTTTTTTTTCTGTTTTTTTTTTTCATTTTCTTTATTTTTTTATTTTTTATTTTTTTCTTCTTTTTCCGTTTGAATCTGTTCGTCGTATTTTTCTTTTTCTCGGATTTAATCCGCAATTTTTCTGATCGCGATTCCAGATCTGATTTTCGTTTTAGTATAACTTTTCGCTCGTTTATCGGAATCAGGCGATTAAAGTGCCTGGAGTTTCGTCTCGAAACCCTCTTTCCGAATAATCTACTTAAACAAGTTTTTGCATCTGTAAAATTTGACCTAGATCCAGATTAGTAAAACGAAGCTGTTTTCTTCCGCCGTTTGACTTTCGTTGCTTCGTTTGATTTGATTCTTTTTGCAAACGGGAGTTCTTAAGTTGAACTATTTGGTTAGATCTATTTGAGTTTTACCTGTGCATTAGATGAGTACTTATTGTATGCTTGTATGTTTGTCTGCGATAGATTACCCAGAGTGCGCCGCTTGTTACTTCAAATCTCTAGGTTTCGCGGATCATCAGCAAGGCAAGGAACACTTTAATCATACTTTTCTCATACCCAGTTTTTATGCATTAGATCTATTCCTCAAACTCTTGCATGATTAGGATCTAATTAAATTGTGGGATGGGAAGTAGTTGAGGTAGTACCTATTACCTGTTTTATTATCAAACCTTTGGGAGTTACTTCTACGTTTGCTTATTATGCCATGCTATGCTAGTAGACGTGGATTGGGTGAGTGTATCCATGACAGATGTGAGATTGTTATTTAATGGTTTATTTAAGGTGGCAACTTAAACAAACATCTGGGTTGATTGAGGCACTTGGTTTCTATCAGGACTTGCCTGTTTTTCTTCGGACCGCCACCCAGGCTCAAAGGGATCATGAGATTATTCAAACTAGAAACTTCCGTGTGCAGCCACAAGCCATTATGGGCTATGGCATAGTTGACTAAGTTGTGCGAACTCTTACGGGTAGGCTAGCTGATGTAGGGGATGTAGGTTGGTACGTCTACCCACATGTAAGGTGCTAGCGCTTCTGAAAGACTATGTCTCGGTCATCCGTTTCTCAAACACCATGTAGTGCGAGAAACCAAACGGAGGCGATCGTGTCTTGTGGGGAAACCTCTGCAGAGTGTATAAACTAATCATGGTTAACCGTGTCCCCGGTTATGGACATCTTGAGTATCTAGTACCTGGATATCATGTGAATCTCATCATGTTACTTCTAATTAATATTGTTGGGTTTAATGAGTACTTTTAATTGGGATTGAGGATGCTGTCAACCATTCTCAATGTTTCACAACCACCATAATAGTTAAATAAATTTATTTCTTTGCGGAAGAGGGAGAAATTGGCTTTATGCAAAATTGTAACCGAGAGCTTTCCACCAGCCATATATGCATGTAGTATAGGCTTATCAATCCATTATTCTCTATGTGTTACATTGCCAGATATTCCATGCGCTGACCCGTTTTCGGGCTGCAACGCTTCATGTTGCGACTTTTCGAATTGACAGTAAGGTGCTTAGGTCGTGGTTCTATACTCATGATGCCGTTGGAGTTGATGGACTCGCTTATTCTTCCAAGCCTTCCGCTGTTATCGTATTAGATGGCCTTAAGCCATATTTATTTTATTAAGTTCTCTCTTAAGACATTCGATTGTAATAAGTGTGTGATTGCTACTCTGTTATAAATCCTTCAAGTCTTGTGTGGTGTCAAGATTATCGATCCAGGATGACATCGAGCACGAGACTTGATCCATTCGGTCGGGTCGCTACCGAGAGATGGTATTAGAGCACACGCGGACGGTAGGACACGACCATTAAGCTAAAGCCCTAGATCACTACTCTCTCTTCTCATTTCGACTCCTCATCTTTTCTACTCTTTTAGGATGACTAAGCGATGATCAAGTTCACCCAGCCGGATGAAGATACACCCTTTGGACGACACCTGAAGGAAGTCACTAAGTACCTTAACGTTGGATTACCAAATTTCACCGGGACCTACAATTCCATTTTACCCAAAGAGGAGCGCTGGAAGATTCAAGCCCAAGTGCCCGGAAGGACGTTTGCGCCAATCACGGAGCCCATAGAGTGTGTTTTCAATGGACCAACCTGGAGTTTGGGAAAGAGTATGGCAGCCCACATAACCATGGGACGCATTGGAGAAGTTTACAAAGAAGACCTCAAGGATACTATCTACCAGATTTGCGGACGCCGAGATGAACAATGGGAGATACTTGGCACTAAGACGGATCGATCCATTGCAGCTTTCATCCAGGAGTTAAACCAGCACATTCGACGTCAGGAGAACCAGATGTGCGCAGACATGATGGAGTTGAAGACGGCAAAAGCCAAGATTATCGAACTAGAAGGAGAACTGAAGGCCACTCGCAAGGACTACATGGAGGAGATTGTAGCTCTAGTGGGACAAAATGGCGATCTTAAGGAGAAGATTGAAGAACTCATGGGAAATTCAGCACCCGGAGGAGGAGATGAAGATAGCACCTGTCCAGAGAACTACATCATCATCAACGACACTGATTCCGATCCTAGTGAGGATAATTACGGAGATGAAGCTGGAGCAGATATCATGGAGTCTTCATCGGAGCAGTTTTTCTAGTTGACCACCATAACAGTAGTAGATTACCCCCATGTTATTTTAGTTTTAGTTTCAACACTTTGTAATGATAGATAGACCGTTGTATGCCCTTGTTTGAATTGATTGGAGTGATATTGTGTGATTTGTCTCATGTGCACATGGGTAGTGTTTCCCTCTAGACCTCATTCTATTCTTAATTCTCTTCTTTTCTTAAAACCCCTCAGATGCCTCCGAGACGCGACCCCGAATTTGTTTTCCCGCCAGAGATCACCCAGTTGATTCAGCAGCAGAATACCTTGATTCAAACATTGGTACAGAACCAAGGCAACAACAACAACAACAACCCACCGCCACCACCACCTGTTGACCATTTGACCCGTTTCTTAAGGCTGAATCCGCTGGTGTTTTCCAATAGCACCGAGCCGATTGTTGCAGATGATTGGCTCCGTAAGATAGGGAGGGAGTTGACCACTGCAGGATGTATAAATGGAGAAAGGGTGAAGTTTGCTGCACATCAGCTTGAAGGACCCGCAGCAGCATGGTGGGAGAATTTTACAGCCACTTACCCAGTAGACACTGTCACATGGGATCAGTTTCAGCAAGCTTTTCGTACTGCCCATGTTTCAGCAGGAGCTATGGCCATGAAGAAGCGTGAGTTTCACAACTTACGCCAAGGAGGACGGACAGTTGGCGAGTATGTAGATGATTTCAGTAAGCTAGCACGTTATGCCCCAGATGACGTTGCTACGGACGCAGCTAAACAGGAGAAGTTTCTAGAAGGACTGAATGATGAGCTGAGCATGCAGTTGATGGTAGCCACTTTCAATAACTACCAGGAGTTGGTAGATCGTGCGCTTATGATTGAAGGGAAGCAACAGCAGATTGAAAATCGCAAAAGGAAGTATGGACAGGGGAAGAATAACTCTGGAGCTCAGCAGAAACTTCGCTTTACCCCGAAGCCAGGAGGACAGTTTCAGCATACCCATGGAGGAGGTATCTCGCACAACCATAATGGCACCAAGAATGGGAACGGGAATGGAGGAAGCAATGGACAGAACCGCACCAACCCGTCAACACCATCCAAGGTAGACCTGAGCCACATAACTTGCTTTAAGTGCCGCAAGACTGGGCATTATGCAAACGAATGTCCAGAAGGCCAGAATGGAAATGGCAATGGAAGCTCAGGAAATAAGCCGAATCCTTTCAATAAAGGACAAGTGAACCACGTTACCGTGGAGGAGGTTGAAGCTCAGCCAGATGCAGTAATAGGTAAGTTTTTGGTTAAGTCATTTACTACAGTTGTTCTTTTTGATACTGGTGCATCGCATTCATACATTTCAAGGGGATTTGTGGATAAGTACAAATTACCAACCCAAGCCCTTAGGTCACCCATGCTAGTAACCTCACCCGGAGCAGAATACATGGCTAGTACATGGTGTGATCGACTGCCATTAAGGATTGGACACTATGTTTTTCCCTCGGACCTAATAGTTTTGGAATCCCAAGGATTGGATGTGATATTAGGCATGAATTGGTTATCTAAGTATGGAGGGAACATAGATTGCGCCAGTAAGTCAATTTTGCTTACCACCCTAGAAGGAAGGAGAATCAAGTATGTATCACGGCATGAGCTGAGGAGAGCACATGTAAATTCCTTATCAGGAGTTGTGCAGGAGGAAGTACCAGTGGTAAGGGATTACCCGGACGTGTTTCCGGAAGAGTTGCCAGGCATGCCACCGGATAGAGACATTGAGTTTCTGATTGAACTATTGCCAGGCACTGGGCCAATATCTAAGAGACCGTATCGGATGCCAGCCCAAGATTTGCAGGAAATTAAGAAGCAGATTAAGGAGTTACTGGATAAAGGTTTTATTCGCCCAAGTTCCTCGCCTTGGGGATCACCAGTACTTCTGGTGGAGAAGAAGGATGGATCCTTAAGAATGGTTGTTGATTATCGAGGATTGAATGAAGTGACCATTAAGAACAAATACCCACTGTCGATGATCAATGACCTGTTTGACCAGTTGCAAGGAGCTAAGGTGTCTTCAAAGATCGATTTGCGATCAGGGTACCATCAGTTGAAGATTCGAGAGCAGGATATACCTAAGACGGATTTTACCACCAGGTACGGGCTATATGCGTACACCGTTATGTCATTTGGTCTGACTAACGCACCTGCCTATTTTATGAACATGATGAACAAAGTTTTTATGGAGTTTTTGGATAAGTTCGTCGTGGTGTTCATTAATGATATTTTGGTTTACTCGAAGAATGAAGAGGAACATAAGGAGCATTTGCGTTTGGTACTCGAGAAGCTCAGAGAACATCAGTAATATGCCAAGTTCAGCATGTGTGAGTTTTGGTTGAAGGAAGTTGGATTTCTTGGACATGTTATATCCGGAGAAGGTATAGCAGTAGACCCCACTAAAGTTGTCACCGTAACAAACTGGGAAGCGCCAACAACAGTTGGAGAGATCCGGAGTTTCCTTGGACTAGCAGGATACTACCGGAGATTCATTGAGAATTTCTCAAGGATTGCGAAGCCTATGACAGAATTGTTGAAGAAGGATACCAAGTTCATTTGGACCTAGGAGTGTGAAGCTAGTTTCCAAGAGTTGAAGAAACGTTCGGTTACCTCACCAGTGTTAATTCTGCCAGATCAGACCAAGGATTATGAAGTGTATTGCACGCTCACGAGAGGACTTGGAGCGGTGCTTATGCAGGAGGGAGAGTTGTTTCAGATGCTTCACGACAGCTTAAGCCTCACGAGTTAAATTATGCTACGCATGATTTGGAGTTAGCAGCCGTAGTACATGCGTTGAAGACATGGAGACATTTCCTCATTGGAAATCATTGTGAGGTGTATACGGATCACAAGAGTTTGAAATACATTTTCACGCAGAAAAGGAGCTAAATCTCAGGCAAAGGAGATGGTTGGAACTCATCAAAGATTATGATATGAGATTGCATTATCACCCCAAAAAGGCTAACGTTGTAGCAGATGCGTTGAGCCGCAAGAGTCATGTCAATACATTAATGACGGGAGGAATACCAAAGGAGTTAGCCGAAGATCTTCGAGAGCTATGTTTGGAAATAGTTCCGAGAGGCTATGTAGCAGCATTGGAGATTCAGTCAACTTTGATGGACAAGATCAGGGAAGCTCAGAAGACTGACAAAGAGATCGCCTCTATAAAGGAGAGAATGACCGAAGGAAAGGCAATGGGATTTCGTGAGGATGAGCACGATACCCTATGGTTTGAAGACCGTGTTTATGTGCCCAGTGACCCGGAGATCAGGAAGTTGATTCTACAAGAGGCACATGATTCACCATATTCGATTCACCCAGGAAATACCAATATGTATTTGGATTGGAAGAATACTTTCTGGTGGACCGGAATGAAGAAGGATATAGCAGAGTACGTAGCAGTTTGTGATGTATGTCAGAGGGTGAAGGCAGAACATCAGAAGCCAGCAGGATTTGTACAGCCATTGCCTATACCCGAATGGAAGTGGGATAAACTAGGAATGGATTTCATCATGGGATTGCCCAGGACTCGTTCAGGCTATGACTCGATTTGGGTTATAGTCGATCGTTTGACGAAGGTAGCTCATTTCATTCCAGTAAAGACTACCTATAGCAGTGCCAATTTGTCCAAGATATACATGACCAGGATTGTATGCTTGCATGGAGTTCCGAGGAGTATCGTATCAGATAGAGGAACCCAATTTACCTCAAAGTTCTGGAAGCAGTTGCATGAAACTTTGGGAACCAGACTAGAGTTTAGCACAGCTTTCCATCCACAGACAGATGGACAAACCGAGAGAGTCAACCAGATTTTGGAGGATATGCTTAGAGCTTGTGCTTTGTATTATGGATCAAGTTGGGATGACAATTTGTCATATGCGGAGTTTTCTTACAACAACAGTTACCAGACCAGTCTGAAGATGGCACCTTTCGAAGCCTTGTACGGAAGGAGGTGCAGGACCCCGTTGTTATGGAATGAAGTTGGAGACCGCCAGTTGTTTGGACCGGATTTGATTAAGGAGTCTGAACTGAAGGTAAAGTTGATTCGCGATAGGCTCAAGGTAGCCCAGTCAAGACAGAAAAGTTATGCAGATTCTAAACGCAAGGAGACATAATACGAAGTCGGAGACAGAGTTTATCTTCGAGTATCGCCACTTCGAGGAGTTAAGCATTTTGGAGTTAAGGGAAAGTTAGCACCTCGATTTGTTGGACCTTATCGTGTTTTGGAACGTATGGGAGAAGTTGCTTACAAGTTGGACTTACCCGAGGGATTGTCAGGAGTTCATGATGTGTTTCACGTTTCACAGTTGAAGAAGTGTCACGCGGAGATGGCTGATATACCACTGAGAGATACCGTGCCACTGGAAGCGATTCAGTTGAATGAAGATTTGACCTATGAGGAGAAACCGGTTAAGATTTTGGAGTATGCCAACAGAGTCACTCGCAGCAAGGTCATTAAGTTTTGCAAAGTTCAGTGGAGCCACCACACTGAGGATGAAGCCACCTGGGAGCGAGAGGAAGCTTAAAGACCACCCTCACCTATTTTCTAGCCAACCCGAATCTCGAGGGCGAGATTCATCTTAAGGGGGTAGGTTTGTAACATCCCAAATTTTCAATTTGGAATGTTATACATAGAGCATCATTGCATATCATATTTTTCATTGCATTTTCTTTGCATTTTGCTCGATCCTAGAAAATTATACACAACTCAAGGACCCTCGGAGAGAGTTGGGGATTTTTGTTATTTTCATATTTGAGTTTTCTCAAATTTTGAAAATAGGATCGTTGATTTTAATTATTTTATCTTCAATTATTTCTATTACAAAAATATGCAAGAGGGAATAAAATGACTTTCCCAAAATAAAGAAATAATGAAGATTTAATAATAAAATCAAATAAGATTTTATTTTGGAGTTTTTTGCCTTTTTATTTGAATTTAAGAAAAATGCGCGTTTTTCAAAATTGCATTTAGGCCCCAAATAAATGTTCATTAAATCCGGCTTGATTTTAGAAACCGGGGAAATTTTATTTCGTGATTTTTGGAGTCCATTTGATACTTCTTTTGATTTTTTTTTCTATGCGTAATGTTTTATTAAAAAAACGAACCGCCTTTCCGGGTCGTACCCGAGCCGGACTCCGCTCGGGGGCGCCTTTAAATAGCGGCTGCCCCGGGAGACCCAGCCCACCCGAGCCGCCACCCCAGCCCACCAGAGCCCGCCGCCGCCCGCCGCCGACCCGCCGGAGCAGCACGCCTTACGAGGTTCGCCGCGCCTCGATTTCCGTGCCGATTTTTTTTTAAAAAACCGATTGGTTTTCTTTGGGTTTTTTCGGTTTTTTTATGTTTTTTTATTTTTTTTATTTTTTTTTCCTTTTCCGCTTGAATCTGTTCGTCGATTTTCTTTTCTCAGATTTAATCCGCGATTTTTCCGATCGCGATTCCAGATCTGATTTTGTTTTAGTATAACTTTTCGCTCGCTTATCGGAATCAGCGATTCAAGCGCTGGAGTTTCGCCTCGAAACCCTCTTTCCGAATAATCTATTTAAACAAGTTTTGCATCTGTAAAATTTGACCTAGATCCAGATTAGTAAAACGAAGCTGTTTTCTTCGTCGCTTGACTTTCGCTGTTTCGCTTGATTTGATTCTTTTGCAAACCGGAGTTCTTAAGTTGAACTATCTGGTTAGATCTATTTGAGTTTTACCTGTGCATTAGATGAGTACTTATTGTATGCTTTTTTGTTTGTCTGCGATAGATTTCCCGGAGTGCGCCGCTTGTTACTTCGAATCTCTAGGTTTCGCGGATCATCAGCAAGGCAAGTAACACTTTGATCATACTTTTCTCATACCCAGTTTTTATGCATTAGATCTATTCCTCAAACACTTACATGATTAGGATCTAATTAAATTGTGGGATGGGAAGTAGTTGAGGTAGTACCTATTACCTGTTTTATTATCAAACCTTTGGGAGTTACTTCTACGTTTGCTTATTATGCCATGCTATGCTAGTAGACGTGGATTGGGTGAGTGTATCCATGACAGATGTGAGATTGTTATTTAATGGTTTATTTAAGGTGGCAACTTAAACACACATCTTGGTGGATTGAGGCACCTGGTTTCTATCAGGACTTGCCTGTTTTTCTTCGGACCGCCACCCAGGCTCAAAGGGATCATGAGATTATTCAAACTAGAAACTTCCGTGTGCAGCCACAAGCCATTATGGGCTCTGGCATAGTTGACTAAGTTGTTCGAACTCTTACGGGTAGGCTAGCTGATGTAGGGGATGTAGGTTGGTACGGTCTACCCACATGTAAGGTGCTAGCGCTTCTGAAAGACTATGTCTCGGTCATCCGTTTCTCAAACACCATGTAGTGCGAGAAACCAAACGGAGGCGATCGAGTCTTGTGGGGAAACCTCTGCAGAGTGTATAAACTAATCATGGTTAGCCGTGTCCCCGGTTATGGACATCTTGAGTATCTAGTACCTGGATATCATGTGAATCTCATCATGTTACTTCTAATTAATATTGTTGGGTTTAATGAGTACTTTTAATTGGGATTGAGGATGCTGTCAACCATTCTCAATGTTTCACAACCACCATAATAGTTAAATAAATTTATTTCTTTGCAGTAGGGAAAATTGGCTTTATGCAAAATTGTAACCGTAGAGCTTTCCACCAGCCATATATGCATGTAGTATAGGCTTATCAATCCATTATTCTCTATGTGTTACATTGCCAAGATATTCCATGTGTGAATTGTTTGGCTGCAACGCTTCATGTTGCGAGACTTTTCGCACGACAGTAAGGTGCTTAGGTCGTGGTTCTATACTCGATGATGCCGTTGGATTTGATGGACTCGCTTATTCTTCCAAGCCTTCCATTGTTATCGTATTAGATGGCCTTAAGCCATATTTATTTTATTAAGTTCTCTCTTGAGACATTCGATTGTAATAACTGTGTGATTGCTACTCTGTTATAAATCCTTCAATCTTGTGTGGTGTCAAGCATTATCGATCCAGGATGACATCGAGCACGTAGACTTGATCCATTCCGGTCGGGTCGCTACACTTTCTTCTTCATGCTCTGAAAGGTTAGCACTAATAATAACATGATATATTTTCTTTTCATCAAGATAAGCATATTTAAGATTGTCAGGCAATGGTTTAAGCTCAAACACAGGATCACCCTTAGGTGGAGGATGATCCCCTAGGATTTCAACAGGCAAATTGTGTTGCAGAATAGGTTCCTGTTTAAAGAATACTTCATCTATTTCCTTTCTTTAATTCATGAACATCTCATTTTCATGGTCTAGCAAATAGTGTTCTAAAGGATCACTAGGAGGTACGACAATAGAGGAAAGACCAATAATTTCATCCTTACTAGGCAACTCTTCTTCAAGATGTTGTTTACTAAATTTAGAAAAATTAAACTCATGAACCATATCATCCAAGCCAATAGTAACAACATTCTCTTTGCAATCTATCCTAGCATTGACAGTAATCAAGAAGGGTCTACCAAATATAATGGGACAAAAGCTATCTTGTGGGGAACAAAGAACAAGAAAATCAGCAGGATATTTGGTTTTTCCACACAAGACTTCAACATCTCTAACAATTCCCATTGCAGATATAGTATCTCTATTGGCAAGTTTAATTGTAACATCAATATCTTCTAACTCAGCAGGTGCAATATCATGCATAATTTCTTTGTATAAGTCAATGGGTATAACACTAGCACTAGCACCCATATCACATAAGCCATGATAACAATGATCTCCTATTTCAACAGAAATAACAGGCACTCCTACCACAGGTCTATGTTTATCTTTAGCACAAGGTTTAGCAATTCTAGTAGTTTCACCACAGAATTGAATAACATGCCCATCAATATTATCAGACAAGAGATCTTTAACAATAGCAATATTAGGTTCTACTTTAACTTTCTTAGGAGGTGTATAAGTTCTAATATTGCTTTTACGAACAACAGTTGAAGCTTTAGCATGATCCTTTACTCTAAAAGGGAAAGGTGGTTTCTCAACATAAGAGGTAGGAACAATAGGATCATTATAAGTGACAGTCTTTTCTTCAACTTTAATAGGTGCAGCTACTTTTACTTCTATGGGAGGATGATATTTAAACCACTTCTCCTTAGGGAGATAAACATAAGTAGCAAAAGATTCACAGAAAGAAGCTACTATCTCAGAGTCAAGTCCATATTTAGTGCTAAACTTACGGAAAAATCGGTATCCATAAAAGATTTAACACAATCAAACTTAGGCCTCATACCTGACTCCTTACCTTCGTCGAGGTTCCAATCTTCAGAGTTGCGTTTAATTATATCCAATAAATTCCATTTAAATTCAATAGTCTTCATCATAAAAGAGCCAGCACAAGAAGTATCGAGCATGGTGCGATTATTATCAGAAAGCCGAGCATAAAAGCTTTGAATAATTATTTCTCTTGAGAGCTCATTATTGGGGCATGAATATAACATTGATGTAAGCCTCCCCCAGGCTTGAGCGATGCTTTCTCCTTCACGAGGCCAAAAATTATATATATAATTACGATCACGATGAACAAGATGCATAGGGTAATACTTTTGATGAAATTCCAATTTCAATATTTTATAGTTCCATGATCTCGTATCATCAAATAGCCTATACCATGTCAATGCGTCTTCCTTCAAAGATAGAGGAAAGACCTTCTTCTTAACAACATCATCGGGTATACCTGCAAGCTTAAATAATCCACAAACTTCATCCACGTAGAGTAGATGTTCATCAGGATGCTTTGTTCCATCTCCTGTAAAAGTATTAGCTAGCAGTTTTTTCCATCATACCCGAAGGAACTTCAAAAGGAGTTTCATTTTCAATAGGTTCAGTAGGTTGAGGATCAACTCTTTGCTCTACTGGATGGGGTGAAGATACCCCGAACAAGCCCCTTAGAGAATTACTTTCCATAGTAACAAGTGACATAAAATTTCAGCACACTATATAAAGTTTTCCTTACCAAATTCCACTTAACAAAGGCGCTACACTCCCCGGCAACGGCGCCAGAAAAGAGTCTTGATGACCCAAAAGTATAGGGGATCTATCGTAGTCCTTTCAATAAGTAAGAGTGTCGAACCCAACGAGGAGCAGAAGGAAATGATAAGAGGTTTTCAGCAAGGTATTCTCTGCAAGTACTGGAATAAGTGGTAACAGATAGTTTTGTGATAAGGTAAATTGTAACAAGCAAAAAGTAACAAAAGTAAATAAGGTGCAGCAAGGTGGCACAATCCTTTTTGTAGCAAAGGACAAGCCTGGACAACCTCTTATAATAGGAAAAGCGCTCCCGAGGACACATGGGAATATCGTCAAGCTAGTTTTCATCATGTTCATATGACTCGCGTTCGGTACTTTGATAATTTGGCATGTGGGTGGACCGGTGCGTGGGTGCTGTTCTTACTTGAACAAGCATCCCACTTATGATTAACCTCTATTGCAAGCATCCTCAACTACAACAAAAGTATTAAGGTAAACCTAACCATAGCATGAAACATATGGATCCAAATCAGCCCCTTACGAAGCAACGCATAAACTAGGGTTTAAACCTAACCTTAGGTGGCCGCCGTCGCCTCCCGTCGCCGCCCAGCGCCCTCGCCGAGTCCCCGCCCGCCGAGCCCCGCCGCCTCTCCCGCCCCATCAGAGTCGCCCGCCACGGACGACCTCGCCGGAGGTAGCCACACGCCGCCCGGTTTTTTTAAGAAAAACCCTTCGGTTTTTTTTTAGAAAAACCCTAGTTCGTTTTTTTATTAGATCGGCTTTTTTTCGGTTTATTTGTTTAGCGAGCGTTCGCTCGTTCGTTCGTTCTAACGAACGTGTTCGTCGTTTAGTTTCTGCTAACAAACGTTCGTTCGTTTAGCCATTCGTCGTTTTTTTTCCTTCTTTTTATCGGATTTATTCCGCGAATTTCTGATCGCCATTTATGATCCGATGTTCGAACTAGTATAACTTTTCGCTCGTCTATCGGAATCAGGCAAGTCAAGCGCCTCGAGTTTCATCTCGAAACCCTCTTTCCGAATAGCTAACTCAAACAAGTTTTTGCCTCTGTAAAATTTGACCCTAGTTCAGATTAGTAAACGGATCTTTTTTCTTTCGCCGTTTGAGTTTCGTTGCTCCGTTTGATTCTTCTTGTGAACCGGAGTTCTTAAGTTGAACTCTCCGGTCAACCTCTTTCAGTTGAAGTTTCGTTTGTGCATATTTGCTTGTTGCTTATGTATGTCGTTCTTTGATTGCGATAGAATTCCCGGAGTGCGAAGCGTGTTACTACGAGTCTCTAGGATTCCTGGATCGTCAGCAAGGCAAGTAACACTTTGATCATACTCTTTTCATACCCAGTTTTTATGCATTAGTTTCAACCCTCGCACATTGCATGGTTAGGATGTCATTAATTTGTGGGTTGGGAAGTAGATGATGAGGTAGGAACCTATTGCCCTGTTACTATCAAACCATTGGGAGTTACTTTTACGTGTTGCTTATATTGCTATGCTATGCTCGTAGACGTGGTTGGGTTTGAGAGTTATTCATGACAGATGTGAGATTGTTAATTAATGGTTAACTTAAGGTGGCAACTTTAATACACATCCTGGTGGATTGAGGCACTGGGAAACCCAGTGTTGTCTGTTTTGTTTTGAAATCCCGGGTATCCGTGTGATCTTCCTATGGACCGCCACCAGTGCTCAAAGGAACTGAGATTATTCATGCTAGAAACTTCCGTGTGCAGCCACAAGCTATTATGGGCTCTAGCATAGTTGAGTAAGTTACGTGAAGCTCTTGAAGAGGTAGATCAGCAGGTAGTGGGTTTTGTAGGTTTGGTATGGTCTACCCGAGTAGAGAGTTAATGTTTCGAAGATCTGTCTCTCGGTCATCCGCTTCTCAAACACCATGTAGTGCGAGAAATCAACGGAGGCGATCGAGTCTTGTGGGGAAAAGTCATAAACCTCTGCAGAGTGTACAATCTAATCATGGTTAGCCGTGTCCCGGTTATGGACAATTCGAGTATCTAGTACTTGAGTATTCACATGTATCTCATCACTCTAAATTAATATTGCTGGGATGTTAATTATTTTAATTGGGATTGAGTTGGGGTTATACCTTCTCAATGTTGTTTCAACCACCATGATAGTTAAATTGAAATTTATTCCTTTGATGTAGGGAAAAATTGGCTTTCCGCAAACTGTAACCGTAGAGCTTTCCACCAGCCAAACATGCATGTAGTGTTAGCATTATTCTGTTATTGCTCTATTGTGTTACATTGCCAGCATATTCCATGTGCTGACCCGTTCTCGTGCTGCAACGTATTATGTTGCAGACTTTTCAGACGAGGAGTAAGGTTCGATAGGTCGTTGCCGTGCAGCTCAGCTATGCCGTTGGAGTTGATGGACTCACTTTATCTTCCAAGCCTTCCGCTGTTATCATATTAGATGGCCTTAAGCCATATTATTGTAATAAGTTCTCTTTTGAGACATTCGATGTAATAAGTGTGTGATTGCTACTCTGTTATAAATCGTTCGAGTATTGTGTGTGTCAGCATTACCGATCTAGGGATGACACGGAAGCACAGAGACTTGACCATCAGAGGTCGGGTCGCTACAAGATGGTATCAGAGCACACGCTGAGTGTTGGACACGACCACTAAGACAAAACCATAGGTCACTCTTCTCTACTCATTTCTGACTCCTCTCCATTTTTCCACTCTTTAGGATGACGGAGATGAAGAACAAGTTTGCACAACCGGATGAAGACACACCTTTTGGACGCCATTTGAAGGAAGTCACTAGGTACTTAAACATTGGAATAACAAGCTTCACTGGGACGTACTACGCCACTTTACCAGAAGAAGAACGCTGGATGATTGAAGTACAAGTTCCAGGAAGGACGTTCTCACCAACTTCTAAGTCCATAGAGTTTTCTTTTGAAGCACCCACCTGGAGCCTTGGCAAGAGTATGGCAGCTCACATTACCATGGGACGCATTGGAGAAGTCTAAAACCGGGAGCTTAAAGACACCATATATCAAATATGTGGGCGCCGAGACGAGCAATGGGAAGTAATCAGCACCAAGAAGGATAGATCCATTGCAGCTTACATCCAGGATCTAAACCAGCACATTCGACGTCAGGAGAACCAGATGTGCGCAGACATGATGGATTTGAAGAAGGCGAAAACTGGGATCATCGAGCTGGAGGAAGAACTCAAGTTTACACGCGATGGATATGAGGAAGAAATCAAGACCCTACTGGAGAAGAATGACGACCTAGTCAAGAAGATCGGAGTCATCATGGGAGGACCAGCACCGGAAGAAGAGGAAGAAGATCCCACTTGTCCTAACAACTACATCGTCATTGACGACACCGACTCTGATCCAAGTGATGATGACTACGAAGACGAAGCTGGAGCAGACATCATGGAGTCTTCCACTGATCAAAATTTCTAGATGACCACCATATAATAGTAGTATTCCCCCATGTAATTAGTAGTAGTTGAGCACTTATGTGATAGTCCTAGACCGTTTTGTATGCCCTTGCTTGATTGATTGAATGTGTGTGTTTGCCTCATATGCATATGGGTAGTGATTCTCCCCTAGATATTTTTTCTATTCTAATCTCTTCCATCTAAAACCCTCAGATGCCTCCGAGACGTGACCCCGGTTTTGTTTTCCCACTGGAGCTCACCCAGTTGATCCAACAGCAGAATGCCTTGATGCAATTGCTAGTTCAGAACCAGGGCAACAATAACAACAACAAAAATGCCAACAACAACCCGCCGCGAGTGGATAATTTAACCCGTTTCCTGAGGCTACAACCGCCGGTGTTTTCCAGTAGCACCGAGCCAATAGTTGCTGATGATTGGCTATGCCGTATTGGAAGGGAGTTAACCACCACAGGATGCACGGATGCTGAAAGGGTGCGCTTTGCCGCACATCAATTGGATGGACCAGCAGCCGCATGGTGGGAGAATTACACGGCTACTTTTCCTATAGCCAATGTCACTTGGGACTAGTTCCAACAAACTTTTCGCACGGCCCATGTCTCAACTGGAGCCATGCAGATAAAGAAGCATGAGTTTCGCAACTTACGCCAGGGGAACCGTACTGTGGCCCAGTACTTGGATGAGTTTAGCAAGTTATCACGCTATGCCCATGATGATGTGGCCACAGATGCCGCGAAGCAGCAGAAGTATATGGAAGGGCTGAATGATGAGATGAGTATGCAGTTGATGGTGGAAACTTTCAACAACTACCAGGAGTTGGTAGATAAGGCCCTAATGATTGAAGGAAAGCAACAGCAAATTGAGAGCCGTAAAAAGGAAGTATGGACAAGGGAAGTATAACTCGAGCTCACGGAAGCCTCACAGAACCCGAACTCGGGAGGACTTGTTCATAACCATGGAGGTCATAACCATACTAGAGGAGGATCGCATAATCAAAATGGTGTGAAGAACGGGAATGGGAATGGAGTCAACAATAATCAGAATCGCTCTAACCCAGCTACACCCGCCAAGAGAGACTTAAGCCAAGTTATATGCTTTAAGTGCGGAAAGACAGGGCACTATGCCAATGACTGCCCTGAAGGAAAGAATGGAAACGGAAATGGGAGCACTGGGAAGAAGCCCAATCCATTCAACAAAGGACAAGTGAACCACGTTAACGTGGAAGAAGTTGAAGAGCAGCCGGACACGGTAATAGGTAAGTTTTCGGTTCAGTCATTTACCGCTCTTGTTCTTTTCGATATTGGTGCATCGCATTCATACATATCAAGGGGATTTGTGGAAAAGTTTAAGTTGCCAACCCAAACCCTTAGGACCCCTCTTCTAGTGAGCTCGCCTGGAGCAGAGTACATGGCTAGCAGATGGTGCACCCAGATACCCCTAATCATTCACTACTACAAAAAGGGCTATAGATGGAATGGCCACTAATGGCGCACCTGTGATGTGGTGCGCCATTACTATATTCTAATGGTGCACCATGTCTCGGTGCGCCATTAGTAATATATTACTAATGGCGCACTGGTGTGTGGTGCGCCATTAGTAGTTTTGAAAAAAACTTAAAAATTAGTTACTAATGGCGCACTGCTGCATAGTGCGCCATTACTAATTGATTATAGTAATGGCGCACTACATCCGTCATGCGCCATTAGTAGTTTTGAAAAAAAGTAAAAAAAATAAAAAAATTTGTTACTAATGGCGCACCATGTCTCGGTGCGCCATTACTAGTTTTAATTCAGTAATGGCGCACTTTCCACCGGTGCGCCATTACTAAGTTTTTTCAAAAAATATCAAAAATATCAATTTTTTTTTCAAAACTAGTAATGGCGCATCGTGGGTGTGGTGCGCCATTACTAGTTAAACTAGTAATGGCGCACCGTGGGTGTGGTGCGCCATTACTAACTTGCCCCAACACCGAATGCACCTTCTGTGGATCGCTTTTCAGTTTTAAAAAAAATAAAAGAAAATGATGGAAATGTCAAAAAAATAAAAGAAAATATGTTTCCCATGTGATATGTGCTCTAGTTTTTGGGAAAATTTACAAATATGAATTTCGACTTTATTTGCAAAATCTCCGAAATTTGTAAAATGGGCATAACTTTTGCATATGAACTCGGATGAAAAGTTTTTATATGAAAATCATCTACTCGAAAAGTTACATAAAAACCTAACAGAAAAAAAAGTTACGGGCTTTCAAGATATAGCGGCAAAAAATTTCAAAAAATTTCAAACTTACTAGTGGCGCACCGTGGATGTGGTGCGCCACTAGTAACAGAAAAAAATTTGGTTTTGAATTTTTTTTCAAAAAATGATATGTAATATGACCGGGAAGTTGGAAATATTTTTCAAAATTTCATCATAGTCATGAACATGAACAAAGTCCTAGACATCAACAAGGTATAACAGGATTGATATGCTAGATATATCAACAAGTGCTCGTGAAGTGAGTTATTCTGTCGGGTTGGATAGAACTCTGAAGTTAAGCGTGCTTGGGCTGGAGTAGTGTGAGGATGGGTGACCTTTCGGGAAGTTTGACAACGAAGTGCGATTTGACCTGAGATTAAGCATATTGACACAAGATTAAGCCATTGTGAACTGAGATTAAGAAAAAATAAAAAAAATTGAAAAAAAATTGAAAAAAATGTTACTAATGGCGCACTTCTATGTGGTGCGCCATTAGTATACCAGATACTAATGGCGCACCGTGGGCTATACTAATGGCGCACTACATGGTGCAGTGGTGCGCCATTAGTAAAAAATACTAGTGGCGTGCTAGTAATGGCGCACCGGTAGTGCGCCATTAGTAGGCAAAACCGGTGCGCCATTAGTACGCCTTTTTCTAGTAGTGATTGGCACGCATGTTTTTCCGTCTGACCTAATTATCTTGGAGTCGCAAGGATTGGATGTGATATTAGGTATGGACTGGATGTCAAAGTATGGAGGAAGTATTGACTGTGCTAGCAAGTCAATTTATCTTACCACCCCAGTGGGAAAAAGGATTAAGTATGTATCTAGGCATGTGCCTAGGAGGAGCCAAGTGAATGCCCTCACGGGAGTTGTACAGGTGGAAGTACCTGTAGCGAAGGATTATCCGGATGTTTTCCCAGAGGAGTTACTAGGCATGCCACCGGATCGAGACATCAAGTTTCTGATAGAACTATTGCCAGGTACAGGGCCAATATCCAAGAGTCCCTATCGGATGCCCGCAAATGATCTGGAGGAAATTAAGAAGCAGATCAAGGAGCTATTGGAGAAAGGTTATATTCAGAGAAGCTCATCACCTTGGGGAGCCCCAAGACTTTTGGTTGAGAAGAAGGATAAACCCTAAGGATGGTTGTTGATTATCGAGCTCTGAATGAAGTAACTATAAAGAACAAGTATCCCTTACCAATGATTAATGATCTGTTTGATCAGTTGCAAGGAGCTAAGGTGTTTTCGAAGATTGATCTATGATCAGGATACCATCAGTTGAAGATCCGAGAGAAGGATATACCAAAGACAGCATTTACCACACGGTATGGATTATATGAGTATACGGTCATGTCATTTGGACTGACTAACGCCCCTACCTATTTCATGAGCATGATGAACAAGGTGTTCATGGAGTATTTGGACAAGTTTGTTTTGGTGTTTATTGATGATATTATGGTATACTCAAGAACGAAGAGGAGCACGCGAACACTTGCGCTTGGTTCTCGAGAAACCTGTGGAACACCAGTTATACGCCAAATTCAGCAAGTGCGAGTTTTGGTTGAAGGAAGTTGGATTTCTTGGGCATGTTATATCAGGAGAGGGTATAGCAAGAGATCCCAAGAAGGTTCGGGCCAACATCGAATGGTTGGCACCCACCTCGCTTGGCTTAGATCCGCAGATTTCCTTGGACTGGCAGGATATTATCGAGATTCATTGAGAATTTTTCCAAGATTGCTAAGCCAATGACTGAATTGCTAAAGAAGGATACTAAGTTCAAATGGACAGAGGATTGCGAGACAAGCTTTCAGGAGTTGAAGAAACGGTTGACTACAGCCCCAAAGGCTTGACATTGCGGATATACATAAGGAGTTTCAAGTGTATTGTGATGCCTCTTGCTTGGGACTTGGATGTGTTCTTATGCAAGACGGAATAGTTGTTTCGTATGCCTCACGACAATTGAAGCCACATGAGATGAACTATGCCATGCATGATTTGGAGTTAGCAGCCGTAGTACATGCGTTGAAGACCTGGAGACATTATCTTATTGGAAACCGTTGTGATGTGTACATGGATCATAAGAGTTTGAAGTACATTTTCACACAGAAGGAGTTAAACCTCAGACAGAGGAGATGGCTGGAACTTATAAAAGATTACGACATGAAGCTACACTATCATCCAGGAAAGGCCAACATCGTAGCAGACGCTTTGAGCCGGAAGAGTTATGCTAATATCCTTGAAAGCAAGGGATTGCCAAAGGAGTTAGCTGCGGAGATCATGGAACTTCGATTGGAGATGTTCCACGAGGTTTTATTGCAACAATGGAGGTTCAGTTGACATTGTTGGACAAGATTCGAGAAACTCAGAAGGAGGACAAAGAGATTGCCGAGATAAGAGAGAAGATGGGCGAAGGAAAAGTCAAAGGTTTTCACGAGGATGAGCACGATACCTTGTGGTTTGAGGACCGGATTTATGTGCCCAACAATTCGGAGATCAGGAAGTTAATACTTCAGGAGGCCCATGACTCACCATACTCGATTCACCCCGGAAACACCAAAATGTATTTGGATTTGAAGGAACGTTTCTGGTGGACTGGTATGAAGAAGGATATTGCCGAGTATGTAGCCGTATGTGATGTATGTCAGAGAGTGAAGACAGAGCATCGAAGCTGCAGCAGGATATGTTACAGCCTATGCCAATACCCGAATGGAAGTGGGACAAACTTGGCATGGACTTTATTACCGGATTACCCAGAACCAAGGCAGGATATGATTCAATATGGGTAGTTGTGGATCGTTTGACCAAAGTAGTCCATTTCATCCCAGTAAAAACAACCTATACAAGTGCAAAGTTGGCCAAGATATATATGAACAAGATCGTATGTTTGCATGGAGTTCCGAGGAGCATCGTATCAGATAGAGGAACGCAGTTTACTTCAAAGTTTTGGCACCAGCTACACCAGACTTTGGGTACCAGATTGGGGTTTAGTACCGCGTTCCACCCACAGAGGGATGGACAGACAGAGAGAGTCAATCAGATTCTGGAGGACATGTTAAGAGCATGTGCGCTAGATTATGGATCTAGTTGGGATGACAATTTGCCGTACACAGAGTTCTCAGACAACAACAGCTACCAGGCCAGTTCAAGATGGCACCATTCAAGCTCAGATGGACGCAGATGTAGAACACCATTGATGTGGGATGAGGTTGGAGACCGTGCTTGTTTGGACCAGATTTGATCAAGGAATCAGAGGAGAAGGTTAAACTGATCGAGATGACTAAAGATTGCTCGGCCTAGACAGAAGAGTTACATGATGCAAAACGCAAGGAAGTAACCTATGAAATTGGAGACAGAGCCTATCTCATGAGTATCACCCTTGAGGGGAGTGAAACGCTTTGGAGTAAAGGAAAGTTAGCCCCAAGATTTGTAGGACCGTATCGTGTTTTGGAAGGATGGGAGAAGTTGCCTACAAGCTAGAGTTACCAAGGATTGTCGGGAGTTCACGATGTGTTTCACGATCACAGGTGAAGAAGTGCCATCTTTGAGATGGCCGATATACCGTTAAATGATACAAAGGCCCCTAGAGGCGATATAGTTGGATAGTAATTTGACTTATGAGGAGAAGCCAAGAAAGATTCTTGATTTGACAATGAGTCACTCGCAGCAAGGTTATCAAGTTTTGCAAAGTTCAAGGAGCCACCATACCGAGGAGGAAGCCACCGGGAGCGAGAAGATGATATTCGCAAGGACCATCGCACCTATTTTCTAGTTAACCCGAATCTCGAGGGCGAGATTCATCTTAAGGGGGGTAGGCTTGTAACATCCCAAATTTTCAATTTGGCATGTTATACATAGGTCATCCATGCATATCATATTTTATTGCCTTTTGTTTGCAATCCTCAAAATCCTAAGCAACTCAAGGTCCCTCGGAGAGAGTTGGGGATTTTTCGATTTTCATAATTGATTTTTATCAAGTAGTGAAGACGAGGATTTCTGATTTTAATTATTTTCTCTCCGGAAAATATTTCATTTTGAAAAATAAATGAGAGGACATAATATGACTTCTCCAAAATAATTGAAATATCGGAGGAAAAATGTTAAAATCATTTTTTATTTGATTTATTTGGAATTTTATTTGCCCTAGAAAAAATTGAATGTTTTAAAAATTGCATTTTAGGGGCCAAGAAAAGTTCATCTTGTTCTAAATATTTTATTTAGACGGAGAAAACTTGTTTTGGTATTTTTAGATTTTATTTATTTTTCTAGGATTTTATAAGCTTGGTGAACGCTTTTAAAAGGACTCAGCTACCGATCGGGCCAAGGGCCCGACCTGAGCAGGCCGCCCAGCTGCCGAGCCGGCCGCCGTGTCCGACCCGGACACCACCGCCGCCGCTGCCTTGCCCCTCCCCAAGTCGGAGCCCCCCAACCTATATAAGCCGCCCCCCCCCTCTAGCCACCACCAACACCCGAGCCCCGAGCCGAGCCCCGAGCCCCGAGCCTCGCCTCGCAAGCGCCTTGCCCGAGCCACCGCCGCCACCGTGGGTCGCCGCCGCCTCCCGCCGCCACCCGCTCCTCGCCGAGTCCCGCCTCGCCGAGCCCCGCCGCCCCGCCCGCCCGAAGTCGCCTCACCACGGGACGACTCGCCGGAGGTAGCCACCCGCCGCCCGGTTTTTTTTAAGAAAAACCCCTTCGGTTTTTTTAGAAAAACCCTAGTTCGTTTTTTTATTTAGATCGGTTTTTTTCGGTTTAATTGTTTAGCGAGCGTTCGCTCGTTCGTTCGTTCTAACGAACGTGTTCGTCATTTAGTTTCTGCTAACGAACGTTCGTTCATTTAGCCGTTCATCGTTTTTTTTCTTCTTTTTATCGGATTTATTCCGCGAATTTCTAATCGCGATTTCTGATCCGACGTTCGAACTAGTATAATTTTTCGCTCGTTTATCGGAATCAGGCGATTCAAGCGCCTGGAGTTTCATCTCGAAACCCTCTTTCCGAATAGCCAACTCAAACAAGTTTTTGCCTCTGTAAAATTTGACCCTAGTTCACATTAGTAAACGGATCTTGTCTCGTTCGTCGTTTGAGTTTCGTTGCTCCGTTTGGTTTGATTCTTCTTGTGAACTGAAGTTCTTAAGTTGAACTCTCCGGTCAACCTCTTTCAGTTGAAGTTTCGTTTGTGCATCTTTGCTTTTTTGCTTATGTATGATGTTGTTTGATTGCGATAGAATTCCCAGAGTGCAAAGCGTGTTACTACGAGTCTCTAGGATCCCCGGATCGTCAGCAAGGCTAGTAACACTTTGATCATACTCTTTTCATACCCAGTTTTTATGCATTAGTTTCAACCCTCGCACATTGCATGGTTAGGATGTCATTAATTTGTGGGTTGGGAAGTAGATGATGAGGTAGGAACCTATTGCCCTGTTACTATCAAACCCTTGGGAGTTACTTCTACGTGTTGCTTATATTACTATGCTATGCTCGTAGACGTGGTTGGGTTTGAGAGTTATTCATGACAGATGTGAGATTTTTAATTAATGGTTAACTTAAGGTGGCAACTTTAATACACATCTGGGTGGATTGAGGCACCTGGGGAACCTAGTGTTGTCTGTTTTGTTTTGGAAATCCCGGGGTATCCGTGTGATCTTCCTACGGACCGCCACCCAGGCTCAAAGGGAACTGAGATTATTCATGCTAGAAACTTCCGTGTGCAGCCACAAGCTATTATGGGCTCTAGCATAGTTGAGTAAGTTACGTGAACTCTTGAAGAGGTAGATCAGCAGGTAGTGGGTTTTGTAGGTTTGGTATGGTCTACCCGGAGTAGAGAGTTAATGTTTTTGAAAGACTGTGTCTCGTTCATCCGTTTCTCAAACACCATGTAGTGCGAGAAATCAACGGAGGCGGTCGAGTCTTGTGGGGAAAAGTGTGCAAACCTCTGCAGACTGTACAATCTAATCATGGTTAGCCGTTCCCCGGTTATGGACAATTCTGAGTATCTAGTACTTGAGTATTCACATGTATCTCATAACTCTAAATTAATATTGCTGGGATGTTAATTATTTTAATTGGGATTGAGTTGGGGTTATACCTTCTCAATGATGTTTCAACCACCATGATAGTTAAATTAAAATTTATTCCTTTGATGTAGGAAAAATTGGCTTTCCAAATCAGAATCAGAGAGCTTTCCACCAGCCAAACATGCATGTAGTGTTAGCATTATTCTGTTATTGCTCTATTGTGTTACATTGCCAAGATATTCCATGTGCTGACCTATTCTCGGCTGCAACATATTATGTTGCAGACTTTTCGCATAAGGAGTAAGGTTTGATAGGTCGCTATGCAGCTCAGCTATGCCGCTGGAGTTGATGGACTCACTTTATCTTCCAAGCCTTCCGCTGTTATCGTATTAGATGGCCTTAAGCCATATTATTGTAATAAGTTCTCTTTTGAGACATTCGATGTAATAAGTGTGTGATTGCTACTCTGTTATAAATCCTTCGAGTATTGTGTGTGGCAGCATTACCGATCCAGGGATGACACGGAAGCACAGAGACTTGACCATCTGAGGTCGGGTCGCTACACACAAAGATCGTGTAGTTCGTATGCTAAAGCTTTTCTAATGTCAAGTATCTTTTCCTTAGACCATGGGATTGTGCAACTCCCGGATACCGTAGGGATGCTTTGGGTGTACCAAACGTCACAACGTAACTGGGTGGCTATAAAGGTGCACTACAGGTATCTCCGAAAGTGTTCTGGGTTGGCACAAATCGAGACTGGGATTTGTCACTCTGTGTGACCGAGAGGTATCTCTGGGCCCACTCGGTAGGACATCATCATAATGTGCACAGTATGACCAAGGGGTTGATCACGGGATGATGTGTTACGGAACAAGTAAAGAGACTTTCCGGTAACGAGATTGAACAAGGTATCGCATACCGACGATCAATCTCGGCAAGTACAATACCGCTAGACAAAGGGAATTGTATACGGGATTGATTGAGTCCTTGACATCGTGGTTCATCCGATGAGATCATCGTGGAACATGTGGGAGCCAACATGGGTATCTAGATCCCGCTGTTGGTTATTGACCGGAGAACGCCTCGGTCATGTCTCAGATGGTTCCCGAACCCGTAGGGTCTACACTTAAGGTTCTGGCGCTTAGGGTTATAAAGGAAGTTTGTATGTGGTTACCGAATGTTGTTCGGGGTCCTGGATGAGATCTCGGATGTCACGAGGAGTTTCGGAATGGTCCGGAGGTAAAGATTTATATATGGAAAGTTGTTGTTCGGGTTCCGGGAAAAGTTCGGGTTTTTCCGGTATTGTACCGGGAAGCTTCCAGAAGGTTCCGGAGGATTCCGGAGGGGTCCGGAGGTCCGGAAAATGTTCCACCACGTCCAATAGAGCAGCATGGGCTGTAAGGGGGCGCCCTATCCTTAATGGGCCAGGGGCACCACCCCCCCAAGGCCCATGCGCATGGGAGAGGGGAAACCCTAAGGGGGAGGGCCTCCACTTGACTTGGGAGGCACTCCTCCCCCCCTTTGCCGCCCCCTAGATGGGATCTAGGGCTGGCCGCCGCCCCTAGGGGTAGAACCCTAGGTGGGGGTGCATCCCCCCCTCTCCCCCTATATATAGTGGAGGCAAAGGGGCAGCCGAACACACGAAGTTCTTCTCATGTTGGCGCAGCCCTACCTCTCTTTCTCCTCATATCTCGCGGTGCTTGGCGAAGCCCTGCTGGATAACCACGCCTCCACCACCACCACGCCTGCTGTGCTGCTGCTGGATGGAGTCTTCCCAACCTCTCCTCTCTCCTTGCTGGAGCAAGGCATGGGAGACGCCACCGGCTGTACGTGTGTTGAACGCGGAGGTGCCGTCTGCTCGCACTAGGATCTCCGGTGATTTGGATCACGACGAGCACGACTATTTCAACCCCGTTTTCTTGAACGCTTACGCTTAGCGATCTACAAGGGTATGTAGATGCACCTCCTTCCCTCGTTGTTGGTTTCTCCATAGATAGATCTTGGTGACACGAGGAAAATTTTGAATTTCTGCCACGCTCCCCAACACCGCATCATGAGCTAGGTCTATTGCGTAGATTCTTTGCTGCGAGTAGAACACAAAGTAGTTGTGGGCGTTGATTTTGTTCAATATGCTTACCGTTACTAGTCCAATCTTGTTTCGACGGTATTGTGGGATGAAGCGCCCGGACCGACCTTACACGCATACACTTACGTGAGACAGGTTCCACTTAATCGACATGCACTTGGTGCATAAGGTGGCTAGCGGTACCAGTCTCTCCCACTTTAGTCGGAACGGATTCGATGAAAAGGGTCCTTATGAAGGGTAAATAGCAATTGGCATATCACATTGTGGTTTTATGAGGTAAGAAACGTTTTGCTAGAAACCCATAGCAGCCACGTAAAACATGCAAACAACAATTAGAGGACGCCTAACTTGTTTTGCAGGTATGCTATGTGATGTGATATGGCCAAGAAGAATGTGATGAATGATATGTGATGTATGAGATTGATCATGTTCTTGTAATAGGAATCACGACTTGCATGTCGATGAGTATGACAACCGGCAGGAGCCATAGGAGTTGTCTTAATTTATTGTATGACCTGCGAGTCATTGAACAAACGCCATGTAATTACTTTACTTTATTGCTAACCGGTAGCCATAGTAGTTGTCGGGGAAGCTGATCGTGACCCACGGACACCTATGGGACCGAGTCCCTTTTGGTTCGATGGGGGGCGGAGATTGCATGAAGAGCAAATCGAGGAGATGCACACGAGCAGATTTACCCAGCTTCGGAGCTCTCCGGAGAGAGAATACTCCTACTACTGCTTGTCTGATTATTTGTGTTCTTGCTAGGGAGCGATGAGAGCTACAAAACCTAGCTTGAGTGTGTCTAGTCTCGAATGAGTCGAATCTGCGAATGAACCGAACCCCCCTCTACGTTGCACACGGGCCTCCTTTTATAGGCTCAAAGGGGTCACCACAGGTGGCAACGTAGATGAGGGCAAAATGGGAAAATGAGCTGCGGTTGGTACAGCTACTTTGTACAGTGTACAGTGGATTCTACCTAACTCTGGCGGCAAGGGACAAGAGTAATAAATGCCCGTCTATGTCGCCTGAACAGTGCGGAAAGGGACCGTTAGGGACGCCACCGTTCGCCATGATGGCACCCCTGTCAGCGCCGCTTACCGCTGGCTGCACAGCCTCTTGACACGCACGCCTGGGACGGCCCCATGGCGACACGTTGATAGATGAGCTGGAGCGGAGATGAAGAGAGGTTGCCTGCCGCGGCAAGCACCTTGCCGCGGCTAACTCCTTGTCGCGCTCGGGAGCTTGTCGCTCTCCGAGCCTTCCCGACAAGCTCCTCTTGCCGGGGTCTTGTCTTCTGCGTGCCTTGGGTGGCCTTCCCGGCAAGCTCCTCTTGCCGGGGCCTTGTTTCCTTAGTTAAACACTTTGTTCTTGAATGGCTCCAAAGGAACCACGGAGGATCTTGGCGGTCACTAGGCAAGCCTTGCCGCGGGGTGCTGCGACTGCCCGTGCACGAGTTCGGGATACTAGGGTACCCCTACTCTAGTACACCGACAGAGCCCCCGGCTCTGGGCCATACACGGTGCCGAAGCGCTGTTGGGCCAGGCCCAAAACAGTGCATCGGCACGCTTGCATAGATCGCGCCGTTATTTCGCTCCGGACCCACCAAGTCCCCACTTAACGGCACGCGCGGACGTGGCGTCGTGGGAGAGATCGTGGGGGCTTTCTTTAATGGGAAAAGCGGAACGTCCGCCCCCTCTCCGTCCTTATAAACAGAGGAATCAGGGGCAGGTCGCCCACCTCGCCATTGCTGTCACATCTCAAAACCACATTCGCTCCCCCTTCTTCTTCGGGTCAAGAGAGCAAAGCTCCGCCCCATCGCCACCAAAGACCATCAAAGCCGCCGGCCTCCTCCACCGCCTCCGCCATGGCTCGAAGGCGACAAGGGAAGGGCGTGAAGTCGGCCGAGGCGCAGCGGCTCATGGCGCTGCGCAAGGAGCGGCCCTCTTGACCCCAGCTCGACGCAAAGGAGCTTCGGAGGGGTACTACCTCTTCTGGTCGACGGAGACGCGGGCGCACCCCAAGACGAGGGTGATCTCCGCCGCTGCGCCCGAGAAGGTTTCGCTCGGGTATCCCTTCTTTGCGCTTTCTTCTCTGCGGGCTCTGCCCGCCTTTTCCAATTCTTTCGTGATGTCATGAATACCTACGGGTTTCGCCTCCTTGATTTCACCCCAACGCTGTCCCGACCATGGCGGTTTCGCACACCTCTGCGAGAACTTTGTCGGAGTCCACCCAAATGTAGCCCTTTTCCGCCACTTCTTCATGCCCTGCAGAGAGAGAGGAGAGCCACTTGCGGAGGGATTGCTTGGGTCTCCGGGATCGGCAAGAAAGAATCCTATCTTGAAGGAGAGCTCCGCAGCAAGTGGGAAGTGTGGAGAGCCGATTGGTGTTGGATCGTAGAGGAGAACCCGCAGCCCTTCACTGCCCAGCGCCAAACTCCCATAGTGCGCGGCAATGATTGGAGCAACTTGGCGCCGGAGGATGATAGGTTGAAGATAGCTGTGACCCGGATATTGCGCCTCAGGCTTGCCGGACTCACTGTAGGCGCAGTTGGCGCAGACTTCCTTCGCCGCCGCATCGCTCCCCTGCAAGAGAGGAGGAGGCCAGCTTGGGAGTTCCAAACCCCGGCAGATATCATGAGGTTGCGCCCAGGCCTCAATTGGAATTTCACCGTCTTGGAGCTGGATGCAATGTTGCTGGAGTTGTTCAAGCACGACCCTGACCACCCCAAATGGTTCATGTTGCCGAGGGGGGTAGTTCCTTTGTGCAACAACTCTTCCCTTGACCGCATCCGCGCCATGATGCCCTTGTGCGACTCTCATGGGATCGTTCCAACATGGCAAGAGCCCTCCGACGACATTGTGCGGCAGTTCTTCGATAGCTTGGAAGAAGTGCCAATCCGCGCCGACGAGCAGAGGTTGCTCACCCGCGACACCACCGAGCAAGATATGGTGCGCATTGCCACAAGGTTGGAGGAGGCGGCAGCAGCTGCTGCCGCTGGCGTGTTTGGGTTCACTGTGGAGGAGGCAGAGGCAGCCGAGGCGGCAAGCCTTGCCGATCGAGAGGAGCTTGCCGGCGAGGAGGAACAGGCCGGGCCCGAAGTTGAGCCAAGCGAGTCTGCCGAGGGCGCCTCCTCCACACCTTCAGGTAGCTTGCCGCGAGCGGAGCCCGCAGCTCCGCCAAGAAGGCGTGTCCGCAAGGCTGGGGAAGCGACGGGGCGACAGGCGGGCCAACAGCCGCAGCGCCGTGCGACGCGCTCCACCGCGGCAAGCACTGTTGCCGCGGGAGCGCCTCACACTGCGGGAACAACTGAAGCGGGATCTTCTCAGGCCACCACTGCCATCCCCGCCAAGCGACCAAGAGAGCCCACTCCTCCGCCTCTCCGCACCGGAGGCGAGCCGGAATTTGATCTTTCCGCACTCAGCTCCGACGAGGCAGAAGAAGAAGAAGAGTAAGTCTCTATGCTTTGCTTTTATTTCTTTGGTTTGGTTGCTTTGTCTTGTCTCTGACTTGCTTCATTCTGAACCTTTTCCTTCTTCAGGACGCTGGCTCAGTGGGCGTCAAAGAGAGCCAAGACGCCGGTGGTTGTCATCGAAGACGATCCCCCTGTGGCGACAGGAGGAGCGTCTGAGACTCCCTTGCCGGACCCGGCAACCCTTCCTCTGAGCAGCCCCCAGCACAGCCCCCAGGGTAAGTATACGGTTCACTTGTTACTGTCGGGCGTGCATGGGTGCTTCTTCTATGCTGATATCTGACTTGTTGATTTGTGTAGGAGCAAAGCAGCCTCATCAGGAGGGTCCGGAAGCCGCTCCTGAGATTCTATCTGCTTCAACTACGCCACCAAGGGAGAATTCCCCGGCAAGGGAACGCTCTCCGGCAAGGGATGCTTCTCCGACAAGGGAAGCCTCTCCGACAAGGGGCAGCGCCAGCGATCCTCCGGTGGTTGAGACCGCGGCCACTGATCCCATCACAGGTAATCCCTTTAGACCGAAAATTTCCCTTGGGTTCTTCTTCTTCTGTTTTTCTCTTCGAACATTCGCTTGACTGTTCTTTCTTTTTCTTTGACTGATCGTCAGATCCATCTGCCGTAGAGCCGATGGAGACTGAGGTTGCCGACGAGGAGGACGCGCGCGGCAACATTGACGATGCCGCCCCCATGGAATAAGAGGCTGGCGCTGATGGATCCGCCGGCGAGGAGGCTGCCAAGGCTGCCGCCGCAAAGGCTGGTGAGGGGTCGGGCGATCGCACTGACGACCCTGAGGCCGCAGGAGCGCCAGGCGCTACGCCGACCGCCGATCCCTCCGCCACCGATGCAGCGTCGGGCTCCGAAGAGCCCCAGTCCGGCGCCTACCTGAAGGCCGGCGAAGGTATCTTCATCAAGCTCCCCTGGGCGTCGAGCTCCAGGGCACCGGTCGAAGGGGAGACCTTCGACGGAGAGCTGCTCGCCTCCGCTGGGCTGACGCTGGTTGATGCGCCAAGCAGCAGCAGCGGCGAGTCCGAGGAGGAGCAGCTGCTGAAGAAGCTGCTGTCGCTCTACCGCGCCCGACAAGCCAAGTTGGAGTCCAGGGAGGCACTTGTCGCGAGGGCGGGAGCAGATATGGAGAAGCGCGCAGAAGAGCTACGGGCCGCCAATCGAGAAGCTCTCCGGAATGTAGCAGAAGAGCGAGAGCTACTCGCTGAAGAGCGCACAGCCTTCATCCTTGAGAAGGCTGAGGTCGAGGAGCAGCAAAGGCTTGCCGGCAAGAAGCTATCTGCGCAAGAGGGTGAGCTGGCGCAGCGGAAGATCAACCTCGACAGCTATGAAGAAGAGCTTGCCGCGCGCGAGCAATCACTTGGCGGAGCTCTCCAGGAATCAAAGGACGCTGCCGCGGCTGCCGAGGCCGCCAAGAAGGAGTTGGAGACGAAGGTGACTCAGCTGGAGTCCAACCTTCAGAAGAGCGGCGAGGAGATTGCCGCGCTGAAGCACGAGCGCGAGAAGGACGCCTACACTCTTGGCGAGTTGCAGGGCCGTCTTGCTGAAAGGATCAAAGAGCTCGATGCCGCCAAGGACTCCAAGGCAGACCTTGAGCTGAAGCTGACCACCCTGATGGAGACGCTGGACGGCGCCAAGGAGCGGGAGGTGGCCCTGCTAGAGAAGATCAAGGCCAACAAGGAGTTGTTGGCGAATGCCACGACCGCCCAGGACACCTTCAGAGAGAACGTGATGCACTGGACGGAGGGTCTTGTGGATACTGCCGCCGCCATTGACAAGGAGCTGATGGAGCTGGGGATGGTGGATCTTGGGTACTCTACGACGAGCGCCTCCAGCCCAGCGCCAAGCTCAGCCTGTTCCTCAAGGGCGTGGTGACGGGCATCCAGCGACTCCGGGAAGAGATCCCGAAGCAGCTGGCCGAGGAATCGCGCCAGATCTGTAAAGGAGCCCTCCAGAAGGTGTTGATGAAGGTGGCCTTCCGCAATCCGGGCCTCAACCTCGACGGAGTCCTCAAGTCCTTGCCGCCAAACACCGATGTGGAGGCGCTCAAAGCCCTTGTCGCACCCATTGTGGACAGGGTTGGCAAGATCAAGAGGGTTGATGGCGACCGCGTAGACTAGGCCGCCAAATTTATCTTTCCCTTGTCGCTGTAGATCATGTTTAGGAGAACAATTTATTAGATCTGCGACAAGTTATTTTGTAATATACTCTATCTTAGGCAATCGATTGCAATGTTATTTCCTTTACTTGATTCCTTCCTTTGTATGTTTTTGCCCTACGCTTTTAGGGAACTTGTCGGTGCAGGCACCTTTGCCGCGAGCGCTGAGTGCGGAACTTCAGCAGCCTGCTGGCGATGCCGCCTCAAACAAGCAACCTTGTCGCAACTAGTTGCAGCTCACTTAAGTTGTTGAGCGGACTCGAAACAAAGTAAGGGCGCAAACTAGCTACGAGTTGGTTCCTCCGCGCACAGGTTTTCCATACAAAGTACTATCGTTCGAGGAAGATAACTTAAAAATTTAAAAACTGATTGCTCAAACTTTGGCAACTTAGCTTTTCTGTCGTTTGCTTCCCGGCAAGGTGATACTTCCTCGAGCGACGCTTGGTGGCCCACACCATTATCTTCTCCTTCCCCGGTTAACTTGTGGGTGGATGAACCTTCCCTTCTTTGAGAAGAAAGAAGAGAAAATAAAGTTATGGAGCCTCGTGGCTCGTTATTGCTTACCGGATGTGGATGCTGCACAAAATGTCAAATAGCACATGCAAATAGGTTATGAAAGCATGAAATTGACAAGTTGCGCGCAACACATGAGCTTTACTGATGCACGGGGTCTGCGCCCGGCTTTGTACAAAGGATTACATGCAACAGCGGCAAGACTTGTACAAAAGGTGGTTGCCGGAATAGGTTCCGGCAACCGCGCCCTATGGGTAAAACTTACGAAGATGCTCGATGTTCCAGGAGTTGCTCACCGGAATGCCATCTTCGGTCTCAAGGCGGACAGCGCCAGGCCTAGTGACTCGTTTCACCCGATAAGGGCCTTCCCACTTCGGCGTCAACTTGTTGGAATTCTTGGCGGATTGAACGCGCCGAAGAACAAGGTCGCCTTCCTCGAAGCTTCTGGCACTAACTTTGCGGCTATGGTAGCGACGCAAAGCTTGCTGGTAACGAGCAGCTCGTACAGCGGCCTGAAGACGATCTTCCTCAAGGAGCAGCGCGTCATCTTGTCGCAGCTGCTCTTGCTCGAGCTCATCATAAGCGAGCACTCGAGGTGACCCGTATACGAGTTCCGTGGGGAGAACTGCCTCTGCTCCATAGACTAGAGCGAAAGGTGTCTGGCCAGTGGCTCGATTTGGCGTCGTCCTGATCGACCAAAGAACCACCGGCAGCTCCTCAATCCAGTTTCTTCCGCACTTGTGCAGCCTGTCGAAAGTTCTGGTCTTGAGTCCCCGCAGCACTTCAGCGTTTGCCCTCTCTGCTTGACCGTTGCTTCTCGGATGAGCAACAGAAGCAAAGAAGATCTTGGCGCCAAGATCTTGGACGTACTGCATGAAGGTGCGGCTCGTGAACTGTGTGCCGTTGTCGGTGATGATCCTGTTAGGAATCCCAAAACGGCAAACAATTGACCAAGAACTTGATCGCCGATCGTCTTTGTCACCTTCCTCATCGCTTCCATTCCGCCACTTTGTGAACTTGTCGATTGCAACGCATAAGTACTCAAAGCCCCGACAGCTCGGGAAAGGGGCCGAGGATGTCGAGCCCCTGCATCAAAATGGCCAGGATAAAGGGATCGCTTGGAGAGCTTGAGCTGGCTGGTGTATCTGTTTGGAATGGAACCGCACGCTTCACACTTGGTTACTTGTGCAGTTGCATCCGGAGGGCTGTCGGCCAGAAGAAACCTTCCGGAAAGCTTTGCGGCAAGTGCTTTGCGCCAATGTGGTGACCACATATGCCTCCATGTATCTCTCGCCAACAGCTTCGTCCATCTTCCGCAAATACACTTCAATTTCACACCGTTGAGTCTTCTTCTGTACAGTGTGTTGTCAACAAACTGGTACATACTTGACTGCCGGGCTACTCTTTCCGCTTCTTCTTGCTCTTCGGGAAGTTCTCCTGTCTGAAGGAAATGAACAATCTGCTGTGCCCATGCTGGAGCTTGTGGCTCGACAACAAGGACTAAAGGCACATCTGCTGCTGCGGGAACATCTTCTTCTACGGCAAGAACCTGCGGCTCAGCCGGAGCTTGATGTTCCCCGACAAGCGTGCCGGAGCAAAGCTTGTCGGGAGCGTCTGCTTCAACGAAACAAGCTCTGGGGCTTGTCGGAGCAGACTGCTCCTCAGCACTCTTGGTGTTGATCTTGGGGACCTTCGCGGCGGCAGCTTCGGGTAGCTCGGTCGGGAAGTAGTCACCGGAAATCAACTTCCTCTTCTTGTTCAGCCCAGTTGTTGGTGTTACGGTTGGTTGAGTCAGCTTGAGCACGAAGATCCCTGGTTCCACAGGTAACTTGAGTGCGGCGCACTTTGACAGGCCATCAGCAATATCATTCTGAGCTCTTGGAACATGTTCCATTTGCAGGCCTTCAAAGTGCTCTTCTAGCTTTCTCACTTCATCGACGTAGGATTCCATCAACGGACTCTGATAATCTTTGTTTACTTGGCGGACGACAAGCTGCGAGTTACCCCTGACAATGAGCTTCTTGATCCCAAGGTCTACCGCAATCCTGAGACCGGCAAGCAAACCTTCATACTCTGCAGTATTGTTTGTTGCTTGCTCCTTGGGAAAGTGCATCTGGACTATGTACTTGAGGTGCTCTCTGGTGGGTGCGATAAGCAGCACGCCGGCACCGGTGCCTTGCAGCGAGAAGGCACCATCAAAATACATCAGCCACTCTTTGCTTGCTTCCTTGACGGGGATGCTCGTCTCTGGAATTTCTTCATCTTGTGTCGGCGTCCATTCTGCTATGAATTCTGCCAATGCTCTGCTTTGGATAGATGAAGTGCTTTCAAACTTGAGGCCAAAGCTTGACAGTTCCAGTGCCCACTCGACAATCCTGCCTGTTGCTTCTGGATTTTGCAATATCCTCTTCAGCGGAAAGCGAGTGACGACTGTGATCTCATGTGCTTGGAAGTAATGGCGTAGCTTTCTCGAGGCCATGAGAAGGCCGAAAAGCAGTTTCTGCACACCAGAGTACCTTGACCTAGCCCCCTGCAGAAGGGAACTGACGAAGTACACTGGGCGCTGCACCATCCTTTTCTGAATCTTCTCGCAATCCTGCGCAGACCCGTCCTTGTCGGGACCAGAGCTTGACGGCAAAGCCCCCTGCTTGTCGCTGGATGCATCTGCCTTGGTTGTCGGCTCATCTTCCGCCTCCCTCTCCTCTACTAATGCAGCACTAACCACTTGATTGGTTGCCGCTATATATAGCAGCAACTTCTCTTGTGGCTTAGGTGCGACAAGTATTGGAGTGGAGGACAGGTACCTCTTCAAGTCCTGCAGTGCAGTCTCTGCTTCGGGAGTCCATTTCATTGGACCTGCCTTTTTCAAAATTTTGAAAAATGGCAGGGCGCGCTCAGCAGACTTAGAGATAAACCTGCTGAGAGCAGCCACGCAACCGCAAGTCTTCGTGACATCCTTGACGCGCTTTTGGTGCTTCAATCTGCTCAATGGCCTTGATCTTGTTGGGATTGGCTTCAATTCCTCGCGGAGACACAAAGAACCCGAGAAGCTTGCCGGAAGGGACTCCAAACACGCACTTCTCGGGGTTGAGCTTGAGGTTGATCTTGCGCAGATTTGCAAAGGTCTCATCTAAATCTTGGACCAGAGTTGCTTTGTCCTTGCTCTTGACCACTATGTCATCCATGTAGGCTTCTACATTTCTGTGCATTTGCGGCTCAAAAGCGTCATGGACCGCTCTTGCAAACGTTGAACCAACATTCTTCAAACCAAAAGGCATCCGTATGAAACAGTATGTGCCACATGGAGTAAAGAATGCAGTTTTCTCCTCATCCTCTTCTGCCATGAAGATCTGATGATATCCTGAGTATGCATCAAGAAATGAAAGAAAATCACACCCAGCCGTGGAGTCAACAATCTGGTCGATGCGTGGCAAGGGAAATGGGTCTTTGGGACAAGCTTTATTAACATCCGTGAAGTCAATACAAAGTCTCCATTTCCCATTAGCCTTGCGTACAACTACCGGATTGGCCAACCACGTGGGATGGAGCACTCCTCTGACAAGGCCTGCTGCTTCCAACTTCTTGATCTCTTCTGCAATGAACTCTTGGCGCTCCACTGCCTCAATTACTTTCCTGGGAACACCGGGGATGTCAGACGGTTGCCGTGCAAACACATCGACATTCGCCCGTAGGAAAGCAACGAGCTCGCCTTCCTATTTAGGGTCGAGAGTGGCACTGATGGTGAATGTACCACCAGTGCCGTCCTCCTTGGCGGACACCTTCTTGGTCTTCGGTGGAGCTGCCATCGTCTTCTTGCACTTGCCGGTGGAGCTCGATGGTGCGTCCTCGACGGTAGCGCAGCACTCCGAAAAGGTGCTCTTGCCGGAGTGGGCATCAGAGCTCTTGCCGGACTTGGTCTTCTTCTTCCCCCCGGGAGCTTCAGCGGCAAGTGATTTGCTATCTGTCGCGGCTGCTGCTTCCCGGTAAATCTTGTCGGCGCAGATAAGAGCATCTTTCTTGTCGCTATGAACAGAAATGACGCTTATCGGGCCGGGCATCTTGAGCAAGTTGTATGCATAATGAGAGGCTGCCATGAACTTGGCGAGTGCTGGACGGCCAAGTATCCCATTGTAGGGCAATGGGAAATCAGTGACGTCGAACGTGACCCTCTCAGTCCTGAAGTTTAGCTCGCTGCCAAATGTTACCGGCAACGTGATCTTCCCTTTCGGCTTGCTCCTTCCTGGGTTGATTCCTTGGAACGTGCCAGTCTCTTCGAGCTCGCTGTCAGGGATTTGAAGCTTCTGGGGTACTGCGGAGGAGATCAGGTTTAAGCCGGCCCCGCCGTCAACTAGCACCTTGGTGACCTTGAGGTTGCGGATAGTTGGTGAGACCAACATCGGCAAGCACCCGACCGCAGTTATGCGATCAGGGTGGTCCTCAATATCAACGATGATAGGCGTGCTTGACGACTTCAGAGGCTTGCGCGACTCTACGGATGGTTCTGCTGCATTAACCTCCCGCATCCACTTTTTGAGTTGGCGGTGCGAGGTATGCAGAGAAGCACCACCGTCAACGCAGAGGACCTCTGTTGCTTTCTGAAACTCCTGCTCATCAGCTTCGTCATCCTCCATATCTTCATCGTCATCATCTTCTTCGTCCTTGTCGCGGCCGCGGGGAGGTCTGTCTCCTTGCCGCTGCTTGGCCTTGCCGCGGCGTCCTCCCCGGCCGGGTCGCATCTTGCCAGCTGTCCCAGCACCCTCCTGGGCCTTCTCCTTATCGCGCCGCTCGTACTCAGCTTTCTGCAGTTCAACAAGCTGCTCAACTTTCTTGCAGCTCTGGAGGTCATGGCCCTTGGTGCGGTGAATCTTGTAGTACTGTTTGTTGGAGCTATCCTGCTTGTCGACGGCCGCCACAGCTTGGCGGTCGGTGTCAGTGGCAACCTCCTTGCCGGAGCCACCAGCCTTAGCCTTGGCGCCACCCCCGTTGCCGGACTGCTCGACAACTAGTACCTCTTTGTGCTTCTTCTTTCTGTTGTTCCGCCGCCGGCTCTTCCTTGCCGGGGCGGTCTCCCCACTGCCGATCCTGCTTCCGCATTCTCTCCCGAGTCTCTCTCCTTCCTCAAAGACGTGCACACTTGTCGGCCAGGGCGTATAGCTCACTGACGTCCTTGACTTTGCACATCGCCATCTCCTCCCTCATCCTGCGGTTCCGCATGTTCTGATGGAACGCGCTGATCACCGCGGCAGGGTGGACATCTGGGATGTTGTAATGCACACGGCTGAATCTCTGGATGAACTTGCGCAGGGACTCTCCTTCCTTCTGGGCGAGCAGGTGAAGGTCACTCTCTTGGCCATGAGGCTTGTGGCCGCCTGTGAAGGCGCCAACAAACTGATGGCATAAATCTGCCCTAGAGGATATGGAACTGCCCGGTAAGTGCATGAGCCAAGATCTGACATTTGGCTTCAGTACCAGCGGGAAGTAGTTGTCGAGGATCTTGTCGTCTCGTCCCCCTGCAGCCTGCACCGCAATGGTGTAGATGCTGAGGAACTCTCAGGGATGCGTCCTGCCATCATACTTCTCTAGCACGTCTGGCTTGAAATTTTTCTTGTCGGGCCACTGGACTTGCCGCAGCTCACGAGTGAACGCAGGGCAACCTACCGCGTACGGCAAGTCACCTGGTTCCCCTGGCGCTTGCATGTCGACAGTGGGTCCAGCGCGCTGGTCGGATTGATGCCGCGCTTCTCTTCGGCGCTCGATGCGAGTTCGAGCGTCTTCTTCTTGCCGTTCTTGAAGAACTTGGCGCTGGTCGCGACGAGCTCGCGAATCCGACGACGCAGTGGAGTCGCTGTCGAGGTGGATCCGACGAGTCGGCGATCTTGGCCTTCTGGATGGGAATGCATGGTGGTTGCACCCCCATAGGTTTCGTCGCCACCGGCTCGTGCCTTGTCGTCTCGCCGCGGCAAGGATGCAGTTGGTTGCCGTGGAGTGTCGCCGTTGGCAAAGCCAATGAGACTTGGAATGGTGGCCCTCCATTCGTCGACCTTGTCAGCCGTTGGAGGGTAATCCAGGAGCAGTTGAGCTCGCGCCAAAGCTTCCGCTTGAGTGGTGGGCGGCAATGGCGAACGGTGCGAGGAGCGGGATATGCTCGGACTTCTAAATATATTAGAAGGAGCAGCATCCCGTCCAGGCGACCGTGCCCCGCTCATACCAGCCTGTTGACGCGCGAGCTGCTCTTGAGCGTCCCTGGATCCACCAGCTCGATCTTGGCCCAACGAACGCATGGCGCTGCGAGCACCATGACGTTGTCGGACCCGCGCCTCCTGAGATGGATGCGGTACGTATCCGGACACCGAAGTCTGCGCCGCCTTGTCCTTGGACTTGGCAGTGTCGTGGGCTCCCTCGACGACGCCCGTTCCTCCGCCAGCGTCTTCCCCACCACTCGTCAGCTCCGGTGGTGGTGGGTTTGACGCGTACGGCTCTGCTGCCGCCGAAGCCTTCTTCTTTGGAGGCATGTTGATGAAGATGATGAAGATGTTGCTCGTGTGAACGCCGGATCAGGTTCACACAGCCTCGATGCCCCCTACCCTGGCGCGCCAAAGATGTCGGGGAAGCTGATCGTGACCCACGGACACCTATGGGACCGAGTCCCTTTTGGTTCGATGGGGGGCGGAGATTGCACGAAGAGTAGATCGAGGAGATGCACACGAGCAGATTTACCCAGCTTCGGAGCTCTCCGGAGAGATAATACTCCTACTGCTGCTTGTCTGATTATTTGTGTTCTTGCTAGGGAGCGATGAGAGCTACAAAACCTAGCTTGAGTGTGTCTAGTCTCGAATGAGTCGAATCTGCGAATGAACCGAACCCCCCTCTACGTTGCACACGGGCCTCCTTTTATAGGCTCAAAGGGGTCACCACAGGTGGCAACGTAGATGAGGGCAAAATGGGAAAATGAGCTGCGGTTGGTACAGCTACTTTGTACAGTGTACAGTGGATTCTACCTAACTCTGGCGGCAAGGGACAAGAGTAATAAATGCCCGTCTATGTTGCCTGAACAGTGCGGAAAGGGACCGTTAGGGACGCCACCGTTCGCCATGATGGCACCCCAGTCAGCGCCGCTTATCGCTGCTCTCCGCTGGCTGCACAGCCTCTTGACACGCACGCCTGGGACGGCCCCATGGCGACAAGTTGATAGATGAGCTGGAGCGGAGATGAAGAGAGGTTGCCTGCCGCGGCAAGCACCTTGCCGCGGCTAACTCCTTGTCGCGCTCGGGAGCTTGTCGCCTCGAGCCTTCCCGCAAGCTCCTCTTGCCGGGTCTTGTCTTCTGCGTGCCTTGGGTGGCCTTCCCGGCAAGCTCCTCTTGCCGGGGCCTTGTTTCCTTAGTTAAACACTTTGTTCTTGAATGGCTCCAAAGGAACCACGGAGGATCTTTGCGGTCACTAGGCAAGCCTTGCCGCGGGGTGCTGCGACTGCCCGTGCACGAGTTCGGGATACTAGGGTACCCCTACTCTAGTACACCGACAGTAGTAGAAGTAATAAGTTGGCGACACAACTTCATGGAGACACGATGATGGAGATCATGGTGTCATGCCAGTGACGATGATGATCATGGAGCCCCGAAGATGGAGATCAAAAGGAGCAAAATGATATTGGCCATATCATGTCACTATTTGATTGCATGTGATGTTTGTCATGTTTATACATCATATTTGCTTAGAACGACGGTAGTAAATAAGATGATCCCTCATTAAAATTTCAGAAAGTGTTCCCCTAACTGTGCACCGCTATGAAAGTTCGTTGTTTCAAGCACCACGTGATGATCGGGTGTGATAGATTCTTACTTTCACATACAACGGGTGTAAGCCAGATTTACACACGCGAAACACTTAGGTTAACTTGACGAGCCTAGCATGTACAGACATGGCCTCAGAACACAAGAGACCGAAAGGTCGAGCATGAGTCGTACGGAGGATACGATCAACATGAAGATGTTCACCGATGATGACTAGTCCGTCTCACGTGATGATCGGACACGGCCTAGTTGACTCGGATCATGTAATCACTTAGATGACTAGAGGGATGTCTATCTGAGTGGGAGATCATGAGATGAACTTAATTATCCTGAACATAGTCAAAAGATCTTTGCAAATTATGTCGTAAGCTTGCGCTTTAGTTCCACTGTTTTAGATATGTTCCTAGAGAAAATATAGTTGAAAGTTGACAGTATAGCAATTGTGCGATCAGTAGAAAGCTTATGTCCTTAATGCACCGCTCAGTGTGCAGAACCCCAAACGTTGTCTGTGGATGTTGCGAACATCTGACATACACGTTTTGATAACTACGTGATAGTTCAGTTAAACGGTTTAGAGTTGAGGCACCAAAGAAGTTTTCGAAATGTCGCAGAACATATGAGATGTTTCGAGGGCTGAAATTGAGATTTCAGGCTCATGCCCACGTCAGAGGTATAAGACCTCCGATGATTTTCTTAGCCTGCAAACTAAGGGAGAAAAGCTCAATCATTGAGCTTGTGCTCAGATTGTCTGAGTACAACAATCACTTGAATCGAGTGGGAGTTGATCTTCCAGATGAGATAGTGATGTTTCTCCAAAGTCATTGCCACCAAGATGCTAGAGCTTCATGATGAACTATAACATATCAGGGATAGATATGATGATCCTTGAGATATTCGCGATGTTTGACACCGCGAAAGTAGAAATCAAGAAGGAGCATCAATTGTTGATGGTTGGTGAAACCACTAGTTTCAAGAAGGGCAAGGGCAAGAAGGGATACTTCATGAAACGGCAAATCAGCTGCTGCTCTAATGAAGAAACCCAAGGTTGAACCCAAACCCGAGACTAAGTGCTTATGTAATAAGGGAAACATCCACTGGAGCAGAATTACCCTAGATACTTCGTAGATGAGAAGGCTGGCAAGGTCGATAAAGTATGTTGGATATACATTAAGTTATTGTGTACTTTACTAGTACTCCTAGTAGCACTAGGGTATTAGATACCGGTTCGGTTGCTAAGTGTTAGTAACTCGAAATAAAAGGCTACGGAATAAACGGAGACTAGCTAAAGGTGAGCTGACGATATGTGTTGGAAGTGTTTCCAAGTTTGATGTGATCAAACATCACACGCTCCCTCTACCATCAAGATTAGTATTAAACCAGAATAATTGTCATTTGGTGTTTGCGTTGAGCATAGACATGATTGGATTATGTCTATCGCAATACGGTTATTCATTTAAGGAGAATAATGGTTACTCTATTTATTTGAATACTACCTTCAATGGTCTTGCACCTAAAGGAATGGTTTATTGCATCTCGATCGTAGTGATACACATCTTCATGCCACAAGATATAAGATAGTAATGATAGTACCACTTACTTGTGGCACTGCCATGTAAGTCATATTGGTGTAAAACGCATGAAGAAGCTCCATGTTGATGGATCTTTGGACTCACTCGTTTTTGAAAAGTTTGAGACATGCGAACCATGTCTATTGGTGTATACGCATGAAGAAACTCCATGCAGATGGATCGTTTGGACTCACTTGATTTTGAATCACTTGAGATATGCAAATCATACCACATGGGCAAGATGACCTGAAAAGCCTCGGTTTCAAAGAAGATGGAACAAGATAGCAACTTGTTGGAAGTAACACATTTTGATGTGTGCAGTCCAATGAGTGCTGAGGCATGCAATGAATATCGTTATGTTCTTACTTCACAGATGATTCGAGTAGATGTTGAGTATATTTACTTGATGAAACACAAGTCTGAATTATTGAATGGTTCAGGTAATTTTAGAGTGAAGTTAAATATCATCGTGACAAGAGGATAAAATGTCTATGATATGATCATAGAGATGAGTATCTGAGTTACGAGCTTTGGCACACAATTGAGACATTGTGGAAATTGTTTCACAATAAATACCGCCTGGAACACCATAGTGTGATGGTGTGTCCGAACATCATAGTTGCACCCTATTGGATATGGTGCGTACCATGATGTCTCTTATCGAATTACCACTATTGTTCATGGGTTAGGCATTAGAGACAACCGCACTCACTTTAATAGGGCACCACATAATTCCATTGAGACGACACCGTTTGAACTATGGTTTGGAGAAACCTAAATTGTCGTTTCTTAAAAGTTTGGGGCTGCGACGCTTATGTGAAAAAGTTTCAGGTTGATAAGCTCGAACCCAAAGCGGATAAAATGCATCTTCATAGGACACCCAAAACAGTTGGGTATTCCTCCTAATTCAGATCCGGAAGCAATAGGGATTGTTTCTTGAATCGGGTCCTTTCTCGAGGAAAAGTTTCTCTCGAAAGAATTGAGTGGGAGGATGGTGGAGACTTGATGAGGTTATTGAACCGTCACTTCAACAAGTGTGTAGCAGGGCACAGGAAGTTGTTTCGGTAGCGCCTACACCAATTGAAGTAGAAGCTTATGATAGTGATCATGAAGTTTTGGATCAAGTCACTACTGCACTCGAGGGGACAAGGATGCGATTACTTCAGAGTGGTACAGTAATCCTATCTTGAAGGTCATGTTGCTAGACAACAATGAACCTACGAGCTATGGGGAAGCGATGGTGGGCTCATATTCCGACAAATGGTTAGAAGCCATGAAATCCGAGATAGGATCCATGTATCAGAACAAAGCATGGACTTTGGTGGACTTGCCCGATGATCGGTAAGCCATTGAGATAAATGGATCTTTAAGAAGAAGACGGACGTGGACGGTAATGTCACCGTCTATGAAGCTCAACTTGTGGCGAAGAGTTTTTCACAAGTTCAAGGAGTTGACTATGATGAGATTTTCTCATCCGTAGCGATGCTTAAGTCCGTCGGAATCATGTTAGCATCAGCTGCATTTATGAAATCTAGCAGATGGATGTCAAAACGAGTTTCCATACCAGTCTTCGTAAGGAAAGATTGTATGTGATACAATCAGAAAGTTTTTTTTCGATCCTAAGGATGCTAAAAGGCATGCTGGCTCCAGCGATCCTTCTAAGACCTGGAGTAAGCATCTCGGAGTTGGAATGTGCGATTTGATGAGATGATCAAAGATTTTGGGTTTATACAAAGTTTATGAGAAACTTGTATTTCCAAAGAAGTGAGTGGGAGCACTATAGAATTTCTGATGAGTATATGTTGTTGACATATTGTTGATCAGAAGTGATGTAAAATTTCTGGAAAGCATATAGGGTTGTTTGAAAAGTGTTTTTTAATGGAAAACCTGGATTAGGCTACTTAAACAATAAGCATCAAGATCTATAAGATAGATCAAAATGTTTAATAATACTTTCAAATGAGCACATACCTTGACATAATCTTGAAGGTGTTCAAGATGGATCAGTCAAAGAAGGAGTTCTTGCCTGGGTTGTAAGGTATGAAGTTAAGAGTTAAAGCTTGACCACGGCAGAAAAGAGAGAAAGGACGAAGGTCGTCCCCTATGCCTTAGACGTAGGCTCTACAGTATGCTATGCTGTGTACCGCACCTGATGTGTGCCTTGCTACATATCTGGCAAGAGGGTACAAAGGTGATCAAGGAGTGGATCACCAGATAGCGGTCAAAATTATCCTTAGAGGAATAAGGATATGTTTCTCGGTTATGGAGGTGATAAAGAGTTCGACGTAAAGAGTTGCGTCGATGCAAGCTTAACACCTATCCTAATGACTCTGAGTAGCAAACCGGATACGTATAGTGGAGCAACCATTTGGAATAGCTCCAAGTGGAGCGTGGAAGCAGCATTTACAATATGACCTAGAGATTTGCGAAGTACATACGGATCTGAATGTTGCAGATCCGTTGACTAAAACCTCTCTTACAAGCAAAACATGATCAAACCCCAGAACTCATTGAGTCTTAATCACATGATGATGTGAACTAGTAGATGTTGGTCACATGGTGATGTGACCTGTGAGTGTTAATCACATGGCGATGTGAACTAGATTATTGACTCTAGTAAAAGTGGGAGACTGTTGGAAATATGCCCTAGAGGCAATAATAAATTAGTTAATTATTATATTTCCTTGTTCATGATAATCGTTTATTATCCATGCTATAATTGTATTGATAGGAAACTCAGATACATGTGTGGGTACATGGACAACACCATGTCCCTAGTAAGCCTCTAGTTGACTAGCTCGTTGATCAATAGATGGTTACAGTTTCCTGACCATGGACATTGGATGTCGTTGATAATGGGATCACATCATTAGCAGAATGATGTGATGGACAAGACCCAATCCTAAGCCTAGCACAAAGATCGTAGTTCGATGCTAAAGCTTTTCTAATGTCAAGTATCTTTTCCTTAGACCATGAGATTGTGCAACTCCGGATACCGTAGGAATGCTTTGGTGTACCAAACGTCACAACGAATCGGGTGGCTATAAAGGTGCACTATAGGTATCTCCGAAAGTGTCTGGGTTGGCACGAATCGAGATGGATTTGTCACTCCGTGACGGAGAGGTATCTCTGGGCCCACTCGGTAGGACATCATCATAATGTGCACAATGTGACCAAGGGGCTGATCACGGATGATGTGTTATGGAACGAGTAAAGAGACTTTCCGTAATGAGATTGAACAAGGTATCGCCATACCGACGATCGAATCTCGGCAAGTACAATACCGCTAGACAAAGGGAATTGTATACGGATTGATTGAGTCCTTGACATCGCGGTTCATCCGATGAGATCATCGTGGAACATGTGGGAGCCAACATGGGTATCCAGATCCCGCTGTTGGTTATTGACCGGAGAACGCCTCGGTCATGTTCAGATGGTTCCCGAACCCGTAGGGTCTCTACACTTAAGGTTCGATGACGCTAGGGTTATAAAGGAAGTTTGTATGTGGTTACCGAATGTTGTTCGGAGTCCCGGATGAGATCTCGGACGTCACGAGGAGTTCCGGAATGGTCCGGAGGTAAAGATTTATATATGGAAAGTTGTTGTTCGGGTTCCGGGAAAAGTTCGGGTTTTTCCGGTATTGTACCGGGAAGCTTCCAGAAGGTTCCGGATGGGTCCGGAGGTCCGGAAAATGTTCCACCACGTCCAATACAGAAGCATGGGCTGTAAGGGGGCGCCCTAGCCTTAATGGGCCAGGGGCACCAGCCCCCCCAAGGCCCATGCGCATGGGAGAGGGGAAACCCTAAGGGGGAGGGCCTCCACTTGACTTGGGAGGCACTCCTCCCCCCTTTGCCGCCCCCTAGATGGGATCTAGGGCTGGCCGCCGCCCCTAGGGGTGGAACCCTAGGTGGGGGCGCAGCCCCCCCCCCACCCCTCTCCCCCTATATATAGTGGAGGCAAAGGGGCAGCCCAACACACGAAGTTCTTCTCATGTTGGGGCAGCCCTACCTCTCTTTCTCCTCATATCTCGCGGTAATTGGCGAAGCCCTGCTGGATCACCACGCTCCTCCACCACCACCACGCCGTTGTGCTGCTGCTGGATGGAGTCTTCCCCAACCTCTCCCTCTCTCCTTGCTGGTCAAGGCATGGGAGACGTCACCGGGCTGTACGTGTGTTGAACGCGGAGGTGCCGTCCGTTTGGCACTAGGATCTCCGGTGATTTGGATCACGACGAGTACGACTCCTTCAACCCCATTCTCTTGAACGCTTCCGCTTAGCGATCTACAATGGTATGTAGATGCACTCTCCTTCCCCTCGTTGTTGGTTTCTCCATAGATAGATCTTGATGACACGTAGGAAAATTTTGAATTTCTGCTACGTTCCCCAACAATCAAACCCTAACAAAACTAACTCGATTACATGGTAAATCTCATCCAACCCATCACCGTCCAGCAAGCCTACGATGGAATTACTCACGCACGGCGGTGAGCATCATGAGATTGGTGATGGAGGATGGTTGATGATGACAATGGTGACGAATCCCCCTCTCCGGTGCCCCGAACGGACTCCAGATCAGCCATCCCGAGAGAGATTAGGGCTTGGCGGCGGCTCCGTATCGTAAAACGCGATGAATCTTTTTTCTCTGATTTTTTTCTCCATGAAAGCAAATATATGGACTTGGAGTTGAGGTCGGTGGACATCCAGGGGGCCCACGAGGCAGGGGGCGCGCCTCCCACCCTCGTGGACAGGGTGTGGGCCCCCTAGCCTTGATTCTTTCGCGAGTATTTTTTATATTTCCAAAAATAATCTCAGTTGATTTTCAGGTCATTCTGAGAACTTTTGTTTCCGCACAAAGATACCACCATGGCAATTCTGCTGAAAACAGCGTCAGTCCGGGTTAGTTTCATTCAAATCATGCAAGTTAGAGTCCAAAACAAGGGCAAAAGTGTTTGGAAAAGAACATACGACGGAGACGTATCAATACCCTCAGCCTTGAGGGTGAACTACTCCCTCCTCGTCATGGAGAGTGCCGGGATGATGAAGATGGCCACCGGTGAGGGTTCCCCCCTCCGGCAGGGTGCTAGAACAGGGTCCCGATTGGTTTTTGGTGGCTACATAGGCTTGCGGCGACGGAACTCCCGATCTAGGTTATTTTCTGGATCTTTCAGTATTTATAGGAATTTTTGGCGTGGGGAACAAGTTAGGGGGGGTCTCCGGGCTGTCCACGAGGCAGGGGGCGCGCCCAGGGGGGTGGGCGCACCACCCACCCTCATGGTCAGCCCGGGACTCTTGTCCCAACTCCGATTCTCCGTGGTCTTCTTTTGGTCCATAAAAAATCATCAAAAACTGGCATGTCAATTGGACTCCATTTGGTATTCCTTTTCTGCGATACTCAAAAACAAGGAAAAAACAGAAACTGACACTGGGCTCTAGGTTAATAGGTTAGTCCCAAAAATCATATAAAGTAGCATATAAATGCATATAAAACATCCTAGATGGATAATATAATATCATGGAACAATAAAAAATTATAGATACGTTGGAGACGTATCAATCTCCAACTTGTGGCTTGCACACATTCATTTTTTTTCTCCAACTATTTGCGTGTGCGCATTCATCACTTTGCTCCGTTCTTTGATTTTGAGCCTTCCATCATTTGAAGAAATCGAGTATGCAGTATGGTAAGCCTTCGAAGGAGTTGGTCATATTCTAACCATATGCATATCACCTTCGGTAAATAGCATGTCAGGCACAACCTGCTTCGGGAGCCTCTATTCAAAAACGAAGTAGTAACATATATAGTTAGCAATGTAGTTTACTTAAGAATAATGTATGCAATGAAGTTACCATCATTAACAAAATTTTACCAAGTTTTTGGCAATGAAGTTACCATCAAGCAATTTATGGACTAGTGGCACATATCTAGTATAATTTGGGCTGATAGAGTGACTGGTTTTGAAGGCCTCAACATCTTCTATGAATGAGACAAGATAACCTTTCTCCTCAGAATTAAGCTTGGAGTCATAGTTGTAGTATGTGTTGTCTACTACCTTCCGAGTATTTCTTGAAGATAAGAAATAAGCTGACAATTATAAATAAATAAGTTTAGTACAGACCAACACCAAATGTTTTAAATTTAACAACATAAATTACTGAACTTAACAAATTAGTTTGACAAACTCACATCTAGGTAAAACTGGAGGCATATCCACATCCACCTAGATGTCGATATTATCATCATGATCATAATCTTCGGGACGAATATCGAATCTTGTCGTGGAATTGTCACGGCAGATGTCCTCTTGCAAGGACTTAGTCGTGGAGCCATCGCAACTAGGAAGCTTAAAGGGGTTAATCGGGACAAAGGAAATGAGAGGGTTATACTAGTTCAGCCCCTTACTGTGAAGGTAAGGCCTACGTCTAGTTGGGTTGGAATTGCTTGGTGTTTCGATAACCAGGAAGTGAGACACGCTATGCCCGTCTCTCGAGGAGTTGTTTCTTGCCCTAAGCCGCCAGCGGGTCGTCCCCTTATATACACGGGTGGACGCCCTGCGGTCTACAGAGTCCCGGCCGGCTCATAAACAGTGTCCGACTCGGTGACTAGTTAATTCTACCTTATGATACAAGTCATGTCATCTTGGCGATTTACTGCTATGGGCCTTAAGCCGCCAATGGGCCTTACACCCTTTATTGAACCGCTATCTTCATGCTTGGCCTCTGGGCTTCTGTTAAGATAAGTCTTCTTTGCGTAACCCGGCCCCTCCTGGCCGGCTTACTCAAATAATTATATCCCCAACATTAGGCCCCAGATTGATTTGAACCTATTCATGTCAATCTTAAAATACCTTTAAGAAATAAACATTCGGCCTTCTGGTTGTGCAAAAGGTTTTTTAACCCGCCATGACGTCATCTCCTGGATCCGCGTTACCCCGCCATGACGTCACTTTTACTTAAATCCATTTTTTATTCCGCCATATCCTCCAACGGATCTTTGCCTTTACTGACCATTCCAAAAACCGAGGCATCGGGGCAGCTGGATAATGATGTCTAGCCTCCTCGTTTCTCGCGCCGTCTCAGTCAGCCATTCCTTATAAATAGGCATGACTTAGGTCTTTTCCATTCTCCCCCTTTCGGTCATCTTCTTCCTCTTGCTGCTTTTCTGCTGCTCGAGCTTCGCCGCCACCGCCGGGGATCTCCTCGTCATCACCAACTCAGGCCGCTGCATCAACCTGATTTGACCAGAAAAACGCGACGGATCTCCGCAGAAACTCTGCATCTGTAAGTTTTTCCCTCCCTCTTCCTCACATCTGCCCTAGTGATTTTCGAGTTCGTCGGTGTTCGTCGCCGTTCGTCACGAACCCTTGATAGATTCCACCTCTGACGCCTTTTTCTGATCTTTAAACAGTTTAAAACTGCTGCGGTAGCTGTTTCACACCCGTTTCCAAATGCACATAGATCCCTTTCCATTGCACAGAGGCCCCGTTCGAGCCTATGAGCTTCATCTGTGTCAGTTCTAGGTCTACAAATTTTTCTTTTCCAAGCGACTGTTTGATCCAAAATAATAACTGTGACTTGTGAAACCTGTTTGTTCCACACTTAGCCAAAAAAACTGCATCTGTTAAATCTGTTTCACACGATAGCTCCTGTAGCCGGTTTAAGAAGACACACTGATTGTCAGCTTTGCTTGCTTCCCGCAGCTTGAGAAAATTTAACTGCCTTTGATACCTGTAGCGGCTTAAATATCACTGCATAGTTACCCATATGTCATTAGGCCCCTTCTTAAGCCGCCATTTTTAATAGACTTACAATGTTTTCCTCCGGGTTAAATTTGAACCGGAACTTCTTATTTTGTCATAGGCTTCAATTTATACAATGGCACCCAAGGCTCCCAAAGCTCCTGTGACCTGCAACTGGGTCAAATCCATCGTTATGTAAAGCACTTTGTCTGACTTTGTGAAATCCGGCCATCTGCCCAAGAGAGAGATCATGTCTTATCGTGCTCCTAACCCGTCAGAGGAGAAACCTCAACCCAAGGAGGGGGAGGTGATCGTATTTACTGATCACATGAACCGGGGCTTCGCTCCACCTGGTTCAAAATTCTTCGGGATGTTTTGCATTTCTTCGATCTCAGACTTCAAGACATCGGGCCCAATTCCGTGTCAAATATTTGCAACTTCCAAGTTTTCTACGAGGTGTACCTTGGAGAGGAACCCAGCATACTTTTATTCAGAGAATTGTTTTACTTAAACCGGCAGAACGAACGTGCCAACGGGCCCAGTCTGGAACTTGGTGGTATCTCAATTCAGCGGCGGAGAGACTGCCTTTTTCCTTATGCTGAACTGCCGAGTCATCCAAAGGATTGGAATCATACGTGGTTTTACTGCGAGGATACTTCTCCGGCTGACGAAAATCCTCTGCCCGGCTTTCGCGCCTTGCGCCTTGAATCCAACCACCCACTGCCGGATAAACTGACTGCTGTTGAGCGTCTGCCACTTGCTCCCACCATTAGCTAAATCAAAGCTCTTTTGGGAAACGGCTTAGATGGTGCCGACCTGGTCCGGGTTTGGTTCGCTTGGCGGGTGATTCCGTTAAGCCGCCGCCCTGGCTTAATGTGCACCTACTCAGGCGAGAAGAATGACCCACTACATCATAGTCCCTACGACTTACCAGATGATGTTGTGGAGGCTACAACCTAGACATTGTTGAAAGAGGGCACAGTAACTAGTAACGCCTTTGGCTTACTTCCCTTCTGCAAGAAGAACCCAGCCCCCGAAGTGAGTCATCAACTTCATTGAATACTCTTTATTATATGACACCTTGATTTTACTCATAATCCTTTATTATTTTTCACAGGCTGATGACGACTTCTGGAAGGTCAAATACGACCATGAGGCGGCAAAAAAAGCCAGAGCGGCAAAAAGAACTGAGAGGAAAGCCGCCAAGACGGGAACTTCAAGGAAAAGGAAGCCAAGTACTTCCGATTTACTTAAATTGGATGACACCTCTAACGACGAAGAAGAGGTAATCCTTAATTATCCTAACTCCTTTATCATTATCTTATTGACACTCTGCCCTTTCAGGAGGATACGGGGAACAGCCAAGCGGCTGACGAAGAGGTAACTATAATCTCCTCCGACTCAGAGCCTTTGCCAAAGCCAAAAATCCGAAGGGTAACCCGGAAAGTACGATTTTCACATCCTTTGGCTTACCAAGATCCTCAATGCCTTTTGAAGCAACAACAATTTGAAAGCCGGAGGCAGACCAGAACCAGCAAGGATATAGAGCTATCCTCCGGCTTACCTTACGTAACCAGGAAGTGTCGGGTTGAGGTTATCTCTGATTTACGTTCTGTTTATCCTTTGGTGGGTTTAATTCGTCAACCTCTCAATTCATCTGACTCCAATTATCAGGATACCTCTCCTTCCTCCGGGGAGTCTATGCAATCTAACAAGCCGGCTTTCAAAACCGCCCCTGGGTAATGTAACCTTGTTTACCTTATGTTGTACCTTACTCATGCTTTTGTACTCATCCTTTCTACCTTGTCCACAGTGTGCAAGTGAAGCCCAGTAAGAGGGCAAAAAAGAATAAGCCATCCCAAGACCCGGTAGTAACTGAACCGGAACTCGGAACAGCCGCCCCTGACACTTCCACTCATCAACCGCGGCCTGAACCGGCTTATGAAATTCCAGGACCATACTCTGATCCGCCCGCTGAAGAAACTTTTGGCGGCTCTGATAAGCCGGAAACTCCTAGCCCGGTCAAGACAATTGATCCGGATGTTGAAATTACCAAGACTCGGTTTGTCGAGCCAAGTCAGCCCTCCGTCCTTGCCAAGTGTTCTACCAAAGAAGAGCTTTTGGAGCGCCGAAAGGCCAAATTAGACATTGCAGATTATACTCATTTGAGCATTGGAGATATAGTCTCTAGCTATATCAATCAAGTACATAGCAGCCTTGACCTGGAAGTTAATATGGTAAAGCAAATACAGCAAAAATCTGAGGTATAATTTATGCTACTTTCTTTAGCCATACTTACTGTATCAGCCCCCAAGTCTATTGCTTATAAATAAATATGTTGTAGACTTAGAAATCTGCCTAGTACTGGTTTGTCCGGCTTATAAAGAAGATATTTAACCCGGTTGTAACATGATACCTTGAATTTGCGATACACATTAGCCCCCAAGTGTCAAGTATATTTGCTTGCAAAGTGCTTGCACTACAAAAAGAATACACTTCCGTGATGATACGTGTTTGTCACAGTAGGTCGCGTTTTTTTCATGCATGTACATCCATGACAAATTTATGACAGAATCAAGATAGTCATACATGTGCTGTCGTAGAAGTGTTCCATGACATTACCAAAATTATCATCACGGAAGTGTCCACTACCATGACGATAAATCGCGCGTCACAGAACTGCTTTCGTCAAGGGTGACCGACACGTGGCATCCACCGTAAGGGAACGCAGTTAAGCTATTGGGTCGGGTTTTGGATCCGATAACCCGTTAACAGGCCCGACCAATGGGGATTTTCCACGTGTAAAATCATCATTGGCTGGAGGAAACACGTGTCGGCTCACCGTTGGGACAGATGTCATCCGCTCATTGGACCGAAGGTGCCTATGATATGGCGACACATGGCACGGCCCAACAAAGGCCCATTCCTGTGAAAAGGCCGGCCCGTTGGACTTGGTCAAAAGGTGGCAGGCCGGCCCACGGACAGCCTGTAAACGGCCTGTTCGCATATAGCCCATTTACAGCCCGCTAACCCAGGGCCCGTTACACCCTATCCGAATTAGGCCCAGTAGCGTCATCTGGGCCGTCCAATATGATTCAGCCTGTTTTAACTTCCAGCCCGTGTGTGGCCCATGACTTCTTTCGGCCCATATGAGGACCTTTGTAACTCTTGGCCCATTAGCGGCCCGTGGTGAAACTGGCCCGTAATGAACAGTGTATCACTTTATACCCATTAACGGCCCGTTATTCCATTGGGCTTCCAGCCCAAGTTATCTTTCGCCTTCTCAGGCCCATTGATTCTTGGGCTCATTTGTAGCACTCGTTACATACGCCCACATCGCTATTTTTCGCTTAGGGCCAAATTCAGCCCGTCATTACAATCGGCCCGCTTATGGACCGTTAATACGCTGGGCGTTTTCATGTCAAAAAACCCGCTGGGCTGTTTTCATAGAGTTATCAAATACGGCCTATTAACGGCCCGTTATGGTCCATGAATAGTACGGCCAATGATTGGCGAAATGATGATACGCCCCGTAGACGGCCCATGGATCCTACGGCCCGTATGAGGCCCATGGATAGTACGGACCGTAGAAGGCCCATGGACCCTACGGCCCGTAGAAGGCCCATTGATCCCTAAGGCCCGTATAGAAGGTCGATGGATCCTACGGCCCGTATAGAAGGCCAATGCTCCTACGGCCAAACGAAGGCCCATGGATCATACGGCCTGCAGGAGGCCCATGGATCATACGGCCTGTAGGAGGCCCATGGTTACAACAGTCCGTGTGTTGCCATGATTATTTTGGCCTAGTTACCAAAAATAGGCTATTGTGGCCACTAGAAAAACACAGAAAAAGAACTGCAGTGACTACAAGCAAACAACTAAACAAGACAATAAGGAAATAAATAAGCAAGCAATTAAGGCTAGCCTATTACCGCTATTACACATATTACATCCACTGGGCATCAAAGTTTGCCACCAGTTCAAATATAGGGAACAAAGCAGCATATTACATACACTTGGTCGTCAAAATTGGCCACCAAAGGCAAATAAACGCGACAAAGAAAACAAGAGCATAATGAAACAACTTCGTAAGAGCTCAAGAAACGTTATCTCGGTATCCACCATGTGGCAATAATCTTAGCAAGCTGATTAGCTTTGTCCTGTTTGGCGCTAAAATCCTCCAACGCTTGTCGTTGCACCGTAAAGTATGCATCCGAATGCTCCGTGGACTTCCGCAGTCCTTCCTCTTCTTGTCGCAGCACAGCTGATCGATGTCTTTCAGCTTGTAGTAGAGACTCAAGAAACCGAACTGATTCAGACGGTGAGTTTGAATAGCCTGTGCAAGCGGTAGTGGCCAGTAACTCGAACACTAAACAAAGACAGGACTTTGGGGTTGTCTCGCTGTCTTCAAGATAGTCCTCCTTAGTTGTTTTATCAGCTTTGTTGGACACCAACAACGATGTGTCACTATCCTGAACCTTATCTGCATTACTTCCTTTACCATTGCTTAATAAGGCACTCTTCCCCAATATTCACAAGATTCTAAAAGAAGAAACAAGCGGATACATAACAAGTTTAGCATGTACTAGTATATGAAACTCATTTCGGTGAACCAGTTCATTAGTAAGGTGGACAGAATTAAACTACCAAATCTTCTATTGCCAAGTGCTAGTACATAATAAAAGCATCAAACAAACATATATGTATGTCCTATGGTCACTGCATTGTCTTGCCAAATCAAAATAGAGACACGGTTCAAATCATATCAGTTCAAGGCAAAGCAGCAATGAAAGAATACAAAGCGTGGGAAACTACACGGCACAACAAGATTTCAGATGGGTACCACGGGTCTATATGTACAACAACACTATTAGCTCTGTTGTGATTCTAGTAATGTGCATGATATGAAAGTCAACTATATACACAATTGAAACTGAAATCAAAAGAGCTATTGATAAGAGCAAACCTGTTAAAGAAACATGCTTGAACATACCTGCCGTGCCATTGGAGTTTCGATTGGATCCTTCAATTTAAAAATAAGTTTGTATGAGTAAATACAATGATACAAGAGCAAAGCAATCATAGTTAAAAAAGGCATGCCTAAGCGAGTGCTTAAGCGCGCCTAGGCTCTAGGCGTTGGCAAAACACATTGCACATAACTACGCTTAATCTGTGCATAACTACGCATAAGCATGCGCTTTGGTCACTAAAGTGCAAGGCGGTGGCAAAACGCACAATTAACGCCTAGCACTTTTTTGAACTATGATAGCAATGGAATCTTAAATTAGAACAGTTGTTCTTCAGGTTTAGGCACTTGTTCTACATGAACAGAGTACAGTAAGATGCAAGAATATAATACTTAAAAATAGAAAATGAGCTCATAGACCTTACCACATTCTTGGTTCGGGACCAAGATAGAACAAGGCTGCCCTACCATCATCCAAAAATGTGTCTCAGAGAACGTAAGGGAATTTGATGAGTTTCTTTGCCGGTGAAGTACGTTTTCTTCGTGTAATTCGATATCGCCACCAAGCATTCTTGAAGATAGCAGAGGTATTAGCACAGGTTACCTCATCCCGAGTTTCCAAATCGGTCCTTCTCTATAGAGAAAATGGGAAAATTTGCTGTATTATAACCATCATGGAGGTAGGATGTATGGGACGAAGCAAAGTAATTGCCATGAATAACATTACTTACACATAACTCCCGGACAAACACCTGAATCGGCATTTTCCTTCATCTTGAGATAATATTTCCAAGATGGGAAGATACGCACATACGATTTAACAACATCAAATGTGATAGATGCTAAACTACGACTGGCTGGTTGTGCTTCCTCCACGGAATAGGCGTATTAACTGGTGGAGCTGGGGTTCGCCGTGATAGTATCGCCCTTTGGGCACCGGAGCTGCCTTACTAACTGCTCTTGTTTGGGAGCTCTGTGGTGGAGATGGTGATGTGTCAACAGAACTGGGTTACTATCGGCTGGGGTTGGGGTTAGATTGGGTGAAGCTGGTTCTCTGTCCATCGTAGTAGGGGTACAATCTGCGAGAGTTTGGGTTATGTGTGGTAGGGCTGGTTCTTGTGCATGTACAACCGGGGTGCTATCTCCACCAATAGGTAGCACTGTTTTATTTGAAGACCGTGTTTTTATTCCGCTAGATACTGGCATCACCGCTCCAATTCAAATGGCTGATAAACAGGAAACATAGTTGAATGTACAGACATTGTATGAGAGATAGATGCAATAGATAGTGTGGAAAAAAGAGGGCATGAAATAGTTGACATGTATATTGTTTAACTAAAATGGATAGCATGACATAATTTCACATATATGATGTCTATCTAAACTGGATAGCATAGCATATGATGAATAACAAAACAGGATCGCATGACATAATTCACCTACATGTTATCTAAGTAATCAGGATCGCATCATTTAATTCACATATGTGATTTATATGCTAAACAGAGGGCATTCGATATGATGTCTGAACTAAGAACATGGTGTTGAATATTGTGTATATGATGTCTAAACTATGCAATGCAAGACACCGTATGCATGATATGAGCAGTATAACCGTGCCAAGTTAGAGCATACACCTCAGTAGGGGAATAGGACTGGTCATCTGTCTCTAATCCATCTCTCGAGGAGCTATCGGGACCCAACAAGAGATTTGCTTGACGTGTAGCATTGTCTGCTCTCAAGGCCTTGTTTTCACTCCAGATTTTCCATCTCCCACCCAAATGGCTGATTCACGGGAAGAGTAGTTTAATGTACAAACATTGTCGACAGATGGAAATGTAATGAAGAAAAGGATGGGCAAGATATCATTCAAATATATGATGCCTGGTTAAACAGGATGACATTGCACATTTCACATATATTATGGCTGGCTAAAAGACATGAGACTGCATAATTCCCATATATGATATAGAAACTAAACAGGTGGCATTACGTAACATGTCTAAACTAAGCAGATGAAATATATGATGTCAAAAGTAGGCACTGCAAGGCAACATATGCATGATATGACTAACATCATCATGCCAAGGTAGAGCAAACACCTTGGGGGTAAATAGGAGTGGTCGTGGCGCCTAAATCCGCCTCGTACAGATATCTTCCTCTCGATTACAACTGGAGAGGGGTGGGGAGGTTTGCCATTGAACCCACCATGGAGCGATGTATCCATGACATTGTATTGCCAAGAAAACTCTTCTCTTTTCTCTACATGTTCAGCATGACTGTGTACAATATCTGACATGCATACGAAAAAATATGGTGAGATTATGTAAGGAGAGCATGCAGAAATTTAGAGTGATGGTAACAACCAGTGGATGGATCCAAAAATAATGATAGCAGGCTGATGATTGCTTTAAATTAATAAAAAGATAGATGATGATTGCTTTACTATTTGTTTCCCACCCAAGATGAACAACATAGGCATACCCTAGGTGAACCAGATATTAGACAGACATACTATTCATTGCTGCCTCGATATGTGCCCCACAACTAATTTAGAACTCAAGTTTGAACATGAATTTGGACCTGAGTTGGGAGTCCAAGAGCTAAACAGGACGATAAAGTAGCAGGTAAGATTAAGCAATGCATAACATAAGCAGAAACAAAAGAGTGCGACCTCTCTTGTGGACCCGTGTACTCCTCAGGTTCATCTGCTGAGTCAATGATGGTGATGTCGTTGGGGTGCGTGCCGGCGGCAGGGAAGGAGATCTGAGGCAGAGAAAGACGGTCAGGAGTCGTGATGTCTGGTTTGGTGGATGCTTCTGTCAATGGAGAAGCTCAGGTGAGGTGGACGACGTCGCGGCAGGAGCAGGACAAACCAAACAAAGTTCCCTTCGACACGCACTGTGAATCAAGTAATTCTGTAAGGGCTCATTTGGCTTGCATGATTCTTAAAACGCAGGGATAGGAAAAACCCGAATAGGATAGGAAAATGCACATGGTAAAGAGCATTTGTAAACACAGGATTTCTATCAACTTGGGTGTTTGGTTTACAGGAATTGGAAGAGCAGAGGAATGCAAAGAAACATGGCCAAAATAAAGAGAAACCATATGAAAGCGTGTACAGTTAGAATGTTATTCTGGCACTAATGCACTTGGTCTTGTTTTCATGCATAAGATTTTGAAAAGTAGGTCCAGGTGGATGTTTTGCTTCATTCCTTTCAACAAAATGCATGAATAATTGAATAGAAGAGTGCCATTGGAAAATTCCCTATTGCTATGTTTTTCCGTTCAACCAAAATAGCCCTAATGGATCGACGTGAATGTCTAGTAATAAGTGACGCAACAAGTGTACAACCTCTTTGCCATAGCCGTGTCGACCTCAACATCATTGGGTTGGTCGCTGAAGCAGTTGAGGCAGAGGTGGTTGTCGGAGGTGTGGAGGAAGATCTGAGGAATCTGTAGACGGCGTCTAGGGCACTGCTCTGTTGTGATGGATCGCTCGTCGTTGGAGCAGCTCCGTGAGCAGAAGACGCCAAGGCTGAAGCAGCACAAGACAGACATCATCAATCTCAAGTGGGATTCTAATAGCATCTCCAATAGATGATGAAAAATGGATGTAAAATTAACATCACCAAAAACCACCTGACTACAACACATGAGGTTAAAACTGTTGACTCTGAACTTAACTTTCGAAACTGAAATTAACTGTGGAATCTGAATACTACTGTCGAAACTGAACGCAATGGTAGCAGAGAGACACTTGACATGTAGTTTAGGAGGGCATGCAGTTCATCTTCAACCTGCACACCTCGAGCCGCTTGCCACCACCGGCCGAACCGCCCTGCCCCAGGCGCCTCGCCGCCCTCAAACAACTCGCCACCACCGCCTGCCAGCCCTCCCCCCCCCCCACCCTGAACCCTAAGATAGATAGTGGGTACCTCTCCGTGAGCCCCGCCCCCGCAAGGGTGGTTCTTCCTTAACTCCGCAAGCCCCCCACAACCCCTGAAAATCGATCGACCCAAAAGTCGATTCAGTCGACTAAAGTGTGGCTTAATCGGAGCAGAGCAGCAGCACGAGCGAGGGGGAGAGCAGCAGCACGAGCGAGGGGGAGAGCAGCAGCAGCAGCTGGGCGAGCGAGCGATCGAGTGAGAGCCGGAGCAGCAGCAACAGCGCGAGCGAGCGAGCGAGAGCCGGAGCAGCAGCAGCGCGAGCAAGTGAGCGAGCGAGAGCCGGAGCAGCAGCAGCAGATCCGGCTGGTATGGACGCCGCCGCCGAAGGGGCCTCGCACTGGGGGAGAGCCACCATGGAGATGTCGCCCGCGGCGCCGGCTTCAAGGTAGCCGCTCCATGGGGGTGCAGGATGGAGCACCGCCGGCGCCGGAGGTCGAAGTTAAGGAGAAGGTGCGATGCGATGAGTGTACAACCTCTTTGGTGGCGCCGAGTAGGCCTCGGCTTCGTCCGAGGAGTTGGTGAGGATGTTGTGGTTCCGGTGGAGCAGGATAAGGCGGCGCTGTCGGGATGGAGCAACCGTGATAGATGAGGCGATCGTCGAGCAGCTCCTTGGAGGTGGAGGACGGGCGGCTGAACCGCGGGACGGCGAGATGGACGACGGATCCTCATCCGGGAGGTGGATGAGGGACGCCGAGCTGTTGCGGTGGACGACGTCGTCGGGAAGAGGCTCCGCTGGGCAGCGTGACGTGGCGGACGGAGGAGGGTGGGGTTTCGCGGCTGGAGCGGAGAGGTTATGGCGGCCTGGGATTTTGAATGGCTAAAAGGGGCGATGGGAGGGGTGAAGCATGACTTAGGGACGCGCTTGTCCAAAATGTAGGGTGTGTTACAAAAGTACCCCCACCAATTTGAACTAGCGGCCCTTTCGCTCAGGGTTAGAAGGGGATTTCGTGTCGGGATTTGGCAGCTGGAGGGAGTTTTCACGCGTTGTAATTTCGGGATAGCAAGGCGCGGGTTGTGAAGGCGCCAGTTTTGGGAGCACGATATCTGAATTTTCGGATATAACAAGACGCGGGTTGAATTTTAGGACAAGCCTAACGTAGTAATATTGTTTTTTGACTGCATAGTAATATTGTACTTGTATGTACCAAATCAATTCGCACTTCCTCAACCAAAAATAAAATGAAAAAATAAAACTATTCACACCACACAAAGAGAGAGTCTTGCCCGTTTTACTATACAAATGTTATTCAAAGTTACTCCTCCTTCCATCTATAGGGCCTAATGCGTTTTCGATGCTAACTTTGACCAAATATTAGAGCAATGATATATGACATGCAACTTACACAAAGCACACCGTTAACTTCGTCTATGAAAGGTTCTTTCAATGATATAATTTTCACATTGTGCATGTCATGTACTATTAATCTTGTCAATAGTCAAAGGCGGTCTTAAAAAAATCTCATTACGCCCTATATAGATGGATGGAGGGAGTATGAATCCATGTTATGTCCGATTAATTTTTTCGCTTTGCTGTATAATGCATGTAACCTACTCATACCAACATTTTAGTGCATTCCAAATGTCTATACTACCGCTGCAATTCAACTAAATTTGAATTCGTTTTCTATTTCAATAAGAATCTACAATCATGATTGTTGCTAACTTCAACCATCATTCGTGTATTACCTTAATAACACACCACATGATTACTATAGAGATAGATATGAACTATGTGTACTACATGAACTCAATTCTATTTTTGAATACACTTGATGTTGATTCCAAATAATAGTACATTTGATGTACTAACTATATATTCATAATCTAAACCATGTTCCATACGCATACACCGTGTTTATCACACAAAGTATAGTGCCCCACCCCTACATTATGACAAGTATTTAGACCTGAGTTGCAAAAGACACACATTAGCCCAAATTATAATCAATGTTCTACATTATGATATCTTCTTCAAGTATCCGTATCCACCTTTTTATAATGAATTATGATCTTTGTTCGCCTTTTACACCTTCACGATCCTCTTCTATTTGTAGCTAGCTAGCGCTAACTTTCTATCGTGCATGCACACGCCCCCTCACACACCCTTAGCATCCCCTCCATCGCAAGACGCTCATTATTTCTCTTTAGGTCGCCCACCAGCGTGTGTGTAGGCCCCGGATCCTTCTTTTCTGCACACACACCGGTCGATATACCTCTCTAGCCAAGTGTGCCTACAACAAACACATATATACTTCCCCTCTTCTCTTCTCACCGTCCATGCCCCCATATGTCCAATACGATTCCATGCAGGTGCACACTCCCGCCCCTCTTTTCATTAGTCACATGCTCGCACACTCCTCCCCCTCGACATGGTAGGCCTCTCGCACCACCTCCTAGCCACACTCTCTCCCCTGTCGCCTCTCCGACCTTATTTGCTTCTAACACATGCAGGCAGTATATGAACTGATCTCCCTACATATAGCCAGGTCGACTATAATTCGTTTTCACCAAGCACCGATACACTTACCTCGCTAGTTATGTCTCTCCTTTTCTCGGACACACGACGGTTGATCTTCCTATGTAGTTACGCATGCTTACCACAACCATATCTTCTCCCTCATCATCCTTGAATACCTCCCGACCCGCCTCTCACATGCACGTGCATAGACAGATAGACATCCCCGCCTCTCTTATTGATATTGCACTCATACCTCCGTTGTCTAGCAGGCCTCTCCCACCATTTGTGAGACGCCACTCCACCACCAACCCTCCGACGCCTACCTTTGTCTTTTCCCAACCTTATTCCTCTGCTACACATATCCATGGATGTCGATCGATCTCCCTCAATACATAGCTAGGTCTCTCTCCTTCCCCACACATATACTAGTCGACCGGTCTCTACCCCCCCCCCACACACACACACACACCGATAGTCGAACGTTGTAGGTAGGTATCCATGCCACGGAGAAGAACTGCACCTCTGCCCTCTCAAATTCCAGTAGGCCAGCCGCCCTGTATCTTTGACGTGGGCAAACACAAATTCAATGGCACACTTTATCGATCGCGCAGCCACACACTTCATCCCTGTTTTCAATTCTATCGATATCTCACGTCCATGACTCCATTTCACACACATTGCATATGTTACGTTTTTCTGATTGAGATATCATCAACACATTGCCTCTATTTCGCACAAACCATCTCTCTCACACCCACCCACGTACGTACATGCACCTAAAGAAGAAGTGCACGCAGGACGCACGTACTCACATCTTGTTCCCGGCCACACCCGCGCGGGTACACGGTGAGTTCGTTTCTGTACGAAAAGGCAGCCCACATGATAATTTGACGCGTGTAGCGGTTGTTTACTCGAAGGAGGGTCGGGTACCACGCCTAGAATATAAAACGATTGCCATGGGGAAAATGAAAAAATGGGTTTGTCTCTCGTGAGTCTCGTCACACAATCTCATACAAGGCCGCCATGGCCTCTCTCTCTCAGCGTTGGTCAGTGATCCGGCCGCATCCCGTCCGCCGGCGGAAAGGGAGGATGTGCATCATCTCTCCATTCGACGGCGTTGAGGCAGCTCGTCCCGATCTGCGGTACTCGCCATTTTGTCTAACCAAGCTCCGGCGCGGTAGGGCCTTCGCCACTTGCTCGCTGCCGCAGTATGGGCAGATCCCGGCCGCCGGTGCCCTCCTAGTAACATCTCGATGACCCTCAGGTGCAGCTTCCTTCGGCCTTCCTCCACTGCCCATCTTCCCACATTGCTGCATGTGGATCTTCTCCAGTTGTTTGCTTAAATCGTATCTCAGCCGGCGTACTTCCATCTTGCAATCTCGTCCTCAAACCATTTTTGATAAACCACCATGTGCTATCTTTCCCTTTTTACATGGAACATGCTTCTTTTTTGTCGGCGTATGTGTCTTCAACTCGTGTTATTGGGCAGTAATTGTTTCCTTTCGACCTCCTTTTGCAAACAGGGCTATCCATTTTCACCTCGTTGCTATTGCGACCTTTTGGTGAACTGCACAAATCACTTTTCTGAAGAGTGTTTTGTGCAGTTCCGCCAAAATGTCACACGGGCAACGTTTTTACATTTCTATGGGACTGCGGAAAGGGAGATTGGTTTTGCTATCCTCCTCATCCAACTCCGTGCCTAATCTTCTCCGACAAGAAGTTAGTCCTAAAGAGAGATCGTAGAGGTGATCGGCTTCTATTTATGTGTGTTATGTTTCATCATCTAGTTCCACTATTATTGTAATCACACTGACTGGATATCTTTGCAAACAGGGATGGTCCGCCCGATTTTAGTGGAGCTACACAAAATGATCGGATTGTGGTGTCCTTCATACACCTCTTTTTTGGCTACAGAGCTGGGTGAAACTAGCTGCCAAGCAATGAACACTGTGCCAAGGAAATGGAGCCATGCCTACGAACAACATCGATCAATTATATTTTTTTCTTTATTTGTACACCTTCTCACAACTTTGTCTTCAGTTGTGATGTGAATATTGGCGCTGATCTGCATACCATTGATATGCATTAGCCATGGTAGTTTCATTTGTATTTTGGTAACGAGATAATCTCGAGGCAAGACACATGAATCCTAAGTTGAAACCTTTTTTTTCCTGCGGAACCAGAGTTGAAACCTTCATAGCATCACAGTACAATTTCATCAAAATTATGCGTACATATAAACAAATCCTGAAGGATTGATAGCAATGCCAGAAACAATTCAACTTCGTTTCGCCGACATGTTGGACATCCTTCATCCGGCTCCACCTGCCATGCAGCAATATTGAGTGCACAACACAACTTCAGGGAAAGATTCACCCCGGTCGTTGCATCGCAGTAGTAATGAATAGTGAGCAGTCAAATCACAGAGGCCCACCTTCGCCACAGTAAGTAGCTCGGATGAAGCAACCATCATTTCTCTGTTCCTTGAATCCGCTGGTACTCCCATATTCCCACAGTAAAGTTGCTCGGGCGAATCAACCATCACTATATCCGCTCACGTGTGATGACCACAGGAGCTATCCATTCAGATTGCATGTTAAAAAAATAAAGGTCGATAACTAATGCGGGAAACTTTCAAAAAAAACTAATGCGGCACTTCGGGCCAACGTGGCCAGATCGCATTTTGCACGAGAAATTACACACCATGTTTCGTTGACATGTGGTCCCGTTCCAACATATCAGTGAGACGACGACGAGTAGTAGGAGTATTTCCAAACCGACGTGTAGGCCGGGGCGCCCCTTCATGAACCGTGGCCAACTGGCAACCGTCCACCAACGCTTCGTATTTCCCTCTTGATTTGGAACTGCTGTCGCACGCTCTTCCTCTCCCTCCTCCATTTTCCTTCAGCCCTTCACGCTTTCTTCTACCATTGTTCGAGTGATGCAATTGAATACGAGGGCCTTGTGTTTGCTGCCACCACTCGTGGCACTATTTTTGCATGGAATCGTTATGACTTTGGTACGTTTGTCTTCCTCCGTAATTATAATTGTTTCATCCACATGCATGCGGGTTGGCAAGTTTCCCATTACTAATTAACCTTCTTCTTGTGTTTCCAAGGTCCTGTGAAAGTTCCACCACCTATACTTGAAAAAATTTATAACCAAGGGGGAGATGACGACGGTGATGATCACGAGCATGAGGACAAGCAGCGCCCATATACTCGTTGGCGCCTGGCAACTAATTCCGATGAATCACCTCTTCTCGTGTGTATACAGCCCACTGATGATGTTACTGCTAAGGAAGCAGGTGTAGTCTCCCATGGTCGCACTCTCCGGACCTATTCCAACACCCGTTGCATGGTATTCGGGGTGGATTTGTGCTAGCGCCAACACCTTCTCCCTGGTACAGAATTGATAGTCTTGGAGAAAACTCGCTCTTCCTTGGACAAACTATCCGATGATGGTGAAAGGCGATCCAACTGCTGTTGACACAACGTTACTAGCACCATTTATGAGAAGCAACTGTGTCTATACCTTGGACATTAGCGTGGTTCCCTACCCTGGTACTGATATAGTAGGCCGCTTCAGCCTGGATGATCAGTCATGCATTGGTCTCGAGATCGACAATAGATGCCCCGTCCCAGAGAATCACTTGTGGTTCAAAGCAAGCGTTTCCAACGCTGAGGAATGGTTGAGTTGAAGTTCATTTCATTGCTTGTTAGTTGTTGTGTGGTGAAAACTTTAGTATTTATAATGTATCCTCGTTGTCGATGTGGGTTGATGACCTGTTGTATGTAATAAAATGATATGCCTGTGATAAACTTACTAAAATTATGAATGGCTTTCGAGTTGCTTCTGTGAGTGAGTGGTGCGACGAGGCAAAAAAAGATTTTCCGAATACATAATTGTACGTGCATTGCAATAAGTTATCGGATGAGGCCAATCATCAATAATAGTAGTACACTATTTGTACTAGCTTCACATGCTTCGCGCGTCGTGCGGGTGTTTTTACTGTAGCCATATTGTACTACGTAACCAGCACCTCGAATCCTCGATACTAGTAGTACTATATAGTAAGTAGTAGGAGTAGTAGGGTGGCATGGGCCAGAACAAGCATTCACGTCCAGGAGTACGGCACACGCCACTAGCACGACTTCCGTCCGACATCATATTTCTTGGAGTCCGTGCTAGAGCAATCTCTTCAACCTCATCGTTTCTCTAACTCAGCCATCGCGTGGCGGGCGAGGTGGGGGTTTGCCGATAGTCGGTTTCCTCAACTGCGGTCCCACTTGTAAGGCCAACTCCAACGCTCTATCAATATATGGATGTACTCTTCTTCCCAATACAAAAACTTGAATCCATTCTACTCCCTCCGTTCTACTACCTCTGTCCTGGTTTATAGGTCCCCTTTGTAGTTTGTGTCAAATTTTGACTAAAGATTTATCTAACAAAATGTTAATGCGTGTCATGAAAAATTATCTCATTGGATTTGTATTTGAACATATTTTTCGAAAATATAATGTTTGGTGACATGCGTAAACATTTTGTTCGTTTAATCTATGGTCAAATTTTGGCACGAAATATAATGGGGACCAATAAACCCGGACGGAGGTAGTATTTGTCAAAATATATATGTATCTAGGCATGTTTTAGTATATATGCACATCCATTTTTGGACAAATGGAAGTCAAGTATTTTGGAACGGAGGGAGTACACAATAAAATTTTTAAGTTAGCACAACTAGTCTAATCCGAGAGCACAACCGAAGATTTGGTCTGGTTCTTCCTCCTTTTTCCGACACGTGAGACATCCGGCATCCAGGTCGTGTCATGAAAGAAAATAGAGTGGTAGTTGATAAGTTGAAGCCACGAGATGTGCATCTTGGGTTAAACTGTAAATAGAATCTTACTACTCTTGAGTAACTCCAAAAGCGCCACCAAGATCTTTCTTGATTTGTTTTTCATCACCAGACGCCGAGGTGAAAGATGTGCAGGTTCAGTGGGTCCTCTTATGTTTTCACCGACATGTGGGGCCGCATGTGAGCAAACAGACGATGGGCTCCAGGCGTCCGCTGGCTGGCTGAGAAGAGAGATAGAGGAGTGCTGAGCACGGACTGCAGGAAATTTGTTCTACGAAACCAGCACCTTGATATTCGCGTGTGGTTGTTTCTAGAATAAAAAAGGAGGTACCTCAACTTATGTTACTCCCACTACGCCTAGCCTAAGGTTAGTAGGTGACCTTGCGCTTGGCTCTTCTCCTCTTCCGAAGTCGATGGTTCTACAAGAGTTCTTCCGCAACTGACACCAAATGAACTGCTGCACGCCCACCGCTAGGCAAAAGTCTCTCCTCGTGCTGCGAGCCACCGTGCACGCGTTGGCAGGGAGAAGGCGAATCAAGCTTCTTGTCGTTCATGAGTTGACGGGACACATCAAAGTTATTTACTAGTAGTACGTACTCTCTCCAAAAAGGGCTGACCATGTCATTGCTACCATCCGTGCGTTCGTCGTTGAGTACGTGCACTATTCATGTGCCATTCACGTGCCATCGAGGAGAAAAAATATTGCGTAGATGCCATCAAGTGCACGACTCACTTACGGAAAAGGGTTTCCCGCTTCCCCGCCCGATGACTCACTTACGCACCGCTTATCTGATTATCTCCATTTTCTTGCATGACACGTGCACCTTGATGCTAGATGTCTCGCGTGTTGGGAAAAGGATGAACAAAGCTCACGAAAAGAAAAGAGTTGAAGAGCATAGATTCCCAACGACCGAGGAGGAGCAAGGAACCTCACGGTGGAGCGCCCGCAAGGAACCTTGCGCGCTTTTCCCTGTTTTTGCCGCCGCCCACCTATAAACAACTAAAAGAACATGAACTTTTGCTAACCACTAGAAACGGTACATCAGGATGCTAAGTTGAAGATGTTTTATACTCCCTCCGCTCCCAAATATAAGTCTTTTAGATATTTCAATAAGGGACTACATACGAAACAAAATGAGTGAATCTACACTCTAAAATATGTACACAAGTTTAACGCACTAACTCCATCCGATCCAACTCATGCACATACGCCGCACAGCATGGAGCACACGACGCACGTACACAAGACGTGCATGCACTCACGCTCGTCCGTAGAATGCACGTGAATAACACATGCATGCGCGCACACTCGGCTGCATGGAGGCGTGCGCCATCCGCGGCAACGTCCGGTTCGTCGTGCTACGGCGAAGCTCGCACGCAACGGCGCATATGCATCTCTTGCAGCAGCTCTTTGCCGTCGTTGCTCAACTACTAGTCAGAGACGAAGACGACCACAGCCTCAGCCTTAGAGCTAGCACCAATGGAAAAACATGCACGCTGCACGCACACGAGCACATACGGAGTGCCCACGACGTGGTGGTGGTGCGTCCCCAGTCGCCTCTACTCCTTCTGCGCACGTTGTCTATCAAGGCGGCTACATGCTAATGATGATGTGGGTGAGATCTTCTAGGACTCAGATGATGACGAGGAAAATTATGAGACACAAGGTGGCGTACACCGTCAAGGTCCACGGTCAAGGGGGTGCTAGCAAGTGCTTAGATGTGCTTAGAGCAAGTACAATAGAGCTGAGTCAGCGGGCTATAAGGAACAAACAGTAGTACATTTCTGCTTAGTTGGAGGAAAGAGAAGAGGAGAGAGAAGGTAAGCGGGCTCTTCGTGAAGAGCCAGCTCTAGCACGTGCTCTTAGGCACTTTGTAGTACATGTTGACTATAAGATGGGTTGTAGGCTTATAGCCAGCAGCTGGCTATACTATTAATGCTCTTTAGATGAGGTGCTAAGTGCATTAAATGGCTTAGTAACTCAAGTGTTCAATGCATAGGTGCTTAGTTTATTGGTGCCACATCATATTTTATGCCTACGTGGCAGGCTTAGCAGCTATACATGGTGGAGCATTAGGAGAGGCCAAGGCTAGTCATAGTGGGGAGTAACTTGTATCAGAACATATTACTATGTTACTCTAAACATCTCTATAAACCGGAAAGGAGGAGTAGTAACATACACTAGTGTCATATGCAGAGTATGGGAGCACATGATATTTCCCGACCGGACCGATCCCAAGTTGGCTTCTCACCTTCTTGGCCCAACAAAGACCTCCCCCCCAAGCGCTTCCCGCCTGGGCGCCACTGAGCCCGACGCCCACATTGATGGCAAGTCAGGTGACGCGACCTCTCACTGCTTCCGCCGTTGAGCGGCACGACCGAGGGCACCACCCGCTGCACGCCCGGCATTTCAGACCACACAGTGGATAGTAACTTTTAGAGCAAGTATTACTATAATTAGATGACATAAGCAGGCTATAAGGATTTAAATATAGTATTTGTTCTTAGTTGAAGGAGAGAGAAGAGGAGAGAGAAGAGAAGTGGATTGTAAACGTGTAGCCGGTTGTACTCCAACATACTCTACTTTGTGAGACAAAAGGTGGGGCCATTATTAATGATATTGTATTTGTACTAAAGGGACTAACGGACGCCTTAATTACTCCGGTTTTTTTTTGAGACAAACCTTGCTAGGACTATTATTGACTTTTTTTGAGCTATTATTGACGTGGACGTGGGGTTTGGGGGGCCAAAGGCCTACTATTATACTCCGACCTGACATGCTCTGCCCTAGCCACCGCTGTATCATATGGTTTCGCACTAATCCATATCTTAGCGCCGCCACGCAATTCTTCTCCAGCCCTCCTTCCGGCATGCACCGCGAGAAGGGCCAGCAGTCCTCCGAACCCCGCCTTTCGTGATCCTGTACGGGAGAGGGGCGATCAGCTTTTTGGGGAGCACACTCCTGTGACTGCTGCCAGCGACGACTTCCTCAACAACAGCCTTCTTCCCCGACCTCGGTAACCTCTTCATCAACGACATGAGTGACAACATCAACCACATCGATTCTGCTCCCGCTGTACAGTATGTGATTCTGTCCTCCTGGTTTAGTTCGCATCATTATGTTTGCAACTGTCGTCATGATCTATTTACTACTGATTCAGATTAAATCTCATACTAAATTGCTCATATATTCAACAATCCAATTCGAAAACCTGATCACAGGCAATTTGCTCCGAGTTGTTTTGCTACACTTTTGAAGCTGCCTACTTTTAAGGGGTGCAATATAAAAGGCGGCGCACAAGAGCAGTATATTGGTTTCAGATCATGTGTTGCTATGACGCCACTAAGGGTAAGCCTAAGGGCGATCTTAATCCTACATAGCAGGAAGCTTTTCAGAACATGGATACCCTCTTCAAAGCCGCCCTGCTGAGTGTTCTTGACGATTCCATTGTGGATTCGTATATGTTGTTTGACAACGGCAAAGACATGTGGGTTGTGCTCGAGGCCACGTTTGGGCCCTCGGGCGCTGGCAACGAGTTGTACATCGTGGAGCAATTCTGTGAGTACAAGATGACTGATGAGCGCTCTGTTGTTCAGCAGACTCATGAGATACAGTCACTCTCTAAGGAACTTGAGTACTTTAAGTGTGTGTTGCCGGACAAATTTCTCGTTGGGACCATCATTGCCAAGCTTCCACCTTCGTGGAACGATTTTGCTACTTCTTTGAAAAATAAGAGACATGAGTTTTCTGTTTTCGATCTCATTAGCACTCTTGATTTTGAGGAGAAGGCGAGAGCAAAAGACACACGTGCTCGGGTCGTCGAGGGAGCTTCTAGTACCCACATGGTACACGAGAAGAACTTCCAGCCCAACCAGCCCCAAAACAACAAGAACAAATCTCAGGGGAAAGGCAAGTTTGATGCAAAGAACAAGCCGTCAAATTCTACCAACTTCAAGAAGAATTCTCATAACGGGAAGGGATACAAACCTCAATTTTGGTAGCACCGCACAAAATTTATATGGCTGCATCTACCTGCTGTCAGCTAACCTCATGGTGCTCCAGGTATTCCTACATTTGTAACTAGGTACAATGACCACCGCAAGATGAAATTAGCTTATTCGTACGTTGACTTGCTGAATGCAGTGTGGAACGATCCTGTCATGTCCGGAGGAGCAAACAAGCAAAGGCAGCGAAGGTGGAAATCAACCAAGGACTTATGAAATTATATGTAATCTTCCTCGGGCAGGTCAAGATCCCTTTGTCCAGATGATCGTGTTTTTCATGCCGAGCTATTGATATGTGCTACTATTTTGCAACACCGTTTAAGTATAGCTACTGTTTTCCTATCTTTTCAGATTCAGGACAATGAATAGGATATCAGGGGAACTGCACAATATGGACCCATGTTGAGTCATCTCTATTGCCTCATGTGTTTGCTGCAAATGTGTCAGCATCAATTGCAAGATGAGGCAGCTAGATAGCTGTGGAGTTGCCAACATGCTCAAAGTGCTCGCATCATTGAGAAGAAACAAGCATGCCCAGGAAATTAATGCGTGCGCAGGGAGGCCCTTTGCTCAGAGAAGCATCGACCGATTTTCTTTATTTCCACACCTTCTCATAGTTTTGTATATTGGTTATAGTATGGTGAATCATTGAGATGCATAGACATGCTGAACTTTTTTTCTTCTGAATGTTAGTTTAATGTGAGTGTTCAGATCCAGATCGCATCCTCTAATTTGGTGGATGCACACAGAGAAAATAAATCTCCTTAATTTACTCCATAACCACCCTATTAAATAGGCCTAGTAACAAACCAGGTGCATGCAAAGGGTCAAGGGCACATGCATCCTGCATGCATGGCCAGTTATGCAGCAACGCAAAAGAAGAGAGCGGTTCTTGGGAAAAGCGAGTAGTTAGTGCAGCGTGCCTTATAAACACGAACAGCTCGCTCTCCCGCCTGCCTCCCCACCCATTTCCCCGCTCCCCAATCTTCCTCACTCGCCCGTAAAACCCCGCCACCTTCTTCCTCACTGCATGTAAAACGCCTGCTCCTCTTCTTCCACTCCTACAGAAATCCCCAGCCCTCCTTCTTCCCCACTCGCACTGCCACTAGGCTCGTCTCTGGCTACTCTGCTCAAACCCATGAGCTCGGCGCGACGCCCACAAGGAAAATGGAGACGGCTGGCCCCAGCGCCAAGAAGATGAGGCTCCCGCCAGCGACGATGCCGGTTGTAGATCCCGCACCCGGTAGCGCGGGGAGAAGCGGAGAGCCCCCCCACCCACCCGGATATGAGGAACCGGTAGAATCTCCGGTGGACCGCATCAGTGATCTCCCGGACGTCATCCTTGAGGAGATCATCTCGCTTCTCCCCACCAAGGATTGCTGCCGCACACAAGTCCTCTCAACTCGGTGGCGCCCTCTATGGCGCACCGCGCCCCTCAATATCGATTGTCGTCAGATATCTGTCCTTCCTGAATTTTATCTCATCAGAGCCATCATCTCTTCTCACCAGTAGGGCCCCGTTCAATGCCTCTGCATCCCGACAAGCTAACTGTTGTCCATACCCGACAAGGTGGACGCTTGGCTGACATCCCCTGAATTCGGAAAACTCTAGTAGTTTGAGTTCTACCATTACCACGAAAGTTTCATACCACGAACATACCAAGAATTCGTGCCCACACCACCGTTGTCCATCTCGCGGTTTTCCTCCTCTCTCCACACCGCCACCTTCGCCCGGTGCCATCTACCAGACGATCTGGTACAAATGCTTCGACTCCCACCGCTAAAAAACTTTCGCTTGTGGTGGTTTATCTGTCGGAGACCTCATCGCACAGCATCATCCACTCTAGTTGCCCTGCCTCGAGCGCTTGCTGATTGTTTTGGGAATAGAAATCGTATCGCTTGTCTCCAAATAAAGTCGCCTCACCTTAAAAGCATTGGAATTTGTTTTGAAGGACAGCAGCTCATCATCGAAGATGCCCTTCACTTGAAAGGTTGCTCCTTCATAATTGTTATACACCTTCAGAAATAAATGTCGCCTCTGCGCCCAAACCGAGACCTTGGGTGTAATTCGTGACCCGCTTAATAATCACAAGGAGTTGGTGTTTGGCCTCACCTTTTCGTGTATCGATATTATCATCTACACATTTGTAATCATATGCTGCGCTTTTTCATTTATGCGCATAAGTTTTATATCATCTTGGAGTACACTTTGGGTACTAATATTATGTTATATGCTCAATCAAGAGTTCGCCCATTGATAGCCTATCAATGATGCTTTGGATCTGTCAAGATCATATATATCGAATGTATAGTTTTGATCTAGACATAATTATTGGCTTGCTGCGATGCTTTCGATCTCTGGAGAATTTATACATAGAGGTGATGATTTCATGCACATTGAAAGCCCGTATATATTGTACTAGAATTAACTGTTCAGCTGTCGTTCTTTCGACATACTCTTTTTTCAGACCTTAACTGTTTTCAATCTTCCTGTCTACTTAGGCAAAACCACATGGACAAAAACATATAACCAACCATTGGCGTAATAAGCACAAGGATTTCTCAGTTCTCATGACATTCGTTTGAGGACAATAACGATGGGACGATATGCATCCAACCAGGAAAACAGAAGCTTTGTCACATTCTTCCTGTTGAATGCGAGGTTACTGTTGTCCATGAGGCTTAATTTTTACAGCAAGATATTTCTCACGGACGAACATGTTGAACAACAAAAAAATAAGTTTCGGGTGGACAGATGGGCTTCTAAACGTGCTCGGCTTCTATTTACAACAAGTTGTAGAATCCTAAAATAAATTTTTTTGCACAGGATGTTGATTTTATGGATCAGACCGATCCATTTGTTTGTGACTGCAAAAAAGAGTGGTTGGGTTAGATGTTACTGTCATGTTCAATCTGGGTTTTGTCTAAAAATTTGATGAACAATTAATCCTTGGGCTTTTTGTACCATTTGTATGCTTGACTTGCATGTTGTTTCCTCAGACTCCCCTCGACCTGCCACTACACCGCCAGATCTTTCATGGCTGTTGTTCGCTCCCGTCCGAGGCCTTGCCGTCGTTCTCCGCCTTTGGTTAGCTCGTTGTGCTCTCCGCCGTCTGGTGTTGTCAACATGGTAAACAACCAAGAGGAATCAGGAGATGACTGTGACGGAGAGGTCGAAGAGGGACCCACCAGGTCATTACATTTCGCAAGGTGTGCCTCGTTATTACAAGCCAAAACAATACTTCCTCCTAATTGTTTGACAACTAGGTTCCACGCCATTGTCAATGTAGTCAATAAATGAGAAAATTACACAACGAGCGGATAACACTAGGGACCCAGCAGCTCGCCCAGTTGTTTTTCAGTTTCAGAGACGGACCTCAATCTGCAGCAAGGGGGCTCAGGTCTGTTTAGCCCACGCTTACGCTTTTATTAAGCACATGACGAGCCCAGTTGATATTTTTTTTCTTTCTGAAATTGGCTAGCCCAGTTCTTTTTTTTTTTGGAGAATACCAAAACCGAGGCCTACTTGCTTTTCTCATCCCTGCTGGGCTGCAAATCTTTCAAGACGAGGAGGGATAAGAAATGGGCTTCCCCAGAAAACGGGCTATAAGTTGTAAGAAATGGGCTGTAAATTTTTAAACCAAAGCCAACCGGCAATTGCATTAAAATATCATTTTTTTTTTCAGGATTTCTCTACTCTCTACTCTTATAAAAACCAAAGCAAACTGGCAATTACATTAAAATATCATCTTTTCACCCACAAGATAAACTACTCATACAAATGCATCTTCATGTTCCTGCAATGAACGGGCATTTTGCTAGTTTAGATTCTAAATTTCATTCATTTTTTTGCGGAGAATTGTTTCTTGAATTTTATTTTGATATAATTTTTTGAAAACTATTTTTAACGTGACTCAAAATTTCGTGATTAAAAGAGTTCGGACCCCACCGAAATATGCAAAATTTCGTTGAATTTTTTAGCAGTGCCCAGAATATATGGTCTGTAATGCTAATAAAAATAATATGAGCTTAAAATATCCTTAAGAATTAGCAAATGGGCTATAAATGATTGAAAATAATGGCTAATGGGTTGTATGTTGTTTTCCACAGATTTGGAGGCTGACTTCTGGGCCTACTAGGTTGACGATGACGCTGTCCTAATTTTTTTTGACGCGTACGCAAGGCTTTGTCAACTTAGTCAACACACAGTAGTGACTGTTGGATGTCCATCCAACGGCCGCCGTGCTTCTTCAATATCTGATCTTCCTGCTCCAGCCGCCCAAACCAGCGCCGGCGGGACTGCCTACTCCCTCCTCCCGTGGCTGGCTGTGCTGCCGCCAGGCCATCCCTCTAACCACCCACACATCCTATTATTTTCCGGCGACATCAGCCTCACCCCGCAGCCGACCAGTTAGCGCTCGTTCTCCCCTCAGCGTGGGCATCCGCTGTGATGGCTTCGCCGGCCCGGTGGTTCTCTTCTGGGCCCGCCCTCGCCCACGCGCTTGTGCTCTCGGGCAAGCGAGGTCAACATGGTCAACAAACAACAGCCATCGGAAGAGGTCGACAAGAGGGGCCCACACAGAAAATGCCTCCTTATTACGCGCAAAATAATGATTCCTGCACTGATAGATGGGACCCACCGAAGGGTCTCAGATTTCCTTGAAAAAATGTTCCCCCGCTGTAGCTCGGACCCACCGGAAATGCCTCCTTATTACGCACAAAAAAATGAATACTCCCCCTGCTAGCTGGGACTCACCTTGGTGGGAGGCTGACTTGTGGGCCTACTAAGTTTACGGGGACGGAGGGCTTTGTCAACTTAGTCAATATGAACGACTCTAGATCCAGTGACCGTACGATGTCCATCCAATGGCTGTAGTGCTTCTTGAACCTCTGGTCTTCATGCTCCAGCCGCCCAAAGCAGCGCCGGTCGTGCCGTGTGCTCCTGCCTCCCGTGGCCGGCTGTGATGCCGCGGAGGCCTCACCGCCCCCTACTACTCCCACCGCTGGCCAGGCCATCCCTCTACTCACCCACACCCCCTGTTATTCTGCGGCGACGGCAGCCTCACCCTCGTACTCCTCTTCGCGTGGGCATCCACTGTTGCGTCTTCCCCGGCTCCGCGTCGTCCCCTTCCTAGGCCTCGCCGTCGTCCACCGCCGTGGTGCTCTCGGCGCGGCGTGGTCAACAACCGACTTCCATCGGAAGAGTACTGTGCATGGAGAGGCTGACAGCTGGGTCCACGGCAGCCGCAAGGAAGTGCCTCCTTATTACGCGTAAAATAATTATTCCTCCACCTGACAGCGGGGACCCACCGGACGGGCCATCATATTTCGTGAAAAAAACATTTCCCCCTGACTACTGGGACCCACCAACTACATCTTCGCACGCAAGGAAGTGCGTCCGGGAAAAAAATGATTCGCCCCCCTGACTGCTGGGACCCACCAGCTACATCTTCGGACGCAAGGAAGTGCGTCCGGGAAAAAAAAACAAAAGATTCGCCCCCCTGACTGTTGGGACCCACCAGCTACATCTTCGCAGGCAAGGAAGTGCCTGACAGTCGGGACCCACCTGGTCGAAGCGTACGTAGCGTTGTCATTCTGGTCGCGAATGTGTATGTACATACTGGTCGTAGTAGAGGCGCGCACATACACGTACGTACAGCGGCGAGGGTGCAAGAAAGAAAATACGGCCACGTACGTACATACGGGCAGGGTCTGGAATGCCTACTCGCGCATACGTGCATGGCTTGGTCGGAACGGAGAAACAGCATCGTCGTCGTGTTCATGGGGAGGCAACGGAATGCGTCGTGTTCATCGGGAGGCAACGGAACGCGTGGGAGCCAACCGGCTGGGTCGGAACGGAATGCGTGGTCGTGTTCATCGGGAGGGCTTGGACGGAATAGGCGATGGAAACGAGGCCTGGCGTACCACACAACGGAGGAAACGGCCTTGTATTCGACCGGCCACGTTCGAAACGGAATCCTGTTCATCGGGAGGGGTCTGGCGTACCGCAAAACGAAGGAAACGGACCTCCTATGGTCGAAACCGGGTCCTGTTGATCGGGAGGGGCCTGGCGTACCGCAAAACGGAGGAAACAGACCTCCTACGGTCGAAACGGGGGTCTTGTTGATCGGGAGGGGTGTGGCGTACCGCAAAACAGACTTGTGTTGGAGCGCTACGGTCGAAACGGGGGGGAGGGGTGTGGCATACCACAAAACGGGACTCCACGGGATACTGTTCATCTCCACCGTCGACCTCCTCCAGCCTCCACGGGCTACCATCGACCTCCTCCAGCCTCCACGGGCTCCTGTTCATCCAGCCTCCACCGCGCTACTCCACCGCCATCGCTCAACCACCCTCCACGGGCACCCTCCACCGTCACTGCTCATCCAGCCCTCCACACCACGGGTCCTGTTCAATCACCCTCCACGGCCACCCTCCATCGTCTACTATTCATCCAGCCCTCCACACCACGGGTTCCTGTCCATCCAGAGGCAACGCCACCGCCACTGCTCATCCAACCCCCCCCCGCAACACTCACTGCTCATCCTGAGGCAGCATCGATCGGCTTTAGTTAGCAGCAGAGCGGCGAATAACTCCATCGGGTTCGCTAACAGCCATCGATCAATCGCCGGGTTTAGTAACGTGTAGCCTGCAGTGCAATCGCTCGGGTTCAGTTATAGCCCAACGCCTCGCTCGGCTTCAGTTAGAGCTAACGCCTCGCACACACGCGCATACGTACGATAGAAATGCGCATCACTCGGCCCCCGACCTCCCACCGTAACCGGCAACTCCCCGAAATTTTCCTCCCCCTCGCTTCTACCACGGTTTTTTCCGTCATGGACGGCCCAAAGAATGTCATGCAGCTGCGTCTCCGCCCACCGGGATGAAAAGCCCATTTTCTGTCATGATTTTTTGTCATAGAAGTAGGAGCCCACCACATCTATGATGATACCGGGTTTTGTCACAATTATCGTCATAGAAGTGTCATATGTATGACAGAAAAAAAATCGTTCGGCCCAAAATGTCAGGGATGTGTCTTTTTTTTTGTAGTGTTGGGACTTAATTTCCATGAACCGGCATTTTACATTAAATTTCTTCAGCATACATTAGCCCCCAAGTGTCAAGTAGCTTTGCTTGCAAAGTGCTTGGGACTTAATGATATCTTACCATGATTCTGACTATAAACCCGGCATCAATGCAGGCCACCACAAGTCAATTTGAGTCGGAGATTGCTGACCTGAAGAACCGCCTGGCAGCTCAAGAACTTGAAATTCAAAAGGCCAACTCCAAATTTGAGTTCGGCGTCTCTGAACAAGAGAAGTTGAAGAAGAATTTTGATGTGGAGAAGAAAATCTGGGCTGATGAAAAGGCCTCACTGGTGACCCGGGCCGAGACAGCAGAAACGTCACTTGCAGAAGCAACAGTCGAGCTGTCCGGCTTAAATCGCCAGATATCTCAAATGGTCTCAGCAATCTTCGGTAAGTTACTATATATAACCTTGAATATTGCAATCCTTCCTTTGATGATTATTTGTCATCTCCGGCTTACCTTATGTTTATGAACGCAGGCCCCAGGAGCACAAACCTCAAGCAGAACATGTTGATCAAGGTGAAGGCGGTTTACACTCTGGTGGAACAGCTCTACACCGGGTCACAACGTGCTTTGGCCGTTTTAGCTTTATCAAATGACGTTCCTCATCTCCTGCAAGATGTGCTAAAACATCTTGCTGTGCTACCCCAGCGGATCCAAGAGCTAAGACGGGCATCTGCCAGAACCGGGGTTATAGCTGCCTTTAGCCGGGCCAAGGCGTTGCTTCCAGAGTTGGACCTGGCAGACGTTGCTCTTGGATATCCCAGTTTGAAGGAAGACAGCTCTGTATTCGATGAAACAGACTTTACTGCCTGTGTGAGAGTCGTACGTCCTGTGGCTACCATCATTGGGAATGATATTGATCTTACCAAGTATCAGCCGGGCTATCATAGCGAGAACCGGAAAATTCCAACTCCTCACTATGATGACGTCAGCCTGATCCCTCCAACTCGTAAGCACACCTTTGCCCCTGAAGTTGATCCAGCCGGTTTAATAGATGATGAAGCTGAGTTTGAAGCCTTAAGCGGCATTGACTGGACCTCGTCAACCTTCCAGGACAGGGCAGCAGACGGAGAGGCGGAGAAGGATAACCCGGAATCTTCAAGCCCACCAAAGGAGTGAACCGCCAGGCTTTATGACTTTGCAAAAACAATGCTTCATTATTCAGACTCGGGGAGTCTTGTAATAGGGTAGAAAAACCTCTCAACTTTGTCATGCCTTCGCGCATGTTTGTGGCGCTCAATACTTTCGTAAGCCACCATCGCTATATACTTCCAGCTTATGTTGATCTTTCCTTGATGTTAAAAATTTGCTTGCCTTATCCTGCATATAGAACAAGCAGACTTCCCTTGGCGACTTATCGCGACGGGGGTTACATAAAGTATTGATAACCCGGAATGTGGACCCAAACAACACATAAAGGCCGATTGATGACCATATTTGTTAAACATAATCACAATAGCATACCTGTGATCCGTTTGGCAGTCACGATAGTCAAACATTTATACTTACAAAGTATAATAAATAATAAATCAAACTTAAAAGACCTCTGATTCGAATACGATCAGCGAACCGTTCCAAAGGGGTTAAGCTAAGATTCGGATACGATCATATAGCCCCCAGTGGCTTTGGCAATGCCAATCAAGTGGGTATCGACAGTTATGTTCTCTTTGGTTCGAATACGACCTATGTTTGAACCGGAAGCCCCCAAGTGACCATATGAGTTGTTTAATGACGCTGATTTGAATACGATCCACGTCAGACCCAAAGGGGTTAAGCTATGATTCAAATATGATCAAGAAGCCCCCAAGTGGGTTTGGCAGTATGCCGATCAGGTGGGTATCGACAGCTATGTTCTCTTTGGTTCGAATACGACCTATGTTTGAACAGGAAGCCCCCAAGTGACCATGGCTAGATTCAGATATGATCATAAGCCGGACCAAACGGAAAGCCAGATTCAGGTATGATCCGCTCCCTGTTGGTTGTTTCCACCACCTGGTAAAGGAGATATGTAAACCTTTAAGGGTGAAAGGAAAAGAGGTCCTGCTTTATTGCTTTATATAATATATACATTGTCAAAAAAGGAAAAATATATATCTAACTTGAGAGCCGGTGGCTCAAGTATAGTAAGGCCGAAGATGGGCGATATTCCACGGCCGGCGGGTCTCCTCCTCTGACTTACGTGAGTCTTTGTGCTCTCGAACATCGATAAGGTAGTACGACCCATTGTTCAGATTCTTGCTGACCACAAAGGGTCCTTCCCAAGGAGGGGATAACTTGTGCATATCAGATTGATCCTGGATGAGTCGGAGCACTAAGTCGCCTTCCTGAAAGGTTCTGCTTCTAACCCGGCGGCTGTGATAGCGGCACAGGTCTTGCTGGTAAATCGCCGAGCGGGCTATTGCTAAGTCTCGCTCCTCATCCAACAAGTCAAGTGCATCCTGACGAGCTTTTTCGTTATCGGCCTCAACGTAAGCCGCCACGCGGGGTGAGTCGTGCCGGATGTCACTTGGCAGGACTGCCTCTGCTTCGTACACCATAAAGAAAGGTGTGTAACCTGTAGATCTGTTAGGCGTAGTGTTGATGCTCCATAATACAGAGGGTAGCTCCTCCACCCAATAACCCAGAGTTCGCTGTAAGGGGACCAAGAGCCGGGGTTTAATACCCTTCAAGATCTCTTGATTAGCTCTCTCTGCCTGACCATTAGTTTGACGGTGAGCAACAGCCGAAACATCATGCCGGATATGTTCTCGTTGACAGAACTCTTCCATGGCACCCTTAGAGAGATTAGTACCATTATCAGTTATGATGATGTGTGGGAAACCAAAACGAAATATCAACTTTTTCATGAACTGAACCGTCGTGGATGCATCACACTTACTGACCGGCTCTGCCTCAACACACTTCATGAATTTATCCACCGCCACCAAGAGGTGTGTCTTTTTATCCTTAGACCTCTTGAAAGGTCCAACCATGTCAAGCCCCCAGACTGCAAACGGCCAAGTAATTGGAATCATCCTCAACTCTTGAGCCGGCACATGAGCTCGTCGTGAGAATTTTTGACAACCGTCACATTTGCTGACCAGATCCTCCGCATTAGCATGAGCCATCAGCCAATAGAAACCATGACGGAAAGCCTTGGCCACCAGAGATTTTGAGCCGGCATGATGACCACAATCTCCTTCATGGATCTCATGAAGTATCTCTTGACCCTCCGTAGGCGACACACAACGCTGAAACGCCCCAGTAACACTGTGGTGATGTAGCTCGCCATGAACAATTGTCATAGATTTGGACCGCCTTATGATTTGTCTCGCCAAGGTCTCATCTTCAGGCAACTCTCCCGGGGTCATATAGGCCAAATACGGGACTCCAATCCGGGATAGCGTGGAGAGCTGCCACCAGCTGTGCCTCCGGGTCTGGCACTTCTAGTTCTTCCTCTGTAGGCACTTTGACAGAAGGGTTATGCAAAACATCAAGAAAGGTGTTAGGCGGCACCGGCTTACGCTGAGATCCCAGCCGGCTTAAAGCATCAGCCGCCTCATTCTTCCTCCGATCAATTTGCTCCACTTGATAACCTTTGAAGTGCCCAGCCACAGCATCAACTTCACGACGATAAGCCGCCATAAGGGGATCCTTGGAGTCCCACGTGCCTGACACCTGTTGAGCTACGAGGTCTGAATCGCCCAAGCACCTTACCCGGCTCAAATTCATCTCTTTGGCCATCCGAAGACCATGGAGTAAGGCCTCGTACTCAGCTACATTGTTAGTACAGGGAAACATAAGCCGGAGCACATAACAAAATTTGTCACCTCGAGGGGAAGTTAAAACAACTCCAGCCCCCGAGCCTTCCAACTGCCTGGACCCATCAAAGTGAATAGTCCAATATGTGTTATTTGGCTTCTCCTCAGGTGCCCGCAACTCTGTCCAATCATTGATAAAATCCACCAGGGCTTGAGACTTGATAGCAGTCCGAGGCATGTATTTAAAACCATGGGGTCCAAGCTCAATGGCCCACTTGGCGACTCGTCCTGTGGCCTCTCTATTCTGTATGATATCTCCTAAGGGGGCAGAGCTTATCACAGTGATAGGATGACCTTGGAAGTACTGCTTCAGCTTCCGTCTTGCCATAAACACTCCGTAAACAAGTTTCTGCCAATGTGGATACCTTTGCTTGGACTCAGTGAGCACCTCACTGATGTAGTAAACCGGCCATTGAACCGGATGCTCCTTGCCAGCCTCCTTGCGCTCCACCACGATGGCCACACTGACAGCTCGGGCATTAGCAGCCACATATAACAGCAATGGCTCTCTATCAATGGGCGCAGCAAGGACCGGCGTCTCAGACAACTGCCTCTTTAAATCCTCAAAGGCAGCGTCAGCAGCATTACTCTAGACAAAAGCATCTGTTTTCTTCATCATCTGATATAGCGGCAGGGCCTTCTCACCTAACCGGCTTATGAACCGGCTTAAAGCGGCCACACGACCCACCAGTCGCTGAACATCATTGATGCACGCCGGTTTGGCCAAGGAGGTGATTGCCTTGATCTTCTCCGGGTTAGCTTCAATGCCTCTGTTTGAGACCAGAAAACCCAGAAGCTTGCCTGCAGGTACACCAAACACACACTTGTCCGGGTTAAGCATCATCTTGTAAACCTGGAGATTATCAAAGGTCTCCTTTAAATCAGATATCAAGGTTTCCTTCTCCCCGGATTTCACCACGATGTCATCCAGATAAGCGTGAACATTGCGCCCAATTTGACTATGGAGACAGATTTGTACACATCTCTGATAAGTCGCCTGGGCACTCTTGAGCCCAAATGGCATAGATACATAGCAGAAGGCTCCAAACGGAGTGATGAAAGCTGTCTTCTCCTAGTCCTTAACTACCATTTCGATCTGATGATAGCCAGAGTAAGCATCCAAAAAGCTTAATCGCTCGCAACCCACCGTAGCATCGATGATTTGATCAATACGGGGGAGGGCAAAGGGATCAGCCCGACAAGCCTCATTTAAGTCTGTGTAATCCACACACATCCGCCAAGTGCCGTTCTTCTTGAGTACCAGCACCGGGTTAGCCAACCATTCCGGGTGAAGAACTTCAAAGATGAACCCAGCCGCTAAGAGCCGGGCGACCTCTTCTCGAATAGCCTTCCGTCTTTCCTCATTGAACCGTCGAAGAAATTGCCTGACCGGCTTATACCTTGGATCAATATTAAGAGTGTGCTCAGCGAGTTCTCTTGGGACACCCGGCATGTCAGAAGGTTTCCATGCAAAGATGTCCCGGTTCTCACGGATGAACTCGATGAGCGCGCTTTCCTATTTAGGATCCAAGTTGGCACTGATGCTGAACTGCTTGGAAGAGTCACCTGGAGTAAAGTCAACAAGCTTTGTTTCAGCGGCCGATTTAAACTTCAACGCCGGGTCATGCTCTGTAGTTGGCTTCTTTAAAGAGGTCATATCCCCGGGTCAACATTATTTTGATAAAACTTTAGCTCTTCCGCTGCACAAACAGACTCAGCATAAGCCGCGTCGCCTTCTTCACACTCCAAGGCTACCTTTCGACTCCCATGCACAGTGATGGTGCCCTTGTGACCCGGCATCTTGAGCTGCAGATAAACATAACACGGATGTGCCATGAACTTGGCATAAGCCGGCCGCCCAAACAGAGCATGATACGGGCTCTTGATTTTGACTACCTTAAACATCAATTTCTCAGCCCTGGAATCATATTCATCTCCAAAGGCCACCTCCAATTCAATCTTACCGACCGGGTATGCCGACTTACCAGGCACCACGCCATGGAAAACGGTGTTGGACGTCCTTAAATCCTTGTCAGTCAAACCCATGCGTCGAAAGGTCTTGTAATAGAGGATGTTGATACTGCTACCTCCGTCCATGAGTACCTTGATAAACTTATATCCACCGACCTGAGGCGCCACCACCAAGGCTAATTGACCCGGATTATCAACCCGGGGCGGGTGATCTTCCCTGCTCCATACAATAGGCTGCTCTGACCACCTCAAGTAACAAGGAATTGCCGGCTCAACAGAGTTCACGGCCCTTTTCCGAACCTTCTGGTCTCGCTTGCATAAACTAGTGGTGAACACATGATACTGCCCACTATTCAGCTGCTTCGGATGGCTTTGATAACCCGACTGCTACTGCTGTTGTCCCCCTTGACCAGGCTGTTGTAGATTATAGCCGCCTTGACTTCCCTGAAAGTCGGAACTTGAACCGCCGCCCGGACCATGAAAGCCGCCGGCCCCTGAACCACCGCCCGATCCATGATTGCCATCAAACATGTTGGAATTCTTGAAATCCTTCATGATCGTGCAATCTTTCCATAAGTGGGTGGTGGGTTGTTCCCGGGTGCCGTGTCTCGGGCAAGGCTCATTGAGAAGCTGCTCAAGAGATGGGCCTGACCCGCCAGATCGAGGGGGCGGTTTTCCCTTACGTCTCTGATTGTTACCCTGTGCACTGGCATTGGCCACAAACTACGGGTTACCCTCCGCCTTACGCTTGTTGCCTCCTTGATTTGCCGGGTTATGCTTGTTGGGGAACGTAGCAGAAATTCAAAATTTTCCTACGTGTCACCAAGATCTATCTATGGAGAAACTAGCAACGAGGGGAAGGAGAGTGCATCTACATACCCTTGTAGATCGCTAAGCGGAAGCGTTCAAGAGAACGGGATTGAAGGAGTCGTACTCGTCGTGATCCAAATCACCGGAGATCCTAGTGCCGAACGGACGGCACCTCCGCTGCTCAACACACATACAGCCGGCATGCCTCCCACGCCTTGATCCAGCAAGGAGAGAGGGAGAGGTTGAGGAAGACTCCGTCCAGCAGCAGCACAACGGCGTGGTGGTGGTGGAGGAGCGTGGCAATCCTGCAGGGCTTCGCCAAGCACCGCGGGAGAGGAGGAGGAGGAGAGGCAGGGCTGCGCCATGGAGAGGTCAAAACTCATGTGTTGGCAGCCCTCAAGACCTCAACTATATATAGGGGAGAGGGAGGGGGTGCGCCCCCTCTAGGGTTTCCACCCTAAGGGGTGCGGCAGCCCCCAATCCCATCTATGGGTGGCGGCCAAGGGGGGGAGAGGGGAAACTTGCCCCCCAAGCTAGGTGGGGCACCCCCTCCCCAAACCCTAGGCGCCTTGGGCCCTTGTGGGGGGGCGCACCAGCCCACCTGGGGCTGGTCCCCTCCCACATTTGGCCCATGCTGCCCTCCGGGGATGGAGGCCCCACTTGGTGGACCCTCGACCTCCCGTGGTCCCGATATGTTACCGATAAAACCCAAACTTTTCGGTGACCAAAACAGGACTTCCCATATATAAATCTTTACCTCCGGACCATTCCGAACTCCTCGAGACGTCCGAGATCTCATCCGGACTCAACAACATTCGTAACCACCTACAAACTTCCTTTATAACCCTAGCGCCATCGAACCTTATGTGTAGACCCTACGGGTTCGGGAACCATGCGCACATGACCGAGACGTTCTCCGGTCAATAACCAACAGCGGATCTGGATACCTATGTTGGCTCCTACATGTTCCACGATGATCTCATCGGATGAACCACGATGTCAAGGACTCAATCGATCTCAGATTCGATTCCCTTTGTCTAGCGGTATTGTACTTGCCCGAGATTCGATCGTCGGTATCCCGATACCTTGTTCAATCTCGTTACGGCAAGTCTCTTTACTCGCTCCATAACACATCATCCGTGATCAACCCCTTGGTCACATTGTGCACATTATGATGATGTCCTATCGAGTGGGCCCAGAGATACCTCTCCGTCAACCGGAGTGACAAATCCCAGTCTCGATTCGTGCCAACCCAACAGACACTTTCGAGATACCTGTAATGCACCTTTATAGCCACCCAGTTACGTTGTGACGTTTGGTACACCCAAAGCATTCCTACGGTATCCGGGAGTTGCACAATCTCATGGTCTAAGGAAAAGATACTTGACATTAGAAAAGCTTTAGCATACGAACTACACGATCTCTATGCTAGGCTTAGGATTGGGTCTTGTCCATCACATCATTCTCCTAATGATGTGATCCCGTTATCAATGACATCCAATGTCCATGGTCAGGAAACCGTAACCATCTATTGATCAACGAGCTAGTAAACTAGAGGCTTACTAGGGACATGGTGTTGTCTATGTACCCACACATGTATTTGAGTTTCCTATCAATACAATTATAGCATGGATAATAAACGATTATCATGAACAAGGAAATATAATAATAACTTATTTATTATTGCCTCTAGGGCATATTTCCAACAGTCTCCCACTTGCACTAGAGTCAATAATCTAGTTCACATCGCCATGTGATTAACACTCACAGGTCACATCGCCATGCGACCAACATCCAAAGAGTTTACTAGTGTCACTAAACTAGTTCACATCATCATGTGATTAAGACTCAATGAGTTCTGGGGTTTGATCATGTTTTGCTTGTAAGAGAGGTTTTAGTCAACGGGTCTGCAACATTCAGATCCGTATGTACTTCGCAAATCTCTAGGTCATATCGTAAATGCTGCTTCCACGCTCCACTTGGAGCTATTCCAAATGGTTGCTCCACTATACTTTCCGTTTTGCTACTCAGAGTCATTCGGATAGGTGTTAAAGCTTGCATCAACGTAACCCTTTACGCCGAACTCTTTATCACCTCCATAATCGAGAAACATGTCCTTATTACTCCAAGGACAATTTTGACCGCTATCTGGTGATCCACTCCTTGATCACCTTTGTACTCTCTTGCCAGATATGTAGCAAGGCACACAACCGGTGCGGTACTTAGCATAGCATACTGTAGAGTCTACGTCTAAAGCATAGGGGATCACCTTCGTCCTTTCTCTCTTTTCTGCCGTGGTCGAGCTTTAAGTCTTAACTTCATACCTTACATCTCAGGCAAGAACTCCTTCTTTGACTGATCCATCTTGAACACCTTCAAGATCATGTCAAGGTATTTGCTCATTTGAAAGTACTATTGAGCGTTTTTGATCTATCCTCATAGATCTTGATGCTCAATGTTCAAGTAGCTTAATCCAGGTTTTCCATTGAAAAACACCTTTCAAATAACCCTATATGCTTTCCAGAAATTCTACATCATTTCTGATCAACAATATGTCAACAACATATACTCATCAGAAATTCTATAGTGCTCCCACTCACTTCTTTGGAAATACAAGTTTCTCATAAACTTTGTATAGACCCAAAATATTTGATCATCTTATCAAAGCGTACATTCCAACTCCGAGATGCTTACTCCAGTCCTTAGAAGAATCGCTGGAGCCGGCATACCTTTTAGCATCCTTAGGATCGAAAAAACTTTTCTGATTGTATCACATACAACCTTTCCTTACGAAAACTGGTAAGGAAACTCGTCTTGACATCCATCTGCCAGATTTCATAAATGCAGCTAATGCTAACATGATTCCGACGGACTTAAGCATCGATACGGATGAGAAAATCTCATCGTAGTCAACTCCTTGAACTTGTGAAAAACTCTTCGCCACAAGTCGAGCTTCATAGATGGTGACATTACCGTCCACGTCCGTCTTCTTCTTAAAGATCCATTTATCTCAATGGCTTGCCGATCATCGGGCAAGTCCACCAAAGTCCATGCTTTGTTATGATACATGGATCCTATCTCGGATTTCATGGCTTCTAACCATTTGTCGGAATATGGGCCCACCATCGCTTCTCCATAGCTCGTAGGTTCATTGTTGTCTAGCAACATGACCTTCACGACAGGATTACTGTACCACTCTGAAGTAGTACGCATCCTTGTCAACCTACGAGGTTCAGTAGTGACTTGATCCGAAGCATCATGATCACTATCATAAGCTTCCGCTTCAATTGGTGTAGGTGCCACATGAACAACTTCCTGTGCCCTGCTACACACTTGTTGAAGCGATGGTTCAATAACCTCATCAAGTCTCCACCATCCTCCCACTCAATTCTTTCGAGGCAAACCTTTCCTCGAGAAAGGACCCGATTCAAGAAACAATCCTTATTGCTTCCGGATCTGAATTAGGAGGAATACCCAACTGTTTTGGGTGTCCTATGAAGATTCATTTTATCCGCTTTGGGTTCGAGCTTATCAACCTGAAACTTTTTCACATAAGCGTCGCAGCCCCAAACTTTTAAGAAATGACAGCTTAGGTTTCTCTAAACCATACGGTGTCATCTCAACGGAATTACGTGGCGCCCTATTTAAAGTGAATGTGGTTGTCTCTAATGCCTAACCCATAAACGATAGTGGTAATTCGATAAGAGACATCATGGTACGCACCATATCCAATAGGGTGCAACTATGATGTTCGGACACACCATGACACTATGGTGTTCCAGGCGGTATTAATTGTGAAACAATTTCCACGGTGTCTTAATTGCGTGCCAATGCTCGTAACTCAGATACTTATCTCTATGATCATATCATAGACATTTTATCCTCTTGTCACGATGATCTTTAACTTCACTCTGAAATTACTTGAACCATTCAATAATTCAGACTTGTGTTTCATCAAGTAAATACACTCAGTATCTACTTAAATCATCCGTGAAGCAAGAACATAACGATATTCACTGCATGCCTCAGCACTCATTGGATTGCACACATCGAAATGTGTTACTTCCAACAAGTTGCTATCTTGTTCCATCTCACTGAAACCGAGGCTTTTCAGTCATCTTGCCCATGTGGTATGATCTGCATATCTCAAGTGGTTCAAAATCAAGTGAGTCCAAATGATCCATCTGCATGGAGTTTCTTCATGCGTATACACCAATAGACACGGTTCGCATGTCTCAAACTTTTCAAAAAACGAGTGAGTCCAAAGATCCATCAACATGGAGCTTCTTCATGCGTTCTACACCAACATGACTTATATGGCAGTGCCACAAGTAAGTGGTACTATCATTACTATCTTATATCTTTTGGCATGAAAATGTGTATCACTACGATCGAGATTCAACAAACCATTTCTTTAGGTGCAAGACCATTGAAGGTATTATTCAAATAAATAGAGTAACCATTATTCTCCTTAAATGAATAATCGTATTGCGATAGACATAATCCAATCATGTCTATGCTCAACGCAAACACCAAATGACAATTATTCTGGTTTAATACTAATCTTGATGGTAGAGGGAGCGTGCAATGTTTGATCACATCAAACATGGAGACACTTCCAACACATATCGTCAACTCACCTTTAGCTAGTCTCCCTTTATTCCGTAGCCTTTTATTTCGAGTTACTAACACTTAGCAACCGAACCGGTATCTAATACCCTGGTGCTACTAGGAGTACTAGTAAAGTACACAATAACTTAATGTATATCCAATATACTTCTATCGACCTTGCCAGCCTTCTCATCTACCAAGTATCTAGGGTAATTCTGCTCCAGTGGTTGTTCCCCTCATTACAGAAGCACTTAGTCTCGGGTTTGGGTTCAACCTTGGGTTTCTTCACTGGAGCAGCAACTGATTTGCTGTTTCATGAAGTACCCCTTCTTGCCCTTGCCCTTCTTGAAACTAGTGGTTTCACTAACCATCAACAATTGATGCTCCTTCTTGATTTCTACATTCGCGGTGTCGAACATTGCGAATAGCTCAAGGATCATCATATCTATCCCTGATATGTTATAGTTCATCACGAAGCTTCTAGCAGCTTGGTGGCAATGACTTTGGAGAAACATCACTATCTCATCAGGAAGATCAACTCCCACTCGATTCAAGTGATTGTTGCACTCAGACAATCTGAGCACAAGCTCAATGATTGAGCTTTTCTCCCTTAGTTTGCGGGCTAAGAAAATCGTCGGAGGTCTTATACCTCTTGACGTGGGCACGAGCCTGAAATCCCAATTTCAGCCCTTGAAACATCTCATATGTTCCGCGACGTTTCGAAAACGTCTTTGGTGCCTCAACTCTAAACCGCTTAACGAACTATCACGTAGTTATCAAACGTGTATGTCCGATGTTCGCAACATCCACAAACGACGTTTGGGGTTCAGCACACTGAGCGGTGCATTAAGGACATAGGCTTTCTACTATCCGCATAATCGCTACTTTCAACTTTCAACTATATTTTCTCTAGGAACATATCTAAACAGTGGAATTAAAGCGCGAGCTTACGACATAATTTGCAAAAGGTCTTTTGACTATGTTCAGGATAATTAAGTTCATCTTATGAACTCCCACTCAGATAGACATCCCTCTGGTCATCTAAGTGATTACATGATCCGAGTCAACTAGGCCGTGTCCGATCATCACGTGAGACGGACTAGTCATCATCGGTGAACATCTTCATGTTGATCGTATCTACTATCGACTCATGCTCGACCTTTCGGTCTCGTGTTCCGAGGCCATGTCTGTACATGCTAGGCTCGTCAAGTTAACCCTAAGTGTTTCGTGTGTAAATCTGTCTTACACCCGTTGTATGTGAACGTAAGAATCCATCACACCCGATCATCACGTGGTGCTTAGAAGCGACGAACTTTAGCAACGGTGCACAGTTAGGGGAGAACACTTCTTGAAATTGTTGTAAGGGATCATCTTATTTACTACCGTCGTTCTAAGTAAACAAGATGCATAAACATAATAAACATCACATGCAATTATATAGTAGTGACATGATATGGCCAATATCATATAGCTCCATTGATCTCCATCTTCGGGGCTCCATGATCATCATCGTCACCGGCATGGCAGCATGATCTCCATCATCATGATCTCCATCATCATGTCTTCATGAAGTTGTCTCGCCAACTATTACTTCTACTACTATGGCTACCGGTTAGCAATAAAGTAAAGTAATTACATGGCGTTGTTCAATGACACGCAGGTCATACAATAAATAAAGACAACTCCTATGGCTCCTGCCGGTTGTCATACTCATCGACATGCAAGTCGTGATTCCTATTACAAGAACATGATCAATCTCATACATCACATATCATTCATCACATTCTTCTTGGCCATATCACATCACATAGCATACCCTGCAAAAACAAGTTAGACGTCCTCTAATTGTTGTTTGCATGTTTTACGTGGCTGCTATGGGTTTCTAGCAAGAACGTTTCTTACCTCGCAAAACCACAACGTGATATGCCAATTGCTATTTACCCTTCATAAGGACCCTTTTCATCGAATCCGTTCCGACTAAAGTGGGAGGCGGCACCGCTAGCCACCTTATGCACCAAGTGCATGTCATCGGTGGAACCTGTCTCACGAAGATACGTGTAAGGTCGGTCCGGCCGCTTCATCCCACAATACCGTTGAAACAAGATTGGACTAGTAACGGTAAGCATATTGAACAAAATCAACGCCCACAACTACTTTGTGTTCTACTCGTGCAAAGAATCTACGCAATAGACCTAGCTCATGATGCCACTGTTGGGGAACGTAGCAAAAATTCAAAATTTTCCTACGTGTCACCAAAATCTATCTATGGAGAAACTAGCAAAGAGGGGAAGGAGAGTGCATCTACATACCCTTGCAGATCGCTAAGCAGAAGCGTTCAAGAGAACGGGGTTTAAGGAGTCGTACTCGTCGTGATCCAAATCACCGGAGATCCTAGTGCCGAACGGACGGCACCTCCGCGCTCAACACACGTACAGCCCGGTGACGCCTCCCACGCCTTGATCCAGCAAGGAGAGAGGAGAGGTTGAGGAAGACTCCGTCCAGCAGCAGCACAACGGCGTGGTGGTGGTGGAGGGCGTGGCAATCCTGCAGGCTTCGCCAAGCACCGCGGGAGAGGAGGAGGAGGAGAGGCAGGGCTGCGCCATGGAGAGGTCAAACTCATGTGTTGGCAGCCCTCAAGACCTCAACTATATATAGGGAGAGGGAGGGTGCGCCCCTCTAGGGTTTCCACCCCAGGGTGCGGCAGCCCCAATCCCATCTATGGGTGGCGGCCAAGGGGGAGAGGGAAACTTGCCCCCAAGCTAGGTGGGGCACCCTCCCAAACCCTAGGCGCCTTGGGCCTTGTGGGGCGCACCAGCCCACCCGGGCTGGTCCCTCCCACATTTGGCCCATGCTGCCCTCCGGGATGGAGGCCCCACTTGGTGGATCCCTCGACCTCCCGGTGGTCCGATGACGTTACCGATAAGACCCAAAACTTTTCCGGTGACCAAAACAGGACTTCCATATATAAATCTTTACTGCGGACCATTCCGGAACTCCTCGTGACGTCCGGGATCTCATCTGGGACTCAACAACATTCGGTAACCACATACAAACTTCCTTTATAACCCTAGCGCCATCGAACCTTAATGTGTAGACCCTACGGGTTCGGGAACCATGCGACATGACCGAGACGTTCTCCGTCAATAACCAACAGCGGATCTGGATACCCATGTTGGCTCCCACATGTTCCACGATGATCTCATCGGATGAACCACATGTCAAGGACTCAATCGATCCCGTATTCAATTCCCTTTGTCTAGCGGTATTGTACTTGCCCGAGATTCGATCGTCGGTATCCCGATACCTTGTTCAATCTCGTTACCGTCAAGTCTCTTTACTCGTTCCGTAACACATCATCCCGTGATCAACCCCTTGGTCACATTGTGCACATTATGATGATGTCCTACCGAGTGGGCCCAGAGATACCTCTCCGTCAACCGGAGTGACAAATCCCAGTCTCGATTCGTGCCAACCCAACAGACACTTTCGGAGATACCTGTAATGCACCTTTATAGCCACCCAGTTACGTTGTGACGTTTGGTACACCCAAAGCATTCCTACGGTATCCGGGAGTTGCACAATCTCATGGTCTAAGGAAAAGATACTTGACATTATAGAAAAGCTTTAGCATACGAACTACACAATCTCTATGCTAGGCTTAGGATTGGGTCTTGTCCATCACATCATTCTCCTAATGATGTGATCCCATTATCAATGACATCCAATGTCCATGGTCAAGAAACCGTAACCATCTATTGATCAACGAGCTAGTTAACTAGTGGCTTACTAGGGATGTGGTGTTGTCTATGTACCCACACATGTATTTGAGTTTCCTATCAATACAATTATAGCATGGATAATAAACGATTATCATGAACAAGGAAATATAATAATAACTTATTTATTATTGCCCCTAGGGCATATTTCCAACAATGCTGCTAACCCTTTCCATTGCCGTTCTTCTTTCCCTTCCCTGTCTTTTCCTCATCAGACGCGGGATCCTTGGTACTATCAGAATTGGCGTATTTGACTAAACCCGCCATCAACGTACCCATATGTAACGCCCCGGATTCGATGCGCCAGGTGTCCGCCAGTTATTCGCCGTCGTTACCTTGTCATGTGCTTGCGTGTCTCTCTTTGCCATGTCATCATCTGCATTTCTTATCATGTCATCATGTGCATCGCATTTGCATACGTGTTCGTCTCATGCATCCGAGCATTTTCCCCGTTGTCCGTTTTCCAATCCGGCACTCCTATGCCTCCCGGCGCCCCCTTTTACCTCTTTTTGTGTGTGGGTGTTAAACGGTCTCGGAATGGACCGAGGTTTGTCAAGCGGCCTTGGTATAGCACCGTGAGACCGCTGTCAAGTTTGGATCATTTGGAGGTCGTTTGGTACTCCAACAGTTAGCGGTAACCGCAAAAGCCTCTTTGTTGCAGCCCAACTCCCTTTCTAAGTGGCCCAAAACCCACCTAACTCCCCTCCATGCTCTCGGTCGTTCGACACGATCGCGTGGCGAAAACCGCACCTCATTTGGACCCTCCTAGCTCCCTCTACCTATAAATCTAGATCCCACCCGAAATTGCGGTCAAATCCTACCCTAACCCTAGTCATCCTCTCCTTGCGCCACGGACACTTCTTCCGCCGCCCGGACGTGTCCGTTCCACTCCAGCGCCAGCCAGCAGCCAATGGCGCGCCGCACGTGGCCCCGGCGCCCGCCATGCGCCGCCCGCCTGCCCGCTCGAGCCAGCTGGGAGCCTGGGCTCGTTCGCCTCCGCCGCTTGGCACGAAGCGCCAGCGCCCGAAGCTCCTCCTCGCCGCCGACACGCGCCGCTCCAGCCGGCCGCCGCCGCCTCCTGGCCGTCGCGCCTCGCCGCCCGGCCGCCCGCCGCCCCTCGCCGCCCGGTGCTTGTTCGGCCCCGCCGCCGCCGCCTCCCGCCGCCGTCGCCGCCTCCACCCGGCGCCGGAGTGCCCCGACCGGCGAGCTCCTCTCCGGCCTCCTCCTCCTTCCCCCGCAGCTCCGGCGAGCACTCTCCGGCCCCGCCTCGGCGTCCGTGCCCGCAACCCCCAGATCCAGGTCCAAAACGAGAGGTTGACCCCGATTTTACCTAAGTCCCGAGCATATGTGATATTTTGTGCCATTTTCATTGCATCATATCTCTGTCATCGTAGCTCCGTTTTGCGCGTGTAATATGTCGCCTCGAAGAGTAGATCATTTCGTCTCATTGCATCATTTTCATTTGAGCACATCTTGATGCCCGAAATGCTGTTGGAAGAGTGCTATGTGATGTTAGTTTCTGATTTTTATCAGAACTTGCACTTTTGTCATTTTTGCTATGATTGATGTGTGCATCCTATGGACTTGAGTCCTACATGTGTTTTGTAATATGCCATGTCTTCTTTCCAGGTGTGCTTGCTATGTATTTTTGTGATCAATGTGGTGACTAGCACAAGCATGCAAACTAGGTGTCTTGTTGTTGCTGATTTCAGCCCTGTTTTGCTGTTATTTTGATGCCATGTTAACTTGATGCTACCAAGATATCCATGCATATTTTGAGATACTTCAGTAAGGATGTTTTGTAAAGCATGTCTTGCTATATCCATCCATGCCCTTGTTTGCAATTATGGAGTGCCATAGCTTGAGTCAATCGAGCTCTACTTTTGCTTCAAAATGTTCCTGGCAGATTGTTTACAGGTTATTCAATTTTGCCAAGGTTGTTGTGATTGATCCTTGCATGCTATGTTATTGTTCTTGCCATGTATGTCTTCTATGCCATGTCTTCTTGATGTATGTATGCTTAGTTTTTCATATAAGGCTCTGTAGTGAGTGCATTGAGCTTGTAAACATGTCTACTTGTTATCAGTTTTTGACATGCCATGTTGCTGAATCTGTTAACGAAACTTTCGATATTGACATGGGTGCCATCATATTTTGTGATCCTTTTTGGCTTATGGTCACTAAAGGACTTTTGTTCTATGCTTTGATTAGATTCATGCCATGCCTTTGTTTGCCATGTTAAGTTCCTGTAACATGTTGTTTCATAGCTCTAAACATTGCAACCTGATGTTATTTCTGCTAAAGTCTGAAACTGTTATTAGTTGCAATCTTGCCATGTGTTTTTGAGCATGTTCTAGTGATTTCTGGAGATAGCTCAGTGTTCATGTTTTGTAATGCTTTACCTGTACATCATGCCCATGCCTTTTGTTTTCATGTTGAGGTCCTGTAGCATGTTGTTTTGATGCTTGCAATATGCCTAGTTGCTGTTTTGGACAGCTTGTCCTTTAAACTTGTATAGTGTGTATGTGTTGAACCGTTGCTCCGTTTTGAGTGTGCTCTATATGAAACTTGCTTGATTTTGCATTTAGTTTCATATTATCATGTTGGATCCTTGTTTTGAGGTGTTTTCTTGATGTTTATATGCATTTTGCACCAATGCCATGGTTAACTTGTTTTGCTCATATCTTATAGGCCGTAGCTCCGAATCTAATGAACTTTATATGTAACTTGACTAGAATTTCGTGTAGATCATCGTGGTGCATTTTAAATTGCTTTTTAACAACTTGAACATAAAGTTATTCAGATCTGGACCAATTTCGAAATTTGCATATGAGGACTTACCGGAAGTGTTATATGTTGTTCCCGGCCTCATTTAAACTTGCCTTGATGTGTTGTTCTTGTTTGCATCATCTTTTGCCATGAGTAGCTTCATGTAGCTTTGTCATGCATCATGTTTGTTGTGCATCTTGTCATGTTCATGTGTGGTGTGTTTACCTATGTTCTGTGCTTCTTCTTGTTAGTTCCTGTTTCGTTGCGATCGTGAGGATTCGTTCGTCTACGCTTGGTTCGGCTTCATCCGTTCGTCTTCTTCATGGACTCGTTCTTCTTCCTTGCGGGATTTCAGGCAAGATGACCGCTACCCTGGATCTCACTACTATCATTGCTATGCTAGTTGCCTCGTTTTTCGCTATCTTTGCGCTACCTATTACCTGCTTATCAAGCCATCCCAAATTGCCATGAACCTCTAACTCGTTGTCATCCTTCCTAGCAAACCGTTGTTTCGCTATGTTACCGCTTTGCTCAGCCCCTCTTATAGCGTTGTTAGTCGCAGGTGAAGATGAAGTTTGTTCCTTGTTGGAACATGGAGATGTTGTTCCTTGTTGGAACATGATTACTTGTTGGGATATCACAATATATCTTATTTAATTAATGCATCTATATACTTGGTAAAGGGTGGAAGGCTCGGCCTTATGCCTGGTGTTTTGTTCCACTCTTGCCGCCCTAGTTTCCGTCATATCGGTATTATGTTCCCGGATTTTGCGTCCCTAACGCGGTCGGGTGATTTATGGGACCCCTTGACAGTTCGCTTTGAATAAGACTTTTCCAGAAGGCCCAACATTGGTTTTACCATTTGCCTCACCACCACCTATATTTCCTTGGGAGTAATTAACCCAAGGGTCATCTTTATTTAGCCCCCGGACAGTGCTTCTCTAAGTGCTGGCCCGAACCGAGCCACTTCATGGGCCACCTTGGGGCAACTTGAGGGTTGGTTTTACTCGTAGCCTGTCTCATCCAAAGTGTTGCCACGAGAACGAGATATGTGCAGCTCCTATCAGGATTGTCGGCGATCAGGCGGTCTTGCTGGTCTTGTTTTATTTTTGTCGAAATGTCTTGTAGCCGGGATTCCGAGACTGATCGGGTCTTCCCGGGGAGAAGGAATATCCTTCGTTGATCGCGAGAGCTTATCATGGGCTAAGTTGGGACACCCCTGCAGGGTATAAACTTTCGAGAGTCGTGCCCGCGGTTATGTGGCAGATGGGAATTTGTTAATGTCCGGTTGTAGAAAACCCGAAGTTGATCTTATTTAAAATACACCAACCGTGTGCATAACCGTGAGTGTCTCTTTTCGGGGTTGATCGAGAGGAGAACACGGTTTCTTGGGTTATGTCCGACGTAAGTAGGAGTTCAGGATCACTTATTGATCATTACTAGTTGACGACCGTTCCTTTGTTTCTCTTCTCGCTCTCTTTTGCGTATGTTAGCCACCATATATGCTTAGTCGCTGCTGCAACCTCACCACTTTACCCCTTCCTTTCCCATTAAGCTTTGCTAGTCTTGATACCCATGGTAATGGGTTTGCTGAGTCCTCGTGGCTCACAGATTACTACACCACCAGTTGCAGGTACAGGTTTTGCGATGATCTTGACGTGAGAGCGATGTTTGCTTGTATTGGAGTTCTTCTTCTGCTTCTTCTTCGATCGGGGGATAGGTTCCAGGTCGGCAGCCTGGGCTAGCAGAGGGTGGATGTCGTTTGAGCTTCTGTTTATGTTTCATCCGTAGTCGGATGTTGATCTTGTATATGATGTTGATGTATTCTTGTGGCGTTTGTGCCTTATGTATGTATCCCCATCTATTATGTAATGTTGATGTAATGATATCCACCTTGCAAAAGCGTTTCAATATGCGGGTCTATCCTTGGTGGGACCTTCGAGTTCCTTTTGGATAGGGTTGCATATTGGGCGTGACACCATATCATTGCAATCACGCTTAAGGCGCCCCAGTTTCTGCCTCAGCGGCTCAACGCGGCAATTCTTCTCCAACATGAGGACTGCAGAACCGGCATCCATCTTATCGGACGAATGTATTATTTCCTTGACCCGGCGCACCCAATGAGTTGTGGATTCACCCTCCTCCTGCTTATAATTGGTCAAGTCCACAATTGACATAGATTGCTTGCAAGTGTCCTTGAAGTTCTGGATAAACCGGGCCTTTAGCTCTGCCCATGAGCTAATGGAATTGGGCGGCAAACCCTTTAACCAAGACCGGGCCGTTCCGTCTAACATCATGGTGAAGTACTTAGCCATTGTTGCGTCGCTGACCTCCAATAGTTCCATGGCCATCTCGTAACTTTCGATCCATGCCCCAACAAATCTTATTCGCATTCCCTCCTCAAATCCATATGCCTTGCAGAGAGCTTCCCAATTAGAGCAACCAAAATGGGAGCGATCGACCGCATTGTAGAACTTAACCAGAAACTCATAACCATGTTTAGTTCTTAAGTGAGCCCTCCTCGTCTCCACATTCTCAAAGTCATCTAAACCAAAACCAAGCTTCTCCAATACATATGGTCTAGCACGGCACGGGATGTACTAATCGAATTGAAAAAAAAATCCATAAATTACACGTTGAACAAAAGAAGCACAAGTGATGATATTAATTACGATGAAATTCTTGTCGTTGCGTACCGTACAAACATCGAAGGTCTCTTCCAGCTTCATGGTGAAAAACCTATCATTTTGCAGGTGAGGAAACCTGTTGCACACACCCCGGTCATTGTAGCAGTACCCGCACTCTGGGATCCCATCGTCATCAGACATCTCTTGTGTTCAAAATTCAAAGATTATAACTCGACGGTAAAACCCAAAAAATCCGGCATGACCTTGCTAAAAAGGACATATCGAGTGGCTGAAATTTGCCGGAACGGAAATTAATCAACACTCTGGCAAAACATAGGCCACTTATCGATATGGACAAAAACATTTGAAAATATCTTATATATAATCCTAACACTAAATAAACTAGTTTTATTAACTACTTACTAAATAAACTAGTTTTATTAACTACTTACTAAATAAACTAGTTCTATTAAGCACTTACTATAAATAAACTCGTTTTATTAAGAACTTACTAAATAAACTAGTTCTATTAAGCACTTAATATAAATAAACTAGTTATATTAATCACTTACTAAATAAACTATTTCTATTAAACACGTGCTAAAAATTCTACTACCCTTGTTCTACCTTAAATTTTCTTACTTCTATTTTATTCAAAACACCTAAAATAGTCAAAAAGATATTCTATTAAAAAATCTACAGTCTACGATGTCTACATTCTAAAATCTACATTAAAATTACCTACGATTTGCAAGAACAGAGACAAGGAAGGGAGAGAAGAGAGAGGAGGGGGAGGGGGCGGCCGGAAGGGGAGGGGCCGGCCGGAGGAGGAGGAGGGAGGGGCGGTGGGAGGAGGGCTGCCGGCGAAGGAGGAGGAGGCGGCCGAGGGCGGAGGGAGGAGGGCGCGGTGGGAGGAGGAGGAAGGAGGGCGCGGTGGGAGGAGGAGGAAGGAGGGTGCGGTGGGAGGAGGAGAGACGGAAGGAGTGAGTACCTCGGTGGCGGACGGACGACGGCGGCGGCGGCGACGGACGACGACAGGTATCGGCGCGGACGAGAGTGACTGAGAGTGAGAGTGAGTGAGAGAGAGGGTCGGTCGCGGGGGATAAGGTAGGGTTGGTAGTAGCGCGGATCAGAAAAAAGCGCTTCAGCTAAGGAGAATTGTAGTAGCGCTGGTTGGGGATACGCGCTACTGCTAAGTTGGGCTAGCCGTGGGCGCCCAGTTCAGACGTAGCAGCAGCGCTTTTTGCCAGTAGCGCTTCTTTTTGTGTCGCGCTGCTACTAAGATTCTGTATACAAGCTTTTCCCTAGTAGTGGAGGCGTACGATGGGGGTTCATCGCGTGGCTCGCGAGCGAGCGACCGAATCGTTCAGCCGGCGCACCGCGCCCAAATAAACGCTTATATCATCCGGTGGATTGTTGTGGCCGCGTCTGCCACCTTCCCAACATAACATGCTTTCAAGTGAGGGCTCACGTACCATTCATTGTCGAATGCGCTTCTGCAACAAGAGCTTTGCTTCTGAAACATATATGGTGTTGCAATGATTTATGATGGTCTACGTTTTGCAATAACATGTCTTTTGCGGACTTTTTCTGCAACAAGACCTCAGTTGCATTTTTTTAGAACAAAATAGCTGTTGCAAAATAATTCCGCTACAAGACTTGTGTTGCAATGGGAGAGACGCGCATTCGGCCGCTAGATGTGGCAGATCTGACGGCTCGCGGCATGGTAAAGGATCAGCCGGCGGACGCATAGCACGCAAAAAAAAGGTCACATGAAAAAATCACTCGCAAAAAAGAAGTCACCTGGATAAAAATGTGAAAGCCCAGTGGGATTTGCTGGCCGTCCGATCTGCGCGGCGATTGGTGCAAACCTAACACTGGCTGGGCGGCGGGATTGGGAACAGAGAGAGCAGCCTAGAAACAGGGGAGAAAGAGAGAAGCAGAGCAGAGACCGCCAAATGGAGCGGCCGGGAAAGGCGGGCGGTTCTGCCGGAGGTGGTGCGCCCGCGGGAGGCTGCCCTCCACTCTGGCGTCATCGTCCTATCTCAGGCGGAGCCGCGAAGGTCGGGTGGTAAGCGCTCTGTCTATTACTCTGTACCTTAGCTAGGGTTTCTGATTCTGAATTGGGCCGGCGTGGATGGAGCGGGGTGGCAAATGTCCCTTGCTCCAAAGAGAAAAATGCTGCAGCCGCCATTAACGCGAGGGGAGGAGGGGCAGGCAGCGTCTCCGCCTGCCATGTGCTCTTCAGGAGCTTCAGTAGCCGAGAAGAATTGTTCGTCTCCTGACTCCTGATTCCCGAGCACGAGCACGAGCAGGAGCAGGAGCAGCAAAGCAATTAGATGGGAGGAGAGTGGAGGGCACTTTCTTTTTTCTATTAGTAAGCATCCTGTAGCTTGTATTTTCATCTGTAATTAAATCAATCAAACCACGTCCCGTTGTCAAACAGGGGAACTAACCTCCATCCCCAAAAATTCCAATGTGTAATCCCCATTCAGTTTGACTAATTCACATCTAGATGTTTTTTAAGGATGTCACATCTAAGCTCCCTTAAATATATAATGCAGCAACAAGAAAAAAAACTATGACAAAAAAGAATAGACCACAAAACAGAGTAGACATCAGTTTAGATGTGACATAACTATGTCACATCTAGATGCGTCCTAGACAAACCCATCCCCATTTATCTGTTTAACCAAATGAAGCGTTTGGAATAAAATGCGAAATTCTATTGTCTTTTCATGCTGAGATTAGCACACACAATCAGCACGCATAGTTTAGGACATACATCATCAAGTTATATATTTGTTTGAAAAAGGGTGATTTCTTGATCACATTCATGGAAATCAATGGCTCGCTACACAATCAGCACAACCAAAATAAAGATGATATGCCTGTAACTCATGGCAGTTTTATGTACAATCAAACGGGGCATACATGTGACCCGTGGTAGTTACTCGTTCCAAATGAGCTTATAGAAAGCCACCAAATGAACTTAGGTTCAGGTCCTTTTGGTCCTTACGGGCTTTCTATTTATGCATTTGGACGAAATATATGTCCAACAATATACATGGTGGACTCTGACACAGGACAGCAGAAATCCACCAAATAGGAATTCATGTGCATTCAGGACAAACTTATCAGAACCACTCCATCAACTTCAGGAGGCGGCTCCCCATAGCCGTAGTTGTCTGGCACACCCAGCACCTGAGAATCCACCATTAGCGCATCCGAAATTGATAACACAATGTCCAAAGGCTCAACAAGACAGCCGAGCTGTCGGAGCAACAGAAGCTACAACTAGTTAAAACGCCAACCTGATACTCAAAGCATACTCCAGCCCTGTCCTGAGCAAGATTTACCCAGTCAAGGCACCAACATCCCCAATCGACTTCTGTGGCGAAAGACACCAATTGCCACCAGCGATGACAACCTCGTGCGCAGACGCTGTTTGTTTCGTAGGCCTTGGTTCTGAAAACCAGTACAGAAGACAACCATGTTAGAGTTAAACACGGCAACGTAGTAACATAGTCTGAGTAGGTTTAGACTACAGAGTCCTCCATGGCCTAGTTCTACTATTCCTTGTATGAATATACATGTATCTGCACCCCTGTAACTAGAGACGTGAGTTGAATCAATAAAAGCAAACAAGGCTCGAGATGAGCCTTTGGCAATAACCGAGTCAGCTCTCGTGTGCGTGTACTACTACTAGTAGATCAAGAGAATCGATCAGCAAGCCGTAGTAGTACGTATTGCTTGCTCTGAATGTACGCGTCCCGCTGGCCGTACGTATCAATCAGAGGCTAACTTTGCACTGCGGTGCATCTAGGTGTAAAGGAACTTCGTCGAGATAGCGGCCAGTAGAAGCTTCGTCATCGTCGTTCGTCGTTGGTCGTGTGTCGCCGGAAGTACTCGGCGTCGGGACTGGGCTTACAAACCAAGATAACAGTTGAAAAACTATACTAGACTTGTATATCTCAAGAATATCACTCCCTCCACCCCAGTTCTACTAGCTACATCCCTAGGAGAAGCATTAGAAGAATGTAAGAGAACTAAAATCTGTAAATTACCTTGGTGGCGTCTTCCATCTGCTGACCTCTAAACCTGCCATTCTTTCCATCTCCTCTTTAGAACTTCCCTTGTTCATCCGATCTGTCACCTGAGCGCTCAGACCATGTTTCTTAGCAAAGTATTTTGCGTCCTTGGTGTTAGCAAAATATTTTCCTTGTTCATCATCATGTTGACCACCATCAAATTGTACTACACAAATGAAATTGCCACATGTGTGCATGAAGAGGGAGTATATATAACTCAACACCAATATTGGATCAAAGTACTAGCAATTAAGCAACACAAGAAGATGCATATCACTGAATTACCAGACTCGCCAGTAGAAATGGCATCGGTAGGTGATGGCACAGGGCTCTCAAAATTCTCTGCAGGCTCACTTTCGACATCAACCTCGTCGGCCGTCGTATCAGTAGCTATTCCTGCAGGGCTAGCTTCTGCAGCAGGCTCGCTTTTCATTAGTTCCTGATCATCAATCATCCCAGAAGTAACACCTTGTAGTGCACAGAAATAAGAATGGAATGGCACATGCATGCATGAACAAAGAGTATATACAACTCAACACACCCCAAGAATTAACCAAAGTAAGTGAAATGCGAGGCCATCACTTAATTACCAGTCTCTTTAGTGAAAATCACATTGGGCAGCGTTGTCACTGATAACGTTGTATCAGTAGCTGCTGCTGCAGGTTCCCTCTCCACATCAACCTCTTCGACCGTTGTATCAGTAGTTGTTTCTGCAGGGATAATTTCCGCAGCAGGCTCACTTCCCATCGGCTTAGTCTCAACAAACAAGAGCTTGGGACGTCTGGGGTGATTCTTTGTCGCTCCTTTGCACTCTTGTTTTGTTTCATCACTCACTGCATCATGTAGGGCGACCTCCTTAAGACGTGGCAGGACTGGATTGTGCGGCTAAAGCCATTTATATCCTTACATAGCAGCCGGAGGAACTTGAGGCGAGGCAGAGCTCCCTCTTGTATTTCCAGCTCGGTTATGACTTCCGCCACGACATATAGGTGTCGCAGGCTTCTGAGTGCATGGCCTCGCCTGATGACGAGCTTGTCCAGTTGAGTTGCAACCAGCTTCAGGTACTCCAGGCCGCGCACTCTGCTCAGGGCATCTAGAATGTTACCACTCAGCTTATGATCACCAGGGAATGACAGGCACAGCTTAGTGAGACCACCCAGCATGGTAACAAACAGAGGCAGCTGACTGCATATGATGTTCCCTTGTAGCTTGAGTGAGCTAAGGTAGTAGGAGTAATCTTTCTCCAAGGAGAAATCCAACAAGTCTGGATACCATTCATCATTGATGTTCAATGAGAGTGAATGAGCTTCGTTCAGATCGGTGCCGCTCTGGATGAACCCCTTGATTGACTTGAGAGATTTCTTGAGTTGCTGCTGTCATGTGTGGTGAACTCGCACCATATTTTTACCTTGGTTAAGTGCTTCATATGCTCCATGATCTGTGTGAATCCTTGGCTGTTGTTGTCCACAACAAGTCCGGCTAGAGTTTTCAATTTACTTCTCTCTGGCAGCCAAGTCTGAAGCTTACTCATTCCCCGGCTTCCTACATCTTGTCGGAGCTTGAACTTTCCAAACAGATGAATTAAATATGGCAATTCCAGGACTTCTATGGTCAGAATCTCTATACTGGTTCCTCTTAAGTCTAGTGTTTCCAAAACTTGAAGCTTCTTGATCTGTTTTGGAAGAACTGTAACTCTAGGAACACCTCTGAGGTTTAGGTACCTGAGCAGCGACATGTTCCTGCATATCTCCTTGAGATGTTTGTCTCCCAAGTGTTCATCGCACTCTTCTAAATCCAAAACTCTAATCAGTTTGTACTTGGAAAAGTCCAACATTGAATTGTGTGCTTCACCAAAGATTGTCAGAGAACGGACGAGACTTATCCATTTTGGATCTTGCATTAGTCTTATGCTGCGTATCAAGGAAGCTTTTGAACTTATTTCCTTATTACTTCTGAACTTAGCTCCGTATCACGGACCGTTGGTGGATACACCAAGGAAGCTTTCTCACAGAACAATTGTTTTGAGTATTGCTCAGCAAGAGTTTTCATTATGTACACATGACCATCACAACAGCTGCTTTTGATTGCTATGGTCTGAGTGGCTGTTGTGACAATAACTCTACTGTTGACCCCGGGAACCACAGGGAAAGCATCTTTTATATCGACCCAAAAGTCTCTCCGCATGTCATCGATTACAATGAAAAACCTATGATAGATAAAAAGAAGTCAGAATAGAACACATTCACTCTTCACACAAATCATGTTTCAGATAGCATGCATTCAAACAAGGAAATCGGTCGCCCAAGGGATTCTGACACTCTTCTAATAGTCTCAAATCAATAGGATCCTCGAACCGTTAGTTTCCACATGCACCTAGAGTTGGAGAAGCATTACTTTCTATTCCTTTCATGATTGTACCTTGCTTTTGATTGGATTCCTATGGTAGGACTTCTTTTTTAGTAGGGTTTCTTGTAGCACAAGGCTTGTAAGTCCTGGTCACCGTGTTTGAAGTCCTTGATTTGCAATCGATCTGATCAGGAATTATGTCGTGAGTTTTGTAGCCATGCATAAAGTCGTTGTTCTACTAATCTGCCTATTATACCCCCGGCTTGTGTACTTTGGATTCCATTATGAAGGGAACACATCTGAATGGAAGAAAATAGAAGAAGACGTTGGTAACTTGGTACTCTTAACCAAGTATATGGCTTAGTACTGTCTCACTTACATGAGCTTGTGTAATCTGAATTCTGAAGGCATGCATGCCAATATGGCCTATGTCTGCATGTATGCCAATGGCCAGCATAGGAATCTTTAACCATGCATATGTTTTTTAATTCAGTAATCAAAACCTTAATGTCTGGGAGAATCAAATTGAATGCGCTAAAGTGAAAGATGCATTTTATTAGCTATACCGATGATATTGTAGTGCGGAGGCCGGTAATCGGCTGTATATATGTTGTGGACTCCGAGAGAAAAATGAGTAGAAAAACCAACAGAAACGGCCTAAAAAGCTAGGGTAGAAAATATATTGTATACCTCTTGGTCCCAAGGCACTCTCTGAGGCTTGCACAGAGCATGTTGTTGCTGAGACGGCAGGGGCTGCCTGCACTTCCACCACTACTACTAATGGTGGAATGCATTCCAAGATGCCGGAGTATCTCCTTGAGAACATCTCTTGAGCCTTTCTCTGCAGCACAAACCCAAGCCCGTGCTTCGTATTCGCTCTCAGTTGTGTTGTACACATGCTTGGCGAGGAGAGTCTTCCCTATGCCACTGAACCCAACAAGGGAGATCACCTTGAGCTCCATGGGTTGTTGGCCTTGTGGCGTTTCCCTTATCGACTCCATGAGCTCGTCGTGGGGCGCATCCATACCCACGGCAGCCACCGAGGTGTCCGTTTCATCAGATGGTGCCTCTGAATCCAAAGTGTTGGATCTGCCGCCATACTCACTGGTGCTGTAGCTTGTTCTCAGCTTGGATGCGTCCTCGGATTTCTTCCTGAGACGACGGACTGCTGCAGAAAACTTGTTGCGGGCATTCCTCGTCTTCATCCGGTGAAATTTCTTACCTATCCATGACACATCAGGCTTGAGTGTCACGCGGTGCGTGAAGCGGTCGATGCAGTCTTTGATATCGTACGCCAAGTCACGCACCATAGTGATCCAGACCTTATGCACGGGTTTGTCACTCCACGGTGGACGATCACCATCTTGTTGAATGGCAGCAGAAATCATCAAGGACTAACTTCTGATGTAACTGATGTCATGCTTCAGCTCTGCCCGCAGCTTGTGATTTTGTACCAAGTAATCCCAGAGCTTAGGGGCATTCCTGCCGGCCACACCACCAGCCAGGTTGGCAGCCACGACTAATTCCGCCATCTCCACACCTCTTGATTGATCAGACCATTACTGATACTGCATTTTGCCTTCGCTTCCCTCCCTCGCCTGGATACAGAGAAAATGGATGGTTCAGCAACTCAACAACAGCTATGGCCACATAAATCCAGGAGATTATCTACAATTTTATTATCAGTAATGTTAATCCGTCACGTCACGTTACATCAGGCACAGATTTTTTTCAGGGAAGAAATCGGCCACATAGAATTTTCTTGGATATCACATCAGACACAGATTTTCTTTTTCTTAGGGAGGACTTCAGCCACATAGAATTTTGTTGGTAAGATATCAGACACACAGATTTTTTTTAGCGAAAACAACAGCCACACAGAATTTTCTTAGGGAGGATATTGGAGACAGAATTTTTTAGGTAAGACATCGCAGCCACATAAATTAATAGAAGAAACAAGGCGCCTGGATAGCAGGTTTATCTTACTTACAATTAATTTTACATACATGAGTCAAGTCGCAACCGTGGCCATCCAAACCCTGTGGCATTAGAATGTTTATCCTCATGGCAGCTCATTTTTCTCTGCATAGTTTCGACCACATCTTTTGCAACACTGTTTTTTGCCATGGTGTGCCCTCAGCATCTGTCCGTATGTTTGAGGGTCCCAATAGTCATATCGCTTGGTGCCATGGGATCCCAGCTTCTTTGGGAGCTCAACATGCCCTCATCTGATGCAGGCTGCCTATCGAAGAGGGATTAAGGCCGGATGCAGGTTGAAGGGGTACCTGGTTCTGATTAATTGATGGAGCACCTGCGAGAGGTCAAGGAGGACGTGGAGATCATGGAAGAGGAAGAATCTCCTGAGGCGCACAAGAACGTCGTCCTCTCAGATCCAACTCCTCCTACCAGTGCTGAGGCCCTTTCACTAAGTAATCACATGCTTTAACTTGTTTTCTTTCGACGGGCATAAGAATGAACAATTGTCGTCTTGTTTTTATTCCTTATTCCTTGTTAAATTCTTGCGGGTGCCGATTTCAACATTGTGCATTTTGCTTTGTCACACAGTTGATTGTTGCCTTCTATAGTATACGGGGCACATGTGTACGCAATATTCGTTAATTAATTTTACCATTGTTTATGTGCCTGTGTTTAGATGTTTTGGTCCAAAGCAGAGGCAGAAGCAAAGTCAGGGAGACGGGGGCCACAATCAGTGCTTCGTTGGGCGCCATGAGACCCCTTATTGGGAAGTTGGACATGCTTCTCCTTAGGGATGCTCCTCAGAAATGCTGCTCCAAGAGGATCAAGGACAGGATGCGCCTCCTCAAAGATGACGTTCAAAAAATAAGTTCCTACCTTGATGAACTATCAGAGGTGGAAGACCTTCCACCAATGGCCATATGCTGGATGAACGACGCGACCTGTCTTACGACATGGAGGATTACCTCGACAGCTTATTATTTGTGCCGCCTGAAGATCCCTCTGTTATGGCCGGTTTAGGTAGGCCCACTGGGCAATCTTAGCCCACAAGTTATCTTAGGTTAATTCTTATGCAAGTTATCTTAGGTTAATTCTTCTGCAAGTTATCTAGGTTATATATATAGGCTGTAAGATTCTTTTTGGAATCAAGCAATAAGAAGAATATTATCTCCTATTGCCCGGCTCCCAGAGAAGCCGGAAACCCTAGCCGCCAACAGCCCTAGCCGCGCCAAGACTTCTCCTAGCTCGCGACGGCGCTGCCGCCAGCGCGCCCGCTCCTCGCCACGCCTCCTCCATCCTTCCCTTACCACCCACGCCTAGACCTGGTAGAGTACTTGATCCTATCAATTTGGTATCCAGAGACACCAGGCCGATCATGTCGCTCCTCCATCGCGCCGCCGCTGCCATCCACCTCCACCCGCTCGCTGCCGCCGCCACGCCCACACCGATGACGGCGATCACATCCGCACCACCACCATCGCGCCAGCGCCAATCACCACCACGGCGAATCCGCTTCGCCTCCTCTCGCCCGGCGAGGTGTCGGGCACCCGCGCGAGCTTGTCCAGCGGTCGAGGGCATTACCTCTACTCGCGGGAACCAGCCCCGCCACCGGCGCCGCCACCACCGCCTACGGGCCGCCGCGCGCTCGATGGCGGGCCCGCCTTCCAGCGCCCTACGGAGGGCACCCGCCGCCGCTGCTGCTGCCGACCTACTCGGCGCGGGACAGCCTTAGCCAGCGTGGCGGCCTCCACGCGCCCGCTGGGGCCCGACCAGCAGTTTCTTCCGGCGCCACCGCCGCCCCCACGACGCAGGCGTCGGTGCAGCAGCTCCACCAGGCGCCGCCGCCATCGACAGCACCACCACCCGCGCCTCGGGTCACGGGTCGGCCCCTGCACCAGGTGCAGTTTCCGCCGTCCCCATCGCCGATCCCCGCGTGGGCGACCGGCTCGTCTTCGGGCCCGGTATACTCCACGGCGCCGGAACACCCGACGCCCTCCCTACGGGTTGATCACCCCTCCAGCTCGGTGAACTACGCCCCGACGCTTCCTGACCCGGCATACGCGCTGCCGGCTATTGCGGCCGTCCCCGGGCACGGCGGGCCGACGCCCCCTCGCTTCGCCAAGCTGGACTTCGCCACCTACGAGGGCACGGAGGACCCCCTCAACTGGCTCAACCAGTGCGAGTAGTTCTTTCGAGGGCAGCGGACGCTCGCTTCGGATCGTACCTGGCTCGCGTCCTATCATCTTTGAGGCGCGGCGCAGACCTGGTACTACGCCCTCGAGCAGGACGAGGGCGGCATGCCACCATGGGAGCGCTTTCGGGAGCTCTGTCTCCTCCGGTTCGGGCCTCCTATCCGCGGGAGCCGACCGGCGGCCCTCGGCCGCTTACCTTTCACATCCACGGTGCAGGACTACGCCGACCGCTTCCAGGCCCTGGCGTGCCACGCGCCGGGCGTCTCCGCGACTCAGCGCGCCGAGTTATTTGTGGGCGGTCTACCGGACCATATTCGCGTGGACGTCGAGCTCCAGGATCCCCCCGACCTTCAAACGGCCATGTACTACGCCCGTGCGTTCGAGCGCCGCGCGGTGGCCATTCAGCAGGACTCATCGTCCCGGGCCGCTGGCTCGCTACCTTCGCCGGATTCTGCCCAGGGTCGGCCTGCGCAGGCTTCCGCGGCACCCCTCGCCGCGACCGCGGCACGCCCGTTCCGCCGGCTCACCTCAGCCGAGATACTCGAGCGTCGCCGCCAAGGGTTGTGCTTCAACTGCGATGAACCCTACACGCCCGGCCACGCCTGCCCACGACTCTTCTACCTGGAGGTTGCGGACTACATTCCGGAGGACGCCGTCGCCGCCGACCTGGCCGCCCCAGCTATCGAGAAGGTGTTTGACGCTGGTTGATCGCCTCCAGGAGTTCCGCAAGCGCTTCCCCACCTTACAGCTCGAGGACGAGATGTTTGTGCAGGCGGGGAGAAGTGTTATGGCCGGTTTAGCTAGGCCCACTGGGCAATCTTAGCCCACAAGTTATCTTAGGTTAATTCTTATGCAAGTTATCTTAGGTTAATTCTTCTGCAAGTTATCTAGGTTATAAATATAGGCTGTAAGACTCTTTTTGGAATCAAGCAATAAGAAGAATATTATCTCCTATTGCCCGGCTCCCAGAGGAGCCGGAAACCCTAGCCGCCAACAGCCCTAGCCGCCAAGACTTCTCCTAGCTCATGACGGCGCCTCCCGGCCGCGCCCGCTCCTCGCCACGCCCTCCTCCATCCTTCCCTTACCACCTACGCCCTAGACCTGGTAGAGTACTTGATCCTATCACTCTCCCTTTTTGCCAACAACATCAAGGCCACCAGATCCCTCCGCAAATGGTTCAGTCGTGTCAAGACTTCCCAGACTCTGGTTATTAGTGCGGAAACGTTATCAGAATTCAGGAGGTATGTCCAGGAGGCCATTCAACGGCACCAGAGGAATAATCTCCATTCTTGCAGAACCTTGAGGCGTAGGTTTGTGTCCCATGGCCCTATGGTTCTTCCAAGGCCATATGAAGAAACTGCAGACATAGTAATCGATGGCCGGATGAATGAATTTATCAACTCACTGGCTACCGATGGGGACCAGCAGCTCAAGGTGCTTTCTGTTCTTGGATCTGCTTGTCTTGGTAAAACCACACTTGCTAGAGTGTTGTACAACCGATTTAGGAAGCAATACAATTGCCGAGCTTTCATTCAAGTATCCAGGAAACCTGATATGAAGAAAATTTTCTGTGACATGCTCTCGCAACTCCAGCGGCAACATCCTCCGCAACATTGTAGGGAAATTGATCTCATTTACGATATCAAGCAATATCTACAAGATAAAAGGTAGTGCCTTTTTTCTTCATTCAAGATATATCAAAATTTCCATGTTCCCTAAACCCCTAGAGTTGATTATCTGTATGCAGGTATTTAATTATTATTGGTGATGTATGGGCTGCATCAGTATGGGATACTATTAATCATGTTTTTCCAAAGGGTAATCATGGCAGCAGAATAATAACAACTACACAGATCGAAGATGTTGCATTAACATGTTGCTGCTATCATTCAGAGTATGTTTTTGAGATGAAACACCTAGATGATGATCATTCTAGAAAGCTTTTCTTTAACAGACTTTTTTATCTCTGAAAGAGATTGTCCTGAACAGTTCAAAGATGTTCTAAATGAAATTGTTGAAGCATGTGATGGTTTGCCGTTAGCCACAGTTAGCATAGCAAGTGTTTTAGCAAGCCAGCCTGTCATGTCAATTGATCTTTTGACATACATCCATCGGTCGTTAAGCTCTTGTTTCTCGGCATCAGAAAGAACTAGACAAGCACTGAATCTGAACTTTAACAGTCTTCCTCAATATTTGAAGACATGTTTGCTTTATCTTACTATGTATCCAGAGGGCTACACAATCTTGAAGGATGATTTGGTGAAGCAATGGGTGGCTGAAGGTTTGATCTATACAGCATAAGGGCAAGACGCGGGAAAGTTGCAGAAAGCTATCTTGATCAACTTATTGGTAGAAGATTCATCCAACCGATATGTGTCAACTACAACAATGAGGTGTTATCCTGTGCAGTGCATGGCATGGTACATGATCTTATTGCACACAAATCTGCAGAAGAGAATTTCATTGTGGCAATAGACTACAGCCGAAAGAATGTGTCACTCTCTCAAAAGGTCCGTCGACTATCTCTCCTCTTTGGTAATGCAAAATATGCCAAGACACCAGCAAACATCACAAAGGCACAAGTTCGGTCACTTGGATTTTTTGGATTACTCGAGTTTATGCCTTGTATTACAGAGTTCAAGCTTCTTCGTGTCCTGAACCTTCAACTGTTCGGTCATGCTGGTGATGACGACGGCCCTGTAGACCTCACTGGAATTTCAGAAATGTTTCAGCTGAGATATTTGAAGGTTGCAGGTAATGTCTGCATAAAACTGCCAAACCATGTGCTACAATGTTTGGAAATACTGGATATTGCGGATGCAAGAGTTGCTTGTGTTCCACGAGATATCCATTTACCAAACTTGTTACACCTTGGTCTTCCTGTTGATAAAAATCTGCTGGATTGGATTAACAGCAGGATGTCTCTCAGTCTGGAGAGAGGAGTACACAAGCTGCAGGATCTTCACCTGACCAGATCTTCTGCCCTTTCTTCTGACCATCTGAATAGAAGCATGAGTTCTATTTTATCTTTACTTGGAGGACATGGCAACCTGAAAACTTTAGTAGTGGCTCATGGCTCATCGGCTAAAAATGCTCTTGGCGCTTCAGACGTCACCCTGTCATGGGATCTCCTGGCACCCCCACTTCTCCAGAGATTTGAATTCTCGCCACATAGCCATATCATGTTCTCACGAATTCCTCTGTGGATTGAGAAACATGGCAACCTAAGAATTTTGAAGATTGCAGTGAGGGAACTCCAGATGAGTTGTGTTGATATCCTCAGAGGATCGCCTGCCCTCACCGCTCTCTCTCTGTATGTGGAGAAGGCGCCCTACGACAAGATCATCTTTGACAAGGCTGGGTTCTCAATTCTCAAGTACTTCAAGTTGAGGTTCACGAGTGACATAGCTTGGATAAAATTTGAGAAAGGTGCAATGCCTAATCTCTGGAAGCTCAAGCTAGTTTTCAATGCCATCCCCTCTTTTGAAAAAGATGGCACTGCACTCATCAGCATCGAGCATATGCCAGGCCTTAAAGAGATCTCCACAAAATTTGGGGGTGAAGCTCCTGATCTAGAGTATGCCTTGAGGACCTTGGTTAGTAATCATCCGACCAATCCTATAATTAACATGCCATCAAATAAGACTCTGGGGGGAGAACAACCACATAGGAATCTGGAGCAAGAATCAGATGAGATTCTGAAGGAAGATCCATATGGGAATCTGGAGCAAGAATCGGATGAAATTCTGGAGGAACAAGAGCCAGATGAATATGATGAGAGATTAGAGAGGCGACCGGCTGATAAAAGGTACTACCAATGTTCCTTGTAAGCGCAACGAACCTTTACTTGAACTTCTATGAGGCTGGGTGCACCCACTTGGTGCGGAGGCCTCAATCAATATAATCTTTCTTTTAAAGAAAAACATTGTTAGAGTTATAATATAAGTCATGTACCCCTTTGTATTTATGCCGTTGTATAAGGGGTTTCCTGCATATGTTCCACACATGTACATGTATATATATCGGCCTATGGCCTTATGGGAATACAAGTTGCATATTCCTAACATGGTATTAGAGCCTTAGGGTTTCTTTTTTAGCACGCGCAACTCGTGCTCTCGATCCAATCTCCCGTACACGCAGCCGCCGCCCTTCGTCTCTTGGCCGGCGCTGCTCTCTGGTGCCTTCACCACCGCAGGTCCGCCCGAGCGATTCCGCCCGAGCGATCCCGTCAGCAGGTCCGCCCGAGCGATCCCGAGCGATCTCCTTCCGGACGACCGCTTCATCCCCGCGCCCCGAGCCGACGGTGGACAAGGCTGCTCCAGATCCATCGATCCCGTCAGCAGCTCCCGTACGACCGCTTCCCATCGATCCATCGATCTACTTTCGGCCGACCGCTCCAGGTCCATCGAGGTGGCGCAGTTCGAGGGGTTCGAGGACTCCACGATCTCCTTCCCAGACGACCGCTTCGACAAGGCTGTCGTCTCGTTCCCAGCCGGCCCCAAGCGACGGGGCCCTGATCTCCTGCTCCCGCTGATCTCTGCCTAAAAAAATGTCTGCTGCATCGGGCTATGTTGTTGTCCCTCACTGTCCGGTGATCTTCAATGGTACTAACTACACTGAGTTCACTGGCTTCATGCGCATTCACATGCGTGGCATCCGTCTCTGGGGTGTTCTTTCTGGCGAGGTCTGCTGTCCGCCACGTCCGGTTCCTCCGGTGGCTCCTATTCCGCAGACTCCACCGGTTCTTCCTCCGGATGCTAATCAGGCCGCCAAGGATGCGGCTAAGCTTGCTGATGAGGCTGCTGATCGTGCTTATGATGAGAGGGTTTTGACTTATGAGGAGGCTCTTCAGACGTATCATGGTGCTCTTCTGTTTACACCCGGTGCTTGATGATGATGCTCGTGCTGCGGCTGTTCTCCTTTGCTAGTGTTCGCCTCGGTTTGCTTCGAGTTTCGGGTCTTCCCACTGTCTTTGAGATGTGGACCCGTCTTCGTCAGCGCTATCAGCCCTCTGGTGATGCCTTATACCTTTTTGTGGTCCATCAGGAGCATGCTCTTCAGCAGGGTGACTCTACTATTGATGACTTCTATGCACAGAGTTCTGCTATCTGGCGCCAGCTTGATTCTCTCCGCAGTGCTGGTTGTCGTACCTGCCCCTGTTGCCAGGCTGTCCAGGCCAATTTGGAGTTTCATCGCGTCTATGAGTTCCTGTCTCGGCTCCGTAAGGAGTTTGAGCCCCGGCGTGCTCAGTTGTTTGCTCGTGGTCGTATTTCTCTCATGGAGGCGCTTTCTGAGATTCGTGCTGAGGAGACTCGCTTACGTGGTGCTGGTTTGCTGGAGGTTCCCTCTGTGCTCGCTACTCGTGCTCCTACGCCACCTGCTGCACCGACCCCTTCTCGCTCGAGTGCTCCGCCGCTCTTGCCCACTCCTTCTGGAGGCTCAGGTCGCCCCCGTCCACATTGCGACTATTGCAACAATGATGGTCATCTTGAGTCTCAGTGCTACACGAAGAAGAAACACCTGCGCAAGGCGCGATCATCATCTTCAGGAACTTCGTCATCTACCTCGACAGCTTCAGCCATTGCTTTGACTGAGCAGGATATTCTGAGAGTTAAGCGTCTGCTCGCGGCTTCAGGTTCTTCCTCGACGGGTACTGCTGGTTCTGTGACTGATGCTTCCCGCACTGAGCAATCACCCTCTACACAGTCAGGTACATCCCCATGGGTTCTGGACTCTGGAGCTTCTTTTCATATGTCTTCTCATTCTTCCACTTTGTCCTCTCTTCGATCACTCGATTCTCCTATTCATGTCTTCACTTGCTGATGGTACTCCACTTTACATTTGCTAGTAGAGGCAATCTTACCACTCCTTCTTATTCTGTTCTGATGTTGCTCATGTTCCTCTACTTACCATGAATCTGTTTTCGCTGGTCAACTTATGGTTACGGTTGTCGCGTCATCCTTGACGTTGACTCTTGTTCTGTCCAGGACCGTCGTGACGCACACTCTGGTTGGGGCTGGCCCTCGCCGCCGTGATTCTCGTGGTCTTTGGGAGTTGGACTGGCTTCATGTTCCTTCCGCTGCCACCACCATCGCCATCTTCCGCTTCGCTTCGCCTCCGTTCTGGTTCCTTCCAGCAGTGGCATCATCGACTTGGTCATCTGTGTGGTTCTCGGTTGTCTTCTTTGGTTAAATCGAGGTCTTCGGGGTCTGTCTCGGAGATGTCTCTTTAGAGTGTCGGGGTTGTCATCTTGGCAAGCAGATTCATTACCATATTCACATAGTGAGTCGGTGTCCAAGCGCCCTTTCGATTTAGTCCATTCGATGTATGGGGTCCGGCCCTTTCGCGAAGGTGGTCATAAATACTATATTATTTTCATAGATGATTTCTCTCGTTACACATGGCTTTATTTCATGACTTCTCGTTCTGAGGTGTTGTCTATTTATAAGGGTTTTGCTGGCATGGTTCATACTCAGTTCTCTTCACCCATTCGTGTTTTAAATGCTGACTCATTGGCGAGTATATCCCTAAGATGTTGCGTGGTGTTCTTGCTGAGCAAGGGACTCTCTCTCAATTCTCTTGTCCTGGTGCTCATGCTCAGAATGGTGTGGCTGAGCGAAAGCATCGACATCTTCTTGAGACGGCTCGTGCATTGATGATTGCTGCCTCTCTCCCGCCTCATTTTTGGGCTGAGGCCGTCTCCACATCCACCTATCTTATCAATATACAGCCTTCCGCTGCTCTACAGGGTGGTGTTCCTTTCGAGCGACTTTTTGATCGTTCTCCCGATTATTCGATGCTTCGCTCGTTTGGTTGTGTTTGCTATGTTCTTCTTGCCCCTCGCGAACGCACCAAACTGACCGCTCAGTCTGTTGAGTGTCTTCTTAGGCTACAGTGATGAGCATAAGGGCTATCGTTGTTGGGATCCTATCGGTCGTCGGATGCGTATCTCTCGAGACGTGACTTTTGATGAGTCTCGTCCCTTCTACCCACGCCCATCTTCCTCGACTTTTTCAGTGCAGGATATCTCTTTCCTCACTTTTCCTGACTCACCTATCACCCCCATAGAGCCTGTACCTCTCCGTTCCACTTCCTCTCCTTCTCCACCTCTTGTTGATTTGCAACCACCATCCTCCCCGGTCTCCTCGCCTAGCATGTCACCGGGTTCTTCACCTTCATCTCCGGTGATTTCCTCCCCGGTCTCCTCTCCTAGCATCTCACCGGATTCTACACCTTCATCTCCGGTGACTTCTTCGTCGCCACCCCCCGATTCTACCTTGACGATTCCTCCTTCTATTATTCCATCTTTTCCTCAGCATTACACTCGTCGTCCACGACCAGTCGATGCCTCTGTGGATGAGTCGTCATCTTCCTCTCAGCCTACTTATGGCTTGCGTTCTCGTCCTCGTCCGCCTGTTGATCGCTTTGGATTTCCCACCGCTGGTGCTGCTGTTCTTGAGCCGACTTCTTATCGTCAGGCTGTTGTTCATCCTGAATGGCAGTTTGCGATGGCAGAGGAGATTGCTGCTCTTGAACGCACTGGTACCTGGGATCTTGTTTCTCTTCCTCCCGGAGTCCGTCCGATCACTTGTAAGTGGGTCTACAAGGTTAAGACTCGCTCCGATGGTTCTCTTGAGCGTCACAAAGCTCGTCTTGTGGCTCGTGGTTTTCAGCAGGAGCACGGTCGTGATTATGACGAGACTTTTGCTCCTGTGGCCCATATGACCACTGTTCGTACACTTCTTGCCGTTGCCTCTGCACGCTACTGGTCTATATCTCAGCTTGATGTTAAGAATGCCTTTCTTAATGGTGAGCTGCGTGAGGAGGTCTACATGCAGCCACCACCTGGGTATTCTGTTCCTGATGGCATGGTATGTCGTCTTCGTCGCTCTCTCTATGGCCTTAAGCAAGCCCCCCGCGCCTGGTTTGAGCGCTTTGCCTCTGTGATCATTGCTGCTGGTTTTTCAGCAAGTGCTCATGATCCAGCATTGTTTATTCACCTTTCTCCTCGTGGTCGGACTCTTCTTCTTCTCTATGTTGATGACATGATCATCACGGGGGATGACCCCGAGTATATTGCCTTTGTAAAGGCCCGTCTTAGTGAGCAGTTTCTTATGTCTGATCTTGGACCTCTTCGCTACTTTCTTGGGATTGAAGTCTCTTCTATCTCTGATGGCTTTTTTATATCCCAGGAAAAGTATATCCAGGATCTTCTTGCTCGTGCTGCTCTTACTGACGAGCGCGTTGTTGAGACTCCTATGGAGCTCAATGTTCACCTTCGTGCTACTGATGGTGATCCTCTCCCTGACCCGACGCGATATCGTCATCTTGTTGGCAGTCTTGTCTATCTAGCTGTCACTCGTCCGGACATCTCTTATCCGGTTCATATTCTGAGTCAGTTTGTCTCTACTCCCACCTCGGTTCACTATAGTCATCTCCTTCGTGTTCTTCGATATCTTCGAGGCACGATCTCTCACCGTCTATTCTTTCCTCGCTCCAGTTCTTTACAGCTTCAGGCCTATTCGGATGCTACGTGGGCTAGTGATCCTTCAGATCGCCGTTCACTTTCTGCTTACTGTGTTTTTCTTGGTGGTTCTCTCATTGCCTGGAAGACGAAGAAACAGCTTGCAGTTTCCCGTTCGAGTGCCGAGGCTGAGTTGCGAGCAATGGCTCTTTTGACGGCAGAGGTGACTTGGTTACGGTGGTTACTTCAGGATTTTGGTGTTTCTGTCACTACACCGACTCTGCTCTTATCTGACAGTACAGGTGCTATCAGCATTGCGCGCGATCCTGTGAAGCATGAGCTCACCAAGCATATTGGTGTTGATGCTTTCTATGTGCGCGCTGGCGTGCAGGATCAGGTTATTGCTCTTCAGTATGTGCCTTCCGAGTTACAGTTGGCGGATTTCCTGACGAAGGCCCAGACTAGAGCACAACATGGCTTTTATCTCTCCAAACTCAGTGTTGTTCATCCACCATGAGTTTGAGGGGGGTGTTAGAGTTATAATATAAGTCATGTACCCCTTTATATTTATCCCGTTGTATAAGGGGTTTCCTGCATATGTTCCACACCTGTACATGTATATATATCGACCTATGGCCTCATGGGAATACAAGTTGCATATTCCTAACAAACATCAACGTGGATTCTTCAGTTAACCTGATATAATTCTTATATGTTCTAACGAAGCTAATGGTTATTGTAATCAATCAGGATTTCAAGGTCATCAGATTCATCTTCGTGTCTACATGTTCCAGGTACATTTTCTGTCAACTGGTGGTAATATAAATGTTTCACCATCAAGTTAATAAAGTCACTTCAAGAGAAAACTAAGCAGCTTGTTCTATGTGATAAAAAATTTATCCCGGACTACCAATTCGGAAACGATTAATTTCTCCAACCGCTGACTTGTTAGAGATAGAGGCTTGAGCCGAAACCGGTGACCATAGCCAACCCATCTAGTTTAGTTGCATACGTCCGACCATGACGTCGGCCTCTAGATACAAATCAGACTCTTTGATCTTGTGCCAGCCGAATCAGAAAAGAATCCCTGATTGCGCGTAGCCTGGATTTCAACCTCCTATTTTGTCTTGCACTTTCTTGTTTCATTGCTTGCTCAAGTGAGATGCATCTTCCCCTATTTTCTTGCCCCCAACCAATCACATTCACGGCTTGGACTGCAGCATGCACACTATGCAAAACATGCCTAATTTCCGGTCCTATCTCTCTTCTCTTATGCACCTTAGTTATGTGCTAAAATAGCATGCTTTATCAGATTAAAAAAATAGCATGCTTTATTGTTATACAAACTAATTCCTCTTTTTCTTCGTAATTGAGTCGCATATCTCTTCACACAACATCAGTAACGATAGCAGGGGTATGCGTAAGCGAAGCCACCTTATCACTTTCCTGACAAAAAGACCTTAGGACATCTGGGGTGGTTCTTTGTTGCTTCTTTTCAATCGTGTCATGTTTCATCGCTCAGTCGACCATGGAAAGCAGTCTCCTTTCTTAGTTGCTACTTTGGTTAATTCTTGGGGGCGTGTTGGGTTATATATATATATACTCTCTCTTCATGCAGGCACATGACATTTTTATTTTTATTTTAAGCAGTACCAGTTGGTGCTTCTGAGATGGTTAGTGAGCCTGATGTGGAAATCCCTGCGGCACCAACTACTAATGATAACACAATGTTGTCGGTCAATCTCGAAGCATTTGCCAGGGAAAATTATCCAAGCGCCAACTTGGAAAGTTCTGTAAAGGAGATGGAAAGAGTGGCAGGTTTAGAGGATCATCAGATGGAAGATAGCACACAGGTAATTGACACATTCCAACTGTTTTGAATTCTTCTGATGCTTCTTAGGGACATAGCTACTAGGATTGGGGTGAAGTTAGGAAGTAATATTCTTGAAGTAAATAAGTATATTTAAGTGACTAGTATGGAAGCTGGTAGATCCTCCTTTGAGCCTTCGGTTCTACAGGGTGTGTGCCTAGATTGTTTCTTCTAAATTAAAATGCTATAGGGGTAGTGATTTTATAGCTCACAAGAGAAGTCTAACAATGTGCCTTTAAGTGGGGAATCAAAACAATTTTTTATTTTAACTCTAAGGCTATCCAGGATCTACTCGCAGATGAGTATGAGGTTGATTTAGAAAATGTTAGATAGTTGTGTTAGAACTTAGAAGTTTAGCTTCTTCAAGTAGACCTAAATGGTAGGACGTGGAGTATATGCTCCCGAGCTCAAATGCTCCAAATTCAACAAATTCTTCGAAAAAATAGTAAACAAATTCAACAAATTCTGAATATTTTTTCTGGTAAACTATGACAAATATTTTGTGTGCTTGCAAATTTATCATGACAGGACATTCGTGGAAGTCGTGGCAAAAAAACAAAATCGATGCTCCCAAAATGCTATTTTTGAAAGCATTTTGGAGTACTGATTTTTCTTTTGCCATGACTTCCACGAATGTTATTTCGTGATGAAATTTGTCAAGCATACCAAACATTTGCCAAAGTTGTCACATTTTTTTTAGAATTCAATTTTTTTTTGATTTTACTGTTCATCGAGCTCATTTGAGCTCAGGGGCAGAAGAGGACTTCTGTAGATGGTAAAGGTGCTTTTGTTGGCAGTAGGAGAGGTATACAAGCGATAATTCAAAATGGCTCCCAAGAGCACGTGCTTCTTAGAGCCCGTGTATGAAAAATCAATTTTGATGCTTCAAGAAATGCTTCTTAGAGCACTTTCTTGCTTCAAGAAATGCTTGTGGGAATAGTATTTCAACTAAGTACAATATTATCAACAGGGGCTGGAAAGGTAAAACTGAGTGTAGCTATACCAACATTAAAAGCACATGTTGAGTTTCGGTCATTTTTATCTCAGCCATCAACGTCATTTTCCAGGAGTATCTCAGCCACAACTGGCTTTTCCTCGTATTATAGAGAATTAAATTTGGATGGAAAAGGAGGGAGACAAGTCTCACGCTCTTGATACGGCGATACCATGCTGAGTTTGTGGAAATTACCCACAACCTGGGTTTTGGTTACCGGTCGGTAAATTCGGTTACCACCTGGCCGGTAACCGCGTTTCTTGCCCCCCCCCCCCTCTGGGTAAATGGACTTTCCGGGCAAAAAATCCTAGAAATTTTGAATGAATTTTGTGCGGACTCAAATTTCATTAAGAAAATCGTGCTTTCCGGTAACCGTGGTAACCAGGAACATCCCCCCCCCCCCTCCCTCCCTGGTCTTTCGCAAGCGAATATGTTGGAAATGATATGCATAAACTGTTCCAATCTTTTTACTAACTCCAGGGGCAGTAGTACTAGTACAATCAGGCTCATGTCCTGGGCCTGCAGCTTGTGATTCTGTAGAGTGGCATCTTATAGCAGGACCTGGTACAGCCACCAGATTCCAGAGCTGTCGACGTGGGGACAGGAACCGCAACACGCCATGTTTGCTGGACTAGCCGTTGATTTTTGCTGTGGAATGAAAGAGAGGTTGACAGTGAGAACTGCCTGTCCTAAGCGTTTGTGTCGCTGTCACGGCGGTTTCCATCAGAGCTTCCCCGGAGACAGACGGTGTGGTTCAGTTTGCAGAGAAATCCCATCATGTTGTCTAGGATGCTGGAGTTTCTAATGAGGTGTTCACTATGCAAAATCGCAATCTTTTGGTTTCTAGAACTTTTTTTAGGAAGTTCAAAACCTCTTTATGAGCTTTTCTTCTCACTTTTTCTTTTTTGCGGGGTGCTTTTATACTTACTAGCCTTGCTATGGTAAAAAATCAAGCTTTCCACATAGGGCCTAGAATAACGCTTTTTTATCCATCTTTAAAAATGATCAGAGTATAGAAATTTTACTTAGCCGGACGAGAAAATAAGGCATCACAAATATTGCGGCTTTCGAAAGTGAGCTTCTCTTCTCACTAGACTTGTCATATAGAGAACCTTTTCATGTAGCACACCACTTCTTTTTGGTGGCTATAGCCGGTTTTAACTTTTTTAAGATGATAGCTTGCTTAACATAGCAGAGAGGAGCCGGGACTTGCATTTTCTTCAGTATTTTCATCTAGCTGAATCAGTAGTGGATGTGTGGGTGGATTCGGCCCGTCTTGCGCCTCCCAAACTGGATCATGTCATTAGTGTCAAAAGCTTTGCTCTTAGGATAGAATACCACTTTTGCAGTCTCAGTAGAATCCTCTCGAAAACAAAATCTGTAGTTGCAGCAACAACAGACGATGCCAAGGTCTCTTTAATTCAAATAAAATTTAAACGATTGTAGAGGACTTTAATTCTTAAGAATCTTACTACGAGGTTTGTTTGATTAAGTAAGATTGCAATTGTACGTTTACTTTCGTCTACATATCCTATGTATGTATGTACATACTGTCTTATTGTGCACTATGTATATTTTTCCAAGCCGTTGAAACTGCCAATTTGCCAGCCATTTATACTGGTACTGTAATGCTTAATTCCAGAAAAAGCAGAGCAAAGATGCGGCGGACGAAGACTCATCCATCCACTCACCCCGGTGAGGGAGCCCTACGCCGCCGCCGCTGTTGAAGAAGCCGGGCAAGATCGCTCTCCCCTCCCACGAGTCCACCATGGGCAAATTCTTGTAACCTCAAACCCTCATCCCTCTTCTTTCTCATTTTTGTTTTCCTTGGACGTATTGCTCTTGCAGTCGTGCTGATTGATTTGATTTCATGGCGGTTGTGGTCAGCTGGGATCCAGCGCAGGATGTGTACAGGACGCAGATCGGGACGTTCAAGGACGGCGACGGTAACCTGCTCGTCAACAAGGACGGCCTCCGCATCATCCCGCAGACCGAGGAAGACGAGGTAAGCCACTAAAGCACGACCGGGTACCCAAGATGAAAAATTCCTCCACGCATCTGGTCTTAGCCGTTTGTAGGAAAAGAACATAGGGTTTGCGCTCGGCATATTAGTTGCATTGGTTTTCCTAATTTCATTCATGACATGAACAGATTTAGATATTGGGATGTGTGGTTGGATTAGCAGGTATGGAGCAGGGGTTTTGTATTCTTTTTCAGAACAACAATTTAGGACAGATGATACTATGTACTCCCTTCGTCTCAAAATAACTGTCTCTACTTTGTACTAAAGTTAGTACAAAGTTGTACTAAGGTCGAGACACTTATTTTGGGACAGAGGGAGTACTTCCTTCGTCCGGGATTAGTTGTCGCTCAAACGGATCTATCTACACATATTTCAATGCTAGATACATCCATTTGAGTGTCAATTAATTCCGCGCAGAGGGAATACATAGGTGATTTTCATGCGGGATATCCGCAAATGCAGTTGTTACAGAAATAATTTATGATGTATCCAATAGTTAAATTTATCCTGAAAGCTGATGCTCACTTGCTTATAGTGGACGATTGCTGTCTAACACCATTCCTTGTGGGAATTGTCTAATTACATTGTTGTTCTTAACTTGTTATGCTCTTCGTTCATCTAACTTGTGTCTCGCCTTCTTTCCGTTGGCATACTCAACTTCTCTAGGCTCCTCCTATAGAGCCGTTAGATAACCATCAGTTGAGCATAAATGATCTGGAAGCAATCAAAGTGATTGGAAAAGGTAGTAGCGGAACTGTGCAATTGGTGCACCAGAAATGGACTGGCCAGTTTTTTGCTCTCAAGGTATTGCACGAAACATAAATTATTTGATGATTTATAATTTTAGTTCCTTCTATTTCTTTCTGTAGAAACTATAGTGATTTTGCCTAGGGTCTTTACCCCCATTCATGTACTGTCATGTTTGCAGGTTATACAACTCAATATTCAGGAAAGCATACGCAAGCAGATTGCCCAGGAGTTGAAAATAAATTTGTCAACACAGTGCCAATATGTTGTCACATGCTATCAGTGTTTCTATGTCAATGGTGTTATTTCAATTGCTTTGGAGTATATGGATGGAGGCTCTCTGGCTGATTTCCTGATGAGTGCTAGAACCGTTCCAGAGGCCTACCTTGCTGCGATTTGTAAGCAGGCCAGTAAAATGACACATAAGTAACCACATAGTTTTTTTTGTTATCACAATGTCACCTTAAGATCAAATAGACCTTTTCAATCGATAATTGCAACTTCCTCGTGCAGGTGTTGAAAGGACTGATGTACTTGCATCATGAGAAGGGCGTTATACACCGAGATCTGAAACCATCAAATATACTAATAAATCATAGGGGTTTAGTAAAGATATCAGATTTTGGTGTTAGTGCCATCATTTCTAGTTCTTCTGCACAGCGAGATACATTTATTGGCACATTTAACTACATGGCGGTGGGTGAAAGTTTGTTTGAATTATGTAAGCATGTCTTCCAGTGTGGCATGAAAAGACCTCCACCATTTTTTGTTTCAGCTAACGTGTCTAAAATGTATACTCTTGACAGCCAGAAAGAATCAGCGGGCAGAAACATGGTTATATGAGTGACATATGGAGCTTGGGCCTAGTTATGCTGGAATGTGCCACTGGCAATTTCCCATATCATCCTCGTGATAGCTTTTATGAACTTCTTGAAGCTGTTGTCGACCAACCATCACCTTCTGCACCATCAGACCAGTTTTCACCAGAGTTCTGTTCATTCATTTCTGCGTGGTATTTCTGCTTCTCCATTGCCCCCCTCCCCCCTGTTAATCATTAATACTTGAGCAATATTTGCAATTTGTTGAGATTTAAACTATGGTTTTTCTATCTTTTGCCTGTCAAGTAGTGATTCTCACGCCAAAATTCCTGCTCTGGAATATGCATGCCAACATCATCATATGTTTCTTTTTGTTATACTCACCTAGTCACCTTCATCTGTGGACAGATCAACTGATTTCCTTATTTTGTTTACTGGAAATCAGTGTACAAAAGAAGGCTAATATCTATTTTCTGAATTTGTTTCTGAATTTTTCAGCATGCAAAAAGAGGCTACAAATAGGTCATCTGCTCAAATCCTATCAGTAAGGAAATTTCTGTCTGCTTCACAATTTGTATGTTCGTCCGAAAGCGTCATTTGACACAGCAAACTCACCCTTCTTTACCTATTTCTTCTATCTGTTGCCTCTGAAACCCAGGCTCATCCATTCCTGAGCATGTACGACGACCTGAATGTTGATCTTGCTGTCTACTTCAGGACCGCGGGATCTCCACTTGTTACCTTCAAGTAATGGTCCTATAACCCCAGTGAAGAGTACTTACAAGGTTACTGCAAATTCCTTTACAATTCCAATGCTGTCGTATTCTCTCTTTTTTCTTCCTAGGGGAATTGTGTTGTGAGTCGGACAAATGCACAACCATGTCATTCCCCAACGTGGAATTGATCATGCATGGGTAGTTGATCATGCATGTACCGTGATAGATATATTTTTTAAAGTTTTCTACGGTGATAGCACTGTCAGATCACAAAAACATGTTCTCCCAGTAAATAATACAGTACTCTACTGATCAAGCTACTGATAAAGTGATAATCTTAATCTGATTAGGGATATACTGTGATCTTGCCATCAAAAGAGGCAATTGGTGATCATCTTATAACAGGCATCACTCGTGTACAACCGTGTCGGTGAGACGCATCAACATAGAAGGTTGTGCCACTACATTTTGTTCTCACGCTGCAATTGCAGAGGCAACTGGTGTCACGGCTTGTGTTGATATAACCGGAGGATAATCTCAAATTTGAAGAATCCATATCCTTTACAGAACAGATCTAGGGCCTTTTCTGGACTAGTGAATTAGCATGTTAAGCAACTGTCAATGTATCCTCAGTAAAAGGGTTTGGCTTATATGACTCACAACTGATAATGGGATACTAAAAATGGCAGTGATAATTTTACCAATTGATAATCCCTTCCCAAAGAAAAGTTGTGCTGGTGTAATCATTTGTGTTCACCAACATCGTCACCTGTGGACATCCAAAGAATAATAGTAAAACCAGAGCTCTGCTCAGTTTTACTTAATCACAGTGTCTGCCAACTGATTATTCCTTTCTTTCTTGTCCCTACCACTAGCCTAACCATTTGTGCCTGCACTCTCACTGGAAAGGTAACCGGTGTTAATCCGTTTACGTACGTTACAAACATCTTTTGCTTAATCACATTACCTGAGTAAACATTTGCTAGTCACAATAACTAGATTATTCATCTTTTGCCAGGAATAAGTGAGACCTTTTTTCTTCTTCGCAAATGTGGAACTCATCAACTCACAGAATGCACCGCCATCAAGCAAGCAAGCACGTAATTGGACTGAAGCAAAGTCACTCTATCTTATCATGGCCAGAGATAAGATAACAGAGGGAAGTTAGCATGAAAAACATTTCAGTTTGTTAGGCCACTACTCAGTTTTGAAGAAAGATAGACATGTGAGTTTTATCTAAACTTTGGGAAGTATGAAGTATGCTCCATCACACCACTCATGCAAAAGGTTTGTGAATCTCAAAGCAAAGGTTATTGAATCCCCAACACCAGGTAGGCAGTTTCGTTTCAGCATACAGGAAGGAGCATCTTCCAACTCTCAGGTCACTTCAACCTCCATTAGTCAGAAGCAAGCCTCTAAATTTTGAGTTCGGAACTAGATGGAAATTCAAGAAAAAACTCGTGCAAAATGGGCCACCACAGAACATGTTTCACTTAATCCAGCACTGACGCAAAAGGTTTGCTAATCTCAACATCAGCGGCAGATCGAAGCTAACATTGCCCTCTCATTGGTTCACCTATCCCTGTTACTGATCGCAAGAACCAAAACTATTCATCTTCTTCTTTTGCCTGGAATAGTATGTGAGACCTTTTAATTTCTTCAAAACTACTCCCTCCGTCCCATAATGCAAGACGTTTTTTGACACTACACTAGAGTCAAAAAACGTCTTACATTATTGTACGGAGGGAGTAACTCGCTATATTTGAAATGTTAGCCGACTCATCAAATCCTACATCTCATCTCGAAGGAAAAAAAAGCACAGACAGCTGGCATTGGCCATCCTGATGGAGTCGCACAGCCAGCTGTGCAATAACAAATAGCACCACGCAGCCAGCTGCAGTTCACATTCCCTAGACAGAATCAGATGACAAAATCAACAAAAAGACCCAGAAAACTGGAACATACTTGCTTGAAAAAACATGAGACAAATTAAGCAAACTGAGAGGGACAAGTACTAACTAGTGGAAGCAAATCAATGGGCCTTCATGCCAGCCGACGAACGACTACATAGATTACGGAAGTTAGCAAATCAAGCGGTTAGTTTCTACAAGTTCACTTAACAGCTGACCAATGCATGCTACATAGAGGCTCAATCTCGCAGTCGACCTTTAGAGTGGGAGAAACTACACCCAACAACTCGTTTCTGCATCTCAGCCACCAGAATGTAACCATATCAGTTGAACAAACTTGTATTATTCAATCAAAAGTTATTCTCATAATTTTTCTATGACTCAAACAGAAAACATTTGCTTCACTATTGCAGAAATTGTGTCAAAAGCTCCAAAGTTGAACCATCTATGCATTATTAGAAAATTTAAACCAACATTTGAAATAGAGAACGATGAAAGGTAATTTGTGGTCTAGTTGTGCACCTTCAACTTCTAATATTAGCAGTCTTTGGCTACATCCGGTCGGTGTAAAGACTAAAAGATCAGTGGGCTTATGAGGGCCTCATCAAGTAGGATATCATAAATGACTGGTTTCTACTCCCTCCGTTCCCAAATAGTTGTCTTTCTAGCCATCTCAAATGGACTACAACATACGGATGTATGTAGACATGTTTTAGAGTGTAGATTCACTCATTTTGCTCCGTATGTAGTCACTTGTTGAAATCTCTAGAAAGACAAGTATTTAGGAACGGAGGGAGTAGGTCATAAGCATAATTTTAGAAATGTACGAGCTAGCTAGTCGTTGAAATTCATCAAATTCTTGCAGTACAAGCCTCAAAGAAGGGTTATGCATCATCTTACTAACTATGACTTTGGTCGAAAATGACTGTTAATTTTTTACCCTCCAGTCTCCACAGCATCAACTAGTACTTCAATTGCTAACATGCCAACTAGAATGCACGGATACTTCATGGAACCAGCATATCCATGTGGGATACCGTATCCAATACGTATACTGCTCCGGTATGTCCTGGATATGAATCCCCTGAGTATCAGGGAAAAAACAATGCTGATACTTAATGGATACTCGGCCATTGCCTTTTGGATACAGTGCATCCCTGTTAAAGAGGTAACTAACGATGCAACCCTAGTCCCCCGACGCCCCATCCTCCTTCCCCGCTTCTTTCCTCCTGAGCTCCACACCAGGCGATGGCAGGCCGGCAAAGAACCCACGAGCTGCTCCTCCTTCCTCACCAAGTCCCCGTCATCCTAGTCGCCGACTCCCCCTCACCCTCAGCATCTCTCATGCAGTAGCCCAGCCAGCTCATCGAGCTCGATCCCCAGTGGCAGCACGACGGTTGAGGTCGGCACAACCTCCCAAGGCATTTGCACTGAGCCGTTCAGCCAACAGCCGTAGGTTCCACACAATGCATAGCTACTGATAGTTTGGACCAACCAAATTAATATTAGTGGCTAATGGCCAATTACCTATAGATACGAATTTGGCAGACAACATGTGAGATGTGGCGAAAATGTTTAACCAAACAGCCTAAAACAAGAATAATCTTCGACAAAACCACAATAAGTGCAAGCAACACAATAAATCATGGTAATGTTACATTAAGCCAAACTCTTCAAGGTATCACGGTGATCCAGAATAAGTAGCAAAGTGAAATGGCATAGCTATAATCTGTATAAGTAAAGGAAATTTGAAACAACCACCCAGGCATAGATTGGACATTATGCAAGTTACATTATGACTTGATAGACTCATAGACCCTTAACGAATGTAAAAGTAGAGCAAAAGGCAATGTAGCAGTGAGTAATGTTAGATGTGTATAGTCCCTTTTCGGTATATCCACGTTGTATAAGGGGTTTTCTGCACTTTGACACACATGTATATGTAATGGCCTTTGGCCCTCAGGAAATGTTAGCTATTCATTTATCCAACATGGTATCAGTCGCCAGGTTCCTCTTCCTCTCCCGCACGCTGCAGCTCCGTGCCTAGCTTCCTCGTCGCCGGCCATCTCCTTCCTCATTGCCGGCCATCCTCTTCACGCCCAGGCCGCGCACTCCTCGCCTGGCGGCCCTCCGGCCTCGCCCTAGCCGCGTCCAGGTCGTGCTCCGACGCCGCGCCAGGCTGGGCTGCGCCTGCCAGCGCCCGGCCGCGCTCAGGCCGTGCTCCGCCGGCGCCCGGCCGCGCCTCGCCGGCGCCCCGGCCGCCCTCCTCCGCATCTGGTGGTGGCTGCATCTGGCCGCCCTCCTCCCGCAGCTGCGGCCCAGGGCCGGCTCTCCTCCTGGCCTCCCGATTCTTCACTTGGGCTAGCGTGAGTTTTTCCGCCCCAATCCAGATCAAGGAGCGTTGACCAAAAAAAAAGGAGCACAACAGAGTTTCCTCATGTCTTCCTCGGGCTATGTTTGCAGCCCCTAGGTGCTCTGTGATCTTCGATAGCACCAACTATGCTGAGTTTGTGGGGTTCATGCGCATCCATATGCGCGGCCTTCTTCTGTGGGGTGTTCTTTCTGGCGAGGTTCCCTGCCCGTCGTGCCCTGTTGCGCCCGTGGCTCCAATCCCACCGGTGCCGCCGGTCCTTGCTGCTGAGGCTTCTCAAGCTGACCGGGATGCCGCCAAGGCCCTTGATGATGCTGCCGTTGATGCTTATGATCAGCAAGTTTCTGATTACTCCGATGCTCTTTCGGTGTACCGTGATGCTCTCTCTGCTTACACTCAGTGGTGCAATGATGATGCTCGTGCTGCGGCTGTTCTCACTGCCAGTGTCCTCCCTCAGTTTGCTTCAGAGTTTATGGGACTTGGCACAGTTGCAGCGATGTGGTCTTATATTTGTCAGCGCTATCAGCCCTCTGGAGATGCTCTCTACCTCTGTCGTGCGTCAGGAGCACGCCCTTCAGCAAGGTGATTCCTCTGTTGATGAGTTCTATTCACAGTGCTCTGCCATCTGGCGTCAGCTTGACTCTCTTCGGACAGTTGTTTGTGGCACCTGTCGTTGCTGTCAGACTACTCGGTCTGACCTGGAGTTTCAGCGGGTTCATGAGTTCTTATCACGTCTCTGCTCTGAGTTTGAACCGCACCGTGCTCACTTGCTTGCTCGTGGACGTGTTCCTATCTCGGAGGTGCTTGCTGAGCTTCGTGCTGAAGAGACCCGTCTTCGCTCTGCTGGTTTGCTGGTGGTCCCGTCTGTGCTGGCCGCTCGGGCTCCTGTGTCGTCTGCTCGGCTCACCGCTCCACCGCTCCTCCCCACACCTTCAGGGGGGGGGTGAGTCGCCCTGCTTATACTGAGAGGGTCCGGTCGCGCCGTGACACCTTCTGTGGCTACTGCTCTTGGCCTGGTCACCCAGAGTCTGATTGCCGTGAGAAGAAGCGAGACCAGCGGCGCTCCTCGTCCAGTGGGACTCCTGGATCTTCCTCGACTCCGTCACTCACTGATCAGGACATTGTGAGGCTCAAACGCCTCCTGGCTTCCTCGGGATCTTCGTCGACTGGTTCAGCTGCTGCTGTGACTGCAGCCACTTCTCCACCACCACAGGCATCTACACAGTCAGGTACATCTTCGTGGGTTTTGGATTCTGGAGCCTCCTTCCACATGTCTTCTGATTCTTCTGTGTTGTCTTCTCTCCGACCTCTTGATTCGCCTGTTAATGTTCTTACCGCTGATGGCACACCTCTTCCTGTTGCTAGTCGTGGCATTCTTTCCACTCCCTCCTTTTCTGTTCCTAGTGTCTCGCATGTTCCGTCTTACCATGAATCTGTTTTCCGCTGCTCAACTTACTGATTCTGGTTGTCGTGTCATCCTTGATACCGACTCTAGCTCCATCCAGGATCGTCGCACCAAGGCTTTGGTTGGTGCTGGCCCCCGGGGACATGAGTCAGAGGGCCTTTGGGAGGTTGACTGGCTTCGTGTTCCTTCCGCTGCCACCACTCCTGCCAGCCCCCATGCTCTTGCTGCCCCTTCGTCTGTGTCCTTCCAGCAGTGGCATCATCGTCTTGGTCACATCTGTGGCTCTCGCTTGTCTTCCTTAGTTCGTCAGGGCCTCTTGGGGTCTGTATCTGGAAATGTTTCTTTACATTGTAATGGTTGCAGACTTGGAAAACAGACTCAGTTGCCTTATCCTACCAGTGAGTCGGTATCTCAGCGTCCTTTTGACTTAGTTCATTCTGATGTCTGGGGTCCTGCTCCCTTTGATTCGAAAGGTGGTCATCGCTACTATGTTTTGTTTATTGATGATTTCTCTCGCTACACTTGGCTCTACTTTATGAAATCTCGTAGCGAGGTTCTCCCTATATACAAACATTTTGCTGCCATGGTTCACACCCAGTTTGCCACGCCCATTCGTACTTTTCGTGCTGACTCTGCTGGAGAGTATATCTCTCAGCTGTTGCGTGGTTTTCTCGCGGAACAGGGTACTCTTGCCCAGTTCTCCTGTCCGGGTGCTCATGCTCAGAATGGTGTTGCGGCTTAAAGCATCGTCATTTACTTGAGACGGCTCGTATACTGATGATTGCTGCTTCCTTCCACCCCATTTTTGGGCTGAGGCTGTTTCCGCATCCACCTATCTCATCAACATTCAGCCATCGACTGCTCTGCAGGTGGCATTCCTATGGAGTGTCTCACGGTCGCTCTCCGACTACTCAGCTCTTCATTATGTTTGGATGCGTCGCTATGTTCTTCTTGCCCCCATGAACGCACCAAACTGACTGCTCAGTCGGTCGAGTGTGTTTTCCTTGGCTACAGTGATGAGCACAAGGGCTATCTGTGTTGGGATCCAGTGGGTCATCGCTTGCGCATCTCACGTGATGTGACTTTTGATGAGTCTCGCTCTTACTACCCACGTTCTTCTTCCTCGAGCTTCTCTGTGGACAACCTTTCTTTCCTTCTTCTTCCTGATACACCCTGCTATGTGCCTCATGTGTCACCTCCTCCTGCGGCACCTCTCCTTCCTTCTCATTCACTTCCGACCCCGTCTTCTCCCTCCTCCTCCACCTCTGCCCCATCCTCTCCAGTCTGTCGCCCTCTCTCACCGTTTCCTCTCCACTATACTCGACGTTCTCGTCCTAAGGATATTGCCTCTGACGAGCCTTCCACCTCGGGTGCACCTCCTCCCACACCCCCTCCGGTTCATAACCTCCGTGCTCGGCCTCGCCCTCCGCCTGATCGCTACTCCCCTGATCGGTATGGTCTCTCTGTCTTGCCTGAGCCCACTTCCTATCGCACTGCCATGACTCAGCCTGAATGGCAGCTTGCGATGGCTGAGGAGCTTGCTGCCCTTGAGCGCTCTGGCACATGGGATCTCGTTCCCCTCCCTTCCGGTGTCCGTCCCATCTGAAGGAAATATGCCCTAGAGGCAATAATAAAGTTATTATTTATTTCCTTATATCATGATAAATGTTTATTATTCATGCTAGAATTGTATTAACCGGAAACATAATACATGTGTGAATACATAGACAAACAGATAGTCACTAGTATGCCTCTACTAGACTAGCTCATTAATCGAAGATGGTTATGTTTCCTAACCATAGACATGTGTTGTCATTTGATTAATGGGATCACATCATTAGGAGAATGATGTGATTGACATGACCCATTTCATTAGCTTAGCACTTGATCGTTTAGTATGTTGCTTATGCTATCTTCATGACTTATACAAAGTTCCTGCAACTATGAGATTATGCAACTCCGTTTACGGAGGAACACTTTGTGTGCTACCAAACATCACTGGCGTAACTGGGTGATTATAAAGGTACTCTACAAGTGTCTCCAAAAGTATATGTTGAGTTGGCATGAATCAAGATTAGGATTTGTCCTCCGATTGTCGGAGAGGTATTTCTGGGCCTTCTCGGTAATACACATCACATAAGCCTTGCAAGCATTGCAACTAATGAGTTAGTTGTGAGATGATGTATTACGGAACGAGTAAAGAGACTTACCGTAACGAGATTGAACTAGGTATTGGATACCGACGATCGAATCTCGGGTAAGTAACATACCGATGACAAAGGGAACAACGTATGTTGTTATGCGGTTTGACCGATAAAGATCTTCAGTAGAATATGTAGGAACCAATATGGGCATCCAGGTTCCGCTATTGGTTATTGACCAAGAATGGTTCTAGGTCATGTCTACATAGTTCTCGAACCGTAGGGTCCGCACGCTTAAGGTTTCGATGGCGGTTATATTATGAGTTTATGTATTTTGATGTACCGAAGGAGTTCGAGTCCGGATGTGATCACGGACATGACGAGGAGTCTCAAATGTTCGAGACATAAAGATTGATATATTGACGGCTATATTCGGACACGGAAAGGTTCGGAAGTTTCGGAGAAAACCGGAGTGCGGAGGGGTTACGGAACCCCGGGAAGTAATGGGCCTTATTGGGCCAAGAGGGGAGAGAGGGCTGCACCAGGAGGTGGCGCGCCCCCCATGGGGAGTCCGAATTTCACTAGGAGGGGGGGCGCGCCCTTCCTCTCCCTCTCCCTCTCTTCCTTCCCCTTCCCTCTTCCTAGTAGGACTAGGAAAGGGAGTCCTACTCTACTAGGAGGAGGACTCCCCCTCCCTTGGTCGCCTCCTAGGGCCGGCCGGCCTCCCCTTGCTCCTTTATATACGGGGCAGGGGGCACCCTAGAACACACAAGTTGATCTTCGTGATCGTTTCTTAGCCGTGTGCGGTGCCCCCTCCACCATATTCCACCTCGGTCATATTGTGGCGGTGCTTAGGCGAAGCCTGCGACGGTAGAACATCAAGATCGTCACCACGCCGTCAGCCGACGGAACTCCTCCCCGACGCTTTGCTGGATCGGAGCCCGGGATCGTCATCGAGCTGAGCGTGTGCTAAGAACTCGGAGGTGCCGGAGTAACGGTGCTTGGATCGGTCGGATCGTGAAGACGCACGACTACATCAACAGCGTTGATATAACGCTTCGCTTTCGGTCTCACGAGTGCGTGGGACGGACACTCTCCCTCTCGTTGCTATGCCATCACCATGGTCTTGCGTGATCGTAGGAAAATTTTGAAATTACTACGTTACCCATCAGTGGCATCCGAGCCTAGTTTTATGCGTTGATGTCATATGCACGAGTAGAACACAAGTGAGTTGTGGGCGATACAAGTCATACTGCCTACCAGCATGTCATACTTTGGTTCAGCGGTATTGTGAGATGAAGCGGCCGGACCGACATTACGCCAGACGCTTACGCGAGACTGGTTTCACCGTTACGAGCACTCGTGCTTAAAGGTGGCTGGCGGGTGTCTGTCTCTCTCACTTTAGTTGAACCGAGTGTGACTACGCCCGTCCTTGAGAAGGTTAAACGGAGTCTATTTGTGAAGTATCGTTGTGGTTTTGATGCGAGGTGAGAACGGTTCTTGCTCAGCCCGTAGCAGCCACGTAAAACTTGCAAACAACAAAGTAGAGGACGTCTAACTTGTTTTTGCAGGGCATGTTGTGATGTGATATGGTCAAAACGTGATGCTATATTTTATTGTATGAGATGAACATGTTTTGTAACCGAGTTATCGGCAACTGGCAGGAGCCATATGGTTGTCGCTTTATTGTATGAAATGCAAACGCCATGTAATTGCTTTACTTTATCACTAAGCGGTAGCGATAGTCGTAGAAGAAATAGTTGGCGAGACGACAACGATGCTACGATGGAGATCAAGGTGTCGCGCCGGTGACGATGGTGATCATGACGGTGCTTCGGAGATGGATATCACAAGCACAAGATGATGATGGCCATATCATATCACTTATATTGATTGCATGTGATGTTTATCCTTTATGCATCTTATCTTGCTTTGTTTGACGGTAGCATTATAAGATGATCTCTCACTAAATTATCAAGAAGTGTTCTCCCTGAGTATGCACCGTTTCTAAAAGTTCGTAGTACCCAGACACCACGTGATGATCGGGTGTGATAAGTTCTACGTCCATCTACAACGGGTGCAAGCCAGTTTTGCACACGCAGAATACTCAGGTTAAACTTGACGAGCCTAGCATATGCAGATATGGCCTCGGAACACGGAGACCGAAAGGTCGAACGTGAATCATATAGTAGATATGATCAACATAGTGATGTTCACCATTGAAACTACTCCATCTCACGTGATGATCGGACATGGTTTAGTTAATTTGGATCACGTAAACACTTAGATGACTAGAGAGATGTCTGTCTAAGTGGGAGTTTTAATATGATTAATTAAAACTTAAATTATCATGAACTTAGTACCGATAGTATTTTGCTTGTCTATGTATCTTTGTAGATAGATGGCTCGTGCTATTGTTCCGTTGAATTTTAATGCGTTCCTTGAGAAAGCAAAGTTGAAAGATGATGGTAGCAATTACACGGACTGGGTCCGTAACTCGAGGATTATCCTCATTGCTGCCCGGAAGAATTACGCCCTGGAAGCACCGCTGGTGCGAGGCCTGCTGCGAGAGCTGCACGAAGTTGTGAACATCCGCAAAGCAAAGCTGATGACTACTCTATAGTTCAGTGTGCCATGCTTTACGGCTTAGAACCGGGTCTTCAACGACGTTTTGAACGTCATGGAGCATATGAGATGTTCCAGGAGTTGAAGTTAATATTTCAAGCAAATGCCCGGATTGAGAGATATGAAGTCTCCAATAAGTTCTATAGCTGCAAGATGGAGGAGAATAGTTACGTCGGTGAGCACATACTCAAAATGTCCGGGTATAATAATCACTTAATTCAGCTGGGAGTTAATCTTCCGGATGATAGTGTCATTGACAGAATTCTCCAATCATCGCCACCAAGCTACAAGAGCTTCGTGATGAACTATAATATGCAAGGGATGACTAAGACAATTCTGAGCTCTTCGCAATGCTAAAAGCAGCGGAGGTAGAAATCAAGAAAGAGCATCAAGTGTTGATGGTCAACAAGACCACTAGTTTCAAGAAAAAGGGCAAAGGAAAGAAGAAGGGAAACTTCAAAAGGAACAGCAAGAAAGTTGCTGATCAAGAGAAGAAACCCAAGTCTGGACCTAAGCCTGAAATCGAGTGTTTTACTGCAAGCAAACTGGACCTTTGAAGCGGAACTGCCCCAAGTATTTGGCGGATAAGAAGGATGGCAAGGTGAACAAAGGTATATGTGATATACATGTTATTGATGTGTACCTTACTAGAGCTCGTAGTAGCACTGGGTATTTGATCTGGTTCATTGCTCATATTTGCAACTCAAACAGGGACTACGGAATAGACGAGCACCGCAAAGGACGAGGTGACGATCGCGTGGGAAATGGTTCCAAAGTCAATGTGATCGCGGTCGCACGCTACCTCTACATCTACCTTGGGATTAGTTTTAGACCTAAATAATTGTTATTTTGTGCCAGCGTTGAGCATGAACATTATATCTGGATCTTGTTTGATGCGAGACGGTTATTCATTTAAATCAGAGAATAATGGTTGTTCTATTTATATGAGTAATATCTTTTATGGTCATGCACCCTTGAAGAATGGTCTATTCTTATTGAATCTCGACAGTAGTGATACACATATTCATAATGTCGAAGCCAAAAGATGCAGAGTTGATAATGATAGTGCAACTTATTTGTGGCACTGCCGTTTAGGTCATATTGGTGTAAAACGCATGAAGAAACTCCATACAGATGGACTTTTGGAATCACTTGATTATGAATCACTTGGTACTTGCGAACCATGCCTCATGGGCAAGATGACTAAAACACCATTCTCCGGTTGTATGGAGAGAGCAACAGACTTGTTGGAAATCATACATACATGTGTGTGGTCCGATGAATGTTGAAGCTCGTGGTGGATATCGTTATTTTCTCACCTTCACAGATGATTTAAGCAGATATGGGTATATCTACTTGATGAAACATAAATCTGAAACATTTGAAAAGTTCAAAGAATTTCAGAGTGAAGTTGAAAATCTTCATAACAAGAAAATAAAGTTTCTACGATCTGATCGTGGAGGAGAATATTTGAGTTACGAGTTTGGTCTACATTTGAAGCAATGCGGAATAGTTTCGCAACTCACGCCACCGGGAACACCACAGCGTAATGGTGTGTCCGAACGTCGTAATCGTACTTTACTAGATATGGTGCGATCTATGTTGCTTATTTCGATTTACCGCTATCGTTTTGGGGTTATGCTTTAGAGACGGCCGCATTCACATTAAATAGGACACCGTCAAAATCCGTTGAGACGACGCCTTATGAACTATGGTTTAGCAAGAAACCAAAGTTGTCGTTTCTGAAAGTTTGGGGTTGCGATGCTTATGTGAAGAAACTTCAACCTGATAAGCTTGAACCCAAATCGGAAAATGTGTCTTCATAGGATACCCAAAGGAGACAATTGGGTATACCTTCTATCACAGATCCGAAGGCAAGACATTTGTTGCTAAAATGGATCCTTTCTAGAGAAGGAGTTTCTCTCGAAAGAAGTGAGTGGGAGGAAAGTGGAACTTGATGAGGTAATAGTACCAGCTCCCTTATTGGAAAGTAGTTAATCACGTAAATCAGTTTACGTAACACCTACACCAGATTAGTGAGGAAGATAATGATGAAGATCATGAAACTTCAGATCAAGTTGTCCTTGAATCAGAGATCAACCAGAATAAAATCCGCACAGAGTGGTACGGTAATCCTATTCGGAAGTCATGCTACTAGATCATGGTGAACCTACGAACTATGAAGAAGCGATGGTGAGCCCAGATTCGCAAAATGGCTTGAAGCCATGAAATCTGAGATGGGATCCATGTATGAGAACAAAGTATGGACTTTGGTAGACTTGCCCGATGATCGGCAAGCTATTGAGAATAAATGGATCTTTAAGAAGAAGACCGACGCTGATGGTAATGTAGCTGTCTACAAAGCTCGACTTGTTGCAAAAGGTTTTCGACAAGTTCAAGGGGTTGACTACGATGAGACTTTCTCACCCGAAGCGATGCTTAAGTCTGTCCGAATCATGTTAGCAATTGCCGCATTTTATGATTATGAAATTTGGCAAATGGATGTAAAACTGCATTCTTGAATGGATTTCTAGAAGAAGAGTTGTATATGATACAACCAGAAGGTTTTGTTGATCCAAAGGGTACTAACAAAGTGTGCAAGCTCCAACGATCAATTTATGGTGCAGTGCAAGCCTCTCGGAGTTGGAATAAACGCTTTGATAGTGTGATCAAAGCATATGGTTTTATCTGAGACTTTTGGAGAAGCCTGTATTTACAAGAAAGTGAGTGGGAGCTCTGTAGCATTTCTGATATTATATGTGGACGACATATTGTTGATTGGAAATGATATAGAATTTCTGGATAGCATAAAAGGATACTTGAATAAAAGTTTTTCGATGAAAGACCTCGGTGAAGCTGCTTACATATTGGGCATCAAGATCTATAGAGATAGATCAAGACGCTTAATAGGACTTTCACAAAGCACATACCTTGATAAAGTTTTGAAGAAGTTCAAAATGGATCAGGCAAATAAAGGTTTTTTACCTGTAGTACAAGGTGTAAGATTGAGTCAGACTCAATGCCCGACCACAGCAGAAGATAGAGAAAATGAAAAATGTTCCTATGCTTCAGCCATAGGCTCTATCATGTATGCAATGCTGTGTACCAGACCGACGATGCTTAGCTGTAAGCTTGGCAGGAAGGTACCAAAGTAATCCAGAGTGGATCATCGGACAGCGGTCAAGAACATCCTGAAATACCCGAAAAGGACTAAGGATATGTTTCTCGATATGGAGGTGACAAAGAGCTAGTCGTAAATGGTTACGCCGATGCAAGCTTTGACACTGATCCGGACGATTCTAAATCGCAAACCGGATCGTATTTTTATTAAACGGTGGAGCTGTCGGTTGGTGCAGTTCTAAACAAAGCGTCGTGGCGGGATCTACATGTGAAGCGGAGTACATAGCTGCTTCGAAGCAGCAAATGAAGGAGTCTGGATGAAAGAGTTCATTTCCGATCTAGGTGTCATACCTAGTGCATCGGGACCAATGAAGATCTTCGTGACAATCTGGTGCAATTGCCTTGGCAAAGGAATCCAGATTTCACAAGAGGACCAAGCATATCAAGAGACGCTTCAATTCCATTCGGGACCAAGTCCAAGTGGGAGACATAGAGATTTGCAAAATACATACGGATCTGAATGTTGCAGACCCATTGACTAAGCCTCTTCCACGAGCAAAACATGATCAGCACCATGACTCCATGGGTGTTAGAATCATTACTGTGTAATCTAGATTATTGACTCTAGTGCAAGTGGGAGACTGAAGGAAATATGCCCTAGAGGCAATAATAAAGTTATTATTTATTTCCTTATATCATGATAAATGTTTATTATTCATGCTAGAATTGTATTAACCGGAAACATAATACATGTGTGAATACATAGACAAACAGATAGTCACTAGTATGCCTCTACTAGACTAGCTCATTAATCGAAGATGGTTATGTTTCCTAACCATAGACATGTGTTGTCATTTGATTAATGAGATCACATCATTAGGAGAATGATGTGATTGACATGACCCATTTCATTAGCTTAGCACTTGATCGTTTAGTATGTTGCTTATGCTATCTTCATGACTTATACAAAGTTCCTGCAACTATGAGATTATGCAACTCCCGTTTACCAGAGGAACACTTTGTGTGCTACCAAACATCACAACGTAACTGGGTGATTATAAAGGTACTCTACAAGTGTCTCCAAAAGTATATGTTGAGTTGGCATGAATCAAGATTAGGATTTGTCACTCCGATTGTCGGAGAGGTATTTCTGGCCTTCTCGGTAATACACATCACATAAGCCTTGCAAGCATTGCAACTAATGAGTTAGTTGTGAGATGATGTATTACGGAACGAGTAAAGAGACTTACCGTAGCGAGATTGAACTAGGTATTGGATACCGACGATCGAATCTCGGTAAGTAACATACCGATGACAAAGGGAACAACGTATGTTGTTATGCGGTTTGACCGATAAAGATCTTCAGTAGAATATGTAGGAACCAATATGGGCATCCAGGTTCCGCTATTGGTTATTGACCAAGAATGGTTCTAGGTCATGTCTACATAGTTCTCGAACCGTAGGGTCCGCACGCTTAAGGTTTCGATGGCGGTTATATTATGAGTTTATGTATTTTGATGTACGAAGGAGTTGAGTCCGGATGTGATCACGGACATGACGAGGAGTCTCGAAATGTTCGAGACATAAAGATTGATATATTGGACGGCTATATTCGGACACGGAAAGGTTCCGGAAGTTTCCGGAGAAAACCGGAGTGCGGAGGGTTACGGAACCCCGGGAAGTAATGGGCCTTATTGGGCCAAGAGGGAGAGAGGGCTGCACCAGGAGGTGGCGCCCCCATGGGGAGTCCGAATTTGACTAGGAGGGGGGCGGCCCCCTTCTCTCCTCTCCTCTCTTTCCTTCCCCTTCCCTCTTCCTAGTAGGACTAGGAAAGGGAGTCCTACTCCTACTAGGAGGAGGACTCCCCCTCCCTTGGTCGCCTCCTAGGGCCGGCCGGCCCTCCCCTTGCTCCTTTATATCGGGGCAGGGGGCACCCTAGAACACACAAGTTGATCTTCGTGATCGTTCCTTAGCCGTGTCGGTGCCCCCTCCACCATATTCCACCTCGGTCATATTGTAGCGGTGCTTAGGCGAAGCCTGCGACGGTAGAACATCAAGATCGTCACCACGCTGTCGTCTTGACGGAACTCCTCCCCGACGCTTTGCTGGATCGGAGCCGGGGATCGTCATCGAGCTGAGCGTGTGCTAAGAACTCGGAGGTGCGGAGTGCGGTGCTTGGATCGGTCGGATCGTGAAGGCGTCGACTACATCAACAGCGTTGATATAACGCTTCGCTTTCGGTCTCACGAGGGTGCGTGGACGGACACTCTCCCTCTCGTTGCTATGCCATCACCATGGTCTTGCGTGATCGTAGGAAATTTTTTGAAATTACTACGTTACCCATCACCATCACCTGCAAGTGGGTCTACAAGCTTAAGACTCGCTCCGATGGTTCTCTTGAGCGCTACAAAGCTCGTCTTGTGGCCCGTGGTTTTCAGCAGGAGCAGGGGCGTGATTACGCTGAGACTTTCGCTCATGTGGCCCACATGACCACTGTCCGCACTCTTCTTGCTGTGGCTTCTGTTCGTCAGTGGTCTATCTCTCAACTTGATGTTCAGAACGCTTTTCTCAATGGCGAGTTGCGTGAGGCGGTTTATATGCAGCCACCACAGGGGTACTATGCTCCTGATGGTATGGTCTGTAGACTTCGCCGCTCTCTCTATGGTCTCAAACAGGCCCTCGCTACTGGTTTGGCGCTTTACATCTGTGGTGACCGGCTGGTTTCTTGCCCAAGTGACCATGATCCCGCTGTTTATTCACACGTCTCCTCGTGGTCGGACTCTTCTCCTTCTCTATGTTGATTACATGATCATCACTTTGGTGGCGACACCGATTACATTGCCTTTGTTAAGGCCCGCCTTCACGAGCAGTTCCTTATGACTGATCTTGGCCCTCTTCGCTATTTTCTTGGGATTGAGATCTCCTCCACCTCGATGGCTTCTACATCTCTCAAGAGAAATACATTCAAGATCTTCTTGCTCGAGCTGCTCTTAGTGATGACCGCCGACTGTTGTGACTCCTATGGAGCTCAACGTTCAACCGTGCCTCGATGGTGAACCCTTCCTAATCCCACTCGCTATCGTCACCTTGTCGGTAGCCTTGTCTATCTTCTGTTGTTACGCCCCGACATCTCCTATCCCGTTCACATCCTCGAGTCAGTTTGTTTCAGCCCCACCTCTATCCACTATAGTCACCTCCTCCGTGTTCTACGATATCTTCGTGGCACGATCTCTCAGCGCCTTTTCTTTCCTCGCTCCAGTTCTCTTGAGCTCCAGGCTTACTCTGATGCTACCTGGGCTAGTGATCCCTCTGATCGCCGCTCATTGTCTCGCCTTCTTGTGTCTTTCTTGGTGGCTCTCTGATTGCCTGGAAGACGAAGAAACAGACTGCAGTTTCTCGCTCGAGTATAGAGGCTGAGTTGCGAGCCATGGCTATGTTGACGGCTGAGGTGATCTGGTTGCGACGGTTACTTGAGGATTTTGGTGTCATGGCTCCTACCTCAACACCCTTACTGTCCGACAGTACGGGTGCTATCAGTATTGCGTGTGACCAGGTGAAGCATGAGCTCACCAAGCACATCGGTGTGGATGCCCACTTTGTGCGTCTTGCTTGTGCGGATCGGACTCTCGCCTGCACTATGTGCCCTCGAATTCAGATTGGCTGACTTCTTCACGAAGGCACAGACTCGGCGTAGCATACCTTTTTCCTCTCCAAACTCAGTGTTGTTGATCCACCATGAGTTTGAGGGGGGGTGTTAGATGTGTATAGTCCCTTTTCGGTATATCCCCGTTGTATAAGGGGTTTTCTGCACTTTGACACACATGTATATGTAATGGCCTTTGGCCCTCAGGAAATGTTAGCTGTTCATTTATCCAACAAGTAAAAGTCAAACGAAAATATATCCTTGAAGCACAGTAAATGGTAGGTAGTTCATTTGCTACTATTTAGCATGATAGCATTATCATCTCTGAGCAGGCACAAGCATATGCACACATAGGAAATATGGAAGGGTGCTAGTTCACCAGCCATCGGAGGGGCTGTACATCACCAAACAAAAGGGAAGGCGTATGGAAGGGAATGGAGAGCTGCTGAGGAAGGGATGGGAAGCAAGGTCATAGAAAAGAATCAAGATGCAGCCTGTTATCAAAGCATGATAGGAGTCCACTCTTGCAGTACCAACGAAAGCAATACATTTTTTGAATGAACAGTAAAGATATCTCAGAATAAATCCAGAAGATAAGCTTACCTGCTCAACCAGAAAATCATCTTAAGCATTTTGCAAAAGATTAGCTTCACCATGTCCACCTCCAATGCCTGTTTCTGCAAGCATAAGTGAATCAACCAATGATATTCGAATGGAAAACAAATAGGTATAAAGATGCATCAAGGAGGATGTTTATATGAACTCAAAGTTGTAGTTTGAACAAGAAAGTCAGTTTCATACAACATTGAGAATAGATGAAAAAAAATACAACTATTGTCAAATTTAAAGAATAGTCGAAAACAGTATATGCTGATGAATGTCGTAGAAATGAAGAACATGCACACTCAGAATATTAGCTAGTCAGACAAGAAAGTATCCAAAATCATTAAGTTCGCTTGGCACCATAATCATAAAATAATAACCATACTAATTAATTTCCAAAAAGAAGTGATCATGACGAATATTTACATTATCTTAAAATAAATTCAGCCTGAAAATGAAATGGCCACATTTATTAATTTACCCATGTTCAAAAGTAATGGACTTGCCACTTGCAACAGTCTCCATAAAGTGATAAAAGGAACAATTATTTGAACATTTTTAATAAAAAAACATCATTATCGAGTTAACATTATTAGCAATATAAGCAGATATAACAATACTGAATGGGAGAAAAAGAACTAGCAAGCTTCCAAATATACCTTGAGCTGCCTATTTGACATTTCAGCTGGTTCAAACTAGTTATTCATGTTGTCGTCAGCTTCCATCAATTAAGTGTCGTGGCTTTGGATAAACCTAAGCTATGCACTAAGACTGCCCACATAAAATTCTTGCATATGTCAACCACATAGTCCTATGATAATATTACAGAAAGAATTTGGCAATCTTGGTGTCCATTGTTTTCTTTTATTGATACTCATATAATGAACTGAGAATAGCCCGACTTGAACCACATAGTTCTATGATAATATTAAAAAAAGTCGCTACATAACTTTTTGACAAAGCAGATAACATTGACAAGACCATCGCCTAGGTAAACTAACTACCAGTAATATATGTGAATCCAGGTCATAACCATCACATAGAAGTATAAAACACCGCACATAAGAATCAGAACAGAAACACTGCAGATACAAAATCGCTACATGTCGAAGAGGTCATCAAGAAGCAAAAGAAACAAGTAACACATGAAAGGATCTGAACAAGATCTTATCAACCAATTATCTAAAATCAACTTGGCATTGTTAATATGGAAGTGTAGAGGCATGCCGTGATGCTATTACCTACAGTGTAGACACTTTCGAATGGATGACATTGAGAAAGCTTCTTCTTTCCGGAAAGTTTCTTGAACTGCAATGACTGAAGCTGGACCGTGAAGAGACCGAAATAGGTGTGCAGGACCAGCAAATTATTGTCCTCGGCAAATCGTAGCATCCTTACGCAGCCCATCTTGTCTAAATTCAGGAAAGAAGCTTATTCAGATCAATAGTTTTTCCAATTCCCATGAAGCAACACCATCAGAATCCATCTTCCTCTTCCATAATTGGGCAGTGAAGTCTTTCAAGATGAGCGAACCCAGCCCACCACCATCTCCCTGCACGACTGTGAAGCGGTCTTTGCGAAAAACTTTCGCCATCGCTGGCGTCTGTATCACAGCTAGCTTCTGCCACTCCAAATCAAACTCAAGGATTTGCCACTCCACATGAAAATCAAAACCAACGTTGCTTGATGAAATCCCAGCAAGTATCCAGTAAAGGGAATCCCCAGCCAGCACAGCAGGCACTGTATGAAATCTGCTGGGAAAAACGACCATAAACTTGAACTTAATCAATGTTGACATGACATTACCCCATGCGCCGGTCTCCGACGAGTAAACGCAAGCGAACGCTCGCCTTTGCTTTGTGTCGTCGTCGCCTGCCACTACCAAGACCACCTGGAAGTGTTGGACGCCTCGGCCAGCACGACGCACCGCCCCGTTGATCCGGCCGCTCTCCGGATCGAACTCCGCCAGATCGAACCCCGGGGGGCAGGCTAGCCGGTGCTGTTCGCCGGTTACGGGTTCCCACACGAGGAAACTGAGGACCGTCCGGTCGAAGACGAGTACGAGGCCATGGCGGCATCCAAGGCACCGGAAGGGGAATAGGTCGCCGGACTGCAAGGAGAAGCGTCCGGGCGAGACACGATTGGGCGCCTCCAGAGTAGGTAGGAAGGAGCGGCCGAGATTATTGTCAAAGAAACCGAGGAGGGGAGGGCTGCGGCGGTGGTGGATGCGGAAGCGACGGGAGAAGCCTGGGTCGGAGGCGAGGTTGCGCCAGCGCTTGCAGACGAGGGAGGCGCGGGGGAGGGAGCACGGCTGCGGGGGGAGGCGTAGGAGGATCTCGCAGAGGAGGTCGTCGTCGTCCAGCGGCCCGGCCGCCGACGAGCGGGGGCGGAGGTGGCGGCGGCGGGGGATGGCGGTCGTCATCTCGCCCTACTCACTGATCTCGCCGAGTATATGTTTTTTGAAAGAAGTATAGTTTTCACCCCCAAATTCATTCTAATGTCTCCATAACCCCCCAAAGTCAAATTTGGTATGATTTAGACCCCAAAAATGTCAATACCAGTTTAATCTAGCCCTGAGCGGTTTGGTGTCACATTAAGAGTGGTTTTGCATCTGATTTCGTGATTAGGCACTGATTTCTCGCTGACTTGGCGTGCTTATGTGGCAGTAGGTCGCTGAAAATAAGTGGTTAGTTATTCGTCTTCGTGTAGGGCAGAGAGGAAATCGGGAGGGCCGCAGTGCCGCCGTCCTCGTATTCATCTTCGTATAGTTTTCAGCTACTGCACTTGTGTCGCCGTTGTAGCCGTCGCCGTCGTTGGCCACCGTCGTTGGCATGGGATAGAGGAAGCCTGCAGTCTCTCGTATTCCGCAGCTAGGGCTACGCCGCCGTCGACCATCGCGAATCCGACTCCGTCGGAATCAAGCAATGGCTTCAGGTATGTTCCCCGAACATGGGATGAGATAATGTTCGTGTCAAGGGCAAAGGCTTGATCGCATCATGTGTTCGTGATAGCACTGTTGTGTTATATATTAAAAGTGGCTAATTTGCAGATGATCGGCCTGTTGTATTCAGAGAAAATAGGTTAATTTGCACTGTGCTTGTAGGGATTGTCTTGATAGAAACACAACATAACATTTTTGACCCGATTTGATCGTTGAAGAGTGTTAACTCTGAATTTTTTATGCATTTGGACTGAATTCTGACTGCAGTTTTAGTAGTGAAGTGTAAGTACTCTAAAGTTCAACTGCATTTGTACCGAGTTTTTACTGTAGTTATAGTACTGCAGTATAACTAGTCTGAACCTAGACTAAATTCAAAGTAGTTTCAGTAGTGCATTTTCAATTGACTGCAGTTTGAGTAGTTTTGGCTGCATTTTCAGTAGTTTTAGTAATTTTGACTACAGTTTTCACTGCAACTTCAGTAGTTGATATTTTTAACCAGTGCAATTTTGCCTACAGTTTTAGCACTGTGATGTTAGTAATTTTAGTACCACATTTGGACAGAATGTGGACTGAATTATGAATGCATTCGTTTCCTCTGTAAGTATAACTGACCATAAATTTCATTCATTTCGCAGCTCCTTCGGATCCGCCCGATCCACTTGATTACTTCTTTGCCAGATATCATTATTTCGGCTCATTTGAGAGGAAGAATGGACAGGTTGATTACTCAGGAGAACTAGAGACAAATACATTTATTCCAAGAGACATGCTTAGTTATACAGAATTGTGTGCTTATGCTGAGGATTTGTATCAAGTTGAAAGAGGGCATTGCAAAGGAAACTACGCCTATAAGTTGCACTGGTTAATTCTAGGGAAATGCCTAGCTGATGGACTTCTTTTTCTGCATGACAATGGTTCAGTTGCAAGGATGGACAATGGCATGATGGCTGGTTCTTTTGCTGACATTTATGTGGAAGAATTTGACAAGCATGTACATGAGGCCGATGTGCATACCGAGGCAACAATTGAGGAGCAGATTGAGCAGAGGGAGATTGTGGACAGTACTAATGATGTGGATCTTCAGGGTTTGGTGACAATTGATGTAGGTGAAACGTACTCCAGGTACAGAGGGACTAGACTGCCATTGATTCCAGTGCAGTTTGTTGGAACATATGGTGTTGATCAGATGGTAATGTCACATTTGGCTAGTGTTGTTGAAGAAGAAGCAATGGGAAGTTCACCAGCTGCTGATGTTGACACAAATGCAGTAACCGATGCATGTAGTAGTAGACATGTTAAGCTGCAGGTCAGGAGAAGTTCTTCTACGCCAAAAATGTCAGTGCCAAATGCTGGAAGTGAAGGAGTTTTTCATGCTGCAAATGTAGTACTTGAGAAAATTCATATAACTGAAGTAGTGGAAGCACCATCAGCACCATCAACTGCAACTAAAGCACCACCTGCTGCCACTATAGCTCCACGTTCTACAGAAGCACCTAAGAGTCATAACACTAAGAGAAGAGCCGAAATGGAAAATGCAGATGAGTCAGCTGAGGATGAGAGTGACGTGGACTATGAACCTGGCTCAGAGTGTAGCTCCGCTGAAGAATCAGAAGCAGAGCAGGTCAGGAAACTAGCAAGAGAAATTAGGAGGCAGAAAAGGGATAAGAAACTAGGGAATGGAGTGGGTCCTTTAGTCAAAGATGACAATGTCATTGAAGGTGCATCCGGTGATGAAGATTTGGATGGAGGGAAAGATGTCGATGAGTTTGAATCAGATGATGATTGCTCATATGATGAGGAAACTGATGGAGAGGGAGGGATAAACCTGGTGAGGAAGCATAGCCAATGGAAAAGGTTTGATAGTAAGGCAGAAATTCCTTCTTTTCAACTTGGAATGGTTTTCCGAGGGAGAGAGCAGATAAAGAAAGCACTGATAAAGTATGGAATCAAAACACATAGGCATATTGGATTTACAAAAGATGAAACCAACAAGGTGAGGGCTCATTGTACTTGGCCTGGATGCAAATGGATGATATATGCATCTAAAACAACTAGAAACAAATGGATGCAAGTGTCTACATTGGTAGATGAGCACAACTGCATTCCTAGACGGGACAATAAGCTGGTGACATCCACTGTCATTGCAAAGAGATATGGGCGGCTAATAAAATCAAATCCAAGTTGGAAGTTGGAGGAAATAAAGAAAATTGTGCTCACCGAAATGTTTGCAGATGTGACCATTGCACAATGCAAAAGGGCTAAGAGGTTGGTTCTTTCAAAGCTATTGGATTCCTCAAAAGGAGAATATTCCAAGGTTTTTGACTACCAGCTAGAGCTACTCAGGTCAAACCCAGGAAGCACTGTAGCAGTGAAATTGGACCAAGATGAGAAGGATGGCAGTCACGTGTTCCAAAGATTCTACATATGTTTTGATGCATGTAAAAAATGGATTTCTTGCTGGCTGGAGACAAGTGATAGGTCTTGATGGATGTTTCTTTAAGGGCGCATGTTATGGTCAGCTCCTTTGTGCTCTTGGCAGAGATGCAAATAATCAAATGTACCCTATAGCATGGGCCATTGTGGAGAAGGAGACTTACCAATCATGGTTTTGGTTTCTTGCAAATCTAAATAAAGATTTGAAGATCAAGAATGAGGGTGATGGCTGGGTGTTCATGTCAGATCAACAGAAGGGGCTGATCGGTGCTATAGAGGACATTTTCCCTAAATCAGAGCACAGGATGTGTGCAAGGCACATATATGCAAACTGGAAAAAAAGGCACCCTGATCATGATCTGCAGAAGAGGTTTTGGAGGTGTGCTAAATCTTCCAATAGAGTGATATTCAACTATAACAGAGCAAGGCTAGCACAGTTCACTGTTGAAGGTGCGAAGGACATGACGAATACTGCTCCAGAGCATTGGTGTAGGGCATACATGAAGCTAGGCTCAAATTGTGACTCAGTGGACAACAACATGTGTGAGTCCTTCAATAATTGGATTCTAGAAGCAAGGTATCTCCCATGTATCTCTATGCTAGAGTGGATCAGACAGAAAGACATGGTTAGGATACAAGAAAATAGAACTAAATCTGAGAAATGGGAAGGCACCATTTGTCCTAATGTATTCAAAAAACTAAAGCAAAACATTAAAAGATCAGGAAATTGTGATGTGCTCTGGAATGGAAAAGAAGGATTTGAGGTACTTGAACATGACAAATTCAAGTTCACCGTGAACTTGGAAGCATGGACATGCTCATGCAGATACTGGCAGCTATCAGGCCTTCCATGTTGTCATGCAATAAGTGCTATATACAAAACAGGGAAAAGAATAGATGATTACATTGCAAAGTGCTACTCTATTGAAGTGTACAAGAAAATATATTCCCATTGTCTTGAGCCCTTGGAGGGGGAAGAAAGCTGGCCAACATCGGATCAAGTTAAACCTGCACCTCCAGGGTACATTAGCTTGCCAGGCAGGCCAAAAACAGAGAGAAGAAGAGAGGAAGGAGAAGCACCAAAGGCATCAAAGGGAAATAAGATGAAGAAGATAGGTGGGACAATAACATGCAGTTCATGTCATAGGACAGGTCACAACATAAAAGGATGCACAAACAATGGGGTTGGCAAGCACAATGGCAATTCATACATTGTCAGAGATGCAGCAAAGAAAAGAAAACAAGACAAAGATGCAATGGAAGCAGCAAATGCAAAGAAAGCAAAGGTATGTTTCTTGTAGCAATTTTTTAGTTCATTTACCAGGACTTATAATTTCTATAGCCACATATATCATAATTCACAAAACTGCAATATCTGCCATTCCATAGGAAACCGTGCTGGCAACAAATGCAAGGAAACTGACTGAATGTGTTCAAACTTCAGTTCCAAGTAATCAACAAATGCCAAGTTTAAAGATTTCCGAGCCAAGGCCCAAGCGAAGCTCAAAGAAAAAACAAACAACAAGCAATCAGAGGAAGTTAGCACATGTTGGTGGTTCACAACCAGCAAGCACTCAGACAAAATCCACACGAGAAAGAACTAGCAACTCATAGCCCAATGTTCCTCAGCATTGTGTTTTCAACCTGGCAGCATACAAGAAGGCCTTGGAGAGCAAGAAAGGACCTGCGATTTGATGTTTATATTCTCATTTTATTGCTGTCAAATATTATGAATTATTTGCCTATTTGCACAAGCGGTTTGCTATTTGTTAGAGATGCAATTGAATAAGTAGTTACTTATGATCATGTACACAAAAGCTTGAGATGCTACAGGACCAGAATCCCATAGTCAACAGTTTGCTAATTTGCATCCGCAAGCAAAATTCAATCTTGTGAACAACATACAGACATTTTTTGATAAATTCTCAGCATGAAGCAGTAATCATGTGAATTACAGCAGGCACTGATAATTTCTAATTCTTGCTAATTTCCCTAGAAGTCTTCTATTACTCGTGTGTCTTTCAGTTGCATCTCATTCAGACACAGCCACATTCCTATCTCCACGTCAACTTCCTTCGCCATGTGAGCTGCAGGTTGGATGCGAGAGCTGGATCATCTCATCTTTCATGCTACAGAACACAATCACACGCAACCAAATTCAGACATTCAGATTTCAGAGCCGACAACAGGCAGAACAGACAATCAAGCAGAGGCTAGTCTATGCTTACTGCAGAGCTCTGAGCTTCAGCTTGTCGGACTGTAGAGGCCGGGACTTGTGCCTCCCCGGCGCATTGGCGGATGAGTCGTCGTCCGAGGGGAATTGTTGTTGCGGCAGAACAGGCACGAAGGGTTCGACTTTTGAATTGGTGGCGTCCTTTATTTGGGGCCTCAGCCATGGGGCTGCGGGGTGGAGCCGAGCGTGGGTGGGCGAGGAAGGCGTGAGCGGCGAGGACGAGGCGTCGCCGGCGGCGGCGGCTGCGGCGCGGGGCATCGGGACTGGCAACGGCGGCGTGGTGCTTAGGGCGGATGTGCAGCTGCGCGAGCCGAGCTCTAATCCATGCCAAGGCGACGCGAGACAAAGAGTGGTCGACGACGGGAGCGACGGCTACAACCGCGGCGGCGCGGTCCCTTATCTGCACTATGAAGACGAAACAGGACCAACACGAATACAGGCCCGGTTATTTCACAGACCTTTTGCCACGTCATTATGCAAGTCAGCGAGAAATCAGTGCCTAATCACGAAATCAGATGCAAAACCACTCTTAATGTGACACCAAACCGCTCAGGGCTAGATTAAACTGGTATTGACATTTTTGGGGTCTAAATCATATCAAATTTGACTTTGGGGGGTTATGGAGACATTAGAATGGATTTGGGGGTGAAAACTATACTTCTTTCATGTTTTTTTAGTATATGTTTTTTATGAGCCCAAAACTGACAGGGAAGCCCACGATCGTAGCGCCCTTGAAGTCGATGCCGCAATTGATTCCAGCTCTCTCCGTCTGCTGCTATTCCTCGTTGCCTGGCAACTTGGCAAGCAAGGTCTCTGCTAAGCTTTTGTAGTTACTAGTGGTTGGGGCGCCATCCGATGGCGCCTCCTAAGAAAAAGTTGGAGGCGGTGCCAGGTGGATTGCGCCCCTTATACTCACCTGTTTGTACTATGTAGTGTTATTGCATTAGACTTAAAGTACATTAATATGAAAGTTTGTGACTGGAACAATAAGACAGAGCTATACAACACATTCAGAGAATGGATCGGCCTTAAAAGAATAATAGTGACATCATATATACTAAGAGGATTGTATGAACACAAAAGCAATAGTCGGTGGTTCAAAAGTGACAAAATGATAGGACTTGCTAATATAAACCACCAACTGATTCAAAAAGTACAGCACCACAGAGAATATGTCAAGAACAAATCAACAAGAGCAGCGCGCGGAACGACCTGTCAATGATGTGCAACATCCTAATCCATGGAATGACCCGCCAATGATGTGCAACATCCTAATCCGTGAGAGCTGTGACTCCTACTATAACGCCTGATGCTAGATTAGTCCCCGAAGATGCCACCGCTGGGCAGTGGAAATGAACGGCTTCCAACAAGGCAAGAACACAAAACATGAATATAGGAAGAGGCAGAAGCAAGGAGAGGAGAGGGACCAAACGGCGGCGGCACTTACCTTTTATCTGCTGACCAACGTATCATTCGTCATCGTCACCTCCCACGCCTCGCCAACCACTGCTGATCAACACCGCACTGTCATATTCATGTCAGTACTTCAATAAAAGTGAATTTTCTCCATACAGGGTTTTGTGCTTTTGCTGCTAGAATGCATCTACGAAGTCCCTTTATAGTATATGTGATCAAATTTACTCCTCTCCAGCGTCCATAATTACCATCTACTCCATATGTTCCTAAATCTCTTAGATTCTGACATGAACATGATACTATACTGACATGGTGTACTGGCATTATTTTAGACTAACGAGGTGGTCCTCACGCCCTGGCATCGATCTATTCTAGCTCCCCGCCTCATGCTCCGCATGGATCTATGTCCGTCTTCCTTTCTCCTAGCATTCCTGCTTGAAGCCGTTGTCGCTACCGCCAGGCCCACATCAATCAGCGGCCACCACCATCTCTATGGTTTCGCATAGAAATGGGGCAGAGCGGGTGGGTGGAGCGGTGGCCAAGGGAAGGAAATGGGGTGAGGCGAGGCGTCAAGCAAGAATAGAAATTAAGTGTATTTTAGTTCAGAGATATATAGGTGATCTTATTCAGTTCAGTCAGTCACATACTGAACAGTAGTTCACTGAGGTGAGAATTTTGCATTTGGTACAGCTACCTATCTAAAAACATCCAGAACCTCAACCCAGCTGATATTGGATGTCCAAACTGAATCATTGCATCCCTAAACATGGAATCATGGTTGAGTTTTTAAGTCTCAAGAATCTGCGTAATTATGGTCATGCACTGCCATTTTGTTTAGATACGCAGGTCAATAGTACACTAATAAACACACAAATTTCAAGTTTTAAGATTTTTTATAAAGAATTACTTAGTGTCAAAGCAAGATACAGGACTAAATCTGTTTATATGTTCGAGAAAGAAAATTACCAGACCGAGCTACACAAGCATGGTATAAAATTCGTCGTTGCAAATTTGAGTCGATGCCCCTGTAAGGTTGTAACTTCAAACGTCAAGTCATGTTGCATTTTCTCGACGCATTCCCGACATATCAAGATTCAATCACATAAATCCACAAAAATCTAAAACCTATAGAAAGATCAAACAGAATTAGTTCAAAGAACACTCTGAAATTTGATATGGGATGTCACCAGCGACAGTGCATTCAGAACCTGCATTTGGGCCAGTATATGGTATGTATTGGCACTCTGATTCATGTTTCAGCTTGCAATAATAAGGATATATTCCCAAGCATCCAAAGTTCTGGAACTTGAACAAAACCTCGCCAACCTTCTCCAAAGCAAGGCATATTATGTTACCCAATTCACTCCTGCTAGTTGGACGACAATTATGAACCCTTGGCTTGCATTCAAAACAAATGGCATGGCCATTGGAGAACGGTATGCACAAATGTGACAATAGTAAAAGAGCCTCTAGACACATTCATAACTTTCTTTCTGAGCTCAAGGATTTGTAGTGTAAATTCTAAATAATTAGATATCAGCCCTCCTTGTAGAATCAATTGACAAGGAACAGTCTAGACAACGTTGAAAATGAAAAAGGAGAGCGTGCAATCTGTAAGTTCAAAATGTTTGCAAGGTGCTAGTCAGAGGTAGGCCTGATGCATCAGGTAGTTAACTGAAAGGAAGGGATGTCACCTATTAGCGTGAAAGGGATTCATAGAAAAAGGTCACAAACCAAAACCCTATTTTAGCTTTGCCTACCTTGGTCGGCAATGTCATGTTCTTTTGCAACTGGGTATTCTTATATATCAGCATACACATAGAAAGCCAAAAACCTAGAAAGGCTAGTAAGATACAACCGAAATGCTATAGTTAAATGTGATTAGCTCGGCAAGAAGACATACCTGATGAATTGGAGGATACATGGGATCTAAACACATGGGGCATTCCAATAGCTCATGCCCATTTCTAGAAACTATGACATTTGGATTCTGTGAATGCTTGATAACATGACAGACAAGTTCTATGACATCTAACATCCCATTCTTTGGAGGGTCGCTAACTTCAGCATCAATGTTGTCGAGATAGCCAGTTGACGCCACAACCAAACCTATAGATACGTAATCGTGTATGGATGAGAAATATTTAGGATTGAAAGCAAATAGTAAGATAACATGAATTAACCCTGGGTGTAAAAAATGCCATGTCAATTTCAAAGGATGGCTGCAATCTGATATAACTCTCAAGACAAGTATTATCAGTAACATTGTGTCACCGGTGATACATAAAACTGATACATCAACCTGATAACATGAATTAGTCCACAAATATATTCTTCTTGCGAGAAAAGATATATGTCAGTGGCGATACATAAAGGATCTATCATGAGTGCTTGTATCCACTATACAGACAACATTTCTCTGTGTCAAATAACCTCATAGTAAATTAAATATATTTTTGGAATAAAAACCTGATCGAAGTCCATGGGGTACCAGGGAATAAAATCGTTGGGGCACTGGAAAAAAACATTCAGCAAAAACACATTCTTTGAAGTGAGAAATATTCAGTCCAAAACTATATCAAGATTGAACCTCATACAATTTTCAAGACATGTCATTTATGCTTCTCTTATATGACTTTCCAATTTCTTTGCTTTGAAAACAAACATATACTGGATGAATTATGAGAACTAACCAGAACTCTCTGCATCAGATTGTAGTTACACACAATGATTGTAAATGATTTGACATTATATCCAACTACTAAAATAATAAGGAGAGCTTACGGTTGGAGAGACATACACAGTCTAGAGCAAAAGGGAGTGGATTTACAGCTTTGTGCTCAGCATCACCAAATCAACTGACCCATACTAATGGTGTCACCTCTAGAGACCGCAACAGTAGGTTGCCAAATAATGGCGCAAGAAGTTATAGTAGCAGCCTTGGAGCTCCACGGCGAAGCTGGTACATAAGAAGAGAATCACACTGGATATTGTTCTTAACTTTCTAGAAAAGAGAAAAAATTGATTGAATTCCTATTTTTTACACGCAGTATAGCTAGCCATCAACATGCCATGAACACTATGAAGCTAACCTTTGTGGCACAGGATTTTTTGTGCCTATCCAGAAGTACAAAAAATATTTCTTTAGAATAGATCCTTTGAAAATAATTCCTTGAAAAAATTTCTCTAGAAGCCCATAAACAAGTCAGGGAGAAACAGAAAGGAACATCACATGCATCTAGGAAAAACACATGTCTGGAACAACCTCTATGTGGTGGTAAATTGCTAGAAAGGGGAGAAACAATGCATGTTCTCCCAGATTTGTGCACGTAGTTGCATCACTACATGCATACATGTTCCACCAAGGATGCATATACAGTCTGCATTAAGGCACACCTATCCCTCTTCCAACAGAATGAAGCAAGCAATGTATTGTATCGGTCATACGAATGATATGCTTGTAGTCAATTAAGTACATGTGTCAACAATCAGAACAAGAATAACCAAGTTCTTCGACCAAAATTCAAACTGGAAATCAAGTGGGATAAAATTTGAAACCGTAAATCCAAAGAACAAACTGAAATTCAAGATCGTCAAGACGATAGCAAGCCCACCATTTTTTGTGAAGTTGTCGTACTCAAAATCTGAGTCAATAATGCGACCAGTGAAGTCACGTAGCACCTAGGAAAAAGCATAGATTGATTTGCTTAAATTAAATTAGATTTAAGTGGCAATTTTTTTAGAGAATAAGTGAAAAAACTGCACATAAAATTTGGGCAGGGAGGGTGGTATCCTCAACATTGTTTCCATATGAGCAGGGGAAAATGTTATAATCCACATCACCAGCATCCTCTTCTATCCCCTCTTCTTGTGTGCATTAATTAGTACATTTTTCTGAATTCTGCTTGTTAAAACAGGGCCATACTAACAACGTGAAACTAACAAAAGGCTGATTGTATCCAGAACTTGATAATAAATAAAATGCTCTTGACTTCACCGCAAGAAAAAGCAGGAAGATGTTAACATGAAGCTGGCTATATAACATATTAATATAGTTTAGGATCTCAACTGAAACAAATAAAATAGTTTTATTTTGCTACTGGTGTCATTATTGTTGGATGTGATTGCACAACGTGTATATTCACTCCTAAAGTCTCAATGTTACCGAAGGAAATACTGAACATTGGCAAACATACACACAAGAAGCATCTCCATTCACAAGTACACAGAACTTACTTGGCAATAAAAGTACTTGGAATTTGCTTGCAAAGTTAATATGTTCAAATGTAGATAAAGGTGGCATAGTAATATCTACCTGTTGTACAAACTGTATGTATCTTGCAACACCATATTTGAATTGAGTTCCGCCTCAAGAGAAAACAAGGTAATCCCCAGACATTGTGACCCAGTTCTGATTCTTCTTATATTCCACCAGTTTGGGGTGACCGGGTGAGGAACATTGTTTGCCAAGTATGGAATTCAGAAAGGAGATTACCAAAGCATTAGTAGTCAGCTAATTAAACCTTAAGCTACAGAAGGCATTCACTAAATCAAGGTAAACAGTACAAGATGCACTATCTGCCTTGAAATCTCATAATGGTTGAAGGATCAAGGGTCCTAATACTATCAGATTATGAATCTGAACCCTTCAAACCATATAGATTTTCCTCTGCTAATATTTTGCAGCTGCAAGAGTCCTTCTTCACTACCAATGATGCCCTGATGTATGGATAATAATTAGACTTGTCAGCACACAAGAAAGGAATCAATAATGCGAGACAACTTCTTTAGGCAAGCATCCAGATGCATACCAGGAAGATGGGCTGGAAGAGGCGCAGCTGGGCTGGCCGCCGCCACTTGCGACCGCGGATTGAGTCATCGGCCACATTTAGGGCCCTCCCGCAGGCCGCCTCCCCAGCTGCAGCGGCACCGAGGAGCCCTCGGCAGCAACGGCGGCGCGGGGCGTGCTCAGCGGAGAGATCGGCTCCGGTGGAGGTTGAACCCTGTGGGGACGGCATGGCGCGCCGAGGGACGGAGGAGAGCGAGGTGGAGCAGACGGAGGCAGCGGCGCTGAGGTGGGAGGGGAGGCGAAGGCGACGGAGCCGCGGAGTAGACGAGACGAGGAGAAGACGGGGAGGAGATGGAGCAGTGGCGGCGGGAGGAAAAGGAGGAAGGAGCCTTCGTCAGGAAGAATTGCCTTTTTATCTCCAACATCGCAGGTTTTACCTACACTAAAGATTGGGTGACGTGGACACAGCGAGCGTTCGCCCTTGATGCACAGCTGAATGTGTTTAATGTCATCCAATCTTTGGAAGACCCCACTTTCCTCTCCTAATAAACAAGTAAAAGTAGGGTAATGGCATATTTTTCTGACTATGAACTGTACTGTAATTACATGTCTCATCAATTGCTAAGCTAGTCTTTGAATATCATCCTCAAGCCCAGCTGAAGAAAGTCCTACATTTTATTGTTTTTCAGATACATCCGAACAATTGCTCGATAAATGACAGTATGTTGCATCAGATCCAGTGGTTTATCCCACTGGATAGATTTCTCGCTGGAAACGTTTCTGAATTGCCTGGGTTTCAGCTTCAGTGAATGTCTTGGCCGTGTCAATTTTCAGAATTGCTGCACATGGTGGCAATGAATCTGATGAACATGAATGACGTTCATACATGCTTCAGTTCAGTTCAATTTGTTCCCTGCTCGCGTGTTGTATAATCGTGAAGCTTCTGTCTCGGGCTCCTCGAGACCTTGACTTAAGACGGCGCCTTCTTAGCGATGTTGCTCCAAACCATTTCAGGTTGCTGTATGTATCACAACGTTCAGTATGCCCCTGCTCACGTAATTCAGGCACACGTGGAAAGGAAATGAAATGGATCGCTGTCTCTTCTTTCGCGGTCATGACTTTGGTAATCAAGAACTATGATTATGTCTTGGCTGTGTCAATTTTCAGCACTATGTTTGCTATTGTATCCCCGCTAACAATTTTTTCAAATGCTTAGTGTGTAGTTCCGTTGGAAAAAATCATTTTTGAAATGACAGAATGTATATAGTGAGAGTTTGTTGACACAAGTTCATACTGGATTACAATTGAGGAGGCCTTTGTCCTAGTGATTGCTATCACAACAGTAGTCAGTTTTGTTAGGAATGAGCAACTAGCTTTACTGAGGGCCAAGAGCCAGTACATATACAGGTGTGGCAAATAGCAGAAAAGCCCCTTATACACTGGGATGTACACAAGTAACTATACACATCTAACACCCCCCTCAAACTCATGGTGGATCAACAACACTGAGTTTGGAGAGAAAAAAGCCATGTTGCGCTCAGTGCGTGCCTTCGTGAAGAAGTCAGCCAACTGTAACTCGGAGGGCACATAGTGAAGAGCAAGAGTCGATCCTGCACAGAGAAGACGCACAAAGTGGGCATCCACGCCGATGTGCTTGGTGAGCTCATGCTTCACCGGTCACGCAGCATAATCTTGATAGCACCTGTACTATCGAGAAGAGGGGAGTCGAGGTAGTAGCAGACGCACCAAAATCCTCTAGTAACCACCGTAACAGATCACCTCAACCGTCAACATAGCCATGGCTCGCAACTTAGCCTCTCAGTACTCGGCGAGAAACTGCAGTCTGTTTCTTTGTCTTCCGTGCAATCGAGAGCCGCCAAGAAAGACAGATGAAGCGAGAAAGTGGCGTCGTCGGAGGATCACTCGCCCAGGTATCATCAGAGTAGGCCTGGAGCTCAAGAGAGCTGGAGCGGGGAAAGAAAATGCGCTGAGAGATCGTGCCCCGAAGATAGCGGAGAACACGGAGGAGGTGACTATAGTGGAGAGAGGTGGGGGCTGAAACGAATTGGCTCAGGATGTGAACAGGATAGGAGATGTTAGGACGCGTAACAGCAAGATAGACAAGGCTGCCAACGAGGTGACGATAGTGAGTGGGATTAGGAAGAGGGTCGCCATCAGAGGCACGAAGCTGAACGTTGAGCTCCATAGGAGTCATAACAGTGCGCTCATCACCAAGAGTAGCGCGAGAAAGAAGATCCTGAATATATTTTTCTTGGGAGATATAGAAGCCATCAGAGGTCGAGGAGATCTCAATCCCAAGAAAATATCGAAGAGGACCAAGATCAGTCCTGAGGAACTGGTCTCGAAGGCGAGCCTTAACAAAGGCGATGTACTCAGAGTCGTCACAAGTGATGATCATGTCATCAACATAGAGGAGAAGAAGAGTCCGACCACGAGGAGACGTGTGGACAAACAACGCGGGATCATGATCACTGGGCAAGAAAACAGCGGCAGTCACGACAGAGGCAAAGCGCTCAAACCAGGCGCGAGGGGCCTGTTTGAGCCCATAGAGAGAACGACGAAGTCTACAGACCATGCCATCAGGAGCATAGTACCCCGGTGGTGGCTGCATGTAAACTTCCTCACGGAGCTCGCCATTGAGAAAGGCATTCTGGACATCAAGTTGAGAGATAGACCAATGACGAACAGAGGCTACAGCAAGAAGGGTGCGGACTGTGGTCATGTGTGCCACAGGAGCGAATGTCTCATCATAATCGCGTCCCTGCTCCTGCTGGAAACCACGAGCCACAAGACGAGCTTTGTAACGCTCAAGAGAACCATCGGAGCGAGTTTTGACTTTGTAGACCCACTTGCAGGTGATGGGACGAACACCAGAAGGGAGGGAAACTAGATCCCATGTGCCAGAGCGCTCAAGAGCAGCAAGCTCTTCGGCCATCGCAAGCTGCCATTCAGGCTGAGTCATGGTAGTCCGATAGGAGGGGGGGCTCAGCAAGAACAGAGAGACTGTATCAATTAGGAGAGTAGCGATCAGGCGGAGGGCAAGGCCGGACACGGAGGTTGTGAACCGGGGTAGGTGTGGACCGAGGTTCACCAGAGGTGGAAGGTGTTGGGTAACGTAGTAATTTCAAAAAATTTCCTACAACACGCAAGACCATGGTGATGGCACAGCAACGAGAGGGGAGAGTGTCCGTCCACGTACCCTCGTAGACCGAAAGCGAAGCGTTAAATCAACGTTGTTGATGTAGTCGACGTCTTCACGATCCGACCGATCCAAGCACCGTTACTCGGCACCTCCGAGTTCTTGGCACACGTTCAGCTCGATGGCGATCCCGGGCTCCGATCCAGCAAAGCGTCGAGGAGGAGTTCCGTCGAGACGACGGCGTGGTGGCGATCTTGATGTTCTTCTGTCGCGAGGCTTCGCCTAAGCACCGCTACAATATGATCGAGGTGGAATATGGTGGAGGGGGGCACCGCACACGGCTAAGGAACGATCACGAAGATCAACTTGTGTGTTCTAGGGTGCCCCCTGCCCCGTATATAAAGGAGCAGGGGAGGGCCGGCCAGCCCTAGGGGGCGCCAAGGGGGGAGTCCTCCTCCTAGTAGGAGTAGGACTCCCTTTCCTAGTCCTACTAGGAAGAGGAAGGGGAAGGAAGAGAGGGAGAGGGAGAGGGAAGGGGCTGCGGCCCCCTCTAGTCAGTCGGACTCCCCATGGGGGGGCGCGCCACCTCCTGGTGCAGCCTCTCTCTCCCTCTTGGCCCAATAAGGCCCATTACTTCCCGGGGGTTCCGTAACCCTCCGGCACTCCGGTTATCTCCGGAAACTTCCGGAACCTTTCCGGTGTCCGAATATAGCCGTCCAATATATCAATCTTTATGTCTCGAACATTTCGAGACTCCTCGTCATGTCCGTGATCACATCCGGGACTCCGAACTCCTTCGGTACATCAAAATACATAAACTCATAATATAACCGTCATCGAAACCTTAAGCGTGCGGACCCTACGGTTCGAGAACAATGTAGACATGGCCGAGACACATCTCAGGTCAATAACCAATAGCGGGACCTGGATACCCATATTGGCTCCTACATATTCTACGAAGATCTTTATCGGTCAGACCGCATAACAACATACGTTGTTCCCTTTGTCATCGGTATGTTACTTGCCCGAGATTCGATCGTCGGTATCCAATACCTAGTTCAATCTCGTTACTGGCAAGTCTCTTTACTCGTTCCGTAATACATTATCTCACAGCTAACTCATTAGCTGTAATGCTTGCAAGGCTTAGTGATGTGTATTACCGAGAGGGCCCAGAGATACCTCTCCGACAATCGGAGTGACAAATCCTAATCTCAAATCGCCAACCCAACATCTGCCTTTGGAGACACTGTAGTACTCCTTTATAATCACCCGCCACGTTGTGACGTTTGGTAGTACCAAAGTGTTCCTCCGTAAACGGAGTTGCATAATCTCATAGTTATAGGAACATGTATAAGTCATGGATAAAAGCAATAGCAACATACTAAACGATCGGATGCTAAGCTAATGGAATGGGTCATGTCAATCAGATCATTCAACTAATGATGTGACCTTGTTAATCAAATGACAACTCATGTCTATGGTTAGGAAACATAACCATCTTCGATTAACGAGCTAGTCAAGTAGAGGCATACTAGTGACACTCTGTTTGTCTATGTATTCACACATGTATTATGTTTCCGGTTAATACAATTCTAGCATGAATAATAAACATTTATCATGATATAAGGAAATAAATAATAACTTTATTATTGCCTCTAGGGCATATTTCCTTGATCTCCCACTTGCACTAGAGTCAATAATCTAGTTCACATCGCCATGTGATTTAACATCAATAGTTCACATCTATATGTGGTTAACACCCATAGTTCACATCGACATGTGACCAACACCCAAAGGGTTTACTAGAGTCAGTAATCTAGTTCACATCGCTATGTGATTAACACCCAAAGAGTACTAAGGTGTGATCATGTTTTGCTTGTGAGATAATTTTAGTCAGCGGTGCATCACATTCAGAGCCGTAAGTATTTTGCAAATTTCTATGTCTACAATGCTCTGCACGGAGCTACTCTAGCTAATTGCTCCCACTTTCAATATGTATCCAGATTAAGACTCAGAGTCATCTAGATTAGTGTTAAAACTTGCATCGACGTAACCCTTTACGATGAACCTTTTTTCACTTCCATAATCGAGAAACATATCCTTATTCTACTAAGGATAATTTTGACCGCTGTCCATTGATCTACTCCTAGATCACTATTGCACTCCTTGCCAAGCTTAGTGGTAGGGTATGCAATAGATCAGTACACAACATGACATACTTTATAGAACCTATGGCTGATGCATAGGAATGACTTTCATTCTCTTTCTATCTTACGTCGTGGTCGGGTTTTGAGTCTTACTCAATCTCACACCTTGTAACACAGGCAAGAACTCTTTCTTTGACTGTTCCATTTTGAACTACTTCAAAACTTGTCAAGGTATGTATTCATTGAAAAACTTATCTAGCGTCTTGATCTATCTCTATAGATCTTGATGCTCAATATGTAAGCAGCTTCACCGAGGTCCTTCTTTGAAAAACTCCTTTCAAACACTCCTTTATGCTTTGCAGAATAATTCTACTTCATTTCCGATCAACAATATGTCATTCACATATACTTATCAGAAATGTTGTAGTGCTCCCACTCACTTTCTTGTAAATACAGGCTTCATCGCAAGTCTGTATAAAACTATATGCTTTGATCAACTTATCAAAGTGTGTATTCCAACTCTGAGATGCTTGCACCAGTCCATAGATGGATCGCTGGAGTTTACACATTTTGTTAGCACCTTTAGGATTGACAAAACCTTCTGGTTGTATCATATACAACTCTTCTTTAATAAATCCATTAAAGAATGTAGTTTTGACATCCATTTGCCAGATTTCATAAAATGTGGCAATTGCTAACATGATTCGGACAGATTTAAGAATCGCTACAGTTGAGAAAATCTCATTGTAGTCAACACCTTGAACTTGTCGAAAACCTTTTTGCGACAAGTCGAGCTTTGTAGATAGTAACACTACTATCAGCATCTGTCTTCCTCTTGAAGATCCATTTATATAATATGGCTTGCCGATCATCGGGCAACTCCATCAAAGTCCATACTTTGTTCTCATACATGGATCCCATCTCAGATTTCATGGCCTCGAGCCATTTCGTGGAATCTGGGCTCATCATCGCTTCCTCATAGTTCGTAGGTTCATCATGGTCTAGTAACATGACTTCCGAACATGATTACCGTACCACTCTGTGCGGATCTTACTGGAAGACCCACGAGGTTTGGTAGCAACTTGATCTGAAGTTTCATAATCATCATCATTAACTTCCTTACTAATTGGTGTATGAATCATGGAACTGATTCCTGTGATGAACTACTTTCCAATAAGGAGAAGGTACAATTACCTCATCAAGTTCTACTTTCCTCCCACTCACTTCTTTCGAGAGAAACTTCTTCTCTAGAAAGGATCCATCTTAACAACGAATGTTTTGCCTTTAGACCTGTGATAGAAGGTGTACCCAACAGTTTCCTTTGGGTATTCTATGAAGACGCACTTCTCGATTTGGGTTCGAGCTTATCGGTGAAAACTTTTTCACATAAGCATCACAACTCCAAACTTTAAGAAACGACAGCTCAGGTTTTTGTTAAACCATAATTCATACGGTGTCACCTCAGCGGATTTAGATGTTGCCCTTTTAAGCGTGAATGCAGCTGTCTCTAATGCATAACCCCAAAGCGATAGTGGTAAACGATAAGAGACATCATAGATCGCACCATATCCAATAAAGTGCGGTTCGACTTTCGGACACATCATTATGCTGTGGTGTTCCATATGGCGTGAGTTGTGAAACTATTTCACATTGTTTCAAATGAAGACCAAACTCGTAACTCAAATATTTATCTCCACGATCAGATCGCAGAAACTTTATTTTCTTGTTGCGATGATTTTCCACTTCACTCTGAAATTCTTTGAACCTTTCAACTATTTCAGACTTATGTTTCATCAAGTAGATAAACCCATATCTGCTCAAATCATCTGTGAAGGTCAGAAAATAACAATACTTGCCACGAGCATCAACATTCATTGGATCGCATACATCGGTATGTATTATTTCCAATAAGTCAGTAGCTTGTTCCATTGTTCCGGAGAACGGAGTTTTAGTCATCTTGCCCAAAAGGCACGGTTCGCAAGCATCAAATGATTCATAATCAAGTGATTCCAAAAGCCCATCAGCATGGATTTTTCTTCATGCGCTTTACACCAATATGACCTAAACGGCAGTGCCACAAATAAGTTGCACTATCATTATTAACTTTGCATCTTTTGGTTTCAATATTATGAATATGTGTATCACTATGATCGAGATCCAATGAACCATTTTCATTGGGTGTGTAACCATATAAGGTTTTATTCATGTAAGCAGAACAACAATTTATTCTCTTACTTAAATGAATAATCGTATTGCAATAAACATGATCAAATCATATTTATGCTCAACACCAAATAACACTTATTTAGGTTCCACACTAATCCGAAAGTATAGGGAGTGTGCGATGATGATCATATCAATCTTGGAACTACTTCCAACACTCATCGTCACTTCCCCTTCAACTAGTTTCTGTTCATTCTGCAACTCCCGTTTCAAGTTACTACTCTTAGCAATTGAACCAGTATCAAATACCGAGGGGTTGCTACGAACACTAGTAAAATACACATCAATAATCTGTATATCAAATATACCTTTGTTCACTTTGCCATCCTTCTTATCCGCCAAATACTTGGGGTAGTTCCGCTTCTAGTGACCAGTTCCATTGCAGCAAAAGCACTTAGTCTCAGGCTTAGGTCCAGACTTGGGCTTCTTCACTCGAGCAGCAACTTGCTTGCCGTTCTTCTTGAAGTTCCCCTTCTTCCCTTTGCCTTTTTCCTTGAGACTAGTGGTCTTGTCCATCATCAACACTTGATGCTCTTTCTTGATTTCTACCTTCGTTGATTTCAACATCACGAAGAGCTCGGGAATCGTTTTCGTCATCCCTTGCATACTATAGTTCATCACGAAGTTCTACTAACTTGGTGATGGTGACTAGAGAATTCTGTCAATCACTATCTAATCTGGAAGATTAACTCCCACTTGATTCAAGCGATTGAAGTACCGGACAATCTGAGCACATGCTCACTAGTTGAGCGATTCTCCTCCATCTTTTAGCTATAGAACTTGTTGGAGACTTCATATCTCTCAACTCGGTATTTGCTTGAAATATTAACTTCAACTCTGGAACATCTCATATGGTCCATGACGTTCAAAACGTCTTTGAAGTCCCGATTCTAAGCCGTTAAGCATGGTGCACTAAACTATCAAGTAGTCATCATATTGAGCTAGCCAAGCGTTCATAACGCGTCAGATCTGCTCATATTGAGCTAGCCAAGCGTTCATAACGTCGCATCGCTACTGCAATAGGTCCGTCACCTAGCGGTGCATTAAGGACATAATTCTTCTGCGCAGCAATGAGGATAAACCTCGGATCACGGATCCAATCCGCATCATTGCAACTAACATCTTTCAATACAATTTTCTCTAGGAACACATATAAAAACATAGGGAAGCAACAACGCGAGCTATTGATCTACAACATAATCTGCAAAATACTACGGGGACTAAGTTCATGATAAATTAAAGTTCAATTAATCATATTACTTAAGAACTCCCACTTAGGCAGACATCTCTCTAGTCATCTAAGTGATCACGTGATCCAAATCAACTAAACCATAACCGATCATCACGTGAGATGGAGTAGTTTTCAATGGTGAACATCTTATGTTGATCATATCTACTATATGATTCACGCTCGACCTTTCGGTCTCCATGTTCCGAGGCCATATCTGCATATGCTAGGCTCGTCAAGTATAACCTGAGTATTCTGCGTGTGCAAAACTGGCTTGCACCCGTTGTAGATGGACGTAGAGCTTATCACACCCGATCATCACGTGGTGTCTCGGCACGACGAACTTTGGCAACGGTGCATACTCAGGGAGAACACTTCTTGATAATTTTAGTGAGAGATCATCTTATAATTCTACCGTCAATCAAAGCAAGATAAGATGCATAAAGGATAAACATCACATGCAATCAATATAAGTGATATGATATGGTCATCATCATCTTGTGCTTGTGATCTCCATCGCCGAAGCACCGTCATGATCACCATCGTCACCGGCGCGACACCTTGATCTCCATCGTAGCATCGTTGTCGTCTCGCCAACTATTGCTTCTACGACTATCGCTACTGCTTAGTGATAAAGTAAAGCAATTACATGGCTTTTGCATTTCATACAATAAAGCAACAACCATATGGCTCCTGCCAGTTGCCGATAACTTGGTTACAAAACATGATCATCTCATACAATAAAATATAGCATCACGTCTTGACCACATCACATCACAACATGCCCTGCAAAAACAAGTTAGACGTCCTCTACTTTGTTGTTGCAAGTTTTACGTGGCTGCTACGGGCTGAGCAAGAACCGTTCTTACCTCGCATCAAAACCACAGCGATAGTTTGTCAAGTTGGTGCTGTTTTAACCTTCGCAAGGACCGGGCGTAGCCACACTCGGTTCAACTAAAGTGAGAGAGACAGACACCCGCCGGTCACCTTTAAGCAACTAGTGCTCGCAGCGGTGAAACCAGTCTCGCGTAAGCGTACGCGTAATGTCGGTCCGGGCCGCTTCATCTCACAATACCGCCGAACCAAAGTATGACATGCTGGTAAGCAGTATGACTTATATCGCCCACAACTCACTTGTGTTCTACTCGTGCATATGACATCAACGCATAAAACCAGGCTCGGATGCCACTGTTGGGTAACGTAGTAATTTCAAAATTTTCCTACGAACACGCAAGACCATGGTGATGGCACAGCAACGAGAGGGGAGAGTGTCCGTCCACGTACCCTCGTAGACCGAAAGCGGAAGCGTTAAATCAACGCGGTTGATGTAGTCGTACGTCTTCACGATCCGACCGATCCAAGCACCGTTACTCCGGCACCTCCGAGTTCTTGGCACACGTTCAGCTCGATGACGATCCCCGGGCTCCGATCCAGCAAAGCGTCGAGGAGGAGTTCCTTCAGCACGACAGCGTGGTGACGATCTTGATGTTCTTCTGTCGCAGGGCTTCGCCTAAGCACCGCTACAATATGATCGAGGTGAAATATGGTGGAGGGGGGCACCGCACACGGCTAAGGAACGATCACGAAGATCAACTTGTGTGTTCTAGGGTGCCCCTGCCCCGTATATAAAGGAGCAAGGGGTGGGCGGCCAGCCCTAGGGGGGCGCCAAGGGGGGGAGTCCTCCTCCTAGTAGGAGTAGGACTCCCTTTCCTAATCCTACTAGGAAGAGGGAAGGGGAAGGAAAGAGAGAGAGAGGAGAGGGAAGGGGGCTGCGCCCCCTCCTAGTCAATTCGGACTCCCCATGGGGGGCGCCACCTCCTGGTGCAGCCCTCTCTCTCCCTCTTGGCCCAATAAGGCCCATTACTTCCCGGGGTTCGGTAACCCCTCGGCACTCCGGTTATCTCCGAAACTTCCGGAACCTTTCCGTGTCCGAATATAGCCGTCCAATATATCAATCTTTATGTCTCGAACATTTGAGACTCCTCGTCATGTCCGTGATCACATCCGGGACTCGAACTCCTTGGTACATCAAAATACATAAACTCATAATATAACCGTCACGAAACCTTAAGCGTGCGGACCCTACGGTTCGAGAACAATGTAGACATGGCGAGACACATCTCAGGTCAATAACCAATAGCGGGACCTGGATGCCCATATTGGCTCCTACATATTCTACGAAGATCTTTATCGGTCAGACCGCATAACAACATCGTTGTTCCCTTTGTCATCGGTATGTTACTTGCCCGAGATTCGATCGTCGGTATCCAATACCTAGTTCAATCTCGTTCTTCGGCAAGTCTCTTTACTCGTTCCGTAATACATTATCTCACAGCTAACTCATTAGCTGTAATGCTTGCAAGGCTTAGTGATGTGTATTACCGAGAGGGCCAGAGATACCTCTCCGACAATCGGAGTGACAAATCCTAATCTCGAAATCGCCAACCCAACATCTGCCTTTGGAGACACCTGTAGTACTCCTTTATAATCACCCGATTCGTTGTGGACGTTTGGTAGTACCAAAGTGTTCCTCCGTAAGCGGAGTTGCATAATCTCATAGTTATAGGAACATGTATAAGTCATGGATAAAAGCAATAGCAACATACTAAACGATCGGATGCTAAGCTAATGGAATGGGTCATGTCAATCAAATCATTCAACTAATGATGTGACCTTGTTAATCAAATGACAACTCATGTCTATGGTTAGGAAACATAACCATCTTCGATTAACGAGCTAGTCAAGTAGAGGCATACTAGTGACACTCTGTTTGTCTATGTATTCACACATGTATTATGTTTCCGGTTAATACAATTCTAGCATGAATAATAAACATTTATCATGATATAAGGAAATAAGTAATAACTTTATTATTGCCTCTAGGGCATATTTCCTTCAGAAGGCGCGTCAGACACGTCAGGAGAAGCATCCTCAGTACGAGGGCGGCGAGTATAGTGGAGAGGAAACGGTGAGAGAGGGCGACGGACTGGAGAGGACGGTGGAGAGGTGGAGGAGGAGGATGGGGAAGATGGGGGCGGTGGTGAAGGAGAAGGAAGGAGAGGTGTAGGAGGAGGAGGTGAAACAGGAGGCACATAGCCGGATGTATCAGGAAGGAGAAGGAAAGAAATGTCGTCCACAGAGAAGCTCGAGGAAGAAGGACGTGGGTAGTAAGAGCGGGACTCGTCAAAGGTCACATCACGCACGATGCGCAAGCGGCGACCAACAGGGTCCCAACATCGATAGCCCTTGTGCTCATCACTGTAACCAAGGAAAACACTCTCAACCGACTGAGCAGTCAGTTTGGTGTGTTCTCGCGGGGCAAGGAGGACATAGCACACACATCCAAACATGCGAAGAGCAGAGTAGTCAGGAGAGCGACCAGTGAGACACTCCATAGGAACACCACCCTGCAGAGCAGTCGAAGGCTGAATGTTGATGAGATAGGTGGATGCAGAAACAGCCTCAGCCCAAAAGTGGGGTGGAAGAGACGCGACAATCATTAGTGCACGAGCCGTCTCAAGCAGATGACGATGCTTATGTTCGGCAACACCATTCTGAGCATGAGCACCAGGACATGATAACTGGGCAAGAGTACCCTGTTCCGCGAGAAAACTACGCAACAGCTGAGAGATATACTCTCCAGCGGAGTCAGCACGAAAAGTACGAATGGGCGTGGAAAACTGGGTGTGAACCATGGCAGCAAATCGTTTGTATATAGAGAGAACCTCGCTACGAGATTTTATGAAGTAGAGCCAAGTGTAACGAGAGAAATCATCAATAAACAACACATAGTAGCGATGACCACCTTTCGAATCAAAGGGAGCAGGACCCCAGACATCAGAATGAACTAAGTCAAAAGGACGTCGAGATACAAACTCGCTAGTAGGATAAGGTAACTGGGTCTGTTTGCCAAGTCTGCAACCATTACAAGGTAAGGAGACATCTTCAGATACAGACCCTAAGAGGCCCTGACGAACTAAAGAAGACAAGCGAGAGCCACAGATGTGACCAAGGCGATGATGCCACTGCTGAAAGGACGCAGACGAAGAAACAGCAAGAGCATGTGAGCTGGCAGAGGTGGTGGCAGCGGAAGGAACACAAAGCCAGTCAATCTCCCAAAGGCCCTCTGACTCACGGCGCCGGGGGCCAGCACCAACCAAAGTCTTGGTGCGACGATCCTAAATGGAGCAAGAGTCGGTATCAAGAATGACACGACAACCAGAATCAGTAAGTTGGGCGGCAGAAAAAAGATTAATTGTAAGGCGAGGAACATGTGAAACATTAGGAACAGAAAAAGATGGAGTGGAAAGAAGACCACGACTAGTAACAGGAAGCGGTGTGCCATCGGCAGTAAGAACATTAACAGGCGAATCAAGAGATCGAACGGAAGACAACACAGAAGAATCAGAAGACATATGAAAGGAGGCTCCAGAATCCAGAACCCACGAAGATGTACCTGACTGTGTAGATGTCTGCGGTGGTGGAGCAGTGGATGCAGTCACAGCAGCAGCGGAACCAGTCGACGAGGAGCCGGAGGAAGCCAAGAGACGCTTGAGCCTCACAATGTCCTGGTCAGTGAATGACGGAGTCGAGGAAGATCCAGGAGTCCCACTGGAAGAGGAGCGCCTCTGGTCTCGCTTCTTCTCACGGCAGTCAGACTCTGGATGACCTGACTGAGAGCAGTAGCCACAGAAGGTGTCACGGCGCAACCGGCCCCTCTCAGTATAAGCAGGGCGACCCACCCCCCTGAAGGTGTGGGGAGTAGCGGTGGAGCGGTGAGCCGAGCAGACGACACGGGAGCCCAAGCAGCTAACACAGACGGGACCACCAGTAAACCGGCAGAGCGAAGGCGGGTCTCCTCAGCACGAAGCTCGGCAAGTACCTCCGAGATAGGAACACGACCACGAGCAAGCAAGTGAGAAGGCTCAAACTCAGAGCGGAGACGTGATAAGAACTCATGAACCCTCTGAAACTCCAAGTCAGACCGCGTAGTCTGACAGCAACAGCAAGTGCCACAAACAACAGTCCTCGGTGAGTCAAGTTGACGCCGGATGGCAGAGCACTGTGAATAGAACTCATCAACAGACGAGTCACCCTGCTGAAGAGCATGCTCCTGACGCACCACAGATAGGTAGAGAGCATCACCAGAGGGCTGATAGCGCTGACAGAGGTAAGACCACATCGCTGCAACTGGGCCAAGCCCCGTGAACTCAAGCAACCGAGGAGGACACTCGCAAAGAAGAACAGCAGCAGCTCGAGCATCATCATTGCACCACTGAGTGTAAGCTGACAGATCATCCCGGTACTGAGAGAGAGCATCGGAATAAGCGGATACCTGCTGATCATAAGTATCAACTGCAGCATCATCAAGAGCCTTGGTTGCATCCCGATCAGCCTGAGAAGCGTCCGGAGCAAGCACCGGCGGTACCGGTGGAACAGGAGCCACCGGAGCAACAGGGCTGGGCGGACAGGGAACCTCACCAGAGAGAACACCCCACAGAAGGAGACCCCGCATATGGATGCGCATGAAACCCACAAACTCAGCATAGTTGGTGCCATCGAAGATCACTGAGCACCGAGGAACAGCAATATAACCCGAAGAAGACATGAGGAATTTGCTGCCTTTCTTTCCTTCTCTCTGTTTTTTTTGGTCAACGGGAACAGTAAAACCGGATCGGGATCAGGCGGGATCGAGGAGATCGAACCCCCTGCTCGCTGGATCGAGCGCCCGGTCGTGGGAATCCCTCGCGGGATCGAGCCCCACACGCTCGATGGAGGGAGCACCCACTCGCGGCCCATAGCTCCCGGCCCACAGCTCCCGCTCGCTCGCAGGAGGGAGCAGCAGCGGGGCGGACGAGGGAGGCGGGGAGCAGCGGCCGGACGGGGAACGGTCGGACGGGGAACGCGCGGCCCAGGGCCCGGCGGGAGAGGAGGACGAGGCTCTGCCCCGCACGGTCGCGGCCCGGAGCGAGAGGACGGGATCCGGACGGGAGCGCACGGGCAGAGGAGGTGCGCCCGGACGGAATCGAGGGCAGGATGGAGAGCCGCTCCCGCGACCGGCCGGCAGGAGCGGGCACCCGGGCGATGGAGGAGCGTTGCCTTGGCGCAGGCCAAGAGGCACCAGACGAGAGAGACCGCGGCGGCAGCAGGAATCGAGCAGAGGAGCACGGAGTTGCAGCGTGCGGGAGAGCGAGGGGAACCTAAGCATCTGATACCATGTTAGGAATGAGCAACTAGCTTTACTGAGGGCCAAGGGCCAGTACATATACAGGTGTGGCAAATAGCAGAAAAGCCCCTTATACACTGGGGATGTACGCAAGTAACTATACACATCTAACAAGTTTCTTCATTGGCGGTACGCAAACAAAATATGCAGGGTGAACTCTAGCGTTAAACTTTATGGGCGGATGCTTCAGTTGGGATAGGAAAAGCTCACGGGAATGCAGGTACCGTTTCCCAGGGAAAAGAAAAGGGAACTTCACCTCTTCCTACTAATAAGACTACATATGAATTTTGAGGTTGAATTATGTAGTACCAAAATTTGTTAAACTTTCCTTTTTGTACTACAATGATTCTTACAATTATATCAGATTCAGTTTGAGTAAAGTATGGAAGGCGTGCAAATGCCGCGTAAGAACAAGATTTTCACATGATGCGCTTTAGATAAAGAATGCAAGTGATAACCAGACTATGGTGTTTAGGGGCATCACCTGTGATAATTATCTTAACCGTGCTCGGTTGTGTGTGCTTGCTCTGCTATAGTGCACTGAGGCAACTTGTGTCACAGCCTAACACTAGAATAATCGGTACTCTACATGTTTCGTTGTAATTCATCTTTTTATTTTTATTTTGTGTATGAGGATCTTATTTTGCTGTGTGCATCTTAGTTATGTAGAGGCCGGGTGTAATGCTTAAATCTTTTAAGTAATAAAGCGCCCTTTTTCGAAAAAGAATAATCGGTACTCTTAAAACACAATTTTGAACGTCCCTTTGTTATTACAACAATAGATCTGGAAGAACATTGTCAGGCACGTATGGAGGTCTTAGGCAGCAAGGTATCTTCTCAGACCTTCACATTATGAAGTATACTAGCTTCTCTATCCTCGCTGAGTGTTCCTTTCCCAATGTCTCCTACTCTCAAACTAATAATTGTTGATGAAGGTGTTGAATCGCAATGACAATGAAGAACGAAGGCAACACACTTGATCGGTGGTCGTATATGAATCGTATTTTCCTTACATTTTTTTTCCTGATGGTTGGTGTAATAGAAATGATGCTGAAATGACTCCTGAATCCTGATGCATGTAGTGGATGCAGTTGCTGAAATGACTAGTGATATATGAATGGTTAGTTGTAAAAGGTGCAGTTGCTGAAACCATTTATCTTCTACCAATGCCGCACTCATTCACACACACAACCACTCTAGACTTGAGTGCCTTTACCCTGTGAACCTGTGACAGTTCGTCCTCACATGTCACCTTCTTACAAACACAAGCTATGAAGTACTCCCGATCTATGAAAGCTGACACAAAAAGGAAAAATTAATCTATTTAAAAGCCTGCACATGTATCAAAGCAAAGAGTTCTTGAATTCAAAATTTGTTGGAAGCAACTTAATTTTTTTTAAATGCAGCCCACTTCTAGTCCTGAATTATGTTTGAGAGAGCCACATGTGAGATCTATGATTTACATGGGTTTCAGTCCACCTTTCTCCATCAGTTTGAGATTTCGAGTAAACCGACTGGCGCATACAATTCTACATTGGCAATCCTAACCCTAGAGCCGTCTTTATCATAGATAAGTGGAAGCGAATTGTCCCATTTTTTCTGAAAAATCATTTTGTCATGAAATATATTTGTTTGAAACCAACTTGCAGAAGCCAATTCTAGAATTGTTAGAAGCAAAATATCGTTGTGTGAAAGCACTGCGTGAAAATAAATCATGTGTTATTTGCAAGATTAATTAGTTAAAAGTGTCTACCAGATAACAAATTATTTTTTCTCAAACAAAAGATATAACAAAATAGTTAAAATTTTGTGATTTACATGGGTTTTCCTTAAAAATTTATGCAAAATATCCGATTTACATGGGTTGGTTCGATGCATATACGACGGACAAAGATCGGGTTGGACCCGGCCCTAAACCTGATGTGTAGCCCCGTGCTTGCTGTGGGTGTAGAGCGGATCCTAAGGAGCTGCCCGTGGTGTCGTCAGGTCCGCTTGTGCATGATCTGCGCTGCCTCCATAACTCGAAGCAGCTGCGTGGTTGAGCTTGTCATAGCGCCATCGCCACCATACGCGGATCTTACACTGATATTCATCGGAATTTGATTTGAGGATCAGTTCGTCGGATAATTGTGGCTAAAAGAAGAACTCAATCTAATAGAATTTCAAATTTGCAAAAACTGTATCTAATCTAATCTAATGAACTGATCTAACTGATTAATTGGCTACTTCTAACACACGGGTCAAATGTCGATATTGCGCTGAATGCTCAAATGTCATATAAGAGCCCACATTGATGTGCAAAAAGTGATGGAGAGTCGGTGCAGTTCTTTTCCTCATCGATCCTGTAAAGAAGCCAGCAATAGGAAGGATCGATGGTGGCAACATGGTATCTTCTCAGGCCTTCGCACTATGTAATGCCATAATGCCATTTTGCACTAAGTGTTCCATTCCCAATGCCTCCTAATCTCAAGTTATAATCTGATCAAAGTTTCTGTTGCTTTGCTAATTAATAGTTGGTGGTGAAGGTGTTGAGCCCCAATGACTCTAAAGAATGGAGACAGCACGCCTGATCGGTTGTCATATTCAACTTTTTTTCCTTGCATTTTTTCTACTAATAATGGTTGGACAATAGAAAAATATGCTGAAATGACAAGTGATGCATGTAGCAGATGCACTTGATCTCTAGTGGTATATAAATGGTTAGTTGTCCGAGATGTGGTTGCTGGGACCATTTATCTTCTATCAATATATGCCATGCTTACTCTCACACACAACTACTTCAAACACGACCGCCGCTATTAACATGTGGTAGTTTGGTCCTCGTGTGTCACCTTCTTACAAACACCCGTTACGAAACAAAAGAGAAGACAACTACCAATGTAACAAAACCGACAGAAAAACCCATATTTGCAAAAGACCTTGCACTTATAAGAGACAATAGTTCTAGAGTTCAAGACCGGCCTTCAGATGCAATTAAAAATTGATGTCCACTTCCGGTCCCTATTTAGATTTGCGAAAGCCATACATGAGGGCAGTGTACAGGTCCACCTTTCTCCATAAGTTTGAGATTCCAGTTAAACTGTCTGGCACATAAAATTCTACATCATTAATCCTAACCCTAAAGCTATTTTATCATAGAAAGGTGGGAGCAAATTGTCTTTTTTTAAAACAATTTTTTTGAGACAAATCTAATCCATTTAGTTAGGACTAAACCACGACAATTATGGTTCAAATCATGGAAATACCACCTATTTTCTTAAAAAAAACACCAGCCCATAGGTAATGATGGAGCAAAAAACACACGATCACTGTTTCATGCAACTGCCGCTAACATCAACCCAGTGCTGCTAACGTCCATCCACCGCGAGTTGTTAGGTCATGCCATGTCACCCTGACGATCGCCCCCATGCCAGTTCAAGCGTCAAAGAAGCTAAGCACGTGTTTAGTGTTTTCCGCTCGATAATTACATGTCAGCTAGTGTTATTTTTCTAAAACTGAAAACCGTGTGTTTCCGTGATTTCACCATAATTGAGGTGATTTTATGAAATTTCTCAATCTAATCACCACATGAAGAGGAGGGATCGTAATTTTTGTGTCGTGTAGAGATGTGCGAGTGCCTTGGAAGCTGAAGCAGCTGCGTTACTGGAAGGTTTAACTCTTGCTTTTGATCAGAGTTCGGATAAGCTAGTGGTGGAGACGGAATGCATTACACTCACGCATATGATCAATGATTCCAAGCCCAACAGGTCGCCGATCGCTGCACTGGTAACAGATGCAAGTTTGTGCAAGATATGCCTCTCTCGTCAATTACTTGAGTTCTCCCTATTAGAAGGGAGAGAGGGATTTGGTGAAATTGTATCGTTATATTGCTTGAGCCTAGTGGTAGTTACCCCACATATCTCATATACTACCATGTGGTACCATATATACTATTTTATCACTTTAAATATGTTCATACATTATATCTAAGATATTTAAACGCAAGTTACATGAAAAAATTGCATATGAGCCCATATTTTTGTTATATTTATGAAATACGTACATATTTATGCGTAAAAAGAGCATGCTTAAAATATGGTACATACTATCTAAAAAGTAGTATATATACTACCTAAACATCGTTATATACTACATACTACGCGTACATACAACTTACCAAGCATAGTGATGGTAACTACCACTAGTGGTAGATACAATTTGTCATATATATATATATATATATATATATATATATATATATATATATATATATATATATATATATATATATATATATATATATATAAAAGAGTACATGGTCAACTTAAAGTACAAGACAAACCGGAACATATCCTAGTCTATCTCATATTTCCTAACTAAACATAATACTTAACATCCCCCCGCAGTCACAACGGCAGCGAAGCAGACGGTGAGACTGGAGAAGAATTCGAAGGCAAGCCGATGACAAAGGGAACAACGTATGTTGTTATGCGGTCTGACCAATAAAGATGTGGGAGCTAATATGAGCATCCAGGTTCCGCTATTGGTAATTGATCGAAAATGAGTCTCGGTCATGTATACATAGTTCTCGAACCCGTAGGGTTCGCACGCTTAATGTTTTGTGACGATTGATATTATGAGTTTATGTGTTTTGATGTACCGAAGGTTGTTCGGAGTCCCGTATGTGATCACGGACATGACGAGGAGTCTCGAAATGGTCGAGACATAAAGATCGATATATTGGAAGGCTATATTCGGATATCGGAAAGATTCTGAGTGGTTCGGGTATTTTTCGGAGTGCCAGGGAGTTACGGGAATACGGGGAACATATGTGCCTTAGTAGGCTTTAGGGGGAGACAGGAGAGGCCATAAGAGCTGGCCGCGCGCCCCCCATGGGCCTAGTCCGAATTGGACTAGGGGGAGGGGCGGCGCCCCCTCTTTCCTTCTCCTCTCCCTCTCCTTCCTTCCCCCTGTCTTCCTTTTGGTGGAAACCTACTAGGACTCAGAGTCCTAGTAGGAATCCACACTTGGGCACGCCTAGGAGGCCGGCCCTCTCCCCCCTCCACTCCTTTATATACCGGGGAGGGGGGCACCCCATAGACACACAAGTTGATCATTGATCTCTTAGCCGTGTGCGGTGCCCCCCTCCATCATAATCCACCTCAGTCATATCGTTGTAGTGCTTAGGCGAAGCCCTGTGCCAGTAGCTTCATCATCACCGTCATCATGCCTTCGTGCTGACGAAGCTCTCCCTCGACACTCTGGTAGATCATGAGTTCGTGGGACGTCACCGAGCCGAACGTGTGATGGAGAGGTATCTTTTCGGTGCTAGGATCGGTCGATCGTGAATACATACGACTACATCAACCGCGTTGTCATAACGCTTCCGCTTACGGTCTACGAGGGTACGTAGACAACACTCTCCCCTCTCGTTGCTATGCATCACTATGATCTTGCGTGTGCGTAGGAAAATTTTGAAATTACTACGTTCTCCAACATGGTCCAACCTTCCAGCCCACCCCGCTTCCCCTTCCCTCTCTGGAATTGAAGATTTACCCCCGTCCGTGTTGGAAATATGCCCTAGAGGCAATAATAAATTAGTTATTATTATATTTCCTTGTTCATGATAATCTACCCATGCTATAATTGTATTGATAGGAAACTCAGATATATGTGTGGGTACATAGACAACACCATGTCCCTAGTAAGCCTCTAGTTGACTAGCTCGTTGATCAATAGATGGTTACAGTTTCCTGACCATGGACATTGGATGTCGTTGATAACGGGATCACATCATTAGCAGAATGATGTGATGGACAAGACCCAATCCTAAGCCTAGCACAAAGATCATGTAGTTCGTATGCTAAAGTTTTTCTAATGTCAAGTATCTTTTCCTTAGACCATGAGACTGTGCAACTCCCGGATACCGTAGGAATGCTTTGGGTGTACTAAACGTCACAATGTAACTGGGTGGCTATAAAGGTGCACTACAGGTATCTCCGTAAGTGTCTGTTGGGTTGGCACGATCTAGACTGGGATTTTGTCACTCCGTGTGATGGAGAGGTATCTCTGGGCCCACTCGGTAGGACATCATCATAATGTGCACAATGTGACCAAGGGGTTGATCACGGGATGATGTGTTACGGAACGAGTAAAGAGACTTGCCGGTAACGAGATTGAACAAGGTATCAACATACCGACGATCGAATCTCGGGCAAGTATAATACCGCTAGACAAAGGGAATTGTATACGGGATCGATTGAGTCCTTGACATCGTGGTTCATCCGATGAGATCATCGTGGAACATGTGGGAGCCAACATGGGTATCCAGATCCCGCTATTGGTTATTGACCGGAGAACGTCTCGGTCATGTCTGCATGGTTCCCGAACCCGTAGGGTCTACACACTTAAGGTTTGATGACGCTAGGGTTATAGGGAATAGATATACATGGTTACCTGATGTTGTTCGGAGTCCCGGATGAGATCCCGGACGTCACGAGGAGTTCCGGAATGGTCCGGAGGTAAAGATTTATATATGGAAAGTTGTTGTTTGGGTTCCGGGAAAAGTTCGGGTTATTCTGGTATTGTACCGGGAAGCTTCCAGAAGGTTCCGGAGGATTCCGGAGGTCCGGAAATTGTTCCACCACATCCAATACAGCAGCATGGGCTGTAAGGGGGCGCCCTAGCCTTAATGGGCCAGGGGCACCAGTCCCCCCAAGGCCCATGCGCATGGGAGAGGGGAAACCCTAAAGGGGAGGGCCTCCACTTGACTTGGGAGGCACTCCTCCCCCCCCCCCCTTGGCCGCCCCCTAGATGGGATCTAGGGCTGGCCACTGCCCCTAGGGGTGGACCCCTAGGTGGGGGCGCAGCCCCCCCTCTCCCCCTATATATAGTGGAGGCAAAGGGGCAACCCAACAGACGAAGTTCTTCTCATGTTGGCGCAGCCCTACCTCTCTTTCTCCTCATATCTCGCGGTGCTTGGCGAAGCCCTGCTGGATCACCACGATCCTCCACCACCACCACGCCGTTGTGCTGCTGCTGGATGGAGTCTTCCCCAACCTCTCCCTCTCTCCTTGCTGGATCAAGGCATGGGAGACGTCACCGGGATGTACGTGTGTTGAACGCGGAGGTGCCGTCCGCTCGCACTAGGATCTCCGGTGATTTGGATCACGACGAGTACGACTCATTCAACCCCGTTCTCTTGAACGCTTCCGCTTAGCGATCTACAAGGGTATGTAGATGCACTCTCCTTCCCCTCGTTGCTGGTTTCTCCATAGATAGATCTTGGTGACACGTAGGAAAATTTTGAATTTCTGCTACGTTCCCCAACAGTGGCATCATGAGCTAGGTCTATTGCGTAGATTCTTTGCACGAGTAGAACACAAAGTAGTTGTGGGCGTTGATTTTTTTCAATATGCTTACCGTTAATAGTCCAATCTTGTTTCGACGGTATTGTGGGATGAAGCGGCCCGGACCGACCTTACACGTACACTTACATGAGACAGGTTCCACCGACTGACATGCACTTGGTGCATAAGGTGGCTAGCGGGTGCCAGTCTCTCCCACTTTAGTCGGAACGGATTCGATGAAAAGGGTCCTTATGAAGGGTAAATAGCAATTGGCATATCACGTTGTGGTTTTGCGTAGGTAAGAAACGTTCTTGCTAGAAACCCATAGAAGCCACGTAAAACATGCAAACAACAATTTGAGGACTTCTAACTTGTTTTTGTAGGGTATGCTATGTGATGTGATATGGCCAAGAAGAATGTGATGAATGATATGTGATGTATGAGATTGATCATGTTCTTGTAATAGGAATCACGACTTGCATGTCGATGAGTATGACAACCGGCAGGAGCCATAGGAGTTGTCTTAATTTATTGTATGACCTGCGTGTCATTGAACAAACGCCATAGTAGTAGAAGTAATAAGTTGGCGAGACAACTTCATGGAGACACGATGATGGAGATCATGATGATGGAGATCATGGTGTCATGCCGGTGACGATGATGATCATGGAGCCCCGAAGATGGAGATCAAAAGGAGCAAAATGATATTGGCCATATCATGTCACTATTTGATTGCATGTGATGTTTATCATGTTTATGCATCTTATTTGCTTAGAACGACGGTAGTAAATAAGATGATCCTCATTAAAATTTCTAGAAAGTGTTCCCCTAACGTGCACCGCTATGAAAGTTCGTCGCTTCAAGCACCACGTGATGATCGGTGTGATAGATTCTTACGCTCACATACAACGGGTGTAAGCCAGATTTACACACGCGAAACACTTAGGTTAACTTGACGAGCCTAGCATGTACAGACATGGCCTCGGAACACAAGAGATCGAAAGGTCGAGCATGAGTCGTATGGAGGATACGATCAACATGAAGATGTTCACCGATGATGACTAGTCCGTCTCACGAGATGATCGGACACGACCTAGTTGACTCGGATCATGTAATCACTTAGATGACTAGAGGGATGTCTATCCGAGTGGGAGTTCATTAGATGAACTTAATTATCCTGAACATAGTCAAAAGCCCTTTGCAAATTATGTCATAGCTCGCGTTATAGTTCTACTGTTTTAGATATGTTCCTAGAGAAAATATAGTTGAAAGTTGACAGTAGCGATTACGCAATCAGTAGAAAGCTTATGTCCTTAATGCACCGCTCAGTGTGCAGAACCCCAAACGTCGTCTATGGATGTTGCGAACATCGGACATACACGTTTTGATAACTACGTGATAGTTCAGTTAAACGGTTTAGAGTTGAGGCACCAAAGACGTTTTCGAAACATCGCGGAACATATGAGATGTTTCGAGGGCTGAAATTGGGATTTCAGGCTCATGCCCACGTCAAGAGGTATAAGACCTCCGAAGATTTTCTTAGCCTGCAAACTAAGGGAGAAAAGCTCAATCGTTGAGCTTGTGCTCAGATTGCCTTAGTGCAACAATCACTTGAATCGAGTGGGAGTTGATCTTCCAGATGAGATAGTGATGTTTCTCCAAAGTCATTGCCACCAAGCTGCTAGAGCTTCGTGATGAACTATAACATATCAGGGATAGATATGATGATCCTTGAGATATTCGCGATGTTTGACACCACGAAAGTAGAAATCAAGAAGGATCATCAATTGTTGATGGTTGGTGAAACCACTAGTTTCAAGAAGGGCAAGGGCAAGAAGGGATACTTCATGAAACGGCAAATCAGCTGCCGCTCTAAGTGAAGAAACCCAAGGTTGAACCCAAACCCGAGACTAAGTGCTTCTGTAATAAGGGGAACAGCCACTAAGAGCAGAATTACCCTAGATACTTGGTAGATGAGAAGGCTGGCAAGGTCGATACAAGTATATTGGATATACATTATGTTAATGTGTACTTTACTAGTACTCCTAGTAGCACCAGGGTATTAGATACCGGTTTGGTTGCTAAGTGTTAGTAGCTCGAAATAAAAGCTACGGAATAAAAGGAGACTAGCTACAGGTGAGCTGACGATATGTGTTGGAAGTGTTTCCAAGGTTGATGTGATCAAGCATCGCACGCTCCCTCTACCATCGAGATTGGTGTGAAACCGAAATAATTGTTATTTGGTGTTTGCGTTGAGCATAGACATGATTGGATTATGTCTATCGCAATACGGTTATTCATTTAAGGAGAATAATGGTTACTCTGTTTATTTGAATAATACCTTCAATGGTCTTGCACCTAAAAGGAATGGTTTACTGAATCTCGATCGTAGTGATACACATTTTCATGCCAAAAGATATAAGATAGTAATGATAGTACCACTTACTTGTGGCACTGCCATGTAAGTCATATTGGTGTAAAACGCATGAAGAAGCTCCATGTTGATGGATCTTTGGACTCACTCATTTTTGAAAAGTTTGAGACATGCGAACCATGTCTATTGGTGTATACGCATGAAGAAACTCCATGCAGATGGATCGTTTGGACTAACTTGATTTTGAATCACTTGAGATATGCAAATCATACCACATTGGCAAGATGACTGAAAAGCCTCGTTTTCAGTAAGATGGAACAAGATAGCAGCTTGTTGGAAGTAACACATTTTGATGTGTGCAGTCCAATGAGTGCTGAGGCATGTAGTGAGTATCGTTATGTTCTTACTGCACAGATGATTTGAGTAGATGTTGAGTATATTTACTTGATGAAACACAAGTCTGAATTATTGAATGGTTCAAGTAATTTCAGAGTGAAGTTGAAGATCATTGTGACAAGAGGATAAAATGTCTATGATATGATCATAGAGATGAGTATCTGAGTTACGAGCTTTGGCACACAATTAAGACATTGTGGAAATTGTTTCACAATTAATACTGCCTGGAACACCATAGTGTGATGGTGTGTCCGAACATCATAGTTGCACCCTATTGGATATGGTGCGTACCATGATGTCTCTTATCGAATTACCAATATCGTTCATGGGTTAGGCATTAGAGACAACCGCACTCACTTTAATAGGGCACCACGTAATTCCGTTGAGATGACACCGTGAGAACTATGGTTTAGAGAAACCTAAGCTGTCGTTTCTTGAAAGTTTGGGGCTGCGACGCTTATGTGAAAAAGTTTCATCGTGATAAGCTCGAACCCAAAACGGATAAATGCATCTTCATAGGATACCTAAAATGGTTGGGTATACCTCCTAATTCAGATCCGGAAGCAAAAGTGATTGTTTCTAGAAACGGGTCCTTTCTCGAGGAAAAGTTTCTCTCGAAAGAATTGAGTGGGAAGATGGTGGAGACTTGAAGAGGTTATTGAACCGTCACTTCAACAAGTGTGTAGCAGGGCACAGGAAGTTGTTCCTGTGGCGCCTACACCAATTGAAGTAGAAGCTTATGATAGTGATCATGAAGTTTTGGATCAAGTCACTACCGTACCTCATAGGGGACAAGGATGCGTACTACTTGAGTGGTACAAGAATCCTGTCTTGAAGGTCATGTTGCTAGACAACAATGAACCTATGAGCTATGGGGAAGCGATGGTGGGCTCATATTCCGACAAATGGTTAGAAGCCATGAAATCCGAGATAGGATCCATGTATCAGAACAAAGCATGGACTTTGGTGGACTTGCCCGATGATCGGCAAGCCATTGAGATAAATGGATCTTTAAGAAGAAGACGGACGTGGACGGTAATGTCACCGTCTATGAAGCTCGACTTGTGGCGAAGATTTTTTCACAAGTTCAAGGAGTTGACTACGATGAGATTTTCTCATCCGTAGCGATGCTTAAGTCCGCCGGAATCATGTTAGCATCAGCTGCATTTATGAAATCTGGCAGATGGATGTCAAAACGAGTTTCCTTACCAGTCTTCGTAAGGAAAGGTTTTATGTGATACAATCAGAAATTTTTTCTCGATCCTAAGGATGCTAAAAGGTATGCTGGCTCCAGCGATCCTTCTAAGGACTAGAGTAAGCATCTCGAAGTTGGAATGTGCGCTTTGATGAGATGATCAAAGATTTTGGGTTTATACAAAGTTTATGAGAAACTTGTATTTCCAAAGAAGTGAGTGGGAGCATTATAGAATTTCTGATGAGTATATGTTGTTGACATATTGTTGATCAGAAATGATGTAGAATTTCTGGAAAGCATATAGGGTTGTTTGAAAAGTGTTTTTCAATGGAAAACCTGGATTAGGCTACTTGAACAATAAGCATCAAGATCTATAAGATAGATCAAAATGTTTAATAATACTTTCAAATGAGCACATACCTTGACATAATCTTGAAGGTGTTCAAGATGGATCAGTCAAAGAAGGAGTTCTTGGCTGAGTTGTAAGGTATGAAGTTAAGAGTTAAAGCTCGACCACGGTAGAAAAGAGAGAAAGGACGAAGGTCGTCCCCTATGCCTTAGACGTAGGCTCTACAGTATGATATGCTGTGTACCGCACCTGATGTGTGCCTTGCTACATATCTGGCAAGAGGGTACAAAGGTGATCAAGGAGTGGATCACCAGATAGCGGTCAAAATTATCCTTAGAGGAATAAGGATATGTTTCTCGGTTATGGAGGTGATAAAGAGTTTGACGTAAAGAGTTGCGTCGATGCAAGCTTTAACACCTAACCGGATAGCTCTGAGTAGAGATACCGGATACGTATAATGGAGCAACAATTTGGAATAGCTCCAAGTGGAACGTGGTAGCAGCATCTACGATATGACATAAAGTTTTGCGAAATACATAGGGATCTGAATATTGCAGACCCGTTGACTACAACCTCTCTCACAAGCATAAACATGATCAAATCCAGAACTCATTGAGTGTTAATCACATAGTGATGTGAACTAGATTATTGATTCTAGTAAACTCTTTGGATGTTGGTCACATGGCGATGTGACCTGTGAGTGTTAATCACATGGCGATGTGAACTAGATTATTGACTCTAGTGCAAGTGGGAGACTGTTGGAATATGCCCTAGAGGCAATAATAAATTAGTTATTATTATATTTCCTTGTTCATGATAATCTATCCATGCTATAATTGTATTGATAGGAAACTCAGATACATGTGTGGGTACATAGACAACACCATGTCCCTAGTAAGCCTCTAGTTGACTAGCTCGTTGATCAATAGATGGTTACAGTTTCCTGACCATGGACATTGGATGTCGTTGATAGCGGGATCACATCATTAGCAGAATGATGTGATGGACAAGACCCAATCCTAAGCCTAGCACAAAGATCGTGTAGTTCGTATGCTAAAGTTTTTCTAATGTCAAGTATCTTTTCCTTAGACCATGAGACTGTGCAACTCCCGGATACTGTAGGAATGCTTTGGGTGTACCAAACGTCACAACGTAACTGGGTGGCTATAAAGGTGCACTACAGGTATCTCCGAAAGTGTCTGTTGGGTTGGCACGATCTACACTGGGATTTTGTCACTCCGTGTGACGGAGAGGTATCTCTGGGCCCACTCGGTAGGACATCATCATAATGTGCACAATGTGACCAAGGGGTTGATCACGGGATGATGTGTTACGGAACGAGTAAAGAGACTTGCCGTAACGAGATTGAACAAGGTATCAACATACCGACGATCGAATCTCGGGCAAGTATAATACCGCTAGACAAAGGGAATTGTATACGGATCGATTGAGTCCTTGACATCGTGGTTCATCCGATGAGATCATCGTGGAACATGTGGGAGCCAACATGGGTATCCAGATCCGCTGTTGGTTATTGACGGGAGAACGTCTCGGTCATGTTCGCATGGTTCCCGAACCCGTAGGGTCTACACACTTAAGGTTCGATGACGCTAGGGTTATAGGGAATAGATATACATGGTTACCTAATGTTGTTCGGAGTCCCGGATGAGATCCAGGACGTCACGATGAGTTCCGGAATGGTCCGGAGGTAAAGATTTATATATGGAAAGTTGTTGTTTGGGTTCCGGGAAAAGTTTGGGTTATTCTGGTATTGTACCGGGAAGCTTCCAGAAGGTTCTGGAGGATTCCGGAGGTCCGGAAATTGTTCCACCACATCCAATACAGCAGCATGGGCTGTAAGGGGGCGCCCTAGCCTTAATGGGCCAGGGGCACCAGTCCCCCCAAGGCCCATGCGCATGGGAGAGGGGAAACCCTAAAGGGGAGGGCCTCCACTTGACTTGGGAGGCACTCCTCCCCCCCCCCCCCTTGACCGCCCCCTAGATGGGATCTAGGGCTGGCCGGCGCCCCTAGGGGTGGAACCCTAGGTGGGGGCGCAGCCCCCTCTCCCCTATATATAGTGGAGGCAAGGGCAACCCAAGCACGAAGTTCTTCTCATGTTGGCGCAGCCCTACCTCTATTTCTCCTCATATCTCGCGGTGCTTGGCGAAGCCTGCTGGATCACCACGATCCTCCACCACCACCACGCCGTTGTCTGCTGCTGGATGGAGTCTTCCCAACCTCTCCTCTCTCCTTGCTGGATCAAGGCATGGGATACGTCACCGGGTTGTACGTGTGTTGAGCGCGGAGGTGACGTCCGTTCGCACTAGGATCTCCGGTGATTTGGATCACGACAGTACGACTCCTTCAACCCCGTTCTCTTGAACGCTTCCGCTTAGCGATCTACAAGGGTATGTAGATGCACTCTCCTTCCCCTCGTTGCTGGTTTCTCCATAGATAGATCTTGGTCACACGTAGGAAAATTTTGAATTTCTGCTACGTTCCCCAACAGTCCGGGCCCATGACAAAGAGAAATAAGAAGAAATCGTCCGTCAAGAAGTACTCAGCGCGCAGCAGGGCCTCTGGTGATTCCAAGCAGTCTGCGACGGGGCTTTGTCGCGGGCTTGATGCAGATCTGGGCACGGCCTCGGGTCCCTCGTCGGCGGCGGCTACCCCATGTCGCGCCCGCTCCGCGTCGGTGCGCTGCCGCTTCCACTGCCCGCAAGAGCGGGCGCATCTCCAACAGCGGCGAGCGGGTGGCTGATCGGGCGGCGAGGCGCGTTACGGCCAGAGATCTGCCTCTCTCAGGTACTCCCCAAGGTTCTCCAACACCCCCTATCCCCGCTTCTTCTCCTGTTCGATTAGTCCTTCCATCGTAGTCCAATGCTCATATTTTGCATATCTTAGAGGATGTAGGTATATCTTGTGATCCTAGTTTTGGTTCTCCTCCTTCTTTATTGGATATTATCCGGGCAAATGAATTGACACATGCGGATATTGCTAGGGACAAGGAGGCTGCTTCTAGGGCTTTTGCCTCACTGGTTGTGGCCGGTGGGATCGAGGGGGGACCTGAAAGGGATCAGGCTCCCTCCTAGCGCCTCGGCGAGGGGCTGGCAAGCGCTCTAAATGCTACATTGCCCCTAGCAGGTCGAGTCTTTGCATTAAAAATCTTTCTCATCAATGAAGGCCTTATTTTAGAATATTAGGGGTTTCGGCGCTAGGGGGCGCAGGGACCAGCTTAAAGATCTTGTTCGCTCTGAGAACATAGACATCATTGGCCTTGTTGAAACGCTTAAACCTTCCTTCTCCTCGAATGAACCCTCTGATGTGGCTGGGATCAATAGGTTTGACTGGAATCATTTGCCTTCTTCTGGCCACTCGGGTGGAATACTTCTTGGCACCAAAAGAGATATGTTCGATTTTGTTGCCTTTGACCATGGTATTTTTTGGGCCAGTACTGTAATTTCCCACTGCTCCCTCGATATGCTCTTGGAAGTTATGGTTGTTTACAGCCCGGCTGATCACTCTCTTTCTCATATCTTCTAGGATGAAATTCTAAATAAGATAGAGTCTTGTGACCTCCCTCTACTTATTGGTGGCGACTTCAATCTGATGCGCTCTCATCTGGATAAAAATTCGCCTAATTTTTCTAGGCCGCTTGTCGACGCGTTTAATGCTTTTATTCGGGATTCTGCTATCCATGAAATACCTAGGGTTGGTGCCCGATACACTTGGACGAAGAACCAAACGACTCCCATCCGCTCTGTTCTTGATCGTGTTTTTATAAGCCCCAGGTGGGACTCTTTGCTTCCTCGGGCCTCCCTGCGGGCCTTGCCCATCGTGGGGTCTGACCACGCACCCTTGATTCTTGACGATGGGATTCGCTCTGTCTCTTCTCTGCGATTTCAGCTCGATGCGTCTTGGCTCCTGGTTGATGGTTTTGCTGACCTGATTGCGCATAAGATCTCTTCTTTCTTATCTTCAGCTCGACGTTTGATGTCGACTACACTACCTTCTTCTTGTATACGTTTTTGGGCCTCCAAGTGTAGAGGTTTATAGGACAGTAGGAAATTTCCCCCAAGTGGATGACCTAAGGTTTATCAATCCGTGGGAGGCGTAGGATGAAGATGGTCTCTCTCAAGCAACCCTGCAACCAAATAACAAAAAGTCTCTTGTGTCCCCAACACACCCAATACAATGGTAAAATGTATAGGTGCACTAGTTCGGCGAAGAGATGGTGATACAAGTGCAATATGGATGGTAGATATAGGTTTTTGTAATCTTAAAATAGAAAAACAGCAAGGTAACTAATGATAAAAGTGAGCACAAACGGTATTGCAATGCTAGGAAACAAGGCCTAGGGTTCATACTTTCACTAGTGCAAGTTCTGTCAACAATAATAACATAATTGGATCATATAACTATCCCTCAACATGCAACAAAGAGTCACTCCAAAGTCACTAATAGCGGAGAACAAACGAAGAGATTATTGTAGGGTATGAAACCACCTCAAAGTTATTCTTTCTGATCGATCTATTAAAGAGTCCGTAGTAAAATAACATGAAGCTATTCATTCCGTTCGATCTATCCTAGAGTTCGTACTAGAATAACACCTTAAGACACAAATCAACAAAACCCTAGTGTCACCTAGATACTCCAATGTCACCTCAAGTGTCTGTGGGTATGATTATACGATATGCATCACACAATCTCAGATTCATCTATTCAAACCAACACAAAGTACTTAAAAGAGTGCCCCAAAGTTTCTACCGGAGAGTCAAGACGAAAACGTGTGCCAACCCCTATGCATAAGTTCACAAGGTCACATAACTCGCAAGTTGATCACCAGAACATACATCAAGTAGATCACGTGAATATCCCATTGTCACCACAGATAAGCACATGCAAGACAGACATCAAGTTTTCTCAAATCCTTAAAGACTCAATCCGATAAGATAACTTAAAAGGGAAAACTCAATCCATTACAAGAGAGTAGAGGGGGAGAAACATCATAAGATCCAACTATAATAGCAAAGCTCGTGATACATCAAGATCGTGTCAAATCTAGAACACGAGAGAGACAGAGATAAAACACATAGCTACTGGTACATACCCTCAGCCCCGAGTGCCGTAGAATTGTCACGGCAGATGTCCTAGTGTGAGGACTTAGTCACGAGGCCAACACATCTATGTGGTAGCTTGAGGGGGGTTGAGCGGAATCGAGAGACGCAACACGCAAGACAAAGATTTAGACAGCTTCGGGCCCCGGGAAACATCATCCGGTAATAACCCTACATGATGTTTGTGGCTAGGTCTCATTATGATCATGAGGGAGTCGCCGATAAGCTGGCTCTTTTTGTCTAGCCCTACAGATTGTTTCTTCTTACTTGTCCCTTTTTGAGGAGCCCTGCCCCTCCTTATATATGTTGAAGGGGCGGGTTACATGTGGAGTCCAACTCGGACTTTAACTTAAACTATTTTGGCTTCCCTTCCTGGGCTTCTTAACGTCTGCCGGTTTAACATTATCTGCCGGTTTAACATTGTCTGCCGGTTTAACATGGTCTGTTGGTTTAACATTGTCTGTCGGGTTATGATTGACTTAACACCTGCCGGTGCTACCATCTTTCTTAACTCTACCGGTTTAACACTTGTCGGTTTACCGTCTGTCTTAGCCATCTGTCTTAACTGTCTGCCGGTTTAACACTCATCGGTTTACCAAGTCCCAGCCGAATTATGAATCCGGCCGGGTCATACCGCGGGGTATATCCCCGACATTAGCCCCCAGTTTAATTTGGATTTATCCATGTTAAACTGATCCTGATCATCCTTAAGTCCTTGTCACTTCCTTCTTCTATAAAATCCGGTTTAATAGGCCAGCTTCATAATCACCTTGCTGACATTGGTTTCTCACAGAAAATATATTGTGAAGAATAACTCCTTTGATTCAGCTCTCAATGCTTAAAAACAATATTGGTCCTTGAAATACTCATCTAATCTTCAGCCGGTTTAAGGACGTAGAACTTGCCGGTTTATCATTGCCAAGATCACCGGTTTATAAATATTGGTAGCACCGGGTCATACTTGTAGTTAACATCCAGCTTGAAAATATACCTCTTATATGCCTATCACTTGTAGCCCTCAAATCTTAAGAAGGTAACGTAGTAACAGCTTAAGATTTGCTTCAATATGAATGTCACAAGCTTGAAGAAATCCAGGTTGTTCATCTCAATCACTAGTCAGAACTGAGTATTCCACATACGTAGCCCCCAAGTGCCAGGTTGTCATGCTTGCAGCAACCTGGGACTTGTAATTTCCTGATGTTCATAAAAACTTCAACCAGTGTAGCCCCCAAGGGCCGGGTCATTATGCCATAATGAACAGGGACTTTGTAAATATAATCTTGTAAACTTTGAACAACAACGTGTAGCCCCCAAGGGCCGGCTCAGTAAGATAATATTGAGCTGGGACTTTGATATATACTTCAATGAAAATAACATCATATGATGTAACCACCATCATGGGGCTTGAATCCACGTCCACAAGGTTAAAAGCCTTGCGCTTTACCAACTGAGCAGTGGACCCTTCAATATAATGGATAAAAAGCTTTGTACCTTGAATAGTTGACAGGAGCAATTGGTAGCCCCCAAGGGCCGGCTCATTAAGATGTGATGAGTCGGGTCTTCAATGAGGTGAGCAAAAAATGACTTTGCATTAGCCCCCAAGTGTCATGGTGCATGCTTGCAGCGACATGAGACTTGCATATTTGATGTAATCTCAACTTAAATAATGTAGATCCAAGTGCCGGGTTGTAAGCCTGCAGCAACTCGGGACTATTCCTTCAATTGAATAAATCATATCCATTGATAATATGATAGCCATTGCGCTAAAGCGACTTTGAAAACCTTAATCGTAATACTGGTTATTGATAACCATAATAAAAAATCCAGCCATGCTGGCTATTAAAGAGTGGAATAATACACCCAATGATTTATAAGCGCATGATTCCAATGGCGCAATTCAAATATATACTGGCGACTTATAGTCCAAAGCCAGGCCGGGTTAATAAACACCGGATTATAAGTGATTATGCACTGACAACTTGTAGTTGAAAGTCGAGGCGGGTTAAAGAACACCGGTTTAATTTGATGACTGATAGTCATGCTGGGCCAATAGACACCGGTTCAACATAAAATTTATCAAAAGAGAAAAATCTTGACAAAGGCAAATAAAATCATGTAGTCGAGGCTTTTCAAGGGCTGCCAGGCCCAAATTCGAGGCTTTTCATGGGCTGCCAGGCCGCTGAGTTAAACCATTTGACAAAGCCTTTTAAGATGGGCCTCCAACTAACCAACCATCGTTTTAACTTTGACAAGTTCAGGGTCTCAATGAGAGTAACTGTCAAACGTTCGGCGGGTCATGCCAGGATTACCTGGATAGGAGTGGCTTACTTGATGAAGGCAGGTTAATCCAGGGTTTTAGGTGAATACACCAGGCTTCCAAGCCGTGGGTCGATACCCAATTACAAGGGTCCTTTCAAACTCTTTGTTGCGTTGCACAAAGAGCGCCCAAGTAACTTTGTGAGCTGTGCTCAATGGGTGCCTATGTTTGAGTCGTGCTTTCAGCAACAATACTCTCTTTGGCCCCTTGGGTGTGAAGCTCCCAAGCTTTATTGTGGCGTGATAGCCGGACTAAATTTTTGAGCTATGCTCGCCGGGTGCCTATGTTTGAGTTGTGCTGTGCAACAAACTCTCTTTGGCCCCTGATGATAATATTGTCTTGATAGCCGCATCAAGAGGGTAGTAATGCCATGTTCTCTTTCGTGAATACACCTATGTTTGAACAGGAACCCCCCAAGTAATCATATGAAGATGAGCCCATAATGCAGGATACCCATGTTTGAACTGCGCGTCAGGGCAGTAGGTCCTCTTCGGCAACCTTTAACTTTTTGCAAGAGATAAATTCTTCTTGAACCGGTATTTTGAACCGGCTATCGAAAGCTTCAAAGCTTGTGGGAGATAACTTTCCCTTAAACCGGAATCCTTCTTTTTAAGCCGAAAATTTTCTGACGGCCTTTAAATTTGCACCGATATGGCGGTTTCGGGTCCTGCAGTAGACAACTTTGCAAGCCAGAGTAATTGCTCTTTTAAAGAAGGCAATATGAAATATGAAATATATTGGATGGATTTCACCTGATATATCATGCCAGGGGTTATCCACCATGGAGTTGATGATCACCATGGTGAAGCTGAAATTAATCACGGCCGAATCGGCTGCGGCGGCAAACAGATGAGTCGGCCGCGGCGTTGTAAGCTGGTGCGGACGGACAAATCAACCGCAGGCGCGGTAAGCCGCGTGGACGGTGAGTCAATCGCGGGCCCTATCCCAACGAGTTGATGTAGATTGAGATGCACGGATGGTGGCTTACGCACCCTTGTTTGATAGCAAGCATGTGCAGACACCGGTGCATGGTGATGCTAACGCACACTCCATAGGCGCAGCATGGCACTACCTTTATAATGAATCATCGTCCTATGCAAAAAATATCACAGGCGAGAGTAATTGTTCGCGAAAAAATGCATCAAAATAAAATTGATTGGATTGGTTTCACCTTATATATGTCAGGAAATATCAGTCGCCGAGCCGATGATAACGGACGCGGCTCGTCTGCCGTGAAGAAGGCACGGCAGAACTGCCGTGGAGCACAATCTCAGCCGTTATTATCTCATCAAGCGCATCCAACGAACAGCAAAACAGCCCCGTCCACGTACGCACGCAGGGCGCGCGCCAAGTCTCTCTTCCCTTCTACTCTGTGAGTATTTCCGAGCAACAGAGCTGACGCAGAAAGGAAAAACAGAGCATAGTCGGACGTCCGGCGACGCCACGGCCGTCCGACGACGCACTGCTGCCGCCGTCGGACTTGTCACCGTCTCATCGCTCTGGATTGCAAGGGAGCAAAACTGACGACCTCAAGCAGAACGCCGGCCTAAAGTTCAGACTAAACGCTCATCTCATTCCTTAATCAACACACAGTCAGAGATACAATTTTCAATCAAGAAACGTCAAAGTGTTGATGCAAATTTAGCACTGGAGCATCACAGAGTCACAGTCACAGACGGATTACTACGCCATGTCCCAAAAGGCCAAATTGCAAATGCTTGTTTTAGAGGATTTCTAAATTTCTAAACACACAAATCCTGGAGCCACACCAAACATTTCTTAAAACTTCGTCTTAAAATCTTTGCATGATCAAAAGATATATTCGGCACCAATGTCTTCAATACTAGAAGCCTGCATTTTCAAAGAACATTTGATATCTTAACACCAATGCATTATTGACTTTAGCAAAACTTGATATCTCAACACACTTGCACATGGAACATACCGTCAATAGATCGGTGAAGCTTCGGAACCCAGAACCTCGGGAATTATTATTCTGATTTTGTGTATTTGTGCTCCCACTTTCTTGTTGCTGGGAACCCAACATTTAAGTAAGTCTCTTGTTTCAGAAAACTTCAACATTCAAGTAAGTCTCTTGTTGCATATAATAAAGAACATACCTTAGGTAACTCTTGTGCTTTCACAACTTCAGCTTGTTCTTTCTTCTTCTTCCCCTTGTGGAATTTGTCAAGCCAACTTAGTTTTCTCTTTTTTGTTTTCTTCCGAGGAGATTTTTTCTTTAGGCGCGCAGCGGCTAAATGTTCATTAGATTTTTCTGCTATTACTTGTGTATCACATCCCTTATCAGGGTTACTTTCATTTCCAAGTTGCAGCTTGGCAGCAATAACCTTACCAACACTATCGAGCGCATCATCTAGTAAAACACAACATTCTTCAGATCTAGACGCTGGAGTGGCCAAATTTACGAACTTGTGCGAGAGATATTTGTAGCGAAGAATAGCAGCCAACAGTGGATTCTCAACAACATTTCGTCCACTTCTATCTTGAACAGTTCCAGACCGTGCTTCTCGAGTCCATCGCTTCAAAATATAATGCGTTGGTAGTAACTTAATGTTCATCAAATCAAGAATTCGGAGAGCATGCTTTATAATATCCCTATTCTCTCAAATTGTCCACAACTACAAAAAGCTGTTTGCTCCAATGGATTAGCAATGACTTTGCATTCCTCTTCAAAGGTTGGCGCCTCAAAAGGAGTACTAATAGTTACTGCAAATTCATACTCCACATTCAACTGTTTAGTGCAGGCTGCAATGGATCTCTCATATTCTTTTTGGAAACATTCAATATGACCGAGTGTAAACTTGGCTTGCTTGGATCAGCATGGGTGTTCTCATTTTGACCCTAGGTACTAGCTCCTTGATTCATACTCGAACTCAACTCAATGTCTCGTTTCCTTGCACAACCCTTTCAAAATGCTTGAAAAAACGGATCACATCAAGATCTGATTTCAAATGGTGCTTGAGGTCATTGTTCAAACTTTCACTTAGTTGTGTACTTCGCATCCCCAAGGTGAATGCATCCTTCATATAACATGCAGCCCACTTCTCTTTTACCTTATAAATGCTATCAAACCAAGTTTGTTTCTCTACTTTAGTTCTCATGGTGTGAAAAGCTTCCTCAAAATTTTCCAGCTCTTCATACTCGAACATGCAAGCACTAAAGTCTGCAAGAATATTTGATTCTTCCTTTTCCTTGTCCTCTTCATTTTCTTTGTCCTTGTCCTTGTCCTTGCGACAAGATAAATGTTTAACGGCATTTTGCATTATGTGAAAAGTGCATAGCCCATGTCGTGCTGCTGAAAACACACTCTCCACTGCATTTCCCATTGCAGTGTCTTGATCGGTATATATGGTCTTGGGCTGCTTCTGATTGTGTATTGACAGAAAAGTTTCAAAAGCCATCTAAAAGATTCAAATGTTTCATCATACAGAAGACAAGCACCAAAATAACAGTTTCTCTGAAATGATTGAACCCAACAAATACGCCTAAACGGCCGATGCTCCTTGTTTGTTCCAAATGTGGTGTCAAAAGTTACAACGTCACGAAATGAGCATAGTCAATTATCATTCTTGCATCAGCCCAGAATATATTTGTGATCTGTTCTTCACAATCATGTTGTATGTCATATTGAAATGATGGATTTTCTCGGATTTTATCCTGAAAATATTTCAAGATACTTCCTGCTTCACCATATTTTAGTTCCCTTTGGCGCTTAGTACGCAAGTAATTTTTGTGATCCCGTTGAATGTAGCCAAGGATGGATGATCCGCCAACTCGCCGGCAAGCTGATTCATGTGCAGCTTTTGGTCCAATACCCGAATCATCGGCAATTTCAATCTCAAACGCTTGAATTTCAGTTATCTTCCGCTGTGAGGGCATGAGGTGGCATGTTTCTTGCAACTGCAACATGTGATTGTGTTCAAGAACAAGATCAAAAACTTCGTAATTACCATTTTCCCGATCTATTGTGAGACCCATACGAGCTTGGCAACCAGTCCTGATTTCTGCTCGAGGTTGCTTAATATGCTTATCTCTTTTGTCTTTTCCTCGACGACCCTCTTTACGACACACAAATCTGCATGAAGTAATTGTTCCATCAAATTTGCTCGGATTTGAGTACCTTTTCCTAACACCAAACCCAACTCTGCCACCATAATGCTCCCAAAAAATCCAAGCCTCATCCAAACTGCTAAACTTCATGCCAATTTGTGGTATCCAGCTTGGTACATCATTTCTGTAAAATAGCCAACACCAGACAATGGTTAGGAGATTGGACACAATTGTTTCGTCTAAAACATAAAGAGGATTATGTTGCTGTTGTTGTAATGCTTCTCACTTACCCAATTGAAGCAGAGGTCTGGTTTTCCTCGTTGATTTGTTGGTTCTCCATGCTACAGAAGCTCACTTGGGTGGATTGCACAAAATCAGCAGCGATTAAACAGACTTCAGAGTGATGTAGAAAAGATAAGAAGATGAGGGTGAAGGTGGACTGTGGCCGACGGCAAACAAGATCGTGGATTGTGTTTTACCTTCAAGAATATGGAGAGCGCGAGGGTTAATGGAGGGAGGCAGCGGCGTTCGGATGCCGTCGGCCACGGCAGCCCGCCGTCTTCCGAGTTGATCGCCGTTTGTAGCGACGACCTGCCGTCTTCAGCGATGATCGCCGGCGGCCACGGCGGCGCGCCAATGGATGATCGTCTTCGTCTCTCCGCGCCCAGCCGAGAACCTGACTTTTGGCGCCAGAATACGAGCCGGCGGCTGCTTTTTGGTGCCAGCGAAAGAAAGGAAGGAGAGATTTGGCGCGCACCCTGCGTGCGTACGTGGACGGGGCTGTTTTGCTGTTCGTTGGATGCGCTTGATGAGATAAGAACGGCTGAGATTATGCTCCACGGCAGTTCTGCCGTGCCTTCTTCACGGCAGACGAGCCGCGTCCGATGATAACTGCCGTGGAGTTGGAATCAACCGCGGGTGAATCGAAGATACTCATAATAACCAGCGTGTGTCCTCTGATAAATTCTGTGCTGACCACACCCAGTCAAACTTCTTGGACTTTGTTTCTTCATTGGTGTCCATACCCATGAGAAAACCCGGGTAAATGTAATAATTGTACTGATACCAGATCAGTACCCATAACAATTTGACCAAGTAATGCCCTCCGGGTAGCATCAAGTACCAATTCAAAACCGGCCAAAGTAGTGGAACTTCTTCACTGCAAACCGCCAAGCAAGTACAACTTGATAGAAGTAAGCATATATAGCCAAGCTCGGTTGCAGTATCGGTTTGTTTGTGATTCAAAGCTGGTGTGTCAAAATTTTGTAATATCTCTTCTCATCGAAGATCCCCCTGATTCTGAACTCCCTTCCGCAGCTGCTCAAGCTCACATCCTTCACGGTTGACACAGAGAATAAAACAATTGGTGAAACTCTCCTGCCGCAACTTACAACCCGTCCATTAGATGCAACTCCGTAGAGGCCAGCATGTAAAGCTTTATGTAGCTGAACAAAATCCATAGCAAGCACAAGTTCATTTGGCCGCAGTGGTGGCCTATTCATTCAGAATCGTAGAAGCAACTCTTCAGCAAAGTCCAGAGAACTGCAGAAACTCCATATCTACTGAATAATTTCCGCACTCAACTCTGTAGTGGATCCGATTTTTTCTGTGATTCAACAACAGTAGCTTCACTCGTAGTAGAATGAGGGCATTGCAGGGCCGCGCCTGAAAACCCACTGTCACCGTGTCCCGTCACCTCCACGACGGGCTGACAAGGCGAGTAGACGGCGACTCAGTCGCATTCACGGAGGTGATTCGGCGCAGACACTGGGCCACTTGGAAACGACGCAGGTAGGTCAGCGGCTCAGGCGAGCCATGGGTCAGAGGCGAACCCAGGCGGGGACGCGGCGCCGCAGGCAGACGGGCACAGAAAACAGACCAGAACAACGGCTGAAACTACGGCGTCTCGGAGGTGCAGCGACTTGGCTCGGAGGTGCAGCGCCGGCTGTCGGGGCGAGGGGCGGGTCAGCACGGCGACTCGACACAGCGGTTGAGGAACGCCGACAGCTCGGACTCGGGCGTAGGATGGTGAAGAACGTGATTTAGATGGATACGACCTCTCCTTTATAAGGACTATTTTGAAATATCGAAATAATTTAAACGAAACACAAATATTTCGAGGACCCTCGAAATGAGCGAAATTCCGAGAAATTTCGGAAATTTCGTCAAAATCCATTTCTATGGCCCACACCAGCAAAACGAACCACGGGGGTGCACTACCGGACTCGCGGCCTATGCCTACGGCCACGGGGCGTCGGCATAGGCCCCTAAGCCGTCAGCATAGATCTATGCCGTCGGCATAGCCCCGTCAGTCTAGATCACGTCAGCGTACTCCTGTCAGACCGTCGGCATAATAATGCCGTCGGCATAGGGGGGTATGCCGACGGCCCTGGGGCAGCCGTCGGCGTAGTTTTCCGTCTGACGGCAATGGACGGCGCCGTCAAAACTGCTGGCGGCTCAGGAGGGGACACGTGGCAACGATATGCCTAGGCAAAGCCGTCGGCATAGGTTAAATCTATGCCGACGGCTTTGCCGTAGGCATATCTTTGCCACGTGTCGCCCCCTGGTTTGACCTGGCGGCAGGGCTATGCCTACGGCAAAGCCGTCGGCATAGATGTAATACGGCAAAGCCGTCGGCATAGATTTACATCTATGCCGACGGCTTTGCCGTAGGCATAGCCCTGCCACGTGTCGCCTCCTGGTGGCTCCTGAGCGTATCTATGCCGACGGCTTTGCCGTAGGCATAGTTTTTTCCCCCCTGTTTTCTCTTTTCCAATTCATTTGACAACATTTGAAAACAGAATAATATGAAATATGACAGTTCATCAACATAATTTAAACATAGTCAAGTTCATCATCTAAAGATCATCACCGGCGAAAGTCCACGAACATAAGAGTAGTGCAAGACATGAAACATCATAAAAGTTGAAACATGAAAGACATGGCACAACCGCCGCATACACGGAATCATCATCGACATCAAGCACCACCGAGTCCACCTCCGCCAAAACCACCACCACCACCGAGTCCACCTCCGCCAAAACCACCACCTCCGCCAAGTCCACCTCCGCCAAAACCACTACCACCACCAAGTCCACCTCCGCCAAAACCAACAGAAGGCGTATGTCTCAGACCCTTTTTCTGGTCGAACCATCGGCATTTGAACACAGTGGGACTTAGGTGTTTACGGCCACATTTGAATGTAAGCTCGTATATTTTTCCTACCCTTCCGTAGTAATCTACTTCATTATCTCCTTCGGTGAAGACTCCAGTATTTATGGTTTTGGGATCAGGCCGACTGTTCTGGTGCTCCTCTGTATGGAAGCGATACCCATTCACATCATACTTTTGGCATGTCATGACGGTAGGGTCAAAACCCATGGAAACCCTTCTCAATTCTTCATCCATTGATTCGTTCGGATCATTTCCCTACAAGTTTAATTGAAATTATAGGGTGCATGAGTTTAATCGGAAGTGTGAAATGGGTAATAGGGAAGTGTGAAATATTACTTTCTCCATGAACCACGCAACAAAATTTTTCCTTCCATCAGCACCCTTTCGGAGAAGAGCAAGTGCCTCCGCTTCAGTAGGAGGCAGCATTCTCGTCCACTCTTCCTCAACGAATCGACTACAATAAGAAAAGCGGTATAAGAACTAGGCAAAGTGAACATAATGAATTGACTAAAAGAATGGTGCAAAGGTATTACCTCATCCACTCATCCTCAACTTCCTTGATGTTGTGCAAGATATAGAACATGACATCCTCCCACTCATCTCGTGGCATGACGTAAGATGTCGAGCATCCAGCCCTGCCACCTTGCCCGATGAATAGAGGCAACTTGGGTTTATACTTGGGTTCTTCTGTATTGTATCGAGACACCTTATTGTGCAACGTGGGAACATGGTCCGGATAGTAGGCTGTCCTGAGGTCTGCCACCTCCTCTAGGATAACTGCCACAGCTATGGAAGCTTCAATCTTAGCTTTGTTTCCACAATTCTGTCTCAGATGCTTGTTCTGTCTCTCGTGGTCGATCGCCAACGATATCGCACAGGCCCCCAACAATACCTCGCTCGCAAGGTGCAAAATGAGATGTGTCATCGAGTAAAGAAGCTCAAGGGAAGATCTTTCTAGCTTGCATATCAACTCCGCGCCTTCTTATGCATTTCTTTTATCTTCTCGTGACATACTTCTTTAGCACAAAGCGTTCGGAAGAAATGGCTTAACTCCGCAAGCACACGCCAGACACGCCGGGAACATAGCCCCAACCATCACCGCATAATCCGCTCAATCCATACATGATAGTCATGACTCTTGAGCCCGGTCACTCGCCCGCTGAAAGATTGACCCCTTACTTATATTCGACGATAACCATCGGTGAACTTCACGACGTGTTTCAGCCACATGAATGCCTCCATCTTATGATCCTTTTAAGTACGAAGTCAAGATCCGCTTGAACTAAGATTTTCGACTCCTCGTGGGAGGTTGCATGTGAAGACGTGGTCTATCACAAATATTCTGTTGATCGACTCTAGCATTAACATTATCCTTTGTCTTATCAGAATGTTGAGGATCGTGTTAAAGGGACTATGCGACATTCTTTTCGTGTGCATCACGTCGATGTTGTATGGAAGTTTGAGGTCCTTAAAATAGGGAAGCTGCGTGAAGGGGTAATGTGAGTCGGTTGTGCGCCTCACCATATCCTTCAAAACATTTTTTCCCTTTACCTTTTCCTTTGCCTTTGCCTTTCCCTTCACCGCAGGCTTAAGAGCTTTGAGCTGAGCAAGCACATCCGCACTGAAAACATTGGAATCTCGTTTACTTCATGGACAACTTTGCCTTTTGTGAAGTTCTTCTTGTCTTCCCTATCGGGATGGTGCGGAGGGAGGAACTGTCGATGTTGGTCAAAGGCAACATACTTGCCACCCTTCTTCACCAAATGAAAATCAAGGCCTGCATGCACTTGGGCAAGGCATCTTTCCACTTGTACACCATCCGCAGAGCAGGGCATAGTCGGAAAGTCATGCATGCACATCAGAGCCAAACTTTCATCAAGAAATTTTTCTGCAGATGCCGGTCGATGTCAACCTCGGAAGTACCAAGAATGGTGCAAATCATCCACCAACGGTTGCATAAACACACTCAAATTCTTCCTGGATATTCAGGCCCCGAATTTTAAGCGGCAGAACATGGTCTTATGTTGCATTATGGCGCGGGAGGAGATTGAGCGTAATAACAAATACGGGCCAGCAGCTGTATGGATTAGACGACATACCATATGGATTGAACCCATCACCTGTTATAGCAATTCTGGCATTCCCAGCCTCAGCTGCTTCCTCCGAGTACTTTATATCGAATGACTTCAATGCTTCACCTTCTGATGTATGTACAATTTTTTTTGGATTGTACCTTTTCCCTTCTTTGTGCCACTTCATCATTTTGGCAGACTCCTCGGTGATGAAAAGGCGCTGCAGTCTTTTTATAAAATCAAGATACCGAAGAACCTTCATAGGGATTTTTAGCTGCCGCTTCTGACCATGCTTATTGACCACCTCAATATATCGAGAGGAACCGCACTTCCTACAGTAGTTGTCATCCGCATACTCATGCCTAAACAAAAGGCAATTCTTTGGACAAACATGTATTTTCTCATAGTCCATGGAGAGCGCCTTCATGATTTTCTTCGACTGTACATGGTTTTCGGCAGTTCATGGCCCTCGGCAGGCCGTTAGCCCATACTCCTAGAAATGCTTGAAGCAACCTCGGCTACAACCGTACTCAGCCTTGATCGCCATCGCCAGTAGATGGCATCCAAAGATGTGAACAGCTTGGCACCCTCATAGAGAGGTTTCTTTGACGAGGCCAAGATTTCCGGGAAGGCCTTTGCGGTTTCCTCCGGCTCCTCCGGTTCATTCGCTAAATGTGACGGAGGTGTCGGGCTGCAGCAAAGACATCATCTAGCATGTCTCTAACCCCATCGTCCTCATAACCAGCGATGCGTTGTCGTATCACATCCTCTCTACCACGGTCCCGCTGGGCAAAGTTTATCGGCATATTAAAGTTGGGCATAAATCCATTCGTGCGAAGGTGCTTAGTCATCTCACTCTTATCTCTGCGGATACGTCTCTTACATTTGGCACACGGGTATTCTGGCACCATCCTCATTGGGCTACGGAATATCTCTTTCAAAAACACATCAGTTTTCTCGACCCACTCTGTTGTTACTTGATTCCGACGAAAAAACCCACTATACATTCACTGATTATCTGCCATCTCTTCTTTATTGGAAGCCACACAACAAAATTAAGGATTCATTTAAATTACCCACATCAATATTTTATTTTTTACAAGGTTGACGAGAAACGACATTTAATCCACCTACATCTCTAATAGGTAAAGATGGGTCCTAATCCCACCCGAGAATGTGTAGATTGAGTACGGTCCATGCTCTACCCCATTCCGAGACAAAATTTCGGCAGCACCTCCCCGCTGTTCTCCAAATACACGTCTCGACAAAATGCCGAGAGAATGTGCATCCGGAGAACAACAGGGAGGCGCCGCCGAAATCCTGTCTCGGAACGGGGTAGAGCATGAACAACGTACCCAATCTACACATCATCGGGCTGTCCGTGGAAAGCGCTGGACAATCCGAAAGAGCTGTGGTGATAAATATGCAATTGAATGCATATTTATCGATGCAACCCTTTCGGGAGACCTAGGTTAGGCGACTTGATGTGAAAATTCAATCTAGTGACATGGAAAAAAAGTGGACGAGGTCATGGAATTGTTGCTCACCCTCCGATGTAGAGGATGTAGTCGATCAAAGGAGGGACGATCGTGGACAAACACCTCCAACGTCGACGGTCACTCCACGAAGATGGAACACCACAAATCCTGTTAATTCGACCAAGTGCAAAAAAATAGGTTAAGCATTGACAGTTTAAACTATGAAAAAAATCATATTTCGTCAAGTGTAAAATTTTGTCCTTCATTTTTTTAGCAAGATCATCATGATTAAATAACCACTCATCATATGTCAATTTTGGAGCACATCTCACACAACTATTTTAGAAACTAAATGTCACATAGCAAGGATTTAGACACAACTTCACCTCCTATCCATGCCATCTCTAGACGTCAACAACTCAAAGAACATGACACAAACAGCAACTCAAAATTTTGTTTTGCATGCATATGTGAATAGACTTAGGGGCCGAATACACCATCCATTAATCTCACATGCATATATTGTCATAATCCATTATATATCATATTGGTACAAATATTAGGCTTATGGACATAAAATCTAGAAGAGAACAATGCTAACAATTACATCACTTGTCTTTGTGAAGATAAGTTACACATGTCCATACATCGTGGTTATTTGCAACAAATTAATATGAAACTATGAATGTCACAGTAGGAAAAATGGAAAAAAAAAGAGCATAGCTCACCGGGCAGAGGAGCGTCACGGCGATGGAGGGGGCGGGAGGGACGGGCTGGTCGTGGTCGGCCGGAGAAGCAGAGGCCGCCACCGACCGGAGCTAGCACCAGGGCCGGCCGGGCAGGTACGCGGGCCGCTGGCCGGAGCCCTGGCCAGGCGTGCTCGGGGAGGGGCCGAGGCGGGCCCTGCCTGTTCGTGGCGGGCAGAGAGCTGGGGTGGAGGCATGGCGCGAGGAAGGAGGGAGGGAGGGTGGAGCGGCGACGGGCGGGCGGGCGGCAGATGCGTGGCGGCGGTGGCGCGAGAAGGGAAGGAAGGGAGGGGTGGGGCGGGAGGGAGGACGGGTGAGGGAGGGGAGAGGCGCGGGTGAGAGGCGGGCGGGCGGGCGGCGGGAGCAGCAGGGCAGCGGCGGCGGCGGCAGCTAGCTAGCGCGGGTCGGGCTCGGGGGCGCACGAGTGGGTCGGGGACGAACGAGTGGAGGGGGTGAGCGGGGAGTGGATAAGGGAACTATGCCGACGGCTTAACCGTCAGCATATATTAGTCATGCCACGTGGCATATATGCCGACGGCTAAGCCGTAGTCATAGGTATATTTCTTTTTTTATACATGTTAATTACAAACTAGCCGTATACATGTTAATTACACACGTGGCATATATTATTAACTGTCTTCAAATATACTTTTAGTGTATATTATTTTCAATGTTATATATTTATTCTTTTCTATTTTAATGTTTTTTTATAGTTATATATTTATTCTTTTTTATTTCATATAGATTTTTAAATTTTTTTATAGTTATAGTTTTGCTTTTTATGTGTTATTATTTCATATAGATTTAATTTTTTTTAACCGCTCGGCCCTCTCCTCTCCCGGAACCACACAGAGGGAGGGAGGGAGGCGCCGACTGAAAGCAGCTTCGTCCGCCAAGGCCGTGGCCTGGTCGACGGTGAGGGTGGGGGTGGGGGCGGGGGTAGCTTAGTTCGTCAGGTGAGTGAAGGGGGAAGGGCCGCCTATGCAAGATTTGACGGCATGCTAGCCCGGAGGTCCGCCGCCACACAGAGACGCATGAAGAGCAATCCGCGTAGAGGGAAGTGTTCAGATACTTCTCCATCACGAAAAATTATGAAAAATTACCATCAATCCTCTAGCACATGTGCCCATGTTGTGTAAAAAACTCATGATTTTATCGCGCTCCAAATATTTAATAATATTCACGCCGCCGTTATCGCAGAACGCCTACTACCGTGTCATTGCCGTCCGTGAGGGGGGGCCACACCGGAGACGCGTGCGCCTCTTAGGACATGCCACCACACCACCCCGCATGTATGAGGGCCGGTGCGACGCTCCGTGGCATTGCTACCCCCAGGGCCCCCGGCCCCGCCTAACCTCAGAGCGTTTGACCACCGGATCTAGCCTTTGACTTTGCATGACGGGATTTGACCAGTGGACCTCTCCACCCGGTTGTGTTAGGTCAGCCCATAGAACACTTTGGAGCAACATCCGGGCAGACCCACAGCAAGATCCCTCCGTAGACCCGACACGCCTGTTTTCTCCGGTGCGGCGATGGCGCCGCCTCAGAGGGGGCCGAACCCCGGAGACGCGTGCCGCCTCGTCGGACATGCCACCACACCACCCTGCATGTATGAGGGGCCGGTGCGACGCTCCGGTGACATTGCTATACCCCCCAGGGCCCCCGTCCCGCCTAACCCTGTAGCGTTTGACCATGGGATCTAGCCCTTTGACTTTGCACGGACGGGCTTTGACCAATGGGCCTCTCCACCTGGTTGTGTTAGGTCAGCCCATTGGAACACTTTGGAGCAACATCTGGGCCAGCCCACAGCAAGATCCCCTCCGTGTAGACCCGACACGTCCGTTTCCCCCCTCCAGGTGCCGGCGGCGGCGCCGTCCGTGAGGGGGGGGGGGCACACCCCGGAGACGCGTGCTGGGTGTTTGCAACCGCCACAACACTTTCAGACTTGTGAGAGGCCGCCTACGCAAGATTTGACGGTATGCTAGCCCCCGGAGGCCGCCGGCCACAGTCGTAGACGTGCGAAGAGCAATCCGAGTAGAAGGAAGTGTCCATATACTTCTCCATCACGAAAATTTATGAAAAATTACCATCAGTCCTATAGCACATGTGCCCACGTTGTGTAAAAAACTCATGATTTTATCGCGCTCACGTATTTAATAATATTCACGCCGCATCGTTACCGCAAAACGTCTACTACCGTGTCATTGCCGTCCGTGAGGGGGGCCATAGCCCGTAGACGCGTGTCGCCTCTTCGGACATGCCACCACACCACCCCGCATGTATGAGGGCCCGGTGCGACGCTCCTTTGGCATTGCTACCCCCCAGGGCCCCCGTCCCGCCTAACCCTGTAGCGTTTGACCACCGGATCTAGCCCTTTGACTTTGCACGTACGGGATTTGACCAGTGGACCTCTCCACCCGGTTGTGTTAGGTCAGCCCATAGGAACACGTTGGAGCAACATCCGGGGCAGACCCACAGCAAGATCCCTCCGTAGACCCGACGCGTCTGCTTCTCTCCGGTGCGGCGGCGGCGCCATTCGTGAGGGGGGGCACACCCCGAGACGCGCGGCTGGGCGCTTGCAACCGCCACAACATTTCCAGACTTGTGAGAGGCCGCCACGCAAGATTTGACGGTATGCTAGCCCCGGAGGTCAGCCGGCCACGGTCAGAGACGCCAAGAGCAATCCCAGAGACGGAAGTGTTCAGATACTTCTCCATCACGAAAAATTATGAAAAATTACCATCGGTCCTATAGCACATGTGCCCACGTTGTGTAAAAAACTCATGATTTTATCGCGCTCCAAGTATTTAATAATATTCACGCCACATCGTTACCGCAGAATATCTACTACCGTGTCATTGACGTCCGTGAGGGGGGCCACACCCCGGAGACGCGTGCCGCCTCTTCGGACATGCGACCACACCACCCCGCATGTATGAGGGCCCGGTGCGATGCTCCGGTGGCATTGCTACCCCCAGGGCCCCCGTCCCGCCTAACCCATTAGCGTTTGACCACCGGATCTAGCCCTTTGACTTTGCACGGACGGGATTTGACCAGTGGACCCCTCCACCCGGTTGTGTTAGGTCAGCCCATAGGAACACGTTGGAGCAACATCCGGGCCAGACCCACAGCAAGATCCCCTCCGTGTAGGCCCGACGCGTCCGTTTCCCCCCTCCAGGTTCTGGCGGCGGCGCCGTCCGTGAGGGGGGGCACACCCCGGAGACGCGTGCCCGGCATTTGCAACCGCCACAACACTTCCAGACTTGTGAGAGGCCGCCTACGCAAGATTTGACGGTATGCTAGCCCTCGAGGCCGCCGCCACAATCAGAGACGCCAAGAGCAATCGCGCGAGAGGGAAGTGTTCAGATACTTCTCCATCACGAAAAATTATGAAAATTACCATCGGTCCTATATCACATGTGCCCACGCCATATAAAAACTCATGATTTTATCGCGCTCGAGTATTTAATAATATTCACGCCGCATCGCTTCCGCAGAACGCCTACTACCGTGTCATCGCCATCCGTGAGGGGGGCCACACCCCGGAGACGCGTGCCGCCTCTTCGGACAGGCCACCACACCACCCCGCATGTACGAGGGCCCGATGCGACGCTCCGGTGGCATTGCTACCCCCCTGTGGCCCCGCCCCGCCTAACCTCAGTAGCGTTTGACCATGGGATCTAGCCTTGACTTTGCACGGACGGGCTTTGACCAAGTGAGCCTCTACACCCGGTTGTGTTAGGTCAGCCCATAGGAACACTTTGGAGCAACATCTGGGCAGACCCACAGCAAGATCCCTCCGTAGACCCGACGCCTGCCCCCTCCAAAGCCGGCGGCGGCGCTGTCCGTGAGGGGGGGGCACACCCCGGAGACGCGTGCTGGGCGTTTGCAACCGCCACAACACTTCCAGACTTGTGAGAGGCCGCCTACGCAAGATTTGACGGTATGCTAGCCCGGAGGTCACCGCCACGGTCGTGAGACGTATGAAGAGCAATCCGCGTAGAGGGAAGTGTTCAGATACTTCTCCATCACAAAAAATTATGAAAAATTACCATCAGTCCTATAGCACATGTGCCCACGTTGTGTAAGAAACTCATGATTTTATCGCGCTCCAAGTATTTAATAATATTCACGCCGCATCGTTACCGCAGAACGTCTACTACCATGTCATTGCCGTCCGTGAGGGGGGCCACACCCCGGAGACGTGTGCCACCTCTTCGGACATGCCACCACACCACCCCGCATGTATGAGGGCCTGGTGCGATGCTCTAGTGGCATTGCTACCCCCAGGGCCCCCGTCCCGCCTAACCCTGTAGCGTTTGACCACCGGATCTAGCCCTTTGACTTTGCACGGACGGGATTTGACCAGTGGACCTCTCCACCCGGTTGTGTTAGGTCAGCCCATAGGAACACTTTGGAGCAACATCCGGGCCAGACCCACAGCAAGATCCCTCCGTAGACCCGACACGTCTGCTTCTCCTCGGTGCGTCGGCGGCGCCGTCCGTGAGGGGGCGAACTCCGAGACGCGTGCCGCCTCTTCGGACATGCCACCACACCACCTGCATGTATGAGGGGCGATGACGACGCCCGGTGGCATTGCTACCCCCAGGGCCCCCGTCCCGCCTAACCCTAGAGCGGTTGACCACGAGATCTAGCCCTTTGACTTCCCACGGACGGGCTTTGACCAGTGGACCTCTCCACCCGGTTGTGTCGGGCCGCCCATAGGGACACCGGGACCAACATCCGGCCAAACCCACAGCTACATCCACTCGTGTAGACCCGACGTCCGTCTGCTTCTCCAGTGTCGGCGGCGGCGCCGTCCGTGAGGGGGGCCACGCACCGGAGACGCGTGCCGCCTCTTCGGACATGCCACAACACCACCCTGCATGTATGAGGGCCCGGTACGACGCTCCGCTGGCATTGCTACCCCTGTGGTCCCCGCCCCGCCTAACCCTAGAGCGGTTGACCACGAGATCTAGCCTTGACTTCCCACGGACGGGCTTCACCGGTGGACCTCTCCACCCGGTTGTGTCGGGCCGCCCATAGGGACACCCGGAGCAACATCCGGCCAAACCCACAGCTACATCCACTCCGTGTAGACCCGACGCGTCTGCTTTCTCCCTGCCAGGGCGGCGGCGCCGTCCATGAGGGGGGACACGCACCGGAGACACGTGCCGCCTCTTCGGACATGCCACAACACCACCCCACATGTATGAGGGCCCGGTACGACGCTCCAGTGGCATTGCTACCCCCCAGGGCCCCCGTCCCGCCTAACCCTGGAGCGGTTGACCACGAGATCTAGCCCTTTGACTTCCCACGGACGGGATTTCACCAGCGGACCTCTCCACCCGGTTGTGTTATGTCAGCCCATACGAACACCTGGAGCAACATCCGGGCCAAACCCACAGCAAGATCTCGTCCTTGTAGACCCGACGCGTCCGTTTTCCCCCTCCAGGTGCCTGCTGCGACGCCGTAGGTGAGGAGGGCCACACCCCGGAGAAGTGTGCGCCTCTTCAGACAAGCCACCACACCACCCAACATGTATAAGGGACCGGTGCGACGCTCCGGTGGCAATGCTACCCCCCGGGCCCCCATCCCGCCTAACCCCTGGAGCGGTTGACCACGAGATCTAGCCCTTTGACTTTCACGGACGGGTTTTGACTAGGTACCCTCTCCACCCGGTTGTGTTAGGTCGGCCCAGAGGGACACCTGGGAGCAACATCCGGGCCAAACCCACCGCTACATCACCTCCGTAGACCCGACGCCTGCTTTCCCCCTCTAGGTGCCGGCGGTTGTGCCGACGGTGAGGGGGGCCACACCCGGGAGACGTGTGCCGCCTCTTCAGACATGCCACCACACAACCCGACATGTATGAGGGCTCGGTGCGACGCTCCGGTGGCAATGCTACCCCCCATGGCCCCCATCCCGCCTAACCCTGGAGCGGTTGACCACGAGATCTATCCCTTTGACTTTCCGCAGACGGGTTTTGACCAGTGGACCTCTCCACCCGGTTGGGTTACGTCAGCCCATACGAACACCTGGGAGCAACATCCGGGCCAAACCCACAGCAAGATCCCGTCCATGTAGACCTGACGCGTCTGTTTTCTCCAGTGCTGCGGCGGGCGCCGTCCTCGAGTGGGGCCACACCGGAGACGTGTGCCACCTCTTCAACCGGTTGTGGTAGGTCATCCCATATGTAGAAATAGTTGGGAGCAACTTCCTCCAGATAGACCGGTGCGGTTGTTTCTCCGTGTGTCGGCCGTCGCTTGTCAGACGTGGAGGGGGGTCACACACCCCTTCGTATAGAATCGGAAAAAAAATGTATGTATGCTTATATATATATTAACAAATGCTACATGTAAGTTAGTCAAATAATAATACGTAAAAAAACATAAAAAATATAGCTATGCAAAAAAATGAAAAAAAATCTATGCCGACGGCAAAGCGTAAGATAGCTACGCACAGGCGGATGGACGGCGCGGTGCGGATCGATGACGTGTCATCTATGCCGACGGCAGCCATCGTCATAGGCCTTGGTCGGTGCGGTCTGGATCGATGACATGGCAACCTTATCTATGCCGACGGCCGGCCGTCCCGGCCGTCGGCATAGATCCGACGCCGTTAGCCGCCCGTCGCGGGCGTGGTCGCTGGGCCCACAGCTATGCCGACGGCCCGCATATGCCGACGGCTGCTTTAGGCGTAGATCTGGCTATGCCGACGGCCTTTGTTTGCCGACAGGGGCCGTCGGCTTATACCTGGATAGCCCGACGGCCTTTGTACGCCGACGGTCTGGGGCCAGCTGTCGGCATAGTGTGGAAGAGGCCGACGGTCGCCGTCGGCATACTTTTGGCCGTCGGCTTAGAGCCTTGTTCCGGTAGTGGTGGCAAGGCGGAACGGGCAGCTTGAGGAGGCACCGGACCGGCGAACCACTGCAGGGGCGGCGATTTGGCAGAAACCAAAGCGGCGTAGGTAGCGGCAGCAGGAGTGGATTAACGCCGAGGCACGGGCCGGGGCGGCGGAGGCCATGGCGGTTTAACAGCGGAGACGGCTTGGAGATCCCCGACGAATCCGCAGTGGAGGGGTAAACCGGAGTAGCGTGAAGCTGTGACCACTTGGTGGTAGAATCCGAAGCAAAGGCGGGTCAGCGTGGCAGCTTGGCGAAGCGTGTTGATACAGCCTACAGGCTCGAGGACGGCTCGAGGACGAAGTGGCCACCTCGGGCGGAGGCAGGCCGGTGAGGTAGAGTCGCGGCAGCAAAGTCCGTGCTGTAGTAGACTTGGCGACGGTTTGAGGTACATCAGCATAGGTGAGTTCGCGGCGACTCACGGCGGCGGTGGCGGCTGACGGCGAAGGAAGCTCCAGGCACGGTCGAGGAGGCCGTCAGGGACTAGGCGCTGACTGTGGTGATTTTCCTTCATCCAGATATTGCAACAACGTAGGCGACCCGATCTGACAATTCTGGTATTTGCATCGTGGATTATCCACCATACTCCATCCAAAGCCATAACAGATCCCAACAATACTTTATTTCCGTCTCGGCGGATTAACACGGCGCGTGAGGCGGCTGTACAACATGTAACCCTAAAAACACTCAATCTCATATCCGCTGCCGCAGAACACTACGTCAATCTTGACTGATGAATTTATTGTTGATGTGAATTTTCCACGCCGGCTCTCGTTGCACCGGAAAATTGCGAACCTCTCTAACCCTAAAGAGATCCCTTCAAGAACTCAACACCACAGTGCGCCTGCCCCACGGTGGGCGCCAACTGTCATAGAATTGTCACGGCAGATGTCTTAGTGTGAGGACTTAGTCGCGAGGCCAACGCATCTATATGGTAGCTTGAGAGGGGTTGAGCGGAATCGAGAGACGCAACACGCAAGACAAAGATTTAGACAGCTTCGGGCCCCGGAAAACAACATCCAGTAATAACCCTACATGCTGTTTGTGGCTAGGTCTCATTATGATCATGAGGGAGTCGCCGATAAGCTGGCTCTTTTTGTCTAGCCCTAGAGATTGTTTCTTCTTGCTTGTCCCTCTTTGAGGAGCCCTGCCCCTCCTTATATATGTTGAAGGGGCGGGTTACATGTGGAGTCCAATTCGGACTTTAACTTAAAATATTTTGACTTCCCTTCCTAAGCTTCTTAACGTCTGCCGGTTTAACATTGTCTGCCGGTTTAACATTGTCTGCCGGTTTAACATTGTCTGCCGGTTTAACATGGTCTGCCGGTTTAACATTGGCTGCCGGGTTATGATTGACTTAACACCTGCCGGTGCTACCATCTGTCTTACTCTGCCGGTTTAACACTCGCCGGTTTACCGTCTGTCTTAGCCATCTGTCTTAACTGTTTGCCGGTTTAACACTCGCCGGTTTACCAAGTCCCAGCCGAATTATGACTCCGGCCGGGTCATACCGCGGGGTATATCCCCGACACCGAGGGTGAACTACTCCCTCCTCGTCATGGAGAGCACCGGGATGGTGAAGATGGCCACCGGTGAGGGACCCCCCTCTGGTAGGGTGCTGGAACAGGTTCCCAGTTGGTTTTTGGTGGCTACAGAGGCTTGCGGCGGCGGAAGTCCCGATCTAGGTTATGTTCTGGGGGTTTCTGTATATATAAGAGGTTTTGGCGTAGGGAACAAGTCAGGGGGTCTCCGAGGCGGCCACGAGGTAGGGGGCGCCCAGGGGGGTAGGGCGCGCCTCCCACCCTCGTGGGTGCCTCGGGACTCTTCTGGGCCATCTCTGATACTCCCTGGGCTTCTTCTGGTCCAAAAACAACCTCCTTGAAATTTTAGGTCAATTGGACTCCGTTTGGTTTTCCTTTTCTGCGATACTCAAAAACAAGGAAAAAATAGAAACTGGCACTGGGCTCTGGGTTAATAGGTTAGTTCCAATAATCATATAAAATAGCATATAAATGCATATAAACACCAGTAGAAAAGGGGCCATGTACATAAGGGCCTTTAGTCCCGGTTCTGCAACCGGGACTAAACGGTCGGTACTAAAGCCCCCCCCCCCCCTTTAGTCCCGGTTCTTATACGAACCGGGACTAATGGCCATCCACGTGGCCGCTCCCTGGAGCTCCACCTTTGGTCCCGGTTGGTAACACCAACCGGGACTAACGGAATTTTTCAAAAAAAAATGAAATTTTTAGAATTATTTTTAATTTTTTTTCCGATTTTTTAATTTTTTAATTATTTTACAATTTTATCTCTAATCACCCCTCATCATTGCTCAATTTAACTTCTAATCTCTAACCACCCCTCATCATTCCAAATCATCAACTTCCCATCCGGTCACCCATCCTCTCACCACCCCAGCCTGAGCACGCTTAACTACCGGGTTCTATTCCCCCTCGTTTCAAAGTCTGCACTTGTTGTTTTCCTGACAATAGTAAGATGTCAATCCTATTAACCCTTAGGAGTTTAGCTTGAGTATGAAGTCACACTTTCATTGTTTGAGTTTGAAACTATTATTCTAAAAAACAATAATTATTTAGTAAAACTAATATTTCTTGAATAAGTAGTTTGACCACGGTTTGACCACAGTTTGACCAGATTTGACCAAAATTCAAAAAAACTGAAATAATTATTTAGTAACACTAATATTCTTGAATAATTATTTAGTACCACTAATACTTCTTGAATAAGTAGTTTGACCAGATTTAACCAAAATTAAAAAACTGAAATTTGAGCATAACTTTTTTCTTTTAGAATTTGAGGATTCTAAAAATTGCAAACAGCCGCATAAATTATATTAAACTTTTTTTATATCGTATGCAAAAGTTATAGCCATTTTACTTTTTCATAACACTTTTTGCAAAACATGTCCAAAATTATGTTTTTTTATTTTCCTAGCTAGTAGATGTAGTAACATAACTACATCTCGAAGAATTTTAATTTTTGAATTTTTTTATCATTTTCTATTGTTTTTTTCAAAACTGAAATGGCGATACATTGTGGGGGGGGGGGTAGAATTTGAAAATTGAGGCATTAGTCCCGGTTGGTGGCTCCAACCGGGACTAAAGGTCCTTAGTCCCGGTTGGAGCCACGAACCGGGACTAATGCCTCAATCCCTTTAGTCCCGGTTGGTGGCTCGAACCGGGACTAAATGTCTAACCTTTAGTCCCGGTTGGAGCCACGAACCGGGAGTAAAGGGCATCGCACCCTTTAATCCCAGTTCGTGGCTCCAACCACGACTAAAGGTGACCTTTGAACCAGGACTAATGCTTACACGACGTCCTAGCCGCTCGAACCGGGACTAATGCTCACATTAGTCCCTGTTCGTAATGCAACCGGGATTAATGCTCTTTTCTGGCCGAACCAAAGCCTTGTTTTCTACTAGTGAAAACATCCTAGATGGATAATATAATAGCATGGAACAATAAAAAATTATAGATATGTTGGAGACGTATCAACGTTCTTTCGGACCGATGGATGACTGGAACCAATGCTCTTATTTCCTCCGTAAATTTCTTCGTGGGTGGGCTATGAACCACGCTACCGAGTGACAAGGCTCGGATTGCTGCCCAAATTGGTTCCTTGGACGCTCGCGCGTATGGCTTTGGCCTCTCTCCCTCTGAATGGCAGGCCCGATACGATTTAGAAGAGGCCCTGCTGGCTCTGCACCAGCAAGAGGAAGTATATTGGAGGCAAAGGGGCACCATTAACTGGACCCTAAAAGGCGATTCCCCTACTGCATACTTCTTTTCCATAGCCAACGGTAGGCGTCGTCGTTGCTTGATCGATAGTTTGCTTATCAATAACGTCAGGGTATCTGATCCCTCCCAGATTATGTTGCATGTGGTCAACTTCTTCTCCTCTCTCCTTTCTGCTAAGCCTGAGGTGGGATTTAGACTGGCCAATTCTTTCTGGACTTCTCAGGATCAGGTTACGAGTGATGATAACGAAGCCTTGCTGATTCCCCTTTCTGATGAGGAGATTTTTGATACGATTTGCTCAGCCAATTCTAATGCGGCATCAGGCCCTGACGGCTTCTCCATTCCCTTCTTTAGGCAGTTCTGGCCACAACTGCGGGGTCTTGTTCAGGCTATCATTCAAGGCTTCTGGTTGGGCACCATTGATATTTCAAGGCTAAACTATGTTGTGCTTACTCTTATTCCTAAAGTCAAAGGGGCAGACTTGATCACTTAGTTCAGACCTATAGCCTTGATCAATAACTTCGCGAAGCTACCGGCTAAAGGCTTTGCTACTAGTCTTTCCCCAATCGCTCATCGCACTCTTAGCCCATTCCAATCAGCTTTCATTAAAGGCAGGTTTATTCTGGATGGTATCCTCTGTCTACATGAGATCGTTCATGACCTGCGAGCTCGCGGTTCCAAAGCGGTGATTCTTAAACTGGACTTCAAAAAATCTTATGACTCGGTCAGTTGGAAGTTCCTTCGATAAGTGCTACTAGCCAAGGGCTTTGACGGTGCGTTAGTACACACGCTTATGCAGTTGGTCATGGATGGCCACACTGCGATTTTGGTCAATGGAAATGTTAGTAACTTCTTCGCCAACGGTAGGGGACTGTGGCAAGGTGACCCTGCCTCTCCTCTTCTCTTCAACTTTGTCACCGATGCTCTTTCTCATATTCTGACTCGAGCTGTCGCAGCTGGTCACATTACTCCTGCCAGCTCTCACCTTGTCCCTCATGGCATTTCCCACTTACAATACGCGGACGATACTATCATTATGGTTGAATTAAATGAGGCCAGCATAACCCACTTGAAATTCCTGCTCCTCTGCTTCGAAGCGATGTCTGGTCTTAAAATTAATTACGCTAAGAGCGAGGTCATTTTTACTGGGGTCTCGGACGTTGAGGCCCAAAGAGTTGCTCACCTCCTTAATTGCTCCCTAGGCTCCTTTCCTTTAAAATACCTTGGCCTTCCGATCTCTCCCCTCAAGTTACTGGCTAAAGACTTTGCTCCGGCTGTCACTAAGGTAGGCAATTGGGTCCTGCCGTGGAGAGGCCGGTACAATACCCAAGCGGGCAAGGTTGCCCTTACCAATGCATGCTTGTCTTCCCTCCCCATGTTCCTGATGGGTTTTTATCTTCTCTCTGGTGGGACCCATGCTGGCTTTGACAAGCACAGGAGTGCCTTTTATTGGAACTCGACTGATAATAAACGCAAATACAGGATGGTGAAATGGAAACTCATTTGTCGACCCAAAAACCTTGGAGGGTCAGGCATTATTAATACGGTTGTCATGAATAAATGCCTCATTTTAAAGTGGTGGTGGAAAATCATGTCTTCTGTGGAGAGCCCCCTTTGGTTAACCATTCTCAAGGCTAAGCACTTCCCGAGTTTGAGTCCCATGTTTGCTTCGCCCACTAGTGGCTCCCAGTTTTGGCGCCATCTTGTTAAAGTTCGTCCAATTTTTCAATCCTTGGTCAAGTTTGTAGTTAGAAATGGTAAGTCTACTCGCTTTTGGTTAGATTGGTGGTGCGGGGACTCCACCCTTGTAGTGGCTTTCCCGACCCTTTTTTCTTTCTGTCCTACTCCGGAGATCTCTATCTTCGAGCTCTCTCTAAATAACTGGGACCTAGACCTTCGCAGGACGCTTTCTCCTGTAGAGTTGGAAGATTGGCATCCCCTTACTGCCTGCTTCCCCTTGCTCTCAGAGGAAGAGGACTCTGTTGTCTGGCCCCACTCCTCCTCTGGTCTCTTTTCGGTTAAGTCTGTCTACGCTAAAATTATTTCTGGCTCCCCTACGTCTAAGTTCAGATGAATTTGGAGTGCTTGTATCCCTCCTAAGATCAAAATTTTCATGTGGAAAGCTTTTCGTGGGAAGCTTCCCGTGGCTGATCAAATCCAGAAAAGGAACGGTCCGAGCTCTGATAGATGCGCCTTATGTGGGACCATCGAAAACACTGACCATATCTTTTTTCATTGCTCTTTGGCTAAACTCGTGTGGTGATGTATTCGCTTTTGGCTGCAAGTGAACTGGAACCCTTCGTCCTTCGTGGACTTGAGGAGACTAACCCGAGGTTTATCTGGGGCTTCAAAAAGGATCTTCTGGGTTGAGTTTGTGGCGATCTGTTGGTCGCTGTGGACCACTCGCAACAAATTTACCATTGAGCTTACCTTCCCGGCTAATCCCGTGAGTTGCTTATTTAAAACTGGTGTATTTCTGCAGCAGTGGATATTATTGATTAAGGAGGCGGACCTCGAGGCTTTTGACGCTATGACATCCAAGATTCGGTCCATAGACTCCTCCTTGTCGCAGCGGAGTCGGACGGCGCCTTAGTTCTGGCTCCTTTTATCCTGCCTTGTGATTGCTGGCCCGCGTGTCATGACTGGATCGTTAGCCATGTACGCGAACCTTCCTTATTGCTGGTTGCTACTTTGTTGGCGTGGGTGTTGGATGTTGGTTGTGATACTCTGCCTGGTGGCTTTATTTATAAAGTCGGGCGTATGCCTTTTCTCTAAAAAAATCTGATATCTTATATCTTATATTTACTAATTAGATGCATCATACGAGACTTCACGTTAATCCACATCATTAAAAATATATTAACCGTCGATCTATATAATTGATCTATCTTGACCATACGATTTACGTTAGTTTTGTTGTGCAAAACAGGTCCAATCTACACGTAACGAAGACAAAATCTGACCCAACCTACACGCCGACTCATAGAAAAAATAAAGACCCAACCTGCACGTTCACTCTATCTCCATATCAATTTGTTCGGTCAAGAAATAACTCCTCGGATCAAATCTACGGTTCTGATCAAATAGGTTATTGCGGTTAGAGTCCTGATGGAAAGGGATAGAGTCTGCTGTAGTCTGAATATTCCCTCAAGGCTCAAACACATCCATGGTTCCTACTTAGCCGCCATCTCCCATAATCCATCCGCCAACACCAAGGTGGAGCAAATCAACATCAACTAGATCGCCTCGAAGCCGTTTCGCTAAGCCCACCATCCCGCCGCCAGGTATGGCAAGGCGATTATTCTTCCGAACAGCATGTAACCATGTTGTACACCAGGATCGACCGGTCGTGCATCAATTACTTGCTTTCCTGTCCACCTTCTCCCTGATTCGACCACGATGAGTTTCCGTATTATAGCATGCAAGCAACCCCGATGGGAGAAGCTACTAGATGCCTGGATTTATGCGTTCTAAAAAAGACTGCTATGCGTTACACTTTCGGACATTGGGCGTGACGTGAGTATATACATCTACTCATCGTTCAGTCTGCATAGTGCTGTAAAAGATAAGGTGTCGTCCATGTGTGCTCGCATTAGGATAAAAAATGCCTACTTCCTTAATAGCTGTCTGAAAATCAAAATCATTAATGGCTGATGTCAATTTTATAATCCTTATTTTCTATTACCAGCTAAACAATCATGTCATGTTGCTTTTGGCCTTTATATACACTGAGTTTTTGAGTTCTTAGTACAAATGTGATAAAGTTGGTGTTTGTTATGATGCCTATTTTAGAGATATCTGGATAGTTCATTTGGGTTCTTCATTATCAGGAGTTTCTAAATTTCGTTCTCAACTCCTATTTTAAGGCCGCATGGTCCAAAAATAAATAATAAATAATTAGCATTGTAACAGTAAGCATAAGAATTTCGTATTCAATGAAGGAAACATTTTTTGTGAAAAAAAGGAACGTAACTTATACATGCATCTCAATGCGTGGTATAACTAAAATTTAGATAGATTCATACCCTTTTCCTCATCGTCAGGGGAAAAATCGGAAAACAGCGTGTTGGTGCCATCAAACAATTAAACTAATATGTTTGACAATCATACGGTCAGATCACAATTTTACAGAATAGGTTCTTCTTCCACACATGTTTAGTTGACACACATGGGAAATCCGTGCTCGCTGTATTATGAAATGCCAGTTAGAGATGTCATTAGCTTGGCCTATATGTGTTAAAACAAAAGTATTTTTATAATACATATAACAAGATCGTTTGAGCTCAGATCATGGCAATATGAATCAACATATACTCTTTCCATGGCAACTGAAACAAACTTTATTGCAAGTTACATAATCATCTTTCACAAATAGTTATCTCTTTTCCCTATAATATAAGGAAAAAGTAACGTAGACAAAATCAAATTATTGACTTTCCGGTAATAAATATTATTTTTATGAAAATAAACTAGCCCGTGCAGTTGCACGGGTAGATGACTAGTATTACTAAAGTGATTAGGTTACAAAGTTATAACCCCATGGCAGCCGTCGTCGCCGCCGGCGCCGTAGCTGTTACCCCAAGAACCGGCGTGCAACTCATTCTCTCCTCCGCAGCTTCCCCGTGACCCAGTAGCAGGCAACCAGGAAGTTCGCTGCATGTGGGAGGGAGCGACAGAGAATTAGGAATTTTCTGTTACATCTCCTGAATACCGAATATACCCTCGCGTGTGCGGGATTTTTCCCCACCTCTGTCCATTTTTGCCCCTTTACTAGAAAATACTACCCCGATTCTCTGGTAGTACTGATAAATCCATGGCTTTGAATCGAGTGAATAAATGGCTACTATTTACTCGGATGTATCATAAAAGGTCTCTTTATACAAGGAAGAGATTAAATGGTACCAACGTTGTAAGGCTGGCTCACTTGTTCAAGGGGATGATAATACGAAATACTTCCAAATGCTGGCCAATGGTAGACATAGAAAGAAACGTACCTTCTTCCTTGACCAGGATGAAGGCCGTATCGAGGGGGTGCATCACTCAGAAACTTCATTATTAAGTACAACAAAGAGCTCTTTGGACCTTCAGCTGAAAGTCCTTTTACGATGGACGAGTCTTTTACTCATGACATCCCTCAAGTTTCGGTGGCAGAAATTGAGTTTTTAACCTCTCCGTTCTCTGAGGAGGAAATTGGGACCGTGATGTTTCAAGTGGAACACAACAAGGCTCCAGGACCGGACGGTTTTCCGACGGAGTTTTCAAAGTTTTTGGGATATGATTACGGCAGACTTGGTTCAGTTGTTTAACCAACTGCATGCTGAAAACCTTGATATTGTCCGTTTAAACTTTGGGGAAATTATTCTACTGCCTGAGACTAAGGAGGTTAGTCGTATTCAACAATATCAATCGTTTTGCCTTCTAAATGTCAACTTTAAAATCTTTACAAAGGATGCAACTAATCGGTTGAATGGGGTGGCTGACCACGTGGTCAAACCCGCTTAAACGTGTTTATGCAAGGACACAACATACTAGATGGAGTTGTTGTACTGCATGAAACTATACATGATCTTCACCGTAAACAAATTGAGTGGAGTCATCTTCAAAATAGACTTCGAAAAATCCTATAATAAAGTCAAATGGCCCTTTCTTTTGCAAACTTTATGCATGAAGGGGTTCTCTCCAAAATGCTATTACACTGCCATGGGACATAAGCACAGCCGCAGAGAGTTACAGTGCGGTTCTTTTCTTCATTTATCCCGAAGAAGAAGCCATTCTTGGCAATGGGAATGAGATCGATAGAGGCGGCATGGTATCTTCTTAGATCTTTGCACTAGGAAGTGCCATGTTTTGGTTTCATACCGAGTGTTCCTTTCCTGACGTATCCTAATCTTAAGTTATAACCTTACCAAATTTTATTATTGTTTCGCTAATAATTGGAGGTGAAGGTGTCAAACCCCCAATGACTCTAAAAAATAGAGACAAAGCACTTGATATGTGGTCATATACAAAAAAAACTAGAATTTTTTTCTATGGATGGTTGGGCAATAGAAAAAATATGTTGAAATGACAACTGATGCATGAAATGGATGCACCCGGTCTCTAGTGATATATAAATGGTTTGTTGTGCGAGATTTGGTTGCTAGAACCATTTATCATCTATGAATGTCACGCTCACTCTCACACACAATTACTTCAAACGTGGGTGCATTTATGCTGTCAACCCATGGTAGTTTGGTCCTCACATGTCACCTTCTTACAAACACAAGTTAAGAGATAAAAGAGAAGACAATAACCAACATAACAAGGTTGAGTTAGAAAAAAGCAATATGTGCAAAAGACCCAAGAGTTCTTGAGTTCATGACTATTGCCACAATGTAAAATAAAATAGTCTAATCCGCTTTATTTAGGTATGAGAAAGCCACACTTGAGGGGAGTATTCATCCTTTCTATGTAAGTTTGAGCTTTAGGGAAAATTGATTGATGCATGTAATTCTACATCGTCAATCCTAACTCTAGAGACGTTTATCGTAAATAGGTGGATGCACATTGTTTTTTAAACAATTTTTCATTTTGGCTTATACAAATGTAATCACCTCAGTGATTTGTTTATAACTGACAAGGAAACATTGGACACAACAATTTCAATCGGATGCAATTGAAACATTTCACACAAATAATTAATTGAAGGAATTTCCAGTTATCATGGAAGGAAATCCTCTGAGTTGATGGAAACAACTTGCTGCTACAAAGGAACCCAAAAAAAATTCTAGTAGGTCAAAACAATTTTGCAAGAAGCCAATCCTAGTGTTGTTAGATGCAAATTTTCATTGCATGGAAACATAGTGTGAAAATAAATCACAAGCTATTTGCTAGATTAATTAGTTAACATTATTTTTAGATAATGAAATAGTTAAAATTTATGATTTACATGATTTTCCTGTAAATAATTCATGTACGTTTGTCAGCAGATACACGACTTTCCCGTCACTTGGTACCACCTTGGAGGTCCGCAAAGCCGCTTATTAGTGATGTAGCCGCGTCGAGCTTGGGTGAGAAGGTGATCCATCATTTTTTTTCTTTGGTGGCTGTTGTGGTGTTACCGAAGGTAGGTGATGAGTGTTGGTGTCAAGCTCAAAGACGTTCTATTGTCTTTTTAGTTTTGTCATGTCGATTTTTACGTGACTTGTCTTTGATTTTTATGATATGAATGAGACACGTATTATACCATGCAAAAAATAAAAAGTGCTTCCACCGTTGATCTTTGACAGCAGGTCAAGTCGTACGTCCGCATGCTGCGTGGTACCATGGACTGCAAGAAAAGCAATGAAGGTGAGCTTGGATCCCCGACTTGTTTCGACGTCCGCACGCTGCGTGGTACCATGGACTTTTCGGGAATGCGCCAAGTTGGTGCTGGCCAGGAGGTACAAACATATGGAGAGATACAGCCAAGATCATACCACAAGAACCAACAATTCCATTGCATTCATATTCATCGCCTTCCACTAACTTAAACTGATGGGACAACAACACAAGCATTCAGAGGGTCGACGGAGCAGCAGCAGGTTAGATCAACCGGACAGATAGCACAACATCGGTTACCAAACGAATCATATGGTCAAAAAAAAAAAAGGATTTTGACGTGGCTCTGAAATGCCGTCCGCTGAAAATAATAGATTTTGCATTGCCATTTTCTTTTCTTGTATTATTATGAGTGAGCTTTTGCCTTCCCTTTTATTTCAATCATCCAACCCAATTCATCCATTACTGATTCTCTGCTTTTTTGCAACATATTCGTCTACTCATATGTGAGAAGCAGAGACCATTTCGAGTGTAGACTAAACAAACACCTGATTAGACCAAATGAATTAATGAGTGCTACCTGTAAAGGAGTACAGTCCAGTTCTATCCAAACGAAAAAGGAAGTTTCAGATCTGTAACTGTATATTTGCTTTTTTATGGCAGTTTTCCCAGGATGTATGCTAAACAAGGACGATTAAGCGATTACCTTCCCTGATCGACCTTGATCGCAATAGCTTCCATCGTTACTACACTCATCGCGGTGTCGTGCCACAGAACTTGCGCCTGTATCAGCTTGCCTTAATGGTCACGAATTCCCAATGCAACATGGGCTGCTAAAAAGGAAAATCTGTGCTGGGGGCCCTGTGCAATGGCACTGGTCGCACGTGCCCAGGCTCGGGCCTGCCGCGTTGGAGTTGCCCTAAGAGCCCACATTGTCGTGAACACTTTGACAGACAGTCTCAACATGTTTCTTTTCTTCATCGATCATGAAGAAGAAGCCATTGTTGGCAACATGAAGGATCGATGAATGCGGCATGGTATCTTCTTAGGCCATTGCACTTTGAAGCGCCAGCTTTTGGTTTCATACCGAGTGTTCCGTTCCCGACACCTCCTAATCTCAAAGTTAGCTATAACGTGACCAAATTTTCCTTTTTTTTTGCTAATAATTGGTGTTGAAGGTGTTGAACCCCAGTGACTCTAAAGAATGGATAAAACACATATGATCTGTGGTCATATACAAATTGCATTTTGCTTTCATTTTTTCTACTGGTGATTGGGCAATAGAAAAAGATGCTGAAATGACTAGTGATGCATGTAGTGGATGCACTGGATCTCTGGTGGTATATAAATGGTTAGTTGTGCGAGATGTGGTTGCAGCAACCATTTATCGTCTATCATTCTAGCAATGTCATGTTACTCACACACACAACTACTTCAAACATGAGTGCATTTACGATGTCAACTTGTGGTAGTTTGGTCCTTGCATATCAACTTATTACAAACAGAAGTTAAGAAATAAAAGAGCGGACAATAACCAATATAACAAGGTTGAGTAAAAAAAAAGGCATGTGTATTAAAAAAAGACTAATATAAGAAGGTTGAGTGAAAAAAAGACCACACATGTACTGGATCGAAAAGTTCTTGAGTTTAAGACTCGTCCCTACAACTTAAAAGAAAATAGAGTAATCCTCTTTCGGTCCTGATTTAGGTATGAGAAAGCCACAGATGACATGATGGGAGTATTCTCAACTCCACCTTTCTCCATAAGTTTGAGCTTTAGGGAAAATTAATGGCGCATGCAAATAATCATCAATCCTAACTCTAGAGACATTTTACTTTGGATAGGTGGATGCAAATTTTCATTTTGTGTGAAACAAATGTAATCACCTCACTGATTTGTGCTCTTATAACTAACAAGGAAACATTTAACACAATGATTGAAACCATTTCAATTTGCAACCGAAACATTTCACTCAAATAATTAATTAGAGGAATTTGCAGTTGTCATGGAACAAAATTCTCGTTCATGGAAACAACTTTGCTGCTACACAGGAAGCCAAAAAAAGGTTTCTAGTATGTCAAAACAATCTTGCTAGAAGCAAATTCTGGTATCGTTAGATGCAAGTTTCATTGCATGGAAACATCGTGTGAAATAAAGCACGAGCTTATTAGCTAGATTGATTAGCTAAAAAATATATTTTAGATAACGAAATAGTTTAAAAAAATTGATTTACATGACTTTTCTTTAAAAAAATACATGTAAGTGTGTGCAAGAGACGTCTTTTCCAGCAGATACTTGAGTTCTCCTTGCACTTGGCAGTGTTTCCGCCATTGATCTTGACAGCTGGTCAAATCGTTGTCCATTGCTACTAAATGGAGGTGCTTATATCTCTTAAACATAAAAAAGAACTTTCACTTATATGCCATTGTCATCTCATATTAGCATCATCAACTGCATTCACTTGGTGTTTTGAGGGAATGCATTCACTTTTCTTTCTACATCAACACAAGCAGCTTCATAAGGGCGTGTTTTATGAAATAGAAACATAAGCAACATGTGCTTGTCTCCTCTTTTTATGATCTAAGGTGTTTTTTTTTCAACTAGTAACAAAAAGACACAAAGTCCCGTTTTCTGTACTCTTATAAAAATGTCAGTTGGTGGTGATGGTGTGCCTGCCTTTGCGCAATGTGGACCGTCCGATCTGAATGTATGGCTGAGATTGAGATGGGTTGTGCCTGAGCCACCTGACTCACACTTTTGCAAGAACACCCCCGTAATGGACAGAACATTGGGGAAGAGTTCCGAACAACAACGCCAATAGTCGAGACGTTTCTCCTCCTCTCGCGACGCAAACAAAGGAGCTTTGAGAACCCTGCCAAATTCCTCGGCGCCGGCTCCTTGCCTCTCTTTCCCGGCGACCGCAGTAGTTGAGTGGAGCGGGCAAGGATCCCTCCTGTTGTATAGCTATGCTTGTAGTCAGGGGATCTTTGCAAATCGGAATTGGCTTTGACCTTGCCCCAGTATCTCTCCTTTCAAATCTGACCATGCAGCCCGGCCATCGGAGACGGAGACATGGCGGTGGTTGCTTGGCATGCCAAGTTTCTCTACACTACCATCCCGCACGAAGTCGCGTTGTCAAGGACATCGAGCTACGGGCTGTCCATGCCACTCTCAGCTGGCGCGGCGTGCCCAATGCCGGTGCCGATGTGTACCCCAATATCTGCCTCCCGGCGGCCGCGTACCCCGCGCTCACGGAAAGCAGCGGCTTCCGCCACAGACGAGGAGTCGAGGACTCAAGTGTTTATTCTGATGGGCAGTACATGCTCTGAACTGCAAGTGTTATTGTGCCGAGGCCACCCCACTTCAATTGTTGACTTCTAGAAATATGCTTTGTTAGCATCACAATCCGGAAAGTTTCAGTGTAGATCGAGCTCCACAGTACCTATTATCGTCACCGTCTACTGGCATCAAGATCCGTGCTTCACGTGACTACCTTGTCAGGGTCATTAGGCAGAGCTGATTGACGAGACTCTTTCTCTCTCCCTCAGCCTCGGGAACAGACAAACATCTACACAGGTCTGGTGCGCATGGGCCCGACCACATGCATGCTCTCTTTCCTTGTGCCTCTCTCTCTCTCAGAATCTGTGCACATGCATGCTTACTCCCTCTCACACACAGGTTCTTTCTCTTACTTTTTTATGAACTCCCACACTGGCTCCCTCTCTCACGTCTTAAAAAAACTACTACGTTAAAGAAATGTATTGCAAAGCACACTCTCCTTCATATAAGTTGTGGTACTGAGAGAGTCAGAGAGAGCTCGTGTGAGATTTTTTAAGAGAGAGAGGGGATGTGAGGAGAGAGATGAGAGAGAGAGGCTGCATGCATGTGAGACAAACATGCAGGCCAGGCCAGCATCAGAGAGAGCTCGTGTGAGATTTTTAAGAGAGAGGGGGGACCTGAGAAGAGAGATGAGAGAGAAAGGCTGCATGCATTTGACACAAACATGCAGGCCAGCATGAGAGAGAGAGGCGTGAAGCGAGAGAGATGAGAGTTCATGTGGTGAACAGTAGCCAACGCGTCCCATCAAGATTCAGATTTTGCAGGTCCCCTCCTGTGTAATATAAGCACTGATCACTCTGACACAGCTGCAAATTCTGAGAACACTGCACATATCTCTATGCGTGGGAGTCCAGAGAGAACGGCTAGGATAGGGGGTGTTGTGTAGCCCGGGCTAGGAAAAACCACACTCCATCACAATCACGCTGACACAGCATCATCCGGTGCAGCCGAGCGTTGGTGTGTGTCGCCGAGGAGTCTTCCTCGGCGACGATTCCGTGGCTGTTGCCATGCTCTGCCTGCACGCTTTGCGCCGCAATATCGTTTGCTAGGAGGTGCGCACACCTATATTTCATCCCCAATATTGCGTGTGTGATATGTTTATTGATCAACTTCAGGTCTCCTGTAGTTTAATAATCTTTTTTAAGAGATATAGGCTAATCAAATAGATTAAAAATATTGTAATCAGTCACTAGGGCCATTATCTGATGGGAAAACAGTTGTTTGAAGAGGCTTTGGCAGTTTGCTGTCACAATGAAATGCAAAAGTGATTTCGCAATAGAATTGGAGGTGATGGCCAGGTTCTGGCATGTCAACCTTCTTCGCCTGTATGCTTACTGCAATGAAGGCGACGGGCGGATACTGATGTACTGCTACATGTCAGAACAATAGCATGGATCTCAACATATTTGGTACATATACAGATGTACTAATATAATTTGACCTGCCTATGATCAAGTTCTTTTCTGCAATTGTTGGTTACTATTGTTCTGTGATCCAATACATAAGTAGCAAGTTGCGTGTAGATAAAATTCTGGATAATAGAACTGCAATTTTGGACAATATACCTTTAGAGGAAGCTTGTATATCGACATGCTTGCCATATGAAAGCTCATGGATGAGGAATTTCCTCTTCGTATTATCTGTGGGATGAACTCCAAAATTTTGTGGAACTAGCATTTCTAATAGTACAAAGCTGCTACCTTACTGCCAGTATTTAGGTGGATGCTCTCTGTTTTAAATTCCTAATACAAGTGATGCACTTCAAGAAGTTCTATTTATCTCGTGTCCTTGCTGCCAATAGCTGATTTGGTTTCATCGTGAGCACCCAAGTACTGCAGCTCTATTGCCGTTCATGGTTGTTGGCCTATCAATGGTTATTGTATTTGGTAGTTGTATTTGGTAGAAATGGGCTAGGGATGTTCTGGATGTGATGAGAAAATATGTTCTACGGTGGAGATCTGTGAGTTGGGAGCCGTGAGTTGAGTGATGGGCGGAGGCGATATAGGTAAGAAGACTAAGACATGTAGTAGGAAATATCACAATACAGTTAATCGGCATTTGCATGTTATTGTTCCATACTGACGCACGGGCACCTTACTCTCCTGAATGAGCAAAAGGATGGCCAGCCCAACTTCATTGCAACTTTTACAAAGAAGTTCTCGGCGTGTAGTACAAGGTATGAATAAAGTGCAATTTCGTGGCTGTAAAAATTCAGTCTTTTTAACTAGGGTCAGTCATCTAAAATTTCTTCCCTATGTATGGTTCTGTAGTTTTTGCAGAGAAGTTTCAGAAAAACAACTTAGATACTTGCTTTAGTGTTCCTGATATTTTGTAAAACAACAAATCATACCTGTGTTTGAATTATCTTTTGGTAGTTCTCTTTGTGTGCAATTTCGTGGCTGTAAAAATTCAGTCTTTTTAACTAGGGTCAGTCATCTAAAATTGCTTCCCTATGTATGGTTCTGTAGTTTTTGCAGAGAAGTTTCAAGAAAATAACTTAGCTACTTGCTTTAGTGTTCCTGATATTTTGTAAAAAAAAAACAAATCATACCTGTGTTTGAATTATCTTTTGGTAGTTCTCTTTGTTACTCCCTCTGTTCAAATTTTTTGGATGACGCCTACAGCAACTCTCTTGGTCATCGACGCCCTTCCTTTGCTAGGTATCTCCACATCCATTTTTTCAGGTCACACCACAAATATTTGTTTCCTTACTGTGTGCTATTGGTATATTTTTTTGTTGCCGAAACATGGTTGATGTAAGCAAGTTACAAGAGGTCCAGTATAACTTTGTGTTTGTGTGTGTACATGTGCACTCTCCCCTTCTATTTTCACATGATTTCAAAGCATGTTTTAATGTACATTTTGTTTCTTTGCTCAGTAAAAATGTATTGCAAGTGCTGTTCATTTTCTTGCTTTATTCAAATATACCATATGTTTGATTGTGCTCGATGTGTACCTATCAACAATATAGCATCATTTCGATCAATGTCTCAGTATATTTTCTATTGGCCGTAGCAAACATCCGGTTCCTAACTATGTCTCCGTACCTTTTTTATTGTTTGTAGCAACATCCGGTTCCTGAATATGTCTCAGTACTTTTTTTGTTGTCCATAGCAACGTATGGTTCCTGACTATAACTTAAATTCAACTAATTTTGTGTGATCCCGTGCTATGCGTAGCACGGGCATCTTACTAGTATTCAACAAAACTGAATACCATTGCAGAAATTGGTATTGAGGACACTCATCTTGGAATTTGATTTGCTGGGGAATACTGTAGTGAAACCCTATGCTTCATCGGCGACATTATGAGTCATCTGGGTTAAATGTCCATATTGCCCTCTCAACTCAAATGCACATGTATAAGAGAAGAAGAAAACATGTCCCAATAGCAAAGTAGCAGCTGACAAAGCAGCATAAGATGATTGTGAATCTTTTTCTCGCATTAGTACAAGTTAGTCAGCTTTTATGTTGATCAATGGGCAATTCTACAGCCATTTGACTGAACTAAAATTGAGCCATCTACAGCATTTTAGAACGATGACGAGTACTGATGGAAAGAATAAATTAAATTCAGAGAACATTTCTGCATAACCAACAAAAATTAGAAAAACAGGAGGATCACTCCCGGCTCCATTTTCATCAATCTCTTTTGTTATAACAAAAGTAGATCTGGAAGAATTTTATCAGGATTGTATGGGAGGCTCGTAGGCAGCATGGTATCTTCTCAGGCATGTAGTGGATGTAGTATATCGCTAGTGGTATATGAATGATTAGTTGTGAATGGTGTAGTTGCTGAAACCTTTTATACTTCTATAAATGTCACACTCATTCACACACACAACCAGTCTAAACATGAGTGTCTTTACGCTGTGAGCCTGTGAGCCAGTGACAGTTCGTCCTCACATGTCACCTTACAAAGACAAGCTATGAAATAAAAGAGAAGATAACTAGCAATATGTTAAAGCTGACACAAAAAAGAACATTAAACTATGTAAAAGTTTGCACGTGTATAGGAAGCAAAGAGGAGTTCAAAATCCGTCAGAAACAATTTAAAATTAAAAAAATGCAGACCACTTCTGGTTCTGATTTATGTTTGAGAGAGCCACACGTGAGAGGAGTGTTTCGGTCCACCTTTCTCCGCCACTTTGAGATTTTGAGTAAACTGGCTGGCGCATACAATTCTACATTGCCAATCCTAACCCAAGAGCCATTTTTTTTCATAGATAACTACAACTAAATAGTCTTTTTTTCTAAAAAAATCATTTGGTCGTGAAATATATTGGTTTGAAACCAACTAGCTAGACGCAAATCCTAATATTGCCAGAAGCAAAATATCATAGTATGAAAGTATTGCGTGAAAATAAATCATGAGTTATTTGCTAAATTAATTAGTTAATAAATATCTATTAGATAGCGAATTTGTTTTTCTCAAACAAAAAAGAAAACAAAATATTTAAAATTTATGATTTACATGGGTTTTCCCTAAGAGTACTTCATGCAAGTTTGCGCAAAATAAGCTTTCTCGTCAGATACTTGACTTCTGGTAAAATATGCTTCCACCCTTGATCTTGGTCTTGATCTTACTACTAAACGGGGGTGCTTGCTTATGTCTTGTATACATACATAAACTTTCATTGATATGCCATTGTCATCCCAGAAGTGATATAATGGCATCTCCAACGGCAACCTGCAAATTTCCTCCGCATCGCTGGGCAGGCATCCAACCGTAGCCTCATTTATCTATTCATTTGTGAGAAGAAGCAAAGATCATCACTTGTAGAAAAAGGGCCTATAGTCGGTTCATGAACCGGGACTAAAGGGTCGGTACTAATACCCTCACCCTTTAGTCCCGGTTCTATCCAGAACCGGGACAGATGGGCCTCCACGTGGCCTGTCCGCTGAGCCCAGGCAGGAGGGCCTTTAGTCCCGGTTGGTGGCACCAACCGGGACCAATAGGCATCCACGCGTCAGCATTTCTTTGGCTCTGGTTTTGTTTTTTTTTTCAAAAGGGGGGGGGGTTGGAGGGTTTTGGGGGGTTAATTTAGGTGTTTCATATATTGTGCTATAGCTAGCTAATTAATAGAGAAAAGTGTCCTTTCTTTTGCCCGTGCTTGGTCGACGCTACGTACTATACATACGTATAGAGAGGACTAACTAGACATGCTAGCTAGCTAGTAATTAAGCAAACAGAAGATCGTCATGAACATATATATGCATACAGAGAGAAGTGATATCGACCACCTCTCCTTCTCGAGAGATTGGTCGAACAACAAGTTCTCGTATATCTATCCGACACTACCGACTACATATATACAATAATTATCTTTTACAATACGGACGCGTGGTCCACATGGTATTCCCGCCTTCAGCGATCACATAGTCAAGAAAGAATGCCGCCAATTCCTCTTGAATTGCTCGCATGCGATCTGGTGCTAGGAGTTCATCCCGCTTCAAACATCTAATTTTAAGGAAGGGTCAATACATATATATATATATATATATATATATATATATATATATATATATATATATATATATATATATATATATATATATATATATATATATATATATGAATGAATGAAACTCAACACAAATGATGGTAATAAAATAAAATTGTGAATATTTTTATTTACGTACTTCAAATTGTTTGTCGGAGTAGCCCCTCTCATAGGTCGTGTGGCGGATGGACTCGAAAACGTAGTATCCACAGAAATCATTCCCTTGTTCCTGCCACAACCACTTTACAAGAAACAGAGGTCAATCAAACTGATAATTAGCAAGCACATGCTAAATGGTATTGATGAAACTAGCGCTTGAATCACTAGGAGATGCGCGTGGAATATGCTACTATATAGTACTTACTGGTGTCTAAATTGCAGCTTCTTCGGTAGTCTCGAGCTTTTTTGGTGAATTTTCCCCAAGCCCTGCCATACAAAGAAAACAATTACTTGATATCAGAAATGAACAAAGTTGCTGATATGGTGGATAATGATCGATTTAACTTACTTCTCGAGCATTTCAGTCATTTCCGCATACTCCTTGGGATCTTTTCGTCTCGAGTCTAAGACAGTTACTACTCCCTGCTCAAGCTTAATATCTAGGAGAATATAGTGGAACCTGCGCACGCATGCATAACTCATCAATATTACATTTCTATAACCTGGACTAAATAAGGGAAACCGAATATGCCACAAGACAGTAACACTCACGTGTAGTTGTAAGGAAAGAGTATTGTATTTTTGTGTTCATTTATTTCCAACGATCGTAGCAAGTTGGCCTCGGTTTCCTTGGCACGATATTCAACCTCATTTGCATCGATGAGATATGTGTTAATGAACCCAATATCACCCACTTGTTTTTTCTTCATTTCTGCGATCTTCAATCTGCATAATATAGTGAGGATATTTATAAATACATGCAATGAAAGAGCTGAGTTATATAGAGATACTTAATGACAGAAGTAGTACTACTTACGACAGTAGCAGGTGACCGTTGCTTTATCGAGGGCCAATTGATTGAAAAACTGATAGAACTCCTCAAATGGAATAGGCAACAGTTCAATTCCAAGGAGATCATGCTCCTTTTAACTCTCACGTACAAAGTATTCCTCCCTCGACTCTTTGCAGGTTTTCATGTACCAATCATGCAATCTTCGCATCATCGTTGTTAGAGAGCTTTCATCCTTGACGAGAGGCTTCCCGTATCGTATCTTTGTATCTGCACCTCCAAGAAATCAAATTGTACATCGTCGGGCAGGTAATCTTCAGGATTGCCATAACCGGGCACCATCCTCGGATCGACGATGTCGCTAGCAGCACCTTGAGCGGGGGCACGATTGCTTGCTTGTTCGCCGAGCTGGGCAATTTGTTTCCCAGCTCGTCGTTCTTTCATCCTTTGATCACTGACAGTACTTCCCGATCTCTCCGCTTCGGCAAATGCCTTTCCAATAATGCGCTCATAGTTGCCTTTCGGCGGAGACTTGGGTGGTTTTGTCAGGGCAGCCAGAGTGCGCTTCACTTTGACCGGATCTACCTTCTCCTCCGGAGGTGGATGTCTCTTTGCTTTCAACCCTTGAAACCAGTCATCCACTTCGGTCTGCGCGATCTTCGCGTTTTTCTCCTCGCTCCTCTCGTACGGTAACTTCTCTGGAGTCTTGAGAGAAGGACCGAATCTGTATCTCCTCCCGCCTTTGGTTGTACTGCTAGACGCCGGCAGAGCAGACGGAGAGGATGTCTTCTTTCCTTGCTTACGAGGCGGAGGAGAAGGACTACGACGCGCCGGAGCAGCCGGAGCGGCGGCGGGTCTCTTCCGCCCTTGCTGACGAGGCGGAGAAGGAGGAGGCTGGCTGCCCGGACGCGCCGGTGCAGCGGAGAAGGAGACGGAGTGCCGCCACGCGCCGGAGAAGGAGCCGGCCGAGTGCCCTGATCGTCACTCGCCGGAGGAGGAGGCGGTGGAGGAGGCGGAGTGCCCTGACTCGCCGGAGGAGGAGGAGGAGGCGGAGGCGTCCAGTTCGGAAGGTTGATGAGATCCTTCCGCCATAGGCATGGAGTCTTGAGCGAGAACCCAGCCGATACTCCCTTCACCGGTAGGGTGGTCAAGCCGAGCTCCTCAAATCCTCCGTTATTTCATCGACCATCACCTTAGCATATCCTTCCGAATCGGCCGGCGGTGAAAAGTTGAGTCGGGTTTAGTAGGATAAACAGAGCCAACAGCCGCCTTGACCTTCAAATTGCTCCATTGCGCCATAAGGTGGCAACTTTCAGCATCCGTGATAGCATCCACGGGATAGCTGGCAGGAGCCGTCAAGGCATGCTGCTCGCTGAAGCAGCTCGGTGGAAGCCACGCTACTTCTCCGCCGAGATGGCGGGGTAGCCGGGGAAGCTTCGCAGGTCGTTTGTTGTGATCTGCTGCTTCGTTCCTCTTCTCGTTCCTCTAGCCCCATTACCCTTTCGATGCGGCGCCTGCATTAGGCTCTGCTCCGCTTTCTTCCTCCTCTCATGGGTTTTGTAACCCCTGCGTCCGAAATCCATCCTTCCACGAAAGGGAGCCGGCGTGCCTCGTGTCCGTCCAGGGTGCTCAGGATCCCGAGGGCCATTGTGAGCTCGTCCTTCTCCCTGTCTCGAACGAACTTCCCTTGCTGCGCTGCTTCGATATAATGCTTAAGCCTCTTGACTGGTATGTCCAATTGTTCGTCCGTCCAAATGCACTTCCCGTTATAGGGTCCAAGGATCCGCCGCCCCAAGAACCAAGTCCGCAACGGTCTGGCCAGTTCATTGTCTCGGTTCGATCCCTTTATCAAGCAGATCATTCTCAGCCTTGGCCCACTTAGGCGGGCTATGAGGTAGCCACCGACCCGTGCGATGGTGAAGCTTCTTCTTCGCAGCATTTCTCTTGTTTGTCGCTGACATCTTTTTACTCTTTTCCGATGTCTTGTACGCCACAAATGCGGGCCGATCATCTCTGATCTTCTCATATTTGCCCGTGAATTCTGGTGTCTCATTTTTTCGACATACGTATTGAGGTCTTTCTTCCAATTCCTGAATAGTTCTGCCATCTTCTTAAGAGCAAAAGACTTGATTAATGGCTCTATTACTGGCTTCTCCGGATCATCCTCTGGCGGTAGGGTAAAATTTGACTTCAGCTCAGTCCAAAGATCATTTTTCTGCATATCATTGACACAAGACACCTCGGGGACTTCGTTCTTAGGCTTATACCATTGGTGGATGCTGATCGGGATCTTGTCCCTAACCGAACCCCTGACCGAGCAACAAATGCCTTCTTTGTCCGGTAGGGTTCAATCGGTTGGCCGTCGCCGCGATTTGTATGATCTCAAACTTTTCATCCGAGCTCAACTTTTCTTGGGCCTCGTCTCTTTACCGAAGTTGTGCTCGATCCGGAGGGCTAGAAAAAGAACAAAGACGAGAGTTAATTAATATGTGTACATATATACCAAAACAAAGACGAGAGCTAGTCAGACAGGCTTAACTAATATATATACCTGGCGGACTCGGTTCGGTGATCACCGAGCCGTCCTCACGGTCTACTTCTTCACCCTCTCCTTCTTGCACCGGCATTGGGTCATCGGAGCCATGTAAATCATAGCCAGCTGCTTCTTCACCCTCTCCTTCCGGACCATCGTTGTCGACGTTGAGAAACATCATCGAGGAGACGGCATCACTTCCGTGTGCGATTATGTCCCTCAACAACGCTTCTTGTGCTTCGTCTCGGGGGGTGTCCATAGTTTCTACAAATATTTACAACATGGCAATTATTATTCAAACATGACAGATATGGATATATTAGTGCCAACGTAGAACTAGCTAGCTAATCACAATAAGGAATCATATTAGTGGCCTCAACGCTGCTTCTCTAGGGTTTGGGGTGGCCTCGACAACGCTTCAAGGGTTAGGGGGTGGCCTCGAGAACACTTCAAGCTAGGAGAGGTGCGTAATATCGACCCCCCACGTGTTGAAGCTATCGGGAGGGGTCGGCGTTGAACAGTACATCTATGTCCCACAAGTGACGTGGGCATCGACGCCATGTAGGGTAGAGGGTCGTGGATCGCCGAGCGGTCGAGGTCAAGGGTCAAGATCGCCGAGGGTCGGGAGGTTGCCTAGTGTCAAAGGATTCAACAAAACCATGTCTTCATCATTAGTAGTAACAGGTGCATGATGGTGAAGCTCTCCAAAGTTGTTTTGGAATGGAGTCGAGATAGGATAATTCGCTTTTGGTACAAAGTTCAGCAAAAGGCAAATTATCCTATCCGGACTCCATTCCGTAACAACTTTGGAGGACTTCAATACCATCATGCCATGGTTACTTCCGTTAATGATGAAGCCATGGATTTCTTCAATACTTTGACACTATAGGAACCCTCGACCTGAAACCTTCGACCCTTGACCCTTAACGACCCTCGACCCTCGACCCTCGGCGATCCTCGACACCCTTGATACATATACACAGCGCAATAAAAAGAAGAGAAAAAAAAGAGAAGAAGAAAGGAATAGAAGAGAAGAAGAAAAATAGAATTTTTTCTTCTTTCTTCTATTCCTTTCTTCTTCTCCTCTCTTTTTCTTCTTTTTCCTCTTCTTATTTATTTCTCCTCTTCTTCCTCTCCTCTTCTTCTCCTTTCTTCCTCTTCTTATTTTCCTTTTATATGAACATATCATCATATATATGAACATACATTTTCTTTGCATATGCATATGAACATACATACATACATTTTTCTTTCATATGAACATACATACATACATTTTCTTTGCATATGACCATACATACATTTTCTTTGCATATGACCATTCATACATTTTCTTTGCATATGCTTTGCATATAAACATACATACATATGAACATACATACATACATATAAACATAACATACATACACAAAAATTCAAAAATCTGCCTAAAAATCTAAAAATCTGCCTAAAAATTATGAACATATAATGAACATAAAATCTGCCTAAAATTATGAACATATAATGAACATAAAATCTGCCTAAAAAGCATGCATACATCATCCATCCATCCATATAAACATATAATCATCCATCCATCCATATAATGAACATAAAATCTGCCTAAAAATTATGAACATATAATGAACATAAAATCTGCCTAAATTGCATACATCATCCATCCATCCATATAAACATATAATCATCCATCCATCCATATAATGAACATAAAATCTGCCTAAAAATTATGAACATATAATGAACATAAAATCTGCCTAAAAAGCATGCATACATCATCCATATTATGAACATATAATGAACATATATACATGAACATAAATCTGCCTAAAAAAATTATATGAAAAAAAGTTATATGAAGAGGACGAGGGGACAGGGAGGAAAGTGGGTCGCCGGAGCCGGACCGAACGGGGAGGAGGGGTGGCGTCGAGGCAGGGCGGCGCAAGGGGGGAGGACGGCAGCGACAATGGTGAGGCGGGCGGGCGCAGGGCGCGGCCGTGCGTGCTCGGGACGGGCAGGCACGGGCGGCGGCCAGCGTGGGGCGCAGGGCGCGCCGTGCGTGCTTTCGGGGGACGGGCAGGGGCACGGGCGGCGGCGCGGGGGGCGCAGGGCACGGCCGTGCGTGCTCGGGACGGGCAGGGGACGGGCGGCGGGCGTGGGCTCGGGCGAGGCAGGGGCACGGGAGACAAGGATGGCGGCGGCGGCGACGGCGACGAGGAGCGCGATTTGGGCAGCCTGGCGGCGGGGGCAACTGGCTAGGGAGGCGAGGGAGATGTGAAATTTTCACAAGTCATGTATATATATAAAGAGCATTGGTCCCGGTTCGTGGCACAAACGGGACTAATGCCCTTTAGTCCCGGTTCGTGCCACCAACCGGGACCAAAGGCCAAATTCAGCAGCCCAAAGGGCGGGAAGCGGCGACCTTTGGTCCCGGTTGGTGGCACCAACCGGGACTAAAGGGGGCATTAGTCCCGTTGGAGCCACGAACCGACTAAACCCCTTGGTCCCGGTTGGTGCCACCAACCGGACCAAAGACCTTGTGCTGCCCCGCGCCAAATGTTTAGTCCCACTCGCTAGTTGAGAGGAGCCGCACCAGTTTATAAGGTGCGGTGCGGCTCCCTCTCGAGCTCCTCTCTAAAGCAGGCTGGGCCTAACTCGCCATCTTTGCTCAGGCCTGCTAGGCCTTCATGGGCCTGAATCCTGGCCCATAGGGTTTCTAGTCGTATTCAGGCCGTGGGGGCCCGATGGGTGGCACTTTTTTTTGCTTTATATTTTATTTCTTTTTGCTTTTAGTTTTAGAAAAATATAAACTTTCTATTAGTGCCATTAGTTTTAAAATTTGAAAACACTTTTTTGTTTTCTTTGTTGCTTTATTTATTTTATTTTGTTTCTACTTACAACAAAATACTTATTGTTGCTATTTTTATTTTTTTCAAGTTTTTTGTTTTGTTTTCTGCAATATTTATTTTCTTTTAGTTTTTGCTTTATTTTTAATTCTTTTTGCTTTTAGGTCAGCAAAATTATAAACTTTCTCTTAGTGCTTTTAGTTTTAGAAAAATATAAACTTTCTATTAGTGCCATTAGTTTTAAAATTTGAAAACACTTTTTTGTTTTCTTTGTTGCTTTATTTATTTTATTTTGTTTCTACTTACAACAAAATGCTTATTGTTGCTATTATTATTTTTTTCAAGTTTTTGTTTTGTTTTCTGCATTATTTATTTTCTTTTGGTTTTTGCTTTATTTTTAATTATTTTTGCTGTTAGGTCAGCAAAATTATAAACTTTCTGTTAGTGCCATTTGTTTTAGAACAATTATAAACTTTCTGTTTGTGCCATTAGTTTCATAAAATTTGAATTCTTTGAAATTTGTGTGAATCACAAGTTTGTGAGCTCAACAAGGCGTAGAGGGACGGGCTTATAAACCGGTGTGGCGCCCTTGGTTGGCGAGGTTTTCAAATTCATAGTTTTCAAATGAACTCTGAAAAAGTTGGCATAGCATGTTCATGAACAAAACGGACAATGGTATCATACTCGTGTGTTACAAAGTTGGCATGGTATCATCATAATAGTTGCGGAGAAAGTCTTCACTTTTTCTTCGCTTGTGTCGCTTTGCTTATTGCGCCGTAACCATGGATAATCTTCATCGTTTATCAGGATGCTTGGGTCAGCCTTGACTTTGAAGGGGGAATTTCATGAAACTTTTCATACTCTTGAGACATGTCTCATCTTGCCCTCCACTCTGTGGATGTCCCTTTTCTGAAAGAACTATGGCGCTTTGGCTCATTGTATGATGTATTCGCTTCCTTATCTTTTCTTTTCCTCGGTCTGGTAGACATGTCCTTCACATAGATAACCTGTGCCACATCATTGGCTAGGACGAACGGTTCGTCGGTGTACCCAAGATTTTCAGATCCTTGTTGTCATTCCGTCATTGTGGGTCTACCTGCACTCGCCTCCTGATGATTGACCCACTTGCACTTAAACAAAGGGACCTTAAAATCTACTCAGTAGTCAAGTTCCCATATGTCTACTATGTAACCATAATATGTGTCATTTCCTTGTCGGTTGCTGCATCAAAGCGGACACCGCTGTTTTGGTTGGTGCTCTTTTCATCTTGGTCAATCGTGTAAAATGTATTCCCATTTATCTCGTATCCTTTCCAAATCATTACATCGAAGATGGTCCCCGGACAACAAGTACAACTCATCACAAACAGTGTTGTCACCTCGAGACGTGTTTCCAACCAACTGCTGAAAGTCTGATGTGTTCACATGTAATCCGATCGTCGCCTTTGCTCCGGGTGTTTGGGCGCAGATCGTTCTTGTGTTCATCGACATACGGGTCACCAAGGTAGAGTTCTGTAGAAGCTGTGTAGTGTGCTTGAGACCAAGAATATCCGTCCTGCATATTATTGAGTCTCTTCCAAGCGTGCCTTTTCAAATCAGTCTCCCCTCATACCGCGATTTAGGGAGACCTATCTTATTAAGGCCAGGAATGAAGTCAACACAAAACCCGATGACATCCTCTGTTTGATGGCCCATGGAGATGCTTCCTTCGGCCTAGCACGATTCTGAACATATTTCTTTAGGACTCCATGAACCTCTCAAAGAGGTACATATTGTGTAGAAATACGGGCCCCAGAATGACAATCTCGTCGACAAGATGAACTAGGACGTGGGTCATGATATTGAAGAAGGATGGTGGGAACACCAGCTCGAAACTGACAAGACATTGCGCCACATCACTCAGCATTGGTACGATTTCTGGATCGATCACCTTCTGAGATATTGCATTGAGGAATGCACATAGCTTCACAATGGCTAATCGGACGTTTTCGGTAGAAGCCCCTCAATGCAACCGAAGCGATTCGCGTCATAATCACGTGGCAGTCATGAGACTTTAGGTTCGGAACTTTTCTCCGCATATTTATTATTCCCTTTATATTCGACGAGAAGCCGTCGGGACCTTCATCTTGAGCAGGCATTGAAAGAATATTTCTTTCTCTTCTTTCGTGAAGAGCGTAGCTGGCAGGACCTTCATTTGCTTCGGAGGCATGCCCTCTTTTTCGTGCAAGCGTTGCAGGTCCTCTCGTGCCTCGGTGTATCTTTTGTCTTCCCATACACGCCCAAGAAGCCTAGCAGGTTCACGCAAAGGTTCTTCATCACGTGCATCACGTCGATCCAAGAGCGGACCTCTAGGTCTTTCCAGAGGGTAGGTCCCAAAATATAGATTTCTTCTTCCACATGGGTGCGTGATTCTCAGCGTCATTGAACAGCTATTCCGCGGGACCCTTTCCAAAGATTACGTGTAAATCATTGACCATAGCAAATGCGTGATCACCGATACGCATGGCGGGCTTCTTCCGGTGATCTGCCTCGCTTTGAAATGCTTGCCTTTCTTTCGACATTGATGGTTGGTCGGAAGAAATCGACGATGGACCAGGTACACATTCTTCCTGCAGCTTCCCGGTATATACTATCGGTGTCAAGTAAACAGTGCGTGCATCGTGGTATCCCTTGTTTGTCTATCCTGAAGGTTCTTGAGAGCGGGCCAATCGTTGATGGTCACGAACAGCAACGCCTTTAGGTCAAATTCCTCCTTTTTGTGCTCATCCCACGTACGTACACCGTTTCCATTCCACAACTGTAAAAGTTCCTCAACTAATGGCCTTAGGTACACATCAATGTCGTTGCCGGGTTGCTTAGGGCCTTGGATGAGAACTGGCATCATAATGAACTTCCGCTTCATGCACATCCAAGGAGGAAGGTTATACATACATAGAGTCACGGGCAGTGCTGTGATTGCTGCTCTGCTCCCGAAAGGATTAATGCCATCCGCGCTTAAAGCAAACCATACGTTCCTTGGGTCCTTTGCAAACTCATCCAAGTACTTTCTCTCGATTTTTCTCCATGCGACCCGTCACGGGTGCTCTCAACTTCCGTCTTTCTTACGGTCCTCACTGTGCCATCGCATCAACTTTGCATGCTCTCCGTTTCGAGCAGACGTTTCAACCGTGGTATTATAGGAGCATACCACATCACCTTCGCAGAACCCTCTTCCGGAGGCTCGCCGTCAACATCACCGAGGTCATCTCGTCGATCTTATACGCAATGCACCGCATACCGGGCATGCGTTCAGATCCTTGTAGGCACCACGGTAGAGGATGCAGTCATTAGGGCATGCATGTATCTTCTCCACCTCCAATCCTAGAGGGCATACGACCTTCTTTGCTGCGTATGTCTTGTCGGGCAATTCGTTATCCTTTGGAAGCTTCTTCTTCATTATTTTCAGTAGCTTCTCAAATCCTTTATCAGCACAACATTCTCTGCCTTCCATTGCAGCAATTCGAGTACGGCACCGAGCTTTGTGTTGCCATCTTCGCAATTGGGGTACAACCCTTTTTGTGATCCTCTAACATGCGATCGAACTTCAGCTTCTCCTTTTGACTTTCGCATTGTGTCCTTGCATCGACAATGACCCGCGGAGATCATCATCATGGGGCACATCGTCTGGTTCCTCTTGATCTTCAGCAGCTTCGCCCGTTGCAGCACCATCGTGCACATCGTCGGTGCATCTTGATGTTCATAGCATCACCGTATTCAGGGGCACATAGTTGTCATCGTACTCTTCTTCCTCGCCGTCCTCCATCATAACCCCTATTTCTCCGTGCCTCGTCCAAACATTATAGTGTGGCACGAAACCCTTGTAAAGCAGGTGGGTGTGAAGGATTTTCCGGTCGAGTAAGACTTCAGTATTCCCACATATAGGGCATGGACAACACATAAAACCATTCTGCTTGTTTGCCTCAGCCACTTGAGAAAAGCATGCACGCCCTTAATGTACTCGGAGGTGTGTGCATCACCGTACATCCATTGCCGGTTCATCTGCGTGCATTATATATAATTAAGTGTGTCAAAAATCATTACAGAACATCATGAATAGATAATTAAGTGACCAAATTAATAGAAGTTCATCATCACATAAAACCAAAGTACATACATAGTTCTCATCTAACAACATAAAGCTCTGCAGAGCATCTAAATTAATTAAACCATACATTGAAACTATGTAAAACATTTCAATGTGAAAACAAATACGATCATAATCGCAACCAAGGTAACAACTGATCCAACGGCATAATGATACCAAGCCTCGGTATGAATGGCATATTTTCTAATCTTTCTCATCTTCAAGCGCATTGCATCCATCTTGATCTTGTGATCATCGGCGACATCCGCAACATGCAACTCCAATATCATCTTCTCCTCCTCAAGTTTTTTATTTTTCCTTCAAGAAATTGTTTTCTTCTTCAACTAAATTTAACCTCTCGACAATAGGGTCGGTTGGAATTTCGGTTCAACAACCTCCTAGATAAATAAAATCTATGTCACGTTGGTCGGCATAATTTTCATAAACAATAAATGAACCAATAGTTATGAAAAGATAATATATACCACATCCGAATCATAGACAGGGACGAGGGCCGACGGGCGGATACCAAAACCATCGCACTATATAAGATGCAATAATAAAAGTAAGAAAATAATACAAGTAAGAATATTTTTCCTTTCGGAAAGAAGATAAGAACAAGAGGCTCACCACGGTGGTCTTGGCGATGAGATCGGCGCTGGTGATCGGCGGCGGTGAAAGACGGGACGGGCGTGACGGTCCGCTAAACCTAGACAAATATTGAGGAAAATGGAGGTTGGAGGTCGAGCTTGGAGGAGAAAGCTTAAGTAGTGTGGCTCGGGCATTTCATCGAACACCTCATGTGCATAGGAGGTGAGCTAGAGCACCACAATGCCCCCTTCGCCGGGCAAGAGAAAAACAGAGCAATGGATCGAGTGCTCTGCTTTCATGAGCGAGGGGTATATATAGGCAGCACTATTGGTCCGGTTCGTGGCATGAGCCGGGACTAAAAGAAAGCCTTTGGTCGATTCATCATGCCACGAACCGACCAATAGTGGTGGGCCAGAGGCGGGACCATTGGTCCCGGTTCGTCCCACCAACCGGACCAAAAGGTCCGGACGAGCAGGACCAATGGCACGTGGCCGCCGGCCCCAGGCTCACGAACCGGTGCAAATATCTCCATTGGTCCCGTTCTGGATTGAACCGGGACTAATGGGCTAAACTGCCCTGGACGATAGCCCCTTTTTCTACTAGTGCATTTTGAGTGTAGATTAAATTCACACTGGCTGATGCTGACAGTTACTCCCTCCGTAAACTAATATAAGAGCGTTTAGATCACAACGCTCTTATATTAGTTTACAGAGGGAGTACATACAGTTAAGCATTGTCTGTCCAAACAGAAATGGTGAATTTCAGATCTGTAACTGTATACTTGTTTTGTACTGGCAGGCATGATGTATGCTAAACAAAGACGAATAAGCGTGTAATAACCATCACTGCGTGCATTCAGTTTTTTTTCCTGCATCAAATAAGCTGCAGCTTCATAAGGGATTGATAGTTATCTAGGAGTATAGAGCTACAGTGGGTGAAGCAATTTTTCCAGGAAGCTTATTACAACCTACTGAATGTTGTTCCAGTGAAATGATTTGGGTCAGAGCAGATCACACACATATGTAGAGTTTGCTTCTAGTTACAGGGTGAAACTTGGCGCATCATGAGCAACAAACTGAAAATTAGAATGGACTAGAGGAAATTTGGTGGTTGCCAGATTCTGACGGAAACATAAGCACCATGTGTTTTTCTCCTAACTTTAAGATCCACGGTTTTTTTTTCAGCTAGTAACAGCAAGACACAAAGTGTCATTTTATTTCAGAAAACTGAATACCAAGGTAGAAATTGGTATTAAGGACACTCATCATGGAATTTGATTTGCTGGGGAATACTGTAGTGAAACCCTATGCTTCATCGGCGAGATTACAAGTCGTCTTGATTAAATGTCCATATTGCCCTCATAACTCAAATGCCAAATATAAGACAAGAGGAAAACATGTCCCAATAGCAAAATAGCATCTGACTTGTTCCTGACAAAGTAGCACAAAATGATTGTGAATTTTTTTCTCACGTTAGGACAAGTTAGTCAGCTTTTATGTTGACCAATGGGCAATTCTACAGTCATTTGACTTAACTAAAACTGAGCCACCTACAGAGTTTTAGAACACAGATGAGTAGTAATGAAAAACACACTTAAATTCAGAGAAGGCTTCTGCCTAACCAAGAAAAATTAGAATAACAGGAGGATCACTCCCGGCTCCATTTTCATCATAGAGCCCAGGATCAGAGACACCAAGTACAGCGTTCCAACGGGAAAATCAGTACTGAAAATATTACAAAACAGAATCATGATACATTAAAGCCTCATAGATAACCTCTACTAGGATCTAAGCAGTTGGCAAACTGTAGCACCTCTTCGGAAAAGACATGGAACGCCCAGCGCCTTGGTGGTATAGGTATTCTCTGAACTTGAGCAAGAGCTTGTGGGGTTACTAGTGAAGAAGACCAGCGGTAGTTATCCAAGACGTCGGGCTGCAGAGGAGCTGGGTAGCAGCAGGGATCTTCACATCAAATAGTAGTATGTTCAAACGAGCACAATCCGCCACCACTGTCAGGGAGTTGATCAGGGTGGACAGACCACAAGAAAATGCAATGAAGGCAGGCTGGAATCGCCGACATGTTTTGAGCTTGGACCTCCGCACGCTGCGTGTTGCCATGTACGTATTTTTCAGGATTTGGCACTCATTGAACAAAACACCTAAACCAAAGTTAGTGAAAAGTCATCATCAACTTTCTTGCTGCGAAAATTAGTATGCAACAAATTGGTGCTTTCCAGGAGGTGCACAAATTGATAGATGCAGCCAAGATCATACCACAAGAACTAACAATTCAACTGCATTCATATTCATCCCCTTCCACTAACTACAGAGACCAATGGAACAACACAAACATTCAGAGGGTCGATGGAGCAACAGCAGGTCAGATCAGGACAGATAGCAAAACATCTGTTGCCAAAGAAATCATATGCTAAATAAAAAATGGATTTTGACGTGGCTCTGAAATATCGTCTGCTAATAAATTTTAGTTTTGCCATTTTCTTCTTGTACTATGAGTTTTTGCCTTCCCATTTTAAGTCAATCATCCAACCCAATTCATCCATTACAGATCCTCTGTTTCATTTGTGACAAGCAGAGACCATTTTGAGTGTAGATACCTCACGATGGCTGATGCTGACAGTAACATACAGTTAAACAATTGTCTGTCCAAACAGAAATGGTGAATTTCAGATCTTTAACTGTATACTTGTTTTGTACTGGCAGTCATGATGTATGCTAAACGAAGAGGATTAAACAAGCTGCAGCTTCATAAGGTGCAATAACCGTCACCGCGTGCATTCAGTTTTGCTTCTGCATCAAACAAGCTGCATCAAATAAGCTGCAGCTTCCAGGCAGCTTATTACAACCTACTGAATGTTGTTGCAGAGAAATGATTCATGTCAGAGCAGATCACAAACATATGTAGAGGTTGCTTCTACTTAACAGGGTGAAACTTGACGCATCGCGAGCAACAAACAACAAATTCGACACAAACTGAAAATTAGAATGTACTAGAGGAAATTTGGTGGTGGCCAGATTCGTACACAAACATATCAAGAGATGCAGCCAAGATAATACCGCAAGAAACAGCAATTCCATTCCACTCATATCCTACTCATTCCACTAACTGCAGATCGATGGAACAGCAACACAGGCATTCAGAAACGAAACCATAGCAGAGGAACAGCAGCAGCAAGCAGAGACTGGACGGAAGAGGCCTAGCCGCCGAATCCGTAGAGGGTGCGTCCCTGTCGCTTGAGCGCGTAGACGACGTCCATGGCGGTGACGGTCTTGCGGCGGGCGTGCTCGGTGTAGGTGACGGCGTCACGGATGACGTTCTCGAGGAAGATCTTGAGCACGCCGCGGGTCTCCTCGTAGATGAGCCCCGAGATGCGCTTCACGCCGCCCCGCCGCGCCAGCCGCCGGATCGCCGGCTTGGTGATGCCCTGGATGTTGTCCCGCAGCACCTTCCGGTGACGCTTCGCGCCGCCCTTGCCCAGGCCCTTCCCGCCCTTGCCGCGACCGGACATGGTTGACGGCTACCTTCCTTGGTGCTGATGGAGGTGGAGGAGAGCGTGGTAGCGGTGGTAGCGGCGGCGGCGGTGGATGTGGTGAGAGAGGGGAGGAATCGAAGATTTATCAAGGGAGGAGGGGGCAGCGGGCAGCCTGCGGTTGGATCCGGACGAAAATGGACGGTCAAGATCTCGATCCAAGGAGAGATGGCGCGGATAGCTGACATGGCTCTCAAATTTCATCGTCCGGTGAGAGGGAGGCAGCTAAAAGAAGGTTTGTTTTGCCGTTTTCAAGCGAGTCATTTGTTTCTCAGTTTATTTTTCTCATAATCAAAATATATAGCATAAAAGAACTTATTTAATAAAATAAATAAATGTATAGGAATAGTTTGTTGTTTGGACCTCCCTGACTTATTTGACTGGTTACGTCAATTGATTTTGGATAAGAAAGAAGGGGGCATCCGAGGCAAGACCGGAGCACCCAATATTAGGAGAAAGCTTATAGGTAGGATCTTTGTCGTGGTATCCCCAAGGTGGGCGCCAAATGTCGTGGTAGCCTCACGGTGGGCGCCAAATGTCGTGGTATCCCCACGGGGGGTGCTAGACGACATATGCCACAAGGTGGCTTCGTGTGAGAGCAAAACTGCTGCCGGAATATCCAGGGACGGGTATGCGAGTAGCACGCGCTAATTTACCCAGGTTCGGGCTCTCGGAGATAACACCCTACTCCTGCATATGCGAGTATATATCAGGGTGTACATCGGGAAGTACAAAGTGCTCTCGAGTCATATCTGAGATCGGTGTAAGAGCCTGATCTCGTATATGCATATGAGCATAGGTGTGTGTGTGGCCGCATGTGCCTGAGCATGCATGCGTGAGTGTGTGGGAAAGTGAGTCCATCCTGGATGGATGGATGGATGGATGCTCATATATATAGGGGGAGTTAGCTTAGGATGTAAGCCATGTAGGCATGGTAGCTAGCTAGCTAGTGGCATGGTGGGGTGTCATCCTTGTCCCCTGGGTCACTTCATAAATAGTGCCAGGGGACAAGTGACACTGTACATGATGGCTGGGGTGTCACGTGAACAGTCTGCACGGTCGTCACCTGAGTCGCGTCGAGCTGCGATTGACTTGAAAGCCGGCTGGTTGGAGCAATCGGCAGCCAGTGATCGGCTGGTGGTGCGGTCGGTAGCGATGGTCGGCAGCCAGCAATCGGTCGGGTGGAGCGATCGGCAGCCAATGATCGGCTGGTGGAAGCGGTCGGCAGCCAAAGAGCAATGACCGGCCGGGTAGTTGGGTGAGGGCTTTGCTAGCCCGATGTCTTGAATTATTGTCTCGCCGTCTTCGGGGTATCTGTGTCCAATTACTCCGACAGTAGCCCCCAAGCCTCCCCACCAAGCGCGACCGCGATCGTGTTTGGGAAGGCAGCCCGTGGCACATCAGCAAGCATGCGGTCATCCTCTCGGAGTTTTCAGAGTGCATGCAACCATCTGAACTTCAGTTCAACGAGCTGCAGATTTGGGCTAGGGTTCCTAACTTGCCGTTCAATCTGCGCAATGCGAAACGGGGTCAAGCAGTGGCCAGGCAAATTGATCCTAATGCTAAATACGTGCAGTTTGATCCCGTTGGGGGCTTTTTGAGGGTGAGAGTAACTATTGATGTCAGGAAGCCTTTGAGAAGGTGGATCCTCATTGATTCTGCGGCTCCTGGTAGTCGCGACTGGTATGATATCCAATATGAGCAAGTCACAAACTTTTGCTTTTCGTGTGGCCGCCTTGGCCATCCGGACTTGGTTTGCCTGACGCCCGGTATTAGAGATGAGAAGGGCGATCTCCCCTTTTCAACCAACCTCCGCGCACTGGAGGAGAAGAAGAAGGCCTCCTCTGGTGAGAACTCTGGGACGAACCCGCACCGTGCAAAAACAGCTAAAAGTGCAACCCCAGAGACTAGCTCAACCAGAGACGGCGATCCTGAGGTCAACTCTCCTAGGAAAAGGAACACGATTGGAAACAAGAGGAAAGTTGGGAGCCCGAAGAAAGTATACAGACCTTTAGCTTTGCCTGCACCGGCTACATCTGAACAAGAGCAAGAAAACAACATGGTCATCATCCCAGCGAGTTTAGTACAACCGGCTGGGGAGAATACATCAGTGGATATGGAAGAGGAGCGCGCACCAAAGAAGAAGAGAGACACACCCACCACTTTGGACAACTCGGCAGGAGCTGCTAGACAGCCCTGCCAGGAGCCATGAAATGTCTAAGCTGGAACTGCCGGGGGCTTGGGAACCCCGAGGCAGTTCGCGAGCTTCGTAACATCGCGAGGCAAGAAGGGCCCGCTCTGGTTTTCGTCATGGAGACAAAGATCAGAGGCAAGAGAGTTGAGGATCTGCGGCACACTCTAGGGTTTGCAGGCAGCTTTGGAGTGGACAACGATGGTCTGAGCGGAGGCATAGGACTGTTCTGGTCCAACAACGTGAAAGTGGAACTGAAGAACTACAGCAAGAATCATATCGCTGTGCTGGTGTGGGATGATGCAGGTAGTTCGGTCGGCTGGCGTTTCACGGGGTTCTATGGAGCGCCGAAAGCAGCAGACCGCCACCATAGTTGGCGCTTTATGCGTACTCTGCATGCCATACCTCATGATGCATGGCTTTGCGTTGGTGACTTCAACGAAACCCTCTATCCCATGAACACTTCAGCATGTCAGCGCCTGAGTGGCAGATGAGGAATTTCCGCGAAGTGACCGATGAGTGTGCTCTCCACGACCTAGGCTGGTCAGGTGTTCCGTACACGTGGGACAATCGTCAATCCGGAGATGCAAATGTCAAGGCTAGGCTCGACAGGGCCTTTGCCAACGAAGAGTTCAGACTGAAGTTTGAACACACACGAGTAAGACATGTGTGTGCACTGGAGTCAGATCATTGCTTTGTTGTGACAGAATTCAGACATCATGCATTCCCACATTGCTCGTTCAAGAAAAAACAATTCCGTTATGAGAATATTTGGCAGTCACACCAGGATTACGAGTAGCTCAAGCGACCTCTTGGCGCAGTCATGATCGCAACCCTGGTATGCAAGGAATAATGGACTCCCTCGGGGAGCTTCAACAGCAACTCGAGCCTTGGGGAGCCCGAGAGTTTGGTAGCCTGTCGAAATCGGTATGTAATCTGCAAAAATGACTCGACCGGCTATGACGCCACTCAGTTGGCCGCGACCCAACAGAAGAGGAGAAAAGAATTGTGGTTCAGTTAAGAGATACGCTCCGTCTCCAAGAGGTTTGGCTTCGGCAACGATCGCGAGTCCCGTGGTTACGCGAGGGAGATCGCAACACGGCCTACTTCCAGGCACAAGCAAGGCAGCGTCAGCGCACTAATAGAATAGCTTCTCTCACGAGAGCAGATGGATCTGTTTGTGCTACGGATACGGAAGTGAAAGAGGAACTTTTAGCCTTTTATCAGGCTCTTTACTCGTCGCAATGCGTCCATGATGCCAATGCGCTATTATCACATGTTCCCACTCGGGTTACACCGACTATGAACGATCTCCTATGCAAACCATTCGAACCACCCGAAGTGCGCCAGGCTCTGTTCCAAATGGCTCCATCCAAGGCGCTGGGAGTGGACGGTTTCACGGCGGGCTTTTTCCAGCGCCACTGGTAGCTTCTGGGAGAAGATGTAACCAAGGCGGTGCTGGATTTTCTCAATGGTGGTGAACTACCCACGGGCATAAATGATACATCGATCACTTTGATCCCAAAGGTACATCACCCCCAAAATATCTCACAGTATCGTCCCATTGCACTTTGTCCTGTTTTATACAAAGTGGCTGTCAAGGTGATCGCCAACTGCTTGCGCATGTGCATGGATGATATTATTAGTGAAGAACAAAGTGCTTTTGTCCCCAGCCGTTTGATTACTGACAATGTTCTGGTTGCCTTTGAAAGTGTTCATACAATGAAGAGACGAAAGAAAGGGAAAAATTTCACCTGTGCATTCAAACTTGACATGATGAAAGCCTATGACAGGGTGGAATGGCATTTCTTGGAGTTAATCCTATTGAAACTTGGGTTAAGGTCAATCTGGTGAGGTTGATCATGAAGTGTGTCACTTCCGTTCGCTTTGCAGTCCGGGTGAACGGAGAGCTGCTACCATATTTTTCCCCATCCAGAGGACTTCAGCAAGGATGTCCAATATCTCCCTATTTTATTTCTCCTTTGTGTTGAGGGCTTCTCATCTCTCTTGAAGAACTATGGCAACTTTGTTGACAGAGGTATTCGAGTAAACTTCAGAGCCCCATGGCCCATGGGTGAACCATCTCTTGTTCGCCGATGATAGCCTTATCTTCATCAAGGCGAACATGGAAAGTGCAACAAGACTTATTCAGATTCTTGAGATCTATGGCGATGCTTCCGGACAATGCGTAAACAGAAGTAAGAGTGCCATTTATTTCAGTCCGAACACCCCTATAGATCTCAGGAAAACTTTGAAGCAACTGCTAGGTGTCCAAGTTGAAGCGTTTTCAGAGCGATACCTTGGCCTACCTACAGCCATTGGCAAAATCAATAGTGGAACATTTGAACATTTGGGCGATCGAGCTAGAGGGAAAATGCAAGGCTGGTCCGAACGTTTATTTGCATGCGCCGGCCGGGAAGCACTAATCAAGTCTATTGTTCAGGCGATTCCTACTTTCAGCATGAGCTGTTTTCTTCTGACAAAGAAGGTGTTCAAAGCCTCACGTCCAGCATGGCGAAATTCTGGTGGGGGAGCTCCCTAGATAAGCGATCCTTGCACTGGATGGCCTGGGACGAGCTGGCCACGCCCAAGTGCAAGGGCGGAATGGGTTTCCGCGATCTCCGTATGTTTAACTTGGCCTTACTAGGGAAGCATGGATGGCGTTTTATGATGAACCCGAACTCCCTATGTGCCAAGGTGATGAAAGGAAGATATTTTCCAGACACAGATTTCCTACATGCTTCGGTTCCCAAGTCCTCATCTGCTACTTGGCGGGAAATTGTGGCGGGCTGTGAAGCACTGCAGGCCGGTCTGGTGAAACGAGTAGGGGACGGATCGTCCATATCAATATGGGAGGATAAATGGATTCCTTCCACCATCAAGATGTATCCTCTGTTCCGTCCAGCTAACACCATGGTGCAAACCGTGAATGAATTAATAGACCCACTGAGCTGGACATGGCAGATGGAGCAGGTTCGGGAGATCTTCATCGCGCCGGATGCCGCAGCCATTCTGAACATTTCGTTGCGGCACGGCGGGGGCAAAGACATCTATGCATGGGCCTTTGAGAAGTCAGGTATTTACTCCGTTAAATCGGCATATCGTGCTCTCGTGAACCAAAAAGAGCGACAGGCTATAGATGAGGGGCAGGTTACCGGCATTTTAGTGGATCAACATCATGTGTGGAATGCCATTTGGAAACTCAAAGTAGTCCCTAAAGTCAAGGTGTTTTGGTGGCGTGTGATGAGAGGGATCTTATCGGACAAGTGCACTCTCAAACGTCGCCACATGAAGCAGATTTATTCTAACATGCCGATTTAAACCTGACAAGCAGCTAGCATAAAAAATATTCAATGGAGGTGTCGACTGAGACTTGGATAGAAATCAGTCGACTTGGTTTATCTAGGTCTCAGTCGACTTAGACTTCGCAAAGTCTAAGGGCATCTCTAGCGGCGCCCCCAGGAAGGCTTCCCCAGGCGTTTTATTCGCGCCGGCGCCGAAAAAACGGCCCAGTCGCGCCCCCAGGAGCCCGATTTTCGCCGGCTTGGGCGAAAACAGCGCGGCGGACCCAGCCCTAACCCGCGTTGTTGGGGCGCCAGGCGCCGGGCGAACTGTTTTGCGCGAAAAAAGCAAGCGGGCCCCTTGGCGTCGGCCGACATCGGCTCTCTTCTCGCCCTTCGTCGTCCTCATCGCCTCGCTTCCTTGGCGTATCAATGCCTCACTGCCGTGGAGAGTGACTATATGAGTACATATTTCTTCACTATTTTGATTATGTGTGTGCACTATGCTATTGGTGGGTTCTTATGTGATTTATGTGTGGTTGATAGGAGACAATTGCTGGCATGAGGTACAAGGAGATGGCCGCTTCCAAGGGCAAGCCATTCCCATTTAAGCATGTTTTGTCAATTCTTCAAACCTTTGACAAGTGGAAGTTGAGGGATCAAGAGACCGCACCCAAGAAGTCGGCAATGCTAAGGATGGACGATAGTGAAGATGAGGAGGAGAGGAACTTGGGCAAGCCCGTGGGAAACAAGAAGGGCAAGCTAAGGGTGAAGATGGAAGAAGAGGCGTCAAGCCTAAGGGAGAAGATGGACCACATGATGAAGGCAAGAGAGGAATTGACAACGAAGACATTGGAGACGAAGCTTCTTATCACCGAGAAGAAGAAAGAGGTCAAGCTTGCACAAGTTGAAGCAAAGCGTGAAGAAGCAAAGCGCAAGGCCGAGTTGGAGGAGAGGAAGATCAAGCTCAAAGAGGCAAAGGTATGGAAAGAACTCATGGTGGAAGAGAAAGAGCACATGATGATGTCCAAGAAGGACATGGATCAAGACCAATTGCAATGGTGGAAGGACTACAAGGAGGACATCGCGGAGAGGAAGAGGATGTTCCGTGTTGCGTCCTCTACTTTTCAAGGTGACACTCCGATGAGTAGTAGTGGTGATGGCGGTGTGTACGACTCCACCGGTGCCGATGGAGATGCTTGATGGAGCCCGCTTATGGTCTAGGAGATGGCGTCGAGGTGCAACTTTTTGGTGATGGTGCCGATGAGAGGAGGAAGATGATGATTTTGTGATGTAAACTATTAAACCATGCATCAATTATTGTCATTTGGTAGTTTGTTTGGAAGTTGATTGTCTTCTTGTTGTCATAAATTGTGAGATGTCAAATGATAGATTTAAAGGTTGGGGTGGAGGCAAAGACTAGAACTCTCAGATCTAATCCTTAAAGAAGTTTAAGGATTGGGTTTGAGGGTTCTAATATTTGCCATTGTTTTTCAACCCTTAAAAATGTCAAAAAGTGACACTTCTCAACCCTTAAAACTGCTTTAAGGATTTGAGGGTTTGAGGGTTCTACTAGTAATGCTCTAAGAGCATTACTAGTAGAACCCTCAAACCCTCAAACCCTCACTAACGTTTTAAGGGTTCAAAAATGATCTTTTTGGGCACTTTTACGGGCTAAAAACAGGGGCAAAGATTAGAACCCTCAAATCCAACCCTTATAACGGAATATTCCCCATGAACGACGTTGTCGTTGCGCGCGGGAGGTCGACGGGGCGGCCTCCGGCGACGGGGGCGACTAGCAGCGACGGTCGTGGGCGTGGGCACGGTAGTTGGGAGGATTTTTCCTTCCCGCGCGAGTATAACCGCCAAATGAGGGTTGGGGTAGGTTTTGCTCCCCAACCCTTACTTTTGAGGATTGGGAGAGGATTTGAGGGTTGGACCTTTAAATCTTTTTTGAAGGTTTGAGAATTAAGGGGTTCTAGTCTACGGTTTTTTTTCAACGAAAACTGTAAAAAAATAGTTGTTTTTAAGGGTTTGAGGGTTTGAGGCCTCTACTAGTAACGCTCTAAGAGCAGAGAAGCGCGCAGCATCCCGATCCAGCACCCCAGCTCCCCGCACCTCGAGTAGAGTTCCCCGTTCGCCCGACAAGCAGCAAGATGGCCGGCAGGAAGGGCGTCGCGAGGAAGAAGGCGGTCACCCGCTCCGTCAGGGCCGGGCTCCAGTTTCCCGTCGGCCGCATCGGGCGCTACCTCAAGAAGGGCCGCTACGCGCAGCGCGTCGGCTCCAGCGCGCCCGTCTACCTCGCCGCCGTCCTCGAGTACCTCGCCATCGAGGTAGCGACCGTTTTTGTTCGACATCTGATCTGCCTCCTCCTCGATTTCGTTCATGGCTGAATCGCAGGTCCTGGACCTCGCTGGCGACGCGGCCAAGGAAACCAAGAAGGCCCGCATCATCCCTTCCCGCGCCACCTGATGATCACCGTCCAGCGCGACCCGGAGCTCAGCCTGCTGCTCGCCGGCGTCACCATCGCCCACGGCGGCGTGGTGCCCTACATCAACTCCGCACTGCTCCCCAAGAAGATGGCCGCCGGCACCGCAGAGAAGTCCCCCAAGAAGACGGCTGCCGCTACCAAGTCCCCCAAGAAGAAGGCCGCAGCCACAAATTAAGGAGTAGCCGTCTGCAATTGATCTTGTGAATGATCGCCACCTGCTTTTGCTTCTGAACATTTGTCATCTGTATGGACTTCTCTCTTCCATCATCTGAAAATCCCCCCGCTCTTTGCTCACCGAAACAAACAGGGTACTACTCAATTTCAGCCCCTCATCTTATGTTATGTCAATCACACAAATCATAGACCTATCAAGCTGCAGGAAACAGAATCTTTGAATGGATCATGCCTGACTGATGGTATATTATCATCTTTCACCGCACTGCGGGGCAAGCTTATGAGTTTGCATATTTCCATCTTCTACGTTCGGAAACTAATAAATGATGGTGGCGCTAAATTGGACCAGGAATAGTTGAAAGGTACTCCCTCTCTTCCTAAATGTAAGGTGTTTTGTGAATTTAAATTAAATTGACAAAAAGTCTTACATTTAGGAGCAGAGGGTCTAATAAGCAAGATGCTTCAGAACAGAAGTTTTGCAGACAAACATGGTAAATTATAGCTTGCTTGACCATGCTCAAAATATTCATGGAGACAATTTAACCTTCCGAACCACAAACCTGAGAAGCATTTGACTGCTAGATGCAAAGTACTCCCTCCGTTCCCTAATATAAGGCCTTTTAGCTTTTTCTTGATTCGTATGTATATAGACATATTTTAGTATGTGTGTTAACTCATTTTAGTACGTGTGTAGTCAATATTTTGAAATAGCTAAAAGGTCTTATATTAGATAATGGAGGGATTTTTTTTTTTGACATAAAAAAGTTTTTATTCCTCAAAGTGGACATGTCATTTTTTTTGAAGGGAAAAAAATGACATGTCCACTTTGAGGAATAAAAAGTGGACATGTCATTTACAAACAAATGAGAAATAAAATCAGGGATCTCATCATCCCATGAACCTGAAAATCTATTGCAAAAAGAGTTCTTTGGTATTTCGTCTGCCACCTCATTTGCCTATCTGAAACAGTGTTTGAAGGATATATTTGCAAAGTCCACAATCAGTACTTTGCACTCCGTGATGGTTGCTACCTCAGGACCTAAGTAGTCCTCAATCGGGTTGATAGTATCAATGGCAAGGAACAATCAGACTCGATTTCCCCCCTTAGTACAACCGATATGGCCTGCCAAATACAGTCCGTTCCTTTTAGCAATTAGCTCTGCTGAATCCACATCACGGATATTGGGCACAAACCAACTTGTTGCGGCTATAAAATCACCCCAGTCATCACCAGCCACAGCGCCACAAGCACCTGGGCGTGTTTCAAAATGAAAGGAGGCATCAACGATTATCTTCACCATCCCATGACTTGGTTTTTTCCACATATGGTCACTCTTCCTGGTTGGACCTTTGGGTATGATTGATCTTAGGTAATTCGTCGCTAGAACCCTGATAGATAGTGTAGTTTTCTCAGGCCTCTGGACTTGAACCCCCTTCACTATTTGGCGTCGTTGCCACCATATATACCAGGCCGCTATGATGGCAAGCTCCGCCCTTGGTAAATCTCCATCAGCACCTTGTAGTTTCGAGAGAATCTCCATGATAATAGACCCCGATATGTCCTCTATTACAGCCATCTGATTGACTTACAACAAGCCCAACTGATCCCAAAATTTCATTGCTCGTCGACATTTAAACAAATAGTGTTGGGTGTCTTCATCTCCGACCGAACACACCGAGCATTGAGGTGAGTAGGGAATGTGTCGGTTTACTAGTACCCCCAAGCATGGGAGTGCGCCGTGCAAAACCTTCTATGCGAAATGCTTAATCTTTCCTGGTATTTTCAGCCTCCACATACCCTTCCAAACAGAATTAACTTGTTCTCTACCTTGACCATCTACCTTGACCATCAGCTCTCATTACTCATTAGACGTGTTCCATGTTGATATTCGAACTCCTTATGATAAGACACTACAGGAAAAAACTTATAAGCCGAGTGCCCAAAACACTAGGCTTATGCCGGTTTGCACTCGGTTTATATACAAGCCGAGTGTTTTTCACGGCTTACAGGACACGGCTTACTAAGGACCGGCTTATCAAGAGTAAGCCTTGAGCCATGGGGAAAACACTCGGTTTATATATAAGCCGAGTACACCTACGTAAGTCGAGGTCCAATAAACACACGGTTTATATATAATGGCAGCCGGACACTAACGGCTGCGCCACGTGTCCGTTTATATAAGCCGAGTGCCGGCGAGCACACGGTTTACATGTAAACTGAGGGCCGAGGCGAGCCGCACGGTTTATATGTAAACCGAGGGCTGAGGCAAGCACACGGTATAAATGTAAACCGAGGGCCTCCAACCCGGCTTATATTTAGCGGGGTCGTCGGATAATGGCTTATAAGCCGGGTGCCGCGTCCTTGCACACACAGCTTACAGCCCAGCAAGGTCGTGGCATAATGGCTTATAAGCCGGGTGCCAGGCCCTGGGACACACGGCTTACGGCCCATTGGGGGCATATACATGACTTATAAACCGGGTGCTTGCCGCTGGGACACACGGCTTATAGCGCTAGTAGCATTTTATTTGTGTACGTATGCAACTATATGCTACAAATGGCTTCTGGGAGCACCAACAATATATATACAGCAAAGTTCACAACAACAATATACTACAAGTTGACAACCATAACAAACCAACCATGAGTAGTCCACAGATGCATACATATTCAAAGAAGGTTCACAAAAACATGTGTACATATGAAACAAGAGTTCACAAACAAAAGGGCCATGAGTTCAAAGTCCACAAGCGTACATATTCAACAAGGGTTCACCTACAGATGCAACAAGAGTCCACAAATGGAATCATGAGTTCCAAGTTCACACATAGCACGAGTTCAACCTAAAAGATGCAATCAGCTTCCACCACAGCATGTACGCCCACCATCGATGGCATCCACGATGCAAACCTATAAGTTTCAAATTGAAGCCAAGTAAGAATTTCCAAAATTAAATTGCAGATCAATAAGGCACAAGATTTAACAAGCATCAACATATAAATTTCAAACTGAAGCTAAGAAGTATGAATAATATAAGGATCAACATTTGTGGGCTCTACCAGCAACAATACACAAGTTACAAGTTGAGAGGCACAACCAACGACAAGACACAAGCATCAATAGTGCACAAGCATAGACAGCTACCTCGAGTGATCATTGTGGTGTGGAGGTTGAAGCACCATGAGCCGCAGTGGGTGTCACTGGGCTTGCTTGGGCAGGTGTAGATCCACCTACCACAAAGTTATTGGGGCCTTCTCCCGATCGAGGACACTTCAAGCATGAGACGGTAAGATGGTAAGATGCATGATCTTTAAGCATGATGGTAAGATGCATGATTGAAAAGTTGAAGACTTACAAAGCTAAAAGTAGGAAGCGGCGGAACAGGAGGAAGATCTGGCAAAGTAGAACCCTGCATATTAGTACTGAACCGAGCGAACGTCTCCTGCAGGGCCGCCTGCTGTTTAACCATGAATTCCTGCTGCTGAAACAGGGCCTGCTGCATTTTCATGGCTTGCTCCTGTTGAAGTAGGGCATTGGCCTGAGCCTCCAGCCGCAACCTGGTTTCTTCCTGCCGCAACCTGCTTTCTTCCTCTAGGCGAGCCTGCAATATGCCATCACAACAAGTTTACCATCGTTGCAATGCAAAGAAGAAACTCGAAGGGAGATCAATGAAGCAAAACATACATGGAATTGATGCATCATGTGCAGCCCAGGCTCTGGGCGACGCTCAATAGCAGGACCTGAGCTCGACGTGGTAGCACAGAGGTGGGCAAGTTTTGGAATGTCCTTCTTACAGATGGAACCGTCACCAACATATAACCGCCCACGCTTCTTGCCTTGTCCCGACTTGAGGGAAACCGTAACATCAATGTGCTGTGAGGCTGGATCAGAGTTGGGCCCGTTGCACTCCTTGAACTTCCCACTATATGCATCAATCCTCAACCCAGCCCTTGGGTTGACCCACCCCCCTTCCAGTTTCTTCGACTTGCGGTAGAGACATAATCCCGTGAAGGTATTGAGCGGCTCTTCACCCTCACCTCTCTCCCTATTCTGCAATAGAAGCAATAATATCCATAAGGGCACAAGTTGAGAAGTTCATAAGCCAAATATATTATTACCTTCTTCTGCACGTAAGCATGGAGGTTGAGGTTGCCTTGAAGGTGTACCGACCACCCATCAAGGCACGTCGCTCAAGCTTCTCTGCTGTGGCCCTCCACTGGGTTTATCCACCTAGATATGATTTGCCGGTAGCAAGGAATCTTGTTGTTGCACCACGGGGGAACCGCCTGAAGTATGTCAAATACATCCAACTTAGGAATGAAACTAAGTTGTTTTAATCGAGGCAATCACAAGTAATTAAATGGAAACTACCTTCATGTACATGGAACGAGTGAGATGCACTCTCCGGGCTAGCGGCTTTTTAAGAAGGATCTTGCGTTCATGCGCGAAATACTTTACCACAGCATTGACGCGAGCCTCGTAAGGCATGTCTTGGACAATCTTCTTGGCAATCTCCTCCATGACCTCATTAGCTTCATCCTCCATACCCTCAACGCAAGTAAAGAAGTCCTACCAAAGTGCATAAATTCGCATAAGACAGTTATCAATGCGATGATTTTGAATATTGGCAAAGAAATAACTAATAAAATTGACAAAGAATTTTACCCAAAAATCGTTGACCACCCGCTCAGCAGCACTGCGGTACTCCCTGTCCCACTTGTCTTTCGTATCTGGAGCGCGTTTCCAATGCTCCCAAGACCAAGCTGGCTCCTCCTCACCGTCTCCTATGGGAACCAGGCCGGGGTAATAATGCCTACAAAGACATCTAATGATGGTGCTTGGCTATCGTGGCGGGATTGTGCCTTCTGGAATAACCACCAAGGCCCTGCACAATGGAAAGGCAAGTAAGTTAGTATCTGCAAAAAACTTGAATGTAAGGACGTAGTTAAGAGTCCACAGAAGCACTTACCTCACACCAACTGGTTCAACAATGATCCCCTTATGTGGATATGGTCGCGAAGGGAGCGTGGACACCCCACGCAACCAGATTTTGGTCTCCTTAGGAACCGGCCATTCCATGTCCTTTGCCGATTCCTCCACCTCATACTCTCCCTCCTCCAACTCCTCCTGCACAACTAGCTCCTCCTCCCCTCCTCCTCTGCCTCCTCTTCCCTCTCCTCCATAACTAGCTCCTCCTCCCTCTCCTCCTCCGACTCCTCCTCAGAATGGGCAGAGGGGATAGGGCTAGAAACACGGGACACAAGGGTACGACCATTTCGTCTACCCCGGGTACCATCCACCGTGGCTCGTTGTGCGGGTTTGGCCCTGCCTACCTGTGTGGAACGTGTCGCATGGGTGCCCTTCTTTATGACCCCCGTCGACTTGCCTAACCTTTCAATCACATTGCCAAGTCTCACAACTTTGTTGTTCTTTTTGTTGCCTGGCATCTTCTTAACGCCTGCTCCAAGAAACAATAATGTGATTAGTTCATGTTGAAAACTTCATATCCAAAACAAAATCAGTTCAAAAAGGCACATTTAACAGATCATATGCAGAAGTAGAGCAGTTCAAAAGTTCAATTTCAAAACTTCATATGCAAAACTAAAGCAGTTGAGAAGGGCATGTTTAAAAGTTCATATGCAAAAGTAGAGCACTTCAGAAGTTCATGTTTAAAAGTTCATATGCTATCAAAAAAAATCATATGCAAAAGTTCACAATCATAGGGCGAGAACTTCTTGGCAAGAAGCACAAGTTCATAGAACATAGAGTTGTCTTACATCTTGGATACTAAGGAGTATATTGCAGGTGCCTTCCAGGAAGTTTACTTAATTTCCTGGTTATATGTCAAAAGAACACATCTTGGAAGACAAAAATATGTCCTGGTTTACTTAATATCCAGCTTCTTGGTTATATCCAGATACGAAAGACAGAGATCCAGAAAGTTTACTTAATATCCTGGAAGACAGAGATCCTCACCTCACGTCGGTGCTAGGTGCTATGTGGGCTGAGGATAATTGGCCATGAGCAATTTAGTTGGAGGTGTCCCTGGGAGTCTTCTTCCTCCAAACTGACCAAGTTGACAAGAACATCGAGTCAGCTCAAATCTTGCTGCCCTGTTATTTATATATGTACTACTCAGAAATAACAGGTTGTAAATAACAAATTGCAGACTACTCTGAATTCAAGCTTTGACTCATCAAAAGTCTGCGACCTGTTATATATATGTACTCATTAAAAGCTTTTACTATGAATGCAAGTTTTTCTTGCTGCCATGAGTGAAAGCTTTTATTAACTAAAAAGTAATCTGTTATTGTATCTATCACGGCGCAAATTGGCAGAATTTAATTTACTTCTGAATTTTTACAAATTTCTGAAACTCACAAAAAAATGATTATGCGAGACAGTGAATCAAAATACTACTTTGACAGTGTCAAACTACGCATATTTGTATTAGAACATATACAACAGTGATCATGTCTGTTGGTCGGGTAGCTACTTGACCATGGTAATGCTATAAAGCCCTGTACAGTTTTTATTTTCGGTTGGTACAACATTGCACACTTTCTATTTCTTCAGTCGTATCAGGCCTCGCTTGGTAGCTTTTGTTCAGATACGTTTGAGACCCAGCACAACACGAACACGGATAAGGGATAGGAGTTGAGGGGCGCTACCTTGGGCCTCGATGCGTGGTGGCGACCGTCGACGAAGCAGAATAGTTGAAGAGGACGGCGGTGCAGGTGGCCGGCAGCGTCGGAGCCTAAGAGGAACGGGGCGGCGACGCCTGAGGAGAAGGTGCTCGGGGCGCCAGTGTCGGTGACCTCGGGCCGGGTGGAGACGTTCCCGGCATTCTTCTCATCCTCGCCGAGCACCTTGCCGCCGGAGGAGGCCCAGCGACCTCAACCCTAGCGAACGGGGGACGGGGGCGGCGGCGGCGGCCGGGCATGCTCGGGAGAGGAAAAGCGCGATGTGTGGGGTGGGGCGGGGGAGATCTGGAGGAGAGGAACGGCGCCGGAGGAGGGGCGGCGCGGCGGCTGGTGGGTGGGTGGGCGGAGACGGCGGGGCGGGCACAGAGGATTTCGGCGGCGCGGGGAATGGGGAGAAACAGAGTGAGCTTGTGGATTTGGGGGGATTTCAGCCGGCGCGGGGAGAGGATTTCAGCTTCGCGCATGATTTTTGCTAAGTCCCCCGCCTTCGTGAAAATGTAAGCCGAGTGTCAAGTAGTGTTACACGGTTTACATTCTTATTTCATTACAACTATTTTCTTTATTTACTTTACTTTTTTTCTTTCATATTTTTTTGGTATTTTCTTTTTTTAACCGGTTGGACCGGTCGGCTTTGCTAAAAGCCGGTCAAACCGGTCGATCTCTGTTTTGTCCGCAGACAAACCCTATCGGGCACCACCACTCCCCTCCACTACCACACTTATCTGGCCATGCCGCAGCGAGGCCGCCCCTTCCTCGCCGCGATCTACATTTCTCTCCTGTGTTCTTTCGACCCTCCCTCACATGGTTTTCAGATATGAGCCAATCCATAGGGCCCGCGCGATCTACGCCTTTGACCGGAGTCGAGAAGGGTTTCATCGGGGTGAACTCCTCTTGGTTTGTGTTATGGTAGGCCATGGTGACATGCCGGAATAATTTTGAGCACACAACTTCACAAGATTCCCTGCCGGCGGTGCCAAGTGCGGCATCCGCACTGTAGGTGCATAACCTTCCCACAGGACTATCGTGTTTGTGTGGCAAGTGTCGCACCAAAGCTGTGTATTGCATATTTAAACATCACACCACCCTTTAATACATATATTTGTACCACATGGAGATGGGTGTGCTCTTCCAACCCTCACTCGCACGGTTTTCGGAGATGAGCCGATACGCAAGGCCTGTGCGATCTACACCTTTGACCGGACTCGAGAGGGGTTTCACCGGGGTGAACTCCTCATGGTTTGTGTTATGGTAGACCATGATGACATGCTGGAACAAGTATGAGCACATGCCTTCACAAGATTCCCTCCCGCCGGCGCTAAGAGCGACACCAAGACCGTAGTTGCATATCCTTCCCACAAGATTATCGTGTTTGTGTGGAAAATGCCGCACAAAAGTTTAGTACTGGATGTTTAAGCATCACACCACCCTTTCATGCATATATCTGGACCACATGCAGGTGGGTGTGCTCTTTCGACCTTCCCTCGCATGGTTTTCGGAGATGAGTCGATCCGCAATGCCCGCACGATCTACAACTTTGATCGGACTTGAGAGGGGTTTGAAAGGGGTGAACTCTACTTGGGTTGTGCTATGGTAGGTCATGTTGACATGCCAGACCAAGTTTGTGCACATACCTTCTCAAGATTCCCCACGGGCGATACTAACTGCATCACCTCTGTTGATGCAGACCCTTTCTGTGAAATGTCGTGTTTGTGAGGCAAGTGTCGCATCAAAGTGTTGTATTGGGTATTTAGACATCACAACACCCTTTTATAAATATATTTGGGCCACATGCTAGTGGGTGTGCTATCTTCTGACCCTTCCTCACATGGTTTTCGGAGATGAGCCGATTCATAAGGCCTGCGTGATCTACGCCTTTGACCGTGGTCAAGAGGGGTTTGACCGGGGTGAACTCCTCTTGATTTGTGTTACGGTAGACCATGGTGACATGCCAGAATAATTTTGAGCGCACGACTTCACAAGATTCCTTCCCGGCGGTGCCAAGTGTGGCATCAACATTGTAGGTGGATAACCTTCACGTGGGGCCGTCGTGTTTTGTGTGGCAAGTGTTGCAAGAAAGTTGTGTATTGGACATTTAAACATCAAACCACCCTTTAATACATATATTTGAACCACATGCAGGTGGGTGTGTTGTTCCAACCCTCCCTCGCACGGTTTCCGGAGATGAACCGATCTGCAAGGCTTGCACGATCTACGCCTTTGACTGGACTTGAGAGGGGTTTGACTGGGGTGAACTCCTCGTGGTTTATGTTATGAGAGACCATGGTAACACTCTAGGTGCATATCCTTCCTACAATATTGTTGTGTTTGTGTGGCAAATGCCACACCAAAGTTGAGTGTTGGATGTTTAAGCATCACACCACCATTTCATGCATATTTTGGACCACCTATGGTGGGTGTGCTCTACGACCTTCCCTCACATGGTTTTCAGAGATGAGTCAATCCGCAAGGCCCGCGATCACGCCTTTGACCGGACTCGAGAGGGTTTTGACCGGGTGAACTCTACTTGGTTTTGCGTTCACGGTAGGTCATGGTGACATGCCACACCAAGTTTGTGCACATACCTTCTCCAGTTCCTCACCGGTAGTACTAAGTGGAACACCTCTATAGGTGCAGAACCTTTATGTGGTACTGTCTTGTTTGTGAGGCAAGTTTCACATCAAAGTGTTGTATTGTGTATGTATACATCACACCACACTTTCATACATATATTTGGGATGCATGCTGGTGGGTGTGCTCTTCTGATGCTGCCTCACACGGTTTTCGGAGATGAACCGATCTACAAGGCCTGCGTGATCTACGCCTTTGACTGGACTCGAGAGGGGTTTGCCCGGGGTGAACTCCTCGTGGTTTGTGTTAATTACGATAGACCATGGTGACATGCCGAAATAATATTCAAGGGTAAATGGAGAGAGATGAGAAAATTGAGGGCATGGAAAATAAGGGTCATTAAAACTGTCGGGACAGAATGGGTGCGAAAGAGAAGAGAGGAATAATATTTAAATGGTAAATATATATGCAATGAAAAGCACTTTAAAACTTACGTTCTTGCAAAATTTTTGCAAAGGATAAGCCGAGTGTATGCAGGAAGAACTCGGCTTATAAGACATGTAAGCCGTGTGCCTGAAGAAAGCACTCGGCTTATAAGGCGTATAAGCCGAGAGCCATGCCGGGGCGCACGGTTTATAGGCTCCTCCGTGACGACGCCGTCAACGACCTTCATTGTAGACACGTGGCAAATATGTTTGCCGAGTGTGCGCTATAAGCCGAGTGCTTTTTTTATAAATACCGTGTGCATTATTTAAGCCGAGGGCTTTTCTGGGCACTCGGCTTACAAGACACTATAAGCCGAGTGCTTTTTGTTTGCCGGGTGTTGTTTATCCGGCACTCGGTTTAGAGGGAACGTAAACCGAGTACCCGATAAATAGCTCACGGCTTATAGACTAACACACGGGAAAACGGGATTTTCCTGTAGTGAGAAGACCGTACAGAAAAAGTGCATGATCGTGTATAATTCCAAGCTACAATATCTTCTCTCATATGAGCATTCAAACAAATTTATAGGATCCTATAGACATCACCAGGTGAGAAAACATCATGAATAAGATCCTCATGCCACTGTCCTGTGTAAGGATTTATTATTCTTCCATCTTCGAGAGCATTGTTGCACCCCTATCTGTGATAACTCTTCTTGACACACTCGATGGAATCAATGGATCTTGCCATATGCCAATTTTTGACCCTGTTCCAACAAGGCAAATGCAACCCCGCTTAAATGTCTGGATACCTGCAACAATGCTTTGGCATGTGTAAGATGATCCTTTCTTTGGACCAACTCTCAAAATATCACCATCTGGATAGTATTTTGCCCTCAACACTTGTGCACAAAAAGAGTCCTGGTTCTGGATTAGTCGCCAACATAATTTTGCTAACATAGCAAGATTAAAACTGTGCAAGTCTCTAAACCCAAGCCCCCTTCCTTCTTCGGAATGCACAACCTCCACCGTGCAAGCCAATGCATCTTCTTTTTCTCCTCATTATCACCCCACCAGAACCCAGAGATTTCATCGGTAATAGACTTGCAAATTCCTATGGGAAGTTTATAAACAAACATAGCAGAAGGAATTACGTGGGCTACAGATTTTACCAGAATCTCTTTCCCTGCATCGAGAGTGATTTCTCCTTCCACCACTTCAATCCCTGGAAAACTCTATCAATCAAGTGCAGGAAGCAATCACTACTACCCCGCAAAAAAAAACAATCACTTCTGTCAACACCAACCATAGTAGGCAGGCCCAAATATGCGTCAGATAGAGCTTCAGTCACTTTATTTAATTTTCTGAACATATTCTCCCTAGTATGAACATTTGTATTAGGTCTGAAAAAAATACTTGATTTTGCGTTGCTCACAAGTTGTCCCGAGCTACTACAGTATGCATCGAGAACCCTTTGAAGAGTACTTGCATTATGTGAGTCAGCCTTCATCAGAATCAATGAGTCATCTGCAAATAATAAGTATCATTAATCCAATCAAGCCACTGTGTCCTCATGCCAGTTGACCTGCATAACATATAAAAAAGCCATTCCTGTATCTGCCACCGGAATGTAATTCCAGACACCTGCAGAGCAATGAATTTTATCGGTCATACCAATTTGTACAACTCATTCATGCAAAAGCTATTAAAATTATATTGCCCAATTTATGTATAGAAAATGGAGGGAGTAAACTACTCCCTCTCTCATAATATAACATGCTATTACATCCAATATACTCACATATTGCATGTAAATAATGCCTTATATTATGGGACGAAGGAAATAACTAGCAAGACAAGGTACTACTTATTTTTGGTTCATGGAGAAACAGATTTTAACAATGGCAGATTAAAACAGAGATGATTAAACGTACAATAGCCATCACTTGCGGCAGCTTCATAATTAAGGGCTAGGAAAATGGAACAGGAGCAGCAGGGACACATGCAGCATCTTCACAGTCAAGGGATTGTTTAGCTATAGAGCTGCAGATCTAGTTGAAAGTGCGTTATATCGACAAGAGGGGGGGTGAATAGACGATTTTTATGAATTCTTCACTGAGGAATTTGCGGGTGAGGAAATTCCTTAGTGAAGAACTACTTGCAGCGGAATAAGTGCTCAAAAGTAAGCATAACAGAACACAAGCATGGTCATCATGATGAAATGAAGACGAGCACAGAGTACAGAAAGCGTAAACACAGGATAGCACAGGATGAAGACAAACAAACTGAAGAAATTGAACTGGGGAAATTGAGTAAGTCTTCAGTCAAAGTCTTCAAATACAGATATGAACAAGTGAACAACACAGTTATGAGGAAATGAAAGAGTTGAGGAAATAGAACTAGTAAGCTTGGCGAAGACGCAATGATTTGGTAGAACAGTTCCAACAAAAGTCTCAGTTGTACATCTGGTTGGAGCAGCTAGGTATTTAAACCTAAGGACACACAGTCCCGGACACATAGCCCTCACCATATTCTCCTTGAGCTAAGGTCACACAGACCTCGCTCAATCACTCGTGGTAAGTCTTCAGGTGACTTCCAAACCTTCACAAGCTTGGTCACTCGGCGATCCACAATTTCTCTTGGATGCTCTAGACCATGACGCCTAACCGTCTGGAAGAAGCACAGTCTTCAAATGTAATAAGCACCGGATCCACGCAGGATCAATCTCTTCAGTGATGCTCAATCACTTTGGGTTTGTAGGTGTTTGGGTTTGGGTTTTCCTCACTTGATGATTTTCGCTCAAAGACCTCGGAGGATGGGATTCTCTCAAATGACAAGTGTCAGTTTCTCTCGGAGCAGCCAACCAGCTAGTGGTTGTAGGGGGCGGCTATTTATAGCCTAGGGAGCAGCCCGACATGATAAGACATAAATGCCCTTCAATGATATGACCATTAGGTGGGTAGATATTTTGGGACAGCTGGCACAAGGCACAACAACGGTCGGAAATTCGAGGCTGAAATTCCTCAGGGCTATCATATTCCTCACAGTATAGGCAATCCGCACTGGCGAATTCCTAACTCCTCAGCCAGAACAAATTCCTCAGAGACCAGAAGAACTTCATCTCTGTCACTGAAGAGTATGACTGAACTGTATGAGATTTCCAATGGCTTCACTCGAAGGGATTGGTAGGTGTAGGATTTTGAGTTGAGCATCACATGGAAATTTTTCCTTAGTATTTCCTCGACCCCTTTAACGAGACGATGTTTCCTATGACTCAAGAAAGAGAAAATGAAACTACGAAAACAAAAGTCTTCACGCTTCATGTTCCTCGAATGAATACCAAGTCTTCAAGGTCACACCAATTTATTCACTTTCAAAGTCTTAAGAAATCCAAAGTCTTTAGTTGAAGAACTTCATTTTTAGGGGTCGACTTTCTCTGTAAATATCAAACTCCTCATAGACTTATAGACCTGTGTACACTCATAAACACATTAGTCCCTTAACCTACAAGTCTTTAATACACCAAAATCACTAAGGGGCACTAGATGCACTTACAATCTCCCCCTTTTTGGTGATTGATGACAATATAGGTTAAGTTTTCAACGGGGTTAATCATATGAAGTGTAAATACTGAAAATGAGGAATTTCATTGCAAGATATAGAAGAACTCCCCCAGAAGATGTGCATAGTGAGGAATTTTCTTTTGAAGCAATGCACACTTGAAGAGTAGAATCATGGAGATCTCCCCCTATATCTTGTAATTCACACACGCATTTGACATAATATATGAACAATTTGAAATGCATGATGAAATATGGTGACTGATGTAATTCAACATGCATGCATAGACATTAATGAGGAATAATTTAACGCCCTCGATGCGGCTATATCTCCCACGTGTCGAAGCACGACTTAGAGGCATAACCACATTGAAAGCAATGTCGCAAGTGAGGTAATCTTCACACAACCCATGTAATACATAAGGGAAAGAGATACATAGTTGGCTTACAATCGCCACTTCACGCAATACATGAGTAAATCATTACATCATACAGATACAATCAAGGTCCGACTACGGAACCAAAATAAAAGAAGACTACCCCAAATGCTACACAGATCCCCGATCGTCCCAACTGGCTCCACTCTTGATCAACTCAAACGAAACAACACAATGAACAAGATCTTCATCGAGCTCCTCCTTGAGCTCGGGTGCGTCACCTGCACGGTTTCATCGGCACCTGCAAACTGGTTTTGGAAGTATCTGTGAGTCACGGGGACTCAGCAATCTCACACCCGCGAGATCAACACTATTTAAGCTTATAGGTAGGACAGAGTTGTGAGGTGGAGCTGCTGCAAGCGACTAGCATATATGGTGGCTAACATACGCAAAAGAGAGCGAGAAGAGAAGCAAAGCACGGTCGAACAACTATGATCAAGAAGTGATCCTGAAACTACTTACGTCAAGCATAACTCCAACACCGTGTTCACTTCCCGGACTCCGCAGAGAAGAGACCATCACGGTTACACACACGGTTGGTGTATTTTAATTAAGATCAACTTCGGGTTTTCTACAAACGGACATTAACAAATTCCCATCTGCCTCATAACCGCGGGCACGACTTTGAAAGATAATACCTGCAGGGTGTCCCAACTTAGCCCATTATAAGCTCTCACGGTCAATGAAGGATATTCCTTCACCGGAAGACCCGATCAGTCTCGAATCCCGGACTACAAGACATTTCGACAACAATAAAACAAGACCAGCAAAGCCGCCCGAATGTGCCGACAAATCCCGATAGGAGCTGCACATATCTCGTTCTCGTGGCACACCGGATGAGCAGTCCGTATAACTAAAACCAGACCTCAAGTTTCCTTGAGGGGCGCCGCAAAGCACTTAGTTTGGGCCAACACTCGAGGAGCATTGGCCCGGGGTTAAATAAAGATGACCCTTGAGTCTGCAGAACCCAAGGGAAAAAGGCTTAGGTGGCAAATGGTAAAACCAATGTTGGGCCTTCTTTGGAGGAGTCTTATTCAAAGCGAACTGTCAAGGGGTCCCATAAATCACCCAACCGTGTTAGGGACGCAAAATCCGGGAACATAATACCGATATGACGGAAACTAGGCGGCAAGAGTGGAACAAAACACTGCATAAGGCCGAGCCTTCCACCCTTTACCAAGTATATAGATGCATTAATTAAAGAAGATATATTGTGATATCCCAACAAGTAAATATGTTCCAACAAGGAACAACATCTCCATGTTCCAACAAGGAACAAACTTCATCTTCACCTGCAACTAACAACGCTATGAGAGGGGCTGAGCAAAGCGATAACATAGCCAAACAACGGTTTGCTAGGAAAGGATGGTTAGAGGTTTGACATGGCAATATGGGAGGCATGATAAGCAAGTGGTAGGTATCGCAGCATGGGCATAGCAAAAGAACGAGCATCTAGCAAGCAAAGATAGAAGTGATTTCGAGGGTATGGTCATCTTGCCTGAAATCCCGCAAGGAAGAAGAACGAGTCCATGAAGAAGACAAACGGACGTAGTCAAATGAATCCTCGCAACTCCGGAACGAAACCGAAGCTAACGAGAGAAGCAAACCGGAAAGAAGCAAACAACATAGTAAACACGCAATCATAAACATGGCATGATGCACAATCAAGTATGATGCATGTCCGGTTTAATGATTCATGGCATGGCAATATGCACAAACAACACTACAAGTTAAGTGGAGCTCAATATGCAACGAGTTGCATATTGACGAAACACCACATCAATTATTTAGTTCACTCCCGATTAGGTACTCAACAATATTAAATATTGGTTAACATGGCAAGAGGTGAAGCATAACAAAACTATATCATCTAAACAATTTAAATGGGGCCGGATATAACAAACAACAAATCCGGTAAATCCCCGTATGCATTTAGCAATTTAATGCAACAACAATTTTAAACATTTAAATGTTGTTATCATGATGCGGATGACATAAACAAGTTTTAAGCAATTTTATGAAAATGTTGACATGAGCATGATACGAGGCATTTGTCGTCATGGCGGAAACGAAAAAGGGTGCCACGGCAATGACAACGGAAATGGTGCCACGGCAACATTCCGGTTCCGATAACTCGACTGAGATGCCGGTGCAAAGGAAAGTGTGGATGTGCAGAACATGCAAAAGATGGTGGGGTGATCCCGGATACCGGGTTCCCACGAGACGATGGCATGGAAACGAGGAGGAACAAGCGAGCGACAATTTCGGACACGGTGCAAACGGGCATCTCATACAACATATGCATTCGTCCACGGGCGGTCATTCCGGCGGGTATACCTTTGAAGCATCCCTTTTCGGAACGGGTCGAGTTCGGAGGGGAAGTAGTGGTACTCGCGGGTCGTAGTGGAGGTAGTCATTCTCGCGACGGTAGTGGAAGTAGACGTTCACGGGTCGTCGTGGGAAGTAGTCGTACACGGCGTCGGTAGAGGTACTCGCGATCTTGGCGACGGTAGTTGTACACGTTTTTGGTAGATGTCCGGGGTCGTCGGTAGAGGTACACACATTGTCGGGGTACTTGTCGGTCTAGTCTTGGTGTAGATGTACATGGCAAACGTAGTGGTACTAAGTGCCGGTCGTCGAGGGACTTGCCGAAATCCACAGAGCCGGTGTGCTTGTTCAGGCGTCGGTCTTGCCGGAGGGGTACTTGGCGAATCCGCATAGTCGCACACAGGTCATAGTGGTACTTGGCAAAATCCACAGGGTGGTCTTGGCGTGCAGCAAACAACGGTACAGGAAGGCAAAGGCATGGCCAAAGGTGGTTGTAGCCACGAAAGGCCGTTGGAGAGGAAGCTGGGGCGCGAGGAGGGCCATGGCGGGCACGGGGCAAGGTGGTGGTGGTGGTGGACGCGGGCCGGCTTGATCCGGCCAGATCCGAGGCCAGGGAGGTGACTTGGGGAGGCGGACGAGCTCCAGGACGGGCGCGTGGAGCAGAGCAGCAGCGATGCATGTCTCACACAGGAGATGGGGTCGTGGTCGCGGCGCGTAGGGCTTGGGGACGAAGCACCGAGGACGAGGCAGGAAGGGAAGGAGAGGCGCGCGGGGTCTGCTGGAACTGCAGGTCACCGGCGAGGAGGCTGGGGGCGAACTCCCGGCGACGAGGCGCTGGCGCAAAAGCGGAGGCGGAGGCGCGGGGCGACATGGCCATGGCCGGAGCAAGACAGGTAGGGCAGCGTGGCCTGGACTTGCCGACTGGAGGGGCGACGAGCTCGCGGGGCCGCGGGGTGGTTGGCTTGCGGGGTCTCGCTCCTCTCTCTTTCTCCGCGGATGGCGACACGAGCGAGGGAGAGGGAGAGATCGAGAGGAGGGAGATGAGCATCGGGCGCAGGTACGAAGGGCTCCTCCCCTGTGGCGGCGCTGGAGAGAGAGGATCGAGAGAATGGGGATCGGGCTGAGCGAGGGGCTAGGGTTAGGAAGGGTTTAGGTGGGCCTTGGGCCATTTCGGTGGAGGGAAAAAAAAGGCCAGGAGGCCTAGCAGGCTGGATCTCTCTCTCTCTCTAATCCCCCACTTCTCTTTTATTTACCAAAAGCAGTAAATAGCAAAGAAAGAAAAAGGAGATAAAGAAAGGGTTGGAGAAATAATTTGACCATGGGGTTGATTTTTCCGGACTCATAAAATGAGCTTGATCCAAGAAAAATAGAAGTGGGCATGACCGAAAGATTTAAATTCAAACTCATTTGAATTTAATTCAAATGGGTTTGAACTAGGACTAGGTTTTAGAAGTGTCCAAAAATGTTCGGATTTTTGGTGGAGCTCCGGAAAATGATGAAATAATTTATGGGCAAGGTTGGAGACCAAGAATTGAGATAACAACGGCATGTGATATTTTGCAAGTGGGTTATGGTGATTCCAAAACAATGGAATATTTTTATAATATCTCCCTAAATATCGGGAGGGTATGTTATAAAGAGAAGTCACCCTTCCCTCGATTTAAATGGACCGAAGATCCATACGATTTTATTTAGTTGAGTTTTAAAAATTAATGATATGATGGCATGATGACATGATGCAATGCAAAAAATAAAAGAGCAAGCATAAAAGAAACACACGGGGAAACCCGGAATATATGGAAGTCTTCTGGAGTGTCGGTCTCGGGGCGTTACAACACTCCACCACTACGAGAGGATCTCGTCCCGAGATCTAGGATGGCACCGGAGGGAAAAGAAAGAGGAAGCTAAGAGGTAAAACTAAGTTGCTTCTTTGACAAGAGAGTGAAACCAACGAACCTCGAGAGGTTGAAAACTTGAAAGAATAACACAATAGAGTTGAACGAAATTGAGAGCATTCCAGTAGAAAATAGAAACAAGGAACACCATGTGAACCTTGGGGGTTGCAAAGCTATGAATGACGAGTACAATGGACAAGAAGGAATTGGAACCACTCTGGTTGAAACGAGATAAGAATGAATAAGAATTATATAATTTTGGCAGCACTCCGACTGAAAATGGAAGGAATTAGAATCATGAACTTGACAAGATGAGAGGATACTTGATGAAAGAAAAGAGGATACTTGATGAAATCAACAAACACTGCCTCTGGAACTATTGAAAAAAATGGCACAAGGGGTAAGAAAGATTTCAGACAACACTCCAGTTAAATGGATAAGCAAGAAAAGAATATAATATTTGACAAAAAACGAGATGATGGGTTGAAAAGCGCAACATGACAATGCCTCCGGAACAAAAGAATAGAAGATAGATAATTGAAATAGGGGAATGGAGAAGAAAAATGTCAACTTCTGCCACAAAAGAGCTTGGAAAGCATCCTTGCAAAGAAGAATTGAACGGAGTTGTTGCAAAATGAACAACGAAAAGCACAAGCTTGTTGTGGGCTTATGGCAAACATCTCAAAATTATGAGGTGAGTTTTTGCCACCAACGGAAACAAATGATTGGATTTATATCAACAAGGAGACGAGAAACTTATTTCACCGAGAGGACAAATGAAGAACTTGGGTCATAGGTAATCATCGGAAAGAGCAACATTCCCAATGGAAGGCTTTAAGTGAAATCTGTACCAAGATAACACCAACGAATAAATTGTTGGGTTGAAAAGATCTCGTGAACGAAGAAAAATGATGGATTTAAATATCTCATTCCTGACAACTTGTGAATCAAGAAACACGAAGGGAAATTGTCAAGAATGACATAACACCATCTCAAGAGATAAGGTAGAAAGAATTGCACTTCGGAATGCAAGATGAAGAATGCTTGAACTCCTCTAAACAAACATGTGTTGAACACCATGTTTAATTTTTGAGTATAGCTTGACGGATCTTAACTCCGAGAGAAAAATCTTGAAGAACAATTGAAGAACGAAAAGAATCCTTGACGAACCATCATGTAGAGCCTCCATGAAGAACTCCGGTAAGAAAAGGATGATAAAAGAAAGAGAAGTTGAAAACACCAGGTGAAGCCTTGCGATGATTTAGATGGAGCTTCGTGACGAGATAATGCAGAAAACTTGGAACTCCGGAAAAAAAAAGATGAAGCATCTCGGACCGAGAATGTGATATGATGAACAAACTCTGGAAAGAAGAGATGAACAACTTAGAGCTGAGAAATTGATACCATTACGAACTCCGGAAGAATGAATCAATCACTTGGATGAAACAAGAACAAGAATTATGTTATGCGTATCCTTCACCAATTTAGATTGATGACAAGCAACGGATTAGGCATACTACTTATTCTCATTGAAAAAAAAGGATTGAAGAGAGATATTGCTCAACTTGGGAAGGTCTTCAACGATCCCCCGGTAGGATTTGGGAAGAATGAATGAATCTATATAATAAACTGTAAGAATTGAAATTGAACGTAGCAAAGGCACAATTCACCGGGAAGAATTGGAAAACGAATGAAGATGCTTGAGATAATTTAGATACAAGAGAATGAAGAGATCATGAACTGATTAGAGGATATTTGAACGATTCACCGATAAGATTTGGAGAACGAGAGCTGAAAGCTGGAATGAATAATTCTGAGATGATGGGCTGAGAAGAATCAAACTGAAAAGACTCCTGAATTGCTCCGGATGGGTGAAAAGAATTCTCACAATCAAAACAATTATGAGGATGGCACGAAGCTAGAACCATGAATCTTGAAGAGAATGGAGCAAGATTAAAGATAAACTCTTCTTCGGTCTTCAAAATTCGAGAATGACGACGAGAAACACCACCATGAATTGTTGAGGCACTCCGGAATGAAAATTAGAAAGGTTGAACCAACGATGAAAGAATTTGAAAGATCTTGGAGAAAGACATTTGACTGATGATAATTCATCCTTACATCAAACTTTGCAAAGAATTTGAGAATAACTCCGAAAAATTAGAAGAGTCAGGTAAGATCCTGGGAAAAGACCTGTGGGTTAGGGCCCACTCAAAAGAAACACCGTTGAATGATTGCTTGAAAAGAGAGATTGCACCGGTTGAATTAAATGGGTTGAATGAGATAACATCCTCAAAAGAACTTGAGTGAATTGAGAATGGAAACTTGAATCTTCAGAGATATCTTCAACACTCCGGAACAAATGAATAGTGAGAGGTGAATGATTAATTGGTGCATCGGAATAGGAAAGCATTGTGAAAAGAGGAAAAGGGATAAGATCAACACCGAAATCTTGAATTAAATCCACCGGAGAAGAAAATTAGAATGGAACAATGATAAGGTTGAAGCTTCCTTAGCGTCTTCATGAGAAATCACCGGATAAAACATTGAGGAAAAGAATGAAGAGACTTCACAGCAGTAAAATGGGTACTTGGTTAGGGATATATGAGTCCTTGACGAAAAGGGTGGGAGGGCGGGGAAAACAAAGACAACCTGGGACGGATGAAGCAAGCACCGTTGAGAAAACTTAGAATTGATCTCGCAGATGTTGAAAATGATCGGATCCACTTGAAGAGAAGCACACCGGTTGGGAAAAGAATTAACATGACGACCTCGATGATCAAGAAGGATTAGTATTCACATAGAAATATGAGAACACCATTTAGGAAAGGTATGGAATCAACACTTGACATTGAAGCAACTCGAATACCACAACTCAAAACAACAACAAAGGATTTGGCTTGCGGAATAAGCCGGAACAAATACATATGATAGAGATTTACCCAATCTCATATCATGCATCCATTGAAAGATATTCTAGGAGCTACTTGAATTCCCACCTATAAACTCCCGAAACTTTCTGGTTATGCAATCTGGAGTTGGGGATACAGGGGACACAAAATATATCACCCAAACTAACAATACCAAGATCCAGCTGTATCCATCCTTCAACACATAACCAAGAAACCTTCGGAAATCGTGTACCTCGAACTTCGAAAAGCATCCGTTATACGAGTCATGGCAATACTCTCGAGCTCGCCCGAAGATCGGGTTATCGAGGTTATCTCACCAACAACTGCATAAAAGAGATTTTCGATGTCAAGAAAGCTCGTATTCCGAATCGCAACTATAAAATTGTGACGACAACACCTCGGAGCTCAACTCCCCGGGACATTGCCACAACCCCTAAATGTCAGGAGGCACCAAGAACAATGTTCTCGTCACAAAACCATCGGAACGATTCCAAGATACCCGCGTGATCGTAAAATTTTTTTAGTGAAATTTGAGAAGAGAAGAGTCAAAACTTCTACGTTAGGATGCCTCACTAGAGCGACAAAGGGACTGAGGAGTAAAAAGAATCCTACTCTCCGATATATATAATCCTAAGACTCAAAACATTTTTGTCTAGACTCAACAAAGTCAGCGATTCAATCAAGCAGGGGGCTCCTATGTCGGGGATGGCTCTGATTACCAACTTTTAACGCCCTCGATGCGGCTATATCTCCCACGTGTCGAAGCATGACTTAGAGGCATAACCACATTGAAAGCAATGTCACAAGTGAGGTAATCTTCACACACAACCCATGTAATACATAAGGGAAAGAGATACATAGTTGGCTTACAATCGCCACTTCACGCAATACATGATTAAAGCATTACATCATACTGATACAATCAAGGTCCGACTAAGGAACCAAAATAAAAGAAGACTACCCCAAATGCTACACAGATCCCCGATCGTCCCAACTGGGCTCCACTACTGATCAACTGAAACGAAACAACACAATGAACAAGATCTTCATCGAGCTCCTCCTTGAGCTCAAAAGGCCACCGCACGGTTTCATCGGCACCTGCAAACTGGTTTTGGAAGTATCTGTGAGTCACGGGGACTCAGCAATATCACACCCGCGAGATCAGGACTATTTAAGCTTATAGGTAGGACAGAGTTGTGAGGTGGAGCTGCAGCAAGCGACTAGCATATATGGTGGCTAACATACGCAAAAAAGAGCGAGAAGAGAAGCAAAGCACGGTCGAACAACTATGATCAAGAAGTGATCCTGAAACTACTTACGTCAAGCATAACTCCAACACCGTGTTCACTTCCGGACTCACGAGAAGAGACCATCACGGTTACACACACGGTTGGTGTATTTTAATTAAGATCAACTTCGGGTTTTCTACAACCGACATTAGCAAATTCCCATCTGCCTCATAACCGCGGGCACGGCTTTGAAAGATAATACCTGCAGGGTGTCCCAACTTAGCCCATTATAAGGTCTCACGGTCAACGAAGGATATTCCTTCTACCGAAGACCTGATCAGTCTCGGAATCCCGGACTACAAGACATTTCGACAACAATAAAACAAGACCAGCAAAGCCGCCCGAATGTGCCGACAAATCCCGATTGGAGCTGCACATATCTCGTTCTCAGGGCACACCGGATGAGCAGTCCGTACAACTAAAACCAGACCTCAAGTTTCCTTGAGGGGCGCGCAAAGCACTCTAGTTTGGGCCAACACTGAGGAGCATTGGCCCGGGGTTAATAAAGATGACCCTTGAGTCTGCAGAACCCAAGGAAAAAGGCTTAGGTGGCAAATGGTAAAACCAATGTTGGGCCTTGCTGGAGGAGTCTTATTCAAAGCGAACTGTCAAGGGGGTCCCATAAATCACCCAACCGTGTTAGGGACGCAAAATCCGGGAACATAATACCGATATGACGGAAACTAGGGCGGCAAGAGTGGAACAAAACACCAGGCATAAGGCCGAGCCTTCCACCCTTTACCAAGTATATAGATGCATTAATTAAAGAAGATATATTGTGATATCCCAACAAGTAAACATGTTCCAACAAGGAACAACATCTCCATGTTCCAACAAGGAACAAACTTCATCTTCACCTGCAACTAACAACGCTATGAGAGGGGCTGAGCAAAGCGGTAACATAGCCAAACAACGGTTTGCTAGGAAAGGATGGTTAGAGGTTTGACATGGCAATATGGGAGGCATGATAAGCAAGTGGTAGGTATCGCAGCATGGGCATAGCAAAAGAACGAGCATCTAGCAAGCAAAATAGAAGTGATTTCAAGGGTATGGTCATCTTGCCTGAAATCCCGCAAGGAAGAAGAACGAGTCCATGAAGAAGACAAACGGACGTAGTCGAATGAATCCTCGCAACTCCGGAACGAAACCGAAGCTAACGAGAGAAGCAAACCGGAAAGAAGCAAACAACATAGTAAACACACAATCATAAACATGGCATGATGCACAATCAAGTATGATGCATGTCCGGTTTAATGATTCATGGCATGGCAATATGCACAAACAACACTACAAGTTAAGTGGAGCTCAATATGCAACGAGTTGCATATTGACGAAACACCACATCAATTATTTAGTTCACTCCCGATTAGGTACTCAACAATATTAAATATTGGTTAACATGGCAAGAGGTGAAGCATAACAAAACTATATCATCTAAACAATTTAAATGGGGCCGGATATAACAAACAACAAATCCGGTAAATCCCCGTATGCATTTAGCAATTTAATGCAACAACAATTTTAAACATTTAATTGTTGTTATCATGATGCGGATGACATAAACAAGTTTTAAGCAATTTTATGAAAATGTTGACATGAGCATGATACGAGGCATTTGTCGTCATGGCGGAAACGAAAAAGGGTGCCACGGCAATGACAACGGAAATGGTGCCACGGCAACATTTCGGTTCCGATAACTCGATTGAGATGCCGGTGCAAAGGAAAGTGTGGATGTGCAGAACATGCAAAAGATGGTGGGGTGATCCCGGATACCGGGTTCCCACGAGACGATGGCATGGCGACGAGGAGGAACGAGCGAGCGACAATTTCGGACACAGTGCAAACGGGCATCTCATACAACATATGCATTCGTCCAAGGGCGGTCGTTCCGGCGGGTATACCTTTGAAGCGTGCCTTTTCGGAACGGGTCAAGTTCGGAGGGGAAGTAGTGGTACTCGCGGGTCATAGTGGAGGTAGTCGTTCTCGCGAAGGTAGTGGAAGTAGACGTTCACGGGTCGTCGTGGGAAGTAGTCGTACACGGCGTCGGTAGAGGTACTCGCGATCTTGGCGACGGTAGTTGTACACGTTTTCAGAGATGTCCGTGGTCGCGGTAGAGGTACACACATTGTCGGGTACTTGTCGGTCCAGTCTTGGTGTAGATGTACATGGCAAACGTAGTGGTACTAAGTGCCGGTCGTCGAGGGACTTGCGAAATCACAGAGCCGGTGTGCTTGTTCAGCGCCGGTCTTCTTTGGAGGGTACTTGGCGAATCCGCATAGTCACACACAGGTCATAGTGGTACTTGGCAAAATCCATGTGGTGGTCTTGGCGTGCAGCAAACAACGGTACAGAAGGCAAAGGCATGGCCAAAGGTGGTTGTAGCCACGAAAGGCCGTTGGAGAGGAAGCTGGGCGCGAGGAGGGCCATGGCGGCACGGGCAAGGTGGTGGTGGTGCTGGACGCGGGCCGCTCGATCCGCCAGATCCGAGGCCGTGGAGGTGACTTGGGAGGCGGACGAGCCGGGGACGGGCGCGTGGAGCAGAGCAGCAGCGATGCAGGTCTCACGCAGGAGATGGGGTCGTGGTCGCGGCGCGTAGGGCTTGGGGACGAAGCACCGAGGACGAGGCAGGAAGGGAAGGAGAGGGCTCGCGGGGTCTGCTGGAACTGCAGGTCACCGGCGAGGAGGCTGGGGGCGAGCTCCCGGCGACGAGGCGCTGGCGCAAAAGCGGAGGCGGAGGCGCGGGGCGACATGGCCATGGCCGGAGCAAGACAGGCAGGGCAGCGCGGCCTGGACTTGCCGAATCAAGGGGCGACGAGCTCACGGGCCAGGGGTGGTTGGCTTGAGGGGTCTCGCTCCTCTCTTTCTCTCATGGATGGCGACACGAGCGAGGGAGAGGGAGAGATCGAGAGGAGGGAGATGAGGATCGGGCGCAGGTACGAGGGGCTCCTCCCCTGTGGCGGCGCTGGAGAGAGAGGATCGAGAGAATGGGGATCGGGCTGAGCGAGGGGCTAGGGTTAGGAAGGGTTTAGGTGGGCCTTGGGCCATTTCGGTGGAGGGAAAAAAAAGGTCAGGAGGCCTAGCAGGCTGGATCTCTCTCTCTCTAATCCCCCACTTCTCTTTTATTTACCAAAAGCAGTAAATAGCAAAGAAAGAAAAAGGAGATAAAGAAAGGGTTGGAGAAATAATTTGACCATGGGGTTGATTTTTCCGGACTCATAAAATGAGCTTGATCCAAGAAAAATAGAAGTGGGCATGACCGAAAGATTTAAATTCAAACTCATTTGAATTTAATTCAAATGGGTTTGAACTAGGACTAGGTTTTAGAAGTGTCCAAAAATGTTCGGATTTTTGGTGGAGCTCCGGAAAATGATGAAATAATTTATTGGCAAGGTTGGAGACCAAGAATTGAGATAACAACGGCATGTGATATTTTGCAAGTGGGTTATGGTGATTCCAAAACAATGGAATATTTTTATAATATCTCCATAAATATCGGGAGGGTATGTTATAAAGAGAAGTCACCCTTCCCTCGATTTAAATGGACCGAAGATCCATACGATTTTATTTAGTTGAGTTTTAAAAATTAATGATATGATGGCATGATGACATGATGCAATGCAAAAAATAAAAGAGCAAGCATAAAAGAAACACACGGCGAAACCCGGAATATATGGAAGTCTTCTGGAGCGTCGGTCTCGGGGCGTTACAAATAAGCATGCAGAAAATCACAGCAAAAGTATCAAGCCACCATAGAGTTTAAGTTTACAACTCGATCCAGCAAAGTCTTCAAAAGAACGAGAGTTGTAACTTAGCGAAAACGCCCATATAGATAGACCCGCTTGAAGACTAACTCACATTTCTCCCCCTTTGTTATCGAATGACCAAAAGGATCGAAAATGAGGACTAACGCCCCTGAAGAATATCAAGTTGATGAAGGAGCACCAGCGTTGTTGGGGTCGATTGTTGATGTAGGGCCTGCCGCAGTGTCATCCAAGTCTTCATGCTCGTCGGTGTCGTGCGATGAAGAATAGGAGATGGCCACCAAGGAAGGAACCTTGACCTTCTTGTACTTCTTCGGTGGAGGAGCAGACCAGTCAAAATCTTCCTTGAGACCCATTTTCTTCAGATCTTCTTTGCTATAAATGTGAGACAGAACAGCCCATGTACGGTTGAAGGTTTCATGGAGGTAGTAATGGTTTTTCTTCACTACATTGTGGGTAGCAGTCATGTTGTGAAGAATTGAAACAAACTGATGCTTGACCCATTTGTGATTGCGATCAACCTTCTGGTGAAGATTGAGGAGAAGCTCACGATCAGTCATCACCCTGGGGGCTGTGCCTTGAGGATTTTGCTTGGTTGTGTTGGCGACAGAGTCATGAGTGGCAGAGTCATCATTGGTGGAGTAGGATGCAGCTTTGCGAAATTGACCATCCAATGGACGAATGCCTTCATCAATAACAGCAGATGCCTTGCCCTTGTCATCAGCTGAGGAAAATGTCTGTTTTAGGACTTCAATCGGGGGCAAGTAGCTGCAATGGTTCAGTGTATCAGCTTTGTAGTTGAGTGAAGACCTAGTTCTGATGAATCTCATAATCCACAAAGCATAAGGCTTCAACTCAAATGGTGACATTGCAACATTGGCCAGAGTCCTCATGAAGAAATCATGGAAGTTGACGGGAACGCCATGCATGATATTGAAAAGCAGATTCTTCATGATGCCAACGACTTCTTCTTCATTCGGGTCGTGGCCCTTGACAAGACTCAATGTCTTTGTCAGAATGCGATAGACAGTCCGAGGCACATATAGCAATTCCTTCACGAGGAATTTGGTTCTTGGGGCCTGTCCTGGCTTCAATGGCTTCATCAGCACTTGCATCTAGTGATCTGTAAGCTCAGGCTCTTGGTACATGCAACGAGCAGCTTCAAGGGGAGGACTGAGAGGCAAAGCACGAAGCAATTCAATAGCTGGTGCCTAATAGTGACTGTTTTCAGTCATCCAGTCCAGCACCCATGAATTCACATCTTCAGAGTCTCCGGTGATGTGCAGAGTTGCATAGAATTGAAGAATGAGTTCTTCGTTCCAATCACAGATATCAGTGCAGAAATTTAACAGTCCAGCGTTGTGAAGAACAATGAGGACTGGCACGAAGCACGTCAGAGATTCCATATCCACATGAGGAATGTGCTCATGATCGAAGACTTTGCCTTTGTTGAACAGCAGAGGAATAGAAATTTGCCTGACTGGCAGTCCAGAAACGCCTCTTCCTAATGCGAGCAGAGTCATAGGGGTTGTAATAAGTGAAGAATACGTGCTCGCCGAAGAAATCATCAGTCTTGAATTTTTGCTTTCTTGAGAACGGATCCTTTGGCTTGGGTTGAGGAGTGTCAGTCAGTTGCATCACAACCTCAGGAATCACAATCTCAGGTTCTTCAGGCTAAGGAATTTCTAGTTCCTCTTTAGTGGCAGTCTGTGTTTTCAAAGATTCAGCAGCAGCAGTTTCTTCAGCACTAGTGGCTGGAATTTCTTCATGTACCGACAGAGTGGGGTGAGTTTCTTCAGAGCCCAATGGAACAGTATGTGCTGGGGACTGAGGGATTTGTTGCAATGGCGTGAACAGAGGAGAGTTGGGATGCTGACTATCCCAAAAGTCATCATTCATCAATGGAGTAGTACTCCCAATGTCCACGTCAGAATTTTGTTCATCCAATTCCTCAACGCCGGCCTCTTCAGCAGTGAACTGAGGCATGGGCGAGGAGACAATTATAGTTGAAGGGATTGCGTCCGCTTCAATTTCTTCATCCATATGCTCTGAGGAAGCAGCAGAGGGAATGTCTTCATTGGATTCACTTGGAATCACATAATCTTCATCAAAAGGAACAAGGTCCTTTGATGGCATGGTTGAGATAGGAACAACAACATCAATTCGGTTGTCAAATAAGCTAGTCAATGGCTTCATCTTCTTCGGGGCTGAAGAATCTGATGAAGTCGATGCCTTCCTTTTCTTCACAGCTGCACGCTCTGCAGCCTTGGTCTTCTTCACATCTGATGCAGATGGAAGGATCGGAGTTGCGGTAGGCGCAGGAGGAGCAGAGGAATTTGGTTGAATTTCTTCAGGCACAACTGATGCAGTTGCCCTAACTTCTTCATTCTCTTCAGGCGCACCACTAGTTGGTGCCCTGGCAATTTCTTCAGCGGCTGGATTGCAGTCATCAGCCCTGGAACTCACATTTTCTTCAGCAGCCTGATTTTCATCAGCGGTGCTGGCGTGCTCTTCTGTTGGTTGAGCAGATGCTTCGGCTTGAGGAATTTCTGGTTGCGATGGAGCTGCAACCTTTGTAGTGAATTTCTCAGTCAGTTTTACAAACCTGACCATGGCTCCTTGCCAATCAGCATAGTAAGCATTGAAATCATCGCTGAGGCCTTTGATTTCATCCTGGATCTTCACAAGTTCTTCAGTTGTCGTAGAGACAACGTTCTTCTTCAGGAAGCGTTCCTTCCTGTACTGAGCTTTCTTCAGCTGCTTGGCCTTCTCAAATTTCAATTTTTCTTCTTCAATGAAGGCAGTCAAAACATGACTTTGACCAGGAGTGAGGTTCATCTCCGGCAAAGGTGTGTTTGGATCCTTGTGCCAGAGGTCGATGAAGTCTAGGATTAGCTTCAGATTCAGAAGCAGTGGCACGTTGCTTCCTTTGGCTCTAGCAGCCTTGACCTGTCTGTCCCTGATGATTTTGGCTAGTTCTTCATCATCCGCCTCATCATCAGAGGGCACTTGGAAGGCGACTTGCTTTCCTGTGAGTACTTGGTCGAGGACCTTGTCTAGCAGTAGTCTTTTTCTTCAACAAAGAGGGGCCAGCTGAGGACCTTGGAGCAGCTGAGGAACTTGCAGAGGCTCCTGAGGCAATAGATATGCCAGTAGTCCTTTGGCACGTGGCGAGATGCACTGGTGCTGAGGATTTTGTTGGAGCAGCCGAAGACTTTGGCAGAGGAGCTGAGGATTTTGGAGGAGCAGGAGCTGTTTGAGGAGTTGGCCATGAGGGCTTTGAGGAATCTGGCCGTGAGGGCATTGCTGAGGAACTTGGCCGTGAGGGCATTGAAGGTGAAGCACTTGGCTTATGCGCAGGCTTCTTTGCCATGGCCTTCTTCGGCTTGCTAGCAGAGGCCTTAGCAGTGGCAGCAGCAGCAGTAGCAGAGTCTTCGTTGAATTTCCTCACTGCTTCTCTTGCTTGTCTAGCCAACTTGGCCTGGCGCTTGGCCCATATGTCAGGATAGTCCTCACCGTGCTTGAGGCTAGTGGGATCTGCTTCTTGGCCAGGTGCCAATGGAGGTCTTGGGCATGGAGGATTTAGAGCGAATTTCTTCATGTACTTGGGAGTAACATACCTGTACTCCCTCCACTCTCTTGCCCATCTCCTCTCTATCCTCTGTATGCGCACCTAGCGCTGATTTTTGTCCTCCTTGCCAAACTTGGCGTCATCAGGAGTGCAATAGTCCTTGTATATGTCATCAGGGATCTCAAAGGCAGTATTGACCTCAGGCCTCTTTCCTCCCTTTTGTGGCTTCTTTCCATCAGCCATTTTCTTTAGATGAGGAATTTGAACAATGGAATTCTCTGAAGAAGTATGCAACTTTTCTTCGAGGAACGCTGCAAATGAGTTAAGTTGATGAGAACCTAGTGATTCAGCAGCAGACATGAGTACCTGTGAATAGAGTATAGTTACGAGGAATTTGGAGAGGTCATATGCGTTCTTAGAAGGTTTTGTAAAAAGAACAAGTTTGAGGAATTTGACCAGATGAGTCTTGAAGAATTTCACTAAGCGTTCTTTATATTAGGTTCCAGAGTTGTATTGATTTTGAATCCACACAATTGAGGAATTTTAAAAAAAATGTAGCTTAGAGAAATGAATCAAGAACAGATGACATGTGAGGTATTTTGTGTGTGAAGATTTTAAGAAAAACACCTTTTAGGATTTTGTAGAAATCATTTGAATCAAAGAGGGCAGTAAAAGTAACTTTTAATTACCCTGGACGAAGAACACGACGAACTGGGAAGTGGAGATGAGAAGTTCGTCAGTGCAGATCTTCCACGCCCTAACTTGGCTGAGGAAGACAGCTACGACGGCGGCGGAGTGAAGAAATCCGCGGCCGGCGCGAGTACGACGGCGACGAGGTACTCTTGGAACGACACGACTATTACTTTTAATGTCGGTGATGAACCAAAATACAGGACAGTCCGAGCACCAGCCGCCTTGGTCCTCAGTCCAATTGTGGACGGCTTTTAGCTCACCAAGGTTCTCATGGACGGCGGCAGCGGACTAAACCTCATCTATGAGGATACACTCCACAAAATGGAAATAGACATGAGCTGCATCGAGCAAAGCAGCACGACCTTCCGAGGAATCATTCCCAGTCGGGAGGCGCGGTGTGCGGGAAAAATCACACTTGACGTGGTATTAGGCACGCCGGAGAATTATCGGTCCGAAGAGATAACCTTCCAAGTGGCCCCTTTCAACAGCGGATATCAGGCCCTCTTAGGGCGAGATGCATTTACATGCTTCCAAGCTATACCTCATTACGGGTACATGAAGCTTAAGATGCCCGGGCCCAACGACATAATCACTCTCGACAGCGATCCGGACATAGCACTCCGCGCTGAAAATAAAACCGCATCCCTGGCCCTTGAGGCATTATCTGAAGCCCTCGCGGTCGAAGAATTAACCGCAGTGCGCTCCACGGTGGACAGGGACGATGTGATCCTAGACAAACGACCCAAATCCACCTCCTTCAAACCGGCAGAAGAAATAGTCAAATTCCAAGTCCATCCAACGGACCCCAAGAAGACATCATCTATTGGAACACAACTAGACCCAACGGTCAACGCCGCGCTACGAGAGTTCCTGCGCAAAAACTGGGATATATTCGCCTGGCACCCTTCTGATATGCCAGGAATCCCACACAAGTTGGCTGAACACAACCTCAATATATGAAAGGATATAAACCGGTCAGAAAACACTGCTGCGCTTTTCCGAACCCAAACGTCAAGCTATGGCAGAGGAGCTAGCTAAGCTAATCGAGGCCGGATTCATTAGAGAAATAAAACACCCGGACTGGCTGGTAAACCTGGTGATGGTGCCAAATGCTACCTCTTCAGCACTGCGTTGGATTTCCCCGAAGAGGAGAGGATGATGCAGCAAATTAGCGTAAGTATTTCCCTCAGTTTTTGAGAACCAAGGTATCAATCCAGTAGGAGGCCACGCACAAGTCCCTCGTACCTGCACAAAACGATAGCTCCTCGCAACCAACGCGATTAGGGGTTGTCAATCCCTTCACGGTCACTTACGAGAGTGAGATTTGGTAGAGATGATAAATAATATTTTTGGTATTTTTGGTATATAGATGCAAAGTGAAAAGTAAAAGGCAAAGTAAAAACAAAGCAAGTATTAAAGTGATGGAGATTGATATGATGAGAATAGACCCGGGGGCCATAGGTTTCACTAGTGGCTTCTCTCCAGAGCATAAGTAGTCTACGGTGGGTGGACAAATTACTGTTGAGCAATTGACAGAACTGAGCATAGTTATGAGTATATCTAGGTATGATCATGTATATAGGCATCACGTCCAAGACAAGTAGACCGAAACGATTCTGCATCTACTACTATTACTCCACTCATCGACCGCTATCCAGCATGCATCTAGAGTATTAAGTTAAAAACAGAGTAACGCCTTAAGCAAGATGACATGATGTAGAGGAATAAATTCATGCAATATGATAAATACCCCATCTTGTTATCCTCGATGGCAACAATACAATACGTGCCTTGCAACCCTTTACATCCGGGTAAGGACACCGCAAGATTGAACCCAAAGCTAAGCACTTCTCCTATTGCAAGAACTACCAATCTAGTTGGCCAAACCAAACAGATAATTCGAAGAGACTTGCAAACATAACTCAATCATACATAAAAGAATTCAGAGAAGAATCAAATATTATTCATAGATAATCTGGATCATAAACCCACAATTCATCGGTCTCAACAAACACACCGCAAAAAGAAGATTACATCAAATAGATCTCCACGAGAGAGGGGGAGAACATTGTATTGAGATCCAAAAAGAGAGAAGAATCCATCTAGCTACTAGCTATGGACCCGAAGGTCTGAAGTAAACTACTCACACTTCATCAGAAGGGCTATGGTGATGATGTAGAAGCCCTCCGTGATGGATGCCCCCTCCGGCGGAGCTCCGGAACAGGCCCCAAGATGGGATCTCGTGGATACATGAAGTTGCGGTGGTGGAATTAGGTTTTGGCCCTGTTCGATCGCTTGGGGGTACATAGGTATATATAGGAGGAAGGAGTACGCCGGTGGAGCAGGGGCCCACGAGGCAGGGGGCACGCCTAGGGGCGCCCCACCCTCGTGACCACCTCTTTGTTCCTTGGAGTAGGATCCAAGTCCCCGGATCACGCTCGTGAGAAAATCACGTTTCCAAAGGTTTCATTCCGCTTGGACTCCGTTTGATATTATGTTTCTTCGAAACACTGAAATAGGCAAAAAACAGCAATTCTGGGCTGGGCCTCCGGTTAATAGGTTAGTCCCAAAAATAATATAAAAGTGGAAAATAAAGCCCAATATAGTCCAAAATAGTAGATAAAGTAGCATGGAGAAATAAAAAATTATAGATACGTTGGAGACGTATCAGGCATCCCCAAGCTTAATTCCTGCTCGTCCTCGAGTAGGTAAATGATAAAAAGAGAATTTTTGATGCGGAGTGATACTTTGGCATAATTTCAATGTAAATCTTCTTAATTGTGGTATGAATATTCAGATCCGAAAGATTCAAGACAAAAGTTCATATTGACATAAAAATAATAATACTTCAAGCATACTAATCAAAGTAATCATGTCTTCTCAAAATAGCATGGCAAAAGAAAGTTCATCCCTACAAAATCATATAGTTAGGTTATGCTTCATTTTCGTCACACAAAGATGTTCCCAACTTCTATACCCTCGATGACAAGCCAAGCAATTGTTTCATACTTAAATAATCTCAAACTTTTTCAACCTTCACGCAATACATGAGCGTGAGCCATGGATATAGCACTATGGGTGGAATAGAATATGATGATGGGGATTGTGTGGAGAAGACAAAAAAGGAGAAAGTCTCACATTGACGAGGATAATCAATGGACTATGGAGATGCCCATCAATTGATGTCAACATGAGGAGTAGGGATTGCCATGCAACGGATTCACTAGAGCTATGAATGCTCAACAAAAGAAAACTAGTGGGTGTGCATCCAACTTGCTTGCTCATGAAGACCTAGGGCATTTGAGGAAGCCCATCGTAGGAATATACAAGCCAAGTTCTATAATGAAAGATTCCCACTAGTATAAAAAGACAACTTATGAGACTCACTATATGAAAAACATGGTGCTACTTTGAAGCACAAGTGTGGTAAGAGGATAGTAACATTGCCCTTTTTATTTATTTCCTTTTTTGGCCTTTCTTTCTTTTTCTTTTTGGCCTTTCTCTCTTTTTTTGGGCAATGCTCTAATAATGATGATCATCACACTTCTATTGATTACAACATAAGGATTACAACTCGAAACTAGAACAAGATATGACTCTATATGAATGCCTCCGGCGGTGTACCGGGATGGTGCAATGAATCAAGAGTGACATGTATGAAAAATAATGCATGGTGGCTTTGCCACAAATACGACGTCAACTACATGATCATGCAATGGCAATATGACAAAAGTAAAGTATGTCATGATGATGATGAACGGAACGTGGAAAGTTGCATGGCAATATATCTTGGAATGGCTATGGAAATGCCATAATAGGTAGGTATGGTGGCTGTTTTGAGGAAGATATAAGGAGGTTTATGTGTGATAGAGCGTATCATATCACGGGGTTTGGATGCACCGGCGAAGTTTGCACCAACTCTCAAGGTGAGAAAGGGCAATGCACGGTACCGAAGAGGCTAGCAAAGGCTAAAAGTGCGTATACTAATGGCGCACCGTGGCATATACTAATGGCGCACCAGTGGTGCGCCATTAGTATACCAGATACTAATGGCGCACCACTGGTGCGCATTAGTAAAAAATACTGGTGGCGTGATACTAATGGCGCACCAGTAGTGCGCCATTAGTAGGCAACACTGGTGCGCCATTAGTAGGCCTTTTCCTATTAGTGAGACATGCTTTGTGTGAATGCCATCTGTTTAGTTTATTCATCGTTTATGTGAATTATGCAATGCCATCTTGTTTAGCCAGGCATCATATATGTTAATTTTGCAATGCCATCCTGCTTAGCCAGTCATCTTATTATATGTGAATTATATCAGGCCATCCATTTTTTTCGTTATGCATTACATTTGTCAACAATGTTAGTACATTCAACTACTCTTCGTGTGCATCAGCCATTTGACACGGTGATGGAAAATTCTGGAGTGAAAACAAGGTCTTCAGAGCAGACTATGCTATCTGACGAAGCGCATATCTCGCTGGTAATGGATAACTCCTCAGAGGAGGATTCAGAGACAGATGAACAGTCCTATTCCCCCCCCCCCCCGAAGTGCATGCTCTAACTTGGCAAGGTTATGTTGCTCATATCGTGCGCATGGTATCTTGCATTGCTATGTCATTTGCTTAATTTAGACATGATTTATGTGAATGCCACCTGTTTAGTGTCTAATTACCATATATGTGAATTATGCAATGCCATCTTTTTGCAAGACATTATATACGTGAATTATGCAATGCTATCTTCTTGCAAGGCATTATATATGTGAATTATGCAATGTCATGTTGTTTAGCCAAGCGTCATATATGTGAATTATATCATGCCGTCCTTTTTTTGTATTTCTCATTGCTTTTGTCGGCAATGTTTGTATATTCAACTGCTCTTCCTGTGCATCAACCATTTGAATTGCTGATGGAGAAATCTGGAGTGAAAACAAGGTCTTCAAAGCAGACAATGCTACCTGGTGAAGCAGATATGTTGCTGGTTACAGATAGCTCTTCAGAGGAGGATTCAGAGGCAGATGACCAGTCCTATTATCCCCCTGAGGTGTATGCTCAAACTTGGCAGGGTTATATTACTCATATCATGCAGATGTTGTATTGCAATGCTTAGTTTTTACATCATATACACGATGTTGAATGTCATCTCGTTAGTTGACACATCATATATGCGATTGCCCTCTGCTCACTTCCTTAGTATAAAAATCATATATTTGAATTATATCATGCCATGATGTTTACATAGACATCATGTATCTGAATTATGGCATGCCAACCCATTTTCTAAAGACATAATATAGTTATATCATCTCATCCTGTTCACATAGTCATAATATTTTGAATTATGTCATTCTATCTGTTAATTATATCATGCCATCATGTTTCCATCGACGACATGTTTGTGATTTATGGCATGCCAACCACTTTAATAGACACATCGTATAGTTATATCATGTCATCCTGTTTACATAGTCATCATATTTTCAAGTATGTCATTCTATCCTGTTTAGTTAGCCATCATACATGTGAAATTTTGTCATGCTATCCTGTTTAATTAGCCATCATATATTTGAAATTATGTCCTGCTATTCTGTTTGGTTAGACAACATAAATGTGAATTATTTCATGCCCTGTTTTCTTCCCTACTATCCATTGCACCTGTCTATCTTACAATGTCTGTACATTCAATTACTTTTCTTGTTTATCAGCCATTTCAATTGGAGGTTGTGATGGCAGTATCTGTGGGAGTACAAACACGGTCTTCAGAAAAGATCGTGCTACCTGTCGATGGAGATAGAACCACAGTTGTACTTGCCCAAGAACCAGCCCCACCACACATAACCCAGACTCACGCAGATTGTACCCCTACCCAGTTGGACAGAGAACCAGCTACACCACTTCTAACCCCAACCCCAGCAGATAGTAACCCAGTTCCTGTTGACACAGCACCGTCTCCACCACAGAGCACCCAAACACGAGCAGTTAGTAAGGCAACTGCAGTGCCCAAAGCACGAGGACCACCACTCCGAACCCCAAGTCAACGCTTAAAGTAGAAGAAGAATTGTTCTCAGGTCAGGTTCCGTAGCTATGGTTCATACTACTTTGCTCTTGCATCACTGTATTTACTCATGCCAACTAATTTCAAATTTGAAGGATGCAATTGAAACTCCAATGGCGCAACAGGTATGTTTTAAACCTGTTTCTTTAACGTGTTTTCTGTTGTAACTTGCTCTATGTTGATTTCAGTTTCAATTGAATAAAAAGTTATGTTCTCATGCCATGCACATTACAAGTGTTGTTATTGTTGTGTAGTTTCCCACACTTATATTCTGTCTATGCTGCTTTGTCTTAAATTGATATGATTCGAACTGTATCTATCTTGATTTGACAACATAAACTAGAATGATATAGACCATATAGTGACCGTACTACATAGATATATCACTACTAGGGAAAACCTTATACATAGAACTTTAGCAGTAGCACGGGTCAAAACAACACGCTGGTGCTAAGTAGCAGAGAGTGGCAAGATGCATAAACAAGCATGCAGATAAAGTTCTAGCAGTAGCGCGCCTTGTTCTAAACACGTTACTACTAAAATTCCCATGGCTTAGCCGATAGGCTAGACATAGTAGTAGCGATCTATGTCGAACCGCGCTACCGCTACTTTCTTTGTAGCAGCGCGTTTTAATATAAACTCGCTACTGCTAAAGGATATAAAATTAAATGGAAATCAAATAGAAAGATAATTGAAAATGAAAGAAATAGAATAAGGTGAAAGGAAAAAAATAAAATGTGAAGAACACTAAATGAAAAAGGGGAAAAAAGAGAAAGGAGTAGCAGTAGCGTCTATCCCAGAACGCGCTGTAGCTAACGTAGCAGTAGCGCACTTTCTGGAACGCGCTACTGCTATTTCTGACTTAACCACGGCATTCGTCCTTCCCCACGGCCACTTCCCCCAAATCTAACTCTCCACTCTCGCCGCCGCCACCGCCCGTCGGCCGCTGCGTGCTCTCCGCACACCCTCTACGCCTCGCCCGACCCCAGATTCAACGCCGCCCCCGACCCCGACCTCGACGCCGCCATCCGCCGCGCGCCCGAGCCCCGACCCCGAACTCGACGCCGCCTGCCCCTCCCTCGTCGCAGGCACCCGAGGTGAGCACGCCTACTCCTCCATCTCCCCTACCTCTACCTAGGGTTTCTTTATATTTTAGTTGCATCAAATTAGTTAGGGTTCATGTAAGGGTGGAAACGAATCAGATGCGGATGCGGCTCAAATGAGTTAGGGTTCATGTAAGGGTGGAAACGAATCAAATTTCTAAGATGAATCATAAAACGTGTAAAATTTGACCACTTATTTCACTTTATAGTTGGATAATTGGAATATCCGCTACCACTTTCCACCCCTAGGTTCATCAAATTAGATGGTAACTAGGGCAGTAGTTCCTAGGTACTAATTAGTTAGTAAGAACTAGGTACTAATAAGGTACTAGTTTATTTTTATTTATAGTAAGTTTATTTTTAGTAAGAACTAATTGAATTAATAGAACTAGTTAGTAAGAACTTGTTGCTATTTTTCTAGTTAAAGCAATGTTTCCCGCTTCGACGTGGACGATGCCTATCCCGCATCCTCGTCGTCGAGTCGGCGGAGGACGACACCTGCTTGACCAGATGGGCCATGTCCGGGACTGGGCACTGTCGGGGTTGTACTGGGAGACGCTACCTACCGGGGGGCGCGGGTTGGTGAGGAGTCAGCCTGTCGTTGACCCAAACCTTCTTTGGTGGCGGTCGCGTGGGCCAGTGACGGTCTAGAGGCTCGAGGACCCCGCGGAGGTGGTGCGTCACCGTGTCAGTGAGGAGGATGCGCATGTCCGTCGCTACTTGTTTGAGTTGGAGCACAGGTTCTCCAATACCTGGCAGGTTCTCCAGGGATCTCACTAGAGCTATGATCCCATGATGGTTCCTTCTCCGTGGGTGTCCACCGCCCGCGCCGATACCCGTCGTGTGTTAGGGTTTTAGTTGTATTAGTGATGTTATATGTATGACACTATTCGGGATGTATTAGTGATAATATTCGATGATGTACGGACGCATGAGATGATTTACTTTTGCTTATTGAATGCATGCTAATTTGAGTCCTATAAGATATTTTGAAATGTATATCTTGTGTTGCTCAAATAGGATATGTGCTTGCCTAAGTGGCCGGTCATGTTTGCAGGTTACACCTCCGAGTGGCCTATGTTTTGCCGGAGTGTTGATTCATTTCTGTTCCGGCAAATTCCAGGCGCTCGATATGTCCTATTTTAGCAAAGGTCATGCCGGATTTTTCCGTGAATTTTGGCATGACTTGTGCCAGAATATGTAGGAAATATCGAGTGCCCCAGATTTGTGTGTTGAGTATCCTGGTAGTTGTCTTCGATCGATTTTCCATTAATGTTTTAACTATGAACATAGGAAATGTCTGACAACGAAAAGGATTTTGGTATTTGCAAATACTGCAAAGACGAGTGTGGCCTGTGCGACGGAATCTTCCTAGATGATGGTATGCGCTTCAGCATCAAGCTGGACTAGAACTTCGAAGTGGATACAGTAAGTCACAACGACAAGTATTTTTTCATAATTAAGCATGACATTTGCTTCATTTGCTTCAACTTATATTTTTTTACTATTCGACTAGCGTATCCCCTGCCATGCAAGAGCTTTTGTATTGGATAAGATAGGTTTCGGTCGTACTATGGAGGTAAAGAAAGTTTACTTGAAGACCGAGCATGGTTATATTTTCAACGTAAAATTATACAATTCAGACGACTACACCTATTTTGGATGCAAAACATGGCGAGCACTATGCAAGACTTATGCATTTGAGCCTGATATGGTTATCACCTTTGATATTCGTCCGGAAGATGATATTGAAGGTAATACCGACATCTGGGTCGATGTGCAGACGCCTCCAGTTATACCATTACGTAAGTTTGTCAACCTTATTTATGTCTTTGATATTGTTTATTCAAAAATAGTTGACAACTAATTTGTATTGTCAGCTTATTTCGGTGCAAGCAAACATGTCCAACGCTTGGTAGATAGGACTGTATAGGACTGTATACTGTGCCGAGGCTGAACTCAACTGTGAGGAGCTCAGTCATTATGTTTCATGGCTTGCAGATCTTGATACTGTGAAGACAAAATTTCTTCCTGCATTTAGAAATGTTAGTACTGAAAGCGTGCGACCAATAGTGTTCGTAATGAACTACGGTCATATCTATTTAGGAAGGATGGTAAGATTTTTACTATTTGTCCTCAGTGCATCTTTTCCATACATTATTTTTGAAGCTAAACTTCATTGCTAAGTATGTTACCATACGATGTTCTTCAACAGGACTCCCGATGAAGGTTGTGCCTTATGGGATCGAGACTAAAGGTACCATGAGTATTATTAGCTTACGGCCAAGATATCCTACATATTACTTTAGTGCATTCAAGATTAGCGACGGATTCTTAATAGTGCAAGACCGGACCAAATATGTGATGGGGGAGCGCAGAGAAGTACTAGGGGCAACAAACAGATGCGCTACCCACGGTTAGGAGACAGGTTCATCTGCATGCTCCAACTTGATCAAGGAGGAGAGCTATACATGTTTTATGTTATTTTACCTAAGAGAGAGCAGCATGAGTGATTAGCTAGCTAGAAATGAGTTTGAAGATGATGATGTGCTACACTATTACTATGATGATAAAATATCTAGTGTTGGTGGTAATGACTGATGATTATTATTAGCTACTGTTAGTGGTGATTAAATAAATACTGTTGGTGGTAATGACTATGATGATGATTAAATAGCTTGTGCTGGTGGATTAGATTCAAGTGGAGGCAACATGTGGTGCACATCGAAAGTACTACTAGTCCAAACTAGATCAAGTTTGGATTAGTAGTATACTTTTGACATGCACCACATATTGCCTCCACTTGAACCTAATCCACCTTCATTAGACACACTGTTATGGACATAATGATGTAAACCTCATAACTGGTATTGTACCAATATTTGTATGATGGCGCATAAATACACTAAAATAAAAAAAATAAAAAAAATAATACTAGTAGCGATGGAGAGAAAACACGCTGCCACTAGTTACATTAGCGAGAGCGTGGGAGTGAACAAACGCTGCAGCTATTTGTCCTAGGAGTAGCGGCGTGGCACACGCATCGCTAAGCAATAGCTGTAGCGCCTTATTAGTAGCGCGCCCCCCGCGCTACTAGTGAGCACAAAACCAGCGCTACTGCTAGGGTTTTCCCTAGTAGTGTATGTTTGTTTCATGTTGTTATCCTATCCACCTTACTACTGAATTGGTTTACCAAAATGAGTTTCATATACTACATTGTAAACCCGTGATGTGTTTGTTTGTTTCTCCTTTAGAACGCGGATAAAATATTGGAGAAGAGTACCCCATTATGTAATGGTAAAGGAAGTAATGCAGATCAGGTTCAAGATAGTGAGACATCCCTGTTGTTCTCCAAGAAAGCTGATAAAAACTATATTGAAGACACTGAGACAACCCCAAAGTCCTGTCTTGATGTAGTGTTCGAGTTACTGGCTACTACTGCTGGCACTAGCTCTTCGTACTCACTGCCTGAATCAGTTCGGCTTCTTGAGTCTCAACTTCAAGTTGAAAGACATCGATCAGATGTTATGCGGCAGGAAGCCGAAGGACTGAGGAAGTCCCTGCAGAATTCAGATGCATACTTTCTGGTGCAGCAACAAGTGCTGGAGGATTTAAGCGCCAAACAAGAGAAAGTTAATAAGCTTTCTAAGCATCTTGCCAGCATTATGGGTACCCAGGATATTGTTTCTTGAGCTCTTCTGAAGTGGTTTCAGTCCTGGACTTGTTTTGCTGCAGCGTTTATATGCTGCTTTGTTCCCTATATTTGCAGTGGTGGCGAACTTTGATGCCCAGTGGATGTAATATGTGTAATAGCCGTGATAGCCTAGCGTAAGTTACTTGCTTACTTATTTCCATTGTCTTGTTTATTTGTTTTCTTGTAGTCGGCGCAGTTCTTTTTCCGCGGTTTGCTAGTGGCCGGAATAACCTATTTTTTAGACTAGGCCACATTAACAATGGCTACATATTTTCTGTAGGCCTCCTACGGGTCGTAGAAACAATGGGCCTTCTAAGGGCCGTAGACACAATGGGCCTTCTACCGGGCGTAGACACAATGGGCCTTCTACGGGGTGTAGACACATTGGGCCTTCTACGGGCCGTATCATCAATGGGCCTTCTACGGGTCGTATGATCGGTTGGCCAAACATTGGCCAATAATAGACCACGTTATGGTCACAAATGGGCTAGAGTTGAAATCGTCCGTTCATGGGCCGACCATAACGGGCCGTCGTTAATAGGCCGTATTTGATGATGCTATGAAAACGGCCCAATGTATTAACGAGCCACAAACGGGCCGACAGTAACCACGGGCTGTATTTGGCCCACAAGCTGAAAATGACAATAATGGGCCGAAAGTAAACGAATGCTGGAAATGAGCCCAAGAATAAATGGGCCCTAAGAAGGCTGAAAGATAACATGGGCTGGGAACGGCCCAACGGAATAATGGGCCGTTAATGGGTATAAAGTGATACATTGTTCATTACGAGCTAGTTTTACAACGGGTCGTTAATGGGCTGAGGGTTACTAAGGGCCTCATATGGGCCAAAAGACGTCATGGGCCATACATGGGCCGAAAGTTAAAACGGGCTAGAATTATATTGGACGGCCCAGATGACGCTACTGGGCCTAATTCGGATAGGCCGTAAACGGGCCCTGGGTTAGCGGCTGTAAATGGGCTATATGCGAACATGCTGTTAAAAGGCTTGCCGTGGGCCGGCCCGCCACCTTTTGACCAAGTCAAACGGTCCGGCCTTTTCACAGGAATGGGCCTCTGTTGGGCCGTGCCACGTTTCGACGTATCATAGGTGCTTTGGGCCCAATGAGTGGATGACGTCTGTCCCAGTGGTGAGCTGACACGTGTTTCCTCCAGCCAATGATGACTTTACACGTGGAAAATCCCCATTAGTCGGGGCTGTTAACGGGTTATCGGATCCAAAACCGGACCTGATAGCTTAACGGCGTTCCGTTACGGTGGATGCCATGTGTCGGTCACCCTTGACGAAAGCACTTCTATGACGCGCGATTTATCGTCATGGAAGTGGACACTTCCGTGATGATAATTTTGGTAGTGTCATGGAACACTTCTACGACAGCACAGGTATGACTATCTTGATTCTGTCATAAATTTTTCATGGATGTACATGCATGACAGAAAACATGTATCATCACGGAAGTGTCTTTTTTGTAGTGGGAGGTAGACTCGATGACTCCTTTGTATGATGGTTGCAATCCCGAGGTGACCCGCTTGAGTTTCACACTAGAACTTCTAAAGACGAAGGCAAAAAACAAATGGACAGATGCAAGCCTCGATGAGCTTCTGAAGCATCTAAAGAAGGTTCTTCCCGCGGGAAGCCTGTGTTCGACTAGTGTCGAGGAGGCAAAGAAAATTGTGTGCCCTCTTGATCTGCCACACATTAGATATCACGCATGCATCAATGATTGCTTCATATACCGGAACGAGCACGCGGAAAAAACCATCTGTCCAAAGTGCAATGCTTCATGATATAAAAAGGCCGGAAGAAAGCTTCACAGAAAGTTGTATGGTACTTTCCGATCACTCTGCGTCTAGAGCGGTATTTTGTAGATCCTAAGGAAGCAAAGCTTATGCGCTGGCATGCGGAGAGGGTGAAGCCATATGACGGAGATGAGCCGAAGCTGAGATACCTCGCAGATGCTAGCCAGTGGAGAGCATTAAATGCTGAATTTGATTTTTTTCGCTAATGATCCAAGGAACATCGTGCTTGGCGCTAGTAGTGATGGCATGAATCCATTTGGCAACTAGAACACTAATCATAGCACATGGCCCGTGTTTGTATGGATGTACAACCTCCCCCCTGGTTGTGCATGACGGAAAAATACATACACATGGCTATGCTTATTCAAGGGCCGAGACAACCGGGAAATGATATAAATCTGTATCTCAGGTTACTGAAAGAGAAGCTACATACCTTATGGAAAACGCCGGCCAAGACATGGGATGCAAGCAAAGGAGAGTATTTGTGCATGAGAGTCGTGCTGATCACGACGGTGCAGGACTATCTCGGTTACGGCTATCTCTCCGGCCAGGTGTGCCACGGATATTGCGGATGCATGAGGTGCATGGATGATAGAACTTCTCTGCATCTATCGAAAGATGGCGGGTCTTTGAAAATCATGTACATGGGGCATCGAAGATGGCTCGAGAAGGATGACCCGTGGAGAAGGCGTGGAGATCTATTCAATGGTAAGGCTGAGCATCGAGGTCCTCCACGTAAGCGTAGCGGTGCATAAATATGTGAGTTATTGAAGAACTAGGAAGAGTGCCCCTCGCTGGGAAAAACGAAGAAAAAGGCGCCGGAGCCCCTGCTGAAGGTATGGAAGACGAGATCTATTTTCTGGGACTTGGAATACTAGCCCATACTCGACACGCCTCATAGCCTTGATCAAATGCATATCACAAAAATATCCTTGAGAATTTTCTTGGAACATTGATGAACATGTCGGAGAGGACCAAGGATGGGATGAAGGCAAGAAAAGACTTGGAATTTTTGAATATCAGGAAAGATCTCCAAATGCCCGATAAAAGGTCATCAGAGGAGACCGAGACGGAGAAGGAGACGGAAGATAGGGGGAAAAAAGTAAACAAGAAGGAAGAACAATATTGCCCCCCCCCCTCTTGCTTCACCTTAGATCTGAAGGAGGTCGATCAATTGTTCAAGTGCCTTGCCGGAATCAAAGTTAGTTCCGGATACTGTGGGAAGATAAGCAGATATCTGGACACTAAGAAAAAAAGGTTCAGTGGGATGAAGTATCACGACTATCATCTGATGATGACGCAGTTACTCCCGGTTGCACTTAGAGGGATTATGGACACACACGTGCGTGAGACACTTACTGTCCCGTGCCACTTTTTTTATGCTATCTCTCGAAAGTCGAACAGTGTGAAGCAACTCCATAGGCTACAGGAAGAGATCGTTATCATACTGAATGAGCTAGAGATGTACTTCCCGCCCGCGTTCTTTGATGTCATGGTGCATCTATGTGTCCACATCATGGACGACATCGTCGACCTAGGGCCGACATTCTTGCACAGCATGATGCCGTTCAAGAGGATGAATGGGGTCATCAAAGGATTCGTTCGTAACATGTCCCGTCCACATGGAAGCATAGTCCAGGGATATCTGACCAAAGAGTGCATCTCTTTCTGTGAGAGTTATCTAGTAGGCACCGGAGACCCTGTTGTTGGTTTTCCCGTCAAGAAGCACTATGGAAGGCTCGAAGGCGAAGGTCACACCAACGGTCATAGGGATGTGAATGTGTTACGCTCGGGCCGACAAAATGACCTTGACAGGGAAAACTTAGTAGTGCTACAACACCTAGATGTGCTAGAAGATTTCGTGACACTGCACAAAGAGACCATCGCAAAGAAGTACCGTGACCATGGGGTGCATAGGACGGACGCTGAAGTTATTAGAGAGCACAACTCCACTTTCTTGTGTTGGTTCAAAGGGTGAGTTCTGGCTAATCCCCCAGAAGAGGGTTGTCCAAACGGAACGCTCATATACGCATTAGCACATGGCCCCTCGACCAACCTCGCGACTTATCAAGCATATGATATCAATGGATACACGTTCTACACGGAGGAGAAAGATACAAACAGTGATGACCAAAACTCAGGGGTGACGATGGAAGCCATGACCGTTGAAAGATATTACGGAAGGGTCGAAGAGATATGGGAGCTTAACTACTCTGGATTGCATAGCGCGACGATGTTCCGTGTCAGATGGGCTAAGAATGTACAGAGAGAAAACCGACATTTCACTACCATGTGTATACCCGACTCCGATAGCGGTACCGTCAACGCCATTGCCAAAAATGAGTCATGGGTACACGCTAAACACGTGACACAATGTTTCTTCATAACTGATCCGATCAATCCCAGCCGTGTTGTCGTGAGGAGAAGCAAAAGGAGCGTCGCCGGAATGGATGGAGTCGCCAACGAGGAAGACTACGACCAGTAGGGTGATCTGATGAGGGAAGATGATGTTGATGAAGGATGAAACATACGCCAAAAGAAGAATGAAGACTACATTACCTATGAAAGATCGTAATCCCTGGAGAAGGAAAAGTCACGACCATGGGCTCAATTATTCGACAACGAACAAAAGAGGGAAGAAGATCAGTCTGAAGCGTCATCGTCACCCAAGTTGACAAACTAATCCACAAATTTTGTGTGTGTCTATTTTGTATACCGCCGTTAGCGGTCAAATGATGTAATATATATTATACTAATTATTATCCGGAGGATAAAAGTGGTATTGTTGCAACGACAGACCAAATTAAAGGAAGGAAAGTGCAAAAGAAAGATAAGAAAAAGAAAAGTGCAAATGAAAGAAAAAGAAAGGAAGTTTTGCAAAATGAAATGAAAGAAAAAGCAAAAGGAACTAATAAGTTGTGGAAAATGAAATGAAAGAAAAGAAAAGAATAATAAAAATAAAATAGAAATAAAATATAATAAAAAGGAAGGAAGTTTGTGGAATATGAAAATAAAAGAAAAAGAAAAAGAAAAAGGAAAGAAGTTTGTGGAATATGAAAAAAAAGAAAAAAAGAAAAAGAAGAAAAAAGAAAAAAAAAGTTAGCACTAGGCGTTTTGGCCTGGGCAGCCCTATAGCTAAGGAAAATAAAAATAACAATAAAAATAAAAAAAATAAAAAAGTTAGAAGTAGCACATTTTTGCTTGGGTAGCGCTATAGCTATGGAAAAGAAAAAGAAAAAAAAAGTTAGCAGTAGCGCGTTTTGGCTAGGGCAGCGCTATGGCTAACTTAGCTATAGCGCGTTTTGCCAACACGCGCTATAGCTAAGTTGCCTACAGCACCGGTCTGCTAGCTCCTATCTCTCACTCGCCGCTCATCGATCCCCTTTTCTCTGAGAGAACCCACGCCACCGCCGACGCCGGACTAGACCTCAGCCCCGACCCCGACGCCGGCCACCGACCCCCTCCCGCTCAGGTACGGCCCCCCGCCCCCTCTTCTTTCCTCTCCGACCCCTCAGCTCCGTCTCTCTCTCTCTCTCTCTCTCTCTCTCTCTCTGACCAAATTTGGTCTCTGAAGATCAACAAGGCTCAGCGACCCCGACCCCTCAGCCCCGGCGACCCTGACCACGACGCCGACGTCCTCAACCCCGACGATGCCGACCGCCTCAGCCCCGGCGACCCCAACCCGTCCAACTTCTCTCTGACCAAATTTCACTAAGCACTTCTACCTCCTGTGAGAAACAACCCCTCTCCTACTTCTCAGCATTATGTTAGAATTTCAGTAGATTTACAGTGCATTTGCAGTAGATCTACAAAAATGTAATTCACAGTAGAATTACACTGTAAAATTAGAAATTTTTACAATAATTTTTGGAACAGAGAATAGGGCTCTGTTTGGAGTCAATGTTGTGTGGATACTGTAGCCAAAATGAGGTCCCAACCTCTTTTTTTAATACTGCAAAAATACTATAGTTTTGTGGATATTGTAGTTTATAATGCTACAATTTTAACTAGAGCCAAACATCTCAAAGTATTTTAAACCACAGTATTCTAAAGTATTGTAGTATTCTTGAAATACTTTAAAAATACTTCACAACCAAACAGGGCCTAGTAAGTTTGAGGGTTACTATACATTATGTTTGACTTTAAAAAAATTATAGTAATTACAGTGAAAACTTAGAATTACACTATATAATTACTAAAGTTACTCTATAAATTACATAGAATAAATGCCAAATGTATTTACTACTTGAATTTAGACTTGAATTACACTATAACTTTAGTAAATAGAGTATAGATATTCAGTTAAAAGTGGCACATTACTGAAGTTAAAAAGAAGAAAAGAAAACACTAAAAAGTATAGTGTTTGAAAATGAGGATTTTTAAATGAAAATGAAAATTAACTTATGTTGTTGTCCTTGAAAATGAGGATTTTTAATGGAAGTTTAGTATAGATTGATTGCTCTCCATTTGTTACTGCCACTATATGTCTACCACTATATGTCTGTGCTCTCCATTTGTTACTGCCACTATTTGTCCACTATATGTCTGCCACGGATCACTTGACATGCATGTGATGACACACATCACTTGACATGCAGATGAGTATGTGAAATTTTCTTGTGAGGGCTGCATCTCAGTGATTGTTAGTGAAATGCTACTTCAGCACATAGTGCTTATTGTCATTTGCAGGGAAACCGATTACGAGTGACCTATGTTTTGCCGGAAATGTTGATTCATTTCCGTTCCGACAAATTTCAGGCGCTCTATATGTGCACTTTCCAGCAAAGGTCATGCCGAAATTTTTCGTGAATTTCGGCATGACTTGTGCTAGAAAGTTGGACATATCGAGTGCTCAAGATTTGTCGCGACGGGAATGAAACGACATTTCCGACAAAACAAAGGTCACCTTTTTTTCATTATTCACTTTATTATATTAAGCTCGATAATTAAACGACTGCGACATTGAACCCTAGGAAACATGACCGACACCGATGAGGCCGAAACTTCTCAGTCCCAATTAGGTCGAGCACATCACTACTAGGAAAATGCTTATACATAGAAGTTTATCAGTAGAGTTTATTTGTGTCCCCACGCTACTGGTAATTACCAGTAGCGCTGGGTACAAAGCACGCTACTGGTATGGCTTAGCAGCAGCGTTGGTTTCTTTGAGGCACGCTACTGGTAAATAATTCTCGACCGTGCCCCGCGGACAAACCATAACAATAGCGTGGTCGTAAACCTACGCCACTGCTAATGGGATAACCGTAGCGCCGGTGAGACACCCTGCCCTCCGCTAGCACAGTCCGTCAGTCCCACACCGGACCACCCGCGATCCATTACCCACCCCACCAACCGTCCCAGTTCAATCCCACACCGCACCCATACCCGATCCAGATTCCCTCAACCTCCTCTCCTCTCCTCTGCCGCCGGGATCCTATCCCGGTTCTTCTCCGGAATAAGGCGACGGAGCGAGAAGGGAAAGGGGAAGGGGAAGCAGTGTGTGTCGGCGCGGCAGAGCAATGGCGGACAAGCCGAGCCGGGCGCTGGTTCGGTACGCCGTCGGCCACATGGCTGCTCGCCGGGGGCGGAGGTGGGAAGGCCCAGCTCGACGCGTTCGCCTCCATCGCCTCCTGCGGCTTCCTCTCCGTCCGCACCCCCGCAGTCAACAGTACCAATCCGCCCCCACCCCCTCTCGCGCTCTGCGTGGTTGCTCTGCTTTGCTTGCCCCCCATTAAACTGAGAGGCTTCTGGTCTTGTCTCCCAACCTAGAGGATGGAGGGGACAGGAACAACGACTCGATTCTCGAGCTGGCGCAGCTGCTCGAAGTGTACGATGCCCTCTACCCTGCCAAGGTGCGATCCTGCTCTCCGGGTTTGCATCCAGGCGAAGTAGTTGCAGAGAGGGTTTGAGTATGCGATGCTGATCGTATCTGTTTCACGTTAGGATGGTGAAATTGCCCGGGTGGATCCGCAGGAGCTAGTAGTCCCGAAGCTATCCGAGAGGTTCGATGTGTGTGTGATCTTTTGCTTTGATTATTGTCAGTGTATCCATTGTAAATGCTAGGGCTGACTCTGCTGCTGAACATTCAGGTTCATGGGGCTGAGAGCTGCTATGGTCAGCAATTGCCCCAGTGTTAGCTCATTCGCGGCGAATCTTGGCTTCCACGTTTTCAGAACTGAGGATTTTGCCGCGCAGTCAGGTTCTGGCAGCAGTTCTAAGGACGCTAGAATAATCGACCGGGTGTTCACTCTGCTAGGATTTACAGAGGGGAATGTCCAGGATGCGTCCGAATTCGATCTGGTGTTTGTGCATGCCACAATGGAGAACACAGCCAGCAAGCTTGGGAAATTAGGGATGAAGACGGATCTCAACCGGCTTGAAAAATTGATGGCTTCAGTCATGGAAGCTGCGCCGGTTGGTTCAGTTGTCGCTGCCCGTATTCATGTTTCTGTTATCTTGAGCTATGGATCTGCTACTGCAAATAAGGAAGAGGCATGCCTCATCTTGAACTCTTCAACCGAAACTGATTCCGACTTAAAGTTACTCCGTCCACGCCAGACCTACACTATGAAAGCAGGAAAGACGTTGGAGGATGTCAGGTAAATGTTGTTCTTGGCTAGCAAAAAAATGCCATAACAGATGTTTTGAAGTGCAATCTTTATTGCAGAAAAATGCTCCTTTAGATTCTGTATGTGTTTGATGTGAGTTGAACCATATCATGGCCTTCCATATATAACCTGTTTGTCATTTCCAGTCAAATTTTTGGTGTACAAAATGACTCTGCAATGGCTCGTATCACAACCATTTAGCCATCTCATGAAAGCTAACAGCCACCTTTTGGTTTTGTGAAGTGAAGTTGAAAAATGCCATTCTAATGCATGACAGGACAGGACTAAATTATTTTACAGTAGATGCTACATCAGTCTATGTGCCATTTTGTTGTGTTACGCACTCAACCATGGAGCAATGTATTGTACAATGAAAGCACATCTGTGTACAATGACACGTCTAGACTTACACAAATAACTTTATTATGCATATCCTGTAGGAATCATCATCCAATGCTACTGGCACAGTGGCAACAAGGAGTAACATGTTCTGATTTGGCCAAGGAGTTCTCTTTTGAGGAATTTATAAAGGTCTTCTTAATGCACTTTTTAGAATGTTTGCCTGAATCATAGAAACTTTATCAAATAATACTATATATGCAAGTTTGTTCCCGTGATCCTGTTTATTACTTTGTTTCTTCAGTTGTTTATAATGGACAAACACTGCAGTTCTCACTTTTCCTAGTGTGGGTACTGGTGCCAGCATTAGAAACATGACGCTACCTTTTTTAGGAAATAGAGTTTGTAGATTAGAATAAGCCATGTAGTATTGATATTAATTCCTTGGGTAGTGGGCAGTTTATGTGATAATATAGTAACTATGGTATTACAAATTCTCAACCTCCTCTTTTGATTCCTAACAAAATCATTTCGATAGAATGGCAGGGCTTCTCTTCTATACAACCAACTTTACCCAATTGCTTCCACAGAGCAACACCAAACTCCGCACTTAGCATCATTGTTTCAGTGCAACACCAATTCAGCACTAAGAATCATTGTATTTTGTCATTTAACTTCAGTTTTGTAGGTATGTGACAGATTTATTGCCCATAAGCTTGTGCAACGGTTTTATGACAAAGCCCTTGCGTTTTGTCTAAAGGGCTATGCAAAGCTGTAACTATCCAGTCCTCAGTAAGCATTTTTACATGACTCTTTTTACTGAATCTCCAGTTTTGACGTCATTCTTACTGTTTTGGTTTTGGAGCTACTGCTATACTCTCATGTAAATTCCTACTCTGTGTATATATGAAACCTAATTTTAGTCTTTTTTTAATAAATTAAATTCTCACTTGAGGACAAAAGATAGACCTTGTCTATCTACCCTTGTTCAGTGATGCCATTTTTTTGTAGTTCTAATTCTTCTAGGTAGTACCAAGAAAGAGCAGACCAAATGATTTCTTCAAGAAAGAGGAAAAGCCCATTAACTTCAGAATTCATTTGTCAAGTCTGTGAACTGGCAGGTATATATGTTCAGGCTTCAGTTTGTATAGTCACTATGCTCTACCAACAGTAGATTCATGGACTTTGTTATCTTTGAAAACGTGAAAGATATCAAGGTATTGAAGTGACTACTTAGAAAAATGGATAGATAGAAAATTACCGAAAGAATTATGCCTCTAACTCCTTATGTGCTTCGTAGGTGTTGTTTCTTTTTAGGGCTTCCAACACAACAGAATTGCTCTTCTAATCTTTTGCGTTATCTTTTGTCATGGAAGTAGCTATGTGCTGCTTCAATGTGTAGTTAAGTTGTGCATTATGTCTTAAATAAGAATCTTGAAAAAAAATTGTAGCACATTGGCATCGACATGTACCACATTGTTTTTCCGTGTCATTCTTCTAAAGAATCTGAAGTTTCTAAATCTCTGTTGGTAATGCTGCAGGCTTGTGGTGGCGACGCTGACGGTCGTCGAGAGGTTCGTCGTGGCTGCCGATGGATTCCTTCGTCCGCTGGTGGTGAGGCACGAGCACGACATCGATCGAGGCCTGCTGGAGCTGAGGGTCAGGGCGAGGGACGTGACGGCGTCACAACTCAAGGCGGCGGCCGCCGTCGGTCAGGTGTGGCTCGCCGTCACAACTCAAGGCGGCGGCCGCCGTCGGTCAGGTGTGGCTCGCGAGGCTGCTCGGTGTGTTTCGTCGCATCTGCAGGCCACGTGATCAGGCCGGGCAGGCTTCGCACATTGACTAGGCACACAACACTATGTGATAGGAATTATACATGAGTTGCTGCTAGCTACAATGAGAAATTGTGTGATGGTAGATACGACAATTGTGTGACAAAATGGAATTGCTTGATTTTAGTTTTTTTAATTCCTAATAAGTTACTAGTAGAGTGGGGAGGAAACTGGGCGCTACTAGTATATAGGATACTAGTAGCGTTTGTAGTTTACCAACGCTACTACTATTTTATTACTGGTAGCGCGTGTATGTAATAGCAGTAGCGCGGGTGGAACACGCTACTAGTAACTTTTTTAGCTGTAGCGTGGGGTAAAAAACGTGCTACTGCTAAAATTTAGTTGTAGCGCCGTAGCAGTAGCGCGGGTGCATGCGCTACTGGTATGTAAAAAACCTACGCTACTGGTAGTGTTTTTCCTAGTAGTGCACGCCTACCTCGACTTTCTGGCGGATCAAGAGAGAGAGCAAGCTGGGTGTCAGGACCCCTTGTCATGACGGAGGACGACGGTGGTGGCGCCGGCGCCGACACTAATGCCACCAACGACACCGGCATTGAGACTGGCGATGATGACGTTGCGAACTACAGCACGGAAGGTGGGGCCTCCCAAGCTAATGAGGTAAAGAAGGAAAAGAGGACATGACGCCCAAATGAGCTCGGCAGAGGAAGAATCATGGTCACGGCGGTGCACCCTGGCGAGTACGAGCCAATAGAGCCGCGGGAAGTGGCAGCGTGTTATGGGAACCAACTATCACGCATCCTACGGGATACCGCTAACATCAACACCACAAAAATACGGAAGAATGAACATTTGAAGAAGCTGCTCCTAACTAGGTTGCACACAAGATTCCTGTTCCCCGGTCGGAATGACAATGTCGACCCATGGGAGGATGATGCCATGAAAAAAAATCAACAACAAAGCCCTAGGGAAGTTCAGCAACGCATTGAGCGCTTGGAAAACTAGGGCGAAAAGGGCGATTCAAGTAGACCATGAAACCTACGCCGAGATTGTTCAGAAATCCGAAAATTATGATAGAGGACTTTGAAAAGTTCAAGGAGACTTGCACAATGAAGAAGCTGCCAAGGCCAGGTCGGAGAGAGGCAAGCAGCTGCATGCAAAGAACATGGGAAACCACCGCCTTGGAAGTCATGGTTACACGGGAAAGAGGCCCGTGTGGGCTAAGGAGGACGCATAACGTGAACGTCAGGGGATCCCAGACCCATTGGCTGAGTTCACCGACCAGCAGGAGCACGACTTCATCAGGGCCCAATTCTCGTGGGACCCCAATAAAAAGATTTTTTTTTCACCAAGGGGCCGACTAGGAAATTCATGAGATTACTGGTAATTATCCTTTTACCACCTTACATATTAGGTTCTGATCAATGAAGTCTACTACAATCTAGTCGCATTCGTAAATGATTCACGGTCCATTTTGCAGAGAGAGCAACACAAGCTTGCGGCCGAAAGCGACTCGTCGACTCAGTCGTCGGCGAAGTACAAGTGGGACACTCCTTTCAACTGGGCCATGAACATAATGATGGGACACCCGCCCAGCCAGCGGCCGCAATATGGACGTGTGCACGGCGCTGGGGATGGCGCCACGTGGAAGTACTATTATAATGAGGACCCCGAGGCCAAATGACAGAGAAAGAAGTTCAGTCAAGTGACTATCGATGGGAAGGTGGCACGGGCGATGGAGAAAGCATAAGCTGAGATAATCCGGGAAACGGTAGCTGCTTGTAGAGATGATATGGTGGCTGCCTTTACAAGCTTGATTCCAACTGTGGTCACATGGGCGCAACAAAATCTAACGTGCCACCAAGTGATTTTCCCATGCCCAGCTTCACCGGGAGCAACTCAATGAACACCGCACCCATACCCATACCTAGTATGGCAACCGCACCCGCACCTCCTCCAGCACCTGCTCCTGCACCCAGCTGTCACAGCAGCCCTAGCTCTGTCTCTGGCTTGAATGTCGGGCCGTCGACATTGGCTGAGCTCGAAGCCCTCACTGTAAATACGCGTCGCACCTTCATCAACTCAACTAATTAATTAATCTTCAGTTGCCGTTCTTTTTGGATCTCTGACACCGCATGTATATGTCGTTGTAGGCCGACTCCACTCTGTGCACCCTCATTTACCACATGAAGGGCGGGTTGGTGGATGTGGGGAAGGGTACTATAGTGAAGCCCAAGGATCGATTGTTCCACCGCCGGCAGATGCCTGATAACGCCTTAAGGGTCTCTGTGGCGAGTGTGAAAGCGGGCTACGAGGGTTTCCCTCGTCCGATACAAACTGATGGAGAGGATGACAAGACCCCCACGCAGCTTGGCCAATACAAAAATTGGCCGATCTTGTGACCGAAAAATCTTCTTCATGTCGAGGTGGCCGGGAGCACACCAACGGGACCTCAGGACGGTATGAACACAACCCTCCTACACAAGTACAACCATTGTCTGTGCTACTTGTTGAGATCGAGAGACACGAGGAAGGAGGGCCAACCGTTCCGGCAGATGATGCCATCTGCCCCATGGAAGAGGATATGGATGATGACATGGAGGAGGCCAAGGACCCTCTCCAGGATTTCAATACCGGCTATGACAACAAAGTAACACTGAGTCAACCATATGAATATGAGATGCATGTACCAGAGCAGGAACGTCCTCGGGAGTGCAAGAAGTCTTTGTTCATGCAATACCAGAGCCGGAACGTCCTCGCAGGACACGCCTCCAGATGCCGGTTCCACCCAAGCTCAACTAATTAGCCAGAGTCGTCCAATGCTGAGCCCGACAACACTAGGGGTGGTGCTCAGGGAGGGTCTGACAGACCCACCAGCACCTCAGCCCACCAAGAAGAAGCAGAGGAAGAGACCGACGGCGAGAAAATCCAATAAAGCTGGCAATGTTGGTTCTAGCAGCCAGCTGCCTTCGACCAAGGTTAAAAGTGTACCGATGAAACATGCGCCATTAATCCATGTCGCGGGAGAGCCAATGGTATCGGCGAATGCACTAGCTGGCATAACAGGGGATCTCAGGAGACTCCATGACCATGTGCTTTCGACAGAGAGATGCCTCCTCGCCTCAGATGATCTAGGATACCCACTTTATACAGTTCATGTGCCGAGCAGTTGCAAGATATACGTCCACACATGCCCCGCGGACCTCTTCTTCCTGAGGTTTGATTACATCTTCTAGATGTCTCAAATGAGGACACTCGATTTTACGTTTGTCCGCATGTATGCGCTGCACATGAACTCCATCGTCAGGAGAGAGCAAGTCCGGTCTTGCAGTCGCGGACCCATACTACATGCATGAGTGATTCTTGTCAATCAACGACGCCAACCGTCAATATGCGAGTCAGTACATTGAAGAATTCTTGGTCAGCAATAAGGACAAAGAAACGATTCTCCTACCTTATCATGCCGGCAGTACTAGGAAAAAGGCTATAGATGATATGGACATTAATGGTGCACCATGTATGTGGTGTGCCACTGCTATATAGCAGTGGCGCACTAGATACAGGTGCGCCATTATTGACATATTACTAATAGCGCACCTGATGTGTGGTGCGCCATTAGTAGTTTTGAAAAATAAATAAATAAAGTTGTTAGTAATGGCGCACCATGGGATAGTGCGCCATTACTAGTTGACATAGTAATGGCGCACTGTCCACTGGTGCGCCATTATTAACAATTTTTTTTTTATTTTTTGTCAAAACTACTAATGGCGCATCACACATCAGGTGCGCAATTAGTAACCCTGGTGCTAAATGCACCCCCCGTGGGACCGCCTTTTCAGTTTAAAAAAATAAAAGAAAATGATGGAATTGTCAAAAAAAATAAAAGAAAATAAGTTTCCCATGTGATATGTGGTTTAGTTGTTGGGAAAATTTACAAATATGAATTTCGACTTTATTTGCAAAATCTTTCTGGAAGTAAGTAAAAGGGGCATAACTTTTGCATACGAATTCGGATTAAAAAGTTTTTTATATGAAAAATCATCTACTCAAAAAGTTACATACCAATTGAACGGGGGGAACCCGGTTCAACATCTTCAAAATCCCCAAAAACCGCACAAAACGAAAGAGACGGGGCTTTTAAGATCTAGAGGGGGAAAAATGAAACAAAATTCAAACTTACTAGTGGCGCACCATTTGCTAGGTGCGCCACTAGTAACAGAAAAAAATTGGTTTAAAAATTGGAAATATTTTCAAAATATGATAGGTAATATGACCGGGAAGTTTGAAATATTTTTTTAAAATTTCATCACACTCATGAACATGAACAAAGTCCTAGACATAAACAAGGTTTAACAGGATTGATATGATAGATATATCAACAAGTGCCTATGAAGTGAGCTGGTGCTGGGGTTGGATAGAACTGCGAAGTTAAACGTGCTCGGGCTGGTGTAGTGTGAGGATGGGTGACCTTCCGGGAAGTTTTGACCACAGAGTATGATTTGACTTGAGATTAAGCCATAGTGACACGAGATTAAAAAAAACGAAAACAAAATTCTGAAAAAAACTTGAAAAAAAATTATTAGTAATAGCGCACTTCTATGTGGTGCGCCATTACTAAGCCAGATAGTAATGGCGCACTATGCGCCATTACTATTTTGTTACTAATGGTGTGATAATAGTGGCGCACCTGTAGTGCGCCATTAATGGCCAAAACAGATGCGCCACTAATTAGCCTTTTCCTAATAGTGCGAGTAAGTCATCCGCGGATAGCACTATAACACATACATCCTTTCGTGCATTTCTATAATTACTTTGCACGCATGGAGGCTAACTTGATCGTGTATTTTGCGCAGCGGGGGGTGTCGTGCCATTCTCATCGTTCTTTACCCGCATTACTCCCGCGCTCTATATTTGGACCCGTCGAAGAACATACAGAAGAAAGATTGCACACACATAAAGTATGTTCTGGATAGAGCTATGCTGGGCTTCAGCATGCGGGGTGGCTACATCCAATGCAAAAAACAAATAAGGTCGGGCTCTGTTTTCGGTCACAAGACTGACTTCTGTTGCATTCAACAACCAACAAGAAGTGAGAATGATTGATTCTACGTCATCCATCTAATGATGGAGTAAGAAAGGATGTGCAATCACTTTGCATGTCTGATACCCATATCCAGAGATGGGCCGAAGCCTTTGGAGCCGTGCCGGATAATCGACTTCAAAATGATTTCTACCGGATCCAGCAAGAAATTGCGTCCATCATCATGAAAGATGTCCTCGAAGAGAATGGGATGTTCTACGGTGGCCCAATATCGCGAGCTGACGTCCGAACCCGCATTTCCCTACAGCGTCAGGACATGATGCATTTCACTAAGCTTGGGTCCGTCCTCCCGGATATGGAGAGATGGGAAGAGTGCACTGCTTAAAAACAATGTGTCTGTTTAGTTACTTGTTACTTTCTGTATGACGAAACTTCGAATGTCTCAGCACGACGAAACTATTAGATGTATGGTTACGCGTTCTAGTTAATTACTTTCGGTACGATGAAATATGTTAACTATGTTTACTATATATGTTGCTTCTATTTCATAACTATGTTTGCATATATATATATATGCATCTCTGACAAGTATATAGATCAACGATGGCGAGGAAGTGGTATGTCATGTATGAAGGGCATGTTCCGGGTGCGTATGATGAGTGGCCAGAGTGTCAGGCCCAAGTCTCTGGCTTCTCCGGCGGAAGCCAGAAAGGGTTTGATAACAGAGCGGAAGCCGAAGCTAGTTACTTGAGATTCATAGCAGAACATGGGATTCAGAACCAGCGCCGTTGCAAAAACTACTACGTAATACCACTTTTGGCACTAGTAGAAAACAGGGCTTTCGTCCAGGCCAGTTTAGCCCATTAGTCCCGGTTCAATCCAGAACCGGGACCAATGGAGCTATTTGCCCCAGTTCGTGAGCCCAGGGGGCGGCCGGGCCACGTGGGCCATTGGTCCCGGTTCGTCCGGACCTTTTGGTCCCAGTTGGTGGGGACGAAACAGGACCAATGGTCTGGCTCCTGGCCCACCACTATTGGTCCCGGTTCGTGGCATGAACGGGACCAAAGGCTTCCTTTAGTCCCGGCTCATGCCACGAACCGGGACCAATAGTGCTGCCTATATATACACCTCGTTCATGAGCGAGCACTCCATTGCTCTGTTTTTCTCTTGCCGGCGAGGGGGCATTGTGGTGCTCTAGCTCACCTCCTATGCACATGAGGTGTTCGATGAAATGCCCGAGCCACACTACTTAAGCTTTCTCCTCTCAAGCTCGACCTCCAACCTCCATTTTCCTCAATATTTGTCTAGGTTTAGCGGTCCGTCATGCCCGTCCCGTCTTCACCGCCGTCGATCACCCGCGCCGATCTCATCGCCAAGCACCACCGTGGTGAGCCTCTTGTTCTTATCTTCTTTACGAAAGGAAAAATATTCTTACTTGTATTATTTTCTTACTTTTATTATTGCATCTTATATAGTGCGATGGTTTTGGTATCCGCCCGTCGGCCCTCGTCCTGTCTATGATTCGGATGTGGTATATATTATCTTTTCATAACTAATGGTTCATTTATTGTTTATGAAAATTATGCCGACCAACGTGACATAGATTTTATTTATCTAGGAGGTTGTTGAACGGAAATTCCAACCGACCCTATTGTCGAGAGGTTAAATTTAGTTGAAGAAGAAAACAATTTCTTGAAGGAAAAAATAAAAAAACTTGAGGAGGAGAAGATGATATTGGAGTTGCATGTTGCGGATGTCGTCGATGATCACAAGATCAAGATGGATGCAATGCGCTTGAAGATGAGAAAGATTAGAAAATATGTCATTCATACTGAGGCTTGGTATCATTATGCCGTTGGATCAGTTGTTAACTTGGTTGCAATTATGATCGTATTTGTTTTCACATTGAAATGTTTTACATAGTTTCAATGTATGGTTTAATTAATTTAGATGCTCTGCAGAGCTTTATGTTGTTAGATGAGAACTATGTATGTACTTTGGTTTTTATGTGATGATGAACTTCTATTAATTTGGTCACTTAATTATCTATTCATGATGTTCTGTAATGATTTTTGACACACTTAATTATATATAATGCACGCAGATGAACCGCAATGGATGTACGGTGTGAGACACACCTCCGAGTACATTAAGGCGTGCATGCTTTTCTCGAAGTGGCTGAGGCAAACAAGCAGAATGGTTTTATGTGTTGTCCATGCCCTATATGTGGAATCTGAAGTCTTACTCTAACCGGAAAATCCTTCACACCCACCTGCTTTATAAGGGTTTCATGCCACACTATAATGTTTGGACGAGGCACGGAGAAATAGGGGTTATGATGGAAGGCGGCGAGGAAGAAGAGTACGATGACAACTATGTGCCCCTGAATACGGTGATGCTATTGAACATCAAGATGCACAGACGATGTGCACGATGGTGCTGCAACGGGCGAAGCTGCTGAAGATCAAGAGGAACCAGACGATGTGCCCGATGATGATGATCTCCGCGGGTCATTGTCGATGCAAGGACACAATGCGAAAGTCAAAAGGAGAAGCTGAAGTTCGATCGCATGTTAGAGGATCACAAAAAGGGTTGTACCCCAATTGCGAAGATGGCAACACAAAGCTCGATAGCGTACTCGAATTGCTGCAGTGGAAGGCAGAGAATCTGTGTCGATAAAGGATTTGAGAAGCTACTGAAAATAATGAAGAAGAAGCTTCCAAAGGATAACGAATTGCCCGACAGAACATACGCAGCAAAGAAGGTGGTATGCCCTCTAGGATTGGAGGTGGAGAAGATACATGCATGCCCTAATGACTGCATCCTCTACCGTGGTGCCTACAAGGATCTGAACGCATGCCGGTGTATGCGGTAAATTGCGTATAAGATCGACGAGATGACCACGGTGATGTTGACGGCGAGCCTCCCGGAAGAGGGTTCCTGCGAAGGTGATGTGGTATGCTCCTATAATACCACGGTTGAAACATCTGTTCAGAAACGGAGAGCATGCCAAGTTGATGTGATGGCACAGTGAGGACCGTAAGAAAGACGGAAGTTGAGAGCACCCACCGACGGGTCGAGTGGAGAAAAATCGAGAGAAAATCTTGGGATGAGTTTGCAAAGGACCCAAGGGCGTATGGTTTGCTTTAAGCGCGGATGGCATTAATCCTTTCGGGGAGCAGAGCAGCAATCACAACACCTGGCCCGTGACTCTATGTATGTATAACCTTCCTCCTTGGATGTGCATGAAGCGGAAGTTCATTATGATGCCAGTTCTCATCCAAGGCCCTAAGCAACCCGGCAACGACATTGATGTGTACCTAAGGCCATTAGTTGAAGAACTTTTACAGCTGTGGAATGGAAGCGGTGTGCGTCGTGGGATGAGCACAAAAGGAGAATTTGACCTAAAGGCGTTGCTGTTCGTGACCATCAACGATTGGCCCGCTCTCAAGTAACCTTTCGGGACAGACAAACAAGGGATACCACGCATGCACGCACTGTTTACTTGACACCGATAGTATATACCGGGAAGCTGCGGGAAGAATGTGTACTTGGGCCATCGTCGATTTCTTCCGACCAACCATCAATGTCGAAAGAAAGGCAAGCATTTCAAAGCGAGGCAGATCACCGGAAGAAGCCGCCATGCGTCGGTGATCACGTACTTGCTGTGGTCAATGATTTACGTAATCTTTGGAAAGGGTCGGCGGACTAGCTGTTCGAATGACGCGAGAATCACGCACCCATGTGGAAGAAGAAATCTATATTTTGGGACCTACCCTCTGGAAAGACCTAGAGGTCCGCTCTTGATCGGCGTGATGCACGTGACGAAGAACCTTTGCGTGAACCTGCTAGGCTTCTTGGGCGTGTATGGGAAGACAAAAGATACACCTGAGGCACGAGAGGACCTGCAACGCTTGCACGAAAAAGAGGGCATGCCTCCGAAGCAGTATGAAGGTCCTGCCAGCTACTCTCTTACGAAAGAAGAGAAAGAAATATTCTTTCAAAGCCTGCTCAATATGAAGGTCCCGGCGGCTTCTCGTCGAATATAAAGGGAATAATAAATATGCCGAGAAAAAGTTCCGAACCTAAAGTCTCATGACTGCCACGTGATTATGACGCAAGCTGCTTCGGTTGCATTGAGGGGCTTCTACCGAAAACGTCCGATTAGCCATTGTGAAGCTATGTGCATTCCTCAATGCAATATCTCGAAGGTGATCGATCCAGAAATCGTACCAGCGCTAAGGAGTGATGTGGCGCAATGTCTTGTCGGTTTCGAGCTGGTGTTCCCACCATCCTTCTTCATTATCATGGCGCACGTCCTAGTTCATCTAGTCGGCGAGATTGTCATTACGGGCCCGTATTTCTACACAATATGTACCCCTTTGAGAGGTTCATGGGAGTCCTAAAGAAATATGTTAAGTAACCGTGCTAGGCCGAAGGAAGCATCTCCATGGGCCATCAAGCAGAGGATGTCATCGGGTTTTGTGTTGACTTCATTCCTGGCCTTAATAAGATAGGTCTCCCTAAATCGCGGTATGAGGGGAGACTGATTTGGAAAAAGGCGCTTGGAAGAGACTCAATAATATGCAGGGGCGGATATTCTTGGTCTCAAGCACACTACAGTTCTCTGAGAACTCTACCTTGGTGACCCGTATGTCGATGAACACAAGAACAGTCTGCGCCCAAACACCGGGCGGTCGGACGATTGGATTACATGTGAACACATCGGGACTTTCAGCAGTTGGTTTGAAACACGTCTCGGAGGTGACAGCACTGTTTGTGATGAGCTGTACTTGTTGTCCAGGGGACCATCTTCGATTGTAATGATTTGGAAAGGATCTGAGATAAATGGGAATACATTTTACGATTGACCAAGATGAAAAGAGCACCAACCAAAACAGCGGTGTCCGCTTTGATGCAACAACCGACAAGGAAATGACACATATTATGGTTACATAGTAGACATATGGGAACTTGACTACGGAGTAGATTTTAAGGTCCCTTTGTTTAAGTGCAAGTGGGTCAATCTGTCGGGAGGCGAGTGCAGGTAGACCCACGATGCGGAATGACAAGATGGATCTGAAAAATCTTGGGTACACCGACGAACAGTTCGTCCTAGCCAATGATTTGGCACAGGTTATCTATGTGAAGGACATGTTTACCAGACCGAGGAAAAGAAAAGATAAGAAGCGAATACATCATACAATGAGCCAAAGCGCCACATAGTTCTTTAGGAAAAAGGACATCACAGGAGTGGAGGGCAAGACAGACATGTCTAAAGAGTATGAAAAGTTTCATGAAATTCCCCCTTCAAAGTCAAGGCTAACCCAAGCATCCTGATAAGCGATGAAGATTATCCATGGTTATGGCGCAATAAGCAAACGACACAAGCGAAGAAAAAGTGAAGACTTTCTCCATTACTATTATGATGATACCATGCCAACTTTGTAACACACGAGTATGATACCATTGTCCGTTTTGTTCATGAACATGCTATGCCAACTTTTCAGAGTTCATTTGAAAATTATGAATTTGAAAACCTCGCCAACCAAGGGCGCTCACACGGTTTATAAGCCCGTCCCTCTCACGCCTTGTTGAGCTCACAAACTTGTGATTCACACAAATTTCAAAGAGTTCAAATTTTATAAAACTAATGGCACAAACAGAAAGTTTATAATTGTTCTAAAACAAATGGCACTAACAGAAAGTTTATAATTTTGCTGACCCAAAAGCAAAAAGAATTAAAAAATAAAGCAAAAACCAAAAGAAAATAAATAATGCAGAAAACAAAACAAAAAACTTGAAAAAAAGAATAAAAATAGCAACAATAAGCATTTTGTTGTAAGTAGAAACAAAATAAAATAAATAAAGCAACAAAGAAAACAAAAAAGTGTTTTGAATTTTAAAACTAATGGCACTAACAGAAAGTTTATATTTTTCTAAAACTAAAAGCACTAACAGAAAATTTATAATTTTGCTGACCTAAAAGCAAAAAGAATTAAAAATAAAGCAAAGAACCAAAAGAAAATAAATAATGCAGAAAACAAAACAAAAAACTTGAAAAAAATAAAAATAGCAACAATAAGTATTTTGTTGTAAGTAGAAACAAAATAAAATAAATAAAGCAACAAAGAAAACAAAAAAGTGTTTTCAAATTTTAAAACTAATGGCACTAATAGAAAGTTTATATTTTTCTAAAACTAGAAGCAAAAGAAATAAAATATAAAGCAAAAAAGTGCCACCCTCGGGCCCTCATGGCCTGAATCGACTAGAAACCCTATGGGCCAGGATTCAGGCCCTTGGAAGGCCTAGTAGGCCCAGCCTGAGATGGCGAGTTAGGCCAAAGCCTGCTTTAGAGAGGAGCTCGAGAGGAAGCCGCACCGCACCTTATAAGCTGGTGCGGCTCCTCTCAACTAGCGAGTGGGACTAAACATTTGGCGGGGCAGCATATAGCCTTTGGTCCCGGTTGGTGGCACCAACGGGACTAAAAGGCATTGGTCCGGTTCGTGGCACCAACGGGACCAAAGCCCCTTTAGTCCCGGTTGGTGCCTCAACAACCGACCAAAGGTTGCCTTCCGCCCTTTGGGCTGCTGAAAATTGGCCTTTAGTCGGTTGGTGGCACCAACCGGGACTAAAAGACTTTGGTCCCGGTTGGTGCCACGAACCGGGACCAATGCTCTTGCTATATATACAGCACTTAGCAGTTTTCGCCAAAATTCATCTGTTTCTTCTCGCCCCGACGCCTTCTGCTCCTCGTCGCCGTCGCCGCCGAGCCCTGCCCCGACGCCGTCAGGCTGGTCCACCTCGCCGTCGCCGCCGCCGAGGCACTGCCCCGACACCGTCGCCGCGCCGCCGCCCCTGCCGGCCCGACCCGTCACCGTCGCCTGCGTGCCGCCCTGCACCGACCCATCGCCGTCGCCCTGGCCACCCGTTCCCGACCCCATCGCCGCCGTGCTGCGCCTTCGCCCTTCCCGACCCGTTGCCATCGCGCGTCGCCGCCCTTCCCCAACCCCGTCGCCGTCGCCCCGACCACACGCCGCCGCCTTCGGTCCGGCCGCCGGCGCCCTTTCCTCTTATTTTTTTGTGCATTTTATGTATATGTTCTCTGTGTATATATGTTCATATATGCAAAAGTTAGATTTTAGAAAAACTTTATATATGCAAAAGTTTCTATATGCAAAAATTTATACATATATGTAAGTATATATGTATGTATAGATGTATGTATGTGGATACATGAGGGGGGTCGATATACCCCCTCTCCGATAGCATTTTTGTGCATTTTAGGTTAGTGTATATATATGTTGATGTATATATGCAAAAGATAGATTTTTAGAAAATATACTATTTTTTCTGTTGATGATATGATGATGTTTTTTTAATATATGCATTTTTCATATATGTATTATTTTTTAAGTTGTTAGTAGATATCGAATTTAGGTTAGTGCATTTTATCACTGATTTTAGGTTAGTTGATCGATTTAGTGCATTTTATGTTTGTTGCATTTTAGGATAGTGCATTTTATGTTAGTGGAGAGGAAAAAGTAAAATAAGGAAAAGGAAAATAAGTAGAGAAAGAAGGAGAAGAAGAAGGAGAAGGCGAGGAGAGGAAGAAGAGAAAGAAGAAAAAAAGAGGAGAAGAAGAAGGAATAGAGGAGCTTCTCCTTTTTCTCCTCTTTTTCTTCTTCTTCTTAATTTTATCGAGGAACGAGGGTGTCGAGGATCGCCGAGGGTCGAGGGTCGGGAACTAGGGTAGAGGGTCGAGGGTCGTTAAGGGGTCAAGGGTCGAAGGTTTCAGGTCGAGGGTTCCTATAGTGTCAAAGTATTGAAGAAATCCATGGCTTCATCATTAGCGGAAGTAACCATGGCATGATGGTGCGAAGTCCTCAAAGTTGTTACGGAATGGAGTCCGGATAGGATAATTTGCCTTTTGCTGAACTTTGTACCAAAAGCTAATTATCCTATCTGGGACTCTGCTCCAAAACAACTTTGAGAGCTTCGCACCATCATGCACCTGTTACTAGCCTAATGATGAAGACATGGTTTTGTTGAATCCTTTGACACTAGGCAACCTCCCGACCCCTCGGCGATCTTCGACCCCTTGACCCTCGACCGCTCGGCGATCCACGACCCTCTACCCTACCGCGGGCGTCGATGCCCACGTCACTTGTGGGACATAGATGTACTGTTCAACGCCGACCCCCTCCCGATAGCTTCAACACATGGGGGGTCGATATTACCCCCTCCTAGCTTGAAGCGTTCTCGAGGCCACCCCCTAACCCTTGAAGCGTTGTCGAGGCCACCCCAAACCCTAGAGAAGCAGCGTCGAGGCCACTAATATGATTCCTTATTGTGATTAGCTAGCTAGTTCTACGTTTGCCACTAATATATCCATATCTGTCATGTTTGAATAATAATTGCCATGTTGTAAATATTTGTAGAAACTATGGACACCCCCCGAGACGAAGCACAAGAAGCGTTGTTGAGGGACATAATCGCACAAGGAAGTGATGCCGTCTGCTCGTTGATGTTTCTCAACGACAACGATGGTCTGGAAGGAGAGGGTGAAGAAGCAGCTGGCTATGATTTACATGGCTCCGATGACCCAATGCCGGTGCAAGAAGGAGAGGGTGAAGAAGTAGACCGTGAGGACGGCTCCGGTGATCACCAAACCGAGTCCGGCCAGGTATATATATTAGTTAAGCCTGTGCTGACTAGCTCTCGTCTTTGTTTTGGTATATATGTACACATATTAATTAACTCTCGTCTTTGTTCTTTTTTCTAGCCCTCCGGATCGAGCACAACTTCGGTAAAGAGACGAGGCCCGAAGAAAAAGTTGAGCTCGGATGAAAAGTTTGAGATCATACAAATCGCGCGTGACGGCCAACCGATTGAACCCTACCGGACAAAGAAGGCATTTGTTGCTCGGTCTTGGGGTTACGGTTAGGGACAAGATCGATCAGCATCCACCAATGGTATAAGCCTAAGAACGAAGACCACGAGGTGTCTTGTGTCAATGATATGCAGAAAAATGATCTTTGGACTGAGCTGAAGTCAAATTTTACCCTACCGCTAGAGGATGATCCGAAGAAGCCATAATAGAGCCATTAATCAAGTCTTTTGCTCTTAAGAAGATGGCAGAACTATTCAGGAATTGGAAGAAAGAACTCAATCGTATGTCGAAAAAATGAGACACCAGAATTCAAGGGCAAATATGAGAAGATCGAGAGATGGTGGCCGCATTTGTGGCCTACAAGACATCGGAAAAGAGTAAAAAGATGTCAGCGACAAACAAGAGAAATGCTGTGAAGAAGAAGCTTCACCATCGACGGGTCGGTGGCTACCTTGTAGCCCGCCTAAGTGGGCCAAGGGTGAGAATGATCTGCTTGATAAAGGGATCGAACCGAGACAATGAATTGGCCAGACCGTTGCGGACTTGGTTCTTGGGGCGGCAGATCCTTGGACCCTATAACAGGAAGTGCATTTGGACGGACGAACAATTGGACATACCAGTCAAGAGGTTTCAGCATTATATCGAAGCAGCGCAGCAAGGGAAGTTCGTTCGAGACAGGGAGAAGGACGAGCTCACAATGGCCCTCGGGAATCCTGAGCACTGGGCGGACACAAGGCACGCCGAGCTCCGTTTCGTGGAAGGCTGGATTTCGGACGAGGGGTTACAAAACCCATGAGAGGAGGAAGAAAGCGGAGCAGAGCCTAATGCAGCGCGCTGCGAAAGGGTAATGGGGCTAGAGGAACGAGAAGAGGAACGCGAAGCAACAGATCACAACAAACGACCTGCGAAGCTTCCCGAAGCTACCCGCCATCTCGGCGGAGAAGCAGCGTGGCTTCCACCGAGCTGCTTCAGCGAGTAGCATGCCTTGGCGGCTCCTGCCAGCTATCTCGTGGATGCTATCACGGATGCTGAAAATTGCCACCTTATGGCGCAATGGAGCAATTTGAAGGTCAAAGGCGGCTGTTGGCTCTGTTTATCCTACTAAACCCGACTCAACTTTTCACTTTGTCGGCCGATTCACGAAGGATATGCTAAGGTGATGGTCGATGAAATAACGGAGGATTTGAGGACCTCGGCTTGACCACCCTACCGGTGAAGGGAGTATCGGCTGGGTTACTCTCAAGACTCCATGCCTATGGCGGAAGGATCTCATCAACCTTCTTAGCTGGGCGCCTCCGCCTCCTCCTCCTCCTCCCGCGAGTCGGGGCACTCCGCCTCCTCCACCGCCTCCTCCTCCGGGCGAGTGGCGATCAGGGCACTCGGCGGCTCCTTCTCCGGCGCGTGGCGGCACTCCGTCTCCTTCTCCGCCTGCACCGGCGCGTCCGGGCAGCCAGCCTCCTCCTTCTCCGCCTCGTCAGCAAGGGCGGAAGAGACCCGCCGCCGCTCCGGCTGCTCCGGCGCGTCGTAGTCCTTCTCCTCCGCCTTGTAAGCAAGGAAAGAAGACATCCGCTCTGTCTGCTCTGCCGGCGTCTAGCAGTACAGCCAAAGGCGGGAGGAGATACAGATTCGGTCCTTCTCTGAAGACTCCAGAGAAGTTACCGTACGAGAGGAGCGAGGAGGAAAACGCGAAGATCGCGCAGACCGAAGTGGATGACTGGTTTCAAGGGTTGAAAGCAAAGAGACATCCACCTCCGGAGGAGAAGGTAGATCCGGTCAAAGCGAAGCGCACTCTGCTGCCTCGACAAAACCACCCAAGTCTCCGCGAAAGGCAACTATGAGCGCATTATTGGAAAGTCATTTGCGAAGCGGAGAGATCGGGAATCTGTCGATGATCAAAGGATGAAAGAACGACGAGCTGGGAAACAAATTGCCCAGCTCGGCGAACAAGCAAGCAATCGTGCCCCCGCTCAAGGTGCACTGCTAGCGACATCGTCGATCCGAGGATGGTGCCGGTTATGGCAATCCTGCAGATTACCTGCTTGACGATGTACATTATGATTTCTTGGAGGTGCAGATACAAAGATACGAATACGGAAGCCTCTCGTCAAAGATGAAAGCTCTCTAACAACGATGATGCGAAGATTGCATGATTGGTACATGAAAACCTGCAAAGAGTCGAGGGAGGAATACTTTGTATGTGAGAGTTAAAAGGAGCATGACCTCCTTGGAATTGAACTGTTGCCTATTCCATTTGAGGAGTTCTATCAGTTTTTCAATCAATTGGCCCTCGATAAAGCAACGGTCATCTGCTACTGTGCGTAAGTAGTACTACTTCTGTCATTAAGTATCTCTATATAACTCAGCTCTTTCATTGCATGTATTTATAAATATCCTCACTATATTATGCAGATTGAAGATCGCAGAAATGAAGAAAAAACAAGTGGGTGATATTGGGTTCATTAACACATATCTCATAGATGCAAATGAGGTTAAATATCGTGCCGAAGAAACCGAGGCCAACTTGCTACGATCGTTGGAAATAAATGAACACAAAATATAATACTCTTTCCTTACAACTACACGTGAGTGTTCTTGTCTTGTGGCATATTCGGTTTCCCTTATTTAGTCCAGGTTATAGTAATGTAATATTGATGAGTTATGCATGCGCGCATGAGGTTCCACTATATTCTCCTAGAGATTAAGCTTGAGCAGGAGTAGTAACTGTCTTAGACTCGAGACGAAAAGATCCCAAGGAGTATGCGGACATGACTGAAATGCTCGAGAAGTAAGTTAAATCGATCATTATCCACCATATCAGCAACTTTGTTCATTTCTGATATCAAGTAATTGTTTTCTTTGTATGACAGGGCTTGGGGAAAATTCACCAAAAAAGCTCCGGGACTACCGAAGAAGCTGCAATTTAGACACCCGAAAGTAAGTACTATATAGTAGCATATTCCACGCGCATCTCCTAGTGATTCAAGCGCTAGTTTCATCAATACCATTTAGCATGCTTGCTAATTATCAGTTTGATTGACCTCTGTTTCTTGTAAAGTGGTTGTGGCAGGAACAAGGGAATGATTTCTGTGGATACTACGTTTACGAGTCCATCCGCCACACGACCTGTGAGAGGGGCTACTCCGACAAACAATATGAAGTGCGTAAATAAAAATATTCACAATTTTATTTTATTACCATCATTTGTGTTGAGTTTCATTCATTCATATATATATATATATATATGTATTGACCCCTTTCTTAAAATTAGATGTTTCGGAAGCGGGATGAACTCCTAGCACCAGATCGCATGCGAGCAATTCAAGAGGAATTGGCGGCAATCTTTCTTGACCATGTGATCGCTGAAGACGGAGAATACTATGTGGACCACGCGTCCGTATTGTAAAAGATAATTATTGTATATATGTAGCGGTAGTGTCGGATAGATATCGAGAACTTGTTGTTGACCAATCTCGGAGAAGGAGAGGTGGTCGATATCACTTCTCTGTATGCATATATGTTCATGACGATCTTCTGTTTGCTTAATTACTAGCTAGCTAGCATGTCTAGTTAGTCCTCTCTATACGTATGTATAGTACGAAGCGTCGACCAAGCACGGACAAAAGAGAGGACACTTTTCTCTATTAATTAGCTAGCTATAGCACAATATATGAAACACCTAAATTAACCCCCAAAACCCCCAAACCCCCCTTTTCAAAAAAACAAAACCAGAGCCATAGAAATCTTTGGCGTGGATGCCTATTGGTCCCGGTTGGTGCCACCAACCGGGACCAAAGGCCCTCCTACCTAGGCTCAGGGGACAGGCCACGTGGAGGCCCATTAGTCCCGGTTCTGGATTGAACCGGGACTAAAGGGCCAGGGTATTAGTACCGACCCTTTAGTCCCGGTTCATGAACCGGGACTAAAGGCCCTCACCAACCGGGTCAACAGGCCCTTTTTCTACTAGTGTGATCATCATGATCGCTCTTATCTCGTATTTCATAGTTTAGGTAGATGATGAAATATGTGTCTACTGTGACAATGTAAGAGACATGTGATCATTAACTTGTATCGTTATTTCGAGATGATGATGAGATCGACATCATTTGTGTTCAATAATGATGATATGATGAGACTATGTTGTACCACTTCGATGATGATGATGAGACATTCCTTTTTCATATAGTTTCAGTGTATGTGTATGTTATAATTGTATAAAACCTGTAGAAATACGAATACAGCAAAAAAAAATACTAGCAGTAGCGTGGAGTTTTGGAGTAATAGCAGCGCTGCCTTACCAGTAGTGTTGGTTGTAGAGCCACGCTACTAGTATTAGCAGTAGCGATGGACAGAGGCGCGCTACTAGGTAGCAGTAGTGGTGGTTAAAACAAGCGCTACTGCTAAAAAATAGCTATAGCGTCATAGAAGTAGCGCGCCTGCCCGCGCTACTAATAGCCAAAAAAGCAGCGCTACTGGTAAGGGTTTTCTTAGTAGTGTTGAGATACGGTCTTTGCCTAGCACAAACAATCGGTTGCAACAAGGTTATTGTCAATTCAAATAATATTGAGGTTATCAGTATGACGAATGAAGGAGGGCGATCTGCAGGTCCAGCGGCAACAATCTTTGATGATTGCTATCATATCGTGTGCAGTTTCCCTTATACCTCATTTGTGCACTATCTTAGGGAGGCTAATTCTGTTGCTCATGAATTAGCAAATTTGGCTAAAGGCCCGTCTTGTAATAGTTTTTTTGTTGAGCCTCCTAGTGAGCTCATCCCTCTCTTATTAAGGCCTCCTTTGGTTTGGAGGAATCTCATAGGAATTCTAGAGGATAGGATTTTTTTAGGATTTTTTCCTTTAGAGCCGTTTGGTTCATAGGAATGGATTCCTATTCCTACATAGGATTGGTTTATATCCTCCACATTTCATAGGAAAATAAAAATGAGCCTAGACTCAATAGAAAAATTCCTTTGGTGTCAACCAAATGACATCTCGTTTTCTATTCCTACTCATAGGATTTGAGATACATGTCATCTCATTTCCTACAAAATTCCTATTCCTACGATAATCCTATCCTATGAACCAAAAGAGGCCTAAGTGATGTAACGTTGGTTGAATCGTAAATAAAGAGAGGGACATGATAAAAAAAAAGACAGTTCCTCCTACTGATTCAGTCATTAGGAGAGAATGCTGCTTCATCTGTGACATGTTTTTCTTGTTCTTGCCTCAAGGTGCGGCGAAGACTTTAAAGTGACATTTGAATTTTATGAAAAAAATATATTTCTCATTTCTTTCTTGCAGAAAAGGTAGATGAATTTGCTTTGTTGTGATCCACTCGGTGATTTGCATAAGCTAAAGGGGAACGATTTTTACATCATTATGGATTCCACACAGGTGAATTGATTTTAAATTTTGTTTTGAGAGGGAGCAGAAAGGGTAGACACAAATCCACGGCCGAAGTTTTATTTTTTTGAGTAGATATTTTCCTGGGGATTCCTTTTGAGTAAATGATAGAGTCCACAACACAGCGTGGGCTTTAAACGTCCATCCAGCCCAAGAGACCACAGCGTCAGTTTCACTTTCAACATGCCCGCACCGCAGTGTACTGCTGGCATCCCGCGTCAGTTTCAGTTTCAACACCCCCGCACCGCAGTCTACTGCTGGCACCCCACTTCAGTTTCAGTTTCAACATCCCCGCACCGCATCGCTCGATCCCGCATCGGCGACGAGAGGGCGAGATGCCGGCCAGCAGCCACCCGTCGTCGCCGGCGTCCCCGCTGGAGGACGGCAACCTGCTACGCGAGATCCTGCTCCGCCTTCCCCCCGATCCCTCCTCGCTCCCGCGCGCATCCCTCGCTTGCACGCGCTGGCGCGACCACGTCGCCGACCCGGGATTCCGCCGCCGCTTCCGCCTCCACCACCGCCGCAACCCTCCCCTCCTCGGCTTCTTCGACGGGTGCGGAAGCCTGGACTTCCTGCCGACGCTGGACGCCCCCGATCGCGTCGCTCCCGAGCGCTTCTCCTTGAAGCGCGACGAGGGCGACGGCGTTCGCAGGCCGCTCGGATGCCGCCACGGACTGATGCTCCTCTTAGTCCCGAAGCCTCTCCAGGTAATCGTGTGGGACCCCGTCATCGGCGACCAGCACCGCCTCGATGTTCCGCCAGGGCTCACGACGAATGAGTGCTATGAGAGCGTGATCAACGGGGCGGTGCTCCGCGCTGCCGCCGGAGACGCCGAGCACTTCAAGGTGGTCATGGTGGCGGCAGACGGCGACGGGGTAGAAAACCGACGAGCAGTCGCCTGCGTCTACTCGTCGGAGACCGGCGCATGGGGAGGGTTCATCACAGCACCCATTCCATACGATGCTGATGCTCATGCGAGCGGTTTGTTTTGGAGGTTTTCCACCAGCATTTACATTGATCATGCTGTGTTGGCTGGAGGTTCCCTTTACTGGCAGCTCATTGGGAATTATGAGGGGATTCTCCAGTTTGATTTGGAGAGGCAGAGGCTGGATTTAATGCCGGTGCCGGTGCCTATCTATAGCAAGGGCAACTGCTTCAAGCTTATGCCGGCCGAGGGTGGTGGTGGGATAGGATTCCTCTTCATGTCGAATTCGGACTACATTGCCCAGTTATGGAGGAGGAAGACCGATTCCGATGGTGTTGCTTCATGGGTGATTGCAAGATCTATCGAACTCGACAAGGTACTTTCGCTCAATTCAGAGAAGGAGGAGAACATGAGGATAGTAGGGTTTGCAGAGGACAACAACGTGGTACTCGTGGATATGCTGAGTGGATTCTTTATGATCCAACTCGACTCGCTGCGGTTCAAGAAGCTTCCCCGACCCAAGACGGTGTCCTCTCTTCATGATTTCTCCCTTCATGCATTCGAAAGCGTCTACACTGCTGGTACGTAATAGCTTGCTTCACACCGTACGTATATATAAGTATAAAAGAAGAAAGTTAGTTTTTGATCATTGGTTGATGGAAATACTGTTGAAGTAGTCTCGTAACAGTACTTCTTTCTTTTGCTGCTTGATGGCATCTTCACCATATATATTGTGATGATGCTTTGTGGTTCTTGGGTTCTGATGCTTGCACATGGTGGCCTTCTATGTAATAATTATGATATGGGAAAGTAGTATCCTCCGTATAACAAAGGAAGCGCGGGAAAAAACCCTGCCTATTTTGCGGGAAAGAAGGGCGCAGGAGGGTTATTAATGTTGTATGGACGAAACTAACCTCACTTATACCGTTCCCCATTTTGAAACCGCCCGCATTGAATCCCCTCCCATACAAACCCATCGTCCCTTTGTATTCCACCTAAACACGCGTCACATGATCGGCGCGTGAGAAACAGAGGCCCACTTTCCCTTCTTAATCGTCTTGCTCAGGATTAAATATGTGAAAAAAAATCCATACTGTAAAAGTTATGGTTCAAGTCAGACCTAGCAAATTGTCTTGTTCACTTTATTATATGAAATATCCATACAATAAAACAAGTCAAAGCTCTAAGTTCTGCTAGCGTGGCCCTTGTACACTTTCGCTTTGGTTTTCTCTTCTTCTCTTCGGTTTTCTTTCCTATTTGCATTTTCTTTTTGTTTTTCTGAGTTTCAGCCTTTTGCATTTTTGCACCATCTTGACGTTTCATTCTAATACACAACGAAACACATTTGGGTGAGTGTTTGAGGAAAAAAAACTGGAGACCTACTTTTGCCTACTAGTCAAGTCAGTATGTTTGCCTACGACAGTTGCCGAATTGTTTTGTTGTTTTGAAACCAGTGAAAAATAGCATGTTTACTAGTACTTAGGCTCAAGGAGAAATGACTCAGACTTCTATGGTAGGTACAATTCCAAACGAGATTTTAGTTCTTCCAGCAGAAGAGGAGAAGTGCCTCTTTTTCTTTTCTTTGTGTCTGAGCCTGTTTCATGCCGGGATACATCTCTCTCTCGTGATCACCTCTGGGATAAAAAAAAGGTGAAGGTTGAAGATAACTACATGAAAACTAGCTTGAACAGACTGAAATATCAAATAGGTAGCTTAATCTGGACACTGGAAGCTGAAAGCTAGTTCTGTTCCTCCCATTCAATATTAATATCTCTGCTGATCTTGCTACTATTCACAAATCAATAATAATAAAATTGTTTGAATTTACTAGGTAATTGTTCCTTTTATCACTTTTATTAGGACAGTCCTGATGCGGGTGAGTAGCAAGTCCATTTGTACCAGGGAAAACTAATAGATTGAGTTTATTTCATTTTGCCGGCTAAATTAATTTGAAGATCATGTAAATAGCCCCGATCACTTTTGTTGCTAGATTTATTAGTATGATTTTTTTCCGGCTAAATTTATTTGAAGATAATCTAAATCTTAACAGTCTTGATAATTTCTGTTGTAGCAAATTTTTAACTTAAATCTGTTGCTATGATTTATTAGTATGATTATATTATTTTCTAAATATGGTGTGGAGTGAGCTTAAAAGTTCAGATACCTTGTCTCTTCTGACCAGGTTATAGTTTGAGTGTGCATCTTCGTTCTTACGGTAGTAATCAGTTTATATTGACTTTATTTATGTATTCCTAATGTTGTATCAAAATTGATTCCTTTTTTGAACTAGAATTGTTTATCTAAATATATGTTGATGCTTCCTCATATCTATATGGCTTTTCATTGGAATGTCATTGGTTGTTCTACTTCTTATGCTTGCAGAAACAAGCATTGGTGGTGGACATGATGGAGCTGTTCTTTTGCACAATACATAAGATGATTGTCCGGTTAGATATGCTATGTGATGTACCGGTCGAGCAGGTAAGCTTATCGTCTGCATTATGTTGAGCTATATGAACTATTCTTAAAAGTCAAATCGCTTTGATTTTTACTGTCATTTCTGAAGTACCAAATTGCAAGAGAGGACTCTTTTAAGATTTTCTCTACAACTCTCTGCTTAGCTGTTCCCTCCTGGCCATCTTCTATCATGCTATGCCCTAGTGTGATTTGAATAAATGTTGTCCCATCTACATGCCTCATTGATAACCAGCAATACTTATGCATCTGGTTTCAAATTTCCTTTTTCCCGGTGGGCTTACATAGGTTTGCCGTTTTATGTTACTTCCAATTTTGGACCACAGTGATAGCTAGTGAAATAACAAGTGTCACTAGGTTAAATAGTATTTGGCTATTAATCTTTTTAACTGTAGTTATTGTAGTTTTATGGATGATTGTTCTAGTTTTAGGCTGTTTGGTTAACCGTTTTCTCATCATGCCACCCGGTATTCGCCAAACTTGTATACATACGTAAATGTCCATTAGCCACTAATATAATTTGGCTGGTCAAACTATAGGTAGTATGCTCTATGTGGAGTATAATTTCTTCAATTTTGTCCATTATTGATGTTCAATGCTTCATATGAAGCACATGATCAAAATGGCATGACTAGATTCACCATAAAAAAACTGATTTTATCCCTAATGCCAGTTTTTTTTGCTTTACTGGCATATTATCAATAAAGTAGTGGTGAAAGTATTGCTTTTTGCCCTAGACAGTAAAAATATAACAATCATTTTGGACCCAAAGATCCCTTGCTTGTGGCTTGTACTCTAAGATTTTTTTTTTAAATCCATTTTTTAGTGACTAGCTAGTTGTACATTTCTAAAAAGTACGCTTTAGAGCTAGAAACCTGCTATCCTACTCCATGAGCCTCTACGCACACCAGATGGAGCCAATAACTTACAATATTAGAAGTTGATAGTGTGATACTACACTACATATTGCCTTTTGACGGTGTGGATTTTGTCCTCTGTTTCAAGTGTTGACTTTGTCTAATAACGGTGTGATGGTTTGAGTCTGGAGCTTATGGCACAATTTCCACAATTGCGAAGCCAATGTTTTCTGGTCGAGTCATATAAGAATTAGGAGAATAATCCCAACAACTTTTCCTGAATGAGTAGTACAAGTTTTTTTATTTTTACTGATGATATTGCTTGCTCCACAGGAATCTGCAATTACATTCTGGTGGCGGAGATGCAAAAATGGGCTGTCAAGTGTGGTTTCTTCCATTTGTATGCTCGACACAGAGATTGATCCTCATGCACTGTTCAGCTCTGAACTCTGAAGTGAACTTTCTTGCATATGATTGTCTTCCATGTTGTACCAGCAGGGTGGGATTTGGACGTCGGATTGTGTGCATGTGTGTGTTTGTTGAATTTCTAACTGGTTCCGAGCTCATTGTTTGGAATCTTAATTCGCTTAGTTGTGGCTGATGAATGTTGAATTCCTTCAGTATGACATGTATGTTGGTATTAATGCAACTACCTGCTGCTTTATTTGCAATGTTGCGGTTCTACCGAGATTGATATCACTTGCTCATTGCATTTCTACCGAGGTTGTTTATTTTTCGGCTTGCAGACCTTATACTAGGAGTAGTATTTAGATGAGCGTTGAGTAGCTGCATGCTAATTCGAACCTACAAATAGCCTATAGCACATTAGCTCTAGTGCCATTGTGTTTCTTATCGTTCCAAGGTTAACTATTCTCTACCGACATTAGCTCAAGTACCACTTTAATGCAACTTACCGCATTATCCAGAGCTCTGCTGTCCCCGCGCTGGAGGAGGCCGCTGATGCCTACCTCATCGGCCCCTTTGATGACACGAACATCTGTGCCATCCATGCCAACAAGCGAGTCACCATCATATCCAAGGGTAACCAACTTGATTGCCGCATCTAGAGGTGTAGAGTAGAGGTGTGTTAGTTTCTCTTCTTATTAGCCTCAGCCGGTGGTAGTAAAGTTCTCGTTTGTTCCTATCTTGTGATGATCATCAATGGGAAGTTACCCAACAGATTGGGCTGAACTAAAGTATATGTACGCCATTCATGTTCATCAGATCCTAATCAATTGCTAAATAAGTCTTTGTTGATAATCCTTAAGCCCAGTCCGCCTGTCAACCTGATTCTCTACATGTCTTATCATCTCTAACAAATTCTATTAATTCACTACATGTCTTGTCGTCTCTAACAAATTCTATTGCAACCCCACAAACAAATTTCCAATGCTTGGCATGTATTCCGTTGGAAAAAAATCATTTTGAAATGAGAACTTCATAGTAAAGAAGATGTGTTCTACAGGTAGTTTGTTGATAGGAGTTCATACTGGATTCATAGAGTTCGCTTTTCTTCCTCGCAATTTCCATCACAGTGGTACTCAGTTTCTTCACGGGCGGTACACAGACGAAATATGCAGGGGTGGATGATCCAGCTGCCCGAGTACATATGAAGTTTGAGGTTGAATTATCTTGCTTTTGTACCACAATGCATCTTAGAACTATATAATATTCGGTTTGACAACAATATGAAAGCTACAAAATGCTGCATAAGAATAAGATTTTCACATGATGTGCTTTAGAGAAAATATCCAAGTGATAATCAGAGTATGGTGTGGTCAGACTACAAACCCGTAGTCTTTCTGGACAAATAATACTACCACACGTATGCACTGATAACCTCACCCCAAAAAGTACAATGTGATCTTACGCTGAAAAGGGGCAATCTGACAATCCATCTCATAGAACAGAGGGCAGCTGATCAACAGAATTTATACTCCTGTTCGGATTATGATTTACAGGCATCACCTGTGATAATCAGTACTCTTACGACACAATTTTGAACATCTCTTTGTTATAACAAAATAGATCTGGAAAAGAATTTCAGACCGTGGGATTAGGGTAGTATTGCTATGGCTTTGATTTGCCTATCCTTATCCTGATCACAGTTAACTCTTAAATTAAAAACAAAGAAAGCATCTCAAGGAAAGCAAAGAAGAATATTTACACATTAGCAAAAAGTACATGAGCTTCTCCCAACATTCATTACTCCAAACTAGGATTCTAAATATTTAACTTCGAACCAGAGAGAAATTAAACAAAAACACACATAATGAGACGTCATGGAACATAAGCAGAACTCTGGCATCTGAGATCTCACCGCCTGAAGCAGCATGGGAGATAATCATACGCATGCACACATAAATAATTCATGACGTCAGTCTCAGGACCAATTGACAAGTGAGCTCGTCGCAACAAACTCGAAATGTGTAGTCAAATAAATAAACCACAAGCTGAGTACTAATTTGTAGAACCAAGGCAATATGTCGTCAATCTTCTCGCCAGTTGATGAAATTGGATAAACACGGGAGTTACAGTTCCACGTCGAGCATACAAAATGAAAGAACCTACACCCAGCAACTCATTTCTGTCTCCCAGCCATTAGAATGTCGCCCTAGATACCTGCAAAGCAAACAAGATCATCAGTCAAGCAATCTATTCATTCAGGAAAAGCTGTTGGAGTTACTCTCATAACTTCTGTGTGACTCAAATCAGGAAACGTTAGCTTCACCACTGTGGAAATTATGCCAAAAGCTCCAAAGCTGAATCACCTCAGCATTATTAGACAAAACGAACATGTGAAACAGATAAAGCACACCTTCAACCTCTAATATTAGCAGTTCTTGGCTACACCTGATCTAAGTAGAGGCTAAAAGACAGTGGGCACATGAGGGGGTCATGAAGTAGCTAGATAGTCACTAACAAATCAAATTTCATAAATCCATGCAGTAGGGGATCATGCATCATCTTATTAATCCATACTTCCTTTGGTTGAAAAGGACTGATACATTTTTACTCTGCGTGTCATCAAATTAATACTTTCACCACTACTTGATAATATGGAAGTAAAAGTATAAAATGTTATCGGTGATGTGAAATCAGTTCTTATGACGAATCTAGTCATGCCATCTTGATCATATATGTGCCCGTTGTGAAGTATTACACATTCACGTTGGCCAAAATTGAAGAGATTAGAATGGACATAAATAATAGCTAAATAATGGTTGGACCAAACAAATTGTACTAGTTAATGGCTAATGCCTAGTTGCATATATTTGCAAGTTAGACAGACAGTGAGTGATATGCTGAGAATATGTTTGACCAAACAGCCTAACACTAGAATAATCATCTACAATAACTGCAAGAAAGACGATAAATAGCGGTATAAGATATAGTCTAGGAATACTATGCAAGGATTCGCTGGCCTCATCACGCGGTCAGATGCCTGCTCACGGGAGAAGTCGCGGTTGTTTGAGCAGCAAGAACATCATAGCCCCTAGGAGGACTAATAGGTCTCGATGGAGGCACACATGGTCAGGATGATGAATAAACAGTGACATGACACTAGTAGAAAAGAGGGCTTTGGTTCAGGCCGGGTCAGCCCATTAGTCCCGGTTCGTGAGCCCAGGGGGCCGGCCGGGCCACATGGGCCATTGGTCCCGGTTCGTATGGACCTTTTGGTCCCGGTTGGTGGAACGAACCGGGACCAATGGGCCTGGCTCCTGGCCCACCACTATTGGTCCCGGTTGGTGGCTTGAACCGGGACAACAGGCTGCCCTTTAGTCCCGGTTCGTGCCACTAACCGGGACCATTGAGGTGCCTATATATACCCCTCGCCCGCGAGCAGAGCACTCTAGTGCTATGTTTTTCTCTGGCCGGCGAGGGGAGGGCTTTGTGGTGCTCTAGCTCACCTCCTAGGCACATGAGGTGTTCGATGAAATGGCCGAGCACACTAGTTAAGCTTTCTCCTCTCGAAGCACAACCTCCGAACTCTATTTTTCCCGAGATTTGTCTAGGTTTATATTAGCGGCCCGTCACGCCCCGTCCCCGTCTTCACTGTCGTTGATCGTCCGCGCCGATCTCGTCGCCGGCACCACCGTGGTGAGCCTCTTGTTCTTATCTTCTTTCTGAAAGAAAAAAATTCTTGCTTTAGATAGATACTTGTCTAATTTTCTTACTATTTTATTGCTTGTTATTATATAATGCGATGGTTTTGGTATCCGCCCCCGTCGGCCTCATCCTGTCTATGATTCGAATGTGGTATATATTATCTTTATAACTATTGGTCCATTTATTGTTTATGAAAATTATGCCGACCAACGTGACATAGATTTTATTTATCTAGGAGGTATGTGAACCGGAAATTCCAACCGACCCTATTGTCGAGAGGTTAAATTTAGTTGAAGAAGAAAACAATTTCTTGAAGGAAAAAATAAAAAAAATTGAGGAGGAGAAGATGATATTGGAGTTGCATGTTGCGGATGTCGTCGATGATCACAAGATCAAGATGGATGCAATGCGCTTGAAGATTAGAAAGATTAGAAAATATGTCATTCATACCGAGGCTTGGTATCATTATGCCGTTGGATCAATTGTTACCTTGGTTGCGATTATGATCGCATTTGTTTTCGCATTGAAATGTTTTACATAGTTTCAATGTATGGTTTAATTTATTAAGATGCTCTGGAGAGCTTTATGTTGTTAGATGAGAACTATGAATGTACTTTGGTTTTAATGTGATGATGAACTTCTATTAATTTGGTCACTTAATTATCTATTCATGATGTTCTGTAATGGTTTTTGACACACTTAATTATATATAATGCACGCAGATGAATCGGCAATGGATGTACGGTGACAGACACACCTCCGAGTACATTAAGGGCGTGCATGATTTTCTCGAAGTGGCTGAGGCAAACAAGCAGAACGGTTTTATGTGTTGTCCATGCCCTAAATGTGGGAATACGAAGTCTTACTCTGACCGGAAAATCCTTCATACCCACCTGCTTTACAATGGTTTCATGCCACACTATAATGTTTGGACGAGGCACGGAGAAATAGGGGTTATGATGGAATATGGCGAAGAAGAAGAGGACGATGACAACTATGTGCCCCCTGAATACGGTGGTGCTGCAACGGGGGAAGCTGCTGAAGATCAAGAGGAACCAGATGATGTGCCCAATGATGCTGCAACAGGGGAAGATGCTAAAGATCAAGAGGAACCAGACGATGTGCCCAATGATGATGATCTCCGCCGGGTCATTGTCTATGCAAGGACGCAATGCGAAAGTCAAAAGGAGAAGCTGAAGTTCGATCGCATGTTAGAGGATCACAAAAAAGGGTTGTACCCCAATTGCGAAGATGGCAACACAAAGCTTGGTACCGTACTGGAATTGCTGCAGTGGAAGGCAGAGAATGATGTGTCTGACAAAGGATTTGAGAAGCTACTGAAAATATTGAAGAAGAAGCTTCCAAAGGATAACGAATTGCACGACAGTACATACGCAGCAAAGAAGGTCGTATGCCCTCTAGGATTGAAGGTGCAGAAGATACATGCATGCCCTAATGACTGCATCCTCTACCGCGGTGCGTGCAAGGATCTGAACGCATGCCCGGTATGCGGTGCATTACGGTATAAGATCAGACGAGATGACCCTGGTGATGTTGACGGCGAGCCCCCCAGGAAGAGGGTTCCTGCGAAGGTGATGTGGTATGCTCCTATAATACCACAGTTGAAACGACTGTTCAGAAACGGAGAGCATGCCAAGTTGATGCGATGGCACAGTGAGGACCGTAAGAAAGACGGGAAGTTGAAAGCATCCGCTGACGGGTCGCAGTGGAGAAAAATCGAGAGAAAGTACTGGGATGAGTTTGCAAGTGACCGAAGGAACATATGGTTTGCTTTAAGCGCAGATGGCATTAATCCTTTTGGAGAGCAGAGCAGTAATCACAGCACCTGGCCCGTGACTCTATGTATGTATAACCTTCCTCCTTGGATGTGCATGAAGCGAAAGTTCATTATGATGCCAGTTCTCATCCAAGGCCCTAAGCAACCCGGCAACGACATTGATGTGTACCTAAGGCCATTAGTTGAAGAACTTTTATAGCTGTGGAATGGAAACGGTGTACGTACGTGGGATGAGCACAAACAGGAGGAATTTGACCTAAAGGTGTTACTGTTCGTGACCATCAACGATTGGCCCGCTCTCAGTAACCTTTCAGGACAGAAAAACAAGGGATACCACGCATGCACGCACTGTTTAGATGACACTGAAAGTATATACCTGGACAAATGCAGGAAGAATGTGTACCTGGACCATCGTCGATTTCTTCCGACCAACCATCAATGTCGAAAGAAAGGCAAGCATTTCAAAGGCGAGGCAGATCACCGGAAGAAGCCCGCCATGTGTACCGGCGATCACATACTTTCTATGGTCAATGATTTACACGTAATCTTTGGAAAAGGGTCCCGGCGGACTAGCTGTTCCGAATGACGCTGAGGGACACGCACCCATGTGGAAGAAGAAATCTATATTTTGGGACCTACCCTACTGGAAAGACCTAGAGGTCTACTCTTCAATCGACGTGATGCACGTGACGAAGAACCTTTGCGTGAACCTTCTAGGCTTCTTGTGCGTGTATGGGAAGACAAAAGATACACCTGAGGCACGGGAGGACCTGCAACGCTTGCACGAAAAAGACGGCATGCCTCCGAAGCAGTATGAAGGTCCTGCCAGCTACGCTCTTACGAAAGAAGAGAAAGAAATCTTCTTTGAATGCCTGCTCAGTATGAAGGTCCCGACTAGCTTCTCGTCGAATATAATGGGAATAATAAATATGCCAGAGAAAAAGTTCCAGAACCTAAAGTCTCATGACTGCCACGTGATTATGACGCAACTTCTTCCGGTTACATTGAGGGGGCTTCTACCGGAAAATGTTCGATTAGCCATTGTGAAGCTATGTGCATTCCTCAATGCAATATCTCAGAAGGTGATCGATCCACAAATCGTACCAAGGCTAAGGAGTGATGTGGCACAATGTCTTGTCAGTTTCGAACTGGTGTTCCCACCATCCTTCTTCAATATCATGACACACGTCCTAGTTCATCTAGTCGACGAGATTGTCATTCTGGGGCCCGTATTTCTACACAATATGTTCCCCTTTGATAGGTTCATGGGATTCCTAAGGAAATATGTCCGTAACCGCGCTAGGCCAGAAGGAAGCATCTTCATGGGCCATCAAACAGAGGATGTCATTGGGTTTTGTGTTAACTTCATTCCTGGCCTTAAGAAGATAGGTCTCCCTAAATCACGGTATGAGGGGAGACTGACTGGAAAAGGCATGCTTGGAGGGGACTCAATAATATGCAGGGACGGATATTCTTGGTCTCAAGCACACTACCCAGTTCTACAGAACTCTACCTTGGTGACCCCGTATGTCGATGAACACAAGAATAGTCTGCTCTCTAGACACCCGAAGCAGTGCAACGACTGGATTACATGTGAACACATCAGAACTTTCAGCTGTTGGTTGGAAACACGTCTCAGAGGTGACAAGACTGTTTGTGATGAGCTATACTTGTTGTCCAAGGGACCATCTTCGACTGTATTGACTTACAAAGGATACGAGATAAATGGGAATACATTTTACACGATCGCCCAAGATCAAAAGAGCACCAACCAAAACAGCGGTGTCCGCTTTGATGCAGCAACCGAGAGGGGAAAGGACACATATTATGGTTACATAGTGGACATATGGGAACTTGACTACGGACATGATTTTAAGGTCCCTTTGTTTAAGTGCAAATGGGTCAATCTGTCAGGAGGTGGGGTACAAGTAGACACACAGTACGGAATGACAACAGTGGATCTGAAAAATGTTGGGTACACTGACGAACCGTTCGTCCTAGCCAATGATGTGGCACAGGTTATCTATGTGAAGGACATGTCTACCAAACCGAGAAAAAAAAAGATAAGGAAGCGAATACATCATACGATGAGCCAAAACGCCACATAGTTCTTTCAGGAAAAAAGGACATCATGAGAGTGGAGGGCAAGACAGACATCTCTGAAGGTTATGAAAAGTTTCATGAAATTCCTCCCTTCAAAGTCAAGGCTGACCCAAGCATCCTGATAAACGATGAAGATTATCCATGGTTACGGCGCAATAAGCAAATGACACAAGCGAAGAAAAAGTGAAGACTTTCTCCCGCAACTATTATGATGATACCATGCCAACTTTATAACAGACGAGTATGATACCATTGTCCGTTTTGTACATGCACATGCTATGTGGGTGAAATTATGATACCATGCCAACTTTCAACTTTTTCAGAGTTCATTTGAAATGTTTTAATGTCTTATGGTTCGGCCCTCGTAATACCATTAATCCCGGTTCGCTCCTTGTCAACTATGTTCTCACCAAGAACACTCAAGAGGGCAGCCACGTGGGCCATTGGTCCCGGTTAAATGCAGACCTTTTGGTCCCGGTTCCACGCATGAACCGGGACCAATGCGCCTCGCCCCTGGCCCATGACCATTAGTCCCGGTTTGTGCCACAAACCGGGACTAAAGGGTTGGTCCTCGTTGTGGTCAGAGTTTAGTGCCACCTCGCCAACCGAAGGGCGCTCACACCAGTTTATAAGCCCCTCCCTCTCTGCCTTGTTGAGCTCCTCTCAAAGTGAAAATAGATGCCCTTATACAGGGAATTTGACCTAAATTCATACTGAATTTCTCTGAAATACATAGAAATTTATTATGAATTTAGGTTGAATTTTCTCTATAGACGCATCTATGCTCATTTTTTTTAGTAAAGTTAATCACAAACTTGTGATTTACACAAATTTCAAAGAATTCAAATTTTAACTATTCAAAGTTGAAAACTAATGGCACTAACAGAAAGTTTATAATTTTTGTAAAACTAATGGCACTAACAGAAAGTTTAAAATTTTGTGACCTAAAAGAAAAATAATTAAAAATAAGCTTTAATAAAATAAATAAAAATAGCAACAATAAGTATTTTGTTGTAAGTAGAAACAAAATAAAATAAATAAAGCAACAAAGAAAACAAAAAACAAAATATTTTTCTAAAACTAATGGCACTAATGAAGGTTTATAATTTTGCTGACGAAAAGCAAAAAAAATTAAAAAAAAGCAAAAAAGAAAATAAATAATGCAAAAACAAAACAAAAAACTGGAAAAAAACTTTGAATTTTAAACACAGTAATATTAAACACAGTAATTTTAACTATTCAAATTTGAAAACTAATGGCACTAACAGAAAGTTTATATTTTTTGTGACCTAAAAGAAAAATAATTAAAAATAAACTTTAATAAAATAAATAAAAATAGCAACAATAAGTATCTTTTTGTAAGTAGAAGCAAAATAAAACAAATAAAGCAGCAAAGAAAACAAAAAATCAAAAAAGTTGCCACCTACTGGGCCCCCAAGGCCTGAATACGACTAGAAACCTACCATGGGCCAGGATTCAGGCCCGCAGGAGGCCCAGTAGGCCCACAGACACACAACGTACGGTTAGGCCCGAAAGCCAACAATTGAGAGGAGCTCGAGAGGGTGGGCGCAGCAGCGCTTATAAACCACTCTCGAGCTCTCTCAGCTAGCGGGGTGGCACTAAACTTTTCACGCGATGCAGCGCAAGGCCTTTGGTCCCGGTTGGTGCCACCAACCGGGACTAAAGGGATGCATTGGTACCGGTTTGTGGCATCAACCGGGACCAATGCCACCCTCTAGTCCCAGTTGGTGCTACCAACCGGGACCAAAGGCCGCCGCTTCCCACCCTTTGGGCTGCTGAAAAGAGGCCTTTGGTCCCGGTTGGTGGCACCAACCGGGACTAAAGGGTGGCATTGGTCCCGGTTGATGCCACGAACCGGTGCCAAAGCCTTTTCTATATAACCAAACACATAGGAAATTTCCCCCACCCACCATTCTTCTCTCGAACACCGCCAGGCTGGTGCTGCTCCTCGACGCCGGCCCCTGCCCCGACGTCACCGTCGCCTCCCTGAGCCGCCCGAGGTCGCCGTCGCCGCCCCTTCATGATCGCCCGTGCCCTCGCCCGACGCCGCCGTCGCCCAGCCCAGCCCAGACGCGTCGCGTGCCCGGCTCGCCCGTCGTCGTCGTCGCCCTGCCCCGCCCTTCCTCGAGGCCGTCGCCCCTGCCCCGTCACCGTCCTCGCTGCCGAAGGCCCGCCCCCTGCCCCGTCGTCGTCCTCGCCGCCGAACCCGCGCCCCTGCCCTCCTCACCTTGGTCCGGCCGGCGCCCCTCCCCTGTCCTTGTTTTTTTTCATATATTATATGCTTGTTTTTTTTCAGATTATATATATATGTATATATGTGAGTATATGTATTGTGTATATATGATATACGCCTTCTTTTCAGATTTTTTGTTCATATATATGATAATTTGTATTTTGCTTTTTTAGAAAAATGTATATATGTTTGTATATTCTCTGTGTATATATGTTCATATATGCAAAAGTTAGATTTGTATATTTAGAAAAGGATTATCTATATATGTTCTCTGATTTAGTACATTTTAGGTTAGTTTCATTTTTAGAAAAGTTTTATATATTTAGGAGAGGAAAAAGAAAAATAAGAAGAGGAAAAAGGAGAAGAAGAGGAGAGGAAGAAAAGTAAGAGGAGAAGAAGAGGAGAGGAAGAAAAGGAAGAGGAGAAGAAGAAAGGAATAGAGGAGAAGAAGAAAAAATAGACTCCTCTATTCCTTTCTTCTACTCCTCTTTTTTTTCTTCTTTTTTTTCTTCCATCTTCTCCTCTGTTCCTTTCTTCTTCTCCTCTTTTTATTTCTTCTTCGTTTTCTTATGTTTTATCGGGTATGTCGTCGTCGATATTCCCCTCCCGATAACTTCAACACGAGGGGGGGTCGATATACCCCCTCCCCGTTAATATTATTTTCCCATGTACGTATGTCGTCGTTGTCGATATTACCCTCTCCCGGATAACTTCAACATGAGGTGCGGTCGATATATATACCCCCTGTCGACTGTGATAACTTATACCGCGGGAGCACCCCCCGACCCTCTCGCTCGACCAAAACTCTCGAGGACACCCAAACCCTAGAAAAAACAATGTTGGTCTCCTACCCCCTCCCACCGCGCCCCTACCCGACAAACTCTCTCGAGGCCACCCCAAATACTTGAAGCGTTGTCGGGGCCACCCCAAACCCTAGAGAAGCAGTGTCGAGGCCACTAATTAATATGATTCCTTAATGTGATTAGCTAGCTAGTTCTACGTTTGCCACTAATATATCCATCTGTCATGTTTGAATAATAATTGCCATGTTGTAAATATTTGTAGAAACTATGGACACCCCCCGAGACGAAGCAACAGAAGCGGTGTTGGGGGACATAATCGCACAAGGAAGTGATGCCGTCTTCTCGTTTCTCAACGACACCGATGGTCTGGAAGGACAGGGTGAAGAAGCAGGCTATGATTATGATGGCTCCTTTGACCCAATGCCGATGGAAGAAGGTGACCGTGAGGACGGCTCCGGTGACCCAATGATAGTGCAAGAAGGAGACCGTGATGACGGCTCCGGTGACCGAACCGAGTCCGGACAGGTATATATATTAGTTAAGGCTGTGCTGACTAGATAATTGATGCATTCATTGTTTTGGTATGTACACATATTAATTAACTCTCGTCTTTCTTCTTTTTTCTAGCCCTCCGGATCGAGCACAACTTCGGTAAAGAGACGAGGCCCGAAGAAAAAGTTGAGCTCGGATGAAAGGTTTGAGATCACAGCAATCGCGCGCGACGGCCAAGCGATTGAGCCCATCCGGACAAAAGATGCATTTTCTGCTTAGTGTGGGGTTCTTGTTAGGGACAAGAACCCGATCAGCATCCACCAATGGTATAAGCCTAAGAACGAAGACCCTAAGGTGTCTTATGTCAATGATATGCAGAAAGATGATCTTTGGACTGAGCTGAAGTCAAATTTCACCCTGCCACCAGAAGAGGATCCGGAGAAGCCAGTTAAAGAGCAATTAATCAAGTCTTTTGCTCTTAAGAAGATGGCAGACCTATTCAGGAGGTGGAAGAATGAGCTGAAAAAGTTTGTCGATAAAGAAGAGACACCAGAATTCATCGGCAAATATGAGAAGATCAGAGATCACTGGCCCGCATTTGTGGCCCACAAGACATCGGAAAAGAGTAAGAAGATGTCGGCGACAAACAAGCAAAATGCTGCGAAGAAGAAGCTTCACCATGGCACGGGGTCAGGTGGCTACCTCAAAGCGCGGCCTAAGTGGGCCAAGGCTGAGAATGATCTGCTTGATAAAGGGATCGAACCAGAGACAATGAACTGGCCAGACCGTTGCCGGACTTGGTTCTTCGGGGCTGGCGGAACCTTGGACCCTGTATCAGGGAAGTGCCTTTGGACGGACGAGCAACTGAAAATACCAGTCAAGAGGCTTCAGCACTATATCGATGCAGCGCAGCAAGGGACGTTCGTTCCAGACAGAGAGAACGACGAGCTCACAATGGCCCTCGGGAATCCTGAGCACCCTGGACGGACACGAGGCACGCCAGGCTCCGTTCCGTGGAAGGCTGGTTTTCCGGACGCAGGCGGTTACAAATGCCAGGAGAGGAGTAAGAAAGTGCAGCAGACCGAACTGCAGGCACTGCACGCAGGATACAAGCGATAGAGGAACGAGAAGCAAATCGCAGCAAATGAACTGCCGAAGCTTCCTCCGAAGTTACCCCACCATCTCAGCGGAGAAGCAGCGTGGCTTCCATTGATCTGCTTCAGCCGGAGCATGTCTTGACGGCTCCTGCTAGCTACCCCGTGGATGCTATCACGGAGTCTCAAAATTGCCACCTCATGACGCAATGGCAGAACTTAAAAGTCAAGGCGGTTGTCGGCTCTGTTCGACCTTCTGAACCCGGCGCAACTTTTCACTGTCGTCCGATTCCAGAAGGATATGCTAGGGTGACAGTGGACGAAATAACGGAGGGATTTGAGGACCTCCAGCTTGACCACCCTACCGGTGAAGGGGAGACTCGGCTGGGTTCTGCTCTGAAGACTCCATGCCTATGGCGGAAGGAGTTCATCAACCTTCCGAACTGGACGCCTCCGCCTCCTCCTCCTCCGCCGGCGAGTCAGGGCACTTCGCCTCCTCCACCGCCTCCTCCTCCGGCGAGTGACGATCAGGGCACTCAACCTCCTTCTCCGGCGCGTGGCGGCACTCCGCCTGCGCCGGCGCGCCCGAGCAGCTAGCAGCCTCCTCCTCCTCTGCCTGCGCCGGCGCGCCCGAGCAGCTAGCAGCCTCCTCCTTCTCCGCCTCGCCAGCAAAGGCGGAAGAGACCCGCCGCCGCCCCGGCTGCTCCGGCGCGTCGTAGTCCTTCTCCTCCGCCTCGTAAGCAAGCACGAAAGAAGACAGCTGCAGCCGCTCTGTCTGCTCCGGCGTCTAGCAGTACAGCCAGAGGCGGGAGGCAATATAGATACGGTCCACCTCTCAAGCCTCTAGAGAAGTTACCGTACGAGAGGACCGAGGAGGAAAACGCGAAGATCGTGCGGATGAAGTGAAGGACTTCTTTGAAGGGTTTAAAGCAAAGAGACATCCACCTCCGGAGGAGAAGGTAGATCCAGTGAAAGCAAAGCGCACTATCGATGCCTTGAGAAAACCACCAAAGTCTCCGCCGAAAACCAACTATGAGCGCATTACTGAAAAGGTATATCTCGAAGCGGAGCGGTCGGGAAGTACTGTCAGTGATCAAAGGTTAAAAGAACGAGCAGCTAGGAAAAAAATTGCCCAGCTCGGCGAACAAGCAAAGCAATCATGCCCCCCGCTCAATGTGTCTAGCGACATCGTCGCTAATGCTCCGGGGACGGTGCCCGGTTATAGCAATCTGGGAGATTACCTGCCTGACGATGTAAATTTTGATTTCTTGGAGGTGGTCGAACGCAGATATGAGTACCGGAAGCCTCTCGTCAAAGATGAAAAATCTCTAACAACGATGATGCGAAGATTCCATAATTGGTACATGAAAACCTGCAGAGAGTCTGGGGGACGAATACTTTGTATCTGAGAATTAAAGAGGAGCACGACCTCGTTGGAACTGATCTGTTGCCTGTTCCATTTGAGGAGTACTTCGAATTGTTCAATCAAAAGGCCCTCGATAAATTAACGGTCATTTGCTACTGTCTGTAAGTACTATTTCTGTCATTAAGTCTCTATATATAGCTCAGCTCTTTCATTGCATGTATTTATAATTAATTATCCTCACTATATTATGCAGATTGAAGATGGTCGAGTGCAGAAAACAAGAAATGTATGATATTGGGTTCATTAACACAAATATCATAGATAAATTTCTGGTTACAAAGGACGTCGAAGAGGCCGAGGCCTACTTGCTACAATCGTTGATCAAAAATCAAAACAAAGATTTAATACTCTTTCCTTACAACTTCGAGTGAGTGTTACTGTCGTGTGCATATTCGGTTTCCCTTATTACTCGAGCGAGGTTATAGTAATGTAATTGATGAGTTATGCATGCGTGTGCAGCTTTCACTATGTTTTTCTGGTGATTAAGCTTGAGCGGGGACTAGTAACCGTCTTAGACTCGAGACGAAAAGATCCCGAAACGTATGCGGACATGACTAAAATGCTCAACAAGTAAGTTCAATCGATCATTATCGCACCATATCGGCAACTTTTTGTTCATTTCCTGATATCTCAAGTAATAATAATTATTTTCTTTGTCTTGCAGGGTTTGAAAACAGTTCACCGCAGAACCTCCGGGACTGCTGAAGGAGCTGCGATATACATACCCGAAAGTAAGTACTACTAGCTAGCTAGTTGCGCGCATCTCCCGTTGATTCTATAGCTATACTTTCATCAATGCCATTTATAATGCTTCATTATCAGCTTGATTGACCTCTATTTTCCGTAAAGTGCTTGTGGCAGGAACAAGGAAATAATTACTGTGGATACTACATGTGCAAGTTCATCTACAACGCGACTTTGAAAAATAAGCGGGGCTACTCTAAAAGATAATATGAAGTGCGTAAGCAATAATATTCACAATTTCATTTTATTACACCATCATTTCTGTTGAGTTTCATTCATATATATGTATTAACCCCCTTCTTCAAATTAGACGTGGCAGATGCGGAATGAACTCCTACCACAAGATCGCATTAAAGCAATTCAAGAGGAATTGGCGGGATTCTTTCTTGACCACATCATCAATAAAGCCGGAGAATACCATGTGGAAGTTGATTTCAAATGCTAGGGGATTGTAAGAGATCTTACATATTGTATATGTATGTAGCCAGTAGCGTCGGATAGATAATACGAAAACTTGTTGTTCGACCAATCTATCAAAGAAGGAAAGGTCGATCGATCACTTCTCTCGGTATGCATGACGAACTTCTGTACTTAATGGTTTCCTTCATTTTCTTACTAGCTGTTAAGGGCCTCTCTATGTATAGTACGTAGCGTCGACCAAGCACGGACATAAGAGATGACACTTCTCTCTATTAATTAGCTAGCTATCACAATATATGAAACACCTAAATTAACCCCCCAAAACTCCCAAACCACCCCCCCCCCCTCTTTCAAAAAAAAAAAAACCCCAGCCCCTGAAATGCTGACGCGTGGATGCTTTTTGGGCACCAACCGGGATCAAAGGCCCTCCTCCCTGGGCTCAGCGCACCGGCCACGTGGAGGCCCATCTGTTCCGGTTTGTGTTAGAACCGGGATTAAAGGTCTAGAGCATTAGTAGCGACCCTTTAATCCCGGTTCAAGAACCGGAATAAAAGGCCCTAAGCAACCGGGACGAATGGGGTTTTTCTACTAGTGTGAATAGCACGACTGCTAGTGCCCATTCCGGGTGCCGATGACGCTCAAACACTCAGGGCAGTGCTAGTGTTTGTACTATGGCATAATGGGAGACATAATGTGTAGATGTGTAACTATGTTGACGCGTCCTGGTCCTTCTGAAGAAAGAACGGAGAGGCATGGCAGATTTGAGCTGCGGCAAGTATTCAAAGCGATTCAATAGCGGTGCTAGTTTCCCTCGCCAAAAAAAAAAATGACCGTGCTAGCTTAGATGTGATAGAATCACGTATGCTTGCTTAGCCAGATCACAACATCCATGCACAACACCGTATCTGGTGGCTCTAATTGAGATATGTGGGTTAAGTAAGCTTCGAATTGGGTTAAGCGAGCATACCGAGACATAAAAACTCGTACGGCACAGGCTGCCGCTTAAGCTCGTACGAGGGGTAGGCCGTGCGCACATCCCACCGTGCATCCTTGCACTCTGACCTACCCTTATGATATGATGATACAACCGAGGCTTCCATATTTCGTAACTCCCTACATAACGATACTACGATGCAATTAATATAAGATATCAATGAACAAAAAATGGGAGAGTAACCTCGAAACCCTAAGCACACGACACAAGGACATTCCAAGGAAAATTCAAATAGAAGCAAGGACACATCAACAAGATACTTAGACAACACAACTATAATTTGAGGAAAACCCCGCTATCTTTTCCCCTAGGGTTTCCCTCGCCGTCGAAGTCCACATCAAATCTACTAATCCCCCGGCTCCTCGCCAGCAGCTGGTAGCAGCACAGAGATCCTACGAGGGTGCGTCCAACCATGATGGAGCCTGCAAGCGATGGGATCGGGGGTGTCCCCGAGGAAGGACAAACGGGGGTGGAGAAGCGGGATGGCGTGGAAGTTGGGGTTGGCCATGCCTCGGCCGATCTGCCAGGATCAGATGTGCCAGGAGGAAGTGGGACGGCGTGGATGGAGGAGGCGGATATGGAGGATGACGAGGAAGAGGATTGGGATCGCTATGGACCTGAACCGAACATTGATGATGCGTTTGAGGGTTTGAACTTGCACGGAGAGGAAGCGGAAGATCTGGACCTGTCTGGTGAGGTGGATGATTTGATCAAGGATGTACGATGGCTAGCCCTTTTTAGGGTTCATACGCTGCGCCCGTTCAGCCATGCTGCTCTACTCAACTCCATGAGAAACGCATGGGCGTGTGCGCAGGGCGTCACTTTTAATATCAAAGGACCGAATTTGTTCTTGGCCCAGTGCCACTGTCTAGGTGATTGGAAGAGGGTAATGGAAGGGGGCCGTGGCAGTTTCGGCGTGATCCTGTTGTGCTAGTGGAATAGGATGGCTTTACCAATGTTACAGAATACGCCCTAGACATGTACCCGCTTTGGGCAAGAATTAAGGGTTTGCCGGATGGACTAACTAGGAAGAAGGAGCTCGCGGAGAAGGTGGCTAAGAAGGTAGGAGAGCCTCTTTTCACAGTGATCGTGAACGAAGGGAAGATAAATCCTTCGAGCTACTTGAGAGTTAGAGTTTTTGTAAATGTCAATTCTCCTTTGGTTAGATTTGTGCCCATTACATTGAAGGAGAAGAAGAAATATCCAGTATTTTATGAAAAGCTCCCGGATTTCTGCTATTACTGTGGATGTATGGGGCATGTGGTTGAAGAGTGCGGAGATGGCACACATGACATAAGTACTTGTGAATGGGGTGAGTACCTCCACTGGATAAATGAGCATGTTGGCAATGTACCCACAGTGGGCCGGGGTGATTGGGGTTCTGCTGGAAGAGGGGGTAGCACCTTTGGTAATGGGCAGCATGGGGGTGGAGTTGGTGCAAGGGGACGAGGAGCAAGAGGAAAAAATACTTCAACAAGGGACTACAAGGGGGGGATGTGGATACTGGAATGGATATACCAGGAAGGAATCATCTCAGTTCAATGGACATAATAAGAGATGATAGGAGCGCTCGGAAGAGATTGATTCGATACGATGGCACTATTAATGTGCGCGGACAACCTGTACCCAATCTTGCTGGGAAGGTTGCAGGTACAGTTTTGCTGATTGAGAAAGGGGAAGTAGCTGAAAATAGTGCTAGATTGGAACCGAGTACGACCCCTGGAAAAATACCTATTGTGAAGCGTAGGAAGCAAGGTGATGTTGATGCAGTTTCTGGTTCAGCTATGACAGCCGAGGCGGCCTCCGAGATGGAGGACCACCGGTCCCAATGAATCTCTTTAACTGGAACTGCCGGGAAGGGGGGAATACCCGGATAGTTCGTGAAGTGGCGACTTTTATTAGGTCGCATTCCCCCGTGTTGGTGTTTTTGTGTGAAAGTAGACTTCCCAAAGAGAAAATAAAAAAACATCGATCAAGGTTTGGATTGAAAGGTTTTGAGGGTGTGGATAGTAATGGCAACAGCGGAGGTTTGGCGTTGTATTGGCATGAATCGGTTATGGTTAATGTTGTGTTTTCAAATCAAAGGTGCATAGATGCATATGTTAAGCTAGGGACAGAGGAAGATACATGGCGATTAACTTGTGTGTATGGAGAACCAAGAGTAGAAGATAGACACAATATGTGGACACTCCTTAACAATATGAGCGCTCAATCTGATCTGCCGTGGCTCGTAGTTGGAGATTTCAATGAATGTATGTGGGACTTTGAGCACTTCTCATCGATGCCTAGGCCTCAGAGGCAGATGCAAGCTTTTCGTGACTCCTTGGAGATTTGTGACCTTACTGACTTGGGTTTTTCTGGAGTCCCACACACGTTTGATAACAAAAGGAGTGGCAATGGTAATGTCAAAGTTCGCCTAGATAGGGCGGTGGCTACCCCGTCCTGGCGCAACATGTTCGAGCAGCCGTCAGTTCGACACCTGATTTCACCGGTGTCAGATCATGTGGCCTTGCATGTAAGCTGTGATAAGTTTGTGGACATGCATGTTAAAAAGAAATTGAGGCAATATGAAGTAATGTGGGAAAGGGAGCCGACGCTCCAAGATCTAATCACGCGTGCTTGGGCGGATGCAGGACAGAAAAGGTGCATGGGTGATGTACATGCGGCCCTTAGAGCCATGATGCATAAGCTCTACGCATGGAGTAATGATAAATTTGGCAGCGTGACTAAAGAAATAGAGAAGACAAGAACACAGCTTGAGGAGTTAATGCTTATGAATGCGGATAGATGTGAGATCCGTCGAGTGACTGATAAGTTGAATGAACTATTGTACAGAGATGAGATGATGTGGTTGCAGCGGTCTCGAGTGGATTGGTTGAAAGAAGGCGATCGCAATACAAAGTTTTTCCATGCAAGAGCTATTTGGAGAGCTAGAAGGAACAGGATTAAGAAGCTAGTTGATGAACATGGTGCTATTCACACGGAGGTCAGAGAGATGGGAGCTGCAGCCTCTGCTTATTTTGAAAATATCTTCAAGGCTGACCCCTCACTTGATCCTTCTCCCGTCACAAACCTGTTCGGCTCTATGGTTACCGACGAGATGAATAACAATTTATGTGCAGATTTTACTGAGCGGAGATCGCCGATGCCCTGTTTCAGATCGGTCCCTTGAAGGCGCCGGGACCCGATGGCTTTCCCGCGCGGTTCTTCCAGAGAAATTGGGCGACTATGAAGGAGAGTGTAGTTGCTGCGGTAAAGGAGTTTTTTCGCACATGTATCATGCCCCCACACATTAATGACACTATTATTGTCATGATTCCGAAGGTGGATAATCCGGTTAAGATTACAGACTTCAGACCAATCAGCTTATGTAACGTCATTTATAAAGTGGTGTCCAAGTGCATGGTGAATCGTTTGAGGCCTGTGCTAGATGATATAATTTCTCCCTCTCAGAGTGCTTTCATCCCTGGGCGTATGATCACTGATAATGCTTTCATAGCATTTGAATGCATTCACCACATAAAACAGGAAAAGGACCCTACTCGAAGTTTTTGTGCTTATAAATTGGATCTCTCTAAGGCATATGATAGAGTGGATTGGAACTACCTTAAGCAGATGATGCAAAAGATTGGCTTCGCCCACCGGTGGATAGATTGGATAATGTCGTGTGTGACATCGGTGAGATACTCCGTAAAATTCAATGGAGCCATCTTGGATTCATTTGCACCATCGCGTGGCCTACGACAATGTGATCCGTTATCCCCCTACTTGTTCCTTTTTGTTGAAGATGGTCTCTCGGCTCTCATTAACAAGGGAGTTGAGTCTGGGAATTTGTCACCACTGAAAATATCAAGGAGAGCCCCCGGAATATCACATCTTTTGTTCGCAGATGACACGTTATTGTTCTTCAAGGCTGATATTGAGGAAGCCAATCGTATAAAGAGCATTTTGGATATTTACTCGGCTGCTACAGGACAACTTCTAAACCCCTCCAAGTGTTCTATGCTGTTCGGAAGTTCTTGTCCTGCTGGGTCTTTGGATAGCGTTAAGCAAACGCTGCAGGTTACTGCATCGGGTTTTGAGGAAAAGTACTTGGGCCTACCAACACCAGACGGTAGGATGTCAAAAGGGGATTTCCAAAATTTACAAGTTAAAATGACAAAGCGCCTGTTTGCGTATGATGGCCATCCTACTCAGGCTGGGAAAGAGGTTCTTATTAGAGCTATTGCCCAATCTATCCCGACCTATATCATGAGTGTTTTCAAACTTCCCATGGAACTTTGCGATGACCTGAACCGCCTAATCCGCAACTATTATTGGGGTGCAGAGAAGGGAAAGAGAAAGACTCATTGGCATGCATGGGACAAAATTACGAGGCCAAAGAAGCAAGGTGGCTTGGGCTTCAAAGATTTCCGCTTGTTCAACCAAGCCTTGTTGGCACGTCAAGCCTGGAGGATTCTGGAGTTTCCAGATTCTTTGTGTGCTAGGTTATTAAAAGCCAAATACTTCCCAAATGGGCGCCTCTTGGATACTGTTTTTGCTGGAAACCTATCACCTACTTGGCAAGCGATTGTCCATGGATTAGATCTCTTGAAAAAAGGCATGATTTGGAGGATTGGGACGGGCCAAAATGTCCGTATCTGGAGGGACCGATGGATTGTTAGGGAGCCATCTGGGGGCCTTATTTCTCCACGAGGGAAGTGTCGCCTCAAGTGGGTCTCGGAGCTCATAAACCTCCATGGTAATTGGGACATGGATAAACTAACGCAGTTTTTTCTCCCAGTGGATATTGTGGAAATTCTGAAAATCCGTTTGTGTACTCGTTTTGGGGAGGATTTCTTGGCCTGGGCGCCTGGAAAGAACGGTGTGTTCTCGGTCCGGAGTGCTTACAAACTTGCTAGTGATGAGTTGATGAACCCACGGGGTCACTCCACTAGTGCCAGATCCGATGGCACACGGGAGTGCTGGAATCACATTTGGAAAAGTATGGCTCCACCAAAAGTTCAGAGCTTTGCGTGGAGATTGGCCACAGATTCTTTGGCAAACTGGACTAACAAAGTCAAAAGGAAACTCGAGGTGTCACCGTTATGCCCAGTGTGTGGTATGGAAGAGGAGGATTCATTCCATGTGTTCTGCAGTTGTAATCATGCGAGGGTGCTATGGAAGCTGATGGCAAAGGTGTGGAAGTTGCCACCTAGATCTCTGTTAAAACCGGTCGGTTCTGATTGGTTTATCAAACTCTTGTCTGAACTGAATGATGAAGGCAGAGTGCAGGTGCTTATGTTGTTCTGGAGAATTTGGTTTATTCGCAATGAGATTGTCCATCACAAGCAACCACCTCCAATGGATGTGTCAGTGCGGTTTTTGTCTAGTTACCTGTCCTCACTTTGTACCATCAAGGCTGATCCACACTATGATCCTACCAAAGGGAAGGCCGTCATGGTTACGGTTTCAAATCCAATTCCATCCATTGGCTGCTCTATAGATGGGGTGGGTGAGGCCCATTGGGCTAAACCGGACATTGGTAGAGTGAAACTAAACACAGATGCTTCGGTTGCTGGAGGGGAAGCAGGTTCTGGTATGATTCTAAGGGATCATGAGGGTTCCATTATCTTCACTTCAGTAGACACATACAGGGAGTTTGTGATGTTCTGGAAGCCGAGCTCCTGGCCTTGCGAGAGGGCATCTTGCTGGCGCTGCAATGGAGCAACTTACCTCTGGATGTTGAGTCGGACTGTTTGGAAGCGATCAAGATGATAAAAGGTGGCAACAGTAATAAGTCTAGGTTTGCCTTCATTATTAGAGAGATCATCAGTAGTTTGGTGGAACGAAGTTCTTGCATTGCTCACACTCGTCGGAGTTGTAATAGGGCTAGTCATTCCTTGGCTAACTTTGGTAGGTTGCATCGCCGAACTGTTGTTTGGCTAGGCTCTGGTCCGGAGGAAGTCCTGGAAGTCGTTGGACGAGATTGTAACATGTAAACAAAAGTGAGTAATGCATGATCTTTAAACCGCAAAAAAAAAACAAAATTGAGGAAAACAACTCTATTTTAATATAGTACTAAGTAATAGTTAAACAAAGCACACATATTGTCAAATTTACTGAATATTCCCAAAATAACATATACTCATTAGTATTGTATATAGAGATGAAGAATGTACACTCTCAGACTATTAACTGGTCAGAATACAGAAGTCATTTAAAGCTATTCTTAAGCTTGTTCCACAACATATTGGATATTGATAAATTACACTTGTAATAAAAATTTCCTAGCAATATAAATGATCATGATGTATATTATACTTTAAAGTAAAATATGCCTAAAAAGGTGGAAATAAATGAAGCCCATTTACTAATTTTCCGTGGTACAGATGGACTTGCCATGTGAACAGCAGCAGCGCAGGACTATAAAATGAACACTTTATTCATAAGTTCACAACAAAGTGGTTATTATGAATTTAGGATTACTAGCAAGATCAGTAGACATGACTATGCCAAAAGAAAGTTAAATTAAATATAAGTTTTTCTTGTTTTACAATCATATATACTCCCTCTGTCTTAAATGTCTAATACGTCTTACAAAAGTGAACGAAGGGTGTAGTTTTTTCCACCAATAAAAAGAAAGAAAGAGCCATATATAATTCTGTAAAAAAACATTATAGGATTCATGCTCTAAAAAAAACTTTGGTTTGCGCCCATCATGGGCTTTAGTGGCCCACACCCGAAGACTTCGGCCTGCAATTCACTTGCTCCGTCCGTCCACTACGCCCCCTTGTTCGAGTGCATCCACTGCACATCCCGCAGACACGTACCAGTAGAAAGGGCGAGATGCCCAGCCGCCGCCACCGCCCCCGCCCTCGCCGCCGCCGCCGGCGCCGCTCGCCGGAGTCTGGTCCACTGGACGACGACGACCTTCTTTGCGAGATCCTCCTCCGCCTCCCTCCGCAGCCGTCCTCCCTTCCGCGCGCCTCCCTCGTCTGCAAGCGCTGGCGCCGTCTCGTCTCCGACCGCGGCTTCTCCCACCGCTTCCGCCGCCACCACCACCGCAGCGCTCCGCTCCTCGGCTTCTTCTACAGACACAGCCTCTCCTTCGTACCTACCCTCGATGCCCCGGATCGTGTCACGCCCGGCCGCTTCTCCCTGCAGCGCGGCGACGGCGACCGCTTCCTCTCCCTCGGATGCCGCCATGGCCTCGTACTCATCTTCGCCATATCGCGGAACAAAATCCTGGTCTGGGACCCCTTCACCGCCGACCAGCATTGCCTTGACATTCCCCCGGGGCTTGCTATACATGCGGAGAAGACCGCCATCAACGGGGCGGTGCTTCGCGCCGGAGACCTCCGACACTTCCAGGTGGTGTTGACAGTGGCAGACAGTGTGGGCAAGCGACACGGACGAGTGATCGCCTGTGTTTACTCGTCAGAGACTGGCGTATGAGGTGATCTCATCACAACACAGCTTCCACCCCTTGTAAGTGCCACTTTTCCTCCAACTTTTGTTAATACGGGCATGCCTGCTGTGCTGGCTGGGGGTTCCCTTTACTGGACGCTTGTTGGGAATTTTGTTGGAGTCCTTGAGTTTTATTTGGAGAATCAAAGCCTAGCTGTGATACGGGTGCCAGTGCATATGCTTAAAGAGGGGAATTACGCCTTCACGATTATGCGGGCAGAGGATGGTGGCCTTGGTTTACTCTTCCTGGCAGACAGCCATAGCATTCAGTTATGGAAGAGGAGGATCGATCGTGATGGTTTTGCTTCATGGGGGCTTGGAAGAACTATTGACCTGAACAAGCTACTTTCCCTGGATTCACGGGGCCTTACAATACTAGGGCTCGCTGAGGAAAATAATGTGGTGTTCTTGTGGACAAGCGGTGTCCTTTTTATGGTCAATCTTGAGTCATTGCAGTTCAAGAAACTTTGGGAAACCAGCTTCCTTGGTACTTATCATCCATTGGAAGGCGTCTACACTGGTAATAGCATTCCTTCACATATCGGTTGTAACAAAACCAAGTCATTTTATAATTGGTTGCCAGCACACGATTACCTTTCATGTTAACTTAATAATTTTAAGTAGTGTCATATCAGTTGTTTCTTCTGCTGCTTGATGACCTCTTCCGTCAGTTGTGGGATATGGCAGGCGATTTATCTTCCTGTAGTATTTCTGTTCCGAATTTTGTGTGGTAGTGAACTGGCGTTTTGTGTAATGATTATGATTTGTAGAAACAAAATCTGTTAGTGGTATTATATGCTCCGCAACCAGGCGGTGGGCTGCAATTGGTCTATTGTTAGATTCAATTCTGTATCTTTTATTGTTCTACTCGGAGCCAATAAGCTGCTTTCATCAGCTTATTATGTGAATATCCATACAACAAAAAAATGATGACAAAGATTAGCAAATTCTTTCTGTAAGTATTTAACTCAGTTTCACTGTTGTTTGCCTACTCTCATATACAGGAATTGTATAATGGCACAGTGCATAGTTGTGGTATAGTTTGTTTTCTCAAGTGTTGGAAGTTGAAAATAATTGAAATGACAGATAGGTAGAATAGGTACATTTTGAAGCTTAAAGCTAGTTCTGTTTTCCTTCATTCAGTATTTATTATCTCTGCTAATCTCGCTAAGAACATTACATCCATAATGACGAATTTGTTTAAATTTTAGAATAATTGTTCATTTTACCACTTTGAGGAGTCTCACTGAGGGTGCCAAGTCCATTTTTATATCGGAAAACTAATCCTTTTGTTCATTTCACTTTTAAGGGCTAAATTTGTTTCAAGATAATCTAAATCGAAATAGTAAGAAATCACAGTCACTTTTGTGCTAGGAATTATTAGTATGATTGTGTTTTTATTTTCCTAATATGGTGTGGAACGAGCTTATAATTCCAGATAACCTGTCTCTTATGACTAGCTAATGGTCTGAGTGTGCATGTTCTTCATTTCTACAGTATTCATCAGCATACACTGTTCCCGCATATTCTTTAAATTTTACAACAGTTGTGGTTTTGTTTATCTTTTCCTAATGTTTTATGAAAAATGAGTTTTTTCCCTCAAAATACAGCTGCGAGTTTACATAAATATCTCGTTCTCATATCTATTTGTCTTTTCGCTGGAATTACAATGGTTGTTACTTGTTTGACTTGTGCTTGAAGAAAGAGGCATTGGTGATGAACATGATGCAGCTGATCTTTTGCACCTTACATAAGATGATTGTCCGGTTAATTATGCTCTTGTGATGAACTGGTGTAGCAGGTAAGCTTATCTTCTGTATGTAAGCTGAGATATCTGAACAAAATGTATTGCTTTCTTTTTTACTGTCGTTTCTCAAGTACCAATTCCAAGAGAGGCCTGTAAGATTTTCTCTACAACTCTTCGCTTAGTTATTCACCTGGCCACCTTCTTGCTTTGGTGCCTGGCTGCATCTGAATATTTTCTCCAGGCCCTGCTTTCTCATCCGTTCCTAAACAGCTCTCCATTCTCTTTCCTATCCTTCAACCACCTGCCTTCTCTTTTATTTGCTGATGTTCTATCCCCTCTCTACTATGGATGTGCAACTTTGCTTGCCTTCCCAGTCCATCTTGCTGTCATCTTTCAGTTTACCTCTTCCTTAGTACCCCCCCCCCCCCCCCCAGTTTCTTCCGGCAATGCGGATTTTTTTCTCTGTAGCTCCTCAGGACCCTTGCCCTTTTCATGAATATATTGGCATAATGAAATTGCATCCTCTTTCGTGCTATATATACAACAACAACAACAAAGCCTTTAGTCCCAAACAAGTTGGGGTAGGCTAGAGGTTAAACCCATAAGATCTCGCAACCAACTCATGGCTCTGGCACATGATAGCAAGCTTCCACGCACCCCTGTCCATAGCTAGCTCTTTGGTGATACTCCAATCCTTCAGGTCTGTCTTAACGGACTCCTCCCATGTCAAACTCGGTCTACCCCGCCCTCTCTTGACATTCTCCGCATGCTTTAGCCGTCCACTATGCACTGGAGCTTCTGGAGGCCTGCGTTGAATATGCCCAAACCATCTCAGACGATGTTGGACAAGCTTCTCTTCAATTCGTGTTATATATGAGAGTTTTTTTTTACTTCTACCAGTTGCTACATGCCTTTGATTGGTTTTTCTTGGTTATGGATCTATCAAGTCCTAGTGTGATTTATATGTTGTTACCTTTAAGTAGTTGACGACCATTTGCTTCATATTTTCCTTTATTTAAACGGGATAACTATGCCATTCCAATGCTGCTTATTTTTATGGTACCTAGTGAACTAATGATCTTCATAATACTCGAAGATCATGTTTTCATTAAGTTTTATATTCTATTTATCTTTTTGCTCACATTTATTGCAGTTTTATGGATGATTATTCTAGCGTAAGGCAGTTTGCTTAAATATTTTCTCAGTGTATCTCTTAGTCTATTTTGATTTCGGTCATGGGTCATTATGGTCCCTAATTTGCTTTAGCTGGTCCAAACTATATGTAGCACGATTAAAATGCGATCGAAATGGCATGACTAGATTCCCCGTAAAAACTGCTTTCGTCACAAATTGCATTTTTTACTATCATCTTAATATTATCAGTAAAACTAGGGGTCAAAGTATTGTTTTTGATATTGTGGAGAAGGAAAAACGCATCTATTTTTGGCTGAAGGAAGTGTGTCTATTAATAAAATGATGCAAGATCCCTTAGTTGATACTTCTACTGCACGAGTTTAATCAAATTTCATTTGTGAGCAGCTAGCTAGCTCTCTGCATTCTAAAGAGTATGTCTATATGAGGTAGAAACCAGTTGATTCAACTTTGCTACTCCATGAGCCCCTTATATGCTCATGATAAGCTTGGATCTCCAATATTTCCCTCTAGTGGAGTTATTTGAACCACTGATTTCTTGGCCTTTACTGACAACAGAATAACAGATGTCGGCCAAAACCTGATAATATGCTAACAATAAGGTTTGAAGGTGTGGTGGTAAAAATGAACTGTTCTCCTGCAGGGGTTCTTTGTTTCTACTTTTTTTTTTTTCCAACTAATACTGACTGCTGAGACGGTTAAGTTTTGGAGGATCTGTTGCAATTTCCACAATCCTAGTGAAGCTGATGTTTACTGTTTAAGTCATAAAAAAATTTAGCTACGTAAATTTAACCGTTTTTCTATGAATGTATTGTACAAATTGGTTTGTTGATGATTGAAAATTGGCTGCTCCGCAGGTATCTAGGACTACATTCTGGCGGCCAAGATGCAGAAATGTGCTGTGTGCTGTGCACGGGGTCTGTGACGTGCTCTTCAGAAATTGGCCTCCGTACTGGTCGGTTGTAGCAAGACTTCTAGGCACTTACCATCTATTGTCAGTGACCTGCTTGAATTAACGTTTACTTGCGGTTTGTTTGCTTGATGCCTTCTTGAGCAAGCACATTGAGAGGCCAGCTCACTTGTGAGTTGTGTGTGTGCGACTCCTTGTAGTATTGTTTGCCAGCCATTTTATATTCCATGGTGACATCGTATTATATTAAAAAAAATTGTATCTCAAAATGACATTATGCTGATCAGGAAGGTGCTTGAATCCTGGAGAAGTGACATCCTGTGTTTGTCACCAGAATGCCGGATGTGAGTTCTGTTTATTTGCTGTTTGCTGTTCACGTCGCGTAAAGTTTTACCTTCTACTCTCTGCTGGCATGAATTAGTTTGGTGGAGTTACGTTCCGAATGTAGTTTGCTTGCAAGTATTTACTCATTTTCCCACTGATTTTGCAATTTGCTTCTCTATGCTAAGCAGAGGTTGGTGAATAGACAAGAGGCAACAACCTTTCACTGTATAAGACTGATTATGAAGATCTGCTTAGGTAACCAAAGATCAGGGAGTGGTTACCGATCACTGATAGGTGTATGTTGTTCAAGTAGTGAATAGCAGGCTTTTGATGGGTTGGCTGACATTTGAATTTTAAGAAATACAATTTCAAGTTTCTTCCTCGCAGAAAATATAAACATTTTTTTACAGGAAATCTGTGGGCTTTATTAACTACAGGAAAACCAACACCGACCTTGAGATGCTAAATCACTGCTAGAACTTATATATTGCATAGAACCCCCGATAAATCATCCTCAGATCAACAATGAGTAAATGAACTTCAAATTCACAACATGTGCTGGCAATGGCAAACATGTCATGATAGAAATCACCTCAAGTGCATCTTTTGGGCAGATGCTCAGGCCAATAGCATGGTAATCATTTTGGTAGGCTTTGAAGGCTTTTTTCACTAGTATAGTTGTTAACTAGTATATTCATATGCTAAAGCACCCTTAAAAAATAATGATATGTACAGAATAATGATAAATCTTCCTAAAGCAACAATGTGATACCTGGAGCTTGAACATACAATCGAGCGAAGGAAATGTGATAAGTAGGTCAGCAGTCATGACAGAGCTCATCTCAACTGCAACGACAACGAGGAGCAGGACCAAATATTTCTAGGAGAACCTGTAGCACTCTTCCAGGTTATGCGTGATACAACCTCGGCAGGAGACCTGAGCTCCCTGAGCCTGCCTTGGCCTGGGAGGAGCGAGTGAGGTGCGCCCTGTAGTTCATGCCCACAGCAAAAGCCCTCACCAGAAAGGAAAAAAAAGTCGGACATTCAATACAAATATGATAGTGCATTGCAAGGGAGCAGGATTCTGAAGGTAATATCATGTCACGACAAAGTCCAATCTATAGCCATTACAACACATATCAAGACCGTGTAAGCCACAAGCTCTCAAGTTCTAATGTTTTTGTCAAATTTAACATGGAAAATCCCCCCCCCCCCCCCCACCCCCACAGACACACACAAAACCCATCTTTTTACCCATATCAAAACCATTGCAACGTTCCAAAATCATGCCCACCTTTCGGATGGTGTTGCAGCCAACCGTGTTGTACTCTGGAAAGAAAAAGGACTCTAAAGCCCACCATTCAACCTTACAGAAAAAACATGCAGAAGATACAGATCTTATGATCACTGCAATCCACCTTTTGAAGAAACCCAAACGAGCCATCATCTACCTATATACCAATATAAAAAGACTCAGAGGGACAGATCCAATTAATCTCAACCATCAAACCAGGTCAATCCAACGGTCTAGAATGCTCCAATGGTGAGCGCTCAACATGTTTAGCATGTAGTTAATATGATACCAACTATCAATGTTAGTGCTAATCTCATAAAATTAACGCCCAAATAATATACTACCTAATATTTGCGTGTAATTAATATACTATCTAATATTAACATGCATTGTACATAGACACTTACTATTTCGTTCTAAGAAAACCATCCAAATGTGTTGATGTATGCCTTAGTTAACACTCTCCGTTCCATAATATAGTGCACATGGATTTTTGTTTGAAAATATGACTTTTGTAAACTCGGACCAAGTTCATAGAGAAAATTATCTATATATGCAATACCAAATATATACAATATGAAAATATGTCTCATGACGTATCTCGATGATATGTAGTTGGTATTTTAGAAACTCAGTCGAAGTCTGCAAAGCTTGACATTTAAAAATAATAATCATATGCATTACATTGTGAAACACAATGAGTATATAATTGAAGTATGTAAAATAGCGCAAAGGCTATAATGAGTTGAGTTACATTTGATAAAAAAGGTTTAGAGGATGCACATTTGAATTTTAAGTAAAATAAAATTTCTCTTTCTTCCTCGTAGAAAAGATAAACGGAATTGGTTGTTGTTATCCAATGGGGATAATTAAATATGGATTGGAGTTTACTGATTGTTGCTACAATCACATCATTATTTTAGGGGTGTGGCTAGCTCTCATCGAGATGAGGATGTAAATGGTAAATAAATGGTGTCCGCAAGTCCCGTTTAATTAGCTTTACCTAGCTCCATAGTTCATTTTTCTGGAAAGAAAAACAAAATTTTAAACTGTTAGATTACATAGTGGGTTTAAATGGGATTAAATGAGACCCGGTTGACATCCCTCATTTAACAAGGTCACATCTAACTCCCACACCATTTATCAAAACATCATTCTATTTAGCTCCCATCGTGGGCTTTAAAGTGTGCATCCAGCCCACGACACCTTGACATCTTCATTTTACTTCACTCCACCGCATCCCCGCATCAGTGACTAGGGTTTCATTCATCGAGAAAAAAAAAGACTAGGATTTCCTCCCAAAAGAAAGAAAGAAAAAAAAATAGTGAGTAGGGCGGCGAGATGACGGCCAGCCGCCGCCACCACCGCTCGTCGGCGGTGGGGCCACTGGACGATGATGACCTGCTTCGCGAGATCCTGCTCACTACCGGACTCGCCGCCTATGCCGCCGTCGGCATAGGCCATTTCCCGTCGGCATAGATCTATGCCTACGACTGCCGTCGGCATAGATCACGTCAGCGTAGTCTTGTCAGACCGTCGGCATAGTTTAGCCGTCGGCATATGGGCCTATGCCGACGGCTCCCGCTCGGCCGTCGGCATAGTTTAGCCGTCGGCAGTGTTTTTCGCCTGACGGCAACGGGCGGCGCCGTCAAAAGAGCTGACGAATCACGGGAAGCCACGTGGCAGAGGTATGCCGACGGCTGTTGCCGTCGGCATAGGTGGAGATCTATGCCGCGGCTTGGCCGTCGGCATACCTCCGCCACGTGGCTTCCGTGGTGCTCTCGGTGGCGAGGGCTATGCCTACAGCAAAGCCGCCGGCATAGATTTCATCTATGCCGACGGCTTTGCCGTAGGCATAGCCTCGCCTCGGTGCCTCTGGCGGCAGGGCTATGCCTACGGCAAAGCCGTCGGCATAGTCATAGCCCTGCCACGTGGCACGCCCTGGGAAGCCCTGGGGTCATCTATGCCGACGGCTTTGCCGTAGGCATAGATTTTTTTTATTTTCCCCGTTTCTCTTTTTCAATTCATTTTGACAGCATTGCAAAGTAGAAAATATGGGATTATGCAGAAATATGACAGTTCATCATCTAAACATACTCAAGTTCATCATCATCAGTTAAACATACTCAAGTTCATCATCTAAAGATCATCACCGGCGAAAGTTCATGAACATAAAAGTAGTGCAAGACATGGAACATCATTTCAAAGCAGAAACTAACAAGTAGGAACATGAAAGGTATGGCACGACGACCACATGCACGGGTATCATCATCGACATCAAGGAAGACCACCTCCGCCAAAACCACCACCGCCAAGGCCACCTCCGCCAAAAACACCACCGCCAAGACCACCTCCGCCAAAACCACCACCGCCAAGACCACCTCCGCCAAAACCGCCACCGCGACCACCATCACTCTGCCAGATCAGAGTGACCGGGGTCGACGGAGCAGGAGTCGAGCCATCGGTCCCCTACATGTCTGAGAGAAGATTCTAATGGTAAATATGATATGATAGTGTTGAATGAACGAGAACTAGTTTGTCAGTAGTTAGGCAAATGCACTAACCGGACTATCACCGCCTAGTGCCACCCATTCATCGAACGTGGGCACGTGTGGGGTTCTCCCGCAGGTGGTGGTGGGGGTCCCATTTGTGGTGGATCCGTGCGGTTACTCCAAGACGCCAACATAGCCTGGATGTTAGTTAAACAAGCAAACTAGATGGTTAGAAGGAATGAAAGTGCAAAAATTTAGCTTGGTTTTAAGAGGGCAAAACTAACTGTCATCATCTGACGGTTGTAATCATCGTTTGCCTTCACTCGTTGCAAGTACTCCCGCACCTCGAGATTCCTATGCTCGACAAAGGCCTTATATGCCTACATAATTTAGGTTGTTTCTAAATGAGCAATGCTAAAAATAAATTGAGAATGTTAGAGAGATTAAAGATAAAGGCGAAGTACTTACAGCATGCTGGCGGGCTAAGGGAGGCTGCGAACGCCCCGTAATCTCTAACTGGCTCGGGTTGGAAGCCCGAAGCCGTGTGTACGAGATCGAAGGAGTGATCAAGCCATCAAAACATGGATACCGGCCATGTGACTTCCCCTGGATGGCCACCACCGCCGTGTCGTTGATCTGAGACTGGGCGACCTCAGGAACAGGAACATCTGGATGCAACTTCTGATAGTTCTGAGTGTAAGACTCCAGGTGCTCCTCGGTCTTGCCGTAGTACTGGCTCACGCCGTCCTTGCGATCACTCCGCTCGCGGGCCAGCTTCCACGACTCAATGTCTGAGAGCAGCCTCTTCAACTTGTCCTCCTGCAACGTCAAACAGAAGTTAGCCATACATAAGAACATGATGGTAAAGAAGAACAAAAATGCATCATGCATATAGATATACCTTCATGGCCTTGAAGCCCCAGTGGTTCCTGTTTCCTTGGTCGTGTGTCCCGTCTCTTCCACGGTTAACCCGGGCCTTGCTGCTCTTGGCAGCAAACTCTGCATCATCGCCAAGCCACCTATCCACCAAACCCGCCCATCCATCATCCCTTCCATAGCACCAACGAGGAACAACCTATGCAAATTTTGGAAGCATGACATGTGAGCATGAAACATATAGTTGACTGCTTGAAACAATGAAAAGTCAGTAATAGTTACCATCATGAACTGCTCCCTGTTCAAGGTAATTCGTTGCCTCTGCGCTTGAGTTTTGGTCATCTTTTGGTGCAGGTAGATTTGGTAGTACTGCGAGACGGCAACCCAGCACACCTCATACTGCAACTGACGAGCTTTCTTCTTCGCAGCCGCAAGCAAGACCACGTCGGCTCTGGCCTTGTGCTCGTCAAGAACTCTATAGAGCTGCTGCAATCATGCATAAACCAGAAGCAAACAAGGCATGAGTTGAGGGATTCAATGATAAACTATGAACAAAACTGAAGACAAGTGATTCAGAAGAGAACTTACCCAAAATTTGGTGATCACGGCCTTAGAGGCCCTCCCGTACTCCACGTGGCTGTAAGCCTCATAGTGGGCCCAGCTCGTGGCCAAAACCCGCTGTTGCGGGTCCCTGTCTGGCCGCGGGTAGAATAGGCCCGGCCAAAACTCCTTTAACATGACAGTAATAAGGCCATTCGGTTTACGGCCATTTCCGCGAAGGATCCAGTTACGGCAAAAGAATCAAAGGATTGCCATGTGTACAATAAGAAAATGTTGTCATGTGTTGAAAATATGATTGAGAGGCACTTACTCTGTCCCCACAGGTTCAATGAGCCACTTGTGCGCCTCAATAGAAGGTGGTGTAGGTACTCCGGCAGTACCACACAGCCACCCCTGTGGAGCACCCGGTGGCAAGTCACCCCACAACTCGGGGTCAACCTCCCCTCCACCACCCTCCTCGCCCTCCTCCTCACCCTCCTCCTCGGCCTCCTCCTCCTTGGGCTCCTCCTCCTCACCCTCCTCCTCCTCCTCGCCATAAGGAACATACTCCTCCTCCTCAGACTCAGAAGGTGCCTCAGTATAGGAGAGCATCGAAGAAGACCCTCCTATTTCGGACATGGCCCAGAGTTTTTTGCCCCGTTTGCCTCTCCCCCACCTCCTCCTCCTCTAGGGGCTCTCCCCCACCCCTCCTCCTCTAGGGTCTCCTCCCCCGACCCCTCCACCTCCCTGTGAGGTGTCATCCTCGCGTAGTCGGGAGGGAACCTTGTGGGCTCATCCACTCCGAGTAAGTCCTTTGAATTTACCGAGGAAACTGGCGCCGCTGGACTTGCCCATGATTAGCAAACCTGCATTGACAAGAGAATAAATAATTAGTAAGGATATCAAATAAACAAGCATACAGGAAAGACATTAATAAAAGAAGAGCACATTAAGCATACTATTGTAATGATCATTAAAAGAACTTACATTTTGTAGAACCCATATGAATCATCACTATTGTAATCTATTTGTCGACCGGTCTCATCATCACTATCATGCATATCTTCTTCGTTGTCTGACGGAGGTGGAGGCTCTTCCTCATCGTCAGCGTACTTCATTTAACTTTTCAAGCATAATTATGTCTCTTTGATTCACAACTGCCTCACCATCAATCCGTGCGTCATCGTCGTTTGGGTCCTGGTCAACATAACCAAAGTCATCATCCTCCTTGTATCAGACCACGTCATCATGCTCCTCTTGAAAGAACACTCCCTCGTATGTCATGGGGTTTATGTTGTAGTAGTCATCATCGTTCAGGTTTGGTAGCTTACCATGTGGCCCCCCAACAATACCTCGTTCGCGAGGTGCAAAATGAGATGTGTCATCGGAGTAAAGAAGCCTGGCGGGAAGATCTTCTCTAGCTTGCATATCAACTCCGGCGCCTTCTTATGCATTTCTTTTATCTTCTCAGGACATACTTATTTAGCACAAAGCGTGCGGAAGAAATGGCTTAACTCCGCAAGCACACGCCAGACATGCTCGGGAACATAGCCCCGAACCATCACCGGCATAATCCGCTCAATCCATACATGATAGTCATGACTCTTGAGCCCTGTCACTTTGCCCGTTGAAAGATTGACACCCTTACTTATATTCGACGCATAACCATCAGTGAACTTCACGACGTGTTTCAACCACTCCAATGCCTCCATCTTATGATCCTTTTAAGTACGAAGTCAGCATCTGGCTTGAACCAAGATTTTCGACTGCCTGTGGGAGGCTGCATGTGTAGACATGGTGTATCACAAATATTCTGTTGATCGACTCTTGCATTAACATTATCCTTTGTCTTATCAGGAATGTTGAGGATCGTGCAAAAAAGGGACTCTGCGACATTCTTTTCGGTGTGCATCACGTCGATGTTGTATGGAAATTTGAGGTCCTTAAAATAGGGAAGCTGCGTGAAGGGGGTAATGTGAGTCCAGTTGTGCATCTCACCATAAGCTTTAAAACATTTTTCCCTTTACCTTTTCCTTTGCCCTCGCCCTCGTCATCGTCTGTTGCTTTGCCTTTGCCTTTGCCTTTGCCTTTGCCTTTCTCTTCGCTGGCAGGCTTAAGAGCTTTCAGCTGAGCAAGCACATCCGCACCAGAAAATGTTGGAATCTCGTTTACTTCATGGACAACTTTGCCTTCTGTGAAGTTCTTCTTGTCTTCCCTGTCAGGATGGTCTGGAGGGAGGAACTATCGATGCTGGTCAAAGGCAACATACTTGCCACCCTTCTTCAGCCAAATGAAAATCAAGGCCTGCATGCACACTGGGCAAGGCATCTTTCCACTTGTACACCATCCGCAGAACAGGGCATAGCCGGGAAAGTCATGCATGCAATATTGTAGCCAAACTTTCATCAAGAAATTTTTCTGCAGATGCTGGTTGTATGTCAACCTCGGGAAGTACCAAGAATGGTGAAAATCATCCACCAACGGCTGCATAAACACACTCAAATTCTTCCCCCGATATTCAGGCCCTGGAATTATAAGCGACAGAAACATGGTCTTGCGTTGCATTATGGCGCCGGGAGGGAGATTGAGCGGAATAACAAATACGGGCCATCAGCTGTATGGATTAGACGACATACCATATGGATTGAACCCATCACCTGTTATAGCAATTCTAACATTCCCAGCCTCGGCTGCTTCCTCCGGGTACTCTATATCGAATGACTTCCATGATTCACCTTCTGATGGATGTACAATTTTTTTTGGATTGTACCTTTTCCCTTCCTTGTGCCACTTCATCATTTTGGCAGACTCCTCGGTGATGAAAAGGCGCTGCAGTATTTGTATAAAATCAAGATACCGAAGAACCTTCACAGGGATTTTTAGCTGCTGCTTCTGACCATGCTTATCGACCACCTCAATATACCGAGAGGAACCGCACTTCCTATAGTAGTTGTCACCCGCATACTCATGCCTAAACAAAAGGCAAATCTTTGGACAAACATGTATTTTCTCATAATCCATGGAGAGCACCTTCATGATTTTCTTCGTAGCTTACATGGTTTTCGGCAGTTCATGGCCCTCAGGCAGGCTATTAGCCCATACTCCCAAAAATGCTTCGAAGCAACCTCGGCTACAGCCGTACTCAGCCTTGACAACCATCAGTTACGAGATGGCATCCAACACAGACAGCTTGGCACCCTCATAAAGAGGTTTCTTTGACGAGGCCAAGATATCCAGGAAGGCCTTTGCGGTTTCCTCCGGCTCCTCCGGTTCATTCGCTGAATGTGACGGAGGTGTCGGCTGTGCAGCAAAGACATCATCTAGCATGTCTCTAACCCCATCGTCCTCATAACCAGCGACGCGTTGTAGTATCACCTCCTCTCTACCACGGTCCCGCTGGGCAAAGTTTATCGACATATTAAAGTTGGGCATAAATCCATGCGTGTGAAGGTGCTTAGTCATCTCACTCTTATCTCTGCGCATACGTCTCTTACATTTGGCACACGGGCATTCTGGCACCATCCTCATTGGACTAAGGAATATCTCTTTCAAAAACACATCAGTTTTCTCGACCCACTCTGTTGTTACTTGATTCCGACGGAAAAACCCACTATACATCCATTGATTATCTGCCATCTCTACTTTATTGGAAGCCACACAACAAAATTAAGGATTCATTTAAATTACTCACATCAATATTTTATTTTTTACAAGGTTGACGAGAAACGACATTTAATCCACCTACATCTCTAATAGGTAAAGATGGGTCCTAATCTCAGCGAGAATGTGTAGATTGAGTCGTTGTCCATGCTCTACCCCATTTCGAGACAAAATTTGGCAGCACCTCCCGCTGTTCTCCAATACACGCCTCGGCAAAATGCCGAGAGAATGTGCATCCGGAGACCAACAGGGAGGCGCCGCCGAAATCTTGTCTTGGAACGGGGTAGAGCATGAACAACGTACCCAATCTACACATCCTCGAGCTGTCCGTGGAAAGCGCTGGACAATCCGAAAGAGCTGCGACGATAAATATGCAATTGAATGCATATTTATCGATGCAACCCTTTCGGACGGGAGACCTAGGTTACGCAACTTGATGTGAAAATGAAATCTACTTAAAAGAGGGTAGGAGGTGAAGGTGGATTCGTAGCTCACCCTCCGCTGTAGAGGAAGTAGTCGAGCAGCGGCAGGATGGAGACGGCGGGTGGAGACGACGGTGGGGGCACCAGGGGTGGAGACGGCGGGTGGAGACGGCGGCGGGGACGGCGGGGGCGGCAGAGTGCGGCATCGGAGAGGGGGCACTACTAGGGAAAATCCTATACACAGAATCTTACCAGCAACGCTCCTCAAAATACGACGCTACTGCTATTTAGCAGCAGCGCATGATAGCAAAACGCGCTGCTGAAAGGAAAATAGCGAGCGCGCCCACACCAAACCGCGCTACTGCTCTAATTGCCATGACCTCAAGAACTCAGCTAGTTATAGCAGTAGCGCCCTATATTGAACCGCGCTACTGCTATATAAGTTAGCAGCAGCGCTTCTAAGAAAATCGCCATCGCTAAGATCAGCCCACAAGTTTAGTCCCACCTCGCCCATGAACAGGTGTTTACCACCTTAAATGTGTTACTTCAAACTATCACAACCAGTTGGTCTTCTTTGAACTCTATGTGTAGAATTTAGGATTTAATATGAGTCCTCTCCGGTTCCTACCGGATAGGACTCATATTGACAATTCAGATTGTACACAAAAAGATCATTGATGGCCAATGTATTTTTGCATTGACGTATTTTTGTATACTTACACTTAGCAGTAGCGCTTTATCTGCAAAGCGCTACTGGTAGTCCAACTTAGCAGTAGCGTGTTTTGGCAAACGCGCTACAACTATCCCTACCTTATCCCCACGCGCATGACCGGCCCTCTCTCTCACTCACACTCTCACTCTCGCCCGTGCACCGATAACCGTCGTCGTGCGTCACCACCGCCGCCGAGGTACTCCCCTCCTTCCGTCCCTCCTCCCTCCTCCTCGCACATCCTCCCTCCGCCTGCGGCCGCCCCTCCCTCCTCCGCCACCGCCCTCCTCCCTCCGCCTGCGGCCGCCCCTCCTCCCTCCTCCGCCGGCTGCCCTCCTCCCACCGCCCTCGACCTCACCGCCGCCACCCGAGCCCACCCAGCACTGCCGCCTCCCGATCCCGATCCCGCCCTCGCCGCCCCTACCTCTCCGTCGCCCCCACCCCCTTTCTCTCTGTTTAGTTAGTACTAGATGTTGTTTAGTAGTTGTAGGTGTTAATTTAGGGTTCATAGATAATGATTTTTAGTAGTAGTAGATGTTAATTACTAGTAATGATGGTACTAGTTAACTAGGGCAGTATGATTAATAGTAGTTGTAGTTGAACTACTTTAGTTGTAGTTGAACCAGTTTAGTAAGTAGATTAATAAACTAGTTGAACTAGTTGAATTAATAGAACTAATGTATTTTTAGTAAGATAATTAATATAACTAGTTGAACTACTTTATTTTTAGAAAGAACTAGTTTTTTTTCTACTTTTAGTAAGTTTATATTTAGTAAGAACTAGTTGAATTAATAAAACTAGTTGAACATGTCATATTTGTTGTTATTTTTTAGTTTAAGCAATTATTCGGGATGTATTAGTGATAATTTATACGGTTTTTGCTTTTGCAGAAATCAAGGAGCCCCTCCACCATCCCCGCCGTCGTCCCCGTCACCGACCCCCTCCGACATCGAGGTGAGACCTCCGAGTGGCCTATGTTTTACCGGAGTGTTGATTAATTTCCATTCCGGCAAATTTCAGGCGCTCGATATGTCCTTTTTTAGCAAAGGTCATGCCGGATTTTTCCGTGAATTCTGGCATGACTTGTGCTAGAATATGTAGGAAATATCGAGTGGCCTGGATTTTCTCGAAAAATAATGATCTAATTTAGATTTTTAGTACATATATTTAATAGTACAAGTTTAATCTTTGAATTATGAACATAGGAAATTTCGTACTCGGACGACGACAGTTTCCCGGGGGAGTGCAGCTGGTGCCACGACGAACGAGGTATATGCGACATGTTCATCAGCTTGACGAAGATCGGCGCTTCAACATTAAGCTCGAGGAGACCTTCGATGTTGAAACGGTACACAAAAATGACAAGAGTTTTTTTTCGTAATTAAGCATGACTTCAACTATTTCAACGTCTAATTTTCATCTTTTACAATTCGACTAGCTTATCCCATGCCATGCAAGACGCTATGTCTTGGAGAGGATGGGTTTTGAATACCATGAAAATTTTGAAACAAAGAAAATACACCTAAGGACCCATCATGATATGGATTTTGAAGTTAATCTGTACAATGCTCAAACCGTAACCCATTTTGGTTGCCAAAATTGGGAAGCACTTTGCAAAATGTATGGTTTTTATGAGGGTAAGATTGTCACCAGGGATCTTGGTGATCCTGACATCGAGCAAGACAATATGGACATTTGGGTCCTTGTTGATACGCTTCCGATTCTACCGCAATGTGAGTTTCTCAAACAATGTTATTAACTAATTTATATTGTTTATTTCAAAATAGTTGACAGCTTATTTCCATTGACAGCTTATTTTGAATCTTCAAGGAATGTGCAGAAGATGGTAGACACCCACTACACTGATGGCTCCGAATTAACTTATAAGGAGAAAAGTCATCAGATTGCTTATTGTACTTATCTTGAGAATTACAACACCTATTATCGAACTCCTCCAAATTATGGTGAATACGTGCCACTAGTGCACGTGTCGAACCACTATAACTTCTACGGAAATACCCTGGTAAGATTTTTTACTATTACGACATCCGTGCATCTTTTGCATACTTCTAAAACTAGTACATCATTGCTAACTACGAAGTTATTACTATGTTTTTCAACAGAAAATCCCGATGGATTGTGTGCCTCATCTGATGTATTGGAATGGTCGCCTTGCAGTTCTGAACATACAACCAGGTCAATCTAAGGAGCTCACCTTTGCATATCGGATTTCTAAAACCAATGAACACATGCTAATCAAAGAATTGAAAAAAATGTTTGGACATTCGCAAGGAGGTTCTTGGAAGTAACATTGCTTAAAGGCAAGAATTGGAGACAGGATAATCTCCATTCTCCATAATGGAGAGTCGGGGCTATCTTTTTTTTGCTATTTTACCTTAGAGAATATAGTTGGTCCTAAGAGAATGTAGTAGGTCCTATGAGGTACAATATGTTTATTATGTGATACAATGTGTTAGAGTTGATGATGAGGAGTACTTGTGATTACGACTAGTGACCAATTTGCTATGTGATGTCTCATTGATGAAAACGATGATCTTGAGGAGGTGTTATATGACAATGATGTATTATGATGATAAGTTGTTAATGATAAGATAATGATGATGATATTTATTATATCATTGGGTGAAAGAACCGCAGATTAGTTTCAAGTGGATGTCCATCCACTTGAAACTAGTCCACTGTTCTTTCACCCCGTGATGTAATAACTCATTATGATGTAAAACAATCTCTAAATTCCTGTTGTATGAAAACTTGTGTAAAGGTGTATGAAATACAACATGAAATAAAAAAGAAATAAAATACTAAATAATAGTAGTAGCGCGTGCAAGGAGGAGCGCTACTACTAATTACCAGCAGCGCTGCTGTGGAGAAGCGCTACTACTAGATCAATTTAGCAGTGGCTGGTCCGTGCACGCCATCGCTAAGCTTTAGCTGTAGCGCCTTATCGAGAGCGCTCCCGCCGCCATCGATAGGCCTAAAACCCGCGCTGCTGCTAGGCTTTTCCCTAGTAGTGAGGCGGGTGGAGTGGGCGGCGACAGGGGGCGGGGCCGAATGCGGCGGCGGCGGCGGCGGTAGGGGTCGAGCGCACGGGATCGGGGTCGGGGAGATGAGTGGATGGGGCGCGCGGCGGATGGATACGGTGAGCTATGCCGACGGCTAAGCTGTCGGCATAGGAGAAGACGCCACGTGGCACCTATGCCGACGGCTTAGCCGTAGGCATATATATATATATATATATATATATATATATATATATATTAGCAACAAATTTAAATTTTTAAAATAAATCTACTACTAATTTATTATAATCCAGTAGTCTAACCCAGCTCAAGACCCTACCCAAGGCTGCCGACACGGCCGTTTCCCCCCTCCGGTGTGGTCCACGGCCATCGCGGGCTAGCAATCCCTTCACGAATCATAATTTTATTGCGCTCCGAGTCTTCAATAATATTCATGCCGCACCGTTACCGCAGACGTCCATGAGCAACGTCCGGGGCAAACCCACTTCAAAAACCCCTCCGTGTAGACCCGACGCGTCCGTTTCCCCCTCCAGGTGCCGGCGGCGAAGCCGTCCGTTAGGGGGGCCACACCCCGGAGATGCGTGCCACCTCTTCGGACATGCCACAACACCACGCCGCATGTATGAGGGGCCGGTGCGACGCTCCGGTGGCATTGCTACCCCCAGGGCCCCCGTCCCGCTTAACCCTCGAGCGGTTGACCACGAGATCTAGCCCTTTGAATTTCGAGGGACGGGCTTTGAACAGTGGACCTCTCCACCCGGTTGTGTCAGGTCAGCCCATAGGGACACCTGGGAGCAACATCCGCGCCAAACCCACAGCTACATCCCCTCCGCGTAGACCCGACACGTCCGTTCTCCAACTCCAGGTGCCGGCGGCGGCGCCATCCGTGAGGGGGGCCACCCCCGGAGACGCGTGCCAGGCTTTTGCAACCGCCACAACACTTTCGGACTTGTGAGAAGCCGCATACGCAAGATTGGCGGCATGCTAGCCCCCGGAGGCCGCCGGCCACAGTCGTAGACATGCGAAGGGCAATCCGCGTAGAGGGAAGTGTTCGGATACCTCTCCATCACCAAAAATTATGAAAAATTACCATCATTCTTATAGCACTTGTGCCCACGTCGTGTAAAAAACTCATGATTTTATCGCGATCCCAGTATTTAATAATATTCACGCCACACCGTTACCGCAGAACGTCTACTACTGTGTCATCGCCGTCCGTGAGAGGGACCACACCCTGGAGACGCGTGCCGCCTCTTCGGACATGCCAGAATACTAACCCGCAAGTATGAGGGGCCGGTGCGATGCTCCGGTGGCATTGCTACCCCCAGGGCCCCCGTCCCGCCTAACCATGGAGCAGTTGACCACGAGATCTAGCCCTTTGACTTCCCACGGTCGGGCTTTGACCAGTGGACCTCTCCACCCGGTTGTGTCAGGTCAGCATAGAGGGATAGCTGCGAGCAACATCCGGGCCAAATCCACAGCTACATCCCCTCCGTGTGGACCCAACACTCCGTTTCCCCCCTCCAGATGTCGGCGGCGGCGCCGCCCGTGAGGGGGGCCACGCCCCGGAGACGCGTGTTGGGTGTTTGCAACCGCCACAACACTTTCAGACTTGTGAGAAGCCGCGTACGCAAGATTGGCGGCATGATAGCCCCCGGAAGCCGCCGGCCACAGTCGTAGACATGCGAAGGGCAATCCGCGTGAAGGGAATTGTTTCGATACTACTCCATCACCAAAAATTATGAAAAATTACCATGATTCCTACAGCACATGTGCCCACGTAGTGTAAAAAACTCATGCTTTTATCGCGATCCGAGTATTTAATAATATTCACGCCGCACCGTTACCGCAGAACGTCTACTACTGTGTCATCGCCGTCCGTGAGGGGGGACGCTCCCCGGAGACGCGTGCCGCCTCTTCGGACATGCCACAACACCACCCTACATGTATGAGGGGCCGGTGCGACGCCACGGTCGCATTGCTACCCCCAACGGCCCCCGTCCCGCCTAACCGTGGAGCGGTTGACCACAAGATCTAGCCCTTTGACTTTCCACGGAAGGGCTTTGACTAGTGGACCCATCCACCCGGTTGTGTCAGGTCAGCCCATAGGGACACCTGGGAGCAACATTCGGGCCAAACTCACAGCTACACCCCCCGCACAGAGACCCGACGCGTCTGCTTCTCCCCTCCGGTGCGGCGCGCCGTCCATGAGGGGGGCCACGCCTCGGAGACGCGTACCGGGCGTTTGCAACCGCCACAACACTTTGAGACTTGTGAGAAGCCGCGTACGCAAGATTGGCGGCATGCTAGCCCCTGGAGGCCACCGGCTACACTCGTCGACATGCGAAGGGCAATCCGCGTGGAGGGAATTGTTCGGATACTACTCCATCACCAAAAATTATGAAAAATTACCATCATTCCTACAACACATGTGCCATGAAGTGTAAAAAACTCATGATTTTATCGCGATGCGAGTATTTAATAATATTCACGCCGCACCGTTACCGCAGAACATCTACTATAGTGTCATCGCCGTCCGTGCGGGGGGACACACCCCGGAGACGCGTGCCACCTCTTCGGACATGCCACAACACCACCGCGCATGTATGAGGGGCCGGTGCGACGCTCCGGTGGCATTGCTACCCCCTAGGGCCCCCGTCCCGCCTAACCGTGGAGCGGTTCACCACGAGATCTAGCCCTTTGACTTCCACGGACGGGCTTTGACCAGTGGACCTCTCCACCCGGTTGTGTCATGTCAGCCTAGAGGGACACATGGGAGCAACATCCGGGCCAAACCCACAGCTACATCCCCTCTGTGTAGACCCGACGCGTGTGTTTCCCCCCTCCAGCTGCCGGCGGCGGCACCGTCCGTGAGGGGGGCAACGTCCTGGAGACGGGTGCCACCTCTTCGAACATGCCACAACACTACCCCGCATGAATGAGGGGCCGGTGCGACGCTCCGGTGGCATTGCTACCCCCTAGGGCCCCTGTCCCGCCTAACCCTGGAGCGGTTGACCACGAGATCTAGCCCTTTGACTTTCCACGGACGGGCTTTGACCAGTGGACCTCTCCACCCGGTTGTGTCATGTCAGCCTAGAGGGACACATGGGAGCAACATCCGGGCCAAACCCACAGCTACATCCCCTCCGTGTAGACCCGATGCGTCCGTTTCCCCCCTCCAGGTGCCGGCGGCGGCGCCGTCCGTTAAGGGGGCCACGCCCCGGAGATGCATGCCGCCTCTTTGGACATGCCAAAACACCACCCGGTTGTGGTAGGTCATCCCATAGAAACACTTGGGAGCAACGTCCCCTCTGTATAGACCCGATGCAGCTGTTTCCGCCGTCGAGGTGCCGGCGGCGGTGCCGTCCGTGAAGGGGGCACACCGCGGACGGGAGGGGGTCACACTCCGGAGACGGGTGCCGGGCGTTTGCAATCGCCACAAAACTTATGTCGGCATAGCTGTTTTTTATTTTAATAAAATATAAGGACCTGTATTCAAAAGAACATGACGGCACATTATTAACGTGCTCGAAAAAAATTCAAACTATATATATATATTCATACTCTATGGAAAAAATTACAAACTACATATATATTTATATAATAATACATAAAAAGCATATGCTACATGTCAGTTAATATAATAATACATAAAAAAGCATAAAAACACATATATAAAAAAATAACTATGCCGACGGCATAGAGACGACATGGTTTAGGTGGGCGGCGTGGCGCGGATCGCTGACATGGCGGGTATGCCGACGGCCGCCGTCGGCATATTTGCTGGACGGTGCGCCGCGGATCAGTGACGTGGCATGCAGAGATATGCCGACGGCCGCTCGTCATGACCGTCTGCATAGATTTGACGGCGTTAGCCGCTGGTCACGGGCGGGGTCGCCGGGCCCACGGGTATGCCGACGGCTGCTGTCGGCGTGTTCTCAGCTAGGCCGATGGTATTTTTGTGCCGACGGGTGCCGTCGGCTTAGCTCGGGGTAGCCCGACGGCCAGGATACGCCGACGGCCAGGACTTGGCTGTCGGCATACTCCAATTAGGCCGATGGCGGCCGTCGGCATTGTTTTGGCAGTCGGGGTAGGACCATTTTCCGGTAGTAGCTCCGCCTTTCCCTGCAGCCGACCTCCCTCCCCCCCGCCTCTCTTGACTATAGGCGCTGGTGCCTCCTTGTCTCCGACCCTCGCTTTGCCCGTCGCTTCCGCCTCCACCACCGCCGCAACCCTCTCCTACTCGGTTAATTGGGCTCCCACTTCTCCTGGGTGCCCACTCTGGAGGCCCCCAATCATGTCCCGCCTCGGTGCTTCTCCTTTCAGCGCCACTGTGGCGGCTACTTCGATCTCTGTGGATGCCGCCATGGCCTGGCGCTCGTCTTCCACGCATCTTGCAACCTGATCGTGGTGTGGGACCCCGTCCCGGTGACTAGCACCCCGTTGCCACCCCCCCGGGGTTTGAGTTACGTGCGACGAAGAGAGTGGTTGACGGGGCGGTGCTTCGCGCTGCCGGGGATGGCCAACACTTCCAAGTGGTCTGGGCAGTGGCAGTCGATGACGGCAAACAACACCGACACGTTCTCGCATGTGTTTACTCTTCAGAGACTGGCGCTTGGGGTGATCTCATCTCAACACTGCTTCCATTCGAGGTCTTTATTAGAGATCCCCTCTACTAGATGCTTACTGGGAATTTTTGTGGTATTCTCAAGTTTGATTTGGAGAAGCAATGCCTTGAAGTGGTACAGTTGCCAGTGTGTATGCTTGAAGATGGGCATTACGAATTCTGGATCATGCGGGCAGAGGGTGGTGACTTTGGTTAATTCTTCCAGTTAGACTGCAGCATCCAGTTATGGAAGAGGAAGACTGATTGTGATGGTGTTGCTTCATGGGAGCTTGGAAGAACTATTGAACTGGACAAGCTACTATGCTTAAATCAGAGGGCCTAACAATATCAATACCAGGGTTTGCTGAGGAAAATAATATGATATTCTTGTGGACCAGGAAGTTGGGAGCTGAAGCTGAACCAAACATGGCCTTAGTCTTTGTGGTCCATCTTGAGTCATTGCAGTTTAAGAAACTTTCTGAAACCACATCATGGTGTCAATAAATACACCCATGTCCGTAGACCACCTAGCGACGACTACGCACCGGAGCGACATGGCAGTACATAGAGCATAGAAATAACAAAATTACACTCATGTCTGTAGACCACCTAGCGATGACGAAGGGCGGAGCCAAGGGGGGATGAGCGGGGGCCAGGCCCCCAACTGCTGTGTCGTACACGTAGTATGCTATTCTATGCCAGGTAGATTACGCTACGTGAAACAGACTTAGGACTAATTGCCCCCCTAAGAATGCGCTCAAGGCTTGAAGCCCAGGAGATTCCCTAGTTAAAGCCCATATGTATTTCTTGGTCAGCCCACGCTAGAGAAAACAAACAGCCAGATAATTCTTAACACATGCTCGGAAGTAAAGGAATGGCTATTTCACATGCTTGAAACGCTACCACATGCAGAATTTACAAAGCTCATCATTACTTTATGGGCAATATGGAGCGCAAGGCGGAAAGCAATCCACGAATCGATCTTCCAGAGCCCAGAGGCAATTCATGGTTTCATAATGAGATATCTAGAAGACCTGGACATCATCGCAGACGCTTCACAGAAGCAAGGTACAACTATGCCACAGTCAGTGTAGGTGCCAAAGTGGATCCCACCAATGGAAGGTTTTGTCAAAATTAATGTAGATGGAGGAATAGCCAAGAACAGTTGCAAGGGTGCATTGGCCGCGGTGTGCCGAGACGCCCAAGGAGTTTACCTTGGCTCATCCGCACGCATCATTGACAGTTGTGATGACCCTGGAACGCTTGAAGCAATCGCATGTTTGGAGGCTCTTTCCCTCGCAGCCGATCTGAACCTCCGAAGGCTTATTATTGCTTGCGACGCGAAAGCGGTAGTTAAATAGATTAATGGAGGAAGTAAAGCTATCTACAGCCAGATTCTACATGAGATCAACATCCGTTGTCAGGAGTTCGAAGAGGTCTGGATTATCCATGAATGCTGAATGTCCAATATGGAGGCTCACAATTTTGTGAAAAGCGTTGTGTCACTAGTTCATGGTCGATATAATTGGCAGCTGCAGCCGAATGACACTACAATTATACCATATATTATCATGCAATAAAGAGACCATGTTTTCCCTTAGAAAAAGGTAATTCTTAACACGGCTGCACCTAAGGAGCAAGAGGAGTGCGCGGAGGAGGCCGTGGAGGTCGTCCAGGGAGACGGCGCGGCTGTGGGTCTGATCTTAACACGGCTGCACCTAAGGAGAAAGAGGCTTTTGCTGGTCCTACGGATGTGACTATGGAGGAGGTAGACAGAAACAGGAAGAGGGGGTCTGCATCCGCAGACCCGAAGCCTCTCATGCTACTGCTGGCACCTACCATCGACTCAAGCACCACCTCTCCAGCAACTTCTGAAATTCCACCCAGCCCTTCCTCAAAGCAGGATCTGAAGAGGAACAAGACCAATAGAAAGAACACATCCCTAGCAAAAAACACTGATGCGCGATTGGCAGGCCCCCTTATGGGGCCGCGCCAGGCGCAATGAGTCTACTTTGTTGGAACTGCGGTGGGGCTGGCAAACCCGCGGCAGTTCAAGAGCTTTGCCGTTAGTAGCTCGGGGAGAAGTGGTGGCCTAGGTATTTTCTGGAATGATGAAATATAGCTTGAGATTGTTGATTATTCACAGTACCATATTGATGCACTTATTCATGAACTTGTTGATGTGAAAATAAGGGTTACGTTTGTGTACGGGGAAGCTCAAGTAAGTGAAAGATACAAGACATGGGACATGCTTCGCGGAATCGTGGGTGCAAGTGACGTGCCGTGGATGGTACTAGGAGATTTTAATGAAGTGCTACATGCTCACGAACATGATGGAGTGGGTAATAGAATCCAAGCAAAGATGGACGCGCTTAGAGATGCACTTGACACATGTGGCCTGATGGATATAGGATACACTGGAACGGATTGTACATTTGAGAAAAAAGTAGCAGGAGATACTTATACTCGAGTCAGACTTGATCGTGGGGTCACTACCAGAATCTCCCCCTATGCCGACGGCGAGGGCCGTCGGCATCACTACAAAAAAAAGACACATCCATGACATTTTGGGCCGAACGAATTTTTTTTCTGTCATACATATGACACTTCTATGACGATAATTGTGACAAAACCCGGTATCATCATAGATGTGGTGGGCTCCTACTTCTATGACAAAAAATCATGACGGAAAATAGGCTTTTCGTCCTGGGCGGGCCGGAGACGCAGTTGCATGACATTCTTTGGGTCGTCCATGATGGAAAAAACCGTGGTAGAAGCGAGGGCGAGGAAAATTTCGGGGAGTTGCCGGTTACGGTGGGAGGTCGGGGGACCGAGCGATGCGTGTTTCTCTCATACACGACGCTGCTGTGTGTGAGGCGTTAGCTCTAACTGAACCCGAAGCGAGGCGTTGGGCTCGATCGAACCCGGCGATTGCATTGCGAGCTACGCGTTCATCGAACCCGAGCGATCGATCGATGGCTGTTAATCGAACCCGATCGAGCGATTCTTCGCCATCTGCTGCTAATCAAGCCGATCGATGCTGCCTCAGGATGAAGCAATGGAGCGCTATGGGGGGTTGGATGAGCGAGTGGCGGTGGCGTTTGCCTCTGGATGAACAGGACCCCGTGGTGTGGAGGTCTGGATGAACACTAGACGGTGGAGGGGTGCCTGTGGAGGGGTGGTTGAACAGGACCCCGTGGTGTGGAGGGATGGATGAACACTAGACGGTGGAGGGGTGCCCGTGGAGGGTTGGTTGAACAGGAGCCGGTGGAGTAGCACGCGGTGGAGGCTGGATGAACAGGAGCCCGTGGAGGCTGGAGGAGATCGACGGTAGCCCGTGGAGGCTGGAGGAGGTCGACGGTGGAGATGAACAGTATCCCGTGGAGTCCCATTTTGCGGTACTCCACACCCCTCCCGATGAACAGGACCCCCATTTCGACCGTAGCGCTCCAACACAAGTCCGTTTCGTCCGTTTTGCGGTACGCCACACCCCTCTTGATCAACAGGACCCCCGTTTCGACCGTAGGAGGTCCGTTTCCTCCGTTTTGCGGTACGCCACACCCCTCCCGATCAACAGGACCCCCGTTTCGACTGTAGGACGTCCGTTTCCTCCATTTTGTGGTACGCCACACCCCTCCCGATCAACAGGACCCCATTCCAAACGTAGGAGGTCCGTTTCCTCCGTTGTGCGGTACGCCATGCCTCGTTTTCCTCGCCTGTTCCGTCCAAGCCCTCCCGATGAACACGACCACGCATTCCGTTCCGACCCAGCTGGTTGGCTCCCCATGAACACGACGACGATGCTGTTTCTCCATTCCGACCCAGCCATGTATGTATGCGTGAGTAGGCGTTCGAGACCCCGCCCGTATGTACACATACGTGGCCGTATTTTCGTTCTTCCACCCTGTCCGCTGTACGTACGTGTACATGCTACGTGCGCGCCTCTACTACGACACGTGCGCGCCTCTACATTGACCAGTATGTACGTACACATTCGCGACTAGGATGACAATGCTACGTATGCTTCGACCAGGTGGGTCCCGACTGTCAGGCACTTCCTTGCGTGCGAAGATGTAGCTGGTGGGTCCCAGCAGTCAGGGGGGTGAATCATTTTGTTTTTTTGCCCGGACGCACTTCCTTGCATGCGATGGTGTAGCTGGTGGGTCCTAGAAGTCAGGTGGGCGAATCGTTTTTTTCCCGGACGCACTTCCTTGCGTGCGAAGATGAAGTTGGTGGGTCCCAGCAGTCAGGGGGAAACGTTTTTTCCGCGAAATACAGTGGCCCATCCGGTGGTCCCAGCTCTCAGGTGGAGGAATCATTATTTTCCGCGTAATAAGGAGGCACTTCCTTGCTGCGGCCGTGGACCCAGCTGTCAGCCTCTCCACGTACAGTCCACGTCCGATGGAAGTCGTTCCTTAACCACGTTGACCACGCGCGCCGAGAGCACGAGGCGGTGGACGACAGCGAGGCCTAGGAAGGGGACGAAGGGAGCCGGGAAGACGCAGCGATGGAAGCCCACGCTATTTGAGGAGTCTGAGGTTCCTGGTTCGGCTGCGGTGTGAGGCTGCCGTCGCCGCAGGCCTGGCCAGCGGTGGGAATAGTAGAGGCGGTGAGGCCACCGCGGCAGACACGGCCCGCCACGGAGGCAGGAGCATGCGCACGACCGGCGCTGCTTTGGGCGGCCTGAGCAAGAAGACCACAGTTGAAGAAGCACTACGGCCGTTGGATGGACATCGACGGTCCTTGGAGCTAGAATCGTTCATATTGACTAAAGTTGACAAAGGCCCCTGTCCCAGTCAACTTAGTAGGCCCACAAGTCAGCCTCCCACCATGGTGGGTCCCATCTAGCAGGGGGAGTATTCATTTTTTTGTGCGTAATAAGGAGGGACTTCCGGTGGGTCCGAGTTGACAGCAGGGGGAACGTTTTTTTTCGCGAAATACGGTGGCCCGTCCGGTGGGTCCCACCAGTCAGGGGGGAAACGTTTTTTTCGCGAAATAAGGTGGCCCGTCCGGTGGGTCCCTGCTGTCAGGTGGAGGAATACTTATTTTGCGCGAAATAAGGAGGCACTTCCTTGCGGCCGCCTCGACCCAGCTGTCAGCCTCTCCACGTACAATACTCTTCCGATGGAAGTCGGTCGTTGACCACGTTGACCACGCCGCGCTGAGAGCACCAGGGCGGTGGTCTGGACGATGGCGAGGCCTAGGAAGGGGACGACGCGGAGCCGGGGAAGACGCAGCAGCGGAAGCCCGCGCGGAGAGGAGTACGAGGGTTCACTGGTTCAGCTGCGGTTTGAGGCTGTCATCGCCGCAGAATAAAAGGGGGTGTGGGTGAGTAGAGGGATGGCCTGGCCAGCGGTGGGAGTAGTACGGGGCTGTGAGCCCTCCGCGGCATCACAGCCGGCCACGGGAGGCAGCAGCACACGACATGAGCGGCGCTGCTTTGGGCGGCTGGAGCAAGAAGACCAGAGGTTGAAGAAGCACTATGTCCGTTGGATGGACATCGTACGATCATTGCAGCTAGAATCGTTTATATTGACTAAGTTGACAAAGCCCTTGGTACGCGTCAACTTAGTAGGCCCACAGCTCGGATTTGGCAGAGAACATATAGCCCATTTGCGATTTGTAAGAATGTACATCCCATTTTTTAATTATAATGGAATTTACTACAGCCCATTTATAGTTTGTTAAAAGTACAGCCCAACTTCTAGCTAGGACAACGATTCATAATCTCAAACAACCGCTCAAAACAGAATTCAAAAAAAATTCCCACATTTTGATGGGATCTGAAATATTTTTATCCGGAATTTCTAGTCAGGTTAAATATAATTTCAAAATAAAGTTGTATTACGTTAAAATCCAACAAAATATTGCGCGCGCAACAAGTAATGAAATTAATATTTCCGAATTCCAAAAATAATTTATTTTTCAAACTAATTACGTGTTTGGTGCATAGTAATTGCCCAATTATTATAATTACATCCCATTTATTATTTCTTAAAGTCCATTTTCTTGTTAAGCCTAATGCATACCTCCTAGGAAACTTTGCAGCCTAGCGGGGCGGATAACAAGTTGACCCGGATATTGTGTAGAACTGTCGGCCCAGTTGCATTGCTGATGTTGAAAAAAAAGTCCTGTGTAGTACAGTACAACCTGACATGGTTACTCAGCCCACATTTAGCGACGCCGGAAAGGCCTAAACAAGGCTTATGTACAACTTTTTGAAGTCACTGAGCTCAACTAGTAACTTAAGAAAAAAGTTAGATTACAGTGGAACCTAATTAAAAGCTATCACGAGCAAATAAATAATTCAACGGGTCCCACTTGTGCGTGTGCGCGTGTGTGTGCGTGTGTATGTGTGTGAGAGAGAGGGATAGAGAGAGAGACCCATCGGTCGATGCTCGTAAATACATCTTTCAGCCATATGCATTGTTGATTCTCAGTAAAAACTTATATAGTTGACACAATCATATAGAACATCATAGCACACTCAACTTGCATACAAAAATTTCACGCAGGCGGCACAATCAGGATGGAAGCAGTGGATCGTACATAACGGTTCATCGTCTTTATAAATGACGGGGAAATATCTTGAATGTTGCGCAAAGAAAACAGACAGACAACACAATAAGTTCTGCTAGCACATTAAGTTGACGTACAACCCTTTCTAAAAAAAGTTTAGGTACACAATTAGAACAGGTCACAATCAAATGTACTGGCATATCAGTGCTTCAGACCCATAGCTCGGATTTAACTAGTACTATCTGACAAGATTCATTTGTTACCTCAAATTAGAGCACATCCAGGCAGCCAACCCTGCCTCTTCTCCCGAAGAAGCAGTGGCCTCCGCCGTAGCGATGGAGTAGGCCTGTGCCATCCATCGTTCCGAGCAACACGGGAAAGTCGGCGTTGACTCTGTAATGGACATCGTCGACGGACCCTGGCACCAGCGGCGGCGGCAGGACTTCGATTGATGGATTGACCACTTCTTCGACATGCACGAACACTCGATACAGGTACATCCCTAACGTGGTCCGCGGCGGCCTTGGTGGCGACGAATAGTACAACCCCGGTTCATGCACTGGTATCTCAACACCAATCACCTTTAGTATGGTGGAAGGCTTCTTAATCCATGCCATAACCGTCAGAGCCCAGCTGTCTGGAGGAAAAAACAAACTTACGAGCTCACCTCCAAGGTTGTTGATAAGCTCGTTCATGGACTCGTTGTTCCAAGCACGTCGAGGCATGCCGTGGAAGGTAAGCTTTGTTAAAAACTCAAGCTCAGAGGGCACCGAGCCCCATCCTGGGTGCCACCGATCAAAGCTCACCAGCGCGCTATCGCAGAACAAACACCGGGAAGATTCGAACACATCGCAATCGAAAGTTGTCCGGAACTCGACGAAGAAATCAGCAGGTGGCGATGACTTGACGAGCAAGTCACTTATTTGGATGCCGTGCGCAATGCCAAGAGCTTTGACAAGGTCGTCCGACGAGATCAAGGCGGTCGCCATTGATGGTTACCATCAGCACTTTGCCGCAAACTGGTCGTCAAGCGCCGCCATGCCTTTGTTGGAGCGACAAAGACGCAGCTTAAAGGCAGGACGGACTCGGCATCTCCGCTCGGAGATCCGTGTTGACCGCGACATGATAGTGCGCTTGAGTACAGGGAGCTGGGAGGGGATTTGGGGAAGCTGGAGTAGGAATCGAGATTCCAGAGGTGGGGGAGGGGCGGGAGACCGGGGATGAAAAGGTAGCATGAATTTCGAGCATGCACCAATATGCTCTCGACGCGCAAGCACACGAAAACACCGGTGGTGCCCACATGTCGGCCTAAGAGTCCTTATTCTTTCTTTTTCGGAGAGCCCGGTCTTTTTTTTTCAGGATATTTTGAGAGCCCGGCCTGAGAGTCATAATTGACCTGTTTGGCATTGCGTTACTACTCAGCCTATATTCAACGACACCTCACTGGCCCAAACAAGTGTACGTCATCGAAAAGACACTAAGCTCAAATTATATAACTTTAAAAAAGGAGATATACTCTGAACACTGGAGCCCTCATTTAGCCCACCAGTATTTCGAGACAATAAACAGTTTGAAACAACGATATATACAACATTCAAACACTGACTAGTGACTACTACTGACATAAACAACAAGACATGATAGTTCATAAGAAGTCTTGCTACACCACCAAAACGCACCCATCTGCAGCGCTCAGACTCTCGTGATCCAGACGATAATGACATTCTAAACAGAAGCAACTATTACATAGAAAGAGTGACATAGACGAGGATGACCAAATGACAAGGAATATGCATAACAAAAGAAAGAACTACCCATCCAGAACCAGCAGCAAAGAAAACAAAGTCATTCGAAGAGATGATCCAACACCATCATGATTTGCAGCCCTGCTTCAGCGACCAGTGATCCGGAGACACCAGTACTCCACCCTTTCGATGCAACAACCCAATTACCTATCAACCTCTAGGCTTGAACCACATCACTGCCTGTCGTAATTGAGACATCCAAGGATCAAAGTTAATCCGGATGCCTTTGTCATTCTCACCTTCTTTTTGCTGCAGGCAGTATCGTTGACAATCAGGGGAGTTCGCTCCCGAACTCCTAGGGCTCGCTGTGTAGACACAGTTTTCCATAGCAAACAGAGCCTCTCTCCCATCAAGGTTCTTGCCAACGGTGATCTCCTGGTTAATCGGATAACTGAGTCCGAGAAATAGAGAGTGTGAACCAAGGCTGTTTACCCGCCTCCAACTAAAAAAATCCTAAAGGCCCCAACAAGCTGGTATCCTGCTCATAGATGTAACAGCCGCTATCCGGATACTCATGTATTACACGGTGCTTGTATACAGTGGGGTTTTTGCAATATAACTTTTCCGGCTCATGTGTCCGAATGATCATCTGTCTTTTGCCGTCATCTGATCGAGCGAGGAACCAGTTGTGCTTCCCTATTTTTGGCAAAGGTGGTGTGATTACAAAGGGCAGTAACTGTAAGGACACTGCATCATATCAAAAAGGACAGACATTGTTAATGTAAGATCAGCATCGTTCAGAGTATGAGTAGGATAATGCAAGAAACAGCAGTGATATGTCCCTGTTGGAACTGGGGGGAAAATTCAGGGAAATGTATACTGGGTTCGAAAATATAGAAGTGCCATGCATGGTTATACTCATGTTATCTATAATCGATTCTTCACAGAAACTACCATGTCATGCATGTTATGTAATCATGTTCTGTCCTCACAAATAAATTCTTGAAGGTAACTAACATACCATGCATTGTTATATACTCGTGTTCTATGGGCAAAATTTTTGTGAGGATATTATTCTAGCCATTGATTGCTGAAGGGCGAATATAGGCATGTACACATGGTAAGCATTGCAGGATTTCACTACTTCCAAATATAGAGTTCTCCATATGCACATTTACTTCCCAAATGTATGGTTAGATGAAACCAACAGTGTGGTGCATGTTTCTAAATCATGAAAATGAGGAAACTAACATGGCCATTGATACACACTCATATTTAGTAGTAGTATATAGATTACTGTAAAATAAGGATAATATCCATATATTCCTAACCGTTTGATTATTTAGGGTACAAATTGGCTGTAATGACATGGTCACAATCGCATGAATTAACTAATTCCAAATATAGCTGATTTACGACGTCTCTAATATATTGCCATAGTTCTACTCAAATTCTGCTCAAACAGGGATATGCCAATCATCACAAAAAGTTCAAACAGTGTCATGGCGTCATCATTAACATGAGACGGAAACAACTTACACGCGCCGTCCCAGAAATACGTGGTGCCATCTGCTTTGTCGATCACATAGATGATGCCATTGTGTTCAATAGCATCACAGAAGTGTGTATCAAATTTGACGATGATCCACTGCGAGCCGAGTTGTCTCCAGCTAAAGAAGGCACCGGCGTAAAGATAGGCGAGTCCGCGGTCGAACAAGGCAATTAGCTTGAAGTCTGCGTAATTCGCATGTCGTGTGGGCACTTGGCAGATTACAATCTTCTGCAAAACAAGGTCTGCCCAACTGACGCAGTAATCTAGATGACTTGGACCGCGATGGTAATACTCTATATAATCCAACGGAGGAAGGATAATCTCATGGGAGGTCCGGAAGTTCACGAGAACCAACTTTTTACCGTCTTCTCTGAAGGCAGCCATCTAGTGGGAGTTCATGCCGACCCAGTACATACCTCCCAAGAAGTTTCGGCCGATGGTGATCGGATCGATGTCGAGGGAAATGATGTACGGCAACACACTACATACCTGCAAAGAAGTTTCGGCTAATGGAGATCGGATTGATGTCGAGGGGCATCATGCACGGCTCCGTATCATGGTGAGACAATCTCGCAAGACCAGATAGCAGCAAGCAGGGTCGACGATGGCCGTGTGCATGTCCCTCGAGCATGCAGCCAGCCGCAGGGCGGTCAACATATCCATACACGAACAACAGAGGTCGAGGATGTCACTGCGGAGATTGCTCCAATCGCGGCTCATATGGATGCTGCGCGGTTCGCGTAAGGCCATGGTGGAGTTTGGAAGGGGGCTTGATTTACGTGGGAGAAGGATGTCGGTGCTGGAGCGGCTAGCGAGGGAATAGTGGTACTGGGGGAGGCGAGTGAGGCGACGGTACACGGGGGCACAGTGAGATGGAGACAGAGACGGAGACGGAGAAGGAGACGGAGATGGAGTGGTGTTATGGGAGCGGAGAGGGAGACGAGGCGAGGCACCAATGTGCTGTATAGCGGCGGTGACAGATTGCACAGTGCACAGGTTGAGGCTGACTTTGGTAACCCGAATACGCCGCCTCGCCTGGACTAGTGTCAGGCGCAGGGTGTTGTCACTTCACCGTGAGGACCGGATGAATAGTATTTTGACCATCAAGTGTACCACAGTTGTACTGCTGCTACTACTACTACTACTACTACTACTACTAGTAAGAACATGAGTACTCCAGTATTGTATAGCGGAAATAGGTCTCCCGTGCTAGCATGCCTGTTCACTTCATCGTTCAGGTATCATCCATATTGCGAGCAGAACCAAATTCTCGTGCATGCCCAATTAACGCCCTGCCGCGATGCATGAAGTGGTCGTTCTGGTGCATCAAGGACGGCATGCAGATCGTTCCACACTTGAGAAGAGGAAGAATGGAAAGGTAGAACGCGGCAGCAGAGGAAGAGAACGCTGGCTAACGAGGCTAGGAGGGGATCAAGCAGGAAGTTAATGATCCACGCCTAAAGGTTTTGGGAAAACCTGATTTTCATAAGGTGACTTATACTCACCTAAACGGAGGGAGTATTTCTTAACCAGAGAATGTTGTGTCTCCCACTCACGCGCTCAAAAAAAAAAGGACCGACACATTTTTTTATCTGTTTGCATAGGTCCCACCTATTAGGAAGTATGGGCACATACACGAACAGGTACGACTCCTCAGTCTACCCGCATAGCCTTTTCGTTTAGTCTACCTAGCCGTCTAATCAACTGCCTGCACGCCACTTCTCCCATTTACTTCTCCATCGGGAACCGATTCGCCTCGGCTTCTTCACCTCCCCTTCGTCTTCATTTGCATCCAAACCCCACTGCGTTCACATTGTTTTAACCTCTTTAAATAATCATCCACTACTTCAGTTAGACTAGCCATCTAATCCTAATTCTCCAAACCATAGCCCTCCGTTCCAGCGGTTCCAAATGGCGAAAGAGATCGAGATGCAGGTTTTTAGCGTCCAACATGTCCTCGTCGAAGGCTCGATGCCCATAGTTGGCACCGTCACCGTCCACCCAAGGGTTGTTCGGCAGTGGATCAACAATGTATCCAACTCCCTCAAAAAGGTGGAGACGAGGGTCATCGGTCTCGACGCAGAGTACACGGAGCGTGCCCCTGGGAAGATCCAGCGCGCCGCCGTCCTTTAGCTGTGCCTCGAAAATAATGTTTTGGTGTACCACATCATACACTCGCCCACCATACCAGGTGAGCTTCACGATTTCTTGTCTCGGGAGGACGTATACTTCTGTGGGGCAGCCATCGAAGGGGACAAACAGAAGCTGGAGCCGTACAACCTTGATTTGAAAAGCATCACTGACCTACAAACCAGAATCAAAATTCCTGTAGAAGATTGTGCTAAATAGACACCATCCCTATTCGACGTACCAAATTTTGTGCTCGGTACAAATCTTCAGAAGGGTGACGGTACAGTGGCATTAAGCTCGTCTGGATGGGACAATTATCCCTTGACGTACGAGCGGATAAAATATGCTGCCCTCGCTGCCCGTGTGAGTTTCGAGATAGCTGCAAGGTCCAAAGAGCTTGTTGCGAAGCCGTCTCCCACAGAGAATGAGAACAAGAAGAAGAAGAAGAAGAAGAAGAAGAAGAAGAAGAAGAAGAAGAAGAAGAAGAGGAAGAAAACGCTGCACCAGCAGGAGGGCATTATGGATGGATGAACTATTTCCTCTCTTGTAAAAAAATTATTCCCTCTCTGTGTATTTGATATAGATGGACTATTTCGATGGTGTGCATGTCTTTGGAAAAGAGTAGTAGCATGGGTCCGCTTGACTAGAAGGAACTATTTATCCGCATATATAGCTTTCTCTTCTACTCCTTCCAGTGATCGGTATGCAGTGCATGTGTCCGTAGACATGACAACTTGTCCATGGAAGTTCAACTACGGCGACCATCACGTTTCATCTCGCGATTTCCATGATGCCTCTCCAACCCACGGCACCACGCCCCCCGACGTGCGCCTCACCCCTCTCGGCCGCACCGCCCCTCTGCCTTTGTGTGCATGACATGTGGGCCACCTAAAATGCGGCGAGCATCAAGTTTCTACCACAGCCACCCGCAATTCCCACGATGTCACGACCGGTTTTTCGGGTAATAAATTCCAGAAAATGGCCGTTGTGCTCACCAGCCCCAGGATTACTGTTAGCTGATGAGGCACCAACTTGATACAAAAATTCCAAGAAAAAATACAAAATATGTAGTACAAGACCATTCTGGCCTGTGAGTACAACAAATGGTTTCTAGTGGTTAATGGCGGAAGCGGTTTGTGGATCATTAGCGTCTATGGGACTCCATTTCCCACAGGAACAGCTGACCAGGATAACTCCTATCTTCGCGAGGCTGCTATCACCATTGCTTAGGTTCCGGGGCTGTCATCACGGTTGCTCCTCTCTGTGCAGGAAATCTGGCCAAGACAATAGCCAGGGACAAGCCAGTGAGTACTTTGAATGTACTCGCAAACAATATGAACACAGGTATAATATAACAACCGATAATCATGCTTTGAAAATATTCTATGATCACAACGTCAGTCATAAACTAAAATCCTTGATGCATGCAAGCAGTTTATTAATATGTAACAATGAATATGTAATGACAGAGTAGGAATAAAATTCACCATTCAGATGTCTGAAGCGACGTCTCGAATTGATGGTAAATAACAAGCATGCCACAGTCGGGCATCTGAGCGAGACCACATAAAGGGCTTATAAAGTAAAATAAATATCAAGCATGCCACAGTCGGGCGTCTCAGCGACACCACATAAAGGGCTTATAAAGTAAATGAATAACAAGCATGCCACAGTCGGGCGTCTCCGCGACACCACATAAAGGGCTTATAAAGTAAATGAATACCAAGCATGCCACAGTCGGGCGTCTCCGTGACACCACATAAAGGGCTTATAAAGTAAATGAATAACAAGCATGCCACAGGCGGGCGTCTCCGCGACACCACATAAAGGGCTTATAAAGTAAATGAATAACAAGCATGCCACAGTCGGGCGTCTCCGTGACACCACGTAAAGGGCTTATAAATAATCACTGTGAGTATCCAGGAGGTAGAACCATCCCAGGGATACTCGATGATTCAAATAATATAACGGGTTAGTCCATAACAAAATAATAATCATGGTCGTCACAAGTCACAAGTCAGTATCCAAGTTTGGTTTAACAGTTTCTCCTCCGAAGACCGACACTAAGACAAACACTTGACCCATCCCAGACTGTAATCCTTAACCATGGACACGGCTATCCGAATAGGTTTAATCTCTGTAGAGGGTTACTCTTTACCCACGAGTAACGGATTCCTTTAGTCCATCGGGACTAATTCCGTCTACGACCTTTTAGTTGAAAACACACCTAACTTGCACACACCAGCTTAACTTACCGGTGTCTGGAATCACCCACGACACTTGTTAAGCAAAACTCTAAGTGGGGAGGCTACAACCTCGCATAGCATGGGATCAAATTTATATCGCGCGCTCTAAGGTGTGGCCTCCCCTCTCGGTCTCAACCGGAAACACCCATGCCCCGGACCAGGTGGCCTGCCTACCAGCTACAACCGGTATCTTCCACCATGGCCTTTTGTATGCGGTGTGTGCTAGAAAGGGTTGACGACTTCTTGAACTGCACCCTACTTGTTGTAGGGACAAGTGATAATCTGAAACAAGTATGGGGTTCTTGGAACAAGACTCGATCTATGGTCGACTCAGAGGTTTAAGTATTCCTGCATGATTAGCATAACGAATATATTTCATCCAATGCATGTAATCACCACTCATCATACCCCTCATGCCATGCCGGTCACACTCGTCTCGAAGAGGAACTAGGGACAAGCTCGGGTCTACCCAAGACAGAGACTTTCCCGTTTTCCTTCCGGTAGGCACGAAAGGCATACGAGGATGATCATTATCACAAGCATGTCCATTTCCAACAGCAAGGAAATTTCCAATAAGCATTCATGCAAATGATCGTATCACCACATAAAATAACGAGCTCTAAGTACGGAGGTTGTGTCATTATCGTGTCAAACAACGCATGCAAAATATTATGCCAGAGTTCAGAATGCTTGCCTTCAAGGTGTGGAAAGGCAGGGTGCACTCCAAAACTTTTGAAAGCTTTCTCCTCTCTCCAAAAATCCTATTTAAAAAAAATATTTGGATCAATATATCATTTTAAAAACAGTACCAAAAAGGTGTCTGAATTTTTTTGGAATAAATCTTAAAATAAACTAGACAAAATTTGAGGAAGGTAGGAAAAAGAATCAATTCATTTGGAGTTATATTTAAAAGGTTATGGACAGTCAACGTTGTGGTCAAAATCTTTTTTTAAAAAATAAACAGAAAAAGAAAAACGTTTCGATCAGGTATACGTCGAAGGCGTATTTTGGATTTACGCTTCCACTTCCTCCAGCATGGACGGCGCGTGGGTCACTGATAGTGGGCCCGCCTGGCCCACTGGTTAGGTTTGACTATTCTTTCCTCCCTCCTGTTCCTCTGCCCGAACGGAGGCGGGACTACGGCGATGCTTGCCGGCGAACGGCGGCACCGTTCGAGTAACCGAGGTCACCCGTGGGCTCAGGGGGTCGAGGCGGTCCCTCCGGTAGTCGCTTTGGTCTCTGGGGTGGACGGAGCTGCCGACGGCGAGCTCCGCAGCGGACGGTGGCCGTCGGGCAGAGTGGGTTTTCTCCTGCGGCGAGTCCCGATCAAAATTTACCAGGGGGATGGACTCACGAGGGGGAGAGGGAGCTCCTGGTGAAGAGAGTGGAGAGGGGGAGGCCCTGGTGGCGCCGGAATGGCCGGGACAGTGGCGGCGGCTGCGGTTGCCGGAGATGGGGAAGAAGACCTCCCCGGGTCGATTGGCTGCCACGGGGAAACTAGGGGAGTGTTTTGAGGCTGCCTGGGGAACGGGACGTGCTCGGGGGCCTCTTCTTATAGTGCAACGAGGTCGGTTTGCGGCGGCCGTGGATAGGTTCGCCGGCGAACCGCCTCCCTGTTGCTGCAGGAGTACGTGGCGGCGACGAGCGCTAGAGGACGCGCTTGTGGATGAGTCTGAGCTGCCCCAGGGGCAGGTGGCGAGCGGGAGAGGCTCTGGCGGCGCCGACCTGTGCAGGGGCTGGCTGCGGACGCCGGCGTGCCGCCAAGGGCTCTGACGGCGGTGCTGTAGGGCACCAGGGCTGCTTGGCATGATGCGGTGAGCAGTCGAGTGAGTGGCGCGGCTCTGCAGAGTGGGCAAAACCAGGGGCGCGACGCGGCGGCTCGGGCGCGGCACGTGCAAAACGCGTGCTCTGCTCACGCCCAGAGCACGCACGGGACGTGCTCGACAAAATGCCAGGGCATGCTAGAGGTCTCGGGTGAGGTTGGGGTTTAACAGACCTAGGTTAGGAGTAATTGGGAGTTTATTGGACAAGGTGGTTAGGCAAGGGAAGCAAGTTCATAGTGCAAACTAAAACTCATGTCAGAACTGGTCATGCCCACAAAGTGTTTGACAGGATGCCACATGCATCTAGGCATTTCTTGGAGTGGTCAAATCTTCCAGAGTGGGGTCTCTTTATATGAATGAGAGGGTGGTGAGGTTAGTTTGCCAAAAGAAGAAACTTGCTAGTGCAAGTTTTGCAAATCTTCAGATTTGGACAGAAGGAACAGGGCATGATTGCAAGAACTAGAATTGCTCCAATGAGTCCAACCTTTTGGACTTAAGGGTTTAGCAGGGAGGACTACAAGTAGGAGAAGGAATCATGGATAAAGGAGCAACTTAAAATATAGTGGTAGTACAAATCCTCAAGTTGGACTAGAATGGAAATGAGGTTGATTCACTCAAGTTTTTCAAAGAACATAGCTGGGTTTTTGCATAAAGTGGAATAATATGCTCCTACTGACATCCCAAAATTTTGGTAGAGGTTTTAAAGAAATATTTAAATAGGTTGTAGTGTAAAACTGCCCACTGGACCAGATTTGAAAACTAGGTGTAGAACTCAAAACATCCAAAGAATGAAATATCTTTTTGCATAAAAGTGGTTTGGTGACATCACATGACATCTCCAAATTTTGGTGCAATTTTTGAATGACTTTATAAAAGGGTTGCAGTGCAAATGGGACCCTAAACTTATGAAAAACCAAATTAGAGAAATAAAGCCCAGGGAAAAAAAATTATATAAATAATCCCACTGGGAAAAGAATTGTTTTATTTGAGAGGTTAAATGAGTCCAATAATGATTGAAAGGTTTTTACTAGGGGTAAAAACTCCATAAAAATAAAGGGAAGAATGGTTCTGAAATCAAAAGAAAATCCAGAAAACAAAAGTTTAAGTTCCTGGCAAAATTTTAATTAATAAAACAAGGTTAAAATTTTTGGGGTGTTACAACACTACCCCCCTTAAGAGAAAATCTCGTCCTCGAGATTTGTTAAGAGCTGATTTGAAAAACAAAAACTCCACGGTTACGTGATTTTTGCAGGCAGTGCATGTGTTCGAGCGGTTGTGAGTCTGCTGCCGTGGTGCTGTGCGAATAAAAATAATCTATGTCGTGAGAAGATATACGATGCAGCAACTCAGGGAAAAGAAATCTCACTCCATGATTTTTTGCGAGAGAAAATAGTAATATATTAGAGTCAAACCGCAACAGAACTACTCACATTAATAGAAACTAAAAGAATTACTCGCCGCGCAAACTCGGGGTACCGCGCATAAGTTACAATGCATAAATAAAAGTTGCAATAATAAACACAACAGTGACGTCTATAAAGCAAACGGTAACTGGACGGGGTCCCAAGAAAACGTCTCTGGTATGGGATGCACTCCTCTTCTATCGAGGAAAGTGGATTGACCAGCCGATGAATGTGTCTCTCCTGGTCGGGCCTCAGTGGTCTGCCGATGGCGATCCGAGGATTTAAATCCGCGAGACTCTGGAGATAACCCATTACTCGCTGGGTCAAACGTTCTTGAGTGATGACGTACTGGACCAGGTTGGCCAGTACGGGGTCTCTCTCAATCCGTCCACCGGGAAAAGATGTAACTTCTCCGGGTGCTGCACGGCTTGGAAAGTAATAATATCCTTTTTCGCTGGCATAGGGTACCGCGAATCGAAGGCGAGCAAGTGCTTCGTGTGCAGCCGCTTCTATGGCCATTAGTGGAGCTGGCATAGATTTCCCCACGAAGGAAACTTCCGTTGGGTCTTGGTTTGGATTTACGGGAGGAATGTGTACTACTACCCAATATTTCGAGGTGGATGGGGTGATTCTCGATTTGAACAGCTCGTACTGGGATGGCTGGGTAGAACCCATGGTACTGCAGGTAAAATCCCACAATATTTTGACAAAACTACCCGGGGTTGCATCCGGGGTTCTCAGATAAATAATAGGGCTCGGCATGGCAAGAAACGGTTGTGAGGATGGTGCACAAGGTGAGGGGTGCTTGGCAAGGTCACGAGGTGGCCTTCTTATAGCACTGGAGCTGGGTCATTTTACTGTGGTGAAAGGTAATTAATTTGCCAGCTCAGCTCCAAGGGTTGGGGTCAAAGCCACAGATACATATCTCACTAAAGTGATGTATCCCTGTGGGGGTTGTCGGGGTGGTCTGGTAGCTGTGCCCGGAAAAAATAATATACAACTGCGTGCTGACATAATTATGCAAAGTTACTATCTAAAACAGAGGCACAACAACAGGCTGCGTTAATTTACAAGGTCACACGATTATAATGCGAGGATACACTGAGACTCGGCACTACTTGGTGACTAGTCTACCTCGTTTATATCTAAACGAGCCTGCCTTGAGGACGTCGAGGCTTCTCCACGGGTCTCATCGTCGGGATTAGCTGGAGGCGGTTGAGGGACTACAGGGTCGGGGTAGCGATGATGACCATCGCGGGGACCGTTGGCCACAATTCCGTTGGAGTGTGCTCCCAAAAGGCGATGAAGCACTTCTAGGGTCATCAAGGCACCTTGGTTGATGGCTAGGGATGACCTCAAGGTCTCGATTGGTTGTCCGAACAGCACGACTGGGCTGTCTGCGTCGGGCTCATCTTCTCCTCTTGCCAGGGCTCGATGAACCAGCTCTCCACGAGCTGCGATCAGATTAATGGTGATTTGATCGAATAGTTCCTCTAGTGCACCTACATAGCGCACTAGGTGCAACAACGCAGGATCCGTCTCGTGATCTCCGTTGGCAACCTGGGGTGGTCTACCATACCCTTCACGTCTGGGGTAGTAGTAGAACGAGCGATAGTTAACTCTGGGCGACAACTGCCGGAGTTGAACTATAGCTTCTCGAGCAGCTAGCTGGATGGCTTGTGGCTCGAAGGAAGTTGTCCTTCCGGTCAACCTGTAGGGGCGTTCTGGCGACAGACCCCTACCGTAGATGTGCACAATGGCCCAGAATTGACGGCTCTCGCCGCTCACGGACCCTTGGTACACAACATATTCGGGAGGCTCTTCTAACGCATAGGCACGACGGGTGAGGTTTGCCAGTATGGTCACAAAACCCCCAAGGTTGGTTGCTGTGGTCTCATTATGCACGACGGGGCCAGGCATTATGGCTCGGTCTGGGGTAGAGGTTGTGCTGTGCTGGGTTGAGGCGAGCGTGCCCTTTTTATAGAAATAGGGGACGAAGTCTTCCTTCGCACGCTTGCGAATGAGACATTATAGGCATCGGTCACTGGCGTGTGATCGACAGGCTAGGTTGATAGGTTGGGCACCGACTGCCAAAAGTGTCGGGGTCACTGTGTGGCTATCTTGCACGGGAAGCTTGGCTGGGTTTTGGTTAAGGTCTGGTGGGTTTGTTTACCTAGGTTTATTGACCCGGCTAAGATAGGATTAGCCAATGGTCAGCCTGGCTCTGATACCAAGTTTGTCACGACCGGTTTTTCGGGTAATAAATTCCAGAAAATGGCCGTTGTGCTCACCAGCCCCAGGATTACTGTTAGCTTTTGAGGCACCAACTTGATACAGAAATTCCAAGCAAAAATACAAAATATGTAGTACAAGACCATTCTGGCCTATGAGTACAACAAATAGTTTCTAGTGGTTAATGGCGAAATCGGTTTGTGGATCATCAGCGTCTATGGGACTCCATTTCCCACAGGAACAGCTGACCAGGATAACTCCTATCTTCCCGATGCTGCTATCACCATTGCTTAGGTTCCGGGGCTGTCATCACGGTCGCTCCTCTCCGTGCAGGAAATCTGGCCAAGACAATAGCCAGGGACAAGCCAGTGAGTACTTTCAATGTACCCGCAAACATTATGAACACAGGTATAATATAACAACCGAGATAATCATGCTTTGAAAATATTCTATGATCACAACGTCAGTCATAAACTAAAATCCTTGATGCATGCAAGCATGTTATTAATATGTAACAATGAATATGTAATGACAGAGTAGGAATAAAATGCACCATTCGGATGTCTGAAGCGACATCTCGAATTGATGGAAAATAACAAGCATGCCACAGTCGGGCGTCTGAGCTACACCACATAAAGGGCTTATAAAGTAAAATAAATATCAAGCATGCCACAGTCGGGCGTCTCAGCGACACCACATAAAGGGCTTATAAAGTAAATGAATAACAAGCATGCCACAGTCGGGCGTCTCCGCGACACCACATAAAGGGCTTATAAAGTAAATGAATAACAAGCATGCCACAGTCGGGCGTCTCCGCGACACCACATAAAGGGCTTATAAAGTAAATTAATAACAAGCATGCCACAGTCGGGCGTCTCCGCGACACCACATAAAGGGCTTATAAAGTAAATGAATAACAAGCATGCCACAGTCGGGCGTCTCCGCGACACCACGTAAAGGGCTTATAAATAATCACTGTGAGTATCTAGGAGGTAGAACCATCCCAGGGATACTCCATGATTCAAATAATATAACGGGTTAGTCCATAAGAAAATAATAATCATGGTCCTCACAAGTCACAAGTCAGTATCCAAGTTTGGTTTAACAGTTTCTCCTCCGAAGACCGACACTAAGACCAACACTTGACCCATCCCAGACTGTAATCCTTAACAATGGACACGGCTATCCGAATAGGTTTAATCTCTGCAGAGGGTGTACTCTTTACCCGCGAGTAACAGATTCCTTTAGTCCATCAGGACTAATTCCATCTACGGCCTTTTAGTTGAAAACACACCTAACTTGCACACACCAGCTTAACTTACCGGTCTCTGGAATCACCCAAGACACTTGTTAAGCAAAACTCTAAGTAGGGAGGCTACAACCTCGCATAGCATGGGATTAAATTTATATCGCGCACTCTATGGGGTGGCCTCCCCTCTCGGTCTCAACCGGAAACACCCATGCCCCGGACCAGGTGGCCTGCCTACTAGCTACAACCGGTATCTTCCAACATGGCCTCTCTGTACGGTGTGTGCTAGAAAGGGGTTGACGACTTACTAAACCGTACCCTACTTGTTGTAGGGACAAGTGGTAGTACGAAACAAGTGTGGGGGTTACTGGAACAAGACTCGATCTATTGTCGACTCAGGAGGTTTAAGTATTCCCTGCATGATTAGCATAACGAATATATTTCATCCAATAGACAGAATCACCACTCATCATACCCCTCATGCCATGCCGGACACACTCGTCTCGACGAGGAACTAGGGACAAGCTCGGGTCTACCCAAAACAGAGACTTTCCTGTTTTCCTTCCGGTAGGCACGAAAGGCATACGAGGATGATCATTATCACAAGTTTCCAACAGCAAGGAAATTTCCAATAAGCATTCATGCAAATGATCATATCACCACATGAAATAACGAGCTCTAAGTACAGAGGTGGCGTCATAATCGTGTCAAACAACGCATGCAAAATATTATGCCCGAGTTCAGAATGCTTGCCTTCAAGGTGTGGAAAGGCAGGGTGCACTCCAAAACTTTTGAAAGCTTTCTCCTCTCTCCAAAAATCCTATTTAAAAATAATATTTGGATCAATATATCATTTTAAAAACAGTACCAAAAAGTTGTCTGAATTTTTTTGGAATAAATCTTAAAATAAACTAGACATAATTTGAGGAAGGTAGGAAAAAAAATCAATTCATTTGGAGTTATATTTAAAAAGTTATGGACAGTCAAAGTTGTGGTCAAAATCCGTTTTAAAAAAATAAACAGAAAAAGAAAAACGTTTCGATCAGGTATACGTTGAAGGCGTATTTTGGATTTACGCTTCAACTTACTCCAGCGTGGATGGTGCGTGGGTCACTGAAAGTGGGCCCGCCTGGCCCACTGGTCAAGTTTGACTATTCTTTCCTCCCTCCTCTTCCTCTGCCCGAACGGAGGCGGGACTCCGGCGATGCTCACCGACGAACGACGGCACCGTTCGAGTAACCGAGGTCACCCGTGGGCTCAGGGGGTCGAGGCGGTCCCTCCGGAAGTTGCTTTGGTCTCTGGGGTGGACGGAGCTGCCGGCAGCGAGCTCCGCGGCGGACGGTGGCTGTCGGGCAGAGTGGGTTTTCTCCTGCGGCGAGTCCCGATCAAAATTTAGCAGGGGGATGGACTCACGAGGGGGAGAGGGAGCTCCTGGTGAAGAGAGTGGAGAGGGGGAGGCCCTGGTGGCGCCGGAATGGCCGGGACAGTGGCGGCGGCTGCGGTTGCGGAGATGGGAAGAAGACCTCCCCGGTCGATTGGCTGCCACGGGAAACTAGGGAGTGTTTTGAGGCTGCAGGGGGAACGGACGTGCTCGGGGCCTCTTCTTATAGTGCAACGAGGTCGTTTCTGGCGGCCATGGATAGGTTCGCCGCGAACCGCCTCCTTGTTGCTGCAGGGAGTACGATGGCGACGAGCGCTAGAGGACGCGCTTGTGGATGAGTCTGAGCTGCCCCAGGGGCAGGTTGCGAGCGGGAGAGGCTCGGGCGGCGCCGACCTGTGCAGGGGCTGGCTGCGGACGCCGGCGTGCCGCCAAGGGCTCTGACGGCGGTGCTGTTGGGCACCAGGGCTGCTTGGCATGATGCGGTGAGCAGTCGAGTGAGTGGCGCGGCTCTACAGAGTGGGCAAAACCAGGGGCGCGACGCGGCGGCTCGGGCGCGGCACGTGCAAAACGCGTGCTCTGCTCGCGCCCAGAGCACGCACGGGACATGCTCGACAAATTGCCAGGGCATGCTAGAGGTCTCGGGTGAGGTTGGGGTTTAACAGACCTAGGTTAGGAGTAACTGGGAGTTTATTGGACAAGGTGGTTAGGCAAGGGAAGCAAGTTCATAGTGCAAACTAAAACTCATGTCAGAACTGGTCATGACCACAAAGTGTTTGACAGAATGCCACATGCACCTAGGCATTTCTTGGAGTGGTAAATCTTCCAGAGTGGGGTCTCTTTATATGAATGAGAGGGTGGTGAGGTTAGTTTGCCAAAAGAAGAAACTTCCTAGTGCAAGTTTTGCAAATCTTCAAATTTGGACAGAAGGAACAGGGCATGATTGCAAGAACTATAATTACTCCAATTAGTCCAACCTTTTGGACTTAAGGGTTTAGCAATGAGGACTACAAGTAGGAAAAGGAATCATGGATAAAGGAGCAACTTAAAATATAGTGGTAGTACAAATCCTAAAGTTGGACCAGAATGGAAATGAGGTTGATTCACTCAAGTTTTTCAAAGAACATAGCTGGGTTTTTGCATAAAGTGGAATAATATGCTCCTACTGACATCCCAAAATTTTGGTAGAGGTTTTAAAGAAATATTTAAATAGGTTGTAGTGTAAAACTGCCCACTGGACCAGATTTGAAAATTAGGTGTAGAACTCAAAATATCCAAAGAATGAAATATCTTTTTGCATAAAAGTATTTTGGTGACATCACATGACATCTCCAAATTTTGGTGGAATTTTTGAATGACTTTATAAAAGGGTTGCAGTGCAAATGGGACCCTAAACTTATGAAAAACCAAATTAGAGAAATATAGCTCAGGGAAAAAAATTATATAAATAATCCCACTGGTAAAAGAATTGATTTATTTGAGAGGTTAAGTGAGTCCAATAATGATTGAAACGTTTTTACTAGGGGTAAAAAACTCCATAAAAATAAAGGGAAGAATGGTTCTGAAATCAAAAGAAAATCCAGAAAACAAAAGTTTAAGTTCCTGGCAAAATTTTAAATAATAAAACAAGGTTAAAATTTTTGGGGTGTTACACACGACACCGCTCGAACCCATGAAACCACACGTCCCCCGACCTGCGGCTCACCCCTCTTGGCCCCACTGCCCCTCTGCCATCGGGAGCATTACATGTGGACCAGTCACCTATCGGGTCCACATGTTATTGACTCAAAGGTAGTTGTAGTAAGGCACTGAAGCTCAGTCCCGACGACCCTGAGAGGGAAATATAACTCCTGCACCAGGGCTTGTGGTGCTCCCGCAGCACGAACTCGTGCCAAACTCGAGATTTGTTTCTTTACTATACATGCACGCAACGATTTAATGCACATTGTAATCTCAACATGTGATGGGGAGCTCTAAATTTGAATTTGAAACTTATAAAACGAATAAACTGGGAGAGAGGGAGTATATCGTAGGATGTGTCCCATACAAAATAAGTCCCCTGTTTTGTCACTGCGAAGATGCGGTTAGAAAGGAGCACAGCGTCTTCCTACTCGTATGGCAACAAATCGACGCAGAACAACATGGTCCGCCTTTGACCGCCATGTGCAAGGTTAAGTGGTATCTTATTCAATCTCACCGTGGTTCCATCGTACCAATTCATGCGGTGGCCCATTGCATGGCTGATCCCAATGTTGGACAAACGTTCTACGGGAACGGTGTCACCGTTGTAAATGTTGTGCAAATTGATGTTGGTACCGTCCCGTACATATGCAACCCAATCTCCACTCGCACCGAGCCTAGCGTGTGAAACAGTGGGCAGGGGGAGAATTAGGAAATGGACATGGAAGTAATCTTTAGAATGCATTTACTACGTGATCAAACTCATCTTACCTGCTCATCGGAGGAAATCCGAGTGCCCCTCAACGTCGGCATCTCAAGGGGCGTCAACTTGCAACTATGGCCACGCCGCGCTGGAGAGACCCCCAAGGAAACATCCTCGTGCGTTCCACGGAACATCAAGATGCATTTGTATGAATACTTTATGTTGGGGAACGTTGCATAAAATAGAAGTTTCCTACGTTCACCAAGATCCATCTATGAGTTCATCTAGCAACGAGAGAGAGAGATGCATCTACATACCCTTGTAGATCGCGTGCGGAAGCGTTCAAGAGAACGGGGTTGAGGGAGTCGTTCTCTTCGTGATCCAAATCACCGGAGATCCTAGCGCCGAACGGACGGCACCTCTGCATGCAACACACGTACGGTCAGCGTGACGTCTCCTCCGTCTTGATCCAGCAAGGGGGAAGGAGAGGTTGATGAAGATCCAGCAGCACGACGACGTGGTGGTGGATGCAGCAGGGCTCCGGCAGGGCTTCACCAAGCAACTACGGGAGGAGGAGGAGGTGTAGCAGGGGGAGGGAGGCGCCAAGACTTAGGTGCGGCTGCCCTCCCTCCCCCTCCTTTATATAGGCCCCCTGGGGGGGCGGCCCTGGAGATGGGAATCTCCCAAGGGGGCGGCGGCCAGGGGTGGAGTGCCCCCCAAGGCAAGTGGGGTGCACCCCCACCTAGGGTTTTCAACCCTAGGCGCAGGGAGGGCTCAATGGGGGGGCGCACCAGCCCACTAGGGGCTGGTTCCCCTCCCACTTCAGCCCACGGGGCCCTCCGGGATAGGTGGCCCCACCCGGTGGACCCCCGGGACCCTTCCGGTGGTCCAGGTACAATACCGGGTGACCCCGAAACTTTCCCGATGGCCGAAACCGCACTTCCTATATATAATTATTTACCTCCGGACCATTCCGGAACTCCTCGTGACATCCGAGATCTTATCCGGGACTCCGAACAACATTCGGTTTGCTGCATACTCATATTCATACAACCCTAGCGTCACCGAACCTTAAGTGTGTAGACCCTACGGGTTCGGGAGACATGTAGACATGACCGAGACGGCTCTCCGGTCAATCACCAACAGCGGGATCTGGATACCCATGTTGGCTCCCACATACTCCTCGATGATCTCATCGGATGAACCACGATGTCGAGGATTCAAGCAACCCCGTATTCTATTCCCTTTGTCAATCGGTATGTTACTTGCCCGAGATTCGATCGTCGGTATCCCAATACGTTGTTCAATCTCGTTACCGGCAAGTCAGTTTACTCGTACCGTAATGCATGATCCCGTGACCAAAGGCTTGGTCACTTTGAGCTCATTATGATGATGCATTACCGAGTGGGCCCGATGATACCTCTCCGTGTCGGAGTGACAAATCCAGTCTCGATCCGTGTCAACCCAATGACACTTTCGGAGATACCTGTAGTGCACCTTTATCGTCACCCGATTACGTTGTGGCGTTTGGTATAACCAAAGCACTCCTACGGTATCCGGAGTTACGATCTCATGGTCTAAGGAAAAGATACTTGACATTGGAAAAGCTCTAGCAAAGCGAACTACACGATCTTGTGCTATGCTTAGGATTGGGTCTTGTCCATCACATCATTCTCCTAATGATGTGATCCGTTATCAATGACATCCAATGTCCATAGTCAGGAAACCATGACTATCTGTTGATCAACGAGCTAGTCAACTAGAGGCTCACTAGGGACTTGTAGTAGTCTATGTATCCACACGTGTATTACGATTTCCGGATAATACAATTATAGCATGAATAAAAGACAATTATCACGAACAAGGAAATATAATAATAATCCTTTTATTATTGCCTCTAGGGCATATTTCCAACAGTCTCCCACTTGCACTAGAGTCAATAATCTAGTTACATTGTGATGAATCGAACACCCATAGAGTTCTGGTGTTGATCATGTTTTGCTCGCGGAAGAGGTTTAGTCAACGGATCTGCGACATTTAAATCCGTATGCACTTTGCAAATTTCTATGTCTCCATCTTGAACATTTTCACGAATGTTGTTGAAGCGACGCTTGATGTGCCTGGTCTTCTTGTGAAACCTGGGCTCCTTGGCAAGTGTAATAGCTCCAATGTTGTCACAGAAGAGTTTGATCGGCCCCGACGCATTGGGTATGACTCCTAGGTCGGTGATGAACTCCTTCACCCAAATTTCTTCATGCGCTGCCTCCGAGGATGCCATGTACTCCGCTTCACATGTAGATCCCGCCACGACGCTCTGCTTGCAGCTGCACCAGCTTACTGCTCCACCATTCAACATATACACGTATCCGGTTTGTGACTTAGAGTCATCCAGATCTGTATCGAAGCTAGCGTCGGCGTAACCCTTACGACGAGCTCTTCGTCACCTCCATAAGCGAGAAACATGTCCTTAGTCCTTTTCGGTACTTCAGGATATTCTTGACCGCTGTCCAGTGTTCCTTGCCGGGATTACTTTGGTACCTTCCTACCAAACTTACGGCAAGGTTTACATCAGGTCTAGTACACAGCATGGCATACATAATAGACCCTGCGGCTGATGCATAGGGGATGACACTCATCTCTTCTATATCTTCTGCCGTGGTCGGACATTGAGCCGAGCTCAATTTCACACCTTGTAATACAGGAAAGAACCCTTTCTTGGACTGATCCATTTTGAACTTCTTCAATATCTTATCAAGGTATGTGCTTTGTGAAAGACCTATGAGGCGTCTCAATCTATCCCTATAGATCTTGATGCCTAATATGTAAGCAGCTTCTCCAAGGTCCTTCATTGAAAAACTCTTATTCAAGTAGGCCTTAATGCTGTCCAAAAGTTCTATATCATTTCCCATCAAAAGTATGTCATCTACATATAATATGAGAAATGCTACAGAGCTCCCACTCACTTTCTTGTAAACGCAGGCTTCTCTATAAGTCTGCATAAACCCAAACGCTTTGATCATCTCATCAAAGCAAATGTTCCAACTCCGAGATGCTTGCACCAGCCCATAAATGGATCGCTGGAGCTTGCATACATTGTTAGCATTCTTAGGGTCGACAAAACCTTCCGGCTGCATCATATATAGTTCTTCCTTAAGATAACCATTAAGGATTGCCGTTTTGACGTCCATTTGCCATATCTCATAATCATAGTATGCGGCAATTGCTAACATGATTCGGACGGACTTCAGCTTCGCTACGGGAGTGAAAGTCTCATCGTAGTCAACCCCTTGAACTTGCCGATAACCTTTAGCGACAAGTCGAGGTTTATAGATGGTAACATTACCATCCGCGTCCGTCTTCTTCTTAAAAATCCATTTGTTTTCTATCGCTCGCCGATCATCGGGCAAGTCTGTCAAAGTCCATACTTTGTTTTCATACATGGATCCTATCTCGGATTGCATGGCTTCAAGCCATTTGTTGGAATCTGGGCCGCCATCGCTTCTTCATAGTTGAAGGTTCACCGTTGTCTAACAACATGATTTCCGGGACAGGGTTGGCATACCACTGGTGTGGAGCGTGTCCTTGTGGACCTCTGAAGTTCAGTAGCAACTTGATCCAAGTACCTTGATCATCGTCATTAATTTCCTCTCCGGTCGGTGTAGGCACCACAGAACATTTTCTGAGCTGCACTACTTTCCAGTTCAAGAGGTAGTACTTCATCGAGTTCTACTTTCCTCCCACTTACTCCTTTCGAGAGAAACTCTTTTCCGAAAGGATCCGTTCTTGGCAACAAAGATCTTGCCTTCGGATCTAAGGTAGAAGGTATACCCAATGGTTTCCTTAGGGTATCCTATGAAGACGCATTTTCCGACTTGGGTTCAAGCTTTTCAGGTTGAAGTTTCTTGACATAAGCATCTCATCCCCAAACTTTTAGAAACGACAGCTTAGGTTTCTTCCCAAACCATAATTCATACGGTGTCGTCTCAACGGATTTAGACGGAGCCCTATTTAAAGTGAATGTAGCTGTCTCTAGAGCGTATCCCCAAAATGATAGCGGTAAATCTGTAAGAGACATCATAGATCGCACCATATCCAATAGAGTGCGATTACGACGTTCGGACACACCATTACGCTGAGGTGTTCCAGGCGGTGTGAGTTGTGAAACGATTCCACATTTCCTTAAGTGTGTACCAAATTCGTGACTTAAATATTCTCCTCCACGATCTGATCGTAAGAACTTTATTTTTCGGTCACGTTGATTCTCTACCTCATTCTGAAATTCCTTGAACTTTTCAAAGGTCTCAGACTTGTGTTTCCTCAAGTAGACATACCCATATCTACTCAAGTCATCAGTGAGAGTGAGAACATAAAGATATCCTCCGCGAGCCTCAACGCTCATTGGACCGCACACATCGGTATGTATGATTGCAATAAGTTGGTTGCTCGCTCCATTGTTCCGGAGAACGGAGTCTTGGTCATTTTTCCCATAAGGCATGGTTCGCATGTGTCAAATGATTCATAATCGAGAGACTCTAAAAGTCCATCAGCATGGAGCTTCTTCATGCGCTTGACACCAATGTGACCAAGGCGGAAGTGCCACAAGTATGTGGGACTATCGTTATCAACTTTACATCTTTTGGTATTCACACTATGAATATGTGTGACATTACGTTCGAGATTCATTAAGAATAAACCATTGACCATCGGAGCATGACCATAAAACATATCTCTCATATAAATAGAACAACCATTATTCTCGGATTTAAATGAGTAGCCATCTCGTATTAAATGAGATCCTGATACAATGTTCATGCTCAGACTTGGCACTAAATAACAATTATTGAGGTTTAAAACTAATCCTGTAGGTAAATGTAGAGGTAGCGTGCCGACGGCGATCACATCGACCTTGGAACCATTCCCGACGCGCATCGTCACCTCGTCCTTCGCCAGTCTCCGCTTATTCCGCAGCTCCTGCTGTGAGTTACAAATATGAGCAACGGCACGGTATCAAATACCCGGGAGTTACTACGAGTCTGGTAAGGTACACATCAATCACATGTATATCAAATATACCTTTAGTGTTGCGGCCTTCTTGTATGCGCTAAGTATTTGGGGCAGTTCCGCTTCCATTGACCCTTCCTTTGCAATAAAAGCACTCAGTCTCAGGCTTGGGTCCATTCTTTGACTTCTTCCGGCAATCTGGCTTACGGGCGGCAACATCCTTGCCGTCCTTCTTGAAGTTCTTCTTACTCTTGCCCTTTTGAACTTAGTGGTTTTATTGACCATCAACACTTGATGTTCCTTCTTGATTTCTACCTCTGCTGACTTCAGCATTGAAAATACTTCAGAATAGTTTTCACCATCCCCTGCATATTGTAGTTCATCACAAAGCTCTTGTAGCTCGGTGGGAGCGATCAAGGATTCTGTCAATGACCGCCTCGTCCGGAGGTTAATGTCCACTGGGACAAGGCGGTTGTGCAACCGGACATTTTGAGTATGTGCTCACCGATGAACTATTTTCCTCCATCTTACAACTATAGAACTTGTCGGACACTTCATATCTCTCGACCCGGACATGAGCTTGGAAAACCATTTTCAGCTCCTCGAACATCTCATATGCTCCGTGTTGCTCAAAACGCTTTTGGAGCCGCGGTTCTAAGCTGTAAAGCATGCCGCACTGAACGAGGGAGTAATCATCAGCACGAGACTACCAAGCATTCATAACGTCTTGGTTCTCTGGGATGGGTGCTTCACCTAGCGTTGCTTCTAGGACATATTGTTTCTTGGCAGCTATGAGGATGATCCTCAGGTTCCGGACCCAGTCCGAATAGTTGCTGCCATCATCTTTCAGCTTGGTTTTCTCTAGGAACGCGTTGAAGTTCATGGTGACATGAGCGTTGGCCATTTGATCTACAAGACATTTTGCAAAGATTTTAGACTAATTTTCATGATAATTAAGTTCATCTAATCAAATTATTTAATGAACTCCCACTCAGATTTGACATCCCTCTAGTCATCTAAGTGTTACATGATCCGAGTCGACTAGGCCGTGTCCGATCATCACGTGAGACAGACTAGTCATTGTCGGTGAACATCTCCATGTTGATCGTATCTTCCATACGACTCATGTTCGACCTTTCGGTCTCTTGTGTTCCGAGGCCATGTCTTTACATGCTAGGCTCGTCAAGTTAACCTAAGTGTTTTGCATGTGTAAAACTGTCTTACACCCGTTGTATGTGAACGTAGGAATCTATCACACCCGATCATCACGTGGTGCTTCGAAATGACGAACTTTATCAACGGTGCACAGTTAGGGAGAACACTTTCTTGAAATTATTATAAGGGATCATCTTATTTACTACCGTCGATCTAAGTAAACAAGATGCATAAACATAATAAACATCACATGCAATTATATAGTAGTGACATGATATGACCAATATCATATAGCTCCTTTGATCTCCCTCTTCGAGGCTCCATGATCATCTTGTCACCAGCATGACACCATGATCTCCATCATCATGATCTCCATCATCGTGTCTCCATGAAGTTGCTCGCCAACTATTACTTCTACTACTATAGCTAGCGGTTTAGCGATAAAGCAAAGTAATTACATGGCGTTGAATCAATGACACGTAGGTCATACAATAATTAAGACAACTCCTATGGCTCCTGCCAGTTGTCATAGTCATCGACATGCAAGTCATGATTCCTATTACAAGAACATGATCTCATACATCACAATATATCATTCATCAGTCATCACAACTTTTGGCCATACCACATCACAAGGCAATTGCTGCAAAAACAAGTTAGACGTCCTCTAATTGTTGTAGCATCTTTTACGTGGCTGCAATAGGGTTCTAGCAAGAACGTTTTCTTACCTATGAAAAAGCCACAACGTGATTTGTCAACTTCTATTTACCCTTCATAAGGACCCTTTTCGTCGAATCCGCTCCAACTAAAGTGGGAGAGACAGACACCCGCTAGCCACCTTATGCAACTAGTGCATGTCAGTCGGTGGAACCTGTCTCACGTAAGCGTACGTGTAAGGTCGGTCCGGGCCGCTTCATACCACAATACCGCTGAAGAAAAATAAGACTAGTAGCGGCAAGAAAGTTGACAACATCTACGCCCACAACAAATTGTGTTCTGCTCGTGCAATAGAGAACTACGCATAGACCTAGGTCATGATGCCACTGTTGGGGAACGTTGCATAAAATAAAATTTTCCTTCGTTCACCAAGATCCATCTATGAGTTCATCTAGCAACAAGAGAGAGAGATGCATCAACATACCCTTGTAGATCGCGTGCGGAAGCGTTCAAGAGAACGGGGTTGAGGGAGTCGTTCTCGTCGTGATCCAAATCACCGGAGATCCTAGCGCCGAACGGACGGCACCTCCGCGTTCAACACACGTACGGTCAGCGTGACGTCTCCTCTGTCTTGATCTAGCAAGGGGGAAGGAGAGGTTGATGAAGATCCAGCAGCACGACGGCGTGGTGGTGGATGCAGCAGGGCTCCGGCAGGGCTTCACCAAGCAACTACGGGAGGAGGAGGAGGTGTAGCAGGGGGAGGGAGGCGCCAAGACTTAGGTGCAGCTGCCCTCCCTCCCCACTCCTTTATATAGGCCCACTGGGGGGCGCCGGCCCTGGAGATGGGAATCTCCCAAGGGGGCGGCGGCCAGGGGGGTGGAGTGCCCCCCAAGGCAAGTGGGGTGCGCCCCCCACCCTAGGGTTTTCAACCCTAGGCGCAGGGAGGGCCAAGGGGGGCTCACCAGCCCACTAGGGGCTGGTTCCCCTCCCACTTCAGCCCACGGGGCCCTCCAGGATAGGTGGCCCCACCCGGTGGACCCCCGGGACCCTTCCGGTGGTCCCGGTACAATACCGGGTGACCCCGAAACTTTCCCGATGGCCGAAACCGCACTTCCTATATATAATTCTTTACCTCCGGACCATTCCGGAACTCCTCGTGACGTCCGGGATCTCATCCGGGACTCCGAATAACATTCAGTTTGCTGCATACTCATATTCATACAACACTAGCGTCACCGAACCTTAAGTGTGTAGACCCTACGGGTTCAGGAGACATGTAGACATGACCGAGACGGCTCTCCGGTCAATAACCAACAGCGGGATCTGGATACCCATGTTGGCTCCCACATACTCCTCGATGATCTCATCGGATGAACCGCGATGTCGAGGATTCAAGCAACCCCGTATTCTATTCCCTTTGTCAATCGGTATGTTACTTGCTCGAGATTCGATCGTCGGTATCCCAATACCTTGTTCAATCTCGTTACCGGCAAGTCACTTTACTCATACCGTAATGCATGATCCCGTGACCAAACACTTGGTCACTTTGAGCTCATTATGATGATGCATTACCGAGTGGGCCCAGTGATACCTCTCCGTAATATGGAGTGACAAATCCCAGTCTCGATCCGTGCCAACCCAACAGACACTTTCGGAGATACCTTGAGTGCACCTTTATAGTCACCCAGTTACGTTGTGACGTTTGGTACACCCAAAGCACACCTAGGGTATCCGGGAGTTACACGATCTCATGGTCTAAGGAAAAGATACTTGACATTGGAAAAGCTCTATGTCGGTGTTCTGGGAACGGGGGTCCCCAGACTTGCCTGCCTGCGGCCTGCGGCGTGGCTCAAAGGAGGCGCAGGACAGCCCATCTTCATCAACGCAAGCTCAAGACACTCGCGAGGGGCCAAGCCTCGCGGGGCGGACGACAAGGAGCTTCTTCAGGCACGGCCACGTCAGGCTGTCTCATGAGGAGGCGGAGAGTTCAAGGCAGGGGACCTCGCGAGGTGCCCATGACGCAAGCCATGACGACCAAGGGCGCCAGCCGGGTGCCAGCCCGCGCAGTGTCCTCCTTTCCTCTTTGGTGCAAAGGGAGCAAGCGCAGGCGAGAGCATCAAGCAAAGGCATCCGTTTCGGTGCAACAAGACCAAGACCAGCCCCAACGGCTGGAAGGGAGTCATCGTGGAGCCCAAGCAGGCGTCATCACCAGAGCCTTTGGCAGGCGAGGACCAAATTTAGTCAGGATAAGTGTACCTGCTGTTCCCCTTTAAATTGGCCAATTGTTGGAGCCCTTCCCGCTCAATATTTGGGAAGAGGCCCAGGGCCTTTGCCTATAAATAGGAGTAGCCACCCCCAGGGTAGGGGGATCCACATCTGGGGGAGAGATCGGAACCCTCATCAAGAAACCAGTAGCTAGAGCAACTGAACACCACCTAGCAGTTCATCACACCCGCCAGGAATAGACCCTCGCGAGGCTGTTCTTCCTTGTATTGTTCCTCATCAGCCCAAGAGGCAATCCACCACACCACACACTGGAGTAGGGTATTACACCACAATGGTGGCCTGAACCAGTATAAATCTTGTGTCTCTTGTGCTGTTCTGTTTAGTAGTTTAGGTCCCTGCGATTCGGCGAGGAGCGAGACGGTGGAGGGTTGGATCTCCTCGCGCACCCTAGTGTTCGAACCTCAAGGGTCTGCCGGAACCTGAAATCCGACATTTGGCGCGCCAGGTAGGGGTGCGCCGGAATCTGCCTTTCGTCGCCTCGTTCTTCCCCGACCACCATAACCATGTTCGACGCCTGTCGGGCTCGCGCCGAAGCGCCGAGCCGCCCTCGCCTCCCATGTAGCCAGACAGCTCCGCCGGCGGGCGCCCTCGTCGTTCCCGCCGCTTGCCGTCAACGCCGCCATCGCCCGGCGGGAACGAGCAGCAAGCATCGCCCCAGCACCCGCCCATGAGGCGAGACGGCCGCACCGCCACGCCGCCACACCCGCTGGTTTTCGTCCACGCGCGCTGCGGCGGCCATGGAGGCCGGGCTGCACTCATTGCGGCAAACGAGCTCCTGCGCTACCGCCCCGTCGATGACATCTACGAAGAATGGCTCGACCGAGTCGCCGAGCTCGTCCGCGCTGCAGGAGGCGCCCCCGCGCTGTCCGTCTCGCTGCACCGCACGCCGCCCCGTGCGGGCGATGAAGCTCCCGGGGCGCCTCAGCCGCCTCCTCCTCAAGAAGGCACCCTGGCCCCGAGGCGCGCGGCTCCTGGGCGGAACCCGTTCCGCCAGGCGCCGGCGCGGCAAGAGCAGACCTGTCAAGAAGTTCCTCGCCCACAAGAAGCTGCCCGAGCGTTTCCCGCCCCGGCATGTCCAGACCCTGCGCTGCCCCAGCCGCGGCGCAGGGAGGCCCGCAAGACCAAGCTCTCTGCCGTCCGAGGCCCCCCGCGGCCACGGCGGGCTGCCGCGCCTTCACCTCCGAGCTGCACAGCGTCGCGTGGCCCGCCAAGTTCAAGCTGGACCTGCCTCCTCGCTACGACGGCACGGCTGACCCTACGGAGTTCCTCCAGCTCTACGAGCTCGGCATCGAGGCTGCCAACAGGGATGAAAAGGTCATGGCGAACTGGTTTCCCATGGCGCCAAGGACGGAGCCCGCACTTGGCTCTCGAATCCGCCCTGTGCACGATCTCTTCTGGCCGAGATGCGCACCCGCTTCATCGCCAACTTCTGTGGTACTTCGCGACCGCCACCCGCCGTGGCGACATACGCGCCGAATCAAGCAGCAGCCGGGAAACCCTGCAAAAGTACATCCAGCGTTTCAACAATGCGCGCCTCAAGATCCCTGTGGTAACGGAGGAGGCCATCATCTCGCCTTCTCCCGACGGGCGGCGCGACGCCAAGATGAAGGAGGAGCTGGCGATGCATGAAGATCTGTGCACCTCCTTGGAGCTGTTCAACTTGGCGACCAAGTGCGCCAGGGCTGAGGAGGGGCGCCTCTCCCTCCTCGAGCTGCCTGCCGCGGATCCCGAAGAAAGGAAGTCCAAGGCCAAGGACGTGAAGCGCAAGGGGGCTGCCATACTCGCGGCCGAACCAGACACCAAGCGAGGCAGAGATCAGCCCGAGTCCTCCACGGGCAGCCGGTACTACGTGTACCACGACCTCCACACCCACAACACCAATGAATGCTAAGAGCTCCGGGCCGTACGTGAAGGAAGGGTCGGCAGACGCCCCGAGCGCAGCGACCGGGGCTACGGCCGAGGAGGAGGAAGGAATGCAGGATGCTGGGAAGACCGCGGCCCGCGCCAAGGGTGGCGCGACCAACCTCGCGAGGACCGTTGGCAAGACCCGCCTCGCGAGGGAGGCTGGAGGGGTCAGCCTCGCGAGGATCGCCCGCAGGGGAATGCAGGCCTCCCTCCACTGCCGCCACCGCCAAGGAGAATTGAAGACCGTCATCAGGACGAGGGGCTGGGGATTCCAGAGCGCGGCGATCGCTCGCATCCCGGCAGAGCTCAAGCCCCAGCCTCTCAACAAGATCTTCAAGCACTTCACCCGCGGCGAATGCAGTCCTCCCAAGCTCGAGGCCACGCGCCTCTCTCGGTGGTCGGCGCGGCGCCATCACGCTCAGCTCAGCGGATCAGCTCAAGCGCGCAGCCACAGCCGGAGTTCTCCGATGCTTTGTTCCCCAATCATCGAAGCGTGCTGGTCACCAAGACCTCATCGACGGCGGAGCAGGGCTCAACGTCCTGTCCGTGGAGACATTCAACAATCTTCAAGTGCCTTATATCAGCTTCAGCCAACCAAGCCTTTCTCCGAATCACCGACGGCTCCACGGTCCCGATCGGGCAGGTCCGCCTTCTGTCACCTTCGGGCTCGCGACAACTACCACACCGAGCTCATCGACTTCGACGTCGCCCACATTCGCCTGCCAGATAACGCCATCCTCGGTTCCCAACAGAACACGCCTAAGATGCGACCCTATCCTAAAGGAACTCAAGGTCCCACTAAGGATAGAAGCGCATCTTGAAGACGCTTTGCAAGGTGGATATCATTACATCAACATTACATAATAGTGGGGATACATCCAAGACATACAATTTCACATGAATACAATAATACATCACAATACATAAGAGCAACATCCGGCTACAGATGAAACAGAAACAGAAACTCAAACGACATCCACCCTGCTAGCCCAGGCTGCCGACCTGGAACCTATCCCCTGATCGAAGAAGCAGAAGAAGAACTCCAAAACAAGCAAACATCGCTCTCGTCATGATCATCGCAAACCTGTACCTGCAACTGTTGGTGTAGTAATCTGCGAGCCACGAGGACTCAGCAATCCCATTACCATGGGTATCAAGACTAGCAAAACTTAAAGGGAAAGGAAGGGGTAAAGTGGTGAGGCAAATGGTAAAACCAAGGTTGGGCCTTGCTGGAGGAGTCTTATTCAAAGCGAACTGTCAAGGGGGTCCCATAAATCACCCGACCGCGTTAGGGACGCAAAATCCGGGAACATAATACCGATATGACGGAAACTAGGGCGGCAAGAGTGGAACAAAACACCAGGCATAAGGCCGAGCCTTCCACCCTTTACCAAATATATAGATGCATTAAATTAAATAAGATATATTGTGATATCCCAACAAGTAAACATGTTCCAACAAGGAACAACATCTCCATGTTCCAACAAGGAACAAACTTCATCTTCACCTGCAACTAACAACGCTATAAGAGGGGCTGAGCAAAGCGGTAACATAGGAAAACAACGGTTTGCTAGGAAGGGTGCAAAAGGTTAGAGGCTGACATGGCAATTTGGGAGGCTTGAGGAACAAGTGATAGGTAGCGCAGCATAGCGATAGAACGAAACAACTAGCATAGCAATGATAGTAGTGAGATCCAGGGTAGCGGTCATCTTGCCTGAAATCCCGCTAGGAAGAAGAACGAGTCCATGAAGAAGATGAACGGATGAAGCCGAACCAAGCGTAGACGAACGAATCCTCACGATCGCAACGAAACAGGAACTAACAAGAAGAACCACACAACATAGTAAACACACCACACATGAACAAGGCATGATGCTCAACCAAGTATGATGCATGATAAGGCTACATGAAGCTACTCATGGCGAGAGATGATGCAAACAAGAGCAACACATAGAAGCAAGTTTAAATGAGGCCGGGAACAACATAGAACAACTCCGGTAAGTCCTCATATGCAAATTTCGAAATTGGTCCAGATCTGAATAAACCTTATGTTAAAGTTGTTAAACAGCAAGTTAATATGCACCACGATGATCTACACGAAATTCTAGTCAAGTTACATATAAAGTTCATTAGATTCGGAGCTACGGCCTAGAAGATATGAGCAAAACAAGTTAAACATGGCATTGATGCAAAATGCATGCAAATAACAAGAAAACACCCCAAAACAAGGATGCAACATGATAGTATGAAACTACATGCAAAATAAAGCAAGTTTCATATAGAGCACACTCAAAACGGAGCAACGGTTCAACACATACACACAATACAAGTTTAAAGGACAAGCTGTCCAAAACAGCAACTAGGCATATTGCAAGCATCAAAACAACAAGCTACAGCACCTTAACATAAAAACAAAAGGCGTGGGCATGATGTACAGGTAAATCATGACAAAACATGAACACTGAGCTATCTCCAGAAATCACTAGAACATGCTCAAACACACATGACAAGATTGCAAATAATAACAGTTTCAGACTTTAGCAGAAATAACATCAGGTTGCAATGTTTAGAGCTATCAAACAAAATGCTACAGGAACTTATCAAGGCAAACAAAGGCATGGCATGATACTACTAAATGCATAGAACAAAAGTCCTTTACTGACCATGAGCCAAAAAGGATCAGAAGATATGATGGCACCCATGTAAACATAGCAAGTTATATGACAGATTCATACATGGCAGGAAGAACAATAAGTAGGCATGTTGGTGAGCTTGAACCACTCACCACAGAGCAATACATGGCATGGAAAGGCAACTCACAGTAAGAAGACATGGCATAGAAGCTAGACATGTTAAGAACAACAACATAGCATGCAAGGATCAACTACAACAACCTTGGCAAAATTGAATAACATGTAAACAACCTGCCAGGAAACATTTTATAGCAAAAGTAGAGCTCGATTGACTCAAGCTAGGGTGCTCCATAATTGCAAAAAAGGGCATTGATGGATATAGAATAACCATATGTTCAAAACATCCTTACTGAAGTATCTCAAAATAAGCATGGATCTCTCGGTAGAATCAAGTTTACATGGCATAAAAATATCAGCAGAACAGGGGCTGAAATCAGCAACATCACGATGCCTAGTTTGCTTGCTTGTGCTAGTCAGCACATTGATCAACAAAATACATGGCATGCACCCCTGTAAAGATGGCATGGCATAGAACAAAACACATGTAGGACTCAAGTTCATAGGATGCACACATCAATCATGGCAAAAATGACAAAAGTGCATGATCTGATAAGAATCTGAAACTAACATCACATAGCCCTCTTCCAACAGCATTTCGGGCATCAAGATGAGCTCAACTGAAAATTATGCAATGAGATGAAATGATGTACTCGTCGAGGCGAACAATTTGACATATTACACGCACGAAACGGAGCATTATGCAGCAAGTTATGGCATGATGAACATGAGCATATAATATGCAAAAATCTAGGACTTAGTCAATTTCGGGGAGGGGAAAGTCAACCTCGGTTCTTGGCATGCGGATCGAGGCAGGCGGCGGCTCGCCGGAGTTGTGGCCGAGGAGGACGCCGGAGAGGCACGGGCTCGCCGGATCCGGGCCGGACCTGCCCGGATCTGGCGCGGACGGCGCGGAAGAGGGCTCGGCGGCGGGGCAACGGGCGGCGGAGGGCGGGCGGCGGCGCACCGCGCGGGTGGAGGCGGCGGGCGGAGGTGAGGTGAGCGGCGGCGGCGGAGCTGCGGCGGCCAGCGGGAGAGTGGGCGGCGGAGCGGGCTCGGGCGGGAGCGGGCGGACGGCGGCGGTGGCGTGGATGGGCCTCTGGGCTCGATCCGGCCCGGCGGGCTCAAGGCTGGGACGGCGAGGAGGCCACGTGGCGGGCTGCCATTGGCGCGGGGCGGCGGCGCAGGACGTCCGGCGGGCGCCGGACATGTTCGGAGGCGGCGAGGGAGATTTTTAGGGTTTCGTCTGCGGATTCATCCGCGAAAATTTCGGGGGAGGGGCTTATAAATAGGTAGAGGGAGCTAGGAGAGTCCAAATGAGGAGCGGTTTTCAGCCACACGATCGTGATCGAATGACCGAGAGCATGGAGGGGAGTTTGGTGGGTTTTGAGCAACTTTGGAAGGGGTGTTGGGCTGCAAAGAGAAGGAGGCTTTTACGGTTACCCGGTTAACCGTTGGAGTACCAAACGACCTCCAAATGGCACGAAACTTGACAGGCGGTCTACCGGTAGTATACCAAGGCCGCTTGGCAAACCTCGGTCCATTCCGAGAACGTTTAACACCCGCACACGAAAAGAGGTAAAAGGGGGCGCCGGGAGACATAGGAGTGCCGGATTGCAAAACGGACAACGGGGAAAATGCTCGGATGCATGAGACGAACACGTATGCCAATGCAATGCACATGATGACATGATATAAAATGCAGATGATGACATGGAAAAATGCAACACGCAAGCACATGACATGGCAACGACAGCAAATAGCTAGCAGACACCTGGCGCATCGAATCCGGGGCGTTACACAGCGTTGGCCAAATTCATGGCCGTAACCCACCATGGCTACAACGGCCTCAAGATGCCAGGAAGCGGCGGGGTCATCACGGTGCCCTGTGAAGAGAGAGACGCAGTGTGCTCCCTGGAGCGAGCCTTTCAGGCCACATCGCTAGAAGACCTGCACCACAAGCAGCAGGAGGCCTCCCGAGGCCGCACTCCAAGAAGAAGAAGACATCGACCGCCCGACTCAAGAGACAGCCCCTCGGGGCCCCTTGACGGGCCAGGAGGAGCCTCCTTCCATCGCATAGGAAAGCGCGCCCGGCGCCCTCCTCAGGCAGGGCTCGGGGGCTCTCCCCTGGAGGGGCGCCGACCTCGCAAGGGTCATGAGGGATGCGTTTGGGCACCACGTGGAGGCGTGTTTCGAAGCACGTTTCCCGCAAGCAGGAGCAAGGCAAGGAGGGCCGAACCCTCAGGAGTTCGTCAGCAAGGCCATTCAGGAGCTACAGGAGTCAAGGGTCATGAGGGGCAGCCGCCACTCACTGTGGCCCCCATCCAGCGAGGATGGTGGGCTGCAGCGTCTGCATCGACATACCAGGGCTCAACCGAGCCGCGTCTCAAGAGCGCCTCTGCCCTCGTGAGTGGGACGTTGCGAGGGCCCGCCCCACAGCTACGTGCGCATGCCCCACGGCCTGCCCAACGCGGTTGCCGCGCACCAGCATCTCATGAGGGCCATCCTGGAGGCTCAAGAGGTCAGGCACGCCACAGCCCTGGCGGAGATGGAGATGGCCCCTGAGGAGCCGCCAGTGCCTCCGGACCCCCCCGAGGCCCCCGGGCCTGGGGTCTCGTGAGGATCGGCTCCCGCAGCCCACGGAGTCTGCTACACCAACACCCCTTCGTCCTCAACATCACCAGGTGACATCTTTAAGTTTTATTCCCGGCTGGGAGTGCCTTCAGGGCCGCATTATTCCCAGGCCGCGTGGGTCCGTCCCTGCGGCATGTATCCCTTTTATTTCATGTCATTAGCTTATCCTGTTGGGGGCGCCCCTCGGGCTGCATCATCCCCAAGCCGTTCGGGCCTGTCCCAGCGGCATGTATCCTTCCTACGTTTTCCTTAGGATTATGCTCTCGCTCCACCATGCTTGTTATTTGGTGCCTTTTCCTGGGTGACGGAATCTTGCACGTTAAAGGGGGGGTGCCTGAGCATCGTGACTCAGGGCTCCTACCGGCTCTCCGGCCCTCACCCTCTGGTCTTGTCCATGGCATCGCGACCTGGCTTGCCAGCGACGGTTGAGACCAGCCCGAGAGCCGGGACCCGAGGACGTAGAGTTTCGTCATCTAACCCAGCTTGCGCGTTAAAGGGGGTGCCTGAGCATCGCGACTCAGGGCTCCTACCGGCTCTCCGGCCCTCACCCTCTGGTCTTGTCCATGGCATCGCGACCTGGCTTGCCAGCGACGGCCGAGACCAGCCCGAGAGCTCGGACCCGAGGACGTAGAGTTTCGTCATCTAACCCAGCTTGCGCGTTAAAGGGGGGGTGCCTGAGCATCGCGACTCATGGCTCCTACCGGCTCTCCGGCCCTCACCCTCTGGTCTTGTCCATGGCATCGCGACCTGGCTTGCCAGCGACGGCTGAGACTAGCCCGAGAGTCGGGACCCGAAGACGTAGAGCACCGGCATCTGGCCTAATTTGCAGGAACACACTCGAAGATAAGGCCCAGAGCCAGGCGCAACCCGCCTTGAGGTAGGGCCCCGTGAGCCCTGCGCTGGCTCACGGGTGCGCCAACACACCTCGCGAGGCCTCTCGCTCCTCTCCAAAGCAATTAATGGCAGGACTAACGATCGCCACGGCGAGATTTTGTTCCTTTTGTGGTGAACCTGCAGGGTCCCTCCGAGGAGCACGAAACGACCTCGCCACGCGATCTCTCGCCCACCAAGGCACGGACCTAGCACCGCACCAGGAGGCATTGTCCTGACCCTCGAGATAAGTCACCCGTCCGGACACACTAGTTATCGCAGCACCATCCCCACACTCAATGCAACCCCGTGTTAGCAACATCGCTCTCCTTTCTCATCGAATGATCGCTGCTTGAGCGCCAAGGGGGACCCCCTGAGCATCGCGACTCAGAGGCTCTTACCGGACCTTGGGCCGCTCACCTCCTGGCCTTGACCACGGCATCGCGACCTGGCATACCAGCCACGGCTGAAGCCGCCTTGGGACTGGGACCTGTCGGCGCAGAGCATCAGGCCCTCGTGAGGACTGAAAGGATGAAACTGAGCTAGAACGAAATGAGCATCTCGGACTGCCTCACAATAAGGATCATATTGACAAACGAAGCTACAAACATCTTACAAGCCCCCGCGGGGTACATTCTTGGCTCCTCGCAGGAACAAAAGACGCGAATCCTAAGGAGCCCTATCTACAGGGACCACCGCGGCAGACGCCATCATCAACAGTGGGCCACCCGGTCCGGAGCCAACCCCATTCAGATCAGGGGCGGCGACGACATGACGAGCCCGCTCTGCTCCGGGAGCGGCGCAGGCTCGGAGGCTCGTAGCTGTCGTCGCTCGTCTCCGGCGTTGCGAATAGCTCGGTGGAGTCACTGGATCCTCCGGCGCCTTCGTCGCCTGGGGAGCTGCCTAGGGAGTGGTCGGTCGGCCTCTGTCTCACCGCAGCAGGGCCCCGACCACCTCTCCCGGGGCAACACTCCAGCCGACGACCCTCCGCGTTGAAGACCTTGAAGGACACCACCGGAGCACCATCGTACTCCAGGTGGATCGTGAGGGCGCCCCTCGTCCTGCAGACCCGGGCGATCTCGCCCCAGCCTCGAGTCATGAAATCCTCGCCCGGGGCAACTACTGCGACCTCTGCCCCGGTCGCGAGGGTGCCGCAGCCGGCGTGCTGCAGCGAGAGTCCCAGGGGTTCCCCCTGCCGGACGACGGAGGCGAAGAAAGAAGGAAGATGAATCCAAGACTTAGGAGGCGTGGCGATGCGAAGCACAAACTCCCGGCAGGAGCCCTCGGCGTGGACTCTAGGGGGGAAGACACACACCTTCGTGACCCGCCGGCGTCGTCGGCAGCGCCGCTCGTGGCGCCCGGCGTCGCCTCCTTCAGAGCCGCCAACGTGCGCGTACAAGGGAAGAGGAAACCCTGGTGGCGGCCGCACGCACCAGGGCATGGGCGCCTCCTGGCACGCGCTCTTGCACTGACACCAGAGGGCAAGCCGCATCTTTGGGGGGAGCAGGTCAGGATCCTCTTGAGGAGCCTTTCCCTTCTCTTCCGTGGAGAACCGGCGGATCGGAGCCGTGGCAACCAGACGAAACGAGGAGGAGGAGAAGCAGAAGGATAGACTGGAAGGGCGCGCGCTGTTCCGTACTTATAGCCGGCGAAGGCCAACCGTCGGCCTCCACGATCACCGGTAATCATGACCGACTCTGCATGCAGGGACTTGTCGAATCCGGGTGGTTACCAAGGCATCGTGGGGAAGCAGTGTGCACGCGTCCAATCAACCGCCACGCGTCGCCCAAGGCCGCAGGCTGTTAGGGCCCGTGACGCTTCGCACTTGCCCTTTCGCTCTCGCCGGCCAAGTTCGGGCGCCGTGGGCCGGGGCTAATGTCGGCGTTCGGGAACGGGGTCCCCTGACTTGCTCGCTGCGGCCTGCGGCGTGGCTCAAAGGAGGCCAGGACAGCCCATCTTCATCAACGCAAGCTCAAGACCCTCGCGAGGGGCAAGCCTTGAGGCGGACGACAAGGAGCTTCCTCAGGCACGGCCTCGTCAGGCTGGCTCATGAGGAGGCGGAGAGTTCAAGGCAGGGTACCTCGCGAGGTGCCCATGACGCAAGCCATGACGACCAAGGGCGCCAGCCGGGCGCCAGCCCGCGCAGTGTCCTCCTTTCCTCTTTGGTGCAAAGGGAGCAAGCGCAGGCGAGAGCATCAAGCAAAGGCATCCGTTTCGGTGCAACAAGACCAAGACCAGCCCCAACGGCTGGAAGGGAGTCATCATGGAGCCCAAGCAAGGCATCATCACGAGCCTTTGGCAGGCGAGGACCAACTTTAGTCAGGATAAGTGTACCCGCTGTTCCCCTTCAAAATGGCCAATTGTTGGCGCCCTTCCCGCTCAATATTTGGGAAGAGGCCCAGGGCCTTCGCCTATAAATAGGAGTAGCCACCCCCAGGGTAGGGGGATCCACATGTGGGGGAGAGATCGGAACCCTCATCAAGAAACCAGTAGCTAGAGCAACTGAACACCACCTAGCAGTTCATCACACCCGCCAAGAACAGACCCTCGCGAGGCTGTTCTTCCTTGTATTGTTCCTCATCAGCCCAAGAGGCAATCCACCACACCACACACTGGAGTAGGGTATTACACCACAATGGTGGCCTGAACCAGTATAAATCTTGTGTCTCTTGTGCTGTTCTGTTTAGTAGTTTAGGTCCCTGCGATTCGGCGAGGAGCGAGACGGTGGAGGGTTGGATCTCCGCGCGCACCCCAGTGTTCGAACCTCAAGGATCTGCCGGAACCCGAAATCCGACACTCTAGCAAAACGAACTACACGATCTTGTGCTATGCTTAGGATTGGGTCTTGTCCATCACATCATTCTCCTAATGATGTGATCCCATTATCAATGACATCCAATGTCCATAGTCAGGAAACCATGACTATCTGTTGATCAACGAGCTAGTCAACTAGAGGCTCACTAGGGACATGTAGTAGTCTATGTATTCACATGTGTATTACGATTTCCGGATAATACAATTATAGCATGAATAAAAGACAATTATCACGAACAAGGAAATATGATAATAACCCTTTTATTATTGCCTCTTGGGCATATTTCCAACAGTTTATCTTGTGAGAGAAAAAGATGAACGAGGGAAGGCCTCTAGAGATAGAGATGGACACTACTACTACGAATGTGCTCGCCCACTCGTTGCAATGGATCTAAACTAGTAGAATAATACTTGTTCATGTGCTTGAAATATAAACACTCGTTTTGATATACATGTGTCAGCAGACACGACAAATTGTCCATGGAAGTTGAACCACGGCGACCATCACGTTTCTTGTTTCTACCACTGCCACACCCACACGCGATTCCCACGACGCCGCTCCAACCCATGACACGACGTCCCCCAACATGGACATGGATCCTCTGACGTGGCTATCACTGCCTTGCCCTGCCTTTCCTTCGCTGAAAAGTGGGACCCACGCTGGTAGGATTGTTCGTGCCCCTCATCCCTCTCGGCCCCACCGCTCCTCTGCCTTTGTGTGCATGACATGCGGGCTAGCGGAACTGCGGCGACCATCAACTTTCTACCACAAACACACCCGATTGGACGCGGTTTGCCTGCTCCGCCGCTGTGCTCCGATCCGTACTCCCGCACCATCAAATTTTCATCCAGCGGCTGTGACACATTTCATCCCGGGCATCAATCCTCAGCTGGAGTACTTATGTACTACAGGTAGTACCCGCCGGTGTGGCCATCTACGCCTCGTAACGCCCCGACGCCCAGCTGTGGCACCCTCGCCACGGCCACGCCACCACCAGCCGGTTCATCTCAAATGAGTAAGTCGCGAACCACGCCACCACCATGAGAATGTCATGTGGGCCAGCCGCATTTAAGAACCGCATGTCATTGACTCATAGGCCGGGCACTAAGCCACCGAAGTTCGGTCCCGTGGGCCCCGAGAGGGAAATGTAACTCCTGCGGCAGGCCATGTGGTGCTCCCGCAGTACGAGCTCGTGCCAAAACTAGAATTTGTTTCTTACTAGTACTACCAACTGGAGTAGTACTAGTAAGGAACACGTGCATTGCACGCGTGAGATTCTGGTGGTTTGTGCATTATGCTTCTACATGTGGAGTTTTCAGGATTCTAACATGTGGAAAAATCTGGTGGAATGTAAGGTTAGTCAAGTTTGATTAACTTAGGTGAGTGTTTGGTTCAAGCCACACCTTAGGCAAGCCACACTAAGGCCCCACATGACATACACACAAAAAATGTGGCAAGATTCCCTTAGGCTTGCCAACTTGTGGCTCTCATTTTGAAGAACTAATAACTTTGCCTAAGCTTAGTTGTGGCAAAGTTAGTCATGAATTAAGTTCAACCATGGAGACTTCTAGATTATACATGTGGCAGAATCTGGTGGATGATATCCAACGGCCAATAGTGCTCGGATTTGCCATCTTTGTACCGTCGGATTGGCTTCATCCAACGACCAACTTTCAAAGTTTTTCACACACTATATAGGGGGTATAGATATAGATGTGCCGGTCCGTAGCAATGTATCCAAAGTATATCTATTTAGTGGAGTGCACTCTAAATACATTATCTATTTATTTTTCTCTAACCTTCCGTAGCCATGCAACCAAGCCACATAAGCTTCATTGGTGCCCCCCACATCATATTATTCATACTACGTTGATTGAAAAAAAGATAAATCACCCAAAACAAGATCTCCCCGTTTTTTGTTCCTATGATGTTGTGCCATGCACGTACCTACTAGTTGTATAGTGGTAGTACTAGTAATATAGTATTAGGAGTACAAACTTGGTACTAGTAGGAGTAGTACTAGTACGGAATTCTCCTACTCTATCAACGAGCCCCGTCTGACACCAAATTTCTTGGCTTCCGTGCAACATCTAGATCTTCCCCTCATTTCTGTTTTCGAACCTGGCGGCGGGCAGGGTGTCGGTTTTCTCAACGGCGGTCCCACATGAAAGTGAAAATTCTAGGCAACACGCCTTCCCTAAGCTATGTGTCGTGCCGGACAGGCCGTGTTGTACTCCCGATTCCCGGGCGTGTGGGGGTGCGACACGAACGCGGCAGGCCTTTTCCTTTTACTAGCAATGTGCCCGTGCATTGCGACGGATCCAATGTAGTAGAATAGTAGTATTTGTTCACAAACTTGTAAGAAATCACTATTGTTTTGATATACTCCTAATATATTTCTCCCTCCGTACCTAAATATTTGTCTTTTTTGAGATTTCAAATGGACTATCACATACGGATTATATAGACATATTCTAGTGTTTCTAGCAAGATGCCCGCGTGTTGCACGAAGTTAATGGAAAAGGTAAGCACAACTTATAAATTGATGGATGGAGTACTAGTTATAGCGATGCATATAATTAAGCAAAGGGATCACACATGTCGGTATTGACTGGAACGAGAATACAACAGCACATGTCCCACATGAACGATCGCAGTGGTGGTTACAGAAGGCAAGAAGAAAGATGGATCCACGAACGTACGACCTCCTCCTCCTCAACTTAGTGCGCCGGGCCACCGACCAGCGGCAAAGGAGCGGCGGCTTTTGTGGCGAGGTCGAGGTGCTTCTCAGCAAAGGCATCCAAGGCTTCCAGCCGGTTGAGGAAGGCCAACGTCGTAGCGTCCTCACTAGCCTTGTAGATACCTATGTACACAATTTTCTCGTACACGTGTATGTGTAGGTCGACGAATTTTTGAATGGCGAGGCGCCTCGCAGCGAGTGCGAACCCCAGGTGGACATTCTTCGTGGCGTCAGCGGGCAGTCGCAGGGCCACCAGTGCTTGAAAGAGGTTCCGGCCATGGAGGCCGATTAGGGTGGCAGGAAATGAGGAGCCCGGTAGCGCGGGCTGGAGGAGTACGGTGATGTCGTCCGCGAGCTTCTTGAGGACGGTGAACTTGTTGCTGGTGGCAACGATCATCTGGTCCAACTGAGAGTTGTAGTTGGCGTCGACGGCGGCCATCCACCAGCCGGTCTCCAACACCGTCTGGAGACGATCCTCGGTGCCATGCCGCAGGCCGGCATCGTGGACCATCTGGCGCAGCCGCTGGCCGCTCACGCGCATCGCCGCCATTGGTCTGGAGTGAGCTCTTTTGTGCTTAGTGTAGGTGCTTAGGCAAATGCTTAGGTGCGTACGACGTGGTAGATGCATTGGAATGGACGGGCGCCTTTATATGAGGGCAATGAGGGCAAACTGTGTTGCATTCACATCGTGCAGCCTCTTTTCCCGGACCTCCTCCCATTACTTCCCTCATGCATTAATTGAAGGAGGATGCATTGGCCGTTCAGCATATCGGGAACCGCTTCTCCTCCTTGTCGCATTAAAGCCAGATCGGGAACTGCGCCGCCCGCTGTCAAATCGAATACTCCCTCCGTCTAGGTGAGTATTAAGTCATCTTACGAAAACCAAATAGTAAACACATAGGCGTGGTGCATTAACTCTAATGTTGTTTCTTATTTTTTGACATAAATAGAGGAATGACTTGTATGCTTTTAATGACTTGAGACTGTCAAACATGACATGCAGTGGTCAGTTCGTTGCACAAAAACAAATACAACCCACGTCAGCACCCACGCATCTTATAGCAACACATCCAATGGCTATAAAAGATGAATGAGACCAAATTATACTATCTCATCTAGATGAGTTCTAGAAAAACTGTATTACTAATACTTAGGCTGGTCATCGCGGGGAGTAACTTAGACTAGTAACATGTATACCTCTATAGTGCATAGTATCATAGATTAGGATCGTAGGTGGTCTCATTTATTGCCATGCATGACACATAGTAGCATCGCATTTATTATGTTACGGTATCTACCTATGTTACTATAACCATCTTTCTCTTCTTTAATTGCCTGCCACATAATCATGTTTGCGAGTCCCAAGTGCATGTTACTACTTACGTTACCCCCACTATGGCCAGCCTTAGTACTCATGCGCCATGTATCATATATTAGTATCATGTAGTATTTATTGTCATGTATGACACATAGTTCACGAGCGCTCTCTATATGTACCACCTTTTTTTTAATTTCAAGTTTTGCTCCATGGCGCAATCCATCGTTACTACTACTGTACAAAAGTGGAGTATATACATTTTTTAAAAGGCTAGAGGGCGGGGCAGTCTAGCTCGGTCGGTTTCACGAGAGGCGAGGGCCTTTGTGATTTGACGGCTCATTAATGCTGTCAAATTGAATAGTACTGCATCGCCCGTTGCACGCCCGGCGCCTCCATTAAACCCCTCCGTTAAACCCGCATGCAAACCGAGAATCCTACTCCGGCCACACGTCCGTTCATGAGCGGGCCAGAATTAAACGCAACATCGGCCGAGCTCCTCCCATCCGCCCTCAGTTTAAACGAGGCCAGACGCTGGCCAAGCTCCTACCATCCGCCCTCTATTTACACGAGGCCAGACAGACATCGGGCAAGAATCGCACCCCTCCCATCTCCTACTTCACCATTTTCTCCACTCTTCCGATTGCTTCCGATGAGCCGTTCTCCGGCATATTACCCGGCTGGGTGGCCCGCCGAGCCCTCCGGATACGGGCGAGGCCGCTTGGTGCTTCACCAACCTTGCTTGGCCCGATTGAGCCAGTTGCCGCCCCAAGCAGGCGCGTGGTTCAGCAACTCGTCGCTCCAGTTCAGCTCGTTGAGGAGTGGCGAGTTGCTCCACGCCGGCACGGCGGCGAGCATGCCGGTACGGGCGCCGTCGCTGCCGCGTCGTACCGCACCACTAGTGTCTGCGGTGGCCGCGCCTCCCGTGTCTGTGGGCGCGCCTCCCATGCCTGCGGCAGCGGCATGCAAGCTGAGACAGAAGCCGGGTGCGTGGAGAGCGACGAGTCGGTGGCCAGCTTCTCCGTGTCCGCCGCCATCATCGAGGAGAAGTAGAACACGGGAGGCCGCCGCCACTTGGGACCATGAAGGCCACCGCCGAGGCGACGACCGCGGATTCAGGTGGTTTCTTTGCTGCTTCGTCTCTTATGAGGACCTTAGTCGACCCCGCAAGTGTCTGGCGGACATGAGGAAGACAAAGGGATCCGCGAAAGGCCATTTTGAACTAAAATAAGTCTAGATATATCCATTTCTAGGACAAGTATTTCCGGACCGAGGGAGTATTAATTATACAAGAGAGCCGGATTGGCACCTCTTAGTTCATGTAAATGTAATAAAATCCATCATGTTTATATGAAGATCCGTCTTTTTTATACGAAATCCTTCATGCTTATATGAAATCAGTCCATGTTTGCACGAATTTCATTTGGTTGGTTAGAGTTGTAAAAATATATACCGCTGGCGTTTGATGTCATCCTCCGCGGAAGGAAGCGGGAGGAAATTTGCCAGCTGCCGTTAGAGATGCACTTTATGCTGGAAATAATAGAGTGACATCCAATCCATTTGAGTTAATTGCCTGTATGATTGTCCCTCTATAAAAAGTTAATTGCATGTACAACTTCCTACAGAAAGTTAAAAAGAAACAAGTCCATCCTTAATATTCTAAGTACTCTGTGGGTTCCACTATCAAGACAAAGAGCGTAAAGAAGTACATATTAAATAAGTAGAATAATATATAATATAAAATCTAAAGTTAAAAGACAGAATTCAACTCATGTCATCGCTAGAGCATCCGTGCTAACCAGCCCAAGACATTTTTGTTGTAGACCATGCTGGAGATATATCTCCATGTCTACTCTTATATATACTCCATTCGTTCCTAAATATTTGTCTTTTTCAGATTTCAAATGGACTACCACATACGGATGTGTATGTAGACATATTTTAGAGTGTAGATTCACTCATTTTGCTACGTATGTCTTTTTAGGATGGGGTCAGATTTGTCCTTGATTTATTTATGAGGTATCCAGATGGCACTGCACCGCCAAGAAAAGAGGGTAACATCAAAATTATGGACTACTTTTTTGAGTATGTTAGTAAGGTCCGGTCATAGTCACTTGTTGAAATCTTTAAAAAGACAAATGCTCCCTCCGTCCGGAAATACTTGTCATCAAAATGGATAAAAGGAAATGTATCTAGACGTATTTTAGTTTTAGATACATCTCTTTTTATCCATTTTGATGACAAGTATTTTCGGACGAAGGGACTAGAAAACAGAGTTGGTGATGATGGTGTGCGTGCCATCCTGCAATATAGGCTGTCGGATTTATATCTAACGGATAGGAAAGAAACTATGGCAATTTTGCAAAAATATACCCACACGCCTCTCCACGTTCGCAAATAAGGCCTTCCCTCCTTCAACCTTTTCTCTCACAAGATAAACTACTCATACAAATGCATCTTGATGTTCCGTGCAACGCACGGGTAGCTAGCTAATTTCTTTTAAAATAGTTGCTGCGATAATTGGGTTGAAGTGACATATTTTATGTCTGCCCCGAATGATTTCAGATTCACTAGTAGTAACAAAGAAAAGGTTGCCTTGTTAATTAACAAAAAACAGGGTGAAAAATATCACATGAGGCCGGTAAAAACAAGGCACACTGGGTTCAGCATCATCATCACTACAGTTGTGCGCGCGCGAGAAGTCTACAAATCGAGGGGGCTACAAGCGAGGCACCGAGACACAATGTTTGAGAGAGAAACCAATTGACAGATTATGATCAGATCGAGTGGTCACCCTTCTGCTGTCATTGTGGGGGGGGAGAGAAACACGTATCGAGAGTGTGCGTGGCAGGCACATAGGGACAACTAGCGAGTGTGTGTGTGTGTGTGTGTGTGTGTGTGTGTGTGTGTGTGTGTTTGAAAGAGGAGTAGCTAGATTATTATCAAGATCGATGTGCCACCCTACTCCTTCGGTGTCGGGTAGTGTGTGTGTATGTTTGAGAGAGAATCTAGTCGAGAGATTAGTATCAAGATCGAGGTGTCACCCTACTCCTTCGGTGCGGGGTAGTGTGTTTGTGTATGTTTGAGAGAGAAGCCAGTCGATAGATTAGTATCAAGATCGAGGTGTCACCCTACTCCTTCGGTGTTGGGAAGTGTGGGTGTGTGCGCGTGTGGGGGGGGGCAGTGACACTCACATATCTCTACTCTTATAAAAAACATAGTTGGTGATGATGGTGTGCGTGCCATCCTGCAATATAGGCCATCCGATTTATATCCGACAGACAGGAAGGAAAATATGTCAATTTTGCAAAAAGATACCCACACCCCTCTCTGCATTTGCAAATAAGGCATTCCCTCGTTCATCCTTTTCTCCCACAAGATAAACTTCTCATACAAATGCATCTTGATGTTCCGTGCAACGCATGGGCATCTTGCTAGTAGGGAGAAGGAGTTTGTGTGACACGTATCTAGCTATATTAAGGGATAGGTAGATAACATATGTGTGAGAGACATTATTATGCTTTGAGAAATTAGTTGCTGTGGGTGGGCGGAATTAAAGGGGTGGGCGTGTTAGACATAGAGAGCGTGTGTGTTTCTGTGTGAGAGACTTGTAGGATGGGGTAGAAAGACGAATTTAACCCTGACAGAGGGAGAGAAATACACGAAGTCCGCGTGTGTGATTCCGATGCCCACAGGGAAATGAGATATGTATGCGTGTCAGAGAGATTGCACAATTCATTCACGTATCACTATCTAGCGATCGTGGACGTGCATCGCTTGAACATAAGTCAATATCTATTTCGTATCGTGGCCAAAGGTACAATATCGATTCAACTCTATAAAGATTGGATACTCACATATCACATTTTTTTCTATTTAAATAAACCTTTTCAGTTGTGCATGCCAAAGTTACAGTGATGTTTCTTCAAACAACCAATGTATCTATCATGTACATGCACCATTGTTACTCTTGCATTCAAATTCATTAGTCTTGGATGATTTAAGTTTCTATTTTGAAGCAATATATGTAATATTCATATATGAATTCAACCGGTACGCAATTTATGAAATGGAGGCTATATAATCATATGAGGTAACACTTTTAAGTAGCTAACTACAATATCTATTTCTTTTTGTGCGCCTCCACACTAACACGTCAATGCATTATGTTTAAAGTAAATAACAAATGGCACTAAATTATCTATTTACACGAAATACATAGGCTGAGCGTTTGATCCCTTTTTTCGTGAACGCGCCACTATACCCGTATGATTGGTTGCGCCCGTGTGAACGTCCAAGTTATCGGCGCATCATCCCGAGTTATTGTCTTTTTTTTCTGGGGTGGACTTCACACCAGTTATTAACTGCTGATGCGTGCCCCGTGTACATAGTCTAGTATGACCTTCCCGCTAGCACGGTCCAAAATTAGTTGAAACTGGATACGAACGATCCCGCGGGCGGCAAAATCTCCCGCCTCCTTCTAAAATTTCCGCCACCTTAGTCTTTAGCATGCGAAATTCCCCTTTTGTCCTTGGTGCACGGAGACCAACAGTTACAATACCACCCTCATCTACATGATAGGTCGGGGCTGCTTTGGTAACTTCCGGTTCCCCCACTACACGGCACCGCCATTTCCTCTCCCCCTCCCGCAAAAATGACTAACTCCACAGCACCAGAGCATCTTACATCACGTCGTCCGTACTTCATCGCCCTTTCTCCCCTCCCCTCTCGAAACCCTAGACTGCTCATCCACCAGCGTACCATAGCCCATTCACTGCCAGCGGCGTCCACCTCACCGGATCTGCTTCTGCGGCCGCATCTACCCCTCCCACCTCCCCTAGAAACAAGTAGACTGCTCATCCACCACTGTACCATAGCCCATTTAGTGCCGGCCTTGTCCACGGCGCCGGATCTGCTTCGCCGGTACTCTCGTCAACCGCCACGCATCTGCAGCGGCTCATTCATACTCCCCACCGGAGACGCTTCGTCCACACCCCCCGGAGACGCCCCACCGACGCCCCCGTCGACGGCCACTGATCCTCTTCGCCGACACCTTCCTCAACCCTACCGGAGCCGCTTCGCCAATACCTTCCTCAACCCTACCGAGCGCCGCACGACACCATCGTCAACCCTACCGGAGTAGCCGCCTATACCATTCTCAACCCTACCGGGCGGCTTTGCTAACTCACAAGTCCATGGCCTCAGATCCGCTTCCTCGCACCTCATCCAACCCATCGAGCAGCCGACGCCCGTCCACGGCCGCAGATCCGCATTGTTGACACCACCCTTAACCCAACCACCGGAGCAGCCGACGCCCGCCCACGGCCGCAGATCCGCATCGTCGACACCATCCTTAACCCAACCACCGGAGCAACCGACGCCCGCCCACGGCCGCAGATCCGCGATCGTCGACACCATCCTTAACCCAACCACCGGAGAAGCTTCACCTCACCCTCGCCCACGGCCACAGATCCGCTTCGCCCACACCATAGTCCACCCTACCGAGCCGCTCCACAAACACCCTACTCGACGGTTCTAGATCTCCTTACGGACCCGACAGCCGGTAGCGTCATCACCCTTGACGTTTCTAACCTGATTCCCACCGTCTGGAGAGATGCAAGCACCCGCCACGGCCTAGGTACTTGTCACCTTTAAACCCGTCCAGCATCACCTGCCCGATGTACTTCAAATATACTAACCGGTCGCTGTTACCTATTATGCAGCTGGCAAAAACTACAAGGACGATGTTTCTTCTGGATCTAACAGCTTGGCCAACCAAGATCCTGGACTGAGGCATTGCTATGATCTTGTAAGCGCGTCTCTCTCTCTCTCTCTTGTATTGTTCTGTGCCTGCCAGCGTGCTTTGCTAGGATTTTCGACCAGTAATCCCTTTGTGCAGACAATGATTTCTACTACTGGCTGCTAAATTACTAAATTAGATATGTAGATGTCATACATGATACTACCTCGTACCTCCGTTCCTAAATATAAGTCTTTCTAGAGATTCCACTATAGGCTACATACGGAGCAAAATGAGTGAATCTACACTAAAAAATGCATCTATATACATCTGTATGTGGTCCATACTGGAATTTCTACAAAGACATATATTTAGGAACAGGGGCAGTACATTACACAAAATCGTAGGTGGCATGTAGGAATTCCAGTGCACTACATTAGGCTCCCTTAGAGTGCCTGCTAGTCCAAAGATCTGAGTCATGGCTAGTTTGTGGTATGCACACAATCGTTAATTGGTGGTTTAAATGTGCGCAAGGGATATGCAATGTAGTATCATGTAGAGATGTCTGAAATTAGACGTGTCAACTTGCAGATAGGGTTCCACAATGAAAAAAATACAAGATGTATGTGACAATTTCATGGAACATCGCAAAAAAAGGAGAGGCAACGGTGAGCCTATACAATGTGCTATGGTACGTCACTCCTCCATTGTAATCATCGTGACATGTTATTTGTATGCCAGTTCTATTAGCCAAGTTTCTTAGGGACAGTTATTACGAGTTATCCTAAGAAAATAAGCACCTGTGAATATAAGCTCCATGTAACAAGCCAACCAGTTCTTTTCATTGCGTTTTCAGTTTATCTTTGGTATGATCAGTGGAAAGTCTAGATTGCATTATATATTTTTCATTTTGCTGCCCATATGGAAATTAATTTGACTTGCAAACATCACAATTTGAACCTAGTGCAGTAATTAATATGATAGGAAAACAAACCATCACTATTTGCTCAAAATGCAAATACAAAGATACCATCTACTTGGCACAATCTACTTTGGTCAATGTTTTCCATAGAGATCTCATTGCCTAATTTAAACGAAGAACGCATGACCCACATTTAAATGAAGAACAATTATTTATTGAAATTCGATGGTCCAAGTGGCTGGTTATTATCATATAGCAGCACCACCTGAAAGCATCATATAGCAGCAGCAGCAGCAGCTCATAGCAACTCATCATACAGCATCAGCAGTCTGCAATTCATCATATACCAGCAGCAGCTCATAGCAATTCATCATATAGCAGCAGCAGGAACAACTCATAGCAATTCATCATATAGCAGCGGGAGGAGCATCTCATAGCAATTCATCATATAGCAGCACCAGGAGCAGCTTGTAGCAACTCATCATATAGCAGCAGCAGCAGCTCATAGCAATTCATCATATAGCAGCAGCAGCAGCTCACAGCAACTCATCATATAGCAGCAGCAACTCATAGCAATTCATCATATAGAAGCAGCACGAGCATCTCCTAGCAATGCATCATACAGCAGCAGCAGAAGCAGCTCATAGCAATTCATCGTATAGTGGATCAGAATGAAAATTTGGCAAAAAATCAGAGGAGATCCTCACCTTGTTGGATGAGCTCATCCTTCAACAGCACCTCAAGGCCATGGCCTGGGAGGAGGGGAGGGGGAATAAGGTGCCTTCTACCGCAGTGTGGCATCAGCAGTAGTTGTGCAGCGCCCACTGGAGTAGTGCGTTGGACGAACCACAGTGGAGCAGCTGCTGGAGACCATGAGAATGAGGTGCGGCGCCAGAGGGAGGAGCAGCTAGGGAGATTTGCCCCTACCCACCGGCCATGTAGCCTAGCTGGACATAGCATCGTCGAGGACCAGGCCTGATGGGACCAGTGGCAACGGCTCGCTGGAGGAACCCTAGTGCTGCAGGCAGGGGATCGAGGTAGAAGGAAAGGGGAGAGGAGATGCAAGCGGGCAGGGCAATGAATGCTTGCGTGTTTGTTTTTACTTGAGGGTCAGGTGTGACACGGGCGTCAGTAGTTGCATTTTGAGTGTAATATTAGGCGCACAATGAGTCATTTCACTATTCCCTTCCTTCAATTTTTAGTGAGGTTCTACCCGAAACACCCCCCTCCAAAGCGAAATTAGTTAAGCCCAAGCCCATAACTAAAAAATGACTTCTTTACATCTTTTATGGCTATTTTGACAATATGCCCTAAAAAGGCGGAGTCGAACTGGCCCTTAACCTGCAATTCAATTGTGCGTGCAATGATGAATCACTCCTGCCTGCTATCTGTACATTTAGGCATCATCATACATGGCATAACCTAATACATGTGCATTCCATTGTAGAATCCGGAATATGCAATGTTTATGTTAGTTCATATGTTGCACATGATGTTTAAATGCCCCTTAAATCTGGTCAGTCAAGTGATGGTCTTTAAGCCTCCTTCTTTGCTTCTTTTCTTGATATGTAAGATTTGCTCACACATCTGTTCAATTGCTTGTTTGCATCAGCCAACCATACTAGGACTGTTTGCTTTGATTACTTGTTGTTCTTGACCTAACACTCTAACAGAGCTTGTCAACGATTTAAACACTAAGGGCTGCTGTAGTGGGGCCTTGTCTAACTCATAGGTGACATAAAGGTTTGGCTGTACACTACAGTAGGCTCTCCAAGAGTACCGGAGATCCAGTTCAAGGTATTCCTAGTTTTTACATAGTGCGAGACATAGTAAATGCTCATTTCATTGTGTGCAAGTGCAAGAGATGCGGCATGTTTCATTATGTGGTGTTGTTTTGTTATAATCTCATCCTTTTGTGTTCACAGACTGGAAAGTATGCATATTTATCTTCCAAGGAGACGAGTAACTAGTTTGTGTCACCTTGTAGAGGGGGTGCAATGAAGATAAGATTGAGGATTTCCAAGTACAAGATGTTAGGAATGAGCCTTGCAAGAGAAGTAGGAGCTGCGCTGAGCCTCTTCAACCTGCTAAGGTAAGTCACTGTATGCAACTCAACAGTTCAATTCCTTGTTTGTTTCAGGCATAGTTAATTTTCTCTTTTCAATTGCTTTATTTGTCCTAAGTTAATGAGATGCCCAAATAATCATGCCTGATGTTCGGTACTTGTATCACTATTAGTTGACATAATTAAAGGCCTTACCATTTAATTACTCTGCCGAGCTGTGCCTAAAGCTTTGAAGTTTATTAACCAACTATTATTGCATGAGGCTCACAATCTAGTTTATACTACGCTAATGACTGCATAGTTTTGCCTGCTGTAGTATGTTTGTATGAAACCCTCTGCTGTTCATTATGCTCCCTAAGACTTTAATTGAGGTATAGAATGGCCAACTGCTTGCTTACTTATACGAACGTGCTATCTAAATTTGTAACTTTGTCTGTGTTTTCGATTGGGCCCCAACATCATGCTCCTATGGTGAGCTAAGAGGGATTTCTGTATGCAGGCTGCATAGACTATCTTTTTTATAATTTTTAAAATATCACATGCTTATGCTTCATGACGTGTAACATTTTTTTGTGAAAGTGACGTATAACATTATTGTTAGTCCTGTTTTGCCATGTAGTACAAAATAGTGTCTTGTTCGCTTCATCTTTGTAACTATATTTTGCCCTAGTCATGTGTACTTACGAAACATTTAGGGATGAAGTGACATCAACACAAAAATCTGCGGCGGTGCGGCATGGGCGTTATCGAATGATTATGGATTGGAATTGGAATGTGCTGATGTTCTCGAGCATCAACTAGAGGTGGCAAGACAATGTGTACATGATTGTCAACGTATAATCAACAAGTTGAGACTGGACATGCAGGTATTAGATGCAGGAGTCAAAAAATGAAACAAGACACCGAGGTAACCATGAAGGAATTGGAGATTTTGCAGACTGAAATTTGTGCTATATGAATCCGGCCAATCCTATTTTCTAAAGAGATTATAGTTCAAATGGAGTTATGTTGATGCGCGTCCATGATGTATGAGATGTATTTGCCCAGTGTATGTAATTTGCTGTTTGTCCATGCTTTATTATCACCTGTGCCGAACCATAATGCCAAGTGGGTATAATCGGCTATAATTTCTTTATTGTATAGTGTAGGATTATTCTACCTTTCTATGCCTCGATCTCTTTTTTGTATAGTGTATGCTTTTTAGAGGTGATAGTATTGAGTAGGATAATTCTTTGAATATGCTATATCGTTCAAACGGGGGCCAACTCGCCCGACCATGGCCCTTCACGGGCCGTCGGATCCATGGGCCTTCTACGTCTCGTAGGATCCATGGGCCTTCTACGTCTTGTAGGATCCATGGGCCTTCTACGTCTCGTAGGATCCATGGGCCGCCGACTCATTTATGGGTCTTGTATGGGCCTTTAATGTGCGTAGACGGGCCTATAATGGAAATCGGACGTTTTTATGGGCTGACCATAACGGGCCGTTAATAGGGCACATTTGGTGATGCTATGAAAATGGCCCAACAGACTAACGGACCACAAACGGGCCGACTGTAACGACGTGCTAAATTTGGCCCCAAGCGAAAATAGCGATGTGGGCCGTAAGTAACCGAATGCTGCAAATGAGCCCGAGAATAAGTGGGCCCTCAGAAGGCCGAAAGTTAACTTGGGCTGGAAATGGCCCAACGAAATAACAGCTCGTTAATGGGTATAAAGTGTTACACTGTTCATTATGGGCCAGTTTCACCGCGGGCCATTAATGGGTGTAAAGTAATACACTATTCATTACGGGCCAGTTTCAGCACGGGCCGCTAATGGGCCAAGAGTTACAAAGGGCCTCATATGGGCCGAAAGATGTCATGGGCCATACCTGGGCCAGAAGTGAAAACGGGCTGGAATCATATTGGATGGCCCAGATGACGCTACTGGGCCTAATTCGCATAGGGTGTAATGGGCCTTGGGTTAGCGGGCTGTAAATGGGCTATATGCTAACAGGCCGTTAACAGGCTTTCCATGGGCCGGCCCGCCAGCTTTTGACCAAGTCAAACAGGCCGTCCTTTTCATTGGAATGGGCCACTGTTGGGCCGTGCCACGTGTCGACGTATCATAGGCGCCTTCTGTCCAGTGAGTGGATGACATCTGTCCCAATGATGAGCCGACACGTGTTTCCTCTAGCCAATGATGATTTTACACGTGGAAAATCCCCATTGGTCGGGGCTGTTAACGGGTTATCGGATCCAAAACCCGACCCGATAGCTTAACGGCGTTCCATTACGGTGGATGCCACGTGTTGGTCACCCTTGACGAAAGCACTTCTGTGACGCGCGATTTATCGTCATGGAAGTGGACACTTCCGTGATGATAATTTTGGTAATGTCATGGAACACTTCTACCACAGCACATGTATGACTATCTTGATTCTGTCATAAATTTGTCATGGATGTACATACATGACAGAAAACGTGACCTACTGTGACAAACACGTATCATCACGGAAGTGTATTTTTTTGTAGTGCATAGCCCTGAATCTCGTAGGGACAGACCTATGCCGACGGCCCCCGTCGGCATAGGGCCGTCGGCAACATATACGTCGGCGTAGCCCAGGAGGCCGTCGGCATAGAAAGACCGTCGGCATAGTAGCTTTCCCGACGGGGGCCGTAGATCTATGCCGACGGCCCTGGCCGTAGGCAACGTTCACGTCTAACGGCGGCCGCCGTCAAGTGTGACAAATGTCTGGTCGCCACGTGGCACACCTACGCCGACGGCCTAGCCGTCGGCTTAGTTTGAAACTAAGCCGACGGCTAGGCTGTCGGCATAGGTGTGCCACGTGGCGACCAACTGTTACTCATGGGCCAGGGATATGCCGACGACCTAGCGGTCGGCATAGTTTGAAACTAAGCTGACGGCTAGGCCGTCGGCATAGGTGTCCCACGTGGCGACCAACCGTTACTCATGGGCTAGGGATATGCCGACGGCCTAGCCGTCGTCTTAATTTCAAACTATGCCGATGGCTAGGCCGTCGGCATATCCCTTCCTCAAGAGCTCCTAGTTGCTGACATGTGGTGTCTATGCCGACGGCCTAGCCGTCGGCTTAGTTTAAAAACTATGTCGACGGCTAGGCCATTGGCATAGACGACACGTGTCAGCAACTGGGAGCTCACGCGAGACCTATGCCGACGGCCTAGCCGTCGGCATAGTTTGCATTTGATTTTTTTTCTTTTTTCTGTTTGTTTTCAGATCAATTCAATTCAAATATACAACACATATCAGCAGATATATATGATGGAAATAGACATATAGAACACATCGGGATATCATCCGACACCATCACAACAATATATGCATAAGCATCATCACAATCAACATAAACATAAGCATAAGCATATAGAGAAGCAAACAAGTCATCTAAAGGATCATCACCACACACAAGTCATCTAAAGAAACATAAGCATAAGCACACAAGTAACCGAAAGGCTTAAGCGCCAGGACGTCGAGCACCGCGGAGGTCGTCACCGCCTGCATCATGAAGCCTGTGTCATCATTTGCTAGCGGCAGCGCTACCGCCAAGACCGCCTCCACCTCCGCCTCTACCTCCGTGGATCGGAGTGGTCGGGCTCCGTGTCTCGGGAGTGCTGCGAAGACCACCGCCAACGGTAGATCCACCTGTTCCCTAGATGTTGAAAAGACATATTAACGGTATATATGACTGTGTTGAAAGGCATGACATGCTTTGGGTGAATAGATTGGGGAGGAACTAACCAGCGAGGGGCCAGCGTTCTGTGCCACAAACTCCTGAAAGGTCAGCAGCACTGGTTGTGCTAGAGGATACCGTGCTGGCTGCAACTGAGGACACTTGCCGGCCGCCATTTCCTGAAAAGCCTGCTGCATCTGGCGATCCCTCTGCACTTGGTGTTCATAAAGCCTCTCATGCCACGCCATGGTCTCCTGGCTTGTGTACTCTAGGTAGGCCTACGGTATGACATGATGGAACTCATAAAACTACTAAATGCGGAAAATAAAGTGAGCAATGAAGATAAGAGGGAAAATACTTACAGATTGTTGCTCGTGAAAGAGGGATCGTGGTATGCCTTGGTCCTTTGGCTGGCTCGTCTTGTTGGCTCGAGCACGGGTCGGTCTGACGGAGCTGTGTGTAGGAGATAGTAGGAGTGATCACAGCATTGAGAACCGCCTCCCGACCGTGCTCCTTGGGCCCCATGCTCACCACCGCCCTCTCGTCCAGATCCGCCACAATGGGGTCAGGTGTGTTAGGATGTAACTTCAGATACGCTTCAGAGTAGGCCTTCTTCCTCCCCACGGTCTTCTTGCCGTAGTACTTGGGCTCGGCAGGCTTGGGGTCCTTCCGCGTATGGGCAATCTCCCACGCCTGCATGTGTGAGAGCGGCCGCTTCAGTTTCTCCTCCTGCACCACCAAAGAGAGGTTAGTCATACATAAGAAAGTGATGGTAAATATAAGAATAAGAATGTTTAATGGGGCTATTCATACATTAACTGCCTTGTGGAGATAGTTGTTTCGGTTTCCCTGAGCATGTACTCCCTCCTTCCCTCGGTTAGCATTGTTTTTGATTCTCATAGCCGCCCAGGCTCCAGCCACATCACACCAAAGATCCACCAATGCCGCCAAGGACTCGTCTTTTCCATAACACCAATTTGGACACACCTACATAATAAAAGCATAATGGTGAAACGGTGAAATGTACCACAAGGTAATGAAAGCATAATGAAAAATCTTTTATACTTACAGCCAAGAACTCGTCCCTCTCCAAGGTAATGCCCATCCTCCGCGCTTCTTCCTTGGTCATCTTCACATCAAGATAGTCATGGTAGTATGTCGAGATGGACACATAGCGCACCTCGTACTGCATCTGGCGGGGCTTCTTCTTGCATTGGCGCAGCATGATCTGGTCCGCTCTGGCCCTATGCTCCGGAAGAACTCGACAGAATCTCTACAATCATGCATGAAACAAGAATGGAAGAAGCCATGAGTTAAATCATTCATGAAACTAGAATGGACTTGTGCTTCTGAAGAGAAATCACCCAGAAAGTAGTGATCACGGCCTTGGCATGGGTCTCATGGTCTGCGTGGAGGGCCGCTTCCAGTGGTCCCAACTCGTGGCCAAAACCCGACGATGCAGGTGCTGTTGGATCCGGACAGTACAACCCGTCGATATAACTTCAGCAAGACGGTGATGAGGCCGTTGGGAATACGGACCCCTTTATAATATATCCAGTTGCTGCAAAAGAATGAACTATTAGCATGTGAAAAGCAAAATAAACAACAACCGGAATAAGCATGTGACAAGCAAAATAATGAAATTATTATAAAGTGGCACTTACTCTTTCCCCGTGGGCTCAATGAGCCACTTCTGCTCAGTAGCAGGAACCTGCTTTGGTAGCTTTGTGTTACCAGGCAGCCACCCCTTGTTGTCAACCCCTTCCCGTCACCACCATCATCCCCGCCACCATCCTCCTCGCCTGCCTCCCCCTCCCCAACCTCCTCCTCCTCCTCCTCCTCCTCCTCCTCCTCCTCCTCGCCTACCTCCTCCTCCACCTCCTCCTTGGCCCCATCCTGAACCTCCTCCTCCTCCTCCTCCTCCTCCTCCTCCTCCTCCTTGTCCTCCTCCTCGCCAGAGGGTACCTCACTAGAGGAGGGCCTCGAAGACAACACCCCTAAGTCGGTGAGGGTGCGCTCTTTCTGGCCGCGACCCCCTGTAGTGGATCTCCCCCCACCACCTCGCCCTCTAGAGGCTCTCCCCCGCCCCCTCCTTCTCTAGGGGAACCTCTCCCTCGACCTACCTGTGATGAGTCATCGTCAAGTAGCCGAGGGGAGGATTACGTGCTCGACCACTCCGACTAGGCAGGCCGACGACCTTGCGTAAGAAACCCACGCCGTCGGCCTTCCCCTTGCCCATGTTCCACGAACCTGCATTGAAAAGAGAATAAGCTATTGGTAAATTAATGAAATTAAGGAAAAGGCATGATAATAAACACATTAATAAAAATGCATAAAAAGGCATATTCCTAAACTATAGAAAAAAGACTTGAAACGTGCATCTGCTAGAACCCATATGAATCATCACTGTTGTAAACTCTTTCTCGGTCCGTCTCATCATCACTATCAATCATATCATCTTCGTTGTCTGACGGGGGTGGAGGCTCTTCCTCGTCGTCAGTGTCTTCGTTTAACTTTTCTAGCATAAGTATGTCATTTTCATTGACAATGGTCTCACCATCGTTCCGTGCATCGTCGATGTTTGGATCCACATCATCATCACCCAATGGTCTAGCGTCATTGTTTCTAACCACATCATCATCATCATCGGGTTGCTCTTGATAGAACACTCCCTCACATGTCATGGGGTTAATGTTGTAGTAATCGTCTTCATTCGGGTCCGGTAGCTCACCATGTGGCGACACCTTGAATACAACTTCCCAACCCTTTAGATACTCTTTCTGTCATGGGTAAGGCAGATAATATACTTGTGTAGCTTAGGTAGCCGCAATGAAGAGATCAGCTCCGACATAGACGGTTGATGGTTTAACTTCGACCAAACCAATGGAAGGCGTATGTTTTACCCCCTCCCGCGGATCGAACCATCGACATTTGAACACAGGCAGACTTAGGGTCTCACGCCCCTAGAGGAATTTAACCTCGTACATATTTTGTACCCTTCCATAGTAGTCTACTGAATTTTAACCGGGGTGTACACTCCGGTATTTATAGTTTTGGGATCGGGCCGGCTGTTTTGGTGCTCCTCTGTATGGAAGCGATACCCATTCACATCATACTTTTTACATGTCATGATGGCAGGGTCAAAACCCATGGAAACCCATCTCAATTCATCATCCATAGACATGTTCAAATCTTTTCCCTACAAGTATAATTGAAATTGTTGCGTGCATTAGTTCGGTTAACTAATAAATGTTGAACTAGTTATTTAATAGGGGAGTGTGGAAAATTACTTTCTCCATGAACCAAGCTACAAAATTTTTACATCCAGGGTTTCCATGACGGAGAAGAGTAAGTGCCTCCGCCTCAGTAGGAGGATTCATTCCCGTCCATTCCTCTTGAACGAAATCACTAAAAAAGAGAAAAGCGATGTTAGACCGGGACTAAGTGAACATGGAACATGATGATGTGGAAGACATAAAGGAATGGTGTAGTGGTATTACCTCATCCACACTTCCTCAACATCCTTGATGTTGTGCAAGATATAGAACATGAGGTCCTCCCACTCTTGTTGTGGCATGTTATAAGATTTCGAGGCCCCAGCCCTCCCACCTTGCGCGTTGAATAGACGGAGCCTGGGATTATACTTGGGCTCTTCTATATTGTATCGAGGCACCTTGTTATGCAGATGGGGAACGTGGTCTAGATAGTATGATGTCCTGAGGTCTGACACCTCCTCTAGGATAACTGCCTCACCTATGGAAGCTACAATCTTAGCTTTGTTTCCACATTTCCGTCGGACATGCTTGTTCTGTCTCTCAGGGCCGTACTGCCAGCGATTCTGCATGGGCCCCCCCCAACAATACCTCGTTCGCGAGGTGCAGAATGAGATGTGTCATCGCAGTAAAGAAGCCTGGCGGAAAGATCTTCTCTAGCTTGACTATCAACTCCGGTGCCTTCTTATGCAATTTTTCAATCACCTCTTTACTTACTTCTTTAGCATAGAGCGTGCGGAAGAAATGGCTAAGCTCGGCAAGCACTCGCCAAACATGCTCGGGGACATAGCGTCGAACCATCACCGGCATTATCCGCTCAATCCATACATGGTAGTCATGACTCTTCAGGCCGGTCACTTTGCCCGTTGAAAGATTGACTCCCTTTCTTATATTCGATGCATAACCATCGGTGAACTTCAAAATTAGTTTCAGCCAGATAAGTACTTCCTTTTTTTCTGGCGGTTTAAGGACAAAGTCAGTATCTAGCTTGAACCAGTTTTTTCGACCGCCTGTGGGAGGCTTCATGTTCAGGCGTGGTCTATCACAAATTCTCTGTTGATCGGCTCTAGCTTTAATGTTATCCTTCGTCTTATCAGGAATGTTGAGGATCGTGTGGAAAAGGGACTCTGCCACATTCTTTTCAGTGTGCATCACATCAATATTGTAAGGAAGTTTGAGGTCCTTGAAATAGGGAAGCTGCGAGAAGGGGGTAATGTGAGTCCAGTTGTGCGTCTCACCACATCCCTCGAAGCCTTTGGTTTTGGCTTTGGCTTTGCCTTTAAATTTAGGCTTGAGAGATTTTAGCTGAGCAAGAACATCTGCCCGCGAAAATTTTGGAATCTCGGTTACTTCACGAACAACCCGGCCTTTCGTGCAAACAAACTTTCATCAAGAAATTTCTCTATAGATCCTGGTCGTATGTCAACCTCGGAAAGTACCAAGAATGGTGCAAAGCATCCACCAGTGGCTGCATAAACACACCCAATTGCTTCCCCGGGTATCCAGGCCCCGGAATGATGAGCGACAAGAACATGGTCTACCATTGCATTAGGGCACCGGGAGGAAGATTGAGCGGAATTACAAACACGGGCCAGCAGCTGTATGGATTGGACGGCATACCATATGGATTCAACCCATCACCTGATATGGCTATTCTGACATTCCCAGCCTCGGCTACTTCCTTGGGGTATTCTTCATCGAACGGCTTCCATGCTTCCCCTTCCAATGGTTGTACGATTTTTTTGGATTGTAACTTATACCTTCCTTGTGCCACTTCATCATTTTTGCAGACTCCTTCGTGATGAAAAGGTGCTGCAGTCTTTTTATAAAATCAAGATACTAAAGAACCTTAACGAGATGGTTAGCAGCTTTTTCTCACCATCCTCACCGACCACCTCAATGTACCAAGACGAACCGCACTTCCTACAGTACTTGTCATCTGCATACTCGTGCGTAAACAAAAGGCAATTCTTCGGGCAAACATCTATTTTCTCACAATCCATAGAGAGTGCCTTCATGATTTTCTTTGTATTGTACATGCTTTTCGGCAGTTCATGACCCTTAGGGAGGCTGTTAGCCCATACTCCTAGGAATGCTTCGAAGCATTTCTGGCTACAGCCGTACTCAGCCTTGACTGCAATCAGTTGCGAGATGGCATCCAGCTGAGATATTTTCGCACCCGCATAAATACTCGGAGCGCGATAAAATCATGAGTTTTTTACACGACCTGGGCACATGTGTTGTAGGACTGATGGTAATTTTTCATAATTGTTCGTGATGGAGTAGTATCTGAACAATTCCCTGTTACGTGGATTGCTCTTCACGTGTCTATGACTGTGGCCGGTGGCCTCCGGGGGCTAGCATGCCGCCAAATCTTGCGTAGGTGGCCTCTCACAAGTCTGGAAGTGTTGTGGCGGGTGCAAATGCCCGGCACGCTGCGTCTCGAGCTGTGCCCCCCCCTCACGGACAAAGTGCAGCGGCCGCACTGGAGGGGAGAAGCAGACGCGTCGGGTCTACGGAGGGACCTTCTGTGGGTCTGGCCCGAATGTTGCTCCAAAGTGTTCCTAAGGGCTGACCTAACACAACCGGGTGGATAGGTCCACTGCTCAAAGCCCATCCGCAAAGTCAAAGGGCTAGATCCCGTGGTCAAACGCTCTGAGGTTAGGCGGGGCGGAGGGGGCCCCAGGGGGGTAGCAATGCCACCCGAGCCAAGACCGGGCCCTCATACATGCGGGGTGGTGTGGTGGCATGTCCGAAGAGGCGGCACACGTCTCTGGGGTGTGCCCTCTGTCGGTGTCAAAACCGGCGGATCTCGGGTAGGGGTCCCAGCGTGCGTCTAGGCGGATGGTAACAGGAGACAAGGGACACGATGTTTTACCCAGGTTGGGCCCTCTCGATGGAGGTAATACCCTACTCCTGCTTAATTAATATTGATGATATGGGTAGTACAAGAGTAGATCTACCACGAGATCAAGGAGGCTAAACCCTAGAAGCTAGCCTATGGTATGATTGTTGTTATGTCCTACGGACTAAAACCCTCTGGTTTATATAGACACCGGATAGGTTAGGGTTACACAGAGTCGGTTACAAGGGTAGGAGATCTACACATCCGTATCGCCAAGCTTGCCTTCTACGCCAAGGAAAGTCCCATCCGGACACGGGACGGAGTCTTCAATCTTGTATCTTCATAGTCTTGGAGTCCGACCGTGATGATAGTCCGGCTATCCGGACACCCCCTAGTCCGGGACTCCCTCAGTTGCCCCTGAACCATGCTTCAATGACGATGAGTCCGGCGCGTTGATTGTCTTCGGCATTGCGAGGCGGGTTCCTCCTCCGAATACTTCATAGAAGGTTCACCAGGATAGTGTCCAGCTCTGCAAAACAAGTTCCACATACCACCGCAAAGAGAATAACTTTTGCACAGATCTACTGAATTATTCCGCGGCCAGGCCTTTATATGAATCGTTTTTTACCGTTCCACCTTAGCGCGTTTAGCGAGGCGGTTTCCTTGGCACGTCTTATCAAAGCATAGATCGTGCCCCCTTATTCCGGGATTCTCATCAATACGGATGTGGGTAACCCAACCGTGCCCGTTGACATGCCTCCTCTATCAAAGGCGAGTCCTAGTCGACCACGGGGTGGGCTCTTGGTATTAAACCTCTTTATAATGAGACCAAGGCCCTCTTCTTTTTACACCCTCCATCGAGTTCGCCTCTCGTTTCGAGTTCCAACACCCAAAGCTTCAGATTTAGGCGCTTCGGACTTTCGACGATGTCCGGCTCCGACTAGCATGGCCGATGGATGTCTTCCTCCGTCATAGAAGAAGATGTGTTAAAGCTGCGAGACACCAGGTATCTAACCGGCGAGATCTCGCATAGGCTGCCTGCTCCAGGGCAGGTCATTCCCACACCCGAGCCCGGCGAGAACGTGGTGTTCGTGTCCCACTTCCTTCGGGGTTTAGGCTTCCCGACGGATCCCTTTGTGCGTGGGCTCATGTTTTATTATGGGCTTGATTTCCATGACTTGAATCCGGAGTCCATCCTCCATATCTCGTCATTCATTGTCATATGTGAGGCCTTCCTCCATATTACCCCTCACTTTGGATTGTGGCTCAAGACCTTCAAGGTGGAGCCAAAGATGATCGAGGGGCAGCAAGCAGAGTGCAGAGGGGCGGCCATAAGCAAATGTGCTGATGCTCCGTGGCCCGAGGGCTCTTTTCAAGAGGAGCTTGGTTTGTGGCAACGGGAGTGGTTTTATATCACCGCTCCAAGGGGCACCAAATGGGTGGCGCTCCCCGCCTTCCTCTCCGGTCCACCACAGCGGCTGGCGTCATGGGTCAACAAGGGGCTCGACTGGGGACTGTCCAAGGACGTTCCTTTGCTGCAGGGTCGTATCCGAGACCTCCAAGAAAGAGATATCAATTTGGTTGCAATGGCGCAGGTTATGTTGATCCGGTGCCTTCTGCCCTGCAAACGTCGCCCCGTCCGCCTGTGGGAATTTAATCCGGAGGGACCACGAGCTCTCCAAAATTTTATGGGCACGACGCCCGTGGAGATGTATAAACTGTTCTTCGGATCGCAAGAGAAGTGTCCGGACCTGACTGAGGACGCAGGACTAAGCTGCAATCGCCCAGATACTCAAGTAAGTAGTCCTGTAACCGGACAAGCTGTTCATTCGTTTATCATATATATATGCCCTTTAAAGAAGCCGTTTCTTGAACAGGAGTGGATAGCCAAGGCAAAGTTAATCGGTGTCGGCTCCCTCCGGAGACCACGCCGGATCCCATGCTGACCAAGATGTTGAAGGCCGCGCCTTTTGAAGAAAGCGAAGGGGGAGCGGGAAGCAACTGCCTCTGAAGGAGGCTATCAAGGAAGGAGGGATTAAAAGTCCCACCTTGCGAGGAGAAAAGAGGACCGCCGGAAGATCCGGAGGTCAAGGCCTCAAAGAGGGGAAAGGAATCTTCGCCAGAGAGTCCGGCGCTTGGAAGTAACCCAGCCGCACTATTTCCCCAAGGGGATCAGCCCTCCAGCGAGCCGTAAGTAAAAAGTAGGGGTTTTGTAAATAAGGAACATCCCTGTATTTATTTCTAAAGATAACTGAAATTGTACCTTGTAGTTCGGATCTCAGCCCTTCTCGTGAGCTCGTCTTGAGGATCTTCTTCGGAGATGATGGAGAGCGAACGCCTCCACCGACGCACCCTCATGCGAGGCGGAAGACCACGAGGTGTCGTCGCGGAGGTTCCCCAAGTCCGCGGGGCGGAAGGTCCAGCGCCAAGTGGTGTCGGTCGGAGGAGGTGAAGGATCTGCTCGGGCGGCGGCTATCTCGAGAAGAACACCGTGCTCTCAGGTCTGTGATTGAAAGGATTGCATCCATGAGAGCGGATTGCATGAAGCCATCGAAGCTTCTTGGCGGGGCTCGAGTGCATAAAAATGATGTACCTTCTAACAGTTATGCATATAGAATCGCCTGTATAGATAGTAGCCCCGAGACTCGGTATGTTGTCAAAATTGACAGCGTGTCGAGGATCAAAATCTCGATTATAACATATCGCCGCTCCTAAACAGGTGGCAGGGCGTCCGGTGGCGGCCGTCTTGATGAATATGCCGAACTAAGCGGCAACTTGACGAGGCGGATCACGGACATCAGCTGGTCAATAAGCGGTTTGACGAGTCGGAAGGTATGCGACTTCTGCGCGGACACCTGGTAAGGGAGCTTAACGCCCATGTCTTACTATTTGTATGCTTAATGCAGATGGTGCCACTGCCGTGGAGGAGCTGCGGGTGGAACTCGCCCGAGCGAAAGAGCAAGCCAGAATTAGTAATGCGGCCGCTTTAATGGCGGCCGAAGAGCTAAAAGCCGAACGGGCTGCTCACTGCCGAAGCAAGGAGGAAATGGCCGATGTGGCCAGAAAGTTGAAGAATACTACCGATCACTGCGAGGTTCTGGAAAAAGAACTTCAAGCAGAGCGAGAGGTCCTGAAAAAGGCCGCCGCCGAATCCAAGAATGCCCATTCGGCTTTGAGAGCTGCCAAGGAGGAGCTGAGTCAGGCCGGGGCAATTGCGGCTGGAAAACCGTTTACGCTGAGGAAATATACGGATCAAAGTATGCTCGTTGGATAAGTTGTGGAGTTCGGAGGATTCTTATCTGGACTTGGCGGCGAGCGCTGCGGACGCGGTTGAGCACTTCCGGGGCCAGAAGGGGCACAGAAGGGAAGAGCTATACTGTTCGCAATTCCATAGTACGGAGCGTCCTCTTCCGTTGACCGATCGGTTGGCCGAATGGGCCGAGCTGAATCGATTATCCGGATTGGCCATGAAGCATGTCTTGACTCATTTGTGGCCGGGCGGACCCCAGCCGAAGAGCTATTTTGGTTTAGTGCAGCAGTTCCTTGGTGCGGTACCGTGTATCGACGCAATGAAGTGGTCGGCATGTATTGAGGGAGCGCGGATGGCTCTGGCCCGTGTCAAGACATACTGGGCAGAGATGAAGGCCACCGACGTTGCCTCCCAAGATTCGGACAGAAGCCGAGTACCTGCCGAGCACTACTTTGAAGAAGTCCTGCCGGACGCTCGTTTAATAGAGACGCAGTGCTCGAAGGATATTATGTTTAAATGACATGTATGATTTGTGAAAACAATGTTTCAATATAATATGAGAGCTTTTTATACTTGTCCGTTCAAGTAGTAAACTACTCCCTGTGCGGCCGTTTATGTATATGTATATATAACCTGAAAGATGGCAGTCCTTGGCTTCATCCCCCACGCACATAGTGCGGGGGTGTTTGCAAAGAAAGCGCTTTTTCACACTTAATCCAACGTCTTGGTCCTGTTAAGGAGGTGATAGCGTAGCAAACTAGGCAACCGTACTATAATGCTTTATCGCTTTCACTTAGCCATAGGAGTTCGAGGTGGGGCTACTATATAGCCCACAGGGCACCGCACTCTCCCGAATTCGAGTGCGTATGTGCCTGACCGAAAACGGTCCTTCGTTAACGCGGAGTAATCCTAAACATTCTAGTGAGTCATCGAGTGGTTGACCAGTCTCTCGCTATATCATGACAGTCAGTTTTCGGCTTTCTCTCTTGAGGTGCTCGCCCGCCGAACCAGGCACAATCGCATAGTTCTCCGGTGCGCGTTAGCCGATAAAGCGGGCGTAATGCAGCAAAACACAGGGCCGGGCAAACCCAACATTTGACCAAAGACATGATTGAGCCGATGCATATAAGGCCTACCTCGAGACGCGAACACTCCCTAAGGTATTCGGTCTTTATAAAAACGGGCAGAATAACGCCCTAAGCCCCTGGTGTCCAGGTACATGCAAAAATTCTGGTGCGGCCAATGCCAAAATGCCAGCCTCCTCCTCGGTTATAGTAAGAAACCGGGGGATGTATATCAACAAGAGACGGTAAAAAAGGTTTATGCAGGGTCTTAATCTGAAAAGAATCCTTGCAACGGGTCCCTACTGCACGTCTGCGCCTGTGTCTCCATTGTGCCGTATCCTGGACGGGTGTAGCACGTTGTTCATCTATAAAAGAGAGGAACTTAGTTTAAAAGAAAAGGATCGTGCGGAAGATGTACTTAATATTAAATAAACATAGTACGATTCGAAGAATTGAATAAAATTGAGCTTTATTGTCTCTTGTTATACATACACGCAGCCCCTCATATGGGGGTGTGCCACTATCAGGCGCCGGACTCGTCTAACCATGTCCGGGGTTCGAATTACCTATTCAGGTTCTTTGGTTAGCGGAGCCGGATTGGTGTGGGGCTGTCAAGGCAGCCTCGCATTCTTCCGTGCTCGAGTGACAGTTAATACTCCCTTTTAATGAGATGATGCCGCGTGGACCAGGCATTTTAAGTGTAAGAGATGCATAGTGCGGTATTGCGTTAAAGCGGGCGATAGCTTCGCGTCCCAATAGTGCTTGATGGCTACTTTTAAATGGGGAGACATTGAAGATTAACCTTTTGCGACGAAAGTTGTCGGATGAACCGAACACAACTTCAAGCAGTATGTAGCCCGTACAATGGGCATATGGGCCTGGCATTACCCCTTTAAAGGAGGTGTTGTTAGGGCGAATTTTTGTTGGGTCTATCCCCATCTGGCGGATTGTGTCCTGATATATCAGGTTTATGTCAGTGCCGCCATCCATGAGGACTTGTGTAAACTGGAATCCGTCGATTATAGGATCCAATATCAAGGCAGTCCATCCTGCGTTCCGGATATTTTCGGAATAGTCCTGATGGTCGAAGGTGATTGGTTTTGCAACCAGTGTGCGGCGCTCCTTTTAGTGGGAGCCGCTCTGTTTTTCCCTTTGATCACGTGAAGTGAGTTTACTATTTTAACCTCTTGTGGGAAATTCTTTTGTTTTTCGGGGCTCTGCTTGTGGTGCTCGTCATCACCTTCACTTGGTGTCTCGAGCCCCTTGTGTTCGGCGTTGAGTCTGCCGGACTGTTTGAAGACCCAACAATTTCTGTGGGTATGGTTTGCAGGCCTCCCAGGAGTACTTTGGATTTGACATATCTTGTCCAAGATTTTGTTGAAGTTGGATAGCTCATCGCTATTGTCCTTAAGGGGTAGTTTTTTGTTGTTCTGCCGTGTGTTTTTGAATCCGGCATTGACCGCCGCGCTCTTTGGACCATTCCCTTTAATCCGGCGTTGGTCCTTGTTGTGCCGTGGTTTCCCGTTTCCATCCCTAACTTCGGATGTACTTGGGTCGCTGGTGCTGCATCTTGCTAGCCAGCTGCCCTCTCCCGCGCAAAAGCGGGTCATGGGGCTTGTTAATGCGGCCATTGTTCTTGGCTTTTCTTGGCCGAGGTGTCTGGCGAGCCATTCGTCTCAGACATTGTGTTTGAAGGCTGCTAAGGCTTCGGCGTCCGGACAGCCGACTATTTGGTTCTTTTTAGTAAGGAACCTGTTCCAGGATTTTCGGGCTGACTCTCCGGGCTATTGAGTTATGTGACTTAGATCGTCTGCATCCGGAGGGCGGACATAGATCCCCTGAAAATTTGCCCGAAACGCATCCTCGAGCTCTTCCCAGCTTCCAATGGCATTTTCAGGAAGGCTTTTGAGCCAATGCCGAGCTGGCTCTTTGAGTTTGAGGGGTAATTATTTTATGGCGTGGAGATCATCTCCTCTAGCCATGTGTATGTGGAGGATGTAATCCTCGATCCAGACTCCAGGGTCTATTGTTCCGTCGTATGCCTCTATGTTTACGGGTTTGAATCCCGCTAGAAATTCATGATCCAGCACCTCATCGGTGAAACATAGGGGATGTGCGGCGCCCCTATATTTGGGTGTGCCGTGATGTTCGGATTTTCGGTGTGTTGCATTGCTTTGAAGAGCTTGCTTTCTTGGCCCATAGATGGACCTAACTGGGCCATCCTTTTGATGTGAATCCTTATGCGGATCGCATACTAGTTTGTGTGCGGCGCCATTTGCCGCTTTGTTTTTGCCGTGGGGTCGTCCATCCGACCGGGTGGCCTTCTTATTTTTTGATTGCGGGGGCTCTAAGGCCTCCTCGTCAAATTCAGGCAGTAGCTTTCTTTTTGGGTAGCTCTTTGTTTGGCGACTGTCGCCGTATTTGTCTGCGGTGTTGAATATTTTGCTCCATTTGATTCTGAGTGCATCTTCCGCTGTTTTGAGCTTCCGCTTCTGCTTTTTCTGGCTACGCGCAGTGGCGACGAGCCTTTTCTGGAGTTTATTTTGCTCCAACAATTTGTCCGGCGTGAGATCGTCCGGACTGTTGTCTTCGCCGAGGACGGGTTGTTTATCCAAGTTGTCTTGTTCGAACGATTGCTCGATAGCGTGTTCGTCGTCCACCGGTTCGCCCTGCTCTATGGCTGGGTCTCTGTTGAGGCGGAACTTGGTCCGGTGTTTACGTTGCCGTTTTGACTGCTTTTCGAGGGATTTATCCTTCGTAGCGTCCCGTTGTTCCTCGTCTTCATTTCCTTTAGGTGTATCCACCATGTATACGTCATGAGATGAGGTGGTTGTCCAGCATCCTATAGGTGCTGGTTCATTGTTGTCTCCTACATCGTCGTCCATACCGTCGATGTCTTCGGAGTCGAAATCGAGCACGTCGTGTATGCTTTCGACGGTGGCTACGAAGTGGGTGGTGGGTGGGCGTTGAATTTCTTCGTCGTCCGCATTCCAACCTTCCTAACCGTAGTCCGGCCAGGGCTCTCCGGATAAAGAGAGAGACTTTAGTGAATTCAGGATGTCGCCAAAGGGCGAGTTTTGAAAGATGTCCGTTGCCGTGAACTCCATGACCGGCGCCCAATCGGATTCGATTGGCCGGGGCGCGGAGGGTTCGGAGTCCGGAGAGGAGTTCGGCACCCTGGAGTCGAGGTCTTCGCAAAGGACAGGGATGTAGTTCGGCTCAATCACCATAGAGATTGTAGCCCCCGAGGCGGTGTCCAACCACTCGTCCTCGATCAGGGAATCCGGCTCCGGATTAGGGGTCGGAGCGGATGCTGGTGCGGCTTCCAGGGCACTATTCGGCTGCAGAGCTAGATCATGCCCATCGAGACAGTGCGGCACGCTTGGCTGCGGCTCGAATCCATCGAAGATCAAGTCTCCGCGGATATCGGCCGTATAGTTCAAACTTCCAAATCTGACCTGATGGCGGGCGTAGCTTCGATCTGCTCGGTGGCCAGCGAATTGGCCCGATTGCAAAGCCGCGGATCACGAAGATCCGTCCGGGAGAAAAGTCTCACCTGGACCGCATCGTTGTTGATGATCGAAGGAGCCATCGGGCCCTATCGGTGGCGACGGAGGAACTCTCAATGAAAGCACCAATGTCGGAGTCAAAACCGCGGATCTCGGGTAGGGGTCCCGAACTGTGCGTCTAGGCGGATGGTAACAGGAGACAAGGGACACAATGTTTTTACCCAGGTTGGGCCCTCTCGATGGAGGTAATACCCTACTCCTGCTTGATTAATATTGATGATATGGGTAGTACAAGAGTAGATCTACCACGAGATCAAGGAGGCTAAACCCTAGAAGCTAGCCTATGGTATGATTGTTGTTATGTCCTACGGACTAAAACCCTCCGGTTTATATAGACACGGATAGGTTAGGGTTACAGTCGGTTACAAGGGTAGGAGATCTACACATCCGTATCGCCAAGCTTGCCTTCTACGCCAAGGAAAGTCCCATCCGGACACGGGACGAAGTCTTCAATCTTGTATCTTCATAGTCTTGGAGTTCGGCCGTGATGATAGTCCGGCTATCCGGACACCCCCTAGTCTGGGACTCTCTCACCCTCCCTCACGGACGGCGCCGCCGCCGGCACCTGGAGGGGGGAAACGGACGCGTCGGGTCTACACAGAGGGGATCTTGATGTGGGTCTGGCCCGGATGTTGCTCCAAAGTGTTCCTATGGCCTGACCTAACACAATCGGGTGGATAGGTCCACTGCTCAAAGCCCGTCCGTGCAAAGTCAAAGGGCTAGATCACGTGATCAAACGCTACAGGGTTAGGCGGGACGGGTGGACTAAGGGGGTAGCAATGCCACCCGAGCATCGCACCGGGACCTCATGCATGCCGTACGGTGTGGTGGCATGTCCAAAGAGGCGGCACGCGTCTCCGGGGTTTGGCCCCCTCCAAGTGACGGCGACACTTCCTTGCGTGCAGGGGGGCACACCGCGGAGCCCCAAGACAGGTGTCTACGCATGCCTAAACACTTTCACATATGCATCGGGACCCGTGCGATGTTTCGGTGACATAGCTACACCCTGAATCACCCCACCAACCAGAATTCCCTCGGTGTCGACCGTTTCTCCCCTCCGTGACACGGTGATAGCGACGTTCGTAACGGGGGGCAATCGATATACCATCGCGGTATGTTTTTTTAGATAAGGCATAGTTATCTTATAAAAAAACAAAAACTATAATAAAGTAAAAATAACAAAATAAAGTAAAAATAAAAAATTAACTAAAATAAATGCTTGTCGTCGGCATATCTATGCACACACGGAGGTGCAGTCCCACGGATTGATGACGTGGCGTGGCACACGGATCGATGACGTGGCAGAGGGGCCTATGCCGACGGCTATGCCGTAGGCATACCTTTGCCATAGATAGTATAAAGCAAAATTTAAAATAAAACTAAATAAACATATGCCGACGGCACAAGCTGCGCACACGGATCGATGACGTGGCAGAGGGGCATGGGCTAGGTCTATGCCGACGGGTATGCCGTAGGCATACCTCTGCCACAGATATGCCGACGGCCGCCGTTACCTCCCATCGGCGTAGATTCAACGCCGTCAAACGGTCAGCGCTGACCGGGTAGGTGGGCCCGGGCTATGCCGACGACCGCGCTTATGCCAACGGGCCCCGTAGGCGTATCTCGAGCGGTCCCGACGGCCTCGTCTATGCCGACGGCCCCGTCGGCATAGATGGATGTATGACGACGGCTTTTCTAGGCCTACGGCCTGTCCTTGGCCGTCGGCATAGGTCCATCTATGCCGACGGGGGTCGTCGGCATAGATTTGGCCGTCGGCAACCCAAGTTTTTCTGGTAGTGGGTGGTGAACCCGGCCTGGTCCATAGCTTTTCCATCAACCACTCTTGAGCACAAAACAACAGTCTGTCACGTACCAATCTACGTAAAGGTTGTGCATGAAGCTGCATGTAGGCGGGCCCCGAAGTCTTTTAAATATGAATTGGCGTGGGAACGTGATCCTGGGCTGCAGCCGGTGGTGCATGCAACGTGGTCTGCAGCAACGATAGATTCGGTCATCGAAATCAGTGCAAAACTCCAGTCTCTCTCATCGGACCTGATGAACTGGGATAGGACATATTTTGGCAATGTGAGGCACGAGATTCAGCAGCTAAAAAGGCAGCTACAAGGGTTACGCGAACTCCCAAACAGAACTAGGCCCATGCATATCGAGACAAAAATAGTTGACAGGCTGACTGAATTATACCACAGAGAGGAGATTTTGTGGCGTTAGCGTGCTCGCCTTGAGTGGCTAATGCACGGGGATAACAATACATATTTCTTTCATCTCAGGGATAGCCGGCGAAGACGGAAGAATCAGATTAAAGCTTTGCAAAAGCCGGATGGTCAAGTAACGGACAATGTGTCAGAGATGGAGAACATGACCAATAATTTTTATAGGGATTTTTACACATCAGAGGGAGTCCAGGGGATGGAACTGGTCCTTGATACCGTTCCAACCAAAGTAACTGCAGCAATGAACGAAACGTTGAATGCTCCATATAGTCAAGATGAGGTAAAAAAGCTCTCTTTCATATGTTACCCACAAAGGCACAGGGGCCGGATGGATTCCTAACACATTTTTTTCAGCATCATTGGGATACTTGTGGGGAGGACGTCACTAAGGCAGTTCTGAGGATTGTGGAAGGAACGGAGTCCGCTGAGTCCATAAACAACACTGTCCTGGTTCTTATCCCAAAGGTAAAAAAACCCCACGATCCTGTCAAAATTTCGTCCAATCAGCCTTTGTAATGTCCTGTATAAGATTGCTTCGAAGGTGATCGCTAACAGATTGAAGGTAGTGCTACCTGGCATAATATCAGAGGAGCAGTCAGCCTATGTGCCAGGCAGGTTGATTACATAGAACATCATCACATCTTATGAGTGTTTGCATTTTATGAAGAGGAATAAAGCTAAGAAACACCAGTCCTGCACCCTCAAGCTCGACATGACGAAAGCCTACGGTAGGGTGGAGTGGCATTACCTCAAAGCTATAATGCTTAAACTTGGTTTCAACACCAGATGGGTGGATATTGTTATGAGCCTGGTAACTACAGTAAGTTTTTCTGTGTTGTTCAATGGGAACCTTCAAGAGGTATCAGACAAGGGGACCCGATATCCCTATACCTGTTCTTGCTAGCAGCAGAGGGCCTTTTGTGCCTGTTCAAATCAAAAAGTGAGTCATCCAACTTAAGTGGTCTACAGGTTGCCCCTACGGCGCCACAGGTAAGCCACCTCTTATTCGCAGATGACAGCCTACTATTCCTTATGGCAAATGGTATGGGTGCAAATGAGGTGCACCATGTCCTGGAAACCTACTGTAAAGCAACTGGCCAGCGCATCAACCATGCAAAATCATCAATTTATTTTAGCAAGGGGGTCCCTGACTCGGTGAGACAAGAGATAAAGGATGTACTCCATGTACCTAATGAAACTCTCAACGAGAATTACTTGGGTATGCCATCCGACATAGGAAGCTCTAAGAATGGTGCTTTCAAGTACCTCAAGGACCGGTTGAGGAGCAAGGTCCAGGGTTGGATTGAGCGTACCATCCCCTCGGCAGGAAAGGAAGTGCTAGTCAAGTCTGTCGCTCAAAGTGTTCCGGTATTTTCCATGTCCTGCTTCAAGTTACCAAGAGGATTATGCGAACACCTCAACATGCTTATCAAGAAAATTTGGTGGGGGAGCAAGGAAGGAAAAAGCAAGCCTCATTGGGTATCTTGGAAAACAAAATCACACAACCCAAGAGCATGGGAGGCCTGGGTTTCAAATACTTTGAGCTCTTCAACCTAGCAATGCTTGCAAAACAAGCATGGAGGTTATTACAGAATGAGGACAGCTTGAGTGCTCGTGTGTTAAAGAGCATCTATTATCCAAATACAGACATCCTCGAAGCTGAACTAGGGGGTCACCTGAGCCAAGTATGGCAAGCCATTATTGAAGGTAGAGATACACTTAAGCAAGGCCTGATTAAGTGCATCGGTTACGGAGTCTCAACAAATATATGGACACAAAATTGGCTGCCCAGGGAAGGAATGTTTCGGCCGTATGGTAGTATTGCACCGAACCCCCCTACCACAGTATCCGAGCTCATTATAAGCACCACAGCATCATGGAATAGGCCATTGATACAACGGTCTTTCATGCCAATAGATGCATAGGTTATTATGGAAATCCCTTTGTGCACTTGGAACATAGCCGACTTTTGGGCATGGCACTACGAGAAACATTGCTCTTTTTCTGTCAAGTCAGCCTACAATATGCTCGTGGCTACCAAACTACGAAGGGAGGCTTGGTTGGAAGGGCGGCTGGCTCCTCTACCGCTAATGCAGAAGAAGGAGCGTGGAAAAGATTGTGGAAAACGGAAGTGCCCGGGAAGATTCGTATGTTTCTCTGGCGATTCTCCAAACACTCCTTGCCAACCAACGATGTGAGAGCTCATCGTCATATGAATGAATCTGAGCAGTGCGGGCTATGCGGCTCTAGGGACTCATGGCGCTAGTCCTTGCTTGAGTGCACATCATCCAGAAGTGTATGGGCTCTGATTGAGAAGGAGACTACACATAAAATCATTGGCAATATTGAGCCAAGTGCAAGACAGTGGCTGTTTACACTGATGCAGCTGTTAACACATGAGAAGTTTGTCTTGATGGAAGTCACACTATGGGCCATATGGCATGCCCATAGGAAAGCTATCCACGAGCCCATATTCCAGAGCCCCCAGGCTACTTATACTTTTATTACTAGATTCATGGGTGATCCGAACATCATAAAAGGTAAGGAGAGTAGTCAGGCCGCAAACAGTGGAGGGGCAGCGCCGGTTCAGCGGAGGCCAAGGAAGCCACCAGCGAGTTACTGCAAGATACATGTTGACGCTGGTGTGATGACTAGAAGGGGAGGATCAGCAGCTGCAGTATGTAGAGATGAAGGGGGCAACTATCTGGGCAGCTCCGCGTTAGTTCTCGAAGGAGTGGTGGATCCGCCCACTCTCCAGGTTATAGCATGCACGGAAGCCTTGTCACTGGCAGATGATCTGGGCATTCAAATTTGTTGAGAAATTAAGCAATTGTTCGATTAATTTAATCCAATAATAAATCATGAACATGACATAGGCTGTGCTAATGACATACTGAATTTTGATGATGTACGCACGTACTAGGCAGATAGTAGAAACATCTACGCAAACCACTAGTACTGCACACATGAAAGTAAATAGGAGCGGGGTAATTATGTTATACCCTCCATTAGGACAGTCGGCCGTAGCAGCAGCGGAGGCATCGGCCTCGTCGGCGATCCTCTTGTCAGCAGCGGCCTTCTCGGCAGCCGCGCGATCGGCGTCAGTGCTCATGGTGAAGACGAAGGTACGCGAAAGAAGTCGACGTAGATGAAGTAGTTGAACAGAGGCAAGCAGTCGCGTAGGAGACGCTTCCCAAAAACCTAATTGCCTCTCTCCCGTACAGGATCTGGAGAAGCGGGGTTTCGGAGGACTGCTCTCCCGTCAGCCGTGTACGCGGTAGACGGGATGGGATCACCGAGGACAGCAGCAGTGAACGGAACGACCAGGGAGCAGTGGAGGTGTGAAGCGTTGTGTTCTTGTCTGAGCTACGATGCCTCATATATATAGCCAATCGGGTAGGAGAACTCTCCGGCAATAAAACCGTTTAATTACAGACGTTTCATCTCCGCAATGAATATGACGTCTCATATTCATTTCATGTCTGTAATGGACTCTCCAATTTTGACCAGCAAAACATTGCATCGGCTCCGCTCATTCCCGCAACCCGCAACCCACGGCGCGCGCGCGTCGTGACGAGGCGTGGCGAGGCGGGCGACGGAGGAGGAGCGCGCGTGTGGAACACCTCTTCTTCCTTCACACCAATTCATACTAGTGGGAGAAGAGTTCACCTTATAAGTTGGTGTACATCTCTCTCAACTAGCCATGTGGGACTAAATTTCCCACCACTCCCTTCACAGCATGGGCCCTTAGGGATTTTCCTGAAATTTTTAAATGGGCCATTAGCCCAACTAATATTCAGCAATCCCCCACCAGATCCCGAAGGCCCATCGTGTTGTCCTTTGTTGCAAACTCTGTTTTGATATACCAGTATTTTCAGTGGAGACCCGTTAAGGTTGAACATCCACCTACAACAAAAAGCTACACTCCTTCACAATTGAACAATGGACTAGGCCTTGAATTGTCAATTTGGCGTGAAGGAGTTTCACCAAGTGTCTTACCAGTACTAGGCTGCCGAAGGCTGACCCCTCAGGTGGAGCATATTGGTCACTCCTGGCCTTTTCATGAAATTATTAGAGATCACCCTAATCTCATAGACTATGACCAGTAGTCAGGCTCATATAGGTGTGTTCCTCCAAAGATCCCCCTGTAGGATAGCATCTTGCTTTGATAAGCCTTGGAACACATTAAGACAAAAGTCAACCTGCCATACAGTTACCGAGAGTTGTGCATCTCCAACGGAGTGGGTTAGTTAAAATACTCTCCTCAGTTAACCGACTAGCTTTTTTTCCCAGGTCCTACTTCACGGGATCTCTGATCACATAGGTTGGGTTACTACCATGGCAAATCATGTGGGTCTCATACCAATCTCCCTTGATGCATTATCTATCACCACACGGGATATCCCTTTTGTAAAGGGATCTGCCAGCTTCTTAGCCGTTTGGACATATTCCTACGCTATCACTCCGGAGTTTCTTAATTTTCTGACAGCTTTTAATCTCATTCTTATGTGTTTGTTGGACTTCATGTTGTCCTTTGAACTCTTCACCTTAGTGATGACAGTCTGATTGTCACAGTTCATAAGGATAGCGGTAACCGGTTTATCAACCACTGGCAAGTCCATCAAAAGATCTCGAAGCCATCCTACTTCGACACCAGATGTGTCTAATGCTGTTAATTCTGCTTCCATTGTCGATCTCGTTAAGATCGTTTGCTTGCAAGACTTCCAGGAAACAGCGCCACCTCCAAGAGTAAACATATACCCAGTTGTGGCCTTCATCTCATCAGCATCAGAGATCCAATTCGCGTCACTATACCCTTCAAGTACCGATGGGTATCCGGTATAGTGAAGTCCATAGTTCATAGTACCCTTCAGATAGTGCATAACTCTTTAAACAACATGCCAATGTACATCACCCGGTTTGGAAACAAACCGGCTCAGTTTGCTCATAGCAAACGCGATGTCAGGCCTCGTTGCGCTCGCTAGGTACATCAGTGAACCAATGATTTGAGAGTATCTCAGTTGATCTATAGTCGTGCCTTTGGACTTTTGAATCAACACACTAGGATCATATGGTGTTTGAGATGGTGTGCAGTCCGAATATCCAAAACGTCTCAACACTTTCTCAACATAGTGGGATTGCAGAAGTGTAATCCCACCCTCATTATCTCTCAGTAGCTTGATGTTCAAGATAACATCAGCCACACCAAGGTCTTTCGTCTCAAAGTTCTGAGACAGAAACGACTTGACCTCCTCAATGACTTTGAGGTTGGTTTCGAATATCAGTATGTCATCAACATACAAGCACAGTATAACTCCTTCGCCCCCACCATGGCGATAGTATACACATTTGTCAGCCTCAATAACAACAAAACCAACAAATGTCAGAGTTGTATTAAACTTATCATGCCATTTCTTAGGTGCTTGCTTCAGGCCATATAAAGATTTCAGCAGCCTACACTCCTTTCTTTCCTAACCATCTATCACAAAGCCATCTGGCTATTGCATGTAGATTTCCTTGTTTAGCTCTCCATTCAGAAAAGCTGTCTTAACATTCATCTGGTGGACGAGAAGACCATGCGAGGCCGCCAGCGAGAGTAATACTTGAATGGTGGTCAGTCTAGCCACAGGTGAATAAGTGTCAAAAAGATCTTCCTCTTCTTTCTGGTCATAGCCCTTGGCCACAAGCCTAGCCTTGCATTTTTCAATCGTACCATCGGGACTAAGCTTATTTTTGAACACCCACTTACATCCTAATGGTTTGCAACCATAGGGACGCTCAGTGATCTCCCATGTTCCGTTAGCGATGATGGGATCCATCTCGCTACGGACCACATCCTTCGATGAGTCAACACGGAGAGGCATACGCCACGAAATAGAAGTGGGAGTATCATCCACGAGGTACACGATGAAATCATCACCAAAGTTCTTTGCAGTCCTTTGTCTCTTGCCCCTACCAAGGGTTTCCTCGTCATCCTCTTCAGGATGTTCATCATGTGTTTGTTCATAATAATCCATAGGAATGGCAGGCTCAGGAGTCTCCTCAGATTCCTGTGTAGAAGTGCTTTGCATATCTCTCATAGGGAAAATATCCTCAAAGAATGTAGCATCCTTAGACTCCATAATTGTACCAACCTTCTGGCCAGGTACCTCAGATTTCACTACTACTAATCTATAGCCAACGCTGTTCTTAGCGTAGCCCAAATTAACACAGTCCATAGTCTTGGGTCCAAGCTTACGCTTTTTGGGGATCGGCACATTGACTTTCGCCAAACAGCCCCAAAGCATAAATCTGAAAGTGTTGTCCTTCTCTTCGCCCATTTCTCATAGGGAGTGATCTCATTATCCTTTGTCGGAACTTTATTCAGGACATAACATGTCGTCAATATAGCCTCCCCCCACCATGCCTTGGATAAACCCGATGTATCTAACATGGCGTTAACCAAATCAGTTAGAGTACGGTTTTTCCGCTCGGCAACCCCATTTTGACTGAGGTGAATAGGGAGGCGTCCTCTCATGAATAATTCCATGTTCCACACAGAAAGAATCAAACTCATTAGAGGAATACTCTCCACCACGATCTGACCAAACTTGTTTTATTTTCTTTTCAAGTTGATTCTCAACTTCTGCCTTATAGATTTTAAAGTAGTGTAGAGCATCATCTTTAGTGTTTAAAAGATATACACAGCAATATCTAGTAGAATCATCTATCAGTGTCATGAAGTATCTTTTTCCACCTTTAGTCAATACACCATTCATCTCACAAAGATCAGAATGTATGAGTTCTAACGGCGCCAAATGTCTCTCCTCCGCAGCCTTATGGGGCTTGCGAGGTTTATTTGCTTGCACACACGAGAATGGCACTTAGAACCTTTGGCTAAAGTGAAACTTGGGATTAAATTCAATTTTGCTAACCGCGTCATACTACCAAAACCAATGTGACAAAGATGTGAATGCCAAAGTTCTGTTTCATTAACACTCGAATGAATATTGTTCATGACTTTATTACAAAAATCAGCGAGGGAAAAGCAGAACAGACCTCCACCTTCATAACCTTTTGCAACAAATAGCCCATATTTCGTAACAACTACTTTATTAGACTCGAATACCAATTTAAACCCTTCTCTACTTAGAAGGGAACCACTAATGAGATTCTTCTTGATGGCGGGGACATGCTGCACGTTCTTGGTTGCACGATCCTTCCAAGTAAACTTCAGATCGACCATGCCAACACCATGAGCGAAGCACTCGCACGTTCCCCATCAGTATGGACCCGTTCCTGTGGCCGATAAGAAGAAAACAATGAAATGTCAGCACACACATGAATATTTGCACCGTGTCAATCCACCAATCAGTGGTGACAAACTGAAAATCTGATAAACAAATTACCGTACCAGATGGCCCTCTCATCATTGCTCACAATCATGTTGACAGTCTTGGAGTTCTGTCATGTCTTTTTAAACTTGTTTGGGCACTTGGCAGCCCAATGTTCATCTGAACCACAAGTTAAACAGCCACCCTTCTTATTATCTTTCTTGAAGGTCTTCTTGCCCTTCTTCTTAAACTCGGTATTCTGTTGGACACCAGTCTTCCCCTTGGGCTTGTGGGGGTGGAAGTTCTGCTGCACCACATTGGCAACAGAGGTCCCTTCGGTCCCTTTTTCGTGCGAGTCCATTGCCCTCGAATTCTGCTCGACACTCAGATGGCCAATGACATCCTCAACTGAGAATTAACGTCTCTGATGTTTTAGAGTAGTGGCAAAGTTCCTCCAGGAATTGGGTAACTTAGCAATAATGCAACCCGCGACAAATTTTCCCGGCTGCACACACTTGAGAAGCTCAAGCTCCTTAGCAATGCACTGTATCTCATGAGCCTGTTCCAATACAGAACGGTTTTCGACCATTTTGTAATCGTGAAACTGCTCCATAATATACATCTCACTTCCAGCATCCGTTGCTCCGAATTTACATTCGAGCGCCTCCCACAAGTCCTTGGCAACCCGCATATGTAAGTATGCATCAACCAGCTTATCTCCGATCACGCTCGGAACGCATCCAACAAAGACGACGGTGGCCTCCCTGAACGCCTTCTTCTGTTCAGGAGCGATCGTTCCCATGGGAGTAACACCAGCGACCCAGAACACGTTCATCGCCATGAGCCATAAGATGGTTTTAGTCTGCAAATGCTTAAAGTACGTCCGTCTAAATGGGGCTGGTTTTAGTGCAGCAGCAAACCCATGGATCAAAAATTGCCTACACATATTAGGTTTTTGTATTGTTGAGAAATTAAGAAATTGTTTGATTAATTTAATCCAATAATAAATCATGAACATGACATAGGCAATGCTAATGACATACTGAATTTTGATTATGTACGCACGTGCTAGGCAGATAGTAGAAACATCTACGCAAACCACTAGTACTGCACACATGAAAGTAAACAGGACCGAGGTAATTATGTTATACCCTCCAGTAGGCCAGTCGGCCGTAGCAGCAACGGAGGCGGCGGCCTCGTTGGCGATCCTCTTGTCAGCAGCGGCCTTCTCGGCAGCCGTGCGATCGGCATCAGTGCTCATGGTGAAGATGAAGGTGACGCGAAAGTAGTCGACGTAGATGAAGTAGTTGAACAGAGGCGAGCAGTTGCTCCCCCAAAACCTAATCGCCTCTCTCCCGTACAGGATCTGGAGAAGCGGGGTTTCGGAGGCCTGCTCTCCCGTCAGCCGTGTACGCGGTAGACAGGATGGGATCACCGAGGGCAGCAGCAGTGAACGGCACGACCAGGGAGCAGTGGGGGTGTGAAGCGTTGTGTTCTTGTCTGAGCTACGATGCCTCATATATATAGCCAATTGGATTACAGACGTTTCCATCTCCATAATTAGACGTATTTATTATGGACGTTTTCATTTCGGCAATGAATATGACGTCTCATATTCATTTCGTGTCTGTAATGGACTCTCCAATTTTGACCGGCAAAACATTGCATCAGCTCGGCTCATTCCGCAAGAACTGGCCTTGCAAGTATCGTCGTGGTGGCGTGGCGGGCGGCGGCGGAGGAGGAGCGCGCGTGTGGAACACCTCTTCTTCCTTCACACCAACTCATACTAGTGGGAGAAGAGTTCACCTTATAAGGTGGTGTACATCTCTCTCAACTAGCCATGTGGGACAAAATTTCCCACCACTCCCTTGACAGCATGGGCCCTTAGGGATTTTCCTGAAATTGTTAAATGGGCCATTAGCCCAACTAATATTCAGCAAAATTTTCATTGTCGCATCAGACTACAAGCAAGTCATCTCGGACATCAACAGAAACTCGCACGGGTTGTATGGAGCGATCATCACAGAGATACAACTTAGATGATCTATTTTTTATTGTAATTTTTCTTTTGAGAATCGTGCTGTTAATTATGAAGCACATAGCGTAGCCAAGTTTTCGCTCTCTAGAGGTCCGGGACGCCACGTTTTGTTTGGCGTGTCTCGCGACCAGAGATGCATCCCACACCATGTGGACTTTCATGAATAAATTTTTGCTTTACCCTAAAAAAAGGTAATTCTTGAATCTGACGAGGCCACGAATCCATGATCGAGGGCATCTATCGTTTGTTTCGGCTCGCCGCCGACTCACTGGGCACACACGCTCGCTTTGCCTAGACGCCTAGGAAGTTCGACAATGGCATCTGTAAAACGGATCAACACCAGAGCTGATGGCAGAATAATCCTGCGGTGAGTCTCCTTAATTCCTTTGTTAATTTATACTGTGAAATATTGATGATGAACTGATCCACATCTGGCTCCAGAAGACTAGAAACTTTTTGCTTTAGATGGAATTAATTAGGTGTAGCAATTTCTTGTTTTATTCTAAAAAATAGGTCCTGTATGCACTGATTTCATCATCCGAGTTCAAAATTTCGCCCTTAGTCTAAAATTTCACCCTTAGGACAACATTGCACGACTCACGTCAGATCGAAGGTATATCACCGACTCATGTCTAGGCTATCACATGTTACTATTATTATTAGATATGCACAAACTGTTACGTAGATGCTTGTTTGTACTTTTGGGACGATTATAAATCTTCCAGTTTGTATGTATGATGGCTTCAATGTCAAATTAGTTGATACACAAACTATCCGATCAAATATTCTAGCACCAGTAAATTTAGGTAACAAGATAGAATCGCCATATAGGATTATCGACTTTATTCTATGTGTTTTAGCTGTAAGAGCCACATTCAAACTAATGAAAAAAATACAATTTTCTAACTGTAAAATACATATTATTTTGTGTTCCTTTATGTATGGTCATTTTCAGAAGAAAAAAACATTTATGCGTTCATTGTCTTCTTCGCCCCCCTATGGTCAAATCCTGGTTCCGCCCCTGGCGACGACTACGCACTGGAGCGAGCTGAAGTCGCGCCATTGCCATCACCCCTCCCTCACAGGAGTCAAGCCAAGCTTGTTGTAGTAGTAAGTCGAGAAATCGTTGTGTTAAGGTCAGAATAGCAGCCAGCGCCGATGAAGAGAAGTCTAGATCAAAAGGATCCAACCTGTAGACACATGAACAAACACGAACAAAGACTGAATCTAAATTGATACACCAAAGACCAGCGGCGGCCGAACCCCACAAGATCCACTAGAGACACATCTCCACGCGCCCCTCTCGATGATGAAGATGGACCCCCTCCCAATGATAGGATCGTTGGTGATGACGATGGGATTGATTTCCCCTCCCGGAGGGAAGTGTCCCCGGCAGAACAGCTCCGCCAATGCCCTAGATTGGTTCCGCCAAGGTTCCGCCTCGTGGCGGCAAAGTCTCGTCCCAAAAGCTTGCTTATGATTTTTTCTCGGACAAAAGACTTCATATAGCAGAAGATGGGCACCGGAGGGCCACCAGGGGGCCCATGAGGCAAGGGGGCACACTCGTGGCCAGGGTGTGGGCCCCCTCTGGTATTTTCTTCGCTCAGCATTTTTTTATTATTTCCAAAAAATAACTTCCGGGGAGTTTCAGGACTTTTGGAGTTGTGCAGAATAGGTCTCTAATATTTGCTCCTTTTCATTGAGAATCCCAGCTGCGGCATTCTCCCTCTTTATGTAAACCTTGTAAAATAAGAGAATAGGCATAAGTATTGTGACATAATGTGTAATAACAGCCCATAATGCAATAAATATCAATATAAAAGCATGATGAAAAATGGACGTATCAAATCTCCCGAGCTTAGACCTCGCTTGTCCTCAAGCGGAAGCCTAACGATAAATATGTCCACATGTTTAGAGATAGAGGTGTCGATAAAATAGAATATAGACATGAGGGCATCATGATCATTCTTAAAACAGCAACATATATGAATATTGTCATATGATTTCTTATGCTCAAGTAATAATCTATTCACAATGTCAAGTATGAATCAGAAACTTCATTGAGAACTAACAAACTATAATCTCAGTCACTGAAGCAATTGAAATTTATCATAACATCGGAAAGAGTCAATATAGGAGCTTTTCAGCAAGTCCACATACTCAACTATCATTTAGTCTTTCACAATTCCTAACACTCATGCAATACTTGTGGTTACAGAGTTTTTATCGGATACAGAGAAAGATAGGGGCTTATAGTTTCGCCTCCCAACCTTTTACCTCAAGGGTAATGTCAACAATAATAGTTCATGCTAACTTACATCCAATTTTATATATATATATATATATATATATATATATATATATATATATATATATATATATATATATATATATATATATATATATATATATATATCAGGATCTTTCAACACAATGTGCTTGCCAAAGGATAAAATGTAAAAAGGAAAGGTGAAGATCACCATGACTCTTGCATAAGGTAGAATATAAAAGTAAAAGATAGGCCCTTCACAGAGGGAAGCAGAGGTTGTCATGCACTTTCATGGTTGGACGCATGAAATATTAATGCAAAAGAAGGTCACTTTAAATTGCCACTTGTGATATGGACCTTTATTATGCAGTCCGTCGCTTTTATTTCTTCCACATCACAAGATCGTATAAAGCTTATTTTCTCCACACTAATAAATCATACATATTTAGAGAGCAATTTTTATTGCTTGCACCGATGACAACTTACTTGAAGGATCTTACTCAATCCATAGGTAGATATGGTGGACTCTCATGGCAAAACTGGGTTTATGGGTATTTCGGAAGCACAAGTAGTATCTCTACTTGATGCGAAGAATTTGGCTAGCATGAGGGAGAAAGGCAAACTCAACACGTTGTCTTCCTTGCCCAACATCAACTCTTTAGCATGTCATATTTTAATGAGTGCTCACAATTATAAAAGATGTCCAAGATAGTATATTTATATGTGAAACCTCTCTTTCTTTATTACTTCCTATTAATTGCAACGATGACTAAAACTATGTTTGTCAACTCTCAACACCTTTTAATCATCATACTCTTTATATGTGAAGTCATTACTGTCCACAAGATCAATATGATCTCTTTATTTATTTTTATTTCTTTCCTTTTCGTTTATTCCCTCAAGATCATAGCAAGATAATCAAGCCCGTGACTCAACACTAATCTTTATTATATAGCTCACGGACTCGATTACATAAAGGGATCATAAGGCAAAACTCAAAACTAAATCATACTAAAATTTTATTCTACTTGATCAAGATATTACCAAAAGGATTGAACTAAGAAAAACGGGGAAGATAGGAGTGTGATGGTGATACGATACCGGGGCACCTCCCCCAAGCTTGGCAGTTGCCAAGGGGAGTGCCCATACCCATGTGATTATATCTCTTTCTTCAGAGGTGGTGGTGTGACATTCTTGGCGATGATACTCCTCAGGATACGACTCTCTTCCTCGAGCTTATCGATTTGCTCCTTGAGACCCATTATCTCCTTACGGAGCTTACCCGTGACGGTTAAAGATCCATGTACCCATGGATGTTGCATAGCTGCGGGAGAACAAGTAACACTCTTCTTCATATTTTCATAAGAAAGAAATCTAACATTGGAAGGAATAACCGAGTTTGTAATAGCCGAGCTCTGTAGTTCCCCCATCGTGAATCCGGTACGGTAACGAGAAGTGACTTCTTGACCCTCCTCCATGGCATCTATCCTTTTCAAATTGGCCTCCATATCTTCCTCCATTGCTGGCCCAAAGTGGTCAGCATCGCTGATTGTTCCTGGTCCCGGTGTCGGATGAGACACCAGACTATCCCCGACCGACTCTTGAGAAGACATCTTGCTCTAATCCACAGCTGAAACAGCTCGAAACAAAAACAGAGGATATTTGCATGATACAGGAGTCAAAACCTTCGAGAGGTTATATAATGAATTTTTACCGACCAAAAGAAGTATCGTGCAAGAAAACAGAGTCCGGAGAGCACACGAGGTGCCCACGAGGCAGGGGGGCGCGCCCAGGGGGGTAGGGCGCGCCTCCCACCCTCGTGGAAGCGTCGTGTCCTTCCCAGACTGCTTCTTATTTTCCTATTGTTCTAAATATTCCAAAACGGAGAAAATTTTCCATCAGAACTGTTTTGGAGTCTGTTTACTTACCGTACCACATACCTATTCCTTTTCGGAATGTGAAACATGCTAGAAAGTGTCTCTTATGTATTCCTCCGGTGTTACGGTTTCCATAACATTAGTTTCAACATTTATAGGGTTACCAGAGATATAATGTTTGATTCTTTGACCATTCACCACCTTCGGGTTTGTGCCTTTGTAACGCCCGGATAATTTGGCTACAGTAAAACTCTCCTAATGATGCCATGTCATCTGCGATTACTATTACTAATTTTGGGTTAGTTCGAAACCGCGTCAAATTCAAATTCAAATTAATGTCAAACGACAAAAGTTTCAAAAATATTAAACTAAAATGTTCGGAGTGTGCAGTTAAATGCCAGGTTAATTATAATAGAGCAAACACAATTTTACAAAACACCTAAATGGCCTAAACTAATTAAAACAGAAAGAAAATAAATAAAGGAAAGAAAATACAAAAGGGCAAAACAGAAAACAAAAATGGGAGAAACCCTCCCTGGGCCGTGGCCCAACTGGGCCAAACCCCCCAGGCCCAGCCGGCCCAACCCGCACACCCACTCCCTTAACCCCCCCCCCCACTCACACGGTCCACCACTGACACTCCCATTCCCCCCCCCCCACGCAAAAATATCCCCTCTCTCCCGATTGGATCGGAGGAGACCGTCGCCTCTGAGGCCTCGTCGCCGCTAACGCATGTCGCCGGACCCCTCGTCGGCTGCATCCGCTCCGCCCGCTCGTCCCGTGGTCCCCCGACCGGCGTCCCGAGCACGTTGCCCGTTCCCTACTCCCCTTGTGAGCCCTCTCCTCCTCTCTGTCCCTCTCCGTCCCCCGCATGTCAACACCAGCCACGCCCGATCGTGCCCGCCGCGCGCCGGCGCCCGCTCCTCCTCCCGCCGCGCCCGGCACACCCCAGCCGCGGACTTTGCACGCACGATCCACCGTGCCCTTGAGATCCGTGAACCGCAGCGGCCGTTGTGCCCGCCCGCCCGCATCGCGGCGCGCCCCATTCGATGCTACCCGTGGCGCGACGCCGCCCCACGCCGCGACTAGACCGGCGTCCTGGCAGCGCCCTGGTTGCGTGTGCGAGCACGCGCCCTCCCGTCTTGCGCCCACCGTGGCCGCCTCCCCACTACTACCACCGGCGCCTCCACCGCCCGTCGCTTCGCCCTGCCCGCTTGCAGTTCCGCGATGGCGGCACCTCTGCCGAGCCCAACCTCCGTCCATCGCCGGAGTTGGCCGCGCCGGCTTGCCCCGCTCGGGTGCCCAGCCGGGACCCGGCGCCCACCGTTGCGCCCGTGGCCCGTTCGGGCTATGCCCGCAACCAGCGCCCAAACCCGCCCGATCAGGCGCACCCGATCCGTTAGGCCCCTATGGCCCTATGACGTGTGGGGCCCCTGCCCCAGAACAAAAATAAAAAAAAAGGGAACTAAAAAAATAATAAATGAAAATAAAAATGATTTAATAAAATTAATTATTAATTAATTAATTATCTAATGAATTAATTAAGTTAATTAATCTGATTTAATTAATTTAATTAACTAGCTAGGTTAATTAAATAGTAATTAAATTAACTAATCTCTAATTAACCTAAACAGTGTATGACAGGTAGGTCCCACTGGACCCACTGGTCAGGTTGACCGAGTCAACTCTGTTGACTGCTGGTGACAGCATGACATCATGCTGATGTCATTAATCTGTTTTTCGGATTAATTTAAATAATTAATTAAAATCCAGAAATTAATAAAATCTTTAGAAAATCATATCTTTTAATCCGTAACTCGGATTAAAATATTTTCAACATGAAAGTTGCTTAGAACGACGAGACAATTCCGGATACGCAACCCGTTCGTCCACCACACCCCCCTAACCTATCAAACTCGCAACTTTCCCCCTCCGGCTCCTCCGCTCGAAAACGCGAAACGCCGGGGATCCTTTCCCGGATGTTTCCCCCCTTCACCGGTATCACCACATACCGTGTTAGGGCACGCCTAGCATCACGCTTTGCTTTGTCATGCATTTTCATGCATCTGTTTGCTTAAATATTCATTGTTCTTCCCCTCTTCTTCCGCTAGACACCGAGAAACGACAGCTGCTGCTTTGCTTGAGACGACTACGGAGTTGACGACCCCTCTCTCTTGCGAGCAACCAGGCAAGCCCCCCCCCTTGATCACGGATATCGCCTATTCTACTCTATCTGCTTGCATTAGAGTAGTGTAGCATATTCTTGCTTTCCGTTATACCTATCACGATGCATAGCTTTGTCCTTGCTACTACTGTTGTTACCTTTACCTGCTATCCTACTTGCTTAGTATAGGATGCTAGTATTTCCATCGGTGGCCCTACATTCTTGTCCATCTGCTGTGCTATACTATCGGGCCGTGATCACTCGGGAGGTGATCACAGGTATATACTATATACTTATACATGATACATGTGGAGACTAAAGTCGGGTCGGCTGGTGGAGCACCCGCGAGTGGATCTTTGAGGCGGAGCGACAGGGCAGGTTGATACCGCCTAGGAGAGAGGTGGGCCTGGCCCTGTTCGGCGTTCGTGGATACTTAACACGTTTAACGAGATCTGGGTATTTGATCTGAGTCTGGCCATTTGGTCTATACGCACTAACCATCTATGTGGGAGTAGTTATGGGTATCCGGCGTCGTGGTATCGGCGAAGCACTTCGTGACGTCAATCGGCGGGCTAGCGCCGGATTGGGCGTAAGCCTGCTCTTGTATTAAGGGGCTAGTTCGCTTTGGCCGCCCTCACAACGTGCAGGTGTGCATTGGGCGATGGGCCCAGACCCCTGTGCGCTTAGGTTTAGACCGGCGTGCTGGCCTCTCTGTTGTGCCTAGGTGGGGCTGCGGCGTGTTGATCTTCGCGGCGGGCATGACCCGAAAAGTGTGTCCGGCCAAATGGGATCAAGCTTGTTGGGTTATGTGGTGCACCCTGGGTGATTAATCTATTGAATAGCCATGATCTTGATAGCAGGACGACTTGGAGTTGTACCTTGACCTTATGACAACTAGAACCGGATACTTAATAAAACACACCTTCCAAGTGCGGATACAACCCGGTGGTCGCTCTCTCTCGTGGTTACGAGGAGGGATCGTCGGGTAGGATTATGCTATGCGATGCTACTTGGAGGACTTGATCTACTCTCGCAACAAGCTGCAAGCGGAGGCTACGAGCGTAGTCTTGACGAATTAGATATCCCCTCTTATTCCGGCATTCTGCAGTTCAGTCCACTGATATGGCCCTTTACACATATATCCATGCATATGTAGTGTAGCTCCTTGCTTGCGAGTACTTTGGATGAGTACTCACGGTTGTCTTGTTCCCCCCTTTTCCCCCTTTCTTTACCCGATTGCTGCGACCAGTTGATGGAGCCCAGGAGCCAGACGCCACTGTCGATGACGACTACTACACTGGAGGCGCCTACTACAACGTGCAGCCCGCGGACGACAACAAGGAGGAGCTAGGAGGATCCCAGGCAGGAGGCCTGCGCCTCTTTCGATCTGTATCCCAGTTTGTGCTAGCCTTCTTAAGGCAAACTTGTTTAACTTATGTTTGTACTCAGATATTGTTGCTTCCGCTGACTCGTCTATGATCGAGCACTTGTATTCGAGCCCTCGAGGCCCCTGGCTTGTATTATGATGCTTGTATGACTTATTCATGTTTTAGAGTTGTGTTGTGATATCTTCCCGTGAGTCCCTGATCTTGATCGTACACATTTGCGTGCATGATTAATGTACGATTGAATCGGGGGCGTCCGAAGTTGGTATCAGAGCCGACTGCCTGTAGGAATCCCCCTTCCCAACTCCTTGGCCGAAGTCGAGTCTAGACATTGCAAAAAAACTTTTACTAACTTGGCCGTGTGCCTTATGGGCCCACGTTGCCATCGGGTGGTACTAGGATCTTTTACTCCTCGACCTTTACTCTGGGACTCTGAACTCTCTTCTACTTGGGTTAAACGAATTAACTAACTAACACTAGGATCCCGTGACCACATTCACCCCAAAGTTGGATAAAGCCATAGTTATTCCTTGGAATTGTATTTTGATCAATTTCCACACTATCATTTGACTCCTTTGAAACATCTTTGTTTTCAGATGGAACCCACGAGGCAGGTCGTGCGCCACACGACGGCCATTGGTGCCTCGGGATCACCTCCGGTGCTAGCAGAGATGATGACCTATCTGGGTTATCGCTAGCACCCTGAGTACACCGTCTTTGAGGAGTACCAGGACTTTAACCAGGAGCAGTATCGAGCCATCGTCCACCTCTACTCTCGGGAGTATGACTCCACTACTGTGCTGCACACCGCACATGGTGTTGGGGTGACTATCAATATGGCAGTCCACGATGCTGCTTATGCTGCTCTGACACGTCTTCATGGAGAGTATCGGGAGTTGGACACCTCCCCCTTCAGGCACATTGCTATCGCATCTGATGTTGGTGAGGAGGGTTACTACACTGCTGCCTACTCCACTGTCACCCGAGAGCCCTTCTACCATCAGAACTTTGTTCTGCATGCTGATGGGCTAGATCGAGCTAACCGAGCTCTTCGCCACGAGTTGTACAACACCCGTCAGCACCTTTACCGTGCTCTGACGCTGTTGCGCCCCTTTGTCCGATCCAGAGAGCCTACGCGTTTTGCGATCTACCCAGCCAGGACCGTGATGCCCCAGGGTGTCGGTTGGCCAGAGGTGGGAGGCTACTCTCCCGCACTTGGTCCTCTTCTGCCACTTGGGCGTCGGGTTCCGCACCAGAGTATCCGCGGACCCAGGTTGCGGCGTGGAGTTCCCGATGCCACACTACCAGCTTTAGGGCTCTGACTACCTCCATGATGCAGCGTGGGACTGATGTAGGTTTGCTTGTTAAGTGTTAGATGCATTCGTCGCGAGCCTGCATGCCGCCTATGATGTCTTAGTCTATGTACTGAACTCTGTGTACCGAACTCTATGCATGATCCCTTTTGTAAGATATGCCGAGTACTATGTAGTTTCTATCGTGCTGCTTTCATTATGCATGTTTCATCATGAATGATTCTTGTCCTTTGCAAATTTCTCAATTGCTGAACTACCCCTGTTATATATTAGCAGGATGGTTAGACCAGCTGGTCGTGGTCGTGGTGGCAACTTCCCACCACCGCTGAGTACATGGCTGGTATGATCCAACAACTTGAGATGAATCGCCAGTTCATGGAAAACATGATGGCTCAGTTCCTCGCCCCAATATGAACCAGCAGCCAAACACGGTAACTCTGCGAGGATTTCATGCGCCTGAACCCAACTGTGTACCGCAGCTCAACTCAGCCGCTGGATCTTGATGGTAGCTCTGTGACATCACCTATGAGATGGAGTCTGCTGATGTAGCCCCTGCCAGCTATGTCACCTTTGCTTCCTTCTTCCTGAAGGGACCCGCAGCTCAATGGTGGGACAGCCACAAGCGTACTCTGCCAGTTGGAGCAATCATCACCTGGCCAAACTTCCAAGCTGCTTTCCGTGCCCGCTTCATCCCTCAAGGAGTCATGGACCGGAAGAACCGTGAGTTCGCAACCTCACCCAAGGCAACAAGACTATTGAAGCTTATCGGTGAGAGTTTCGGACTTGTCTCGCTATCTTTGAAGAGGACATTGCAAGCGATGCTGCGCCGACGGGAGAAGTTCCGTGACGGCCTTCAAGCTGACATCAAGCTCGCACTTCTAGTGCACGACTTTGCTGATTTCGCCACCTTGGTGAACAAAGCTATCAATGTCGAAACTGGTGCGCAGGAATACCGAGCTCTAACGAGCGCAACCGTGACATGGGCTCATCTTTGGGCCCGTCCTCGAAGCGCAAGATATGGATTCCCAACAGCATGTACCAGCCGAATGCACCTGCCCCAAGGCAGAGCTATGCTGCACCTCGTCTGCCTACTCCTCCAACTAGGCAGCCAAGGCTTCCAGCTCCACCACCCCAAGCTCCTGTTCCCACTCCCAATAATGGTCTGTGCTACAAGTGTGGTCAACCAGGTCACCGTGCTAGGGATTACAATCAGAATCAGAATCAACTGGCACTTCCCGCAACTGGCCGTGGAAGCAACCAGCCCCGCAACAACAATGCCAAGCCTTATGGTCGAGTTCATGCCAACCACGTTGATCTGAACGAAGCTCAAGACCAGCCTGCTACTGTGATGGGTACACTCCTCGTAAATTCAGTACCAGCATCCGTTTTATTTGATACAGGTGCATCGCATTCATTCATGTCAGAAGATTTTGCATTCATGCATGGCATCAAAAGCGAAGACATGAATGCTTCACTATTAGTGCACACCCCTGCGGGTCAATGTCAAACCTCCATGATCTGCAACGACGTCCCCGTTGAAATCGAAGGACTGAATTCCTTGTCTCCCCATCGTCTTTGAAGTCATGTAGCATTGACCTCATTCAGGAATGAATTGGTTAAAGGCGCATCTGCTTCCATAGTTTGCGCCACTAAGACCGTCCATCTGCTACACCCTTCGGATGAAATAGTCACTTACCAAGCTCATACGGTGCAAAATGCGAGGCGCGGCTTTATGCCTTGAATGCATTGAGCGCTGCACCACTCGAGGGTATTGAAAACATTCACTGTCGTGCGTGAATTCCTCGGCGTCTTTCTGAAGAACTCCGAGGATTCCCCTGCTAGAGCTGTCGAATTCGTCATCGACTTGAAACCAGCACCACTCCTATAGCCAAGCGTCCCTACAAGATGCCGCCGCATGAACTCCTTGAGCTTAAAGAGGAAATCGATAAATCTCTTCGAAGTGGTTTCATTCGCCCAAGTTGCTCTCCTTGGGGAGCACCGTCTCTCTTTGTCAAGAAGAAGGATGGGACAAACCGATTGGTCCAAGACTACCGTCCTATAAACCAAGATACCATTCAGAATAAGTATCCTCTTCCTCGGATCAATGATCGTATGATCAATGGCTGGTTAAATCGGTGTTCTCTAAACTTCGACTTGAGGTTGGGTTACCACCAGATCTGTGTTCGTGAAGAGGATATCCCAAAGACCGCATTCGTGACTCGTTATGGCTCATACGAGTACACCGTCATGTCTTCGGCAACCAATGCTCCAGCCACCTTCTCTCGTGATGAACTATATATTCATGGATTACCTCGACATGTTCGTAGTGGTTTATCTGGATGATATCCTGGTATTTTCCAAGAATGAAGAAGAGCATGCTGAACATCTTAGTCTTGTCTTTGGAAAAGCTACGAGAGCACCACTATCGCCAAGTTCTCCAAATGTGAATTCGGCTTCCAAGTGACCTATCTCGGGCATGTCATCTCTAAGGATGGTATTGCCGTCAACCTGAACAAGTTCAGGCTATTCTTGATTGGACTCCTCCGAAGAATGTCAAGCAAGTCGAAGTTTTCTCGGTCTCGCTTGACTATTGCCGTCGATTAAATGAGAACTTCTCCAAGATTGCCAGGCCTCTGACTAACCTGTTGCATAAGGGCGTCAAGTTCCAATGGACAGACAAATGTCAGGAAAGTTTCCAGGCACTCAAAGACAAGTTGACTTCTGCCCCGGTACTAGCTCCTCCTGATACTAAGAAGGACTTCGTCATTTACTGCGACGCTTCCCGTCAGGGATTAGGCTGTGTCCTAATGCAGGAGCGCAAAGTGATTGCCTATGCCTCTCAACAATTGCGCCCCCACGAAGAGAACTACCCAGTTCACGACCTCGAGCTTGCTGCGTCATTCATGCACTGAAGCAGTGGCGACATTACCTTCTCGGTAATCGTTGCAAGATCTTCACCGACCACCAAAGTCTGAAGTATCTCATTTACTCAGCCAGAACTGAACCTCCGTCGGCGAGAGATGGATGGAGACTGTTGCAGACTTTGACTTGGGTATTTCCTATACACCAGGCAAGGCTAATGTAATGGCTTATGCCTTGAGCCGCAAGTCTTACTGCAACCACCTCCAGGTTCACAAAGTTCAACCCTCACTCGTTGAAGAATTCAGAAGCTGAACCTCCATATTGTTCCTCCGGGTGCACTCGCTCCCCCTCCTGAGGAGTCTTGCAAGATGAATCTCCGTGTTGTTTCCCAGGGTTCCCTCTATACCTGGCTGTCGAACCCGATCTCGTGAGCTCCATCAAGACAATACAGGGATATGACTCTGAAGTCCACAAGATTAAGCGCGACCTCAAAGAAGGAAAGCCCTCATTCTTCACTATTGCTGATGATGGCGCCTTGTACTTCAAAGGCTGCCTAGTGGTGACGTGTAAGAAGGAAAACCTGAATATGACTCAGGAGGTTATGAAAGAAGCTCATGATACGCCTCTATGTATCCATCTTTGGTAGTACAAAGATGTACCAAGACATCCGTCCGAGATTACGGTGGTCTAATATGAAGCAAGACATTGCTCACTATGTTCTTGAGTGTGGCGTTTGCCGTCGTATCAAAGCGAACATCAAAGGCCTCTTTGGAACTCTGCAACCTATCTCTATTCCTGAATGGAAATGGGACCATCTTGAAATGGACTTAATCCTTTGGATTTCCCAAATCGCAGAAAGGTAATGATGCTATTCTTGTCGTCATTGACGGCTTTCTAAAGTTGCACATTTTCGGCGGTCAAAGAAGCGATCCTGCTAGTCACCTTGCAACTCTCTATATGTCGAAATTGTTTCACTTCACGGTATTCCACTGGTTATCAGCTCGGACCGTGGCAGCTTATTCACTTCAAGATTACGGGCAAGTTTCCAAGAAGCTATGGGGACTCACTTATCTCTCGATCTGCGTTTCATCCATGATCACAAGAACAAGTTGAGCGTGTAAACCAAGTTCTCGAAGACATGCTTGAGCTTGTGTTATTTCCTTGACAAGAAATGGGAGGAATCTCTCCGTATGCTGAGTTCTCTTATAACAATATCTATCAAGCTAGTGCGAAGATGGCCCCTTGAAGTGTTATATGGACGAAAGTGCGAACCCCTCGAACTGGTCGAAGCGGGGAGCGTCCACTTTTGGTCCAGATATTATCCAACATGCGAAGAACAAGTCCGCATTATTCGCGAGAATCTCAAGACTGCTCGATCACGCCAAAAGAGTAATTATGACCGTCATCATAAAGACATGGTCTATCAACTTTGGCGAAAAGGCCTATCTTCGCGTTACACAAATGAAGGGTGCTCACCGCTTGGAATCAAGGGCAAGCTAGCTCCTCGCTATATTGGCCCATTCACTATTCGGAAAGGCGTGGAAAAGTGGCATATCAAGCTGGAGCTTCCGCGAACCATTCTCGAGGTTCACGATGTGTTCCACGTGTCACAACTCCGCCCGATGCTTCAAGGACCCAATCCGGCGATGGATCATGAAGTGCTCGGTGCAGCAGGACCTCTCCTATAAAGAGCATCCGGTCCACATTCTCGACCAAGCTGAACGTCGCACACCTCAGAAGGCGATCAAGTTCCTCAAAGTCCAGTGGTCGTACCATTCTGAAGATGAAGCCACTTGGGAGCGAGGATCGCCTGCGTGATGAATACCCGACTGTTTCCTTGACCTCCTAAATCTCGGGGCGAGATTTCTTGTAATGGAGGAGATTTGTAGCGCCGGATAATTTGGCTACATAAAACTCTCCTAATGATGCCATGTCATCTGCGATTACTATTACTAATTTGGGTTAGTTCAAACCGCGTCAAATTCAAATTCAAATTAATGTCAAACGACAAAAGTTTCAAAAATATTAAACTAAAATGTTCGGAGTGTGCAGTTAAATGCAAGGGTAATTATAATAGAGCAAACACAATTTTACAGAACACCTAAATGGCCTAAACTAATTAAAACAGAAAGAAAATAAATAAAGGAAAGAAAATACAAAAGGGCAAAACAGAAAACAAAAATAGGAGAAACCCTCCGTGGGCCGTGGCCCAACTGGGCCAAACCCCCCAAGCCCAGCCGGCCCAACCCGCACCCCCACTCACTTAACACCCCCCCCCCCCACTCACCCGGTCCACCACCGACACTCCCATCCCCCCCATAAAATATCTCCCCCTCTCTCCCGATTGGATCGGGAGGAGACCGTCGCCCTTGAGCCTCGCCGCCCTTGAACGCCGTCGCCCGGACCCCCTCGTCGGCTGCATCGCTCCGCCGCTCGTCCCCGTCGTCCCCCCGACCGTCCCGAGCACGTTGCCCGTTCCTACTCCCCTTGTGAGCCCCTCCCTCTCTCTGTCCCTCTCCGTCCCGCCCATGATCGCGCCCAGCCACGCCCGATCGTGCCCGCCGCGCGCCGGCGCCCGCTCCTCCTTGCCGCCGCGCCCGGGCACACCCCCAGCGCAGCCTTTTGCCACGATCCACCATGCCCGCCAGATCCGACGACCGCAGCGGCCGTCGTGCCCGCCCGCCTTCGCATCGCCGGCGCCCCCATTCTGATGCTACCCCGTGGCCGCGGCCTCCATCGCCCGTCGCTTTGCCCTGCCCGCTTGCGGTTCCCGCAGTGGCGGCGCCTCTGCCGAGCCCAACCTCCGTCCATCGCCGGAGTTGGCCGCGCCGGCTTGCCCCGCTCGGGTGATCAGCCGGGACCCGGGGCCCACCGTTGCGCCCGTGGCCCGTTCGGGCTATGCCCGCAACCAGCGCCCAAAACCGCCCGATCGGGCGCACCCGATCCGTTAGGCACCTATGGCCCTATGACGTGTGGGGCCCCTGCCCCAGAACGAAAATTAAAAAAAAGGGAATTAAAAAAATGATTTAATAAAATTAATTATTAATTAATTAATTATCTAATGAATTAATTAAGTTAATTAATCCGGTTTAATTAATTTAATTAACTAGCTAGGTTTATTAAATAGTAATTAAATTAACTAATCTCTAATTAACCTAAAAAGTGTATGACAGGTAGGTCCCACTGGACCCACTGGTCAGGTTGACCGAGTCAACTCTGTTGACTGCTGATGTCAGCATGACATCATGCTGATGTCATTAATCTGTTTTTCGGAATAATTTAAATAATTAATTAAATTGCAGAAATTAATAAAATCTTTAGAAAATCATATCTTTTAATCCGTAACTCGGATTAAAATATTTTCAACATGAAAGTTGCTTAGAACGACGAGACGATTCCGGATTCGCAACCCGTTCGTCCACCACACCCCCTAACCTATCAAACTCGCAACTTTCCCCTCGGCTCTTCCTTGGAAAACGCTAAACGCTTGGGGATCCTTTCCCGGATGTTTCCCCCCTTCACCGGTATCACCACATACAGCGTTAGGGCATGCCTAGCATCACGCTTTGCTTTGTCATGCATCGACATGCATCTGTTTGCTTAAATATTCATTGTTCTTCCCCCTCCTCTTCCGCTAGACACCGAGACCGGCAGCTGCTGCTGCGTAATGCAATCTGGAGTTGGCGACCCTCTCTCTTGCCGAGCAACCAGGCAAGCCCCCCTTGATCACGGATATCGCCTATTCTACTCTACACGCTTGCATTAGAGTAGTGTAGCATATTCTTGCTTTCGTTATACCTATCACGATGCATAGCTTTGTCCTTGCTACTCTGTTGTTACCTTTACGCTATTCTACTTGCTTAGTACAGGATGCTAGTATTTCCATCGGTGGCCCTACATTCTTGTCCGTCTGCTGTGCTATACTATCGGGCGTGATCACTCGGGAGGTGATCACGGTATATACTATATACTTATACATGATACATGTGGAGACTAAAGTCGGGTCGGTTGGTGGAGCACCATGAGTGGATCATTGAGGCGGAGCGGACAGGCAGGTTGAGACCGCCTAGAGAGAGGTGGGCCTGGCCTGTTCGGCGTTCGCGGATACTTAACACGTTTAACGAGATCTGGGTATTTGATCCGAGTCGGCCATTTGGTCTATCGCACTAACCATCTCGTGGGAGTAGTTATGGGTATCCGGCGTCGTGGTATCGGCGGCACGCCGTGACGTCGGCGGCGGCGGCGGGCCGGATTGGAACGTAAGCCTGCTCTTGTATTAAGGGGGCTAGTTCAGCTTTCGGCCGCCCTCGCAACATGCAGGTGTGCATTGGGCGACGGGCCCAGACCCCTGTGCGCTTAGGTTTAGACCGGCGTGCTGGCTTCTCTGTTGTGCCTAGGTGGGGCTGCGACGTGTTGATCTTCCGCGGCCGGGCATGACCCAGAAAAGTGTGTCCGGCCAAATGGGATCAAGCGTGTTGGGTTATGTGGTGCACCCTGCAGGGAAGTTAATCTATTCGAATAGCCGTGATCTTCGGTAACAGGACGACTTGGAGTTGTACCTTGACCTTATGACAACTAGAACCGGATACTTAATAAAACACACCCTTCCAAGTGCCAGATACAACCCGGTGGTCGCTCTCTCTCAGGGTTAAGAGGAGGGGATCGCTGGGTAGGATTATGCTATGCGATGCTACTTGGAGGACTTCAGACTACTCTCTGCAACAAGCTGCAAGGCGGAGTGAGGGAGTCCTGGATTAGGGGGTGTCCGGATAGCCGGACTACCATCATCAGCCGAACTATCATTGGCCGGACTATCATCATCGACCGGACTCCAAGACTATGAAGATACAAGATTGAAGACTTCACCCCGTGTCCGGATGGGACTTCCCTTGGCGTGGAAGGCAAGCTTGGCGATACGGATATGTAGATCTCCTACCATTGTAACCGACTCTATGTAACCCTAGCCCTCTCCGGTGTCTATATAAACCGGATGGCTCTAGTCCGTAGGACTATCAGAACAACAACCCTTACAATCATACCATAGGCTAGCTTCTAGGGTTTAGCCTCCTTGATCTCGTGGTAGATCCACTCTTGTAAACATCCACAATATCAATATCAATCGAGCAGGACATAGGGTTTTACCTCCATCAAGAGGGCCCGAACCTGGGTAAAACATCGTGTCCCTTGTCCCCTGTTACCATCCGCCTAGACGCACAGTTCAGGACCCCCTACCCGAGATCCGCCGGTTTTGACACCGACACGGAGGCTGCCAGAAGCGTAGTCTTCGACAGGATTAACTATCCCCCCTCTTATTCCGGCATTCTGCAGTTTAGTCCACTGATATGGGCCTTTACACATATATCCATGCATATGTAGTGTAGCTCCTTGCTTGCGAGTACTTTGGATGAGTACTCACGGTTGTCTTGTTGCCCCCTTTTCCCCCTTTCTTTACCCGATTGCTGCGACCAGTCGATGGAGCCTAGGAGCCAGACGCCACCGTCGATGACGACTACTACACTGGAGGTGCCTACTACTACGTGCAGCCCGCGGACGACGACCAGGAGTAGCTAGGAGGATCCCAGGCGGGAGGCCTGCGCCTCTTCGTCTGTATCCCGGTTTGTGCTAGCCTTCTCAAGGCAAACTTGTTTAACTTATATACGTACTCAGATATTGTTGCTTCCTTGACTTCGTCTATGATCGAGCACTTGTATTCGAGCCCTCGAGGCCCCCGGCTTGTATTATGATGCTTGTATGACTTATTTATGTTTTAGAGTTGTGTTGGGATATCTTCCCGTGAGTCCCTGATCTTGATCGTACACATTTGCGTGCATGATTAGTGTATGATTGAAACGGGGGCGTCACAGCCTTCGAAGTTATTGCTTTTTATGGCACCGGAACGATATACCTCCTCGATAACGTAAGGACCTTCCCATTTAGAGAGAAGCTTTCCTGCAAAAAATCTTAAACGAGAGTTTTATAGAAACACATAATCTCCTACATTAAACTCACACTTTTTTATCCTTTTGTCATGCCATGTTTTAAATTTTTCTTTAAACAGTTTGGCATTCTCATAGGCTTGGGTTCTCCATTCATCAAGTGAGCTAATTTCGAATAGGCTCTTCTCACTGGCAAGTTTGAAATCATAATTGAGCTCTTTAATAGCCAAATATGCCTTATGTTCTAGTTCAAGAGGTGAATAGGCCCATAATTCAGCATCAAGTTTCTTGGACCAATTCTTTCTAGATCTATTAACAGTCTTTTGCAAAATTAATTTGAGCTCTCTATTACTCAATTCTACTTGACCACTAGACTGTGGGTGATACGGAGATGCAATTATATGATTAACATCATACTTAGCAAGCATTTTACGAAAAGCACCATGAATAAAATGTGAACCACCATCAGTCATTAAATATCTAGTGACTCCAAACCTCGGAAAAATAACTTCTTTAAGCAACTTAATAGAGGTGTTATGATCAACAATACTAGTTGGAATAGCTTCTACCCACTTAGTAACGTAATCAACAACAACTAAAATACGTGTATACCCATTAGAGGAAGGAAAAGGTCCCATATAATCAAAGCCCCAAACGTCAAATGGTTCAATAACAAGTGAATAATTCATAGGCATTTCTTGACGTCTACTAATGTTACCAATTCTCTGACATTCATCACAAGATAAGACAAACTTACGAGCATCCTTGAAGAGAGTAGGCCAATAAAAACCGGATTGCAATACCTTATGTGCAGTTCTATCTCCAGTGTGGTGCCCTCCATAAGCCTCGGAGTGGCACTTGCGTAGGATCTGTTCTTGTTCATGCTCAGGTACAAAATGCCTAATAAAACCATCTACTCCTTCTTTATAAAGATGTGGGTCATCCCATAAGTGATGTCTTAAATCATAGAAAAACTTTTTCTTTTGCTGGTATGTGAAACTAGGTGGTATAAATTTAGCAACAATGTAATTAGCATAATCAGCATACCATGGAGCAGTACGAGAAGCATTTATGACATTTAATTGTTCATCAGGAAAGCTATCATCAATAGGTAGTGGGTCATCAAGAACATTTTCTAACCTAGACAAGTTATCTGCAACGGGGTTCTAAGCTCCCTTTCTATCAATGATATGTAAATCAAATTCTTCTAGCAAGAGAACCCATCTAATAAGTCTAGGTTTAGCATCTTTCTTTTCCATAAGATATTTAATAGCAGCATGATCAGTGTGAATAGTTACTCTAGAATCAACAATGTACGTTTTGAACTTATCACAAGAAAATACAACTGCTAAGAATTCTGTTTCAGTAGTGGCATAATTTCTCTGGGCATTGTCTAAAGTTTTACTAGCATATTGAATAACATTTAATTTCTTATCAACTCTTTGCCCTAGAACAGCACCTACAGCATAGTCGCTAGCATCACACATAATTTCAAAAGGTAAATTCCAATCAGGTGGCTAAACGATAGGTGCAGAGATTAATGCTTTCTTAAGTATTTCAAATGCTTCTACACAATCATCATCAAAGACAAATGGTATATCTTTTTGTAATAGATTAGTCAGAGGACGAGAAATTTTTGAGAAGTCCTTAATGAACCTCCTATAAAAACCGGCATGACCAAGGAAACTTCTTATATCTTTGATGTCCTTGGGACATGGCATTTTTTCAATAGCATCCACTTTAGCTTTATCCACTTCAATACATCTTTCAGAAATTTTATGCCCCAAAACAATGCCTTCATTAACCATAAAGTCGCACTTCTCCCAATTCAAGACAAGATTAGTTTCTTCACATCTCTGCAAAACTCGATCAAGGTTGCTCAAGCAATCATATAAAGAGGATCCATAAACAGAGAAATCATGCATGAAAACCTCACATATCTTTTCACAAAAGTCAGAAAATATAGCCATCATGCATCTTTGAAAGGTAGCAGGTGCATTACATAAACCGAAAGGCATACGTCTATAAGAAATAGTACCGAAAGGGCAAGTAAAAGTGGTCTTTGCTTGATCATCAGCTGACAAAGGTATTTGAGAGAAACCAGAATAACCATCTAGAAAGCAAAAATGTGTGTGTTTGGATAATCCTACTAGCATTTTATAAATGAATGGCAAGGGGTAATGATCTTTTTTAGTAGCTTTATTTAATTTACGGAAATCAATTACCATCCTATAACCTGTAATAATTTTTTGCGGAATAAATTCATCTTTATCATTAGGAACGACAGTAATGCCTCCCTTCTTAGGGACACGATGGACAGGACTTACCCATTAACTATCAGCAACGGGATAAATTATACCTGCCTCAAGGAGCTTTAGTATTTCCTTTCTTACCACTTCTTTCATCTTAGGATTCAGCCGTCGTTGATGATCAATAACTAGTTTGGCATCTTTCTCCAAATTTATTTTGTGTTGGCATAGAGTGGGACTAATGCCCTTAAGATCATCAAGAGTATATCCAATACCAGCACAATGCTTCTTCAGAGTTTTCAATAATTTTTCTTCCTCCTTCTCTGAAAGGTTAGCACTAACAATACAGGATATATCTTCTTTTCATCAAGATAAGCATATTTAAGAGTATCAGGCAATGGTTTAAGCTCAAACACGGGATCACCCTTGGGTGGAGGAGGATCCCCTGGGATTTCAACAAGAAAATTGTGTTTCAGAATGGGTCCTTGATGACCCAAGAGTATAGGGGATCTATCATAGTCCGTTCGATAAGTAAGAGTGTCGAACCCAAGGAGGAGCAGAAGGAAATGATAAGCAGTTTTCAGCAAGGTATTCTCTGCAAGAACTGAAATAATAGGTAACAGATAGTTTTGTGATAAGATAATTGTAATGAGCAACAAGTACCAAAAGTAAAGAAAGTGCAGCAAGGTGGCCCAATCCTTTTTGTAGCAAAGGACAAGCCTGGACAAAATCTTATATAGAGAAAAGCGCTCCCGAGGACACATGGGAATTATCGTCAAGCTAGTTTTCATCACGTTCATATGATTCACGTTCGGTACTTTGATAATTTGATATGTGGGTGGACCGGTGCTGGGGTGTTGTTCTTACTTGAACAAGCATCCCACTTATGATTAACCTCTATTGCAAGCATCCACAACTAAAACAAAAGTATTAAGGTAAACCTAACCATAGCATGAAACATATGGATCCAAATCAGCCCCTTACGAAGCAACGCATAAACTAGGGTTTAAGCTTCTGTCATTCTAGCAACCCATCATCTACTTATTACTTCCCAATGCCTTCCTCTAGGCCCAAATAATGGTGAAGTGTTATGTAGTCGACGTTCACATAACACCACTAGAGGCTAAACAACATACATCTCATCAAAATATCGAACGAATACCAAATTCACATGACTACTAATAGCAAGACTTCTCCCATGTCCTCAGGAACAAACGTAACTACTCACAAAGCATATTCATGTTCATAATCAGAGGGGTATTAATATGCATATAGGATCTGAACATATGATCTTCCACCAAATAAACCAACTAGCATCAACTACAAGGAGTAATCAACACTACTAGCAACCTACTAGTACCAATCCCGGACTTGGAGACAAGAATTGGATACAAGAGATGAACTAGGGTTTGAGAGGAGATGGTGCTAGTGAAGATGTTGATGGAGATTGCCCTCTCCCGATGAGAGGAGCGTTGGTGATGACGATGGCGATGATTTCCCCCTCCCGGAGGGAAGTGTCCCCGGCAGAACACTCTGCCGGAGCCCTAGATTGGTTCCGCCAAGGTTCCACCTCGTGGCGTCGGAGTCTCGTCCCGAAAGGTTACTTATGATTTTTTCCTTGACGAAAGACCTCATACAGCAGAAGATGGTCACCGGAGAGCCAAAAGGGGGCCCACGAGGCAGGGGGCGCGCCCTGGGGGGTAGGGCGCACCCCCCACCCTCGTGGGCAGGTGGTGGCCCCCCTGATGTATTTCTTCTGCTCAATATTTTTTTATTATTTCCAAAAATAACTTTCGTGGAGTTTCAGTACTTTTGGAGTTGTGCAGAATAGGTCTCTAATATTTGCTCCTTTTCCAGCCCAGGATTCCAGCTGCCGGCATTCTCCCTCCTTATGTAAACCTTGTAAAATAAGAGAGAATAAGCATAAGTATTGTGACATAATGCATAATAACAACCCATAATGCAATAAATGTCGATATAAAAGCATGATGCAAAATGGACGTATCAGTCCCTGTTTAAAGAATACTTTATCTATTTCCCTTCTTTCATTCATGAACATATCATTTTCATGGTCTAGCAAATATTGTTCTATAGGATCACTAGGAGGTACGGCAATAGAAGCAAGACCAATAATTTCATATTTACTAGGAAATTCCTCATCACGAGGTTGTCTACGAAATTTAGAAAATTTAAACTCATGAGACATATCATCCAAACCAATAGTAACAACGTCCTTCTTGCAATCCTTCTTAGCATTAACAGTATTCAAGAAGGGTCAACCAAATATAATGGGACAAAAGCTATCTAGAGGGGAACCAAGAACAAGGAAATCAACAGGATATTTAGCTTTCCCACACAAGACCTCAACATCTCTAACAATCCCAATTGGTGAACTTGTATCTCTATTGGCAAGCTTAATGGTGACATCAATTTCTTCTAACTCAGCAGGTGCAATATGATGCATAATTTCTTGATATAAAGAAATAGGTATTGCACTAGCACTAGCACCCATATCACATAAGCCATGATAACAATGACCTCCTATTTAACAGAAATAACATGCATGCCTACCACAGGTCTATGTTTATCTTTAGCACCAGGTTTAGCAATTCGAGCAGCCTTATCATAGAAGTAAATAACATGCCCACGATATTATCAGCAAAGAGATCTTTAACAATTGCAATATTAGGTTCAACTTTAACTTACTCAGGATGTGTATAAGTTCTAATATTACTTTTACGAACCACAGTTGAAGCTTTAGCATGATCCTTTATTCTAACAGGGAAAGGTGGTTTCTCAACATAAGCAGTAGGAACAATAGGATCATTATAAGTGATAGTCTTTTCTTCAACTTTAATAGGTTCAACTACTTTTACTTCAACGGGAGGATTATATTTTAAGCACTTCTCCTTAGGGAGATCAACATGAGCAGCAAAAGATTCACAAAAAGAAGCTACTATCTCAGAGTCAAGTCCATATTTAGTGCTAAATTTACGGAAAACATCGGTATCCATAAAAGATTTAACACAATCAAACTTAGGTCTTATACGTGACTCCTTACCTTCGTCGAGATCCCAATCTTCAGAGTTGCGTTTAATTCTTTCCAATAAATCCCACTTGAATTCAATATCTTCATCATAAAATAACCAGTACAAGAAGTATCGAGCATCGAATGATTGTTGTCAGAAAGCCGAGCATAAATTTTTTGAATAATCATTTCTCTTGAGAGCTCATGATTGGGGCATGAATATAACATTGACTTAAGCCTCCCCCAAGCTTGAGTGATGCTTTCTCCTTCGCGAGGCCAAAAATTTTATATATAATTACGATCACGATAAACAAGATGCATAGGATTAAACTTCTGATGGAATTCCTATTTCAACCGTTTGTAGCCCCATGATCCCATATCATCACATAGCCTATACCATGTCAATGCATCTCCCTTCAAAGATAAAGGGAAGACCTTCTTATTGATAACATCATCGGGCATACCTGCAAGCTTAAATAATCCACAAACCTCATCCACATAGATTAAGTGTAAATCGGGATGCAATGTTCCATCTCCTGCAAACGGATTAGCTAGCAGTTTCTCTATATACCCGAAAGAATTTCAAAGTAAACATTTTCAATAGGTTCAGTAGGTTGAGGAGCAACTATTTGCTCTACCGGTCGGGGTGAAGATACCCCGAACAAGCCCCTCAAAGGATTACTTTCCATAGTAACAAGTGACAGTAAATTTCAGCACACTATATAAATTTTTCCTTACCAAATTCCACCTACAAAAGGCGCTTCACTCCCCGGCAACAGCGCCAGAAAAGAGTCTTGATGACCCACAAATGTAGGGGATCTATCGTAGTCCTTTCGATAAGTAAGAGTGCCAAACCCAATGAGGAGCAGAAGGAAATGATAAGCGGTTTTCAGGAAGGTATTCTCTGCAAGCACTGAAGTTATAGGTAACAGATAGTTTTGTGATAAATTAATTTGTAACGGGTAACAAGTAACAAGTGTAAATAAAGCGCAGCAAGATGGCCCAATCCTTTTTGTAACAAAGGACAAGCCTGGACAAACTCTTATATAGAGAAAAGCGCTCCCGGGGACACATGGGAACTATCGTCAAGCTTGTTTTCATCACGTTCATATGATTCGCGTTCGGTACTTTGATAATTTGATATGTGGGTGGACCGGTGCTTGGGTGCTGTCCTTACTTGGACAAACATCCCACTTATGATTAACTTCTATTGCAAGCATCCGCAACTACAAAAGAAGTATTAAGGTAAACCTAACCATAGCATGAAACATATGGATCCAAATCAGCCCCTTACGAAGCAACGCATAAACTAGGGTTTAAGCTTCTGTCGCTCTAGCAACTCATCATCTACTTATTACTTTGCAATGCCTTCCTCTAGGCCCAAACAATGGTGAAGTGTCATGTAGTCGACGTTCACATGACACCACTAGAGGAGAGACAACATACATCTCATCAAAATATCGAACGAATACCAACTTCACATGACTACTAATAGCAAGACTTCTCCCATGTTCTCGGGAACAAACGTAACTACTCACAAAGCATATTCATGTTCATAATCAGAGGGGTATTAATATGCATAATGGATCTGAACATATGATCTTCCACCAAGTAAACCAACTAGCATCAACTACAAGGAGTAATCAACACTACTAGCAACCTACAGGTACCAATCTCAGACTTAGAGGCAAGGATTGGATACAAGAGATGAACTAGGGTTTTAGAGGAGATGGTGCTGGTGAAGATGTTGATTAAGATGGACCCCCTCCCTATGAGAGGATCGTTGGTGATGACGATGGTGATGATTTCCCCTCCCGGAGGGAAGTGTCCTCGGCAGAACAGCTCCGCCAAAGCCCTAGATTGGTTCCGCCAAGGTTCCGCCTCGTGGCAGCAGAGTCTCGTCCCGAAAGCTTGCTTACAGTTTTTTTCTCGGACAAAAAACTTCATATAGCAGAAGATGGGCACCGGAGGGCCACCAGGGGGCCCATGAGGCAGGAGGCGCGCTCAGGGGGTAGGGCGCGCACCCACCCTCGTGGCCAGGGTGTGGGCCCCCTCTGGTATTTTCTCCGCTCAACATTTTTTATTATTTCCAAAAATAACTTCCGTGGAGTTTCAGGACTTTTGGAGTTGTGCAGAATAGGTCTCTAATATTTGCTCCTTTTCGGCCCAGAATCCCAGCTGCGGCATTCTCCTCTTTATGTAAACCTTGTAAAATAAGAGAGAATAGGCATAAGTATTGTGACATAATGTGTAATAACAGCCCATAATGCAATAAATATCAATATAAAAGCATGATGCAAAAGGGACGTATCAGTGTGCCCGCTGCCTCTCCTGGCTCCGACACGGGCGGCTCTACTCTGGCTCACTTTTTCCTCCACATGGAACCATGCGCCAACCACTCATCATATCCAACGACGAATCAGCTGCGTCTGAGGACATGCACGCTCCGCTCCAGCATGGCTTGCTCTCAGACTCGATGGACGCAGTGCATGCACCCCCTGCTGACGTCGTTACCCCACTTGCCATTTGCCCAGCTCCCCAGGTGGGCTCTGTTGTGCCAACTAGCCCACACGTCGGCCTGTCAATTGCACCCCTGCTTGAAGGACCGCTGATGCCTTCCAACGCGTCCGCATTCACCGTGTTCATGCCACCCCCCGATGCCTCTGCTGACCCCCCCACCTTCACTTTTTCTGACGGCGAGTCGTCACGTGCCAATGGTAACCACTCAACCCCTCCTTCGCTCAATCCATAAAATCTCATGCCCTCTGCCACCCTGGTGCTGACCTCTGTCGACATGGACATAGCTCTTCCTCTGCAGGACCTAGACACCCATGAGTGCACCATTCGCAAGGAGCGCCGCAAGACGACACGTGACCAATCCTATTCCAAGGACAAGCTACGCCGGAGCGCGCGACTGGCTGGCAAGGAGGCCAAGTACTCCCCCATGCTCGCCAAGGCCGTCAAGGCCAAGGCCGCTCGCCTCTCTGCTGTAGACGTGGGAACTTCCATTGACCATGCCATCCAGGAAGCCCGCCTCGACGTGCCAGATGCCCCCCGACCTCTTCTGAAGAATTGGCTAGCATTGCACTGCTCTGTGGTGCCGACGATGGCCACCTGGATGCCATCCTTGGATCCAAGGCCTTTGCCTTCGGTGATGACGAGGATCCATGATCTGCACTTCACGTGCTCTCGGCCCGCCTGCGCGCATCCGACCATCTCCGTTAGCCTCCATCTTGCCGCATGTCTTTACCGTACGGTTGTACTTTTGGTTGTTGTTCCCTCTATCGCTAGTCCCAGTTCTGTCCTTGCACCCCTCGGTAGCTTTTGTGTTTGTACGCCAGTTGTATCCTGGATCGGCCCCCTGGTGTTTGAACGCTTTTAATGAGTAATGATGCTTTCTCAATTTGTTCCTGGAATGTACGTGGTCTAGGCGATGATGCTAAATGCTCAACATTCTTTCCGAATTGGTTGCGATCAAGCCACACATTACCCTCTTGCAAGAATCAAAACTCGTCACCTTCTCTGACCCTAAACTAAGATCCTTCTTGCTATGACAAATTGACCAAGTGTTCTCGTTACCAGCCGTGGGCACTGCGGGAGGCACCATCTGTGCCATCAACTCAGGCTCATTCCGAGTTGTCTCTTACTCACACCTAACATTGCCATCACAAACATCTACGCCCCATCGTCACGCTCGCTCAAACAATCTTTCTTAAACAAACTCCTATCTATCTCACAACCAGACGACAACCCTTGGATTATCGCTGGCGACTTCAACCTTATCCTCTTCCCCTCTGACAAAAACAATCCTGCCTTCCTTCAGGCTGATGCCAACGCGTTCAACCAAACCCTAGATGACTTAGCTCTCATGGAGTTGCCGCTTCTTGATCGCCGGTTCACTTGCTCAAACAATAGAGCTATGCCCACCTTAGAGGATCGATCACGTTTTCTCTAACCTAGCATGGGCTGACGCCTTCCCTAACACCTCGCTATCCTCAGGTACTTGTTTCACGTCCGATCACGTCCCCCTCCTCATACACGTTGCCACCACCATCCCACGGGCCAATTTTTTTAAAATTTGAAGCTGGATGGGCCAACTTCCGGCCTTGTAGTGACATTATCAAGCGAATTTGGGCCTCTCTTCTGCCCACATCACCGCTCAACCATGCCGCCACTCTTGTCTCCGTGCTCAAAAAATTATGTATCAGTCTAAAAAATGGGCACGTTCACGTATCCCCTCTCTTCATGAATCTCATTGCAAAGTAGCAATCACTGCTTTAGACCGCGTCGAAGAAACTAGGGCTTTCTCACACCGAGAAGCTCTCACTCGCAAAATGATTATCTCACTCCTCAAATATACCATCACTACTAGGGAAATGCTTATACACAGGAGCTGAGTAGTAGCGCTTTTTATGAGGAAGCGCTGCTGCTAAATAACGGTAGCTGTCGGTGTCAAAACCGGCGGATCTCGGGTAGGGGGTCCCGAACTGTGCGTCTAGGCGGATGGTAACAGGAGACAAGGGACACGATGTTTACCCAGGTTCGGGCCCTCTTGATGGAGGTAAAACCCTACGTCCTGCTTGATTGATATTGATATTGTGGATGTTTACAAGAGTGGATCTACCACGAGATCAAGGAGGCTAAACCCTAGAACCTAGCCTATGGTATGATTGTAAGGGTTGTTGTGATTGTTGTCCTAGAGACTAAAGCCATCCGGTTTATATAGACACTGGAGAGGGCTAGGGTTACATAGAGTCGGTTACAATGGTAGGAGATCTACATATCCGTATCGCCAAGCTTGCCTTCCACGCCAAGGAAAGTCCCATCCGGACACGGGGGGAAGTCTTCAATCTTGTATCTTCATAGTCTTGGAGTCCGGTCGATGATGATAGTCCGGCAAATGATAGTTCGGCTGATGATGGTAGTCCGCTATCCGGACACCCCTAATCAGGACTCCTCGGTAGCCCTGAACCAGGCTTCAATGACGATAAGTCCGGCGTCTATATTGCTTGGCATTGCAAGGCGGGTTCCTCCTCCAAATGATAGTAGATTGGGAACACCGGGATAGTGTCGGCTCGCAAAATAAATTCCACATTCCACCGTAGAGAGAATAATAATATATACACAAGTTCAATCTGCGGCGTTTTCCGTGGTATGACGTCACACCACTACCAAGCCATTACTCGAATTGTTTTTTACTTTACCACCTCAGCGCATTTAGCGAAGCGGCTTCCTTGGCAGGTCTTGTCGAGCGAGATCGTGTTTCCCTTAATCCGGGATTCTCATCAATACGGGCGTGGGTAACCCAACGCGTCATTGATGGTGGCGCAGGAGATAAGCGAGTTTTACCAGGCGGTGGGGGCGCGTAAGACTTCGCCTGCCCATATAAGGGATAAGGATTCACCTTCTCACCTCGCCTTCTTCCTCCTTTGCTTATCCATTTCCTTTTCGAGCTCCAGCGCCCAAGTTTGCGCATCTCGTCTCAACCTTCTCCGACCATGTCCGGGCGGGAGGTAAATGGTTGGCCTCCACCGTTAAGGAGGAGCAAATCGCCAAACTTCTGCGGCGCGGATACCTCTCCGGCGACATCGCGCACCGGCTGCCCGACGAGGGGCAGCTCATCCCCACCCCAGGCCCCATGAGAGGTTGTCTTTCTCTCCCACTTCCTCCGCGGACTGGGCTTTCCATTTCACCCCTTTGTCCAGGGGCTCATGTTCTACTACGGCCTGGATTTCCATGATCCGCGCGAACTTCATCCTCAACATCTCGGCGTTTATAAATGGTGTGCGGCGCCTTCCTCTGCATCCAGCCCCTATTCGACTTGTGGCTCAAGACCTTCAATGTCAAGCGAAGGTAGTGAAGGGCATTCAAGCGGAGTCGGAGGCGCCATGTTGGGCAAGATGCCCGCGTCCTTTAACTCGAAGGGCCTTCGTGGAATCCGTCAAGGGGTGGTAATCGGGGTGGTTCTACATCACCGAGCAGCGTGACCCTAAATGGGCGGCGGCCCCGAGTTTAGATCTGGTATCCCCATGCAGCTCACCTCCTGGAAGAGAAGGGCTTCTTTGTGGGGCAGTTTGAAGGAGCCGACGGGACTCCAAGCCTGTATTAAGAAGCTGGTGAAGAAGCTCAGGCTGGTTAACGTGGTCCAGGTCATGCTCGTCCGGCGGATTCTCCCATGCCAAGAGCGGGCATTTAATCTATGGGAGTTCGATCCGGAACAGCACCAGGCGCTGAGCAAGCTCTTGACACAACGTCTGGCGCGCTGGAAGGTGCTGTTCAAGGCGCCAAGCCCCGCATCCGCGATCGAAGATCGCGGATTTCACTCCTGGCCCAGTGACGAGGTAAGTGATTCTACCCCTTTACGGGACACTTTGTTTTCATAGTTTGACTCTATCGCGGTTTTAATTTTCCCCTTTTCCTTTGACAGGACTGGATGAAGAAGGCGGAGCAGATTACTGTCCGGCCCTATGCGAGAAAATCCAGCGGGCCTTTCGTCTAGCGAGGCTGCTGGTTCGGCACCACACGTGGTGCGGAGAAGAAACCAAGAAGGAGGCCACGGGTGCTCGAAAGAGTGCCCGTTTTCAGTGTCCGGCGACTCCGGGCTGACTCCTCCCGAAAATGAGGAGGAGGAAGAGACTCTCTCGGAGGAGGAGAGAGGAAGAGGAAGGCTTCCCCAAGCAGGGGAGGCGAAGGGTCAAGAGGGAAGGACTATTCCCGGACAGCTCCGCCAACATCAACGTTGGCAAGGAAGAATGGCCTTCATGGGCCAGGCCTCCGGCGAGATCGTAAGTATCCGGATTCCTGAATGATTTATAATTTCTTTTTCTGCGTCACATAGTGTCATTCTAATGCCGCATACTGCCTTTAGTCCGGCCAGTGATGATCTCCCCGCTTCATCGAGCGGGTCGTTGGCTTCGTCGGATGTAGACTCCATCCCAACCGCCTCCACCCCTCGCGACGCCGAAGACGCCGAGGTGGGATCCCCAGAAGGAACCCGTCGGGGGGGGGGGCTCCGGAGGCGCCACAAGGCATCCTCCCGGACTTTGCGCCGGACTCCAAAACATAACCCGCAGTGGATCCGGAGTCCGGCAGGCGGCCCCTTCAATCGAAGGGCAAGACCGTGACGCCGGCGGCTTCCGTCCAACTGGAGGCGCCGGGCAATTTGTTGGAGGCGCTGCAGAGCACTTCCATCGAGGAAGAACACCGCACTATTATGAGTGCGGTGATTGAAAGTGCAGCTTCGCCAAAGGCGGGCTGACCGAAGCTCGCAATAGCCTTCTATCGGGCTTTGAGGTAAGAAGTTAAAATATGCAATGTAATACCGCATAGACAGTAGCCCCGATGCTTGGTTGGTGTTGGAAAGAAAAGTCGGATGAGGATCTAAAAAAAGATATCTGTGAGGGTTGCTAAAAAATAATGTCAATATGGGTTGCAGGCTGCGTTGCTGACCTCTACCTTGCCGCTGCGGAGGTCGGTGCGTTGAAGCAGAGCTCGGCGGTCGAGCAAGAGCTAGGCAGCGCCAGAAGCAGCTCAAGACAAAGAAGGTGAGTAACACCACTTTGAATTTGTACCTTCTGAGAAAAGGATTTAGGTTGCAAAAATAACAAGGATAACATGGGTGCTGCGGGGCCACGAGCGAGGTGGCGACCACGAAGGAGGCCGTGTCATGATCGAGCATAATGCTGCCACGCAGGCAGGCAGAGCGAGAAAAGCAAGAGGCGCGGGTGGCGGTGGTGCAGCAAGAGCTCCGGGCACTCATGGAAAAGCATGAGAGTTTGGGCGTGACTCAAAGACTCGAGTCGAGCTTGCCTCGCTCTCGAAAGTGTAAAACTGCCAAGGCCGAGGCCCATTAGTCCCTTGGGAGATTGAGTTGATGAGGAAGATAGCGGCGGGTAAGGCATTTTTCATGCAAAGCAAGCATGTGAATGTAAATTACGTGTTACTTACCGGATTCGGAGCTCTCGAGGCGTTTGCAGATCTGCCTCATGGCGTGTACGATGCCGCCGCATTCTACCGAGCCAGGAGGGAGCTCGGCGGAGAAGGTCTTCGGTCTCGATATGTTGAGGCTGGCCATCCGGTGCCCCTAGCGACCAGCTGAAGCAGCTGGTCGAACTGCACAAGGTGGCCGAGCAGGCCATGAAGGGCCTCATAGTCCGGTGTGGCTGGAGAGGCCATGCACAGGAGCTACCGGCCTCGTGCAGCGGCTGGTGGATCGTGCCCTGGGTGGAGGTTATCAAGCGCTCCGCCTGTATTGAAGGTGCTCGTCGGGCCCTTGCCGCGCAAAGGTGCATTGGGGCAAGCTGGATGCGGAGAAGCTAATCAGCGCAGCGCCACCAGCGGGCAAGGAGCATCGTCGCCCGAAATTTATTATAAGGCTGTCTAAGCGGTGCCCGCAAGATTGCGGATGAGTGCCCGAGGATGTAATTATTGAGTGAATTCGCAATGTGTTATCATGTGCGCTGAAAACTTTGTTCATATCGCTAAGCAACGCTTGTTTAATTTAAAATATTACCTTCATGCGGCCGTTTATTAAATCTGAGAGATGGCAAGTCGTCGGCTTCAGCCCCCATGCCATGAGTCTTTGGGGTGTTGGGATAAACTTGAGCACTCTTGTTCCCATTTTGGGTCCATCTAGGGGCGCTCAACACAGCGAACAAGGCAACGGACTTATAGTGCTTGAACACTCTCACTTAGCCATAGAATTCTATAATTTTAAATTTCGTGAAGCCCCTAGTATTCGGAAGACCGAATTGGGCGCTATCACGCCTTCATCGGACATAATCCGAACTTCGCTCGGCGGCGTAGGTCTTTAAGGACCCGAAAGGACCTCTCGAACAGCGACCAGTCTCTCGCCTTATCGTGCGGTTAGTTTTAGCTTTCTCCCGAGGCGTTAACCCGGCTCAACCGGGCGCAATCGCAGTGGTTCTCCCAGTGCTACCTTAGCCGATAGAGCGGGCGTAAGGTGCCGAACATGGGGCAGGCAAACCCAACTATTGACCCAAGGCAGGATTGGAGCTGATTCATATAATGCTATAAGTTGGGGTCCGCACTTGTGAAAGTGTGCGGACTTTATCACACCATAAAGCGGAGGACATAAGCCCCTAGTGAGTTTGGCCGTACCAAGATGCAGGTGCAACATGTAAGTAAATGAACATATATATATATATATATATATATATATATATATATATATATATATATATATATATATATATATATATATATATATATATATATATATATATATATATATATATATAAAGTAATGCAATTATAGGCAAAAAGTGCTGCATTTTATTAGAGAAGATATGTTATCAGTGCGGAATGATACAAATAGTGCGGAAGGCAAAGTTGGGCGATTTAAAGGCGTCTCCCTCGAGGGTAGGCCACGGAATGTTGTATTTTAACAAATTTAATGCTCGTGATGGAGACCACCTGAGTGTTAAATCGCGGCCTTTGTCCTTCCTGGCTGTTGCATCATGAGTTCGGCAGGTTATTTGCGGACTGAGTTCTGTATAAAAAGAAAAATAAAAAGAAAAAAGCGACACACTTGGGGCCCTGGTGTGGTCGAACCGCACTCTGGGTCTGTTGTGGTTGTGCCCTTCCCCTATGCCCATGGTATCTCCGGGCATAATTATGTCTGTGGAGAGTTTGTCTTGCAATTTTGCGAGGGCTGGGGTTCGGGCCGCATTGCTCTGGCGATGCGCAGGCGTGCGGGTGGTCTTGGTTGATGTTGCTCCGGGCACGTTTGGTCGTGTCCGGTCGTTTAACGGCGGACTCGAGAATTGCCTTAAAAGGCTGCTCTGTACTTCTGCGCGAGAGCCGCTGTATGTTCCTCCGTTCGGAGGAGCATTCCGTGTTTCCATTGACCGTGATGACTCCACGAGGGCCTGGCATCTTGAGCTTAAGGTATGCATAATGCGGCACGCGTTGAATTTTACAAGCAGCGGTTCGTCCGAGCAGAGCGTGATAGCCGCATGAGCGGGACTATGTCGAAGATTAACTCCTCGCCGGAAATTATCCGGGATCCGAAGACCACTTCGATGTAAGCGAGCCTGTACAATTGGCCTCGACACCTGGTATGGCGCCTTTGAAGGTCGTCGTTGTAGGTTTAATCCTTGAAGGGTCTATGACCATCTTGCGCACTCTATCCTAATAAAGCAGGTTCAGGCTACTGCCGCCGTCCATCAGGACTCTCGTGAGGTGAAATCCATCAACGATTGGGTCTGAAACCAATGCGGCGAATCCGCCATGGCGGATACTGGTCGGATGGTCTCTTCGATCGAAAGTGATCGGGCAAGAGGACCATGGGTTGAATTTTGGGGCGACTGGCTCCATCGCGTATACGTCCCTTAGTGCACGCTTGCGCTCCCTCTTGGGAATATGCGTTGCGTATATCATGTTTACCGTCCGAACTTGAGGGGGGAATCCCTTTTGTCCTCTGTTGTTCGGCGGCCGGGTCTCTTCCTCGTCATCATTTGTGTAGCCCCTTGTCACTGTTTTGGCGATTAATTTGCCTGCCTGCTTGAATACCCAACAATCTCTGTTGGTATGGTTAGCTGGCTTTTCGGGGGTTCCATGTATTTGACAAGAGCGGTCGAGTATTCGGTCCAAATTAGACGGGCCCGGAGTGGTTCTTTTGAATGGCTTCTTCCGTTGACGGGTTTGGAGCCTCGGAATCGGCGTCGACTGCCGTATCCTCATTCTTTGTCGCCGTTAACGCGGCGTTTGTTTTTGTTTCGGCGCAACCTGCCATTGCGGTCCTTGGTATCCGGACTGCCAGCGTTTTGCTGAGGTTATTCTGCAAGCGAGCCAGCTATCCTCTCCCGCATGAAGCGGGTCATGAGGGATGTGAGGGCTGCCATGGATTTCGGCTTCTCTGTCCTAGGTGCGGGCCAGCCACTCGTCGCGGATGTTATGTTTGAAGGCAGCGAGTGCCTCTGCATCCGGACGGTCGGCGATTTGATTTTCTTTGTTAAGAACCATGTCGTAATTGCTGGCGATTCGTTTGGCTGCTGGATTATGTGGCTTAGGTCATCGCGATCCGGTGGTCTTTATACGTGCCTCTGGAAGTTGTCGAGAATGCGGCTTCTAGGTCTTCCCAGCATTCAATTGACTCTGTGGGCAGGCTGTTAAGCCAATACCGAGCTGGTCCTTTAAGCTTGGCGGGAGATATTTGATGGCGTGAAGATGCGCCGCGCGGGCCATGTGTATATGGAGGAGATAATCCTCAATCCAGACCGCGGGGTCTGTTGTGCCATCGTAGGATTCGGTATTAACGGGTTTGAACCCTTCAGGGATTTGATGATCCATTACTTCATCAGTGAAGCATAGTGGGTGTGCGGCGCCTCTGTATTGAGCAATATCGCGACGTAGCTCGATAGAGCGTTATCTGCTGTGTTCGCCCGACCGGAGTAGTTGTATCTGGTGCGGACGGTATTAAATGCGTGGGTCGTGGGCGTCCACGTGATCCATAGATAGATCTGGATTGTCTTGCCTTGTCCTCAATATATCTCGCATGTCGCGCGTTCCCCGTGGCTTCACTGCTTTTAGAGCGATGCCGGGTGCGGTTTTGGTGGAGGGCTTGCACGCCTCTCTATCGCGCCACGAGGTGGTCGGTCTGCCAGTGTGCGCTGGTGATGCTGCCTCCTCTAATCGGGGAGCAACTTGCGTTTTGGGTAACTTTTGGAGGCGTTCGAGTTCATACTCTTGACGCGAGGACCTCGGTCCATTTGTCGGCCGATGGGTCTTGTTCAGCTTGAAGCTGTTGTTGCTTTTCTTTAGGCTGTTTGCCGTGGCCATTAGCCTGCGTCTAAAACGCTCTTGTTCGACGGGATCCTCGAGCACGAAGAATTAAATCGTCGCCGAGGCTTGCCTCGTCTCGGAGGAGGTAAGTAATTGTCATCCTCGACCTCTTAAATGCCGCCCTCTCCACGAGGGCTTGCTTCGCCTCCTCTGTGCGGATCATCTTTGGAGGAGTTGTCTTGGCACTTTCGGGGTGTTATTATCTCCTATGCGGAATATCCATTCTTGCCGTGGCGAGATTTAGAGCGGCGCCACGGCGTCGGCGCTTGGGCTGTTCTTTAAGGAATCGGCCTCCGCTGCTTCTTCGCCGTCCCCATCTTTTGGGGTGTCCACCATTTATATGTCGTATGACGAGGTGCTCTTCCGGTGTCTGTAGGCACTGGTTCTTAGTAGTCTCCGGCATCGTCGTCCATACCGTCGATGTCTTGGTCGTAGTCAGTATGTCGGTTAAATCGTCGGCGGTGGCTACTGAAGTGGGTGGTGGGTGGGATCTGAATTTCTTCGTCATCCGCGTCCCAACCGTCCCGGCGTGGTTCGGCCAGGCTCTCCGGATAGTGAGAGATGCTTAAATGAATTTATGATATCGCCAAAGGGCGAGTGCTGAAAGATGTCCGCGGCGGTGAATTCCATGATCGGCGCCCAATCGGATTCGACTGGCAGGGGCGCATGAGGTTCGGAGTCCGGCAGGGAGTCCGGCGCCTCGGAGTCATGGGCTTTACGTGGGACAAGGTAGGTGTTCGGCTCCATCACCGTAGGAATTGCAGCTCTCGAGGCGGTGTCCAGCCATCCGTCCTCGATCCGAGCGATCGGCTCCGGACTATGAGTCGGAGCGGATTCGTGTGCGGCCTCCAAGGGGATGTCCGGCGGCAGAGTTAGGTCATGCCCATCGTGACAGCGCGACACGCTCGGCTGTGGCTCAGATCCGTCGAGGATCAAGTCCCCGCGGATATCGGCCGTGAAGTTTAGGCTTCCAAACCTGACACGACAGCCAGGGGCGTAGCGTTCGATCTGCTCGGATGGCCAAGGAGTTGGCCCGCGATCTGAAGCCGCCGAATCTGAAGATCTGTCCGGGAGAAAGGTCTCACACAGGACTGCGTCGTTGTTGATTGAAGAGGCCATCAAGCCTATCGGTGACGACACGGAGGAACTCTCAATGAAAGCACCAATGTCGGTGTCAAAACCGGCGGATCTCGGGTAGGGGGTCCCGAACTGTGCGTCTAGGCGGATGGTAACAGGAGACAAGGGACACGATGTTTACCCAGGTTCGGGCCCTCTTGATGAAGGTAAAACCCTATGTCCTGCTTGATTGATATTGATATTGTGGATGTTTACAAGAGTGGATCTACCACGAGATCAAGGAGGCTAAACCCTAGAAGCTAGCCTATGGTATGATTGTAAGGGTTGTTGTGATTGTTTTCCTACGGACTAAAGCCATCCGGTTTATATAGACACCGGAGAGGGCTAGGGTTACATAGAGTCGGTTACAATGGTAGGAGATCTACATATCCGTATCACCAAGCTTGCCTTCCACGCCAAGGAAAGTCCCATCCGGACACGGGGGGAAGTCTTCAATCTTGTATCTTCATAGTCTTGGAGTCCGGTCGATGATGATAGTCCGGCAAATGATAGTTCGGCTGATGATGGTAGTCTGGCTATCCGGACACCCCCTAATCCAGGACTCCCTCAGTAGTGCTTGGCGCAGAAGAGCGATGCTACTATTGATGTAGCAGTAGCGCTTGTGTTAAAAAACACGCTACTACTATAGTTGCCAACGGTTGCATGGCAGTGTAGGTATAGTAGTAGCTCCAGTTTCTAAAAAGCGCTACTACTATTGTACATAGCAGTAGCACTGTTCTACAGCGAGCGCTACTGCTAAATAGCAGTAGCGCTTATTTCTAAAAAGCGCTAGCACTATACTTACCTTATCCACACACACGACGCCCCGCGCGCGTCCCTCTCACTCTCCCTCACACACTCTCGCTGCACGTCGTCGCTGCCGTCACCGCCGAATCCCCCAAGTTATCTCCCTCCTCCTCATCTCGCCGCCCTCCTCTCTTCCTCTTCCCACGGCCCTAGTCTCTCCTCCCGCTCCACCGGCGGCGCCCTCCCGATCCTCCCCTCCCTCTCTAGCAGCCCCCACCTCCTCCCTCCTCCTCCTCCCTCCTCCTCCCTCTGATCCTCCCCCTCCCTCTCCGGCAGCCCCCTTCCCCTGCTCCTCCCTCCACCTCCTCCCACTGCTAAATAGGTTTTAGTTTTTGTTAAATGTAGGTTTTTTTAGTATATTTTGTTTGTAGAAAATTTGAATAAGTAATTTGAAAAGAATAAGTAAATGTAGGTCTTTTGAATAGAATAGGAAATTCTTAGAAATTTGAATAAGTAAATTTGAATAGAATAAAATATGAAATTGAAAAAAATAAGTAAATGTAGGTCTTTTGAATAGAATAGGAAAGTTTTAGAAAATTTGAATAAGTAAATTTGAAAAGAATAGGAAATTATAAGTAAGTTTTAATAAGATAATTTGAAAAGAATAGGAAATTATAAGTAAATTTGAATAGAATAATTCAATGTAGCTCATGGAGTTTCACCAAGTCCTAAGATGCCGATAATAATGTTTTTCTTTATATTTTGTTTTTGCAGAGATCAAGGAGCCCCTACGTCATCCCCGCCGCCATCCCCATCACCGACTCCCTCCGAACTCGATCGAGGTGAGACCAGCCTCCCCAGGTTGTTAATTTAATTTAGGTATTTTAGGTGTTTAATCTTAGAATAACATAGTATGAACCCTAGTTATGATCGAATCATGTTCAAAATGTAGGTTTTTAATTAGGTGTAGTTAATAGAATTTAGATGTTTTAGGTGTCACATTTGTTGTTATTTTTTAGTTAAAGAAATTATTCCCGCATCGACGTCGACGATGCCTATCCCGCATCCTCGTCATCGACTCGGCAGAGGAGGCCTGCTTGATTAGAGGGGCCATGCCTGGGACTGGGCTTCGTCGGGCTGGTACTAGGAGGTGTTACCTTCTGGGGGCGCAGCTTGGTGAGGAGCCAGCCCGTCGTTGACCCGAACCTTCTTTGGTGGTGGTCGCGTGGGCCAGTGACGGTGCCGAGGCTTTTGGATACCGCGGGGGTGGTACATTACCGTGTCAGCGAGGAGGTCGCGCACGTCCGTCGCTACATGGTTGCGTTGGAGGGCAGGTTCGACAATACCTGGCAGGTTCTTCAGGGATCTCACTGGAGCTATGATCCTGTGATGGTTCCTTATCTTTGGGTGTCCACCGCCCGCGCCGATACCCATCGGGCGCTACGGCTCTAGTTGTATTAGCGATGCTATATATATGATACTATTCGAGGTGTTTTAGTGATAATATTTGACGATGTACGGATGCAAGAGATGATGTAGTTGTGCTTATTAAATGCATGCTAATTTGAATACTAATTTATTTTACGATTTTGTTTTGCTCCACCATATATGAGAGGACGAAGAATCCCGACTGTTGTCGTGGGGGACGTTTCTCCTCCTTCTTCTGCTAGACCTTTGTTATGCACTAGGGCAAGGAGGAGTAACGACCATCACCGACGGTCGCAAATGTCAGAGAGAAATCAGTGAGGGAGAGTCTCCACCATATATGAGAGGACGAAGAATCCCGACTGTTGTCGTGGGGTAGCTTCTCCTTCATTCCCGTGTGCTAGACAATTTGGTGTAATGCACTCGGGAATGAAAGGAGGAGCTACCATCACCGACGGTCGAATATATACACCACGTGAGCTGAGAGTTTTCAAGAAAAGACTCGACAGACCGATAGTCAAACTGTGATGAATAATAATGATCTAATTTAGGTTTTTTAGTAAATATATTTAATTGTACAAGTTTTATATTTGAATTATGAAGATAGGAAATGTCGTACTCGGGCGACGAAAGTCTCCCAGGGGAGTGCGATTGGTGCCACGACGACCGAGGTCTATGTGACAGGCCTCACCTGGACGAAGATCGGCACTTCAGCATTAAGCTCAAGGAGACCTTCGATGTTGAAACGGTACGCAACGACGACAAGTGTTTTTTTCGTAATTAAGCACGACTTCAACTATTTCAATGTGTAATTTTCATCTTTTACAATTCGACTAGCTTATCCCATGCCATGCAAGACGCTATGTCTTGGAGAGGATGGGTTTTGAAGACCATGTAAGTATGGAAACAAAGAAAATTCACCTAAGGACCCATCATGGTATGGATTTTGAAGTAAATCTGTACAATTCTGAGAGTGTAACCCATTTTGGTTGCAAAAAATGGGAAGCACTTTGCAAGATGTATGGTTTTTATGAGGGTATGCTTGTCACCATGGATCTTGGTGATCCTGACATCGACCAAGACAATATGGACATTTGGGTCCTTGTTGATACGCTTCCAATTCTACCGTTATGTGAGTTTCTTAAACAATGTTATCAACTTATTTATATTGTTTATTTCAAAATAGTTGACAGCTTATTTGCATTCTTCAAAAAATGTGCGGAAGATGGTAGACAGAACCTACTGCACGGATGGCTCTGAGTTAACTTATCAGGAGAAAAATCATGTGATCGCATTTGTACTAATCTTGAGAATTACAATATCTATTATCAAACTCCTCCACGTTATGGTGAATACGTGCCACTAGTGCACGTGTTGAACCACGGTAACATCCATGGAGATGCCATGGTAAGATATTTTAATATTACGACATCTGTGCATCTTTTGCATAAACTCTTTTAAAACTTAAGTACATTGCTAACTATGAAGTTATTACTATGTTTTTCAACAGAAAATCCCGTCGGATTGTGTGCCTCATCTGATGTATCAGAATAGTCATCTTGATGTTTTGAACATACAACCAGGTCATCCTACGAGTCACACATGTCCATATCGGATTTCTAAAACCAGTGAAGACATGACAATCAGAGAATGGCAAATATGTATGGTCAGTTGTAGGGAGGTTCTTCGAAGCAAGATTGTGCGAAAGGCAAGAATTCGAGACAGGATAATCTCCATTTTCCATAATGGAGAGTCAGGGGCTATCTTGTCTTATGCTATTTTACCTAGGAGAAGGTAGTAGGTCCTAGCTAATACTCATGATCATGTGCTAAGAACAACTAAGTAGGATTGGTTAGATGACTATGATGATGATGTGGTATGGAGTAGAAGTTGTATGATCAATGATGATGAGTGAGTTGCTATTATGATACCAATGATGATTTATTTATTGTTATGATCGATGATGCATGATGCTAAGTTGTTATATGAGCATATATATATATATATATATATATATATATATATATATATATATATATATTAGTAGTACTTTCAACATGTGAGGCGTTACGGACTAAGGGGTCCTCGGGCGTCCGGCCTATTATCCATGGGCCGGACTGATGTGCTATGAAGACATGAAGGCCGAAGAATGTACCCGTGTCCGGATTGGACTCTCCTTGGCGTGGAAGGCAAGCATAGTGATCATCTATGAAGATCCTTTCCTATGTAACCGACTCTATGTAAACCTACATCTCTCTGTTGTCTACATAAACCGGAGGGCGTAGTCCGGATAGGATATTCATTACCATAGCCATACAGGCTAGACTTCTATGGTTTAGTCATTATGATCTCGTGGTAGATCAACTCTTGTAACACTCATATTCATCAATATCAATCAAGCAGGAAGTAGGGTATTACCTCCATAGAGAGGGCCCGAACCTGGGTAAACATCATGTCCCCCGTCTCTTATTACCATCGATCCTAGACGCACAGTTCGGGACCCCCTACCCGAGATCCGCCAGTTCTGACACCGACATTGGTGCTTTCATTGAGAGTTCCATAGTGTCATCGACGAAAGGTTCGATGGCCCCTTCAATCGTTGATAGTGACGCGGTCCAAGGAGAAACCTTCCTCCCCGGGTAGATCTTTGTGTTCAGTGGATTCGTACTGCGGGGCAACTCGCTTGGCCATCTAGAGCAGATCGATAGCTACGCCCCTAGCCATCAGGTCAGATTCGGAAGCTTGAACTACGTCGCGGACGTCCGCGGAGACTTGATCTTCGACGGATTCGAGAACACGACGATCGCTCCACCTCGTCCCGATGAACATGACTTAAATCGGTCATGGGATCACATCCAGGAGATGGTTCCTATTGCTGCAACGGCCTTAGAATCGGAGCAGGTCAAGCCATCTGAGGCCACAGAGTCCGCGGCAGTGGAGCCGCACACGGACTCGACACCCTGCAATATTTGCATCAACGGAACTCCGTACTCGTCTCCGGCTATAAGTTCCGGACCATGTACGCCTGCGGACACCGACCTGTATCGGTTGTCGATTTTCGAATTCAGCGTCGCAGACATATTCCAACACTCACCTTTGGGTGATGTGCTAAACTCTTTAAAGAATTTGTCCTTGGAGAAGGACTCACAGCCGAACTATGTTCGGTTCGAGCTAGAGGCTAATGATGGGGAATTTTGCTTCCTACCCGCCACCCACTTTATAGCCACCGTCGATGACCTAACCGATGTGCTTGGTTATGGCTCCGAAGACATCGACGGTATGGACGACGATGCCGACAAGGAGCAAGGCCAAGACCCGCCATTCACTGGATGTTGGACGGCCACCTCTTCATACGATGTGTACATGGTTGACACACCTAAAAAACTAGCGACGATGACAATGAAGATCCAATTTGAATAAACCTTCTGAGACACAGTCCAAGCGTGGGCGCCCTAGACGCCGTTCTAAGCCTCATCGCTCAAAAGATGGCAACACTGGCACCAGAGAAAATAGTTCTCCGGGCGACACCGAAAACAATGAAGACCCTGTTGGAGCTGCATCCGAACAGGAGGAACAAGACAACGGGCAAGTTAACCCTGATAAACAGGCCATGCCCAATGACCCGGATGACGATAGTTATCGTCCAGTCTCCGAGGACGAGGGGAGCCTCGGCAGCGAGGATTTCATCATGCCTGAGGCACCCCTCGAGCAGGAGTGCTTCAAGCGCCAGCTAATAGCTACTGCAAGAAGCCTGAAGAAAAGGCAGCAGCAGCTCCAAGACGATCAAGACCTACTCATTGACAGATGGACAAATATCCTGGCAGCCGAAGACTACGGCCCCAAGCTCCCAGCCATGAGTTAAACAAAGCGCAGACTGCTACCTCAGTTCGATGAGGAGGCACCAGATCCCATACCTCCCTCGCGTAATGCAGAACGACCACCACGTGGTCGGGATAGTGCGGCGGAGCGACCACCTTGCGGTCGAGATAAAATGGCAACTCAGGCTGAACAACAGCCCGCCCCATTGCCTCGTAAAAACAGGGACAGAACAGCTCGGGACTGTACATACAACCTTCGGCAGGACCAGGACAGTAGAGCAGGACACACCAGATCAATCTACGGATCGTGAGGACGCTTCCCAACACGGGATGACGACTACCCATTCGGACGTGACAAACCCAATCACTCCCGGGCCGATAACCGCAGACGGACTTCATCGGAGGTGCGCCGTGACGTGGCCCGATATAGAGGCGCCGCACACCCCGAGGGGTTCAAGCCCGTCAATATTGAATCATACAACAGCACAACCGATCCCGCAGTGTGGATCGAAGATCTATTCTCCACATCCATATGGCATGAGGAGATGACCTCCACGCCATCAAATACCTCCCACTAAAATTAAAAGGGCCAGCTAGACACTGGTTTAATAGCCTGCCTGAAAATTATATCGGCAGCTGGGAGGACTTGGAAGAAGCTTTTCTTGACAACTTCCAAGGCACTTATGTCCGGCCACCAGATGCCGATGACTTAAGTCATATAGTTCAACAACATGGAGAATCGGCCAGAAAATTCTGGACTAGGTTCCTAACAAAAAAGAACCAGATCGTTGTGTCACATCCTAGCTAGACCATGCATTAGGGTGTGCATCATGTTTAAATTTCATTTGAATTTGAAATGGGGAAGACAGGAAAACCCCAGAACCCCTCTTAATTCAACTAGGGTTTACTAAAAATTATTTCAATGAACCTGAAATGCCCTTCAAAAATGCTCATCATCTTTGCTTTGGTTCAGAGCCTCTGCCAAAAGTGGTGCACAATTTTCTAGGTCATCTTAAGGTCTTTGAATTAAATCATAAGTATTTGAATTTGAGCATTTCAAATTATATAAAATATTTCAAATGCCCAAATATTGCCAAACCACTATGTTTCATGTTGGAAATATTCCAACAATGGACCAGGAGCATTTTGGTGAATTTTGAAACTGTTTTGGTATTTTTAAAAACTCCACAAAGTTGCAGAATAATAGAAAAAGAAAAACAGTTTAGAAACTTACAGGCGCCTCCCTACCGGCCCACTGTCGGCCCAGCCCAACAGCAAGGCCAAGCTGCTTGGCTCGGCCAGCAGCAACCAGTGCTTTCGGCGAGCGAGCACCGCATGGGTGCCACGCACCTGGTCGCCGCCTCGCCGCTCCTCTCGCCCAGCTGCCGACGCAGTTCGTTCTCTCTCTCTCGGAACCCCGGACACCTCCTCTCCTCCCGGCTCCTCTCTCGCGCTCCCCGCCATGGCCGACGCCACCGCCCGCTGCACCATCGTCGTAGACGCGCTCCCCGCCGTCCGTGCTCCTCCCCACCGTGTCTAGTAGCTCCGCCACCCTCCTCTACCCCGAGCTAGCCGAGCCCCGCCTGCTCAAGTGAACCGAGGCCACCGCACCGACCTCGCCCGACTCCATCGTCGCGGAGATCCCCTTCAACGCCGTGTCGCTCCGGCCCGTCCCGACCGCACCGAGTGCTCCTCCGAGTTGCCCGTGAGCCCATCTATCTCCCCTTCCCTTTCTCTCTCGCTCTCGAGCAGTGTAGCAACCGAACGGAGCTCACCCGCACCCGCCGCCGCGGAGCTCGTCGCCGACGTGCTCTCGGTCACCCTCCGGCCACCATTTGGTGTCTAACGCACTCACCGCACTGCGCAGCACCTAACCACCTACTCCACGCACCTCACCATGCCCTCTAGCCTCGAGTCCGCCTTCGGCCGAACTCCGGCTGCCGCCTAGGTCGTCGCCGGCGCCGATTCCGGCCGCCCCGACCCCAACCGACTCCACCAGAAGCTGCGGAATGTTCCCAGCTACCCATAGCCACCCTCTGCGGCTCGTTTGGTTGCCAAAACGGCCAAACTCACTTCCGCCGCCGCGTCGGGCTCGCCGGCGGCTAGACGCCGGGCAGCCGACGTTGACCTTGACCCGGGTGGGCCCTGGTTGACTCTGATGAGTCAATGACAGGTGGGGCCCAGCCCTGTTAACTAATTAGGTTTAGTTCTAATTAAAGTTTAGTTAAACTAATTACCCTGACACCCTGGACCCATAGTCAGGTTTGACCTGGACGTCTCCGTTGACACTGACGTCATGCTGACGCATGGCTGACGCAATAATTTAATTTCTGGATTTATTCTAACATAGGAAATTCCAGAATATAGTTCAAACTTCAAAAGTTCATAACTTTTAATCTGTAACTCCAAATGCAAAGATTTATATATGAAAAATGATCAGAAAAATCCATTATATCCATTGGTACAGGTTTCATGCATGTTAAAACAAGTTAACCTTGTTGTTTAAGCAGAATAAGATATTACACCTTTAGGACTATTTTAAATGAGCTAGCATTTGAATCTTTGATTCAAATGAGTTCATCCCTTTTTGTTTCAGCTTGCACTAGGCCAACACACATACATATTGCCATGTCATAGCATGCATCATATTGTTGCATATTGCCATGTGTGTTTACTTCCGGTATGCTTTTCGTGATAGGTTACGCCTCGAGGATAATCCGAATACCCGCTCAAGGGCGTATCCTACCACCATTCCATCGTGCAAGCAACTCATTGATCATTCCGATACAAACCCATGTTCTCGCTTCGCTCTTGTTTACTGCATTAAGACAACGCGATTCAAACTGTTGTGTGCTGCGGTAGTTGAACCCACTTCCTTTGCATGACTGTCATTGCCACAAGTAACTAGATGAAACCCACTAGTATGTGTAGGAGTTGATTGAGCCATGTTTGTGATTCCTACCATGCTATGCTTGCTATGCTTAGAGTTGTGTCAGGTCTAGCTCATCGGGATGATGAACTAGAGTGAAAGGTTGTGTTGGTTCGAGAGTGAAAGTGTTGAACACGTTTTGGTAAAGGTATCGATGAGAGGCCATGTAGGAGTACATGGTGGGTTGTTTCATTGAAGCCGATCCTAAGAACTGAGATCTGTGTTTGTGATCCATGAAACAATTACTACCACGCATTGGGATCCTTAATTGACCCTCTCGGCTTCTTAACCACCCTTGTTCTCAGTCCGGGAGTTGCAAGTAGTTTCTGGTGTTTGTAGCATGCTGGGGGCCGCACGCAACGCTGACCTTAGGGGTGGGTTGTGTTGCGGTAGGCACGTGGTCTGTGTACCGAAAGTGCCGTTTGGTATCTCGGGAACCCTGCACACATAGTTCGGGGCTGTATGGGAAACCTCGGCCGGACTCCCTGCGGATGGAACCCGAATAGGCGATAAACCTGGACTAGGGACTTGAGTGTTTAGGTAGGCTGTGGCCGACACCCACGTTGGGCTTCCGCTTGAAGGTTGCCGAGTACATGTCGTAAACGGCGGTAAGTGGTGAGCGTGTGTGAAGAAGTACACCCTGCAGGGTTTAATATGATCTATTGAATAGCCGTGTCCACGGAGAAGGACTTCGGGTTACCTATATCAGTTCATAGACAAGTAAATGGATACTACTAAAAGCCTCAAGATAAGTGTGAGTACATGGATGGCCCTCTCGTGGATGACGAGAGAGGATCCACGGTGGAGTATTGTGATGGTGATTAGTGGACTCGTGTGCGACAAATGCTTTTCAAGTGGTGTCACGTGGGATAGCTTAGCCAAGAGTCAAAGCTGGCTTGTTGAAATAACTCCACCACCTTCTTGAGAATGTGCATGTATGATAGGATTACGTGGTAAGACTTCTTTGAGTACCTCCGTACTCATGTTTGCTTAATTAATGTTTTTCAGACGACAACACTGCCCCCTCCGATGGGTTTTATGTAGACCTTGACATCGACGAGTGAACTAGCCACCCAGGTGGTGATCCAAGGCTTGTGAAGGGCCATTGTAGATAGAAGGGCTTCGACAAGCTTTCTTTCTTTCTAGAGTCTGTACTCAGACTAGTTTGCTTCCGCATGTGCTTGTATGTTTGTATGACTTGAGTGTTGGGTCATGTGACCCCTACCTGTATGGATATGTTATGTATGGCTCCTCGGAGCCTTTAAAATAAAGTACTTGAGTTGTAGAGTTTTGTTGTGATGCCTTGTTGTATTTACTCATATCGGGCATATCGTGTGTATGATTGAAATGCTTGGTATGAGTGGGATCCGACAAACTAGTTGTTTATCCTTGGCAGCCTCTCATATGGGGAAATGTAGTCTTGTGCTTCTGAGCGATAGTAGTCCGCTACAGCCGGGTCACGGAGTCCTGCTAGCCCAAAGACTACTGCTTGGACACTTGACTGGCGGCATGTGTTTCACTTCGTTACTATGTCTGTCCTTCGGGAAATGTCACGCGGTGATATTGAGTCCTGCCTAGCCTGCTATAGCCCGGATACCGAGTCCTGCCTAGCCTGCTGACCGGGATACCGAGTCCTGTTAGCCCATGCTACAGCCCAATTTATACGTTGATGACCAACATGCTCGATGTGATTCATGTATGCCTGTCCCCATAGGTTAGCGCCGCTTTGGGTTCACGACTAGCCATGTCGGCCCGGTTCTTTGTCATGTGGATGCTAGCGACACTATCATATCGTGAGCCAAAAGGCTAAACGGTCCCGGGCCATGGTAAGGTGACACCGTGGGAATACCGTGCGTGAGGCCGCAAAGTGATATGAGGTGTTACCGGCTAGGTCGATGTGACTTGGAATCGGGGTCCTGACAGCGTTGGCATCAGAGCAGGGCTGCCTGTAGGTTCGCTAAGCCAAACTGGTCGATGTTGAGTCTAGAAATGCTTTAGTTATATGTAGGGGAATTGATTGTGGGAGGAACGTAAGGCTCTTTTTACTCCTTTACCTTATGCCCTCGATCCGAGTCATCCTCTTCTCATTCTACGTGGGTATAGGACTAGGCTCTCCTCTCTCTATTAGGTTCACGTGTTACTAATCCGTAGTAACTTATAGGATTGTTGGTTACATCCTCAGTTCAGTTCTACTAATTTTTAGTATGCTATCAGTTGAACCAGAACCTTGATATGATGTTGTTGAGTGGTTTTGCAATCTGATTTTGAATGTCTCAAATCTGATTTTGAGCATTTACAGATGTTATGCTGCCCGATTTTCCCTAGAAATTCTAATGTCTTTGCATTGTGGCTGTGCTTTCAGATGGCCACCCGTCCCCAGAACCAAGTGGTTCGTCTGACCCGTTGCATTGATGTGTGTGGTCACACGGCAATGTTGGTTCGGGTGATGATCGAGACCGGTTACCGATGGTATCCTGAATATACCGTCGAGGAGCAGTTTAGGGATTTTAATCAAAGCCAATATCTGTGCACGGTCAGGATTTATCCATCTTATCCCGAGCTCTTGAACCGCTCCCTTTGTTCTTATGGACTTGGGATCACTATTGGAATGTCCGTGCAAGATGCAGCCTATTCAATGATGACAATTATTCGAGCCAGAACTGCCTTGCTGGGCAACACCGATTTCCGCTACATGCCAGCATCCCTCCCTGGGGCGCATGGCTACCTTCAGGGTATGTACAGCGATGCATCCCATGAGGACTCACTCCTTCGCACCACTACGGAGATGTTGGAAGACAAGGACCGTGAAAACCGGGCCTTGCGTATGGAGCTCTTTAATGCCCGTTCTGATCACTGGGCTACTCTGACTCGGTTTGCACCTGCCGTGCAAGCCGGATACATGGACATGAGGGACTTGTACCTGTGCGGGCTGGTCTGCGGACTTTATGGAGTGGCATGAGGTTGGAGGCATCACCTCCTCGTGGACCTCGTCTGCCGCCGCTTGTTGGACCACGGCCACATCCGAGTCCCTATGGTCCATAAGCCACAGGATCGCCTGCATTCGGATGATCATGTTCCACTTCGTGCTTGGGTGGTGACTTCTATGAGGACTACTACGGAGCTGCCTGAGTTAGTAGTAGTATCCCTAGTATTGTAATAGTTGTATTTCCACCGTCCTGCGTGACTTGTGGAATATGACTTAGTGTGTATCATTCCGGAAGTGTAGAAAAATAATGTATAGGAGTTGGAATGCTTCCGATGAGATGTAACGCCTTTCCTTATAGTTGTACTCCGTCGGGCTTGTACTAAACTATGAATGGTGTGTATGACCGTTGGTATATATATGGCAGTTTTTTATATTACCATGTCATACGGATGAACATCTTTGCATTCCGTGTTATCCATTACATTCTGCACTTCCTTGCTAATTTCTGCCATCCTGGTTTAAACCGTTGTTTTGTTTCCTAGGATGGTCAACACCCGCAACAATCCTGCTGCTCCGGAGCAGGGAGAAGCTAGTGCAGCCAGGAATGTGAATCTGCCTCAACCGCCATCTTTGGCCGAGGTTATGCTGGAAGCAGAACGTAATAAGCGTGAGACCAATCGCTTACTGGAGCGGATTGAGCAAAACACCGCACGCCAGCCAAGAAATGATTTGGTTTCACTCAATGACTTCGTCAAGCTGTATCCACCGAAGTTCAAATATTCCGTTGAGCCTCTCGACGCGGATGATTAGCTTCGCAGCATCAACCACAAGCTGCGTTCTGCCAACGTGGCTGAGGCTGATAAGGTTACTTTTGCCGCTTATCATCTCGAAGGCCCTGCTAGCCTCTGGTGGGAGAATTATGAGGCTATGCGTCCGGTTGGACAAATTACTACTTGGGCTGAATTCAGTGCCGCTTTCCGTGAGCATCACATCCCGGAAGGTCTCATGGACCGCAAAAGGGAGGAATTCTGCAGTTTCACCCAAGGTAGGCTGACAGTGGATGCCTACAGCCGTGAGTTTGGGAACTTAGCACGTTATGCTCCCGAAGAAGTTTCTACCGACGCCAAGAAGCAGGCAAGGTTCCGAAAGGGACTTAGCCCCGAGCTCCGCCGAGACCTTCGTCTGCATGAGTGCACTTCTTTTTCGAAGCTAGTCAATAAGGCTATCAGCGCCGAAACTGGGCAGTCTGACTTTGAGGCTTCACGCAAGCACATCCGTGACTCTGGATCGTCATCCGGCTCTGGATCTCAGAAGCGCCGGGTTTGGATTCCAAATACTGCTCTACCACCCAGGTTCACCCCGAGGCCATCCTTTGAGGCTCCTCGCCCCAACCAGCAGTATGTTCCGCCCAAGACTTATGGAGGCCCCGCTGCTAATGCTGCTCCACGCCCCAATATGATAACTTGCTTCAAGTGTGGAGAGACGGGCCACTACATCCGTGAGTGTCCCCAAAACAACCCCAGTCAAATCGGAAAGTCTGTTGGCCGTGGTAAGCCAGCAGGAAAGGTGCTCCATGCTAAACCAGTTGCCACTGCTCGTGGCCACGTCAACTATGTTTCAGCTGAAGAAACCTATGAGGATCCCAACGTCGTTCTCGGTACGCTCCTTGTTAATTGCCATCCGGCAACTGTTCTTTTTGATACTGGAGCATCTCATTCATTTATTTCTAAGAGCTATGCTCGATTGCACAACACCACATTCTGTGACATGCATACCTCCATGGAAATTCAGACCCCTGGTTCTAGATGGCAAACCTCTAGAATAAGTCATGGAATGAAATTCTTGTCGATGATTAGTCTTTCTTGCCTCTTTAATAGCTCTCAAGTCCTCGGACATAAACATCATCTTGGGTATGGACTGGATGTCAGCCCATTATGCTAAGATTGATTGCTCTACTAGAACTGTTCAACTCACCCATCCTTCGGGCAAGACAGTTAATGTTTTAACCCGAGTGTCTAAGCGCCAGCTTTACTCCTTAAATGCCAACCCCCTTCCAGACCTCGAAGATATTCCGGTAGTCCGTGATTTTCCGGATGTCTTTCCAGAAGAACTGCCAGGTGTTCCACCTGACAGGGATGTCGAGTTCGTGATAGATCTTGTTCCCGGAACCGTCCCAATTTCTAGAAGACCTTATAAGATGGCACCCCTAGAACTAGCCGAACTTAAGAAACAACTCGATGAGTCCTTGCAAAAGGGTTTCATCCGTCCTAGTTCATCCCCATGGGCTTGCCCCGTCCTCTTCGTCAAGAAGAAGGATGGAACGGATCGGATGGTTGTGGATTACCGACCGTCAACTTGGTCACTATCAAGAACAAGTATCCGCTCCCGGGATCAACGATCCGTATGATCAGCTCGCTGGATCCTCGATCTTTTCAAGATGGATTTGAGGTTGGGCTACCATCAAATCAAAATCAAGAACGGGACATTCCTAAAAGCGGCCTTTGTTACTCGTTATGGCCAATACGAGTACACCGTCATGTCCTTTGGATTAACCAATGCTCCAGCCACCTTCTCTCGGTTAATGAACTCAATCTTCATGGAGTATTTGGATAAATTGTAGTGGTATACCTCGATGATATACTCATCTACTCTAAGAATGAGGAAGAACATGCCGAACATCTAAGGCTAGTATTGATGAAACTTCGAGAGCACCGCCTTTATGCCAAATTCTCTAAATGTGAATTCTGGTTACCAGAAGTGACCTATCTAGGCCATGTAATCTCTGGTAAGGGCATTGCTGTCAATCCCGAAGCGAGTTCAAGCCGTCCCTGATTGGACTCCACCTGAATCGGTCAAGCAAGTTCGAGTTTCCTCGGTTTAGCGAGCTATTGCCGCTTAACCGTCGAGAATTTCTCTAAAGTTGCTAAACCTCTAACCGAACTCCTCAAGAAAGATAAGAAGTTCGAATGGACGCCACAGTGCGAGTTCAGCTTTCAGGAACTGAAAAGACGCCTGACATCTGCTCCCGTACTTGTTCCACCAGATTTTTCTAAGGACTTTATTATCTATTGCGACGCCTCGCGACAAGGACTAGGTTGCATACTCATGCAAGATCGTCATGTGATTGCCTACGCTTCTCGACAGTTGCGTCCACATGAGGATAACTACCCCACACACGATCTAGAGCTTGCAGCAGTGGTTCATGCACTCAAAACCTGGCGACATTACCTTCTTGGTAATCGTTGCGAAATCTACACTGATCACCAAAGTCTGAAATATATCTTCACCCAACCGGATTTGAATCTCAGGCAAAGACGTTGGGTCGAGTTGATTACAGATTACGACTTAGGAATATCTTACACCCCAGGCAAAGCCAATGTCATGGCTGACGCACTAAGTCGCAAATCTTATTGTAACAATCCGATGTTACAACAAAGTCAACCATTTCTCCACGAGGAATTTCGTAAGCTTAATCTTCACATTGTTCCTCGAGGATTCCTTTCCACCCTGGTGGCGAAACCTAACCTTATGGATCGAATCATAGCTGCTCAGCAGTATGATAGAGGGATATCTCGAATCAAGGAGAACATTGCTAGCGGAGCTGCTAAGTGTTTCTCCATAGATGAACGAGGTGTTGTTTTCTTTGAAAACCGCTTGGTGGTTCCCAAGAAACAATAGCTACGGCAACTGATCCTTAAGGAAGCTCATGACTCTCCTCTCACCATTCATCCCGGTAGTACTAAAATGTATCAAGATCTACGCCAGAGGTTTTGGTGGACTAGGATGAAGAGAGAAATCGCTCAATACATTGCTAACTGTGACGTCTGTCGTCAAGTTAAAGCAGAACATCAACGGCCTGCTGGTACCCTTCAACCTTTGGAAATTCCTGAATGGAAATGGGATAAAATCGGTATGGATTTCATTATCGGGTTTCCCAGGACCAAGAGAGGGAATAATGCTATCTTCGTTGTCGTCGATCGTCTTTCCAAAGTAGCCCACTTCCTACCCGTTCGTGAGAGTATAACCGCTAGCCAGCTAGCTGATTTGTACATCTCTCGAATAGTGTCTCTTCATGGTGTTCCATTGGAGATTAACTCAGACCGTGGAAGTCTCTTCACCTCTCGATTTTGGGAAAGTTTCCAAAATGCTATGGGAAATCGTCTCTCCTTTAGCACCGCATTCCACCCTCAATCAAGTGGTCAAGTAGAACGAGTCAATCAAATCCTAGAGGATATGCTTCGAGCTTCTGTCATCTCTTTCGGCATGAATTGGGAGAAATGCCTTCCATTCGCCGAGTTCGCTTATAACAATAGTTATCAAGCTTGCTTGGGCAAAGCCCCTTTCGAAGTTCTTTATGGACGGAAATGTCGAACGCCTCTTAACTGGTCAGAAACCGGGGAGAGACAACTCTTTGGCCCAGATATGATTCAGGAAGCGAGTAAGAGCAGGTTCGCGTTATTCGTGAGAAATTGAAAACAGCCCAATCTCGTCAAAAGAGCCAATATGATCGCAAGCATAAGCCTATGGCTTATGAAATTGGCGAAGGCTTACCTTGGTTACTCCTTTGAAGGAACCCATCGATTCGGTATCAAAGGCAAGTTGGCTCCTTGTTACATTGGACCCTTTCGCATTCTTGCCAAACGAGGAGAAGTTGCCTACCAATTGGAACTACCTCCGCATCTTTCCGAGTCCATGATGTCTTCCACGTTTCCCAACTCAGCGTTGCTTCTCGGATCCTATCCGTGGAGTGGACCATAAACGCTTGATCTCCAAGATAACCTCACCTATCGAGAATATCCCGTTCGTATTCTCGATCAAGCCGAGCGTACCACTCGACGTCAGAATATCAAGTTTCTAAAGGTTCAATGGTCAAACCATTCCGAGCAAGAAGCAACTTGGGAAAGGGAGGATCGTCTTCGACTTGAGTATCCCACCTTTTCAAGAGCAGATCCTAAATCTCGGGACGAGATTCTTTTGAGTGGGGTGAGTTGTCACATCCTAGCTAGACCATGCATTAGGGTGTGCATCATGTTTAAATTTCATTTGAATTTGAAATGGGGAAGACAGGAAACCCCCAGAACCCCTCTTAATTCAACTAGGGTTTACTAAAAATTATTTCAATGAACCTGAAATGCCCTTCAAAAATGCTCATCATCTTTGGTTTGGTTCACAGCCTCTGCCAAAAGTGGTGCACAATTTTCTAGGTCATCTTAAGGTCTCTGAATTAAATCATAAGTATTTGAATTTGAGCATTTCAAATTATATAAAATATTTCAAATGCCCAAATATTGCCAAACCAATATGTTTCATGTTGGAAATATTCCAACAATGGACCAGGAGCATTTTGGTGAATTTTGAAACTGTTTTGGTATTTTTAAAAACTCCACAAAGTTGCAGAATAATAGAAAAAGAAAAACAGTTTAGAAACTTACCTGGCGCCTCCCTACCCGGCCCACCTGCCGGCCCAGCCCAGCAGCCGCGCCAGCGAGCTGCTTGGCTCGGCCAGCGAGCAGCCAGTCTTTCGGCGGCGAGCACCGCATGGGTGCCACGCACCTGGTCGCCGCCTCGCCGCTCCTCTCGCCCAGCTGCCGACGCGGTTCGTTCTCTCTCTCTCCCGAACCCCCGGACACCTCCTCTCCTCCCCGGCTCCTCTCTCTCGCGCTCCCCCGCCATGGCCGACGCCACCGCCGCTGCACCATCGTCGTAGACGCGCTCCCCGCCGTCCGTGCTCCTCCCCACCGTGTCTAGTAGCTCCGCCACCCTCCTCTACCACGAGCTAGCCGAGCCCCGCCTGCTCAAGTGAACCGAGGCCACCGCACCGACCTCGCCCGACTCCATCGTCGCCGGAGATCCCCTTCAACGCCGTCGTCGCTCCGGCCCGTCCCCGACCGCACCGAGTGCTCCTCCGAGTTGCCCGTGAGCCCATCTATCTCCCCTTCCCTTTCTCTCTCGCTCTCGAGCAGTGTAGCAACCGAACGGAGCTCACCCGCACCCGCCGCCGCGGAGCTTGTCGCCGACGTGCTCCCGGTCACCCTCCGGCCACCATTTGGTGTCTAACGCACTCACCGCACTGCGCAGCACCTAACCACCTACTCCACGCACCTCACCGTGCCCTCTAGCCTCGAGTCCGCCTTCGGCCGAACTCCGGCGGCCGCCTAGGTCGTCGCCGGCGCCGATTCCGGCCGCCCCGACCCCAACCGACTCCACCAGAAGCTGCGGAATGTTCCCAGCTACCCATAGCCACCCTCCGCGGCTCGTTTGGTTGCCGAAACGGCCAAACTCACTTCCGCCGCTGGCCGGGCTCGCCGCTGACTGGGCGCCGGGCAGCCGACGTTGACCTTGACCAGTGGGCCTGGTTGACTCGATGAGTCAATGGCAGGTGGGGCCCAGCCCTGTTAACTAATTAGGTTTAGTTCTAATTAAAGTTTAGTTAAACTAATTACCCTGACACCCTGGACCCACAGTCAGGTTTGACCTGGACGTCTCCGTTGACACTGACGTCATGCTGACGCATGGCTGACGCAATAATTTAATTTCTGGATTTATTCTAATATAGGAAATTCCAGAATATAGTTCAAACTTCAAAAGTTCATAACTTTTAATCTATAACTCCAAATGCAAAGATTTATATATGAAAAATGATCAGAAAAATCCATTCTATCCATTGGTATAGGTTTCATGCATGCTAAAACAAGTTAACCTTGCTGTTTAAGCAGAATAAGATATTACACCTTTAGGACTATTTTAAATGAGCTAGCATTTGAATCTTTGATTCAAATGAGTTCATCCCTTTTTGTTTTAGCTTGCACTAGGCCAACACACATACATATTGCCATGTCATAGCATGCATCATATTGTTGCATATTGCCATGTGTGTTTACTTCCGGTATGCTTTTCGTGATAGGTTCTGCCTCCGAGGATAATCCCGAATATCCGTCTGAAGGGCAGTATCCTACCACCATTCCATCAGGCAAGCAACTCATTGATCATTCCGATACAAACCCATGTTCTCGCTTCTGCTCTCGTTTACTGCATTAAGACAACGCGATTCAAACTGTTGTGTGCTGCGGTAGTTGAACCCACTTCCTTTGCATGACCTGTCATTGCCACAGTAACTAGATGAAACCCACTAGTATGTGTAGGAGTTGATTGAGCCATGTTTGTGATTCCTACCATGCTATGCTTGCTATGCTTAGAGTTGTGTCAGGTCTAGCTCATCGGGATGATGAACTAGAGTGAAAGGTTGTGTTGGTTCGAGAGTGAAAGTGTTGAACACGTTTTGGTAAAGGTATCGATGAGAGGCCATGTAGGAGTACATGGTGGGTTGTTTCATTGAAGCCGATCCTAAGAACTGAGATCTGTGTTTGTGATCCATGAAACAGTTACTACCACGCATTGGGATCCTTAATTGACCCTCTCGGCTTCTTAACCACCCTTGTTCTCAGTCCGGGAGTTGCAAGTAGTTTCTGGTGTTTGTAGCATGTTGGGGCCGCACGCAACGCTGACCTTAGGGGTGGGTTGTGTTGCGGTAGGCACGTGGTCGGTGTACCGAGTGCCCGTTTGGTATCTCGGGAACCCTGCACACATCGTTCGGGCTGTATGGGAAACCTCGGCGGACTCCTGCGGATGGAACCGAATAGGCGATAAACCTGGACTAGGGACTTGAGTGTTTAGGTAGGCTGTGGCCGACACCCACGTTGGGCTTCCGCTTGAAGGTTGCCGAGTACATGTCGTGTAATGGCGGTAAGTGGTGAGCGTGTGTGAAGAAGTACACCCTGCAGGGTTTAATATGATCTATTCGAATAGCCGTGTCCACGGAGAAGGACTTCTGGGTTACCTATATCAGTTCATAGACAAGTAAATGGATACTACTAAAAGCCTCAAGATAAGTGTGAGTACCGCGGATGGCCCTCTCGTGGATGACGAGAGAGGATCCACGGTGGAGTATTGTGATGGTGATTAGTGGACTCGTGTGCGACAAATGCTTTTCAAGTGGTGTCACGTGGGATAGCTTAGCCAAGAGTCAAAGCTGGCTTGCTACAAATAACTCCACCTCCTTCTTGAGAATGTGCATGTATGATAGGATTCTGTGGTAAGACTTGCTGAGTACCTCCGTACTCATGTTTGCTTAATTAATGTTTTTCAGACGACAACACTGCCCCCTCCGATGGGTTTTATGTAGACCTTGACATCGACGAGTGAACTAGCCACCCAGGTGGTGATCCAAGGCTTGTGAAGGGCCATTGTAGATAGAAGGGCTTGACAAGCTTTCTTTCTTTCTAGAGTCGTACTCGAGACTAGTTTGCTTCCGCATGTGCTTGTATGTTTGTATGACTTGAGTGTTGGGTCATGTGACCCCTACCTGTATGGATATGTTAAGTATGGCTCCTCGGAGCCTTTAAAATAAAGTACTTGAGTTGTAGAGTTTTGTTGTGATGCCTTGTTGTATTTACTCATATCGGGCATATTGTGTGTATGATTGAAATGCTTGGTATGAGTGGGATCCGACAAACTAGTTGTTTATCCTTGGCAGCCTCTCATATGGGGAAATGTAGTCTTGTGCTTCTGAGCGATAGTAGTCCGCTACAGCCCGGTCACGAGTCCTGCTAGCCCAGACTACTGCTTGGACACTTGACTGGCGGCATGTGTTTCACTTCGTTCCTATGTCTGTCCCTTCGGGGAAATGTCACGCGGTGATATTCGGAGTCCTGCCTAGCCTGCTACAGCCCGGGATACCGGAGTCCTGTTAGCCCAGTGCTACAGCCCGAATTTATACGTTGATGACCGACATGCTCGATGTGATTCATGTATGCCTGTCCCCATAGGTTAGCGCCGCTTTGGGTTCACGACTAGCCATGTCGGCCCGGGTTCTTTGTCATGTGGATGCTAGTGACACTATCATATATGTGAGCCAAAAGGCGCAAACGATCCCGGGCCATGGTAAGGCGACACCCGTGGGAATACCGTGCGTGAGGCCGCAAAGTGATATGAGGTGTTACCGGCTAGGTCGATGTGACTTGGAATCGGGGTCCTGACACGTTGGCTGTCCAGATGCCAAAGCCCTAGCGGCCTTCAAACACAGCATCCACGAAGAATGGCTTGCCTGCCACCTCGGCCAAGAAAAGCCGAAGTCTATGGCAGCCCTCATGGCACTCATGACCCGCTTTTGCGCGGGTGAGGATAGTTGGCTAGCTCGTAGTACAAACACAGTCAACGAGGCAGGCCCCTCTGAGGCAAAAAACAACACCGGCAAGCTCCGGCGAAATAAACACAAACGCCAAAGTAATGGCGATAACACCGATGACACGACAGCTCACGCCGGATTCAGCGGCTCTAAGTCCGGCCAGCGGAAGAAGCCCTACAAAAGGAACAATGAGGGACCATCCAGCTTGGACCGCATACTCGATCGTCCGTGCCAGATACATGGCACCGCAGACAAACAAGCCAATCATACCAACAGAGATTGTTGGGTTTTCAAACAGGCTAGCAAGTTAAATGCCGAGAACAAAGAAAAGGGATCACCAAGTGAGGACGAGGACGAAGAGCCCTGGCAGCCGAACATTGGGGAGCAGAAGAAATTTCCCCAAGTCAAAATGGTGAACATGATATACGCTACACACATCCCCAAAAGGGAGTGTCGGTGTCAAAACCGGCGGATCTCGGGTAGGGGGTCCCGAACTGTGCGTCTAGGCGGATGGTAACATGAGACAAGGGACATGATGTTTTACCTGTGTTGGGCCCTCTCGATGGAGGTAAAACCCTAGTCCTGCTTGATTAATATTGATGATATGGGTAGTACAAGAGTGGATCTACCATGAGATCAGAGAGGCTAAACCCTAGAAGCTAGCCTATGGTATGATTGTTGTTCGTCCTACGGACTAAAACCCTCCGGTTTATATAGACACCAGCTAGGGTTAGGGTTACAGAGTCGGTTACAATGGTAGGAGATCTACATATCCAGACGCCAAGCTTGCCTTCCACGCCAAGGAAAGTCCCATCCGGACACGGGACAAAGTCTTCAATCTTGTATCTTCATAGTCTAGCAGTCCAGCCAACGGTGATAGTTCGGCTATCCGGACACCCCCTAATCCAGACTCCTCAAGAGCTCCCTCGAACCAGGCTTCAATGACGATTTAATCCGGCGTGCACATTGTCTTCGCATTGCAAGGCGGGTTCCTCCTCCGAATACTTCATAGAAGATTTTGAACACAAGGATAGTGTCCGCTCGCAAAACAAGTTCCACATACCACCAAGAGAGAATAACCTTTGCACAGATCTGCCGACGTATTCCGCGGCGTGACATCACACCACGGCCAGGCCTTTATACGAATCGTTTTTACTGTTCCACCTCAACGCGTTTAGCGAGGCGGTTTCCTTGGCACGTCTTATCAGAGCGGAGATCGTGCCCCCTTATTCCGGGATTCCCATCAATAGGGACGTGGGTAACCCAACCGCGCCATTGATTACGGCGCTTGGGAGATAAGCGAGTTTTACCAGACTGGCGGGGGACGCATAGCTTCGTCCGTCCATATAAGGGGATAAGGATCCAACTTTTCACCTACGCCTTCTTCCTCCTTTGCTCATCCATTTCCGCACACTCGAGCTCCAGCGCCCAAGACGCAGATCCCTCCTCAACCTCCTCTAGCCATGTTCGGAGCGGGAGGCAAGTGGATGGTCTCCTCCGTCATGGAGGGACAAGTCAAAAAGCTGCGGAAGGCCGGATACTTGTCCAACGACATGGCGCACCGGCTCCCCGACGAGGGGCAGCTCATTCCCACCCCAGGCCCCATGAGAGGGTGGTGTTCTCACCCACTTCCTCCATGGACTAGGTTTTCCACTTCACCCATTTGTCCGGGGCTCATGTTCTACTACGGCCTGGACTTCCATGATCTGGCCCCGAATTTCATCCTCAGCATCTCGGCGTACATCATCGTGTGCGAGGCCTTCCTCTGCATCCAGACCCACTTCGGCTTATGGCTGAAGACCTTCGATGTCAAGCCGAAGGTAGTGGGCGGCTGCCAAGCGGAGTGCGGAGGTGCCATGGTTGGCAAGATGGCCAAAGTCCTATGGCTCGAGGTCTCCTTTGTGGAGACCATAAAGGGGTGGCAATCGGGGTGGTTCTACATCACCGAGCCGCGCGACTCTCAATGGGCGGAGGCCCCCGAATTCCGATCCGGCTTCCCCACACGGCTCACATCATGGAAAGAGACGGGCCAGACGTGGGGTGATTCGGAATAGCTGTCCGGACTCCAAACATGCGTCCGAACCCTGGTGGACTAGAATCTCAGGCTTGTCAATGTAGTCCAGGTTATGCTCATTCGCCGGATCCTCCCATGCCAACAACGGGCCTTCAAATTGTGGGAGTTCGATCCGGCACAGCACCAAACTCTGAAAAGGCTCTTCGACACTACGCACGAAGATGCCGGAAGGTGATGTTCAAGGCGCCGAGGTTCTACATCCGCCATCAAGATCGCGGATTCAGCTCGCAGCGCCAAGCTACCGAGGTAAGCTATTTTGCCCTTTACGGGACTCTTGTTTTTCATAGTTTGACTCTGTGTGGGATCTAAACTCCCTTACCTTTGACAGGACTGGCGCAACACGTCTGGGTAGGATAACTGTCCAGCTCCCTTGCCAGAAGACCCAGCGGACGCCCGCTTGACGGGGCTGCTGGCTCCGGCACCTCACGTGGTGCCGGAGAAGAAGGCCAAGAAGAAGGCCACGGGACTCGAAGGAGCGCCCGACGCCAGGTGTTGTCGGACTCATCGTCCGACGAATCTGAGGCGGAATCCTCCCCTGAGGACGGGGAGGAGGAAAAAGAAGCCTCTCCCCCAGCGGGGGGGGGGAGAAGAAAAGGAAGGCCGCCCCGACTAGGGAGGCCGAATGGTCCAAGAAAGGAAGGACCCTTCCTCCGGACTTCTCCACCAACGCCGACAACGACGAGGAGGAGGGCCACCAAGGCCAAGCCTGGCGAGATCGTAAGTGTCCGGACTCGAATAGCTCATGACTTTTATTTGTCGATAATGTCTTCTAACGCCGAATATAACCATGTAGCCCGCCTATGGGCAGGCTCGCCGCTTCGCCGAAGCGGCTCCCAGATTCGTCGGATGTGAATAGCACTTCACTTCCGACCGCCTCCTCTCCTAGTGACGCAGACGACACCGCGGTGGAGTCCCAAAAGGGGCCCCACCACGAGGAGGTGGTCCTGGAGGCGCCGCAAGGCGACCTCCCGGACTCCAGGCGCAAAGGGGGTGAAACCCAAGAGGGCTCTAAGTCCGGCCCTATGTCGGACTCCGTACCGGAACCTTCAGTGGTTCCGAAGTCCGGCAAGCGGCCCCTTCGTAAGAAGGGCAAGATCATGACACCGTGACCTCCGCCCATCCGAGGCACGGATAGATTGCTGGAGGTGCTTAACGCGCCTCCATCACGAGGAGCACCACACTGTTATGAGTGTGGTGATCCAGAAAGTTCAGTCCGCCAAGAGCGGGCTGAGTGAAGCCTGTACCAGCCTTCTAACAGGCTTTGAGGTAAGTTTAGAGTATATAAAAATATTACCGCATAGACAGTAGCCCCTGATGCTTAGTTCGGTGTTCGGAAAGAAAAGCAGGACCGAGAATCTAAAAAGATATACGCAGGAGTCTAACATAAATATGTCAATATGGGAATGCAGGCTGCGCTGCTGACCTCTGCCGCACTGACTGTGGAGGTCAATGCATTGAAGCAGAGCCTCGAGCGGTCTGAGAACGATCTCGGACTTGCCAAGAAGCAGCTCGAGGACAAGGAAGGTAAGTAATACCTTATTAAAGTAATACCTTATAGAAAGGATTTGGTTGCAAAAATGACAGGACTAACATGGGTATTGTAGGGGCCACGAACGAGGTGGCGACCCTGAAGGAAGCGGCATCCACGGCCGAAAGCAAAGCGACCGAGGAGCGCCCCGAGCGAGAGAAGCAGGAGGCGCGGGTGGTGGAGGTGCGGCAAGAGCCTGTGCTCTCGTGGAAAACACGAGTTTGGAGCGTGACTCAAGACTCGAGAGTCGGAGCTCGCCTCGGCTCTTGAGAGTGCCAAAGCCGCTAAGGTCGAAGCCCAAAAAGCCCTCCAGGAAATTGAATCATTAAAGAAGATAGCCACGGGTAAGGCATTCTTTATGCAAAGCAAGCATGTGAAAGTGGATTATCTATTACTTACCCGAATCCGGAACTTTCCAGGAGGATTCGCAGATCTGCCCCGTAGTGTGTCTGATGCTGCCTCGTTCCACCGCGCCAAGGAGGGGAGCTCGACGGAAAAGGTGTTCTGGTCTCAGCATGCTGAGGCCGAACATCCGGTGCCCCTGGGCGACCAGCTGAAGCAGCTGGTTGAGCTCCACAAGGTCGCCGAGTAGGCCATGAAGGGCCTCATAATTCGGCTGTGGCCATTGGAAGCCATGCCTGGGAGTTACTTCGGGCTAGTGCGGCAGCTGGTGGACGCCTATCCATGGATTGAAGTCATCATGCGCTCCATCTGCATTGAAGGTGCCCGTCGGGCCCTTGCCCGTGCTAAAGTGCACTGGGGCAAGCTGGATGCTGAGAAGCTTGTGACGGACGGGCCACTGAAGGGCAAGGACCATCGCAAGCCCGAAATGTACTATGAGGGCGTCCTGAAGGGTGCCCGCCTTATAGCGGGTGAATGCTCCAAAGATGTAATTTTTTAATAGACTCGCATTTGTTATCATGTACGCTGAAAACTTGTTTATATGCGCTAAGCAACGCTTGTGAATTTAAAATATTACCTTCTGTGCGGCCGTTTATCAAATTTGAGAGATGGCAAGTCGTTGGCTTCTGCCCCCATGCCACGAGTGCTGGGGTGTTCGGGATAAACTTGAGCGCTCTTGTTCCAATTCTTGGGTCCTTCGAGGGAGGCGCTCAACGCAACGAACAAGGCAACCGGGCTATAGTGCTTGAACACTCTCACTTAGCCATAGAATTCTATTATTTTAAATTTCGGAAGCCCCTAGTGTTCGGAAGAACGAGTTCGGGGCACTATCCATGCCTTGGCCGGACAATGCCGACTCCTCGCTCTAAGCGGCATAAGTCTTTAGGGACCCGAAAAAACCTCTCGAACAGCGACCGGCTCTCGCCCTATCATGACGGTCAGTTTTAGCTTTCTCCACTGAGGTGCTCAACCGAGCTCAACCGGGGCACAATCGCAGTGGTTCTCCCAGCGCTACCTTAGCCGATATAACGGAACGTAAGGTACCAAAACATGGGAGCCGGGCAAACCCAACTATTGACCCAAGACATGATTCGAGTCGATGCATATAATGCTATAAGTTCGGCGTGCCGCACTTGTGAAAGTGTTCGGACTTATCACACCATATTTTTGGGGTACTTAAGCCCTGGTGTATTGGCCGCACTAAAGTGTACGGGTGCAACATGTCATGAATGAACATATATATAGATAAAAAAGGAGTGCAATAATAGGCAAAAGCTATGTATTGTTTATTCAAAAAGGTACTGCAATGAAAGCGGAACGATACAGATAGTGCAATAAGCAAGGGATGGTATTATTTGACATGTCCCCCTCCAGGGGTAAGCTGCGGGATGGTATGTAAAACAGGTATAATGCTCGTAGTAGAAACCACCTGGACACTCGACATAGCTTTCTGGTTCCCTGGCTGTTGCATCGTGAGTTCGGCAATTCTAGAGCCGGACAGGTCTTCTGAAAAAACGGAGTCCTGAAAGTAAGAGAAAAGAAGAAAGAAATAGAATGACACAATCGGGAGCCCCTGGTGCGGTTGAGCCGTATTCTGGGCGTGTCGTGGTCGTGCCCCTCCCCTTATGCCCATGGCATCTCCAGAGCGTAGTTATGTACGCGTAGTACTGGCTTCGAAATTTCACGAGGGCCGGGGTTGGGGCCGGATTTCTATGCGTGCTCGAATCGTGCCAGGCGGTCTTGTTGTAGGTTACTCCGGGCACGCTTGACGGTGTCCGGACGTTTAATAGCGGACTCGAGAATTGCTGTGAGAGGCTGCTTTGCACCTCCGCTGCGAGGGCCACCGTGTGCTCCTCCGTTCGGAGAGAGCGTTCGGTGTTTCCATTGACCGTGATTAGTCCTCGAGGGCCTGGCATCTTGAGCTTGAAGTACGCGTAGTGCGGCACCGCATTGAACTTTGCAATGCGGTTCGCCCAAGCAAGGCGTGATAGCCGCATGAACGGGACTATGTCAAGATTAACTCTTCGCTCGGGTTATCCGGGATCCAAGACCACTTAGAGTGTAACTGAGCCTGCATAATTGGCCTCTACACCTGGTATGACGCCTTTAAAGGTCGTCTTTGTGGGTTTAACCCTTGAGGGTCTATGCCCATTTTGCGATCTTGATCCCGATAGAGCAGGTTCAGGTTGCTACCGCCGTCCATCAGACTCTAGTGAGGTGGAATCCGATGATTGGGTCAAGAACCAATGCGGCGAATCCGCCGTGGCGGATGCTAGTTGGGTGGTCCCTTCGGTCAAAGGTGATCGGGCAGGAGGACATTGGGTTCAACTTTGGGGTGACTGGCTCCATCACATATACGTCCCTTAATGCACGCTTCCGCTCCCTTTTGGGTATGTGGGTTGCGTATATCATGTTCACCGTCCGCACTTGTGGGGGGAAGCCCTTCTCTCCTCTATTGTTCGGTGGCCGGGGCTCCTCCTCGTCATCGCTATGCAGCCCCTTGTCATTGAGTTCGGCACTTAACTTGCCTGCCTGTTTCAAGACCCAACAATCCTTGTTGGTGTGGTTGGCTAGTTTTTCGGGGGTGCCATGTATTTGGCACGAGCGATCGAGTATTCGGTCCAGACTGGACGGGTCCTGAGTATTTCCTTTGAACGTATCTTCAGCATTATCGCCGTTAATGCGGCGCTTGTGCTTGTTGCGACGCGACCTGCCATTGCTTTCCTTGGTATCCGAACTACCAGGGTTTTTGGTCAAGTTGTTACTATGAGCTAGCCACCTGTCCTCTCCCCCGCAAAAGCGGTCATGAGCGCCAGAGGGCTGCCATGGATTTCGCTTTTCCTGTCCTAGGTGCCGGGCAAGCCACTCGTCATGGATGTTATGTTTGAAGGCTGCAAGGGCCTCTCGATCCGGACAATCAACGATTTGATTTTTCTTGGTTAGGAACCGTGTCCGTAATTGTCGGCCGATTCTTCCGGTTGCTGAATTATGTGGCTGAGGTCATCGACGTCGGTGGTCGCACATATGTGCCCTGGAAGTTATCAATGAATGCGGCTTCCTGTGTCCTCCCAAAGAACCAAATGATTCTGCCGGCAAGCTGTTAAGCCAATGCCGAGCTGGTCCTTTAAGCTTGAGTGGGAGGTATTTGATGGTGTGTAGATCATCACCGCGGGCCATGTGGATATGGAGGAGGTAGTCCTTGATGCAAACCGCAGAATCTGTTCTGCCATCGTATGATTCGATGTTTACGGGTTTGAAACCCTCGGGGATTTGATGATCCATCACTTCGTCTGTGAAGCATAGTGGGTGTGCGGCGCCTCTGTATTGAGCTATATCACGACGCAGATCAAATGAGCTTTGTCTACTGTGTTCGGCCCTACCGGAATTGCTGTATCCGGAGTGACGGTTATCGTCGCGTGTCGTGGGGCGCCCACGCGATCCGTAAATCGATCTTGTTTGCCTTGCCTTGTCCTCCAATATGTCTCACAGGTCTGGCGCGTTTGCCCGTGCCTTGGTATTTTTTCGAGCGACGCTGGGTGCGGCTTGAATGGAGGGTCTAGAGGCCTCTCTGTCATGCCACGGGTGGCGGTCGGCGCGATCATGCGCTGGTGATGTAGGTTTGGGTGCTGCTTCCTCTAATTGGGGTAGCAGCTTGCATTTTGGGTATCTCTTGAGGGGCGCTCAAGTTCGTGCTCTTCGCTGCAAGGACTTCAGTCCATCCGTCGCCTAGCAAGTCTTGCTCAGCTCTAAGCTGCTGCTGCTTTTTCTTGAGGCTGCTTGTCGTGGCCATAAGCCCGCGTTTGAAACGCTCCTGTTGGCGGGATCTCAGCACGACAAATTAAATGTCGCCGAGGCTTGCCTCATTTTCGGAGGGAGGCATATAATTATCGCCCTCCACCTCCCCGTCTCGCCGCTCTATCATCGTGGCTGGCTTCTCCCTCGCCTGTGCTAAATCCTGCTGAGGGGGTTGTCTTCGCACTGTCCGGTGTTATTATCTCCGTGCCGAATCACCGCTTTTGCTGTGGCGGATTTAGAGCGGCGCCACGACGCCGGGCGCTTGGGCTGTTTCTTGGAGGGTCTTCCTCCGCTGTTCCATCGCTGCTCCCATCTTTTGGGATGTCCAGATGTATATGTCGATGATGAGGTGTCCTTCCAAAGGCCTCGTAGGCGCTGGTTCTGGTCGTCGCCAGCATTGTCGCCCATACTGCCGATGTCTTCGGAGTCGAAGTCGAGCATGTCGGTTCAATCATCGGATGTGGCTACAAAGTGGGTGGTGGTGGGCGTTGAATTTCTTCGTCGTCCCAGATCTCAACCTTCCTGACCGTAGTCCGGCCAGGGCTCTCCAGATAAAGAGAGAGACTTTAGTGAATTCGGGATGTCGCCAAAGGGAGAGTGCTAAAAGATGTTCGCGGCAGTGAACTCTATAACCGGCGCCCAATTGGGTTCGATTGGCGGGGGCGCGGAGGGTTCGGAGTCCGGAGAGGAGTCCGGCACCTTAGAGTCACGGTCTTCGCAAAGGACAGGGATGGAGTTCGGCTTAATCGCCGTAGAGATCGTAGCCCCCGGGGCGGTGTCCAGCCACTCGTCCTCGATCGGCGGAGTCGGCTCCGAGCTAAGGGTCGGAGTGGACGCTGGTGTGGCCTCCAAGGCACTGTTCGGCAGCAGAGCTAGATCGTGCCCCTCGAGACAGTGTGGCGCGCTTCGCTGTGGATCGAATCCACCGAGGATCAAGTCTCCGCGGATGTTAGCCGTGTAGTTCAAACTCCCAACCCTGACCTGATGGCCAGGGGCGTAGCTTTCGATCTGCTCCAGATGGCCAAGTGAATTGGCCCGCAGTGCAAAGCCGCCGAATACGAAGATCTGTCCGGGGAGAAAAGCTTCACCCTGGACCACGTCGTCGTTGATGATCGAAGGAGCCATTGGGCCTAAAGATGACGACACAGAGGAACTCTTAATGAAAGCACCAATGTCGGTGTCAAAACCGGCGGATCTCGGGTAGGGGGTCCCAAACTGTGCGTCTAGGCGGATGGTAACAGGAGACAAGGGACACGATGTTTTTACCCAGGTTCGGGCCCTCTTGATGGATGTAAAACCCTACTCTGGCTTGATTAATATTGATGATATGGGTAGTACAAGAGTGGATCTACCACGAGATCAGAGAGGCTAAACCCTAGAAGCTAGCCTATGGTATGATTGTTGTTCGTCCTACGGGCTAAAACCCTCCGGTTTATATAGACACCAGATAGGGTTTGGGTTACACAGAGTCGGTTACAATAGTAGGAGATCTACATATCCGTATCGCCAAGCTTGCCTTCCACGCCAAGGAAAGTCCCATCCGGACACGGGACGAAGTCTTCAATCTTGTATCTTCATAGTCTTGGAGTTCGGCCAACGGTGATAGTTCGGCTATCCGGACACCCCCTAATCCAGGACTCCCTCAGGGAGCGCAAGCGAGCACTCAGGGACATCTACGCGGTAGAGCCAGTCGCCCCAAAATTCAATCCGTGGTCGTCATTCCCGATCACCTTCGATCGTCGAGATCACCCAACTAGTATCCGCCATGGCGGTTCGGCCGCACTGGTCCTCGACCCAATCATCGATGGATTTCACCTAACACGAGTCCTAATGGACGGTGGTAGCAGCCTCAACCTGCTCTATCAGGATACAGTGCGGAAGATGGGAATTAATTCCTAACGAATCAAACCCACAAAGACTACCTTTAAAGGAGGCATACCAGGCGTAGAGGCCCGTTGTACGGGATCAATCACACTGGAGGTGGTTTTTGGTTCTCCGGATAACTTCTGAAGCGAAGAGTTAATCTTTGATATCGTCCCTTTCCGCAGCGGCTACCACGCACTGCTCGGACGAACCACGTTTGCTAGATTCAACACAGTGCCACACTATGCTTATCACAAGCTCAAGAAGCCCGGTCCACGCGGTGTCATAACAATCAATGGCAACACTGAATGCTCCCTCTGAACGGAGGAGCACACAGCCGCCTTAGCAGTAGAGGTACAGAGCAGCCTTCTCAAGAAGAACTGAAATCCGGCTGCCGAGCCCTTGGACATCACCAAGAGAGTCCGGACCACACTGCAACATGACAGCTCGGCTCGTCAAGAGCTTGATTAGCAATTCGGCCTCTGTCCTAGTCCCAATGAGGTTGTGGCATTCGTACCACGTGTACATAATTACGAACTCAAAATTCCATGGGCATCGACGGAGGCACAACTAGCTCATGATCCAAAGTTCGGCTAGACCGATCCCAGGCTCACATATAACTTCATTATTTCCTTTTCCCTTTTTTCAGGTTTCTTTTATACAGGCCCCCTTCGACGGCCTGATTACTGGTCCTGTCAAAGGATAAGTACACCAGATGGGCAGAGAGCACAGGTATACCGTGGAAGCCCTAGAGGACAATCCAGCGATCACTCTACCTATTTCTTTTAGTAGCCAACTGCATCTCTCCTTTGGTTGTGGCATGTCAAATAGCCGGTTGCCTATTACACTATTTTGTATCAATGTGCTTTGACGCATTAATCCAACTATAATGGAAATAGTTCATGTTCCAAGTTCAAAGGCCCCAAATACTATCTCTGTTCTCCTTCTATTTTCCTTTAATTACTTATTTTCTAGCATCCGTACATTTCTGCTACGTTTCATATTCGCCAAGGGCTCCTCATCGCCCCATAACACGGCAACAAATTCCGAACACTTCTTATAGAAAAATTCGGCACCCCGAATTTAACATTATATGCATTGGTTCAATCATGTCTTTGGTCAATAGTTGGGCTGTTCTGCTCTCGTGCTTGCTACCCCACGCTCCGCTACATCGGCTAGGGTCGAAGGGAGAACTACCGCGATTGTGCCCTAGTCTAAACCGGATGAGCACCTCAGTAGAGAAAGCCGAAAACTGACTGTCATGATGCGGCGAGAGCCGGTCAGCTATTCCAGGGTTACAAATCGATGGAGATTTTTTCCGCATTATGCGAAGGATCGGTACTTCCCGATCAGACACTGAAAGCACCCTGGTTTGTATACCAGGGGCTGCGCCCATGTTTTATTATAAAACTACTATGGCTAAGTGAGGGTGTTTAAGCCGCATAGTCTGATTGCCTGGTTCGTTGAGCTAAACAACTCCTTCAAGGACCATATAATTGGATCAAGATTGTTTAGATTCCATCCCGAACACCTCCGTACTACCTAAGTGAGGGCAGAAGCCGACGACTGGCCAACCCTCAAAATTCCATACACCACGGCCGCAAAGGAGGAAACAATCAAAGCATACCAAACATTATATTACAAACCGACTTTGTTTCAATCATACAAAGCAAAGACAACACGAATGTGTTCATTCAAAAATGATGTCCTGCCTGCACAGCGCTGCAACAAGTCAAGACCCTTCTAGGACATACACCAAATATCGCTCGGGTGTGCGGTGCTCCTTGCCCTCTGGCGGCCCTCTGGCCACTTCAACGGTGTCCATCTTCGCCCACCACATCTTGCAACGGGCGAAGGCCATGCGGGCACCTTTGATGCAGACGAATCGTTTGACGGTGTCCAGCCGCGGACAGGCTTCCACCAGCCTCCTCACGAGTCCGAAATAGCTGCCGGGCATAGCTTCGACTAGCCACAGCCGGATCATTAAATCCTTCATGGCTAGCTCGGCCACCCTATGCAGCTCCACCAACTGTTTCAGCTGGTCAGTAAAGGGCACCGGATGCTCTGGCACAGCGTACTATGACCAGACCAGCTTCTCTGTGGAGCTCCCTTCTCTGGCTCGCAAGAACTCCGCAGCATCGGACACGCTGCGTGGTAGATCCGCAAACGCCCCTGGGCAACTCCAAATCCGGGTTAGTAAAAGGTAATTCCTCTCGGCATACTTGCTTTGCATGTTAAATGCCTTACCCACTGCAATCTTTTTGGCCTCCTGGATCTCCTGGAGTGCGCCTCGGGCTTCATTTTGTGCAGCCTCTGCGGTCTGGTGAGCTTTAGTAAGTTCGGTCTCTCGAACCGACGCCTCACGCTCCAAGGCTTCGCACTTCTTCCCCGCGTCCTGGAGCTCCTTCTGGACCTCCTTGACCTGGGCCTTGAACTTTTCATGGGCGGTTTGCTGCGGGACAACCTACCCCTCGGCTTCACCCAGGGCCTTTTTAGGGCCTCAATGTAACATCCCAAATTTCCTATTTGGAATGTTTTACAATAATAGCTAAGCATCTATGCATTCTGTTTGAATTTGAGTGGCATTTGAAGTTTCAGAAGTTTTTGGATTTGTTGGAATTGAATTCAAATTTTGGCAAGTGGAAATCATTTCAAAAACTATGCCTGATAAATACTTGAGAAAAAGTATGAGAGGAGTAAACATGACACTCCAAAAATATCAGAGGAAAAACATTGCCAAAAAGTTTGAATTCAAATTTGAATTTTATTTGAATTTTGAAAAAATGAATTTTTATAAAGTTTGGATTTTGCCCCTGGAAAAATGTTCAAATGATAGGAATATTCCCCTGATCATTTTGATATATATATGTCCTATATAAAATATTTATATTTTATATATATTTTCTCTGTTTTTATTTTCAAAAAAAATGGAAAAGGGGAAAACTCAGCGCCACCAGCCGACCGCCCAGCCAAGACTGGCGACCCACCACCGAGGCCCACCAGCGCCACCAAGGCCCACCGCCACCACCCAACCGCCCGACCTAACCCTCGCTCAAACCCATCCGGTCGGCTAACCGACGCCCGCGCCGCCCCTCTCTCCCGACAAAGGGCCCCACCTCCTTCTTCCTCGCCCACGCAACAACCCAAGGCCACGGTCGCCGGAGATCCCATGATCTCCGGATCTCACCCGATCCTCCCGATCGCCTCAAGCAAGTCGAGGCCCCGCCTATAAATACCCCCACCCTCACCTCATTCCCTCGCCTCACCCGACGCCTTCCTCCCCGCAAAGCCTCGCCGAGTATCCGAGCGCCGCCATTAGCCCTCGCCGACGCCTGGTCATCCCCGAGCTCCATCAACCCCACCAAACCAACCCCTCGCCTCGTCTCGAACCGGCCGGAGGTCTCCGCCGACGCCTCGACCGCTGGAGTCGCCGGAGCACTCGCCGCCCGAGCCGCTGCCGCCGCCCGGTAACTCGCCGGACCTCCCGCCGCTGGATCTAGGTGTACGGTTAGATTAGATCTCCGATGGGGTAGGTTATTTCTAATAAACCGTCCGGTTTATTTTGTTTAGTTAGGTTTTTATTTAAACCGGCCGATTCGTTTTAAACCCTAGGGCGTAGTTTAGTTATTTAACGCCGAACCGTTATATAGGCCCATTAGCCGTTTTTCTTTATTTTTCATTTTCTGTTTTAGCAGAATAGTTTCAGATTTGAAAAATTCATATCTTTTAATCTACTTAATATTTTTAAGTGATTCTTTTTTTTGTTGGTTTGAAAATTTCTTATAGTTTCTGTAGAAAATATAATTAGGCATGTTAAAATTATTTAAAATTGCTTTATTTTAGATTTAGACAGAATAGTAAATCTGCTATAAAATGAGTTAGGAATATTATTTTTAATGATTCTTTTGTCACAACTTTGTTTTGACATTGCCAAACCGTAGGAATTTATTTGGGCATTTTAGGATTAATAAAAATAGTTTTAATCAGAATCATGTTATTCTTAATTAATTAACTAGCTACTGTTTTCCTATTGTTTTACTTAGCAAATAAATTTATTTTTCCTATGTGATAGATTATTCTAGTTTAGTTTCTGTAACTTTAGAGCATGAACTTTTATTTATAATAAATAAAACTTTTATTTTATTTTTCTTATTATAATTTGCTTTAGGCCTAATAGGAGTTTTAAAATAGCTTTTAAGATGATTTTTTTTGCTCCTAGTTGCTTGATAAGTTCTTTTCTGTTAAGTTAGCATAAAACCATGCTTAGGTTATGTTAAGAAAATTTTTGTTATGTAAAACTATTTTTAGTTGTTGCTTGAAGTAGGAAAGCTTTGATTTGGTTTTTCTTCGAGTCTTTCCTTTGGGTTTTGATTCGTTTGTTTTGATGTGTTGTGTTAGCTTGATGTTATGTTAAGTGATCATATGCTATATGCTTATTATGATTGTTGTTTGCCTCGGTAGAATTTCCGGAGTGCGAAGCTTGTTACCATTTAGTCCCTAGCTTACTTAAGATCGTCAAGAAGGCAAGTCATTGATCATGTTTCTTTACAATACCTATGATTTTTATTGCATTAGAGTTATACCTCCCCACCATGCATGCAGTAGGTGAAATTTTGAAGTTATGTTCTTGAGTAGTATCATGAGGTAGGATGAACCAATTCCCTTGTTACCATGACCCGGAATAAGTAGTTTAATTTTGCTATGCTCAGAGATGGGGTTGGTTGAGTGAATTCATAAGGAGATGTGAGAGTCAATGATGATGACAACCCCATGAACTTCAAGCTCAAGATGGACTTCGAATTCACTCACTGGGTGGAGGACGGTTGACGGGCACCCGAGAACCCAAAGGTTGGTCGGGATGCATGGAGAAGTGCCATGACATCTTGCGAAAGCTTCACCCAGCCACAAAGAGACGGATGTATACCCCATTGACCGAAGCTTACTTCTGCAGCCGCAAGCCATTATGGGCTCGCTTGGTCAACCCTAGTTGTGACTGCCCGCAGCTTACTTAGTTTATTTTCATAGCCAAATTTATTCTATTGTAATAAAAAAGGGCTATCGTTGAGGCCTGTTTTGCCCATTAGTCCTGTAGATGGTTCAATCCAGAACCATAGGAAGGACTAATGTGAGCATTTATCCTGTTCAGGAGCCCTAGATGGGGCCGGCCGGGCCACGGGCCATTGGTCCCAAGATTGCTTCGTCTGACCTGTTTTTTGTCCCGGTTGGTGGGACGAACGGGACCAATGGGTCTGGCCCTGGCCCACCACTATTGGTCCCGGTTGGTGGCATGAACTCGACCAAAGGCTTCCCTTTAGTCCCGCTCATGCCACCAACCGACTAATGGTGCTGTTATATATAGCCCTCACAAGAGCAGAGCACACCGCTGCTTTTTTCCGGCCGAGGGGAGGGGGCTTGGTGGTGCTCTAGCTCACCTCCTATGCACACAAGGTGTTCATGGAATGCCCGAGCCACACTACTTAAGCTTTCTCCTCCAAGCTCGACCTCTAACCTCCATTTTCCTCAATATTTGTCTAGGTTTAGCGGTCCGTCACGCCTGGCCCCGCCTTTCACCGCCGATCACCCAGGCCGATCTCATCGCCAAGACCACCGTGGTGAGCCTCTTGTTCTTATCTTCTTCTCGAAGGAAAAATATTCTTACTTGTATTATTTTCTTACTTTTATTATTGCATCTTATATAGTGCAATGGTTTTGGTATCCGCCTCGCCGGCCCTCGCCCTATCTATGATTCGGATGTGGTATATATTATCTTTTCATAACTATTGGTTCATTTATTGTTTATGAAAATTTGCCACCAACGTGACATAGATTTTATTTATCTAGGAGGTTGTTGAACCGAAATTCCAACCGACCCTATTGTCGAGAGGTTAAATTTAGTTGAAGAAGAAAACAATTTCTTGAAGGAAAAATAAAAAACTTGAGGAGGAGAAGATGATATTGGAGTTGCATGTTATGGATGTCGCCGATGATCACAAGATCAAGATGGATGCAATGCGCTTGAAGATGAGAAAGATTAGAAAATATGCCATTCATACCGAGGCTTGGTATCATTATGCCGCTGGATCAGTTGTTACCTTGGTTGCGATTATGATCGATTTGTTTTCACATTGAAATGGTTTACATAGTTTCAATGTATGGTTTAATTAATTTAGATGCTCGCAGAGCTTTATGTTGTTAGATGAGAACTATGTATGTACTTTGGTTTTATGTGATGATGAACTTCTATTAATTTGGTCATTTAATTATCTATTCATGATGTTCTGAATGATTTTTGACACACTTAATTATATATAATGCACGCAGATGAACCGCAATGGATGTACGGTGATGTATACACCTCCGAGTACATTAAGGGCGCATGCTTTTCTCAAGTGGCTGAGGCAAACAAGCAGAATGGTTTTATGTGTTGTCCATGCCCTATATGTGGAATACGAAGTCTTACTCGACCGGAAAATCCTTCACACCCACCTGCTTTACAAGGGTTTCATGCCACACTATAATGTTTGGACGAGGCACGGAGAAATAGGGGTTATGATGGAAGACGGCGAGGAAGAAGAGTACGATGACAACTATGTGCCCCTGAATACGGTGATGCTATCGAACATCAAGTTGCACTGCACGATGTGCACGATGGTGCTGCAACGGGCTAAGCTGCTGAAGATCAAGATGAACCGACGATGTGCCCCATGATGATGATCTCCGCCGGTCATTGTCGATGCAAGGACACAATGCGAAAGTCAAAAGGAGAAGCTGAAGTTCGATCGCATGTTAGAGGATCACAAAAAGGGTTGTACCCCAATTGCGAAGATGGCAACACAAAGCTCGGCACCGCACTCAATTGCTGCAGTGGAAGGCAGAGAATGTCAGTGCTCGATAAAGGATTTGAGAAGCTATCAAAATAATGAAGAAGAAGCTTCCAAAGGATAACGAATTGCCCGACAAGACATACGCAGCAAAGAAGGTCGATGCCCTCTAGGATTGGAGGTGGAGAAGATACATGCATGCCCTAATGACTGCATCCTCTACCGTGGTGCCTATAAGGATCTGAACGATGCCCGGTATGCGTGCATTGCGTATAAGATCGACGAGATGACCTCGGTGATGTTGACGGCGAGCCTCCCAGAAGAGGGTTCCGCGAAGGTGATGTGGTATGCTCCTATAATACCACGGTTGAAACGCCTGCTCGAAACGGAGAGCATGCCAAGTTGATGCGATGGCACAGTGAGGACCGTAAGAAAGACGGAAGTTGAGAGCACCCACGACGGGTCGCAGTGGAGAAAAATCGAGAGAAAGTACGGGATGAGTTTGCAAAGGACCCAAGGAACGATGGTTTGCTTTAAGCGCGGATGGCATTAATCCTTTCGGGAGCAGAGCAGCAATCACAGCACCTGGCCCGTGACTCTATGTATGTATAACCTTCCTCCTTGATGTGCATGAAGCGGAAGTTCATTATGATGCCGTTCTCATCCAAGGCCCTAAGCAACCCGGCAACGACATTGATGTGTACCTAAGGCCATTAGTTGAGGAACTTTACAGCTGTGGAATGGAAACGTGTACGACGGGATGAGCACAAAAGGAGGAATTTGACTGAAGGCGTTGTTGTTCGTGATAATCAACGATTGGCCCGCCTCAAGAACCTTTCGTGACAGACAAACAAGGGATACCACGATGCACGCACTGTTTACTTGACACCGATAGTATATACCGGAAGCTGCAGGAAGAATGTGTACCTGGGCTATCGCCGATTTCTTCCGACCAACCATCAATGTCGAAAGAAAGGCAAGCATTTCAAAGGCAGGCAGATCACCGAAGAAGCCCGCCATGCGCATCGGTGATCACGCATTTGCTATGGTCAATGATTTACACGTAATCTTTGGAAAGGGTCCCGCGGACTAGCTGTTCCAATGACGCCGAGAATCACGCACCCATGTGGAAGAAGAAATCTATATTTTGGGACCTACCCCACCGAAAGACCTAGAGGTCCGCTTCGATCGACGTGATGCACGTGACAAAGAACCTTTGCGTGAACCTGCTAGGCTTCTTGGGCGGTATGGGAAGACAAAAGATACACCGAGGCACGAGAGGACCTGCAACGCTTGTAACGAAAAAGAGGGCATGCCTCAAGCAAAGATGAAGGTCCCGCCAGCCACGCCTCATTTAAAGAAGAGAAAGAAATATTCTTTCAATGCCTGCTCAAGATGAAGGTCCCGACTGGCTTTCGTCAATATAAAGGGAATAATAAATATGTCGAGAAAAGTTCCGAACCTAAAGTCTCATGACTGCCACGTGATTATGACGCAATCGCTTCCGTTGCATTGAGAGGGCTTCTACCGAAAACGTCCGATTAGCCATTGTGAAGCTATGTGCATTCCTCAATGCAATATCTCGAAGGTGATCGATCCAGAAATCGTAGCAACGCTAAGGAGTGATGTGGCGAATGTCTTGTCAGTTTCGAGCTGGTGTTCCCACCATCCTTCTTCAATATCATGACGCACGCCCTAGTTCATCTAGTCGACGAGATTGTCATTCTGGGGCCCGTATTTCTACACAATATGTACCCTTTGAGAGGTTCATGGAGTCCTAAAGAAATATGTTCAGAATCGCATAGGCCGAAGGAAGCATCTCCATGGGCCATCAAACAGAGGATGTCATCGGGTTTTGTGTTGACTTCATTCCTGGCCTTAATAAGATAGGTCTCCCTAAATCGCGGTATGAGGGGAGACTGACCGAAAAGGCACGCTTGGAAGAGACTCAATAATATGCAGGACGGATATTCTTGGTCTCAAGCACACTACACAGCTTCTACGTAACTCTACCTTGGTGACCCCAGATGTCGATGAACACAAGAACAGTCTCAAGGCCCAAACACCTTGAGCAAAGGCGACGATCGGATTACATGTGAACACATCAGACTTTCAGCAGTTGGTTGGAAACACGCCTCGAGGTGACAGCACTGTTTGTGATGAGTTGTACTTGTTGTCCAGGGACCATCTTCGACTGTAATGATTTGGAAAGGATACGAGATAAATGGGAATACATTTTACACGATTGACCAAGATGAAAAGAGCACCAACCAAAACAGCGGTGTCCGCTTTGATGCAGCAACCGACAAGGAAATGACACATATTATGGTTACATAGTAGACATATGGGAACTTGACTACGGAGTAGATTTTAAGGTCCCTTTGTTTAAGTGCAAGTGGGTCAATCTGTCAGAGGCGGGTATGTGTAGACCCACAAGACGGAATGACAACAAGGATCTGAAAATCTTGGGTACACCGACGAACCGCTCATTCTAGCCAATGATGTGGCACAGGTTATCTATGTGAAGGACATGTCTACCAGATCGAGGAAAAGAAAAGATAAGGAAGTTAATACATCATACAATGAGCCAAAGCGCCACATAGTTCTTTTCAGAAAAGGGACATCCCGGGAGTGGAGGGCAAGATGACATGTCTCAAGAGTATGAAAAGTTTCATGAAATTCCCTTCAAAGTCAAGGCTGACCCAAGCATCCTGATAAATGATGAAGATTATCCATGGTTACGCGCAATAAGCAAACGACACAAGCGAAGAAAAAGTGAAGACTTTCTCCGCAACTATTATGATGATACCATGCCAACTTTGTAACACACGAGTATGATACCATTGTCCGCTTTGTTCATGAACATGCTATGCCAACTTTTTCAGAGTTCATTTGAAAACTATGAATTTGAAAACTCGCCAACCAAGGGCGCCACACCGTTTATAATTAAGCCCGCCCCTCACGCCTTTGTTGAGCTCACAAACTTGTGATTCACACAAATTTCAAAGAATTCAAATTTTATAAAACTAATGGCACAAACAGAAAGTTTATAATTGTTCTAAAACAAATGGCACTAACAGAAAGTTTATAATTTTGCTGACCTAAAAGCAAAAAGAATTAAAAATAAAGCAAAAACCAAAAGAAAATAAATAATGCAGAAACAAAACAAAAAACTTGAAAAATAATAATAATAGCAACAATAAGCATTTTGTTGTAAGTAGAAACAAAATAAAATAAATAAAGCAACAAAGAAAACAAAAAAGTGTTTTTGAATTTTAAAACTAATGGCACAAATAGAAAGTTTATATTTTTCTAAAACTAAAAGCACTAACAGAAAGTTTATAATTTTGCTGACCTAAAAGCAAAAAGAATTAAAAATAAAGCAAAAACCAAAAGAAAATAAATAATGCAGAAAACAAAACAAAAAACTTGAAAAAATAAAATAGCAACAATAAGTATTTTGTTGTAAGTAGAAACAAAATAAAATAAATAAAGCAACAAAGAAAACAAAAAAGTGTTTTCAAATTTTAAAACTAATGGCACTAATAGAAAGTTTATATTTTTCTAAAACTAAAAGCAAAAAGAAATAAAATATAAAGCAAAAAAACTGCCACCTACTAGGCCCCCACGGCCTGAATACGACTAGAAACCCTACATGGGCCAGATTCAGCCCGCAGAGGCCCAATAGGCCCACAGCAAGAGCATGATTAGGCCCAAAGCCTGCATTAGAGAGGAGCTCGAAGGGGACGACACCAGCGCTTATAAACCAGTGCCGGGCGCCTTCAACTAGCGAGGTGGGACTAAACATTTGGGTTCGGGCAGCACAGTTTGGTCCCGTTGGCAGGCACCAACCGACTAAGGGGTTTAGTCCTGTTGGTGCCACGACCCGATTAATGCCCCTTTAGTCCCGGTTGGTGCCACCAACCGACCAAAGGTCGCCGCTTCCCCGCCTTTGGGCTGCTGAATTTGTTTGGTCCCGTTGGTGGCACCAACCGACTAGGGGCATTAGTCCCGGTCGTGGCACCAACCGACCAATGCTCTTTCTATATAAGAAAGACTTGGGAAATTTTCACATCTCCTCGCCCATTTGCCCTCAACCTCCCCGACGCCGCCAGTTGCCCCGACGCCGCTCGACGACGCTGCCGCCGCCGCCGTCGCCGCCTCGCCGCTGCTCGCCGCCGCCGCCGCTTCGTTGCCGCTGCCGCTGCTCGCCTCGTTGCCGCTGCCGCCGCCGCCCGACGCCGCCTCGACGCCGCCGCGATTGCCGCTGCCGCCGTCGCTTCGCTCGCTGCCGCCGCCGCTCGCTCTCGCTCGCTGTCGCCGCTGCCTGCCGCGCTCGCTCGCACCTCGCCGACCTCGCCTGCCGCCGCCGCCGCCGCCTCGACCTCGCCCGCCGCCGCCTCCTCGACCTCCTCCGCCTCCGCCTCCTCCGCCCTGCCCGCGACCTCGCTGCCGCCTCCGCCCACAAGTGAGCCTCACAAGACCTGCCCTGCCTCCTCACAAGACTGCCCTGCCCTGCCGCCGCCGCCATGATTTTTTTTTCTGCATATATATGTGATGTTTTTTTGTATATATATTGATGTATAGAATATGATGTTTTTTATTGATGTATAGAATATGATGTTTTTTATTGATGTATAGAATATGATGTTTTTTGCAGATAAATGTTCATGTATATATATTGATATATTCATTGATGTATAGAATATTTTATAAAAAGAAGAAGAAGAAGAAGAAGAAGAAGAAGAAGAAGAAGAAGAATTTTTTCTTCTTCTTCTCTTTTCTCTCTTTTTTCTTCTCTCTTTTTTCTTCTTTCTTTCTTCTTCTTCTTCTTATTTTCTTCTTCTTCTCTTCTTCTTCTTCTTCTTCTTCTTCTTCTTCTTCTTCTTCTTTTTTATCGGGAACGAGGGTGTCGAGGATCGCTGAGGGGTCACGGTCGGGAACTAGGCTAGAGGGTCGAGAGGGTCACAGAGGGGTCGAGGGTCGCCGAGGCCTGGCCGAGGGTCGCCGAGGCCGGGTCGAGGTTTCGAGGCACAAGGGTTTGAGGGTTCGAGGGTTCTAGGGTCGAGGGTTCGAGGGTTCTAGGGTTCGAGGGTTCTAGGGTCGAGGGTTCGAGGGTTCTAGGATCCGAAGGAAGAAGGAAGAAGAAGAAGAAAAGAATGAGAGGAAAAGAAGAAAAGAAGAGAAGAAGAAAGAATAGGAGAAGAAGAAAAATAGAATTTTTTCATTTTTCTTCTTCTCTCTATATTTTTCTTCTTCTTCTCTTTTTTTCTTCTTTTTCTTCTTCTTCTTCCTTCTTCCTCTTTTCTTCCTTTTCCGATAGGGGTACCGATAGTGTCAAAGTATTGAAGAATTATCGCTTCATCATTAGCCGAAGTAATTATGGCATGATGGTATGAAGTTCTCCAAAGTTAGCTCGAATGGAGTTCCTGATAGGATAATTTGCCTTTTGCTGAACTTTGTACCAAAAAGCTAATTATCCTATCTCGGGACCTGCTCCAAAACAACTTTGGAGAGCTTGCACCATCATGCACCTGTTACTTTCGCCTAATGATGAAGACATGGTTTTGTTGAACTTTGACACTAGGCAACCTCCCGACCCTCGGCGATCTTCGACCCTTGACCTCGACCGCCGGGCGATCCACGCACCCTCTACCCTACTTGTGGGACATAGATGTACTGTTCAACGCCGACCCTCCCGATAGCTTCAACACGTGGGGGTCGATATTACGCACTCCTCCTAGCTTGAAGCGCCTCGAGGCCACCCCTAACCCTTGAAGCGTTGTCGAGGCCACCCCAAACCCTAGAGAAGCAGCGCCGAGGCCACTAATATGATTCCTTATTGTGATTAGCTAGCTAGTTCTACGCTGGCACTAATATATCCATATCTGTCATGTTTGAATAATAATTGCCATGTTGTAAATATTTGTAGAAACTATGGACACCCCCGAGACGAAGCACAAGAAGCGTTGTTGAGGGACATAATCGCACACGGAAGTGATGCCGCCTCCTCGATGATGTTTCTCAACGCCGATAACGATGGTCCTGGAAGGAGAGGGTGAAGAAGCAGCTGGCTATGATTTACATGGTCTGATGACCCAATGCCGTGCAAGAAGTAGACCGTGAGGACGGCTCCGTGATCACCAAACCGAGTCCGCCAGGTATATATATTAGTTAAGCTCGTGCCGACTAGCTCTCCTTTGTTTTGGTATATATATATGTACACATATTAATTAACTCGCCTTTGTTCTTTTTCTAGCCCTCCGGATCGAGCACAACTTCGTAAAGAGACGAGGCCCAAGAAAAGTTGAGCTCGGATGAAAAGTTTGAGATCATACAAATCGCGCGACGACGGCCAACCGATTGAACCCTACCGACAAAGAAGGCATTTGTTGCTCAAGCGGGTTCTCGTTAGGGACAAGATCCCGATCAGCATCCACCAATGGTATAAGCTTAAGAACGAAGACCCCGAGGTGTCTTATGTCAATGATATGCGAAAATGATCTTTGACCGAGCTGAAGTCAAATTTTACCCTACCGCCAGAGGATGATCCGAGAAGCCAGAATAGAGCCATTAATCAAGTCTTTTGCTCTTAAGAAGATGGCAGAACTATTCAGGAATTGGAAGAAAGACCTCAATACGTATGTCGAAAAAAATGAGACACCAGAATTCACGGCAAATATGAGAAGATCGAGATGATCGCCCGCATTTGTGGCCTACAAGACATCGGAAAAGAGTAAAAGATGTCAGCGACAAACAAGAGAAATGCTGCGAAGAAGAAGCTTCATCATCGCACGGGTCGTGGCTACCTCATAGCCCGCCTAAGTGGTCCAAGGCTGAGAATGATCTGCTTGATAAAGGGATCGAACCCAGACAATGAACTGGCCAGACTGCTGTCGGACTTGGTTCTTCGGGCCGGCGGATCCTTGGACCCTATAACGGGAAGTGCATTTGGACGGACGAACAATTGGACATACCACCAAGAGGCTTAAGCATTATATCAAGCAGCGCAGCAAGGGAAGTTCGCTCTGCACAGGAGAAGGACGAGCTCACAATGGCCCTCGAACTCGAGCACTCGGACGGACACGAGGCACGCCAGCTCCCTTTCGTGGAAGGCTGGATTTTGACGCAGGGGTTACAAAACCCATGAGAGGAGGAAGAAACGGAGCAGAGCCTAATGCAGCGCTGCACGAAAGGGTAATGGGGCTAGAGGAACGAGAAGAGGAACGAGAAGCAGCCGATCACAACAAACGACCGCCAAGCTTCCCCGGTTACCCCGCCATCTCAGCGGAGAAGCAGCGTGGCTTCCACCGAGCTGCTTCAGCCAGAGCAGCATGCCTTGACGGCTCCTCGCCAGCTATCCCGTGGATGCTATCACGGATGCTGAAAGTTGCCACCTTATGGCGCAATGGAGCAATTTAAAGGTCAAGGCGGCTGTTGGCTCTGCTTATCCCACTAAACCCGACTCAACTTTTCACCGCCGCCGATTCCGTATGATATGCTAAGGTGATGGTCGATGAAATAACGGAGGGATTTGAGGAGCTCCGCTTGACCACCCTACCGTGAAGGGAGTATCGGCTGGGTTCTCGCTCAAGACTCCATGCCTATGGCGGAAGGATCTCATCAACCTTCCGAACTGACGCCCGCCTCCTCCTCCTCCTCCGAGTCAGGCACTCCGCCTCCACCGCCTCCTCCTCCTCCGCGCGAGTCAGGCACTCCGCCTCCACCGCCTCCTCCCGCGAGTGACGATCAGGCACTCGGCCGCTCCTTCTCCGCGCGTGGCGGCACTGCCTCCTTCTCCGCCTGCACCGCGCGCCCGGCAGCCAGCCTCCTCCTTCTCCGCCTCGCCAGCAAGGGCGGAAGAGACCCGCCGCCCCGCTGCTCCGCGGTCGTAGTCCTTTTCCTCCGCCGTAAGCAAGGAAAGAAGACATCCGCCCGCTCGCTTCGCCGGGCGTTTAGCAAGACGCCAAAGGCGGAGGAGATATAGATTCGGTCCTTCTCTCAAGACTCCAGAAGTTACCGCACGAGAGGAGCGAGGAGGAAAACGCGAAGATCGCGCAGATCAAGTGGATGACTGGTTTCAAGGGTTGAAAGCAAAGAGACATCCACTCCGGAGGAGAAGGTAGATCCGTCAAAGCGAAGCGATTGCTGCCCCGACAAAACCACCCAAGTCTCCGCCAAAGGCAACTATGAGCGATTATTGAAAGGCATTTGCCGAGGCGGAGAGATCGGGAAGTACTGCGCTGATCAAAGGATGAAAGAACGACGAGCTGGGAAACAAATTGCCCAGCTCGCGAACAAGCGGGCGAATCGTGCCCCCGCCAAGGTGCTCGCTAGCGACATCGCCGATCCGAGGATGGTGCCCGTTATGGCAATCCTGAAGATTACTTGCCCGACGATGTACAATTTGATTTCTTGGAGGTGCAGATACAAAGATACGAGTACGGGAAGCCTCTCACAAAGATGAAAGCTCTCTAACAACGATGATGCTAAGATTGCATGATTGGTACATGAAAACCTGCAAAGAGTCTCGAGGGAGGAATACTTTGTATTTGAGAGTTAAAGGAGCATGACCTCCTTGGAATTGAACTGCTGCCTATTCCATTTGAGGAGTTCTATCAGTTTTTCAATCAATTGGCCATCGATAAAGCAACGGTCACCTGCTATCGTCTGTAAGTAGTACTACTTCTGTCATTAAGTATCTCTATATAACTCAGCTCTTTCATTGCATGTATTTATAAATATCCTCACTATATTATGCAGATTGAAGATCGCAGAAATGAAGAAAAACAAGTGGGTGATATTGGGTTCATTAACACATATCTCATCGATGCAAATGAGGTTAAATATCGTGCAAGGAAACCGAGGCCAACTTGCTACGATCGTTGGAAATAAATGAACACAAAATACAATACTCTTTCCTTACAACTACACGTGAGTGTTACTGTCTTGTGGCATATTCGGTTTCCTTATTTAGTCCAGGTTATAGAAATGTAATATTGATGAGTTATGCATGCGCAAGCAGGTTCCACTATATTCTCCTAGAGATTAAGCTTGAGCAGGAGTAGTAACTGTCTTAGACTCGAGACTAAAAGATCCCAAGGAGTATGCGGAAATGACTGAATTGCTCGAGAAGTAAGTTAAATCGATCATTATCCACCATATCAGCAACTTTGTTCATTTCTGATATCAAGTAATTGTTTTCTTTGTATGGCAGGGCTTGGGGAAAATTCACCAAAAAGCTCCGGACTACCAAGAAGCTGCAATTTAGACACCAAAGTAAGTACTATATAGTAGCATATTCCACGCAAGATCTCCTAGTGATTCAAGCGCTAGTTTCATCAATACCATTTAGCATGTGCTTGCTATATATAATTATCAGTTTGATTGACCTCTGTTTCTTGTAAAGTGGTTGTGGCAGGAACAAGGGAATGATTTTGTGGATACTACGCTTATGCAGTCCATCCGCCACACGACCTGTGAGAGGGCTACTCCGACAAACAATTTGAAGTGCGAAATAAAAATATTCACAATTTTATTTTATTACCATCATTTGTGTTGAGTTTCATTCATTCATATATATATATATATATATATATATATATATATATATATATATATATATATATATATATATATATATATATATATATATATATATATATATATATATATATATATATGTATTGACCCTTTCTTAAAATTAGATGTTTCGCAGCGGATGAACTCCTAGCACCAGATCGCATGCAGCAATTCAAGAGGAATTGGTGGCATTCTTTCTTGACCACGTGATCGCTGAAGACGGAGAATACTATGTGGACCACGCGTCCGTATTGTAAAAGATAACTATTGTATATATGTAGCCGTAGTGTCGGATAGATATACGAGAACTTGTTGTTCACCAATCTCTCGGAGAAGGAGAGGTGGTCGATATCACTTCTCCGTATGCATATATATGTTCATGACGATCTTCTGTTTGCTTAATTACTAGCTAGCTAGCATGTCTAGTTAGTCCTCTCTATACGTATGTATAGTACGAAGGCCACCAAGCACGGACAAAAGAAAGGACACTTTTCTATTAATTAGCTAGCTATAGCACAATATATGAAACACCTAAATTAACCCCCAAAACCCCCAAACCCCCCTCTTTGAAAAAAAAACAAAACCAGAGCCAAAGAAACGCTGATGCATGGATGTTTATTGGTCCCGGTTGGTGCCACCAACCGGGACCAAAGGCCCTCCCGCCTGGGCTCAGCGGACAGGCCACGGAGGGTTGATCTGTCCCTAAAGGTTCTAGGATAGAACCGACTAAAGGGCGAGGGTATTAGTATCGATGACTTTAGTCCCGGTTCATGAACCGACTAAAGGCCCTTATGAACCGGGACTATAGGCCCTTTTTCTACTAGAAAGATGGACTTGGGAGAGGACCTTTTCCGAGTGGAGATGACGGACCTCTCGTGAGCAATGATCAGGATTATGAAGGAGTTCCACCGAGAAAGCCGCAAGAGGAGGCGCCAGAATGAGGACGCCACACCGAGGACATCGCACTGCAGGACGCAAGGATTATTGATGAAGACATTTAGTCGACCACCATGTTATTTTACTTTTCCGTCAATCAGTTAGGCCGTTATTTTCGATTAGTCGTGAGATATTTTGTAATCGAGATTGAACCATGTTTGAGTGGATTGAACAAATGATTGGTGTGATTATGTTTGTGCATTCATATGGGTAGTGTTATTTCTCATTAGACCCTTGTTCTATTCTAATTTTCTCATCCACTCCAAAACACCAGATGCCTCCGAGACGTGACCCGGTCTCAACTTCCCGCCGAGCTCACCCAACTGATCCAGCAGCAGAATGCCCTCATGCGATGCTCATTCGTAACCGTAACAACAACAACAACAATCCACCGCCACCACCCCTGTTGACAACTTGACTCGATTCCTAAGGCTGAATCCGCGGTGTTCTCTAGCAGCACCGAGCCGATTGTGGCGGCGATTGGCTCCGCAAGGTCGGAAGAGAGTTAATCACCGTTGGATGCATCGATGCACAAAAGGTGCGCTTTGTCAAGACATCAACTTGATGGACCTGCAGCTTGGTGGGAGAACTACACCGCCACTTATCCCATCGGCACCATCACGGGATCAGTTCCAGCAGCCTTCCGCACCACTCATGTTTCACCGGAGCCGTGAGTTTGAAGAAGCGTGAGTTCCGCAACTTACGCCAGGGGAACCGCATCGGGGCAAGACGTGGATGAGTTCAGCAAGTTAGCTCGCTATGCCCCGGATGATGTGGCCACAGATGCCGCAGCAGGGAGAAGTTTCGAGGGACTCAATGACTAACTGGTATGCAGCTTATGGTGGCTACCTTCACCAACTACCAGGAGCTGGTAGACAAGGCCACCATACTTGAAGGCAAGCAGCAGCAGATTGATAGCCGCAAGCGGAAGTACAGCCAGGGGAAGTACAACTATGGAGCTCAGCAGAAGCCCCGTTATGCCCCATACTCAGGAGGGCATACCCATCACAACCATGGAGAACATAACCATGGAGGCAATGGGAACAACCGCAACCAGGACAACAAGTCAGGCAATGGGAATGGCAATGGCAATCAGCATCGTCCTGCCCCGGCTCCGAAGGATCTGAGTCACATCACCTGTTTCAAGTGCCAAAAAACAGGGCACTATGCCACCGACTGCCCGGAGGCCAAGCAGAGGAATGGAAACGGCAATGGAAGCTCAGCAAGAAGCCCAACCCTTTCCTCAGTTTCGTGTGAACCACATTGACGTGGAGGACGCCTATGATCAGCCGATAATCGTGGTTGGTAAGTTTTATTGAATTCACGCTCAGTATTGGTACTATTTGATTCTCGTGCAATGCATTCATTCATATCAAGGGTAGTTGTGGAAAAGTATGGGTTGCCCACTAAAACCCTTAGAAGCCCCCTTCGCCGGGCCAGCAGAGGAGAAATGATGGCAGGTTTAGGCTGTCATGCAACCTCAATATCGGGAACCATAAATTTCCCGCAGACCTCATAGTATTGGAAACCCAGACCTTGGATGTAATCCTAGGCATGGATTGGTTGACGAAGTTTGAAGGAAACATAGACGTGCTCAAGAAGTCGATTCTGCTCACCACCCCGGAGCGTAAGAGGATCAAGTATGTATCCAGCATAGCCGATGAAGAATCAGTGAATTCTCACGGAGTTGTTCAGAGGAAGTGCCAAGAGTGCAAGATTTTCCCGATATGTTTCCGGAGGAATTACCAGGAATGCCACCGGACAGAGACATTGAATTTCTGATTGAGTTATTGCCCGGCACAGCCCCAATATCCAAGAGACCCTATCGGATGCCTTCGAACGATTTGAAAGAGATCAAGAACCAAATTAATGAGTTATTGGAGAAGGGATATATTCGGCCAAGCTCATCACCTTTTGGAGCCCCAGTTCTTTTGGTAGAGAAGAAGGACGGAACCTTGAGAATGGTTAGGATTATCGCTCGCTGAACGACGTGACTATCAAGAACAAGTACCTCCGCCGATGATTAATGATCTATTTGATCAGCTAGTTGGAGCCAAGGTATTCTCCAAGATCGATCTTCGATCGTGGTATCATCGCTGAAGATCCGTGAAAAGGATATACCCAAAACAGCATTCACTACTGTGTATGGTTTATATGAGTATACCGTCATGTCATTTGATTGACTAATGCTCCCTGATACTTCATGAATTGATGAACAAGGTATTTATGGAATATCTGGACAAGTTTGTCGGTGTCCATAGATGATATACTGATTTCTCCAAGAGCGAGGAAGAGCATAAGGAACATTTATGCCTAGTTCGAGAAACTTCGAGAACATCAGCAGTATGCCAAGTTCAGCAAATGTGAATTTTGGCTGAAGGAAGTCGGATTCCTCGGACATGTTATTTCAGGAGAAGGAATAGCAGCTTGACCCCGCCAAGGTTGAATCACCACCGACAGCAGCCGCCCACCTCAAGAATGGAGATCCGCAGTTTTCTCGGACTCGCAGGATACTATCGGAGGTTTATTGAGAACTTCTCAAGATTGCCAAGCCCATGACCGAGCTGTTGAAGAAGGAAGCCAAGTACATTTGGACCGAGGATTGTGAAGCCAGTTTTCAGGAATTGAAGAAACGCTTGGTTACAGCCCCAAAGTGCTGATTTTACCGACATACACAAGGATTACCAGTATATTGTGACGCTTCGTCAGGACCCGGAGGAGTACTCATGCAGGAAGGAAAAGTTGTAGCTTATACCTCTGCATAGCTACGACCTCACGAGATGAATTATGCCACACATGATTTGGAGTTAGCAGCAGAGTGCATGCACTCAAGACCTGGAGACATTTCCTCATCGAAACCGCTGTGATGTTTACACAGATCACAAGAGCTTGAAGTATATTTTCACGCAGAAAGAGTTGAACCTCAGGCAGAGGAGATGGCTAGAGTTAATCAAGGACTAGGACATGAGATTGCATTACCACCCAGGTAAGGCTAATGTTGTAGCAGATGCTTTGAGCCGTAAGAGTTATGTGAATACTCTTATAGCAGGAGGATTACCCCAGGAGTTAGTCGATGACCTCAAAGATCTCCGCCTGGAGATAGTTCCAAGAGGATATGTTGCAACTCTGGAAGTTCAGTCCACTTTGGCCGAAAGGATTCGTGAAGCCTAGAAGTCGGACAAGGAAATTGATGAGATAAAGGAAAAGATGAATGAAGGGAAAGCTAAAGGATTTTCTAAAGATGAATACGGAGCTATATGGTTCGAGGATCGTATTTATGTGCCCAATGATCCCGAACTCAGGAAGCTAATTCTTCAAGAGGCTCATGATTCACCGATCGATTCACCCTGGTAACACCAAGATGTACCGGATTTGAAGGAAAGTTTCGTGGATGTGTATGAAGAAGGATATTGCCGAGTACATAGCAAGATGCGATGTTTGTCAACGAGTAAAGGCAGAACATCAAAAGCCAGCAGGGTTACTCCAACCTTTGTCGATTCCCCGATTGAAATGGGAAAACTTGGAATGGATTTTATCACAGGATTACCCAGACCTGCTCAGGTTATGATTCCATCCGGTAGTGGTTGATCGCTTGACCAAGGTAGCTCACTTCATTCCCGTGAAGACTACCTATACCAGTGCTAAGTTGGCCAAGATATACATGACCAGGATCGATGTCTGCATGGAGTTCCGAGGAGTATCGTGTCGATAGAGGAACACAATTTACCTCAAAGTTTTGGAATCAGCTACATGAAACTTTGGGTACGAGGCTGGAGTTCAAGACAGCTTTTCATCCGCAGATGATGGATGCACCGAGAGAGTCAACCAGATTCTCGGAGGACATGTTGAGAGCTTGTGTGCTAGACTATGGATCTAGCTGGGATGATAATTTGCCATACGCAGAGTTTTCATACAACAACAGTTATCACCCAAATCAAGATGGCCCCTTTCGAAGCTCTATACGGAAGGAGGTGCAGAACACCATTGCTGTGAGATGGTGTAGGAGATCGAACACTTTTCGGTTCCGATCTTATCAGAGATTCCAAAGAGAAAGTCAAGCTGATTCGGGATAGACTCAAGATAGCACAATGAGATGTAAGAGTTATGCCGACAAGAACGCAAGGAAGTAACTTACGTAAGTGGGAGACCGAGCATATCTTCGTGTGTCTCCACTTCATGGAATCAAGAGGTTCGGTGTCAAAGGAAAGTTAGCACCCCGATTCATTGGCCCCTACAAAATCCTCGAACGCCGTGGAGAAGTTGCTTACAAGTTGGAATTGCCGGAAGGATTGTCCGAGTTCATGATGTCTTCCATGTTTCTCACCAAGAAATGTCATGCCGACATGGCCGATATTCCGTTGAGAGACACAAGGCCCCTAGAGGCCATACAGCTCGACAAAGGATCTGACTTATAAGGAGAAACCCGTCCGAATTCTCGAGACTGCAACAGAGTCACCCGCAGCAAGATCATCAAGTTTTGCAAGGTGCTGTGGAGTCACCACTCCAAGAGGAAGCCACCGGGAGCGAGAAGAAGACCTTCTTCGAGACCACTCGCACCTATTTGTTAGTTAAACCCAATCTCGAGGGCTAGATTCATCTTAAGGTGGTAGGTTTGTAACATCCCAAATTTCCTATTTGGAATGTTTTACAATTATAGCTAACATCTATGCATTCTGCTTGAATTTGAGTGGCATTTGAAGTTTCGTAAGTTTTTGGATTTGTTGGAATTGAATTCAAATTTTGGCAAGTGGAAATCATTTCAAAACTATGCCTGATAAATACTTGAGAAAAGTATGAGAGGAGTAAACATGACACTCCAAAAATATCAGAGGAAAAACATTGCCAAAAGTTTGAATTCAAATTTGAATTTTATTTGAATTTTGAAAAATGAATTTTTATAAAGTTTGGATTTTGCCTCGAAAATGTTCAAATGATAGGAATATTCCCTGATCATTTTGATATATATATGTCCTATATAAAATATTTATATTTATATATATTTTCTCTGTTTTTATTTTCAAAAAAAAAAGGAAAAGGGGAAAACCTCAGCGCCACCAGCCGACCGCCCAGCCAAAGACTGGGCGACCCACCACCGAGGCCCACCAGCGCCCAGCAGCGCCACCCAACCGCCCGACCTAACCCTCGCCTCAAACCCATCCGGTCGGCTAACCGACGCCCCGCCTCCCTCTCTCCCGACAAAGGGGCCCCACCTCCTTCTTCCTCGCCCACGAATAACTAACCTGCCGCTGAGATCCGCGATCTCCGGATCTCAACCCGATCCTCCCGATCGCCTCGCAAGTCGAGGCCCCGCCTATAAATACCCCCCACCCTCACCTCATTCCCCGCCTCACCCGACGCCTTCCTCCCCGCAAAGCCTCGCTGAGTACCCGAGCGCCGCCGCCATTAACCTCGCCGACGCCTGGTCATCCCCGAGCTCCATCAACCCCACCAAACCAACCTCGCTTGTCCGAACTCGCCTGAGGTCTCCGCCGACGCCTCGACCACCGGAGTCGCTGGAGCACTCGCCGCCCGAGCTGCCGCTGCCGCCGCCGGTAACTCGCCGACCTCCCCGCCGCTGGATCTAGGTGTACGGTTAGATTAGATCTCCGATGGGGTAGGTTATTTCTAATATACCGGTCCGGTTTATTTTGTTTAGTTAGGTTTTTATTTAAACCGGCCGATTCGTTTTAAACCCTAGGGCGTAGTTTAGTTTTTTAACGCAAGCTGCTATATAGGCCCATTAGCCGCTTTTTCTTTATTTTTCGTTTTCTGTTTTAGCAGAATAGTTTCAGATTTGAAAATTCATATCTTTTAATCTACTTAATATTTTCAAGTGATTCTTTTTTTTGTTGGTTTGAAAATTTCTTATAGTTTCTGTAGAAAATATGATTAGGCATGTTAAAATTATTTAAAATTGCTTTATTTTAGATTTAGACAGAATAGTAAATCTGCTATAAAATGAGTTAGGAATATTATTGTTTAATGATTCTTTTGTCACAACTTTGTTTTGACATTGCCAAACCGTAGGAATTTATTTGGGCATTTTAGGATTAATAAAAATAGTTTTAATCAGAATCATGTTATTCTTAATTAATTAACTAGCTACTGTTTTCCTATTGTTTTACTTAGCAAATAAATTTATTTTTCCTATGTGATAGATTATTCTAGTTTAATTTCTGTAACTTTAGAGCATGAACTTTTATTTATAATAAATAAAACTTTTATTTTATTTTTCTTATTATAATTTGCTTTAGGCCTAATAGGAGTTTTAAAATAGCTTTTAAGATGATTCATTTTTCTCCTAGTTGCTTGATAAGTTCTTTTCTGTTAAGTTAGCATAAACCCATGCTTAGGTTATGTTAAGAAATTTTTTGTTATGTAAAACTATTTTTTGTTGTTGCTTGAAGTAGGAAAGCTTTGATTTGGTTTTTCTTCGAGTCTTTCCTTTGGGTTTTGATTCGTTTGTTTTGATGTGTTGTGTTTGCTTGCTGTTATGTTAAGTGATCATATGCTATATGCTTATTATGATTGTTGTTTGCCTCGGTAGAATTTCCGGAGTGCGAAGCTTGCTACCACGAGTCCCTAGCTTACGAAGATCGTCAGCAAGGCAAGTCATTGATCATGTTTCTTTACAATACCTATGATTTTTATTGCATTAGAGTTATACCTCCCCACCATGCATGCAGCAGGTGAAATTTTGAAGTTATGTTCTTGAGTAGTATCATGAGGTAGGATGAACCAATTCCCCTTGTTACCATGACCCGGGACGAAGTAGTTTAATTTTGCTATGCTCGTAGACGGGGTTGGTTGAGTGAATTCATAAGGGAGATGTGAGAGTCAATGATGATGACAACCCCATGAACTTCAAGCTCAAGATGGACTTCGGAATTCACTACTGGGTGGAGGATTTGTTGACGGGCACCCCGAGAACCCAAAGGTTGGCCGATGCATGGAGAAGTGCCATGACATCATGGAAAGCTTCACCCAGCCACAAAGAGACGGATGTATACCCCATTGACCGAAGCTACTCTGCAGCCGCAAGCCATTATGGGCTCGCTTGGTCAACCCTAGTTGTGACTGGCCGGACGGTGCTACGAGATGTAGAAGAACGGTAGGATTGGATGGGTACCGCAGGGCCGAAGAACTCTTCGAAGACCCTGTTTGCTCGTTCCGCCTTCAAACACCATGAAGTGCTAAGACATAAAAGGAGGGAACGATTCTTGCGGGTAAAGTGCAAACCTCTGCAGAGAAAAGATCTAATCGATTAGCCGTGTCCTCGTTACGGACAATTTGAGCCTCTCGAACTTGGAAGTATTCAGAAATCTCAACATTGTATTTAATAAATTAATTGCGGGGGTTATGACTTAATAATTTGGGAATGAGACATTGGTTGGTGGAACCATCTCAATAATTACCAACAATTTTGTATTATTTGCAAGCAAGTCCACTGTAGTAGGGAAAAATTAGCTTTTCGCAAAATGATGAAACTTAGAGCCCCACAGCCAAATTGCATATAGTGTTAGTAATTTTTATTGTTATTTCTCTCTTCATGACTTGCCAAGATATTCAAAATGCTGATTCTACACGGCTGCAACGCCTTATGTTGCGAGGAGTATTCCGATCAGAGTGAGGCTACGCCCCGCTATGGCGATTGCCCTTTGGAGTCGGATGGACTCGCTTATTCTTCTACGCTCGCAGCTTACTTAGTTTATTTCTCATGAGTTGGCCTTTGGCCCAATTTATTCTATTGTAATAAAGACTCGATATGAGAACCGTGTAATAAATTCAGGTGTGATTGAACTTTGATTATTTCATCAATGTACTGTGAGTGCCAGCATGATCTTGGGATGGTACAGACACAGAGACTTGACCGATTTTGGGTGAGGTCGCTACACTCAACCTCGGTCTCAGCTCCTGCACATATTACGACACTATGGTCAATATACAGCGTGTATTCTTTCCGAACACACAACAAGTTGTCACTCACCTTGCTTCTCCTAGAGTCAAATCTTCACCTCGCCGAGCTCGTTCTCGGCCCGCTCCAGCCTCTGCTTTAGTTCAGAGACTTCGGCAGCATGCGAGGTTGCGGTCAACAGCGACGCCTGCTTATTCAGACATGTTAAGTTAGTCTCCTATAACAAAGGATTGATCCTCTGACCGGTTCTTCTCGCCAAACAATGGACAGTGTCTCAGGGGCTACTGTCTACATGGGGTTTTCTCTTTCTATGTTATTTACCTCAAAACCTATCAACAGGTTGCTGCAGGCTTCGTTCAGTCCACTCTTGGCGGACTGAACCTTCTTGATCACCACAACCATAAGGACACAGTGCTCGTCCACAACGGAGGCGCCTCGTAGCGCCTCCATCAGGTTGTGTGGTGCCCCAGGTTGGACAGGGGCCACCGGTGGAATCGGCACACCCCCCTCCTTCGAAGAGGGCTGCTCGCCCGACTCCGGAGCCATATGGGTCTCCAGAATCGTATTCGGCTGAGGGCCGAACTGAATATGAGCCTCTTCACCGGTCTCCATGGGGATCTGCTCCCCCATGCGTCCGGCAGTGGGGATCTCTCCGTGTGGCGCCTCCCACACATCATCCTGGGCTCCTTCCCAGCTCGGAGCGGTCCTCCGAGAGAACACTTCGGTGTCGTCCCTGGCCCCGGGGGAATAAGCGGGCGGCGTCGACATGGTGGCCATTTCTGCCGAATCCAACGAACCTCCGGATGAGGATCGCTAGATATGGTCGCGGGCCAGACTGCAATAGTACAGTTAACCATATCAAGATGATGAAGAGAATGGGCTGGATATGCACATGTATGAGTCATGACACTTACGATGCGGCTTGGGGCTTAGTGCGAGGGCGTCGTTCCGGACTGCTATCAACGTCCCATGCGGTGTTGACCGCTGGGACGCTTCTTCCTTCTTGGGCTTTCGCTTAGATGCGCTGAAGCCGCCTCTTCTTATTTCCTCCTCGGGGTTGTTCTCCTCCTCCTCCTCCTCTTACTCATCGTCCACCTCAGGAATGGAGGAGTGAGTCTCTTCGTCTCCGGACGTCACGTCCAAAGTACCCTTGTGGCGGTGGCCTTTTTTTGGCCCCCTTGGCCTTCTTCTTGGTTTTCTTCTCCGGGGCCTTATATGGTGCCGGCACCAGCATCTTCGCCAGAGCGGGATGATCGGTTCTTCAGGCAGCGGAGCCGGACAATGGATCCGCTTCGCCCTCTCCAACCAGTCCTGAAAAAGCAATTGCTAAAAGCTCAGACGTCATCCACGAAGCAAACAAGTATGGGATACGCAGAAAATAACATACCTCGCTGGCAGGATGTTTACAATCGTGACCACGGTCTAAATCTATGGCCGGCGGTTTCTCGTTGCCCTTAAAGAGCAACTTCCAGGCACCTTCGTGAGAAGTTTCGAAGAGCCTCTCTAGGCTTTGGTGCTTCTTCGGACTAAACTCCCACATAGGGCGACTTCTGCGCTGGCACGGGAGAGTCCAGCGAACCAGAATCACCTAGATTACATCAACAAGCTTGACGTTTTTGGTTACCATGCTTTCAACGCGTGTCTGCAGCGCTATCATCTTGTCAGGCGAACACCAGTCCGGACTCTTCTCGACCCAGGAGGTGAGTCGCATGGGAGCGCTGGAGCGGAATTCGGCAGCTACATCCCAGGTGGCGCCGCGGGGTTCTGTGATGTAGAACCACTGTTTCTGCCGAGCCAGGAGACGTTGGATAGCTTACTCACCATGGCTCCTCCGCACTCCGCGTGCTGGCTATCCACCACCTTCGACTTCACGCTGAAGACTTTGAGCCACATCCCAAAGTGGGGTTGGATGCGGAGGAAGGCCTCACATATGACAATAAACGCCGAGATGTTGAGGAAGGAATTTGGGGACAAATCATGGAAATCTATCCCGTAATAATACATCAGCCCGCGGACGAAAGGGAGGAGTGGGAACCCTAGCCCGCGGAAGAAATGGGGGATGAATACTACCTTCTCGGTGGGCTTCGGCGTGGGGACGACTTGTCCCTCTGCCGGCAGACGGTGGGCGATTTCCTTCGCCAAATATCCGGCCACCCGAAGCTCGGTAATGTCCTCCTCCTTGATGGAGGAGACCATCCACTTGCCCTGACCTCCGGATCCGGACATGGTTGAGTGCTTGCTTGAGTGGAAAGGAGATGAGAACTTGGGCGCTGGAGCTCGAGATTGGAAGGGCGGAGACAAATAGAGGGCATGAGAGGGGAAGAGGGAATTCTTGTCCCCTTATAAAGGCAGCTAATATTGAACGCCTCCTCACTCGCCTTAAGATTTGCCTATTCCCATGGGCTGCATAAATGACATGGTTGGTTTACCCATTCCCGCATTGATGAGAATCCCGCGATAAGGGGACATGATCTCTGCTTTGACAAGACGTGCTAATGGCAACCACGTCTTGGGACGTGGGGCTCGAACACCAAAAATGGTTTTGCAATTATGACCGGTCAGACGTAGTGTCATGCTACAGAAATTTGTCAGCAGATTGGATTTGTGTAAAACTATATTTTCTCTGTGGTAGTGTATGGATTATGTGACAGGTCCGGATATTATCACTACGTACGAAGAATATCTTGGAGTTCGGAAAGAAGGGAACCCGCCTTGCAATGCCGAAGACAATCTGCGCGCCGGACTCCTCGTCATTGAAGCCAGGTTCAGGGGCTGCTGAGGGAGTCCTGGACTAAGGGGTCCTCGGGCGTCCGACCTGTTATCCATGGGCCGGACTGATGGGCTATGAAGACATGAAGGCCGAAGGCTGTACTCGTGTCCGGATTGGACTCTCCTTGGCGTGGAAGGCAAGCATGGCGATCATCTATGAAGATCCTTTCCTATGTAACTGACTCTATGTAACCCTAGATCCCTCTGGTGTCCATATAAACTGGAGGGCGTAGTCCGGATTGGATATATATTCATTGCCATAGTCATACAGGCTAGACTTCTAGGGTCTAGTCATTACAATCCCGTGGTAGATCAACTCTTGTAACACTCATATTCATCAAGATCAATCAAGCAGGAAGTAGGGTATTACCTCCATAGAGAGGGCCCAAACCTGGGTAAACATCGTGTCCCCCGTCTACTTTTACCATCGATCCTAGATGCACAGTTCGGGACCCCCTACCCGAGATCCGCCGGTTTTGACACCGACAACATGCACCACATGTTGCCTCCACTTGAATCTACTCCACGTTCATTTCACCCACTGTTATATATAATAACTAATCATGGTGATAAAATCATATGATGAAAGTACTGTATATAAAACCACAATGAAAATAAGTTGTATTTTTAAAAATACAGGAAAATTTAGCAGCAACGCTTTTCAGAAAAAGTGCTACTGCTACTTAGTACTATCAGTAGCGCTTGCCACAGAAAGGCGCTACTACTAACTAGGTATAGCAGTAGTGCTCCCTTTCCAGTGCTACTACTACTACTTAGCTATAGCGGGGTAGCAGTAGCGCTGGACCCAACGCTGCTGCTATGCATATTTCAAGTGCTACTACTAGGGTTTTCCCTAGTAGTGCATCCAAGAGAAAATGGCATACTGGCGATGATGTGCAAAAGTGTCACACGCCATCCACGGCGGGGAAATACCAAGTTCTTCCACATGTCTGCGTCTCAATGCCTTAGGAAAAATAAAATCTTTACCCTCACGGGTGATGGTTCGGACTTCTCCGCTCATCAACAAAAAGCAGAAATCCTACGTGATTTCTTCGTCTCGCTCATTGGCACTCCAGCCCCTATGACTTGGGATTTTGATCTTCATGTCCTCGATGTGCCCTTCTCCGAAGAGGAAATTAAGCTTGCCTTATTCAAAATGAATCCCCAAGCCAGCCCTGGACCGGAAGGTTTAGGACCCTCCTTTTATAGATCTTTCTAGCCTATAGTCAAACACGTTGTCCTGCCTTTCTTTTCCCGCTTTCACCAAGGGATAGTAGTCACAGAACGCTTAAACCATGCCCACATTGTCCTCCTGCCTAAGAAGGACACGCCAGCCTCACCCGACGCCTTTAGACCAATCTCACTGCAAAAATGCCCAATCAAAGCTGTTGCTAAAGTCATCACTTCTCGCCTAAAACCGCTCATCCCTCTGGTAGTCCATGGCAATCAGACGGGCTTCATCTCTGGTAGAAATATCGCCAAAAACTACGTTTTTGCAGCCGATCTCATTAGCTCTTGCCACTCACAAAAGAAACCAACTATGGTCTTTAAGATTGATTTCAGAAATGTTTTCGACTCTGTGGCCTGGCATGCCCTTGACAAAATCCTAGCAATACGTGGCTTTTCTCCAACCTTCCGTACCTAGACCCAAAACATTCTCCACACGGGCAAAGCTTCCATTCTCCTGAACGGGATCCAAGGCAACTGGATTCAATGCAAGAATGGCTTGCGGCAAGGTGACTTGGTCTCTCCCTACCTCTTCCTCATCGTTGCTGACCTGCATCAACAGCTCATCTTCCAGAACTCTGAATCAGCTCTTCACCACCTGAGGGAGTCCTGGATTAGGGGGTGTCCGGATAGCCGAACTATCACCGTTGGCCGGACTCCTGGACTATGAAGATACAAGATTGAAGACTTCGTCCCGTGTCCGGATGGGACTTTCCTTGGCGTGGAAGGCAAGCTTGGCGACATGGATATGTAGATCTCCTACCATTGTAAACCGACTCTGTGTAACCCTAACCCTATCAGGCCAAGCCTGTTAAAACGGCTGAATCCGGGCCGGTGATAGACTTCATATCAGGGGTAGTGCACCGTTATGGCGTCCCCCACAGTATCATCACTGATAACGGCACCAACTTCACGGCTGATGAGGTCAAATTATGGTGCAAAACATGGGCATCAAGCTCGACACGCCTCGCCTATCACCCTCAAACCAACGGTCAAGTCGAGTGAGCAAACGGTCTAATCATGAGCGGCATTAAACCCGCACTAGTGTGGTTCCTTAAGGAATCTAACACGACCGGGTTGAGGAGCTCGACCAGACTGGGGCTGCGGACCACGCGAATCAGACTACCAGATTCACACCATTTTTATGGTGTACGGCGCAGAGGCAGTCTTGCCCTGCGACATAATACATGACTCACCTCAAGGCACATGTATGAAGAAAGAGAAGCCGAGCTCGATCGGCAGGACAGTTTGGACGCATTGGAGGAGGAGCGCGACGTGGCAAAAGCTCGCTCCGCATTTTATCAACAAAGAGGCTCAAGATATCAAAGCAGGAAGTACGGGCCAAAGCTTATAACGCTGGCTTAACTAGTTCTACGCTTCGCCGGACAAGAAAAAGGACAAACTCAAGCCCAAATGGGAAGGTCCTTCATCATCGACCAGGTCCCGACCCGGCAGAGCATACCGTCTCACAAACGCATCGGATAACCGACTCGAGTCGAACCCATGGAACGCAGCCCGCTCACGAAGATTCTACGCCTAAGCGCTAGACTCCAAGTTCGCCTCCTTCCTCCGCCCACATTTTCTATTTTTGCTGTCTTTTATTTCTCTCCTTCTTCCTCCTTCTTCTTGAAGCCTTTAGAGGCTCGTTTGCGCTTTGTTCGCACATATTTGATGCGCTGTCCGCGCTCATTATACCTGGGGGCTTCTTTAACAGAAGCTTATTTATACGGGATTCATGCCCAATACATGTTTCAAACTTCCGCATGTACCTTTTACTCACCATTATATGCATCGATATGACTTAAGTTTTGGCCAAGCTGGGTTGCCTGGCTCCTGTGCTTACCCCTACGTTCCCGATTGTTCGGCTAGGTGGTAAAGGGAGCACCTCTGCGATTGTTACTGCCGGGTCAGCTGGATGTGTACCTCAGACTGGGTGAAGCCGAAAGCTAGCTTTCTTAAGGGAATATTCGGTCGGTGAACTGAAAGATGATTTTTAACTATTTATCCATCTGCCCCCAGATGATTTTCTGCTTTCTTAGCAGTTTGGACATGCACTTTAGGGCTTGCCTCCTAGGGAAAGGAAACCTTAACGGAACTATTATACCTGGAAGATGTTTCTTACTATCCATGTAATATAACATAACTAGTTGGGCACTTGTCTGATACAGCAATAATGACCCCTACGCCTTGTCTCCATGCATGCCCTGGTTCTTACATAACCGCGAGGGTATTCGGAGGTCGAAGCGAAAAGGTCCGCTATGACAAACGATCTACAATCCGGCTAGAAGACATTTTCATGTCATATTCAATTACATAGTCAACTCGACTAATTGTATTCCTCCTCAATGCCATCTAGTAGGCTATCTAATTTACAATCTTGTTGAATACTTGGCGCCAATTCTACTTGGCCGTACACTAAGCTTACAGGATCTCCTTCCCATCAGCCCCACAGTCCGACTCGCCATGTGGTTTGGGTCACCGTGTACCGCTGCCTTTACCATGGCCCAGCCTCCTGGCGCCTTTGACGGCAGGCCGATATCTTCCATAGTCGGAAGCGCCGCGTGCTCCTTGAAGCCGCTTCGCCAGCTCCCCAATGCCTTCGGCAGGGAGATAGATGGCCACAAGGCCTGGCGACGCTTTTCATCACCGCCAACTCGTTCGTGCGGTAGCCGACGCAGTTCGGGAAGAAGATCACCCGAAGAACTGGGCATCTCCTCCTCAGGACGACCTGTGAGCAAACCTACATACATGTTTATGTCAGTCGCCTTCCTCGCTGAACTCTTTCAAAGTTCGTTCAAGCACTTACTGAAAATGCCGCGACGAAGCCGTCGATTCTCCTTTACGGAGTCAGACAACTAGGCACGAACATCCTTTAGTTCCTCACCCAGTTGGGTGTTGGCAACTTGGAGGTTACTTTTCTCCTTTTGCACCCTCGTAAGCACGCTCTCGCCGGCCTTTAGCTGGCTCAGGAGCTGTTGCTTGTCCAGATCCATCCCGGCGCTATCTGCAATGTTAATGTCAGATTTATGCACACACCGCACTTTGCGGAACTACTTCTACTTTGAAGGGCATATATTACCAGAGGGAGTCTTCATGGCTTCCCTGTCGCGCCAAGGCGGCCTCAAGTTGGGCCTTGCACTCTTCAAGCTCCCGGACAAACAGTACTCTTTTCGGTAAGAACTCAGACTCCAAATGATCCTTAAATCATTTATCCTAACTATTTTAAGTCTTGGGGCTCTTGCATATATAACATCAAAATTCCTACCAGATGTCTTTCACATACTGCTCGGGCTCGCTAGGCCATCTTGAGCGGCACGGAGGCGCGCTTTCTCCCAAACTAAAGGCGCCCAACGCTCTTGGGAGATCCATGCGCCACGTAGAATAGTCCGCGGCGCTTATGATTCATGGCGCCTCCACCTCCGACTTGGTGGCGGACAGTCTGTCGGCATCCTCCGTTGGAGGAGCATCCGACGCACGCCTCGTGTTTGCACCCCCTTCCGGACTCGGCTTTTGAGCCTGGTTGGCAGACGTTCGATTGGCAACTTCTCTGGATTCAGGCCGGCGAGCGCTCTTTTTCCTGAAAAAACCATGAGCGTCAGTGTGTCTCCCAGTAACCTCTCCTTAAAACACGATGACATATCATACCGTTGCGGCGACGTCTCGAGTCGTACCGCACTTCTTTTCCGCCTGCTGGGCCGAGCTGCCCCTTGTTGGACGGCCGCGGCGGGCTCGGCTTCCCATTCTGAAGGCACCCCCTGCAAAACACCATCAAATACGTGGTGATTAGAAGTAAAGCACGGGTGGGTCATGGTATCCGGACTTCGGTCACGGTTACCTGGGAGGCCGGAAATAATCCGGGGTAGTCGGCCGTAATGGCAACCAAAGCATTGTCGATGCTAAGTTGGTGGAACACCCCATCGATCAGCTCCACCTTTATATCCGGGTCCTCTTCGGAGGCCGGATCGTGGGACCTTTCTGGATCCTCGGGTTGCGGGGGCGGGCTGTGTATCTTCTCCACGGCCCGGCGCAGTTCCTGCGTAGAAACCATGAAATGAGATATTTAACCACGGGAACATGGATCGGACAGGCCACAAAGATATTTGCTTACCCAACTTTGAGGGTTATTCGAAGAAAACCCGTTCAGTGGACTGACACGGAGAAAATCCTCCTCTTCCCCTTTGTACATGGCGGACAATGTCTTCACCAGTTCGGCAACCGATCCCGGCCCTTTGCGGCCATGGCGGGTGGCATCGTCCTCCCCATTGAAGTCCCACATGGGGTGGCCCCTATATTGGAGCGGCTGCACTCCCCTCATAATGCAGATTTCCATGACTCCAATCATGGTCAATCCGGCATGAGCCATTAATCTTATTCGACTCATCAAGTAAAGGACGTCCCGGTCATTTTCCCTCTGGGGGCTCCGCGGGCGCCAGCTTAGGCGCTTCTTCAGAGGAGCGTTGCTAAACTCCGGAAGGCCGATCCGAACAGGATCCGGCAGTGGGACGTCGTCCATGTAAAACCATTCCGAAGGCCAGTCTTCGAACGCATTCTTCGGGGTTCCGGATAGATATCCGGTCCCGGCGATGCGCCACAGCTCGGCTCCGCCCACTTGATATATTGACCCCTCATGAGAACGGGGTACAAGGCAGAATAATCTCTTCCACAGCGCAAAATGAGCCTCGATGCCCAAGAACAGTTCGCAAAGGGCCACGAAGCCCGCGATGTGCAAAATGGAGGCAGGCGTAAGGTGGTGCAACTGGAGGCCGTAGAACTCCAAGAGCCCCCGGAGAAATGGCTGAATTGGAAATCGGAGTCCTCTTACTAGATAAGAGATAAAGCATACCCGCTCTCCTTTGGAGGGATCGGGGACACTCTCCGCTTGTTTTCCGCCCTTATAGGTGGCGAGTCCGGCTCGAACCGGAACCATTAAGGCCGGGGGAAGAAATCCCTTGGTTTGGAGTATCACTAGCTTGCTATGCGGGACTGAGCATCTCTCCCAATTTCCTGGCTGAGGGCTGGGAGCGCGAGAGGAGGAGCCCCGTTGACTGACCATGGTGGAATGGATTTTTGTCGAAGGCGCTCCGATGAAAGCTCGCGGAGGGGGGATGGTGTGAGTCAGATCTAGATCCTCCTCCCTTTTATGGGAGGCTCGTTTGCGCAGCTAGGGGGATAAGTGTAAAAATACCCTGGCTTGTCACATTCATTCAAACACGTGGAAGATGGCCATTATTGGGCGTGGAAGCCAAGGAGCGCAGCATTTATCAAAAGCCGGACACTATTCGACAAGTATATGGAATTTGGAGAAGAACCCGCCTTGCAATGCCGAAGACAATCTACGCGCCGGACTCATCGCCATTGAAGCCTGGTTCAGGGGCTACTGAGGGAATCATGGATTAGGGGGTGTCCGGATAGCCGAACTATCATCTTTGGCCGGACTCCTAGACTATGAAGATACAAAATTGAAGACTTCGTCCCTTCTCCGGATAGGACTTTCCTTGGCGTGGAAGGCAAGCTTGGCGATACGGATATGTAGATCTCCTACCATTGTAACTAACTCTGTGTAACCCTAACCCTATTCGGTGTCTATATAAACCGAAGGGTTTTTGTTCGTAGGACGAACAAAAATCATACCATAGGCTAGCTTCTAGGGTTTAGCCTCTCTGATCTCGTGGTAGATCTACTCTTGTACTACCCATATCATCAATATTAATCAAGCAGGAGTAGGGTATTACCTCCATCGAGAGGGCCCGAACCTGGGTAAAAACATCGTGTCCATTGTCTCCTATTACCATCAGCCTAGACGCATAGTTCGGGACCCCCTACCCGAGATCCGCCGGTTTTGACACCGACAACGGGCAAGAGCCATCCGCGCACCCTCTATGCATGTTGACCTCTTCATTGCATCGATATGTGGCACCGCACCAAGGAAATGTTGCACCAAGCAAAAATAACTCTTCGGCTCGGGCCTTTTCGGCCACAAATGAGTCACGGCAGCCTTCATGGCAAGTCCGGACAACCTATTCAGCTCAGCCCCTTCGGCCAAACGATCGGTTAATGAAAGTGGACGCTCCGGACTATGGAACTGCGACCAAAAAAGCTCTTCCATTCCGTGATCCTTTTAACCTCAGAATTGTTCGGCCGTGTCTGCGGCACTCGCCGCCAAGTCCAGATAAGCATCCTCCGCACCACATAGCCGGTCCAATTGAGCGTACCTAGGATCCGTGAATTTCCTCCGCAACAGAAAGGGCTTTCCAACCGCAATATCTCCGGCCTGACGTAGCTCCTCCTTCATAGCTCTCATTGCAGAGCGAGTATCCTTGGCCTCGGTGGCGGCCTTTTTCAGATCCTCTTGTTTCGCTCGATCTTCTTTTTCAAGAAGCTCGCAACGGTCAGTAGCACTCTTCAATTTCACGGCCATCTCGGCCATTTCTTCCTTGCTTCGGCAGTGAGAAGCCTGTTCGGCATTTAGCTCTGCGGCCGCCTTTAAAGAAGCCGCATCACTTTTTCTGGCTTGCTCCTTGGCTCGGGCGAGCTCCGCCCGAAGGCTCTCCATAGCAGCGGCACCATCTGCATTAAGCATAGATGTTGTTAGGCATGGGTGTCAAGATCCCTTCCCAGGTGTCCGCGGAGAAGTTGCATACCTTGTGACTCGTCAAGCCGCTTATTAACAAGCGTGATGTCCGCATCCGCCACGTCAATTTGCCGCTTCAGTTCGGCAAATTCATCAGCCCGGCTAGCCACCGGACGCTTCGCCACCTACATAGGAAGAGCGCATATTATACCTGGGGTTATGATCCTCGGCGCGCCGTCATTTTTGACACCGCACCAAGTCTCAGGGGCTACTATCTATACATGGCGCATTTTATATGCAAAACTGTCAGAAGGTACATCATTTTGCGTACCTCAAAACCCGTTAGTAAACTTACGATGGCTTCATGCAATCCGCTCTCAGCGGATGAAATCCTTTCAATCACCGTCCCCATTAACGTACGGTGATCTTCCGAGATAGATGCTCGCCCGAGCAGATCCTTCAGCTCCTCCGACCGTACACCTGTTGGTGCCGGACTCGTCCGGTGGCCTTTTTTGAAGGCCGGACACGGAGGGCTTTGAGGGGACATACGGCTGCCTTCTGGCCCCGCCGGATTCGGAGGAACCCTCCGCGACGACACCTCAGGGTCGTCCACCTCGCATAACGGTACGGCAGGCGGTTATGCGCTCCATCTTCTCCGGACCAAGATCCTCAAGACGAGCTCTGCTGTGAAGGGCTGAGATCCGAACTACAAGGTAAACTTTTGGTTACCTTCAGAAATAAAACGGGGATGTCTCTCTTTTAAAAAAAATGCCCCCCTTTACTTACGGCTCGCTGGAGGGCTGTTCTCCTTGGGGAAATAGTGCGGCCATGGCATCTCCCGCCGCAGGACCCTCTGGTGAAGATTTCTTCCCCCGCTTCGAGGCTTTGGTCTCTGGATCTTCAGAAGCGGTCCACTTCTCCCCTTGGAGGGAGGGATTCTCGATCCCCCCTTTCTTGATAGCCTCCTTCACGGAGGTAGTAGTTCCCATGTTCCCCCTTTCGCCTTCTTCAAAAGGCACAGCCTCTAGCATCTTGGTTAATACAGGATCCGGCGTGGTCTCAGGGAGGCGGGCCGGACACCTGATCAGTTTGGCTTTTGCTATCCACTCCTGTTTAAAGGATAGCTCTTTTAAGGGCAAGTGTATGATAAATATGCGGATAGCATGTCCGGGTATAGGACTACTTACTTGAGTATCCGGGCGATTGCAGCTCAGACCTGCGTACTCGGTTAAGTCCGGACACATTGCTTGTGATTCGAAGAACAGTTGGTATATCTTCACGGGCGTTACGCCCATAAAATGTCGGAGAGCTCGTGGTCCCTCAGGATTAAACTCCCACGGGCGGAGGGGGTGACGTTTGCAGGGCAAGGTGTGACGAATCAGCATGACCTGCGCTACTACGACCAGATTGATCTCTCTCTCTCGGAGGTCTCGAATACGGCTCGCAATGAGGTACGCCCTGGACGGTCCCAGTCGAGCCCTTTATTGACCCATGACGCCGCCACGGTGGAGGACCCAAGCGGAAGGCAGGTGGCGCCGCCCATTTGGTGCCCCTGGGAGTGGTGATATAAAACCACTCCTGTTGCCATAAATTGAGCTCCTCTTGAAAAGAACCCTCGGGCCATGGAGCGTCCGTGATTCTTGCTTATAACAGCCCCTCCAGACTCTGCCTCGATGCCCTTGATCATCTTCGCTCCACTTTGAAGGTCTTGAGCCACAATCCAAGTGAGGGGTAATGCGGAGGAAGGCTTCACATACGACAATGAACGACGAGATATGGAGGATGGACTCCGGATCCAAGTCATGGAATTCCAGCCCATAATAAAACATGAGCCCCCTCACAAAGGGGTCCGTCGGGAAGCCTAAACCTCGAAGGAAGTGAGACATGAATACCACACTCTCACCAGGCTCGGGAGTAGGAATAACCTGCCCTTGGTCAGGCAGCCTATGCGAAATTTCGCCGGTTAGATACCTGGCGTCTCTCAGGTTTAGCACATCTTCTTCCGTGACGGAGGAAGACATCCACCGGCCGTGAAGGTCAGAGCCGAACATCATTGAATGTCCGAAGTGCCTAAATATGGAGCTTTGGGTGTTGGAACTCGAGGCGAGGTGCGGATTCGATTGAGATTGAAAGAAAGGAGCGGGCCTTGGTCTCGTTATAAAGAGGTTGAATACCAAGAGCCGTCCCCGTGACTGTTCGGGACTCGCCTTCGATGGAGGAGGCGTGCCAACGGGCACGACTGGGTTACCCACGCCCGTATTGATGAGGATCCCAGAATAAAGGGGGCACGATCTCCGCTCTGATAAGACGTGCCAAGGAAGCCGCCTTGCTAAACGCGCTGAGGTGGGATAGTAAAAAATATTCGTATAAAGGCCTGGCCGTGGTTTGATGTCACGCCGCGGAATTCGTCAGCAGATCTGTGCAAAGGTTATTCTCTCTACGGTGGTATGTGGAACTTGTTTTGCGGAGCCGGACACAATCCTTGTGTTCAAAAATCTTCTATGAAGTATTCGGAGGAGGAACCCGCCTTGCAATGCCGAAGACAATATGCGCGCCGGACTCGTCGTCATTGAAGCCTGGTTCAGGGGCTAGTGAGGGAGTCCTGGATTAGGGGGTGTCCGGATAGTCGAACTATCACCGTTGGCCGGACTCCTGGACTATGAAGATACAAGATTGAAGACTTCGTCCCGTGTCCGGATGGGACTTTCCTTGGCGTGGAAGGCAAGCTTGGCGATACGGATATGTAGATCTCCTACCGTTGTAAACCGACTCTGTGTAACCCTAACCCTATCCGGTGTCTATATAAACCGGAGGGTTTTAGTCCGTAGGACGAACAACAATCATACCATAGGCTAGCTTCTAGGGTTTAGCCTCTCCGATCTCGTGGTAGATCCACTCTTGTACTACCCATATCATCAATATTAATCAAGCAGGAGTAGGGTTTTACCTCCATCGAGAGGGCCCGAACCTGGGTAAAAACATCGTGTCCCTTGTCTCCTGTTACCATCCGCCTAGACGCACAGTTCGGGACCCCCTACCCGAGATGCACCGGTGTTGACACGGACACCACCCCATCTTCTCCCACCTGCCTCCCACAGTTCTCCAATACGCTGATGAGACGCTCATCATTGGAGCCGCCTCCTGAGGGAGTCCTGGATTAGGGGGTGTCCGGATGGCCGGACTCCGGGACTATGAAGATACAAGATTGAAGACTTCGTCCCGTGTCCGGATGGGACTTCCCTTGGCGTGGAAGGCAAGCTTGGCGATACGGATATGTAGATCTCCTTCCATTGTAACCGACTTTGTGTAACCCTAACCCTCTCCGGTGTCTATATAAACCGGAGGGTTTTAGTCCGTAGGACGAACAACAATCATACCATAGGCTAGCTTCTAGGGTTTAGCCTCTCTGATCTCGTGGTAGTTCTACTCTTGTACTACCCATATCATCAATATTAATCAAGCAGGAGTAGGATTTTACCTCCATCGAGAGAGCCCGAACCTGGGTAAAAACATCGTGTCCCTTGTCTCCTGTTACCATCCGCCTAGATGCACAGTTCAGGACCCCCTACCCGAGATCCGTCGGTTTTGACACCGACATTGGTGCTTTCATTGAGATTTCCTCTGTGTCGTCACCTTTAGGCCCGATGGCTCCTTCGATCATCAACAACAACGCGGTCCAGGGTGAGACTTTTCTCCCCGGAAAGATCTTCATATTCGGCGGCTTTGCACTACGGGCCAATTCGCATGGCCATCTGGAGCAGATTGAAATCTACGCCCCTGGCCATCAGGTCAGATTTGGAAGTTTGAACTACACGACCGACGTCCGCCGAGACTTGATCTTCGACGGTTTCGAGCCACAGCCAAGTGCGCCGCACTGTTACGATGGGCACAATCTAGCTCTGCCGCCGAACAGTGTCCTGGAGGCTGCACTAGTGTCCGCTCCGACCCTTAGCTCGGAGCTGACTGCGCCAATCGAGGATGGGTGGCTGGACACCGCCGCGGGGGCTGCAATCTCTCGGTGATCGAGCCAAACACCATACCCGTCCTTTGTGACGCTCGTGACTCCAAGGTGCCGGACTCCTTTCTGGACTCCGAACCTTCCACGCCCCAGCCAATCGAATCCGATTGGGCACCGATCATGGGGTTCACCGCCAAGGACATCTTTCAGCACTCGCCCTTTGGCGACATTCTGAATTCACTAAAGTCTCTCTCTTTATCAGGAGAGCCCTGGCCGAACTATGGTCGGCAAGGGTGGGATGCGGACGACGTAGAAATTAAAAGCCCACCCACCACCCACTTCATAGCCACTGTCGATGATTTAACCGACATGCTCGACTTAGACTCCGAAGACATCGACGGTATGGACGACAATGCAGGAGACGAACAAGAACCAGCGCCTACAGGGCACTAGAAGGCCACCTCGTCATATGACATATACATGGTGGACACTCGAAAAGAAGGGAACGGCGACGGAACAACGGAGGATGACCCCTCCAAGAAACAGCCTAAGCGTCGGCGTCAGTGGCGCCGCTCTAAATCCCGCCACTGCAAAAACGACGATTCCGGCACCAGAGACAATAACACCCCGGACAGTGCCGAAGACAACCCCCTCCAGCAGGATTCAGCACAGGAGGATGGAGAAGCCAGCCCTCATGAGAGAGTGGTAGACAAAGAGGTAGAGGACGACAATTACATGCCTCCCTCCGAAGACGGGGCAAGAGGATCCCATCGAACAAGAGCGTTTAAAACGCAGGCTCATGGTCACGGCGAGTAGCCTCAAGAAAAAACAGCAACAGCTTAGAGCTGACCAAGACTTGCTAGCCGACAGATGGACTGATGTCCTTGCGGTCGAAGAGTATGAACTCGAACGCCCCTCCAAGAGCTACCCAAAACGCAGGCCGCTACCTCGATTAGAGGAGGACACACCTAGACCTACATCACCAGCGCATGATAAGGCCGACCGGCCACCTCGTAGCCGCAACAGAGAGGCCTCTCGGCCCTCCACTCAAGCCGCACCCCGGCGCCGCTCAAAGAATACCAAGGCACGGGGGAATGTGCCAGACCTACGAGATATATTGGAGGACAGGGCAAGGCAAAAAAGATCGATCTATGGATCGCGTGGGCGCCCCACGACACGTGACGATAACCGTCATGCCGGATATAGTAAATCCGGCCGGGCCGAGCACAGCAGACAAAGCTCATTTGAGCTTCGTCGTGATATAGCCCAATACAGAGGCGCCGCAAACCCACTATGCTTCACAGATGAAGTAATGGATCATCAAATCCCCGAGGGTTTCAAACCCGTAAACATCAAATCATACGATGGCACAACAGACCCTACGGTATGGATCGAGGACTATCTCCTTCATATCCACATGGCCCGCGGTGATGATCTACACGCCATCAAATACCTCCCACTCAAGCTTAAAGGACCAGCTCGGCATTGGCTTAACAGCTTGCCAGCATAATCAATTGGTTGTTGGGAGGACCTGGAAGCCGCATTCCTCGACAACTTCTAGGGCACCTATGTGCGACCACCAGACGCCGATGACCTAAGCCACATAATCCAGCAGCCAGAGGAATCGGTCAGGCAATTCTGGACACGGTTCCTAATGAAGAAAAATCAAATAGTCGACTGTCCGGACGTAGAGGCCCTTGCAGCCTTCAAGCATAACATCCATGACGAGTGGCTTGCCCGGCAACTAGGACAGGAAAAGCCGAAATCCATGGCAGCCCTCACGACACTCATGACCCGCTTTGCGGAGAAGACAACTGGCTGGCTCGTAGTAATAACATGACCAAGATCCTGGTAATTTGGATACCAAGGACAGCATGGGCAGGTCGGCGTCGCAACAAGCAAAAGCGCCGCGTGCAGCGACAATGCTGAGGATACGGCGATTAATGCGGATTCAGAGGCTCTAAACCGGTCGTGGAAAAGCCATTCAAAAGAAATACTCCGGGCCTATCCAATTTGGACCGAATACTCGATCACTCATGCCAGATACATGGCACCCCCGAAAAACCAGCCAACCACACCAACAGGGATTGTTGGGTGTTTAAGCAGGCATGCAAGTTAAACACCGAAAACAATGACAAGAGGCTGCATAGCGATGACAAGGAGGAGCCCCGGCCGCCGAACAATAGGCGACACAAGGGTTTCCCCCCACAAGTGCGGACGGTGTACGTGATATATGCAACCCACATACCCAAAAGGGAGCGGAAGCGTGCACTTAGGGACGTATATGCGTTGGAGCCAGCCGCATTGGTTTTAGACCCAATCATTGGCGGATTTCACCTCACTAGAGTCCTTATGGATGGCGGCAGCAGCCTGAACCTGCTTTATCAGGATACAGTGCGAAAAATGGGCATAGATCCCTCAAGGATTAAACCCACAAAGACGACCTTTAAAGGCGCCATACCAGGTGTAGAGGCCAATCATGCAGGCTCGTTACACTTGGTGGTCTTGGATCCCCGATAATTTCCGAAGCGAGGAGTTAATCTTCGACATAGTCCCGTTCAGCAGTGGCTATCACGGACTTCTCAGACGAACCACATTTGCAAAGTTCAATGCGGTGCCGCACTATGCATACCTCAAGCTCAAGATGCCAGGCCCTAGAGGAATCATTACGGTCAATGGAAACACCGAACGCTCTCCCCGGACGGAGGAGCATACGGCGGCCCTCGCGGCGGAAGTACAAAGCAGCCTGTCAAGGCAATTCTCCAGTCCGGCCATTAAACGTCCGGACACTGTCAAGCGCGCCCGGAGTAACCTACAACAAGACCGCCTGGCATGTTCCGAGCACGCGTAGCAATGCGGCCCTAACCCCAGCCCTCGCGAAATTGCGAAACCAGTGATGCGCGTACATAACTACGCTCTGGAAATACCATGGGCATAGGGGGAGGGGCACGACCACGGCACGCCCAAAATACGGCTCAACCGCACAAGGGGCTCCTGAGTTTGTCATTCTTTTTTTTCCTTTTTCTTCTTTCTTACTTTTAGGACTCCACTTTCCGGACGGCCTGTCCGGAAGCATAATCGCCGAACACACGATGCTACAGCCAGGGAGGCAGAAAGCTACGTCGAGTGTCCATGTGGTCTCTATAACAAGCAGTATACTTGTTTCACATATAATCCCGCAGCTCGCCCCTGGAGGGTGAACACGTTAAATAGTCCCATCTCTTGCTTATCGCACTATTTGTATCGTTCTGCTTTTACCGCAGAATTTTGGAATAAACAATGCATAGCTTTTGTCTATTATTGCATTACCTTTTTTATATATAAAAATATGTTCAGTTATGACATTATGCAACCGTACACTTTGGTACGGCCAATACACCAGGGGCTTACGCACCCCAGAATATGGTGTGAGAAGTCCGAACACTCTCATGAGTGCGGCACCCCGAACTTATAGCATTATATGCATCGGCTCCGAATCATGTCTTGGGTCAATAGTTGGGTTTGCCCGGCTCCCATGTTTTGGTACCTTACGTTCCGTTATATCGGCTAAGGTAGCACTGGGAGAACCACTGCGATTGTGCCCCGGTTGAGCCGGGCTGAGCACCTCAGTGGAGAAAGCTAAAACTGACCGTCATGATAGGGCGAGAGCTGGTCGCTGTTCGAGAGGTTTTCGAGTCCCTAAAGACTTGTGCCGCTTAGAGCGAGGAGTCGTCTTTGTCCGGCCTAGGCGTGGATAGCGCCCCGAACTCGGTCTTCCGAATACTAGGGGCCTCGCCGAAATTTAAAATTATAGAATTCTATGGCTAAGTGAGAGTGTTCAAGCATTATAGTCCGATTGCCTTGTTTGTTGTGTTGAGAGCCTCCCTCGAAGGACCCAATAATGGGAAAAAGAGCGCTCAAGTTTATCCCGAACACCCCAGCACTCGCGGCATGGGAGCAGAAGCCAACGACTCGCCATCTCTCAATTTTGATAAACGGCCGCACAGAAGGTAATATTTTAAATTCAAAAGCGTTGCTTAGCGCATATCAAACAAGTTTCCATCGTACAGGATTACAAATGCGAGTTTACTCAAAAATTACATCTTTGGAGCACTCATCCGCTATACGGCGGGCACCCTTCAGGATTCCCTCATAATACATCTCGGGCTTGCGATGCTCCTTGCCCGGCGGTGGTCTGTCCAGCACAAGCTTCTCAGCGTCCATCTTGCCCCAGTACACTTTAGCACGGGCAAGGGCCCTACGGGCACCTTCGATGCACAAGGAGCGCTTGATGACTTCAAGCCTTGGACAGGCATCCACCAGCCGCCTTACCATCCTGAAGTAGCTTCCAGGCATGGCTTCCTCAGGCCACAGCCGGACTGCGAGACCCTTCATGGCCTGTTCGGCCACCTTATGGAGCTCGACCAGCTACTTCAGCTGGTCGCTCAAGGGCACAGGGTGTCCGGCCTCAGCATACTGAGACCAGAACACCTTCTTCGTCGAGCTTCCCTCCTTGGCTCGGTAGAATGTTGTTGCGTCGGACACACTCCGGGGAAAATCTGCGGATGCTCCTGGAGAGCTCCGGACTTGGGTAAGTAACAAGTAATTCACTTTCGCATGCTTGCTTTGCATAAAGAATGCCTTACCCGCCGCTATCTCCTTCATCGCCTCAATTTCCTTGAGGGCTTTTTGGGCTTCGGCCTTGGAAGATTTGGCTCTCTCAAGCGCCGAGGCGAGCTCGGACTCTCGAGTCTTCGATTCACGCTACAAACTCTCGTGTTTTTCCACGAGAGCCTGGAGCTCTTGCTGCACCGCCGCCACCCGCGCCTCCTGCTTCTCTCGCTCGGTGCGCTCCATGGCCGCATTATTTTCGGCCTTGGACAGCGCTTCCTTCAAGGTCGCCACCTTGTTCGTGGCCCCTGCATACCCACGTTGATCCTGTCATTTTCTTTGCAACCACACTTTATATATATATATATATATATATATATATATATATATATATATATATATATATATATATATATATATATACTTACATAAGGTATTACTTACCTTCCTTGTCCTCGAGCTGCTTCTTGGCAAGGCCGAGCTCGTCCTCGGACCGCTCGAGGCTCTGCTTCAATACATTGACCTCTGCAGTCAGCGCGGCAGAGGTCAGCAGCACAGCCTGCATTCCCATATTGACACACTTATGTTAGACTCCTGCGTATATCTTTTTGATCCTCAGTTCGCCTTTTCTTTCCGAACACCAAACTGAGCATCAGGGGCTACTGTCTATGCGGTAATATTTTTACATATCTTAAATACGTACCTCAAAGCCTGTTAGGAGGCTGGCACAGGCTTCAGTCAGCCCGCTCTTGGTGGACTGAACCTTCTGGATCACCGCACTCATAATAGTGTGGTGCTCCTCGTCGATGGAGGCGCCGTTAAGCACCTCCAACAGATTATCCGGTGCCTCCAGTTGGATGGAGGTCATCGGCGTCGTAGGCTTGCCTTTCTTAGTAGGCGGCCGCCTGCCGGATGCCGAAACCGTTGAAGGTTCCGGTGCGGTGTCCGGCCTAGGGCCGGACTTAGAATCCTTAGGGGTTTTATCCCCTTTTTTCCTGGAGTCCGGGAGGTCGCCTTGCGGCGCCTCCAGGACCATCTCCTCCTGGCTTGGCCCCTTTTGGGACGCCACCTCGGCGTCATCCGCGGCGCGAGGAGAGGAGGCGGTCTGAAGTGAAGTGTTGTTCACATCCGACGAACCCAGGGAACCGCTCGACGAAGCGTCGAGCCCGGCCTTGGGCGAACTGCATGATTATATCCGACGTCAGAAGGTACTGTGCAACAAAGGAATGCCATGAGTTATTCTGGTATCCGGAAACTTAAGATTTCGCCAGGGGCTTGGCCCTGGATGGCCACTCCTCTTCGCCGTCGTCGGAGTTGGTGGAGTAGTCTGGAGGAAGGTACCTTCCCTTCTTGGACCCTCCGGAGCCCCCAGTTGGGGCGGCCTTCCTTTTCTTCTCTCCCCCCGCTGGGGGAGAGACCTCTCTTTCCTCCTCCTCGTCTTCACGGGAGGAGTCCGCCTCGGAGTCATCGGACGATGAGTCCACCTGGCGCCGGGAACTCCTTCGAGTTCCTGTGGCCTTCTTCTCCGGCACCACCTAAGGTGCCGGAACCAGCAGCCCCGTCAAGCGGGCATCTGCTGGGTCTTCTGGCAAGGGAGCTGGATAGTCAATCTGCCCGGACGTCCTCTGCCAATCCTGTCAAAGGTAAGGGAGTTTAGATCCCGCATAGAGTCAAACTATGAAAACAAGTGTCCCGTAAAGGGCAAAATAACTTACCGCGTTGGCTTGATGCTGCACGCTGAATCCGCGATCCTCGGTAGCGGATGCGGGAGCCTCGGCACCCTTGAACAGCACCTTCCAGGCATCTTCGTACGTAGTATTGAAGATCCTGCTCAGGGTTTGGTGCTGTGCCGGATAAAACTCCCACAAGATGAAAGCTCGTTGTTGGCACGGGAGTATCCGGCGGATGAGCATGACCTGGACTACATTGACGAGTTTGAGCTTCTTGCTCACCAGGTTTTGGACGCAGGTTTGGAGTCCGGACAGCTCCTCTAAATTACCCCACGACAAGCCCGTCTCTTTCCAGGAGGTGAGCCGTGTAGGGAAGCCAGATCGGAATTCGGGGCCCGCTGCCCATTCAGGGTCACGCGGCTCGGTGATGTAGAACCACCCCGATTGCCACCCCTTTATGGTCTCCACGAAGGAGCCCTCGAGCCATGTAACGTTGGGCATCTTGCCCACCATGGCACCTCCGCACTCCGCTTGTTGGCCGCCCACTACCTTCGTCTTGACACTGAAGGTCTTCAGCCATAAACCGAAGTGGGGCTGGATGCAGAGGAAGGCCTCGCACACGACGATAAACGTCGAGATATTGAGGATGAAGTATGGGGCCAGATCATGGAAATCCAGGCCGTAGTAGAACATGAGTCCCCAGACAAATGGGTGAAGTGGGAAACCTAGCCCGTGGAGGAAGTGGGTGAGAAACACCACCCTCTCATGGGGCCTAGGGGTGGGGATGAGCTGCCCCTTGTCGGGAAGCCGGTGCGCGATGTCATTAGACAAGTATCCGGCCTTCCTCAGCTTCTTGATATGTCCCTCCGTGACGGAGGAAACCATCCACTTGCCTCCCGCTCCGGACATGGCTGGAGAAGGTTGAGGTGGGATGTGCGGACTTAGGCGCTGGAGCTCGAGTGCGAGAAAATGGATAAGAAAAGGAGGAAGAAGGCGTAGATGGAAAAGGTGGATCCTTATCCCTTATATGGGCGGACGAAACTATGCGCCCCACCCGCTGGTAAAACTTGCTTATCTCCCAAGCGCCGTAAATTAATAACACGGTTGGGTTACCCACGTCCGTATTGATGAGAATCCCGGAATAAGGGGACACGATCTCTGCTTTAACAAGACGTGCCAAGGAAACCGCCTCGCTAAGTGCGCTGAGGTGGGACAGTAAAAACGAATCGAATAAAGGCTTGGCCGTGGTGTGATGACATGCTGCGAAATACGTCAGCAGATTAGATTTATGTGAATATTGTTCTCTCTACGGTGGTATGTGGAAATTATTTTGCAGAGCCGGACACTATCCTTGTGTTCAAAATCTTCTATGAAGTATTCGGAGGAGGAACCCGCCTTGCAATGCCGAAGACAAACTGCGCGCCGGACTCGTCGTCATTGAAGCCTAGTTCAGGGGCTACTGAGGGAGTCCTGGATTAGGGGGTGTCCGGATGGCCGGACTATGACCTTTGGCCGGACTCCTGGACTATGAAGATACAAGATTGAAGACTTCGTCCCGTGTCCGGATGGGACTTTCCTTGGCATGGAAGACAAGCTTGGCGATACGGATATGTAGATCTCCTTCCATTGTAACCGACTCTGTGTAACCCTAACCCTCTCCGGTGTCTACGTAGACCGGAGGGTTTTAGTCCGTAGGACGAACAACAATCATACCATAGGCTAGCTTCTAGGGTTTAGCCTCTCTGATCTCGTGGTAGATCTACTCTTGTACTACCCATATCATCAGTATTAATCAAGCAGGAGTAGGGTTTTACCTCCATCGAGAGGGCCCGAACCTGGGTAAAAACATCGTGTCCCTTGTCTCCTGTTACCATCCGCCTAGACGCACAGTTCGGGACCCCCTACCCGAGATCCGCCGGTTTTGACACCAACACCTCCCCTGTCGCCGCCGCAGCCCTTAAAGTAACCCTAAACAATTTTGCACACGCTACGGGCCTCACCATCAACTTCACCAAAACCACTCTAGACACTCTACACACAGAGGAATCCATGACTACTACCATTGCCCTCGCCATGGGCTGCTTATGTGCCCCCTTCCCTCAAATTTATCTCTGCCTTCATCTCGCCCCGACTAAGCCTCCAACCAATGCCTTCAACCTGTTGATAGAATGTTCTCGAAAACTACTTACGGGCTAGAACGCGAAACTACTCGACAAGGGCGATCGGCTCATCCTCATTTCTACAGTTCTTGACTCAATCCTCACCTATTTCATGTCAGTGTTTGGCATCCCCAAGAAAACACTCAAAACAATAGACTCTGTGAGAAGGGCTTTTTTTGGGCAGGGGACGATGCTTGCTCAGGTGCTCAATATCTTATTGCATGGACAAATGTTTGCTTACCAAAAAAATTCGGTGGTTTAGGGCTTAAAAACTTGCAGGTCCAAAACAATTGCCTTCTTATGAAATTTGCTGCCAAAGCACTCTCCTCTGCTCAAACACCTTGGATAGAGTGGCTTGATCTCCAACACTGTCGGGGGGATGAACTCCAGGTAGGCAATGGAACCCGGATCCTTTTCAAAAATAGCATGGCCAGCATCGCCCTTCAAGCCGGCTCGCGCCTGGCCGGGTTGCTCAACTCGGCCAAGCCCCTCGACCCGGCCAAACTCTCCGACCCGGTCGGACTCCTCAACTCGGCCCCAAAAACCAGCTGACGGCCGAACCCGACACATCAAGACTTCTCCAACAAGCACGCTCCACCCTTGGTGCGTTCCTCAACCAGGCCACGGGTCAGCTCCCGTCCCATCCCAGCCGTACGATGGGACGAGTCTGCACCTACCGATGACCGAGGCAACAGTGCCGCGCCCATGCCTCTGGTCAGGCGGGGCGTGGCAACAGTGCCCCACCTACCCGTTGACCAGGGCTGGTGTGGCAACATCGCAACCATCATCACCAATGACCCCAGCAAGCGGCGACCTGACGGCGTGCCACTGTAGCCGACTCAACCTGGCCACTCCCTGACGATCGACAAGACGGCCAACAATGCCCCTGTACCCGGCGGGCCCCGCGCCCAGAGAACCCGGTGAGCCTTGACCCCGGCGGATCCCAGTGCCGGTTTCCCGGACAATAACAACCCAGCCCCACGGCCTTGTAACATTACCCTTGTACCCCTGGGGGGTTGACCTATAAAACCCCCCAGGAGCCCTCATGCATACGGGAACGACGAGAACCGTGGCGATCACTCACTCACTCACACACACATAGCAAGCAACACCCAAGGAAAGGGAGCAGCCTAAGCCTTGGCCTGCCTTCCTTCTTCCTCCATGCAGCTCTAGGAGAAACTCTGTACTGGTACACATAAACTACACTCTGCAGGACTAGGGGTGATATCTCTCCGGAGAGCCCCAAACCTGGGTATGTCTTGTGTCCCACGCTCACTCATGGAGACCTCGCCTCTAGAGCCCACCAGTGCCCTGGAGCCTCTTCCTATCTTCTCCCATCCCTTGGCATCTGTCGTGCGCCCACCATGGGGCAGCTCGAGGTCCTGGTCGGGAACATGCTTCAAACGAGGCTCCTCTCCGACTCCGACGAGCCCGTCATGCTGGCGGACGACGTCATCGACGTGCTCGCCACCTCCTTCGCCGCGCTGCCCATCTCCGATGTGCCCACAGCCGACGAGTACCCCAGCGAGGTACTTGACTTTTCCGACTCCTCCCTCTCCCACGGCGGCAGCCACTACTAGGAAAAGGCATGCTAGTGGCGCATCGGTTTTGCCTTCTAATGGCGCACTACTGGTGCGCCACTAGCATCACGCCATTAGAATTTTTTTCTAATGGCGCACCTGTGGTGCGCCATTAAAATCTGGTATTCTAATGGTGCACCGCTGGTGCGCCATTAGTATGGCCCACGGTGCGCCATTGGTATCTGGTATACTAATGGCACACCACATAGAAGTGCGCCATTAGTAACAATTTTTTTTCAAATTTTCTTTTCAGAAATTTTTTTAAAAAAAATTTTCAATTTTTTTCAATTTTTTTTCATTTTTTTTCTTAATCTCAGGTCACTATGGCTTAATCTCGGGTCAATATGCTTAATCTCAGGTCAAATCGCACTCTGTGGTCAAACTTCCCAAAAGGTCACCCATCCTCACACTACTCCAGCCCAAGCAACAACTCACCTCACAGGCACTTTTTGATATATCTAGCATATCAATCCTATTATACCTTGTTGATGTCTAGGACTTTGTTCATGTTCATGACTATGATGAAATTTTGAAAAATATTTCAAACTTCCCGGTCATATTATGTATCATTTTTTGAAAAAAAAATTCAAAACCAATTTTTTTTGAATTTTTTTGCCTCTAGATCTTGAAAGCCCCGTAATTTTTTTTCTGTTAGGTTTTTCGGGATTTTGAAAATGTTTAACGAGGTTCCCCTGGTTAAATTCGGATGTAACTTTTCGATTAGATGATTTTTCATATATAAAACTCTGAGTTCGTATGCAAAAGTTATGCCCATTTTACAAATTTCCAGAGAGATTTTGCAAATAAAGTCGAAATTTATATTTGCAAATTTTCCAAACAACTAGACCACATATCACATGGGAAACTTATTTTCTTTTATTTTTTTGACATTTTTATCATTTTGTTTATTTTTTTTAAAACTGAAAAGGCGGTCCACAGGCGGGGGTGCATTCGGTGGAAGCCGGGCAAACTAGTAATGGCGCACCGTGGGTGTGGTGCGCCATTACTAGTGGCGCACCACCCCACGGTGCGCCATTGCTAGTTTTGGAAAAAAATTAAAAAAAATTCAAATTTTTTTTATCTTTTTTGAATAAAACTTAGTAACGGCGCACCAGTGGACAGTGCGCCATTGCTAGTTGTAATGGCGCACTGTCCATTGGTGCACCATTACTAACAATTTCTTTTAACTTTTTTTACTTTTTTTTTCAAAACTTCTAATGGCGCACGGTGGGTGTGGTGTGCCATTACTATGTCAACTAGTAATGGCGCACTGTCCCACGGTGCGCCATTAGTAACAATTTTTTTTTATTTTTTTTTCAAAACTTCTAATGGCGCACCGCACACCAGGTGCGCCATTAGTAATATACTAATGGCGCACCTATATGTGGTGCGCCATTGCTATATACTAATGGCGCACCACGCCATTAGTGTCCATTTCATCTATAGCCGTTTTCCTAGTAGTGAGCGCCCCCGCTGGGGCAATGGACCTCTGCGTGGAGGTCTTCGTCACCGACACCGGCGCCCCTTCCTCGTCGAGCGCAGCGAGGAAGGCCGCCGAAGCCAAGGCCGCAGTGGATCAGGCTAGCTCGCCCAACCCGCTGCAGGCCACGATGCAGAGCCTCCGCGTTCCCATCGGCACCGACATCGACGCCTCCAACATCGCTGAGGCCCGGACTCGGCTCGACGAGGACTGCCAGCGCCTGCTGGACCTCACCGAGACGCTCGCCGCCATGCAGCGTCGCCTCGGCTCCTCTCAGCTAGAGCGCAACGCCGCCTATGGCTTCACACCTACCGCGCCCGAGCCACGCCGGATCACCGAGTGCTCCAAGTGCAGAGGTTTGTAGGATAGTAGAAAATTTCCCTCAACTAGATTACCTAAGGTTTATCAATCTTTGGGAGGCATAGGATGAAGATGGTCTCTCTCAAACAACCCTGCAACCAAATAGCAAAGAGTCTCTTGTGTCCCCAACACACCCGATACAATGGTAAATTGTATATGTGCACTAGTTCGGCGAAGAGATGGTGATACAAGTGCAATATGGATGGTAGATATATGTTTTTGTAATCTGAAAATATAAAAACAGCAAGGTAACTAATAATAAAAGTGAGCATGAACGGTATTGCAATGCTAGGAAACAAGGACTAGGGTTCATACTTTCACTAGTGCAAGTTCTCTCAACAGTAATAACATAATTGGATCATATAACTATCCCTCAACATGCAACAAAGAGTCACTCCAAAGTCACTAATAGCGAAGAACAAACGAAGAGATTATGGTAGGGTACGAAACCACCTCAAAGTTATTCTTTCGAATCGATCTATTCAAGAGTCCATAGTAAAATAACACAAAGCTATTCTTACGTTCGATCTATCATAGAGTTCGTACTAGAATAACACCTTAAGACAGAAATCAACCAAAACCCTAATGTCACCTAGATACTCCAATGTCACCTCAAGTATCTGTGGGCATGATTATACGATATGCATCACACAATCTCAGATTCATCTATACAAACCAACCCAAAGTACTTCAAAGAGTGCCCCAAAGTTTCTGCCGGAGAATCAAGACGAAAACGTGTGCCAACCCCGATGCATAAGTTCACAATCTTACAGAACCCGCAAGTTGATCACCAAATCATAAATCAAGTGGATCACGTGAATATCCCATTGTCACCACAGATAAGCTCATGCAAGACATACATCAAGTGTTCTCAAATCCTTAAAGACTCAATCCAATAAGATAACTTCAAAGGTAAAACTCAATCGATTACAAGAGAGTAGAGGGGGAGAAACATCATAAGATCCAAATATAATAGCAAAGCTCGTGATACATAGAGATCATACCACCTCAAGCACACGAGAGAGAGTGAGAGATCTTACACATAGATGCTGGTACATACCCTCAGCCCCGAGGGTGAACTACTCCCTTCTCGTCATCGAGATTGCCCGGATGATGAAGATGGCCACCGGTGAGGGATCCCCCCTCTGGCAGGGTGCCGGAAAAGGGTCTCGATTGGTTTTGGTGGCTACAGAGGCTTGCGGCAGCGGAACTCCCGACCTATTATGTTCCCTAAAGTTTTTAGGGTATATGGACATATATAGGCGAAAGAAGTCGGTCAGGGGAGCCACGGGGGTAGGGCGCGCCTCCCTGCCTCGTGGCTTCCTCAAAGCTTCCTTGACGTCTACTCCAAGTCTCCTGGATTGCTTCCGTTCCAAAAATAACTCTCCCGAAGGTTCCACTCCGTTTGGACTGCGTTTGATATTCCTTTTCTTCGAAACACTAAAAATGGCAAGAAAACAACAATTTGGGTTGCGCCTCCGGTTAATAGGTTAGTCCCAAAAATAATATAAAAGTGTATAATAAAGCCCGCAAACATCCAAAATAGATAATATAATAGCATGGAACAATCAAAAATTATAGATACGTTGTGGATGTATCAGCATCCCCAAGTTTAATTCCTGCTCGTCCTCGAGTAGGTAAATGATAAAAACAGAATTTTTAATGTGGAATGCTACCTAACATATTTATCCATGTAATTCTCTTTATTGTGGCAAAAGTATTCAGATCCATAAGATTCAAGACAAAAGTTTAATATTGACATAAAAATAATAATACTTTAAGCATTCTAACAAAGTAATCATGTCTTCTCAAAATAACATGGCCAAATAAAGCTATCCCTACAAAATCATACAGTCTGGCTATGCTCTATCTTCATCACACAGAATAATTAAATCATGCACAACCCCGATGACAAGCCAAACAATTGTTTCAGACTTTTGATGTTCTCAAACTTTTTCAATCTTCACGCAATAAATGAGCGTCAGCCATGGACATAGCACTATAGGTGGAATAGAATGGTGGTTGTGGAGAAGACAAAAAGGAGAAGATAGTCTCACATCTACTAGGCGTATCAACGGGCTATGGAGATGCCCATCGATAGATATCAATGTGAGTGAGTAGGGATTGCCATGCAACAGATGCATTAGAGCTATAAGTGTATGAAAGCTCAAAAAGAAACTAAGTGGGTGTGCATCCAACTTGCTTGCTCACGAAGACCTAGGGCATTTTGAGGAAGCCCATCATTGGAATATACAAGCCAAGTTCTATAATAAAAGATCCCCACTAGTATATGAAAGTGATAACATAGGAGATTCTCTATCATGAAGATCATGGTGCTACTTTGAAGCACAAGTGTGGTAAAAGGATAGTAGCATTGCCCCTTCTCTCTTTTTCTCTCATTTTTTTTTGTTTTTTTGTTTTTGTTTTTTTGGGCCTTCTCTTTTTTTTGGCCCCTTTTTTGTTTTTTTTTTCGGAGTCTCATCCCGACTTGTGGGGGAATCATATTCTCCATCATCCTTTCCTCACTGGGACAATGCTCTAATAATGACGACATCACACTTTTATTTACTTACAACTCAAGAATTACAACTCAATACTTAGAACAAGATATGACTCTATGTGAATGCCTCCGGCGGTGTACCGGGATATGCAATGACTCATGTGTGACATGTATGAAAGAATTATGAACGGTGGCTTTGCCACAAATATGATGTCAACTACATGATCATGCAAAGCAATATCACAATGATGGAGCGTGTCATAATAACGGAACGGTGGAAAGTTGCATGGCAATATATCTCAGAATGGCTATGGAAGTGCCATAATAGGTAGGTATGGTGGCTGTTTTGAGGAAGGTATATGGTGGGTGTATGATACCGGCGAACGGTGCGTGGTATTAGAGAGGCTAGCAATGGTGGAAGGGTGAGAGTGCGTATAATCCATGGACTCAACATTAGTCATAAAGAACTCACATACTTATTGCAAAAATCAATTAGTTATCGAAACGAAGTACTGCGTGCATGCTCCTAGGGGGAAAGTTGGTAGGAAAAGACCATCGCTCGTCCCCGACTACCACTCACAAGGAAGACAATCAATAAATAAATCATGCTCTGACTTCATCACATAACGGTTCACCATACGTGCATGCTACGGGAATCACAAACTTTAACACAAGTATCTCTCAAATTCACAACTACTCAACTAGCATGACTCTAATATCACCATCTTCATATCTCAAAACAATCATAAAGAATCAAACTTCTCATAGTATTAAATGCACTTTATATGAAAGTTTTTATTATATCCCTCTTGGATGACCATCATATTAGGACTAAATTCATAACCAAAGCAAATTACCATGCTGTTCTAAAGACTCTCAAAATAATATAAGTGAAGCATGAGAGTTCATATATTTCTTCAAAATAAAGCCACGGTCGTGCTCTAAAAGGATATAAGTGAAGCACTAGAGCAAACGATAAACTACTCTGAAAGATATAAGTGAAGATCAATGAGTAGTTTAATAATTATGCAACTATGTGAAGACTCTCTGACATTTAAGAATTTTAGATCTTGGTATTTTATTCAAACAGAAAGCAACACAAAAGAAAATAAAATGACGCTCCAAGCAAAACACATATCATGTGGTGAATAGAAATATAGCTCCAAGTAAAGTTACCGATGAATGAAGACGAAAGAGGGGATGCCTTCTGGGGCATCCCCAAGCTTAGGCTCTTGGTTGTACTTGAATATTACCTTGGGGTGCCTTGGGAATCCCCAAGCTTAGGCTCTTGCCTCTCCTTATTCCATAGTCCATTGAATCTTTAGCCAAAACTTGAAAACTTCACAACACAAAACTCAACAGAAACTCGTAAGCTCCGTTAGTATAAGAAAATAAATCACCACTTAGGTACTGTTGTGAACTCATTCTAAATTCATATTTGTGTAATATCTATTGTATTCCAATTTATCTATGGTTCATACCCTCCGATACTACTCATAGATTCATCAAAACAAGCAAACAACACATAGAAAACAGAATCTGTCAAAAACAGAACAGTCTGTAGTAATCTGTATCAAACGGAAACTTCTCGAACTCAGAAAAATCTGCCAAAATAGGATGACCTAGATAATTTGATATTTGATCTACTGCTATTGTAATCAGTATTTTATCACTTTCTGTTGATTTTTAACAAATTGTTTTCGTGAGCAGAAAGTTTCTGTCTTTTTCAGCAAGATCAAATAATTATCATCCAAGAAGATCCTATAGGTCTTACTTGGCACAAACACTAATTAAAACATAAAACCACATCTAACCAGTGGCTAGATGAATTATTTATTACTAAACAGGAGCAAAAGCAAAGGAACAAAAATAAAATTGGGTTGCCTCCCAACAAGGGCTATCGTTTAATGCCCCTAGCTAGGAATGATGATTTCAATGATGCTCACCTAAAAGATAAGAATTGAAACATAAAGAGAGCATCATGAAGAATATGACTAGCACATTTAAGTCCGGCCCACTTCCTATGCATAGGGATTTTGTGAGCAAACAACTTATGGGAACAATAAGCAACTAGCATAGGAAGGCAAAACAAGCATAACTTCAAAAGTTTAAGCACATAGAGAGGAAACTTGATATTAGTGCAATATGTAGAAGTATATGATCCTCTCTCATAATAATTATCAGTAGCATCATGAATGAATTCAACAATATAACCAGCACATAAAGCATTCTTTTCATGATCTACTTGCATAGAAATTTTACTACTCTCCACATAAGCAAATTTATTCTCATCAATAGTAGTGGGAGCAAACTCAACGAAATAACTATCATATGAAGCATAATCCAATTGAAAATTAAACTCATGATGACAAGTTTCATGGTTATCTTTATTCTTTATAGCATACGTGTCATCACAATAATCATCTTAGAAAGGAGGCATACTTTCATCATAATAAATTTGCACATCAAAACTTGGGAGGCTAAAAATATCATCTTCATTAAACACAGCTTCCCCAAGCTTGTGGATTTGCATATCATTAGCATCATGGATATTCGAGGAATTCATACTAACAACATTGCAATCATGCTCTTCATTCAAAGATTTAGCACCAGACATTTTAATGCATTCTTCTTCTAGCACTTGAGCACAATTATCGGAATCCTTATTTTCACGAAAGACATTAAAAAGATGAAGCATATGAGGCACCCTCAATTCCATGTTTTTGTAGTTTTCTTTTATAAACTAAACTAGTGATAAAACAGGAAACTAGAAGATTCTATTGCAAGATCTAAAGATATACGTTCAAGCACTAACCTCCCCGGCAACGGGGCCAGAAAAGAGCTTGATGTCTACTACGCAACCTTCTTCTTGTAGACGTCGTTGGGCCTCCAAGTGCAGAGGTTTGTAGGACAGTAACAAATTTCCCTCAAGTGGATGACCTAAAGTTTATCAATCCGTGGGAGGCGTAGGATGAAGATGGTCTCTCTCAAACAACCCTGTAAGCAAATAGCAAAGAGTCTCTTGTATCCCCAACACACCCGATACAATGGTTAATTGTATAGGTGCACTAGTTCGGCAAAGAGATGGTGATACAAGTGCAATATGGATGGTAGATATAGGTTTTTGTAATCTGAAAATATAAAAACAGCAAGGTAACTAATATTAAAAGTGAGCACGAACGGTATTGCAATGCTAGGAAACAAGGCCTAGGGTTCATACTTTTACTAGTGCAAGTTCTCTCAACAATAATAACATAATTGGATCATATAACTATCCCTCAACATGCAACAAAGAGTCACTCCAAAGTCACTAATAGCGAAGAACAAACAAAGAGATTATGGTAGGGTACGAAACCACCTCAAAGTTATTCTTTCGGATCGATCTATTCAAGAGTCCGTAGTAATATAACACAAAGCTATTCTTTATGTTCGATCTATCATAGAGTTCGTACTAGAATAACACCTTAAGACACAAATCAACCAAAACCCTAATGTCACCTAGATACTCCAATGTCACCTCAAGTATCCGTGGGCATGATTATACAATATGCATCACACAATCTCAGATTCATCTATTCGAACCAACACAAACTACTTCAAACAGTGCCCCAAAGTTTCTGCCGAAGAGTCATGACGAAAACGTGTGCCAACCCCTATGCATAAGTTCACAATGTTACGTAACCCGCAAGTTGATCACCAAAACATACATCAAGTGGATCACGTGAATATCCCATTGTCACCATAGATAAGCACATGCAAGACATACATCAACTGTTCTCAAATCCGTAAAGACTCAATCCGATAAGATAACTTCAAAGGGAAAACTCAATTGGTTACAAGAGTGTAGAGGGGGAGAAACATCATAAGATCTGTCAGGACCCCAATTCCAAGTCACATCGATCTAGCCGGTAACACCTCATATCAGTTTGCGGCCTCACGCACGGTATTCCCACGGGTGTCGCCTTACCATGGCCCGGGACCGTTTGCGCCTTTTGGCTCACGTATATGATAGTGTCGCTAGCATCCATATGATAGAGAACCCGGGCTGACATGGCTAGTCGTGAACCCAAAGCGGCACTAACCCATGGGGACAGGCATACATGAATCACATCGAGCATGTCGGTCAGCAGCGTGTGAATCCGGGCTGTAGCACTGGGCTAACAGGACTCCGGGAACCCGGGCTGTAGCAGGCTAGGCAGGACTCCGGATGTCACCGCGTGACATTTCCCCGAAGGGACAGACACAGGAACGAAGTGAAACACATGCCGGCCAGTCAAGTGTCCTGAGCAGTAGTGCTGGGCTAGCAGGACTCCGGTGAACCGGGCTGTAGCGGACTACTATGGCTCAAGGAAGCACTAGACTACATTTCCCCATAAGAGAGGCTGCCAAGGATAAACAAATAGTTTGTCGGATCCCAAACATACCAAGCATTTCAAACATACACACGATATGCTCGATATGTGTAAATACAACATGGCATCACAACATAACTCTACGACTCAAGTATTTATTCATTAGGCTCCGAGGAGCGAGATATTACAAGCATGGGTCTCATGACCCAACATTCACAGCATACAAATCAAACATATGTGGAAGCTTAACATGTCTGAGTACAGACATCTACAAATGAAAAAGGGTTAGAAGCCTGACTATCTACCAGATCCTGCCCAGGGCACAAGATCGTAGCTGAGGTAACAAGCTAAACATCGAAGTCCACGCGGAACTACTAGCGAGACTGACGTCTCTCTGCAGAACATAAAATAAGCAAACGTGAGTACAAATGTACTCAGCAAGACTTACATCAGAACTAACTACATATGCATCATTATCAACAAAGGGGGTGGTGGAGTTTGACTGCAGCAAGCCAGCATTGACTCGGTGGCTCTCCTGAACTACGACTGCAAGTAACTCTTTTAAAGTGGTGCACATGAGTCCACATATTCACCATATCAATACACCACTATGGATCCGCTCCCGTCTCCCTACGAGAACGCCATCCATAGCACTCACGCTTATCTTGCGCATTTAGAGTATCCACTTTCACTTGTCTATGAACTGTTATAGGCAACCCAGAAGTCCTTTACCGCGGACACGGCTATTCGAATGATGATGGTAACCCTGCAGGGGTGTACTTCTTCACACACGCTCTCACCACTTACCGCCGTTTACACGACATGTACTCGGAAGCGTTCAAGCGGAAGCCCAACGAGGGTGTCGGCCACGGCCTACCAAAACACTCAAGACTCTAGTCCAGGTTTATCGCCTATTCAGGTTCCATCCGCAGGGAGTCCGGCCGAGGTTTCCACTAATGGCCCTGAACGATGTGTGCAGGGTTCCCGAGACACCAAACGGGCGCTCGGTACACCGGGCCACGGTGTATCTACCGCATCATAGCCCACCCCTAGGGTCAGCGCTACGCACGGCCTCCAACACATATCCTACAAACACCAGAAACTAGTTGCAACTCCCCGACAGAGAACAAGAGTGGTTAAGAAGCCGAGAGGGTCCATTGGTTTCGGGCCCAATGCGTGGTAGTAACTGTTTCATGGATCACAAACACAGAACTCAGTTTCTGAGGACGGCTGCAATGAGACAACCCACCATGTACTCCTACATGGCCTCTCACCGCTACCTTTACCAAATTGTGTTCACACACTTAGCTCTCAACAGTAGGACATGTTCACACACCATTCCAATTCATCCCCGATGAATCAGACCTGACTCAACTCTAAGCAGTAGCAGGCATGACAAACAAGCATGAATGAGTAGGCACATCAGGGCTCAGACAACTCCTACTCATGCTAGTGGGTTTCATCTATTTACTGTGGAATGATAGGTCATGCAGGGGATAAAGGGGTTCAGCTACCGCACCAAGTAATAGATGAATCGTTGTTGTCCTAATGCAGTAAAAAAAAGCAGCAGCGAGAGAGTAGGATTGTATCGGAATGAACAAGGGGGTTTTGCTTGCCTGACGGAGTGGTAGTAGGATACTGCCATTCAGTCGGATATTCCCGGGTATCCTCGGAGGCAGAACCTACCACGAAAGACACATCGGAACACAATCATCACATGGCAATATGCAACAATATGATGCATGCTATGACATGGCAGTATGGGTGTGTTTTGGCTAATGCATTCTAAACAGGTTGGTTTGAGTCCATTTGAATCAAAGATTCAAATGAAAGCCCATGACATGAAGTCATATTAATGTATTAGCTTGTTTCACTTAAACAGCAAGGTTAAAGTATTCGGACATGCATGAAACCAGTACAGATGGACAGATTATATTTTTCTGATCATTTTTCACATATAACTTGTTTGATTTGGAGTTACGGTTGAATTACTATGAATTTTTGAAGTTTTGGATATTTTCTGCAATTTTCTGAATTATTTTAAATCCAGAAAATCAATACTGCGCCAGCATGACGTCATGCTGACGTCATCGGGTCAACGGCGCCAGGCCAGGTCAAACCTGACCAGTGGGGTCCACTGGTCAGTCACCCGACGTCATTTGTGTCGCTGACATGTGGGCCCGGTCAACTGCCACGTTAGCGCGGTCAACTCTGGCTTGTGGGTCCCGTTGGGTTTTAATCTAATCTAAACTAAAACAACACTAAGGTTAATTAGGGCCTGGGCCCATGTGTCTGTGACCCTTGGGGTTTAGTTAGTGGCGTCATTAGCCACTAACGACGTGCCACGTCGGCACGGCCGAGGTTAGGCCGCCGACGACCTCAAGTCGCGGCGGAGGCGCTCGGGATTCGCCGTCCGGCGTCCTCTCGACCCGCGGTTTTGGCTCTACGGGCTGCTGGGCGTGAGCCGCATCCAGGGAAACACACGAGAGGGGGCAGGGTGGTCGGAGTCGACGGCACCGACCAACAGAGCGGCGCCGGAGTTCGAACGTCGACGGATTCGATGCCGCAAGGCACAACAGGAGCAACATATGGCCGCTATGGCCCCGTGGTGACGCGCTGAGCGCGGTGATGCGCTCGGTTTGGAGCTCGAGTGGAGGTGGCCTCGGCAGCGAGGAGCTCAGGCGGCGGCGCGTGCGGGCGAGCGCGGTGTGGCGGCTACGGCGTGCAACAGAGCAAACGGGGAGGGGGAGAAGGAGCAGGAGCTCACGTCGAGTGCAGAGGGCGTCGAAGCGGGCCCGGGGAAAGATTGGAGTTGGCGGGGCGGCGAAGTCGATCTCGCCGTCGGGATGTTGAAGACGAGCCCGGTGAGGACGTTCGGGGGCTTCTGGCGGGGTGTGGCTCGGTGAGGGGGTCGAGGACGGAGTGGCGGAGCTTCTGGGCTGCTCGGGAGGACGAGGGAGAGGCGTTGGCTGCGGTGGTGCTCGTCGGCGGCGGCGGCAGCGCTCAGACTGCGCGCGAGGGGGAGAGACATGGGAGGGGAAAGAGCACGGGGAGAGTGGGAGAGGTGCAAGGGAAGTAGGACACCGCGTGGCGCTCGGGGCTGGTTCCAGAAACGGCGGAAGCAGTAGGTGGCTCGGGCGCGTGCCGACGCGCGGTGGCCACATGCCTCGCGTCCTTATGGCGCGAGGTGGGAGACGGTGGCGGCTCTGGTGGGCTGGGCCAGGTAAGTGGCCGCCAGGTAGGTTTGGGCCAGGTAGGTTTCCTTACTCTGTTTTATTTCTGTTCTGTTTTCCTTTATTAATTCATTTTGCCACTATTTTGAACTCCAAACAAATTGAAAACAGTGACAACATTCCTCTGAATATTTTATATTCCACAATGGGATTATCCAAAGGCACATACATTATTTCAGAGTTATCTGAAATTATATTCCACATATTAAGAATATAAAACCAAATCCAAATACAATATTGATTTAAATTCAATGCCCAAAATAATTCCTTAAAAATGTTCATTATTTTTGGTTTGGGACAAAGCCCTTGCCAAAAATACCAAATATCAATAAGGATCATTTTGGTTTTATTGAATGCAAATTTTAGTTGAACCTAGTTGATTCAAGTGGTGCAAGGGTTTGAACATCCCCCATTTCAAGATTTCAATTAAAGTTAGACATGATGCATGAATGCTTGTGCAACTATTTGCAATCAAATTCTCGGGCTGTGACAAGATCCAACTATAATAGCAAAGCTCGCGATACAACAAGATCGTACCACCTCAAGAACATGAGAGAGAGTGATTGATCAAACACATAGCTACTGGTACATACCCTCAGCCCCGAGGGTGAACTACTCCCTCCTCGTCATGGAGATCGCCGGGATGATGAAGATGGCCACCGATGAGGGATTCCCCCTCCGGTAGGGTGCCAGAACAGGCTCCCGATTGGTTTTTGGTGGCTACAGAGGCTTGCGGCGGTGGAACTCCCGATCTATTCTGTTCCCCAATGTTTGTAGGGTAGGGTATATGGACATATATAGGCAAAAGAAGTAGGGCAGGGGAGCCACGAGGGGCCCACGAGGGTGGGGGTGCACCCAGGGGGGTAGGGCGCGCCTCCCTGCCTCGTGGCTTCCTTGAAGCTTCCGTGCCGTCTACTCCAAGTCTCCTGGATTGCTTGCGTTCCAAAAATAACTCTCCCAAAGGTTTCATTCCGTTTGGACTGCGTTTGATATTCCTTTTCTTCGAAACACTGAAATTGGCAAGAAAACAACAATTTGGGCTGGGCCTCCGGTTAATAGGTTAGTCCCAAAAATAATATAAAAGTGTATAATAAAGCCCATAAACATCCAAAACAGATAATATAATAGCATGGAACAATCAAAAATTATAGAAACGTTGTGGACGTATCATCATCCCCATGCTTAATTCCTGCTCGTCCTCGAGTAGGTAAATGATAAAAACATAATTTTTGATGTGGAATGCTACCTAACATATTTATACATGTAATTCTCTTTATTGTGGCAAGAATATTCAGATCCATAATATTCAAGACAAAAGTTTAATATTGACATAAAAATAATAATACTTCAAGCATACTAACAAAGTAATCATGTCTTCTCAAAATAACATGGCCAAAGAAAGCTATCCCTACAAAATCATATAGTCTGGCTATGCTCTATCTTCATCACACAGAATATTTAAATCATGCACAACCCCGATGACAAGCCAAACATTTGTTTCATAATTTTGATGTTCTCAAACTTTTTCAATCTTCATGCAATACATGAGCGTGAGCTATGGACATAGCACTATAGGTGGAATAGAATCGTGGTTGTGGAGAAGACAAAAAGGAGAAGGTAGTCTCACATCAACTAGGCGTATCAACGGGCTATGGAGATGCCCATAGATAGATATCAATGTGAGTGAGTAGGGATTGCCATGCAACGGATGCACTAGAGCTATAAGTGTATGAAAGCTCAAAAAGAAACTAAGTGGGTGTGCATCCAACTCGCTTGCTCACGAAGACCTAGGGCATTTTGAGGAAGCTCATCATTGGAATATACAAGCCAAGTTCTATAATAAAAGATTCCCACTAGTATATGAAAGTGACAACATAGGAGATTCTCTATCATGAAGTTCATGGTGCTACTTTGAAGCACAAGTGTGGTAAAAGGATAGTAGCATTGCCGCTTCTCTCTTTTTCTCTCATTTTTTTGTTTTTTTGGGCCTTCTCTTTTTTTGGCCTCTTTTTTCTCTTTTTTTCGTCCGGAGTCTCATCCCGACTTATGGGGGAATCATAGTCTCCATTATCCTTTCCTCACTGGGACAATGCTCTAATAATGACGATCATCACACTTAGAACTCAAGAATTACAACTCAATACTTAGAACAAGATATGACTCTATATGAATGCCTCCGGCGGTGTACCGGGATGTGCAATGACTCATGAGTGACATGTATGAAAGAATTATGAACGGTGGCTTTGCCACAAATACGATGTCAACTACATCATCATGCAAAGCAATATGACAATGATGGAGCATGTCATAATAACGGAACGGTGGAAAGTTGCATGGCAATATATCTTGGAATGGCTATGGAAATGCCATAATAGGTAGGTATGGTGGCTGTTTTGAGGAAGGTATATGGTGGGTGTATGATACCAGTGAACGGTGCGCGGTATTAGAGAGGCTAGCAATGGTGGAAGGGTGAGAGTGCGTATAATCCATGGACTCAACATTAGTCATAAAGAACTTACATACTTATTGCAAAAATCTATTAGTTATCGAAACGAAGTACTGCGCGCATGCTCCTAGGGGGATAGATTGGTAGGAAAAGACCATCGCTCATCCCCGACCGCCACTCACAAGGAAGACAATCAATAAATAAATCATGCTCCGACTTCATCACATAACGGTTCACCATATGTGCATGTTATGGGAATCACAAACTTTAACACAATTATCTCTCAAATTCACAACTATTCAACTAGCATGACTCTAATATCACCATCTTCATATCTCAAAACAATCATAAAGAATCAAACTTCTCATAGTATTAAATGCACTTTATATGAAAGTTTTTATTATATCCCTCTTGGATGACCATCATATTAGGACTAAATTCATAACCAAAGCAAATTACCATGCTGTTCTAAAGACTCTCAAAATAATATAAGTGAAGCATGATAGTACATATATTTCTTCAAAATAAAGCCACCGTCGTGCTCTAAAAGGATATAAGTGAAGCACTAGAGCAAACGACAAACTACTCCGAATGATATAAGTGAAGATCAATGAGTAGTTTAATAATTATGCAACTATGTGAAGACTCTCTGACATTTAAGAATTTCAGATCTTGGTATTTTATTCAAACAACAAGAAAAACAAAATAAAATAAAATGACGCTCCAAGCAAAACACATATCATGTGGTGAATAAAAATATAGCTCCAAGTAAAGTTACCGATGAACGAAGACGAAAGAGGGGATGCCTTCCGCGGCATCCCCGAGCTTAGGCTCTTGGTTTTCCTTGAATATTACCTTGGGGTGCCTTGGGAATCCCCAAGCTTAGGCTCATGCCACGCCTTATTCCATAGTCCATCGAATCTTTACCCAAAACTTGAAAACTTCACAACACAAAACTCAACAGAAACTCGTGAGCTCCGTTAGTATAAGAAAATAAATCACCACTTAGGTACTGTTGTGAACTCATTCTAAGTTCATATTGGTGTAATATCTATTGTATTTAAATTTATCTATGGTTCATACCCTCCGATACTACTCATAGATTCATCAAAATAAGCAAACAACGCATAGAAAACAGAATCTGTCAAAACAGAACAGTCTGTAGTAATCTGTATCAAACACAAACTTATGGAACTCAGAAAAACCTGCCAAAATAGGACGACCTAGATAATTTGATATTTTATCTACTGCTATTGGAATCAGTATTTTATCACTTTCTGGTGATTTTTAACAATTGTTTTCGTGAGCAGAAAGTTTCTGTCTTTTTCAGCAAGATCAAATAATTATCATCCAAGAAGATCCTATAGGTCTTACTTGGCACAAACACTAATTAAAACATAAAACCACATCTAACCAGAGGCTAGAAGAATTATTTGTTAGTAAACAGGAGCAAAAGCAAAGGAATAAAAATAAAATTGGGTTGCCTCCCAACAAGCGCTATCGTTTAATGCCCCTAGCTAGGCATGATGATTTCAATCATGCTCACCTAAAAGATTAGAATTGAAACATAAAGAGAGCATCATGAAGAATATGACTAGCACATTTAAGTCTGACCCATTTCCTATGCATAGGGATTTTGTGAGCAAACAACTTATGGGAACAATAATCAACTAGCATAGGAAGGCAAAACAAGCATAACTTCAAAACTTTAAGCACATAGAGAGGAAACTTGATTTTATTGCAATATGTAGAAGCATACGATCCTCTCTCATAATAATTTTCAGTAGCATCATGAATGAATTCAACAATATAACCAGCACATAAAGCATTCTTTTCATGATCTACTTGCATAGAAATTTTACTACTCTCCACATGAGCAAATTTGTTCTCATCAATAGTAGTGGGAGCAAACTCAACAAAATAACTATCATGTGAAGCATAATCCAATTGAAAATTAAACTCACGATGACAAGTTTCATGGTTATCTTTATTCTTTATGGCATACGTGTCATCACAATAATCATCATAGATAGGAGGCATACTTTCATCATAATAAATTTTCACATCAAAACTTGGGAGGCTAAAAATATCATCTTCATTAAACACAGCTTTCCCAAGCTTGTGGCTTTGCATATCATTAGCATCATGGATATTCAAGGGATTCATACTAACAACATTGCAATCATGCTCATCATTCAAAGATTTAGTGCCAAACATTTTAATGAATTCTTCTTCTAGCACTTGAGCACAATTGTCGGAATCCTTATTTTCACGAAAGACATTAAAAAGATGAAGCATATGAGGCACCCTCAATTCCATTTTTTTGTAGTTTTTTTTATAAACTAAACTAGTGATAAAACAAGAACCTAAAAGATTCTACTGCAAGATCTAAAGATATACCTTCAAGCACTAATCTCCCCGACAGCGGCGCCACAAAAGAGCTTAACGTCTACTACGCAACCTTCTTCTTGTAGACGTTGTTGGGCCTCCAAGTGCAGAGGTTTGTAGGACAGTAGCAAATTTCCCTCAAATAGATGACCTAAGCTTTATCAAGTTGTGGGAGGCGTAGGATGAAGATAGTCTCTCTCAAACAACCCTACAACCAAATATCAAAGAGTCTCTTGTGTCCCCAACACACCCGATACAATGGTAAATTGTATAGGTGCACTAGTTCGGCGAAGAGACGGTGATACAAGTGCAATATGGATGGTAGATATAGGTTCTAATCTGAAAATATGAAAACAGCAAGGTAACTAATAATAAAAGTGAGCATGAACGGTATTGCAATGCTAGGAAACAAGGCCTAGGGTTCATACTTTCACTAGTGCGAGTTCTCTCAACAGTAATAACACAATTGGATCATATAACTATTCCTCAACATGCAACAAAGAGTCACTCCAAAGTCACTAATAGCGAAGAACAAACGAAGAGATTATGGTAGGGTACGAAACCACCTCAAAGTTATTCTTTCGGATCGATCTATTCAAGAGTCCGTAGTAAAATAACACAAAGCTATTCTTTCCGTTCGATCTATCATAGAGTTCGTACTAGAATAACACCTTAAGACACAAATCAACCAAAACCCTAATGTCACCTAGATAATCCAATGTCACCTCAAGTATCCATGGGCATGATTATACAATATGCATCACACAATCTCAGATTCATCTATTCAAACCAACACAAACTACTTCAAAGAGTGCCCCAAAGTTTGTGCCGGAGAGTCAAGACGAAAACGTGTGCCAACCTCTATGCATAAGTTCACAATGTTACGGAACCCGCAAGTTGATCACCAAAACATACATCATGTGGATCACGTGAATATCCCATTGTCACCACAGATAAGCACATGCAAGACATACATCAAGTGTTCTCAAATCCTTAAAAACTCAATCCGATATAACTTCAAAGGGAAAACTCCATTGATTACAAGATAGTAGAGGGGGAGAAACATCATAAGATCCAACTATAATAGCAAAGCTCGCGATACATCAAGATCGTACCACCTTACGAACTTGAGAGAGAGTGAGAGATCAAACACATAGCTACTGTTACATACCCTCAGCCCCGAGGTTGAACTACTCCCCTCATCGTCATGGAGATCGCCGGGATGACGAAGATGGCCACCGGTGAGGGATCCCCCCTCCGGCAGGGTGCCAGAACAGGGTCTCGATTGGTTTTTGGTGGCTACAGAGGCTTGCGGCGGCGGAACTCCCGATCTATTCTATTCCCCGATGTTTGTAGGGTATATGGATATATATAGGCGAAAGAAGTCGGTCAGGGGAGCCACAGGGGGCCCACGAGGGTGTGGGCGCGTGAGGGAGTCCTGGATTAGGGGGTATCCAGACAGCCAGACTATGTACTACGCCCGGACTATGGAAGCATGAAGATGCAAGACTCAAGACTTCGGCCCGCACTACTAGGAAAAGGGCTATAGATAGGATTGATACTAATGGCGCACCAGGTAAGTAGTGCGCCACTACTATATACTAATGGCGCAACGGTCGGTGATGCGCCATTAGTGTGGAAGACACTAATGGCGCACCATACACACGGTGCGCCACTAGTATTATTTTTTTTTCCATTTTTCCATATATACTAATGGCGCATGATGTCGAAGTGCGCCAATACTAGTTCTAACTAGTAATGGCGCACCGTGCAGATAGTGCGCCATTAGTATATTTTTTTTTACTTTTTTGCAAAACTACTAATGGCGCACCGTGTCGTAGTGCGCCATTACTAGTTTAAACTACTAATGACGCACTTTTCCATAGTGCGCCATTAGTATATATATATATATTTTTTACTTTTCTGCAAAACTACTAATGGCGCACCACCTGCAGGTGCGCCATTATGGCGCATTTGCTGGTGGTGCGCCATTAGTAACCTGGGACCAACAAGATATTTTGGACAGCCCACCTACCCACTCACTTTCCCCACTTCATTCTCTCCACCACCTCCTCCAAGCTTGTCTCGGCTGCCTCCTCCTCCTCACCTCATTTGCACCATAGATTCATCAAAATTAAGTGGTGAAATTACCTTTTTTTGATAGGTAAGTAAGGGGAAAGCTATCTTCATGATGTAGATCTACGTTTCTTCTCCCTAGCTCTCTCCAACAACGTGCACATGCACTTTTTGTGGCCTAGCTAGATCTATGTATGTTTGTGGTGTTGCATGTGTTTGTGGTGTTGCATATGTGTTTGCGTTTGCATGTACCGGTATTTGAAATGCGATAGTTGCCAATATTTTTCCAGAATGTTGATTCATTTCCGTTTCAGCGAGAATTTTGGCACTATGCATTCTTTTTGGTCCTATTTTTAGGGAAGTTCATGCCAAATTTTTTCTTGGTTCTAAAATATCGTTTTGCTCTACCCTGCAGGCCACCATGGTCCGCACGATGACCGAAGGCATCATGAATAGGTTTTTGATCTCCGTGAAGGCCGAGATGCTTCAAAAGAACGAGACGGAGATAAGATGACGTGTCGAAGATGCAAGCTGAAGAGCCTTATTGCGGACCCGGATTCCGGGCAGGTGCGGGACCACCTGCTCTTTCGTGGTTTCATGGATGGCTATCGGTGGCACGGTGATGAAGATGACTATGAAGTCGTCCATGGGGGCCGGGCAAGAAATGAGGAAGGGCAACAAGACAAGTACCACCGCGACGAGGGCGGGCGAGAAGACGAAGAATCTCCAGGACATGATCACGGCGGTGATGCTGTACACAGTCATCATGTAGAAGATGTCGTACATGATGATGAGGAAGATCAAGATGAAGGGCATGATCATGAAGATGAAGATGCCGGAGCAGACGACGATGGAGGTTGGGTGCAGGACCCTCATATTCAAGAGCTGCTTCTCAAGCAGACGGATAACGCAAGAGCTGCCGCCCGAGAGAAAGCCAAGCTGGATCAACTGGAGATAGACACGGTTACTCCATTGTATGAAGGATGCAGGCCCGAGGATAGCCGCCTGAAAGTAACGCTCATTGCTCTGGAGATGAAGGTAAAACATAAAATGACCGACGCATGCTTCGACGAGAACACGTCATTCTGGCACGAACGTCTTCCCAAGGGGAACATGTGCCCGACCAGTTTCGAGGAGGCGAAGAAAATCGTGTGTCCTCTAGATTTACCGCACGTGAAATACCATGTGTGCATGAACAATTGCATCATTTATCGGGACGAGCACGCGGAGTCTACCATATGTCCGGTGTGCGGCGTCACTCGATACAAGAAGAGGAAGAAAGCTCCTCAAAAATCAGTGTGGTACTTTCCAATCACTCCTCGTCTGCAGCGGTATTTCGCGGACCCTAAGGTAGCAAAGCTCCTGCGTTGGCACGCGGATAGGGAGGAGAAGAAGCGGGAAGATGACAGAAATGATCCGGAGATAAATAAAAAAGACAAGATGCTGAGTCACCCTAAGGATGCGAGCCAGTGGCAAGCGTTGAACTTCGAATACCCAGAATTTGGGAAGGATCCAAGGAACATCGTGCTGGGCGCGAGCACCGATGGAGTCAATCCGTTTGGCAGCCAGAGAAGCACACATAGCACCTGGCATGTGTTTGTGTGGATGTACAACCTTCCCCCCTGGTTGTGCACGAAGAGGAAGTACATTCACATGAGTATGCTAATTGAAGGGCCGAAACAACCAGGGAACGACATCAATCTGTATCTGGGGCTGCTGAAGGAGGAGCTAGACACGCTATGGAAAACGTCAGCCAATACATGGGACGCCGCAGAGAAAGAATATTTCCCTATTAGAGCCGCACTGCTCACGACGGTGCACGACTATCTCGGTTACGGATATCTCGAGGGGCAGGTAGTCCACGGATTTTCTGGATGCGTAAGGTGCATGGATGACACAACGTATCGCCAGCTAGATAGAGATCCCGGGTCTTCTAAAACCATGTTCATGGGACATCGAAGGTGGCTTCGCGACGACGACCCGTGGAGGAAACGCAAGGATCTGTTCGATGGTGAAACCGAACCCCGAAAACGCCCGTGTATGAGGAGCGGCGAGGAAATAGACGAGTTGTTGAAAAATTGGAAAGACTGCCCACTGCTGGGAAAGAAGCAAAAGGCGCCAGAGCCAGGAAAGAAGAGAAAGGCGCCAGAGCCGCTGCTGAAGGTATGGAAAACGAGGTCTGTTTTCTGGGACTTGCCGTACTGGAAGATCCACCGTGTGCCTCATAGCCTTGATGTCATGCATATCACGAAGAACATGTGCGAGAGTCTGCTTGGTACCCTGCTCAACATGCCAGAGAGGACCAAAGATGGGCCAAAGCAAGGGCAGACTTAAAATCAATGGGCATCAGGCAGGAGCTTCACACTAATGATGATGATGATGATGATGATCATGATGATGATGATGAGGCGAAGTAGGACACAGAAAGTCGTCGCAAAGGCAAAAAAGCCAAGAACACCGGAAATGACTACCCTCCCGCGTGCTTCACTCTAAGTCAGGAGGAGATCGAGCAGTTTTTCACCTCCCTCCTAGGAGTAAAACTTCCTTACCGTTACGCGGGGTAAGCAGATACCTAGACCCAGCGAAGCAGAAGTTTAGCGGGATGAAGTCTCACGACTGTCACGTGCTGACGACGCACATACTTCCAGTTGCAATCCGTGGGATCATGGACGCGCACGTCCGTGAAATGCTATTTGGCCTATGCAACTTTTTCGACGTCATCTCTCGGAAGTCGATTGGCATGAGGCAACTCAGAAGGCTACAGGAAGAGATCGTGGTGATACTATGCGAGCTTGAGATGTACTTCCCGCCCGCATTCTTCGACGTTATGGTGCATCTGCTGGTCCATATCGTGGAGGATATCATCCAACTCGGGCTGACGTTCCTGCACAGCATGATGCCGTTCGGAAGGATGAATGGTGTCATCAAAGGATACGTTCGCAACATGTCACGCCCGAGAGGAAGAATAGCGGGGTTTTCGATCAAGAGTGCATCTCCTACTGCACGAATTATCTAGGCATCGAGAACCCCGTTGGTCTGCCCGTCAACAGGCACCTCGGCAGGCTCGCTGGATGGGGTCACCGTGAGGGTCGCCGCGAAATGCATGTCGACTTTGAGGGTCGACTCGCCGACTTTGAAAGAGCAAACCTAGTCGCGCTACAACACATAGACGTGGTCGATCCTTGGGTGGTAGAGCACAAAACCTTTATTGAGAAGATGTACAATGACCGAGGCCAACAGAGGACGGACGGAGATATAATCAAAGAGCACAACTCATGTTTCACGCGTTGGTTCAAGCGAAGCTTCATCGTACCCTTTACATGAGGATTCTTCCGCGGAAGAACAACTCATATTCGCCTTGTCACAGGGCGTCGAGCACAACCTGATGACCTATGAGGCGTACGATATCAACGGCTACACATTCTACACCGAGAACAAGGACATGAAGAGCGATGGTTATCAGAACTCCGGGGTAACGATGGAATCCTACACCGGCAATGACAAGGACAGATACTACGGAAGGATCAAGGAGATCTGGGAGCTGAGCTACGCTGGAGGGAAGGTCCCGATGTTCCGTGTCAGATGGGCCAAGAGCGTCCTAAAATAAGACCGGTATTTCACCACCATGGTTATACCCGAAGCCAAATCCAAGATCCAGGGTATAAGCGTCACCTTGAAAAATGTGCCATGGGTACTGGCTTCCAAAGTGGACCAATGCTTCTTCATTACTGACCCGTCAAAGCCCAGTCGTGTTGTCGTGAGGAGAGGCAAAAGGAAGATCATCGGAATGGATGGAGTAGCCAATGAGCAAGACTTCGACAAGTACGGCGACCTGAAGATCGAACATGACGACGACGATGAAGTAGCAGCACACACCACAAGAAGAAGCAGGACCACCCTACCTAAAGGACGTCCGTTCCACAGAAGAACTCCATTTGCGAAAAAGAAGGGCAAGAACATTGTGAACAGATAGCTTGCTAAGATCGACTGTATTTAAATCGTAGTCTTCATTTCTCGATTGTATTTCATGGGGACTTTTTGATATCATGAATATTTTTAAATTTCATGGGCACTTTTTGAATTCATGAGGACACTCGATCTCGATCCCCCTCCATCTCAATCTCGATTCCCCCTCCATCTCGATCTCGACCCCCCTCCATCTCGATCCCACCCACACCCTCCCCCGCTAGCTCCACCGCCGCCGCCGACCCACCGCAACCCTCCACCGTTCCACCACTGCCGACGAGCACCCGGCCCCCCGCACCCTCGCTCGCTCGACCGCCGCCAACGGGCACCCCCCGCACCCTCCCCCGCTCCACCGCCGCCACCGATGATATTTTCAAGTAACAAAAATTGAACATATTTTTTAAAAAATTATTACTGTTTTTATAAAAAAATATTACTGTTATGATTTAAACAAGTTTGAACATATTTAAACACAAATAAATATCAAACAGCATTTAAAATGCATAAAAAAATATTGGGGAGCCTGGGAATCAAACCCAGGACCTCCTGGTGTGTGTGCTGCGTGTTGACCAGTCGGGCTAGTGGGGGGGGGGGGTTCTGTTGTGGATTGGGTTAGGTGTAATATAACCTGCTGAGTGTTTGAACTAAAAAAAAACATTCTAATGGCGCACCCCCTGGTGGTGCGCCATTAGTAATCTGCCCCCATCCATACAATTCGTCCCTCTCCCTCTCGCCAGATCGACACTTCCTTCCTCTCCCTCCACCGCGCCGCTCCCTCCCTCCACCGCGCCACTGTCGCTGCCCCGACCCACGGCGCCCAGCAGCGCCCCGCCGCCCCGCCTCCCTCTCCCCTTCCTCCCCCTCGAGCGCCGCCTCCCCCTCGAGCCCTCCGTCATCTCCGCTCCGGCCACCACCAAATCTCTCTCGTCGGAGCTGCCCCTCGACGGCGGCTAGCCTCGTCAGACGCGCTCCTCGGCAGTGGCCTTGAGCCTCCCAGCGACCTGGTTAGTCTCTCTCCCTCCCTCCCTCTCTCCACCGCTCATCCCCATGCCCCCACGGGGCGGCGACCTAGGGTTAGGTGCAGGAGCTCGCCGCCGCCGCCCCGTCGTGCCGCTGCTGCTGCTTCTTGCGGCCGCCTTTCTCTAGCTTCCCCTCGGGATCTGCACGCCATGTCGCGGCTGCTGCTGCTTTGTGGCCTCCGCCGCCGCCTGCCCGTGTGGGTTTGTCGCCTGCTTCCTCTGCCGGCACGGCGGGATGCTCAACGTGGGTGCGGTTTGGCAGCGCTGTGTTGGTGAGCTGTTGCCTTGTTGGTGAGCTCTGTAGGTTTTGTAGGTTCAAATATGCCTGTGAATTTGTGGGAGAAAGAGAGTTAGTGTAGAGCAGTACATCCAAGAAAATATGCCTGTGAATTGTTTTGCACAATGTACATACACGTGTAGGTTCAAATATTTTCTGTAGGTGTACTTCAATGGTACATCTACTTTTTTGTCTGTGAAATTGTAGTGCTAGTGTACGTCCTGATCCTAAACAAAAAAGTAGAGCCAATGAGCCAACCCGTACATACGTGTACGTGTATACCAAGTAAATATGCCTGTGAATTGTTATGCACAATGTGCAGATGTTAGTGTAGATCAGTACATCCAAGAAAATAGTTCATCAATAGTACTTCAATGCACCAGTAGTTTCCTCAAATCTTAATCAAGCTAAATAGCTATTTAATGTGGGCATGTGCTGCCACACTTCTTTTTTTATATATCAAGAAGTCTGGACTGCTTGGTTTATTTTCCTTTGGTTCCTTTTCAGGTATCTGGTCTGAAATCAATTACTTCTAAGCATTTAGCTTTAGCAAGTCAAATTATCAGTTTCATACATTCTTTGATTCCAGGTAAGCATTTTTTCCCTACCTTCTATCTTTTTGCTGCACTGTTATTTATTGTATCCATACTTTCTGTTAATTTTGCGAACATAGAGTTACGAAGGCTGACTATCCTGTCACTTCAAGTGATTGTGGGTTGCATTATCTTATCTTATTATATGTTTTTAGTTGATTATTTTTGTGTCTTGATTTGTTGGTGGGATGAAGGTTTGGAAAACTGGAAACCAGGGTCCTTAAAAAGATATCTACAGAAATATAAGCTGGAGTGCTTTTGTCTCTCCCTAGAACTGTTGGTATTTGAGTAGCTAGATGTAGAAGGGTAGGGAACAACACAAACTTGAAAAAGTAGAAGCAATAGCTAGTTTCCAGCTTAGGGACCAATACCAGGTGTGTTGTTCCCCTTTGTTTATCTAGAGCCTGATTCGTGTGATGGTGATAGCCTGATAGGCAATAGATTTATTTTGGTACAAGTAAACTGCCTTCCAGCCAACCAGAACTAACATTGCATCTAATTAATAAATTCACTAAATATGCAACATATATCCCAAGAGCCATCCTGTTCTTGCTACACCCAATATTTACTTAGGGAAAATAAAATGTAAATGGCCATGTTGAAACAGTTTTTCTAGGAAATTGTCATGAAACATCCCCCTCTTTAGTTACAAGCATTGCTGCTCTAATCGGTTGGGTGCGCATTAAAAATTCAGTCTAAAAGTCAGTTAAAGTTTCAGTTTTAGAGTAATTTTCAGTTTGTAAAACTAAGAAGTGTATTTTTCTATTTTGAAACTTAGTGTAACTATTTTCAGTCATGCAGGCTGTAACTTGAACTTGAAGAACTCCTTAGATAGTTTTTTGGTCTCCTTATACAAAACAAGCTGAAGTTTGAAACCTATTTCTCCTAAGCGAGACCTTTGAAAAATTGCAGATAAGTAGACACTGAAAATTGCAGCCATGTCAAAGTGTCATTTCATTTGGGAGCAGTAACTATAAGAAAAGGAAGTGAGTTGAATTGCAAAAAAATGGAAGGTGAAATGAAAAGAACATTGCTCTATGTGAAAACTGTATGTGCAATCTACAAATGTGAAAAACTGTATGTGCTGTCATAGGTGCTGTGCTATCAAAAACTGTATGTGCAATCTCCAGAACAATTATGCTTATGTAAAAACTGTATGTGCAATCTCCAAATGTATCATCATAATGTAGGTGCTGTGTTGTGTGATTCTTCATGCTGAGAACTTCAGCTTTTTCAACTTGCTGGACTATATGTTCATTGGTACTACTTGTGATGCTGCTGTTGTACTACTTGGGAATTTTGTCAACTTGTGATGCTGCTGTTGTACCCCGAGAGGCCCTTGAGTTTGCCGGAATGTCGATTAACTTCCGTTCCGGCATATTCGATTACTCCATATGTCCTATTTTCAGCAAAGGTCATGCTGAAATTTTCCGTGAATTTTAGCATGACTTTGCTAAAAAATCGGACATATGGGGTACTTGCTACTAATGCATGGGCCGGGGTATCTTAGTACTTAATTAAGTAGGATCAACTACCCCTTTATTCTTGCTGCATTAAACCATAGGTGGCAATAGAGCCAAGTGATTAGGCCCAACTTAGAATTCTCCTTAGCATCGATAAACCCTAGATGATAAACCCAACATATGTGGCAATAGAGCCAAGTGATTAGTGCCAAGTGATTAGGCCCAACCTAGGGTGCCTCGGCATCGATAAACCCTAAATGATGAAAACTTAACTTAGCATTTATGGTGCCTTGGCGTCGACAAACCCTAAATGATGAAACCTTGGCTGCCCCGGATGCCTCGATGTCGATGAGAACCTAAATGATGTACGCTTAGGCTTTTAGGGTGCCTCGCCGTTGACAAACCCTAAATGATGAAAGCTTAGGCTTTTAGGGTGCCTCAGCATCGACAAACCCTAAATGATGAGACCATGATCTTGTTCCTTGACAATAACCAACTTTTTGACCAAACTTTTTTCCTATTTAGAGCGAAACATGGCCCACAACGATGAGGCCGGTGGTTCGGGCGACAAGCAATTCTGGGAGCTATCCCAGCAGATGGAGGAACAACCTCACCGCTATGAGGACGCCGCGGAAGACACCGATCCTGACTACACAACCCCTAGTGGCGTCGGGGATGACACCACTGATCGTGCCGCCGAGGATGCCACCACTGATGATGGCGGCGCACACACAGATGGCAGCCAACCGAAGAAGCAAAGGAAGGACCGGCGCCCGAATGCGCTCCGCACCCTCAAGGAGGAATTTACAAAAGTGGACTCCGACGGGCATCCAACGGAGCCCAAACATATAGTCAAGGGGTACTCGCTTCAACTCGGGTGCATTTTCCGGAGCACCGTCTCGATCAACACCGAGAACCTTACGCATAAGGACCACGGGAATTTGCGCAACCTCCTCTTCACGAAGCTTCACGAACGATACAAGTTCCCCGCCGAATTTGAAAACACACGCCTCTCAGGGAATAAAGTGAACAGTGCCGCCCTCACGAGGATGAGCACAGCCCTGTCTACTTGGAGAAGCGCGGTGAAGAGAATGATTGATAAAGGTGATAGTTATGAGAAGATCAAGGCGAAATATCCTTTGATGGCGAAGATGAGTACATGGAGTTCAAGATCAAGTGCGAGGCAGCGCAACCTCGAATCAAGTCGATGGGGCAAAGAAATGCGGAGTTGAACTTAGGGGAACACAAACTCGGTCCCGCGGTTCTGAGTGGCGGAGCCTATATGGGACAAGGAGGACGCGGGCGTGCCGAGCAAGGCCTACTACCCGCTTCGAGAAATACAGCGGTGACAAGCAGACCAGGAACTTTGTCAGGGCCCGGTACAAGGAGGACCCGATAACAAAGGAGCTTACCACGGATCATAAGACCAGGGCGCTTGAGCTTGTTCAGTAAGGAATACACCCAGCGTAATTAGCTCCATATGGTTGCACTCTAATTAATCCCCAATATTTCTAAATGGTTCACGTTCCTTTCGCAGGACTTTGAAAGCGATGGCAGCGGGTCGTCTCAGCTCCCCTTCGACACCCCTTTAAATAGGGCGTTGAGCGTAATGAAAAGAAGGATAAGCTCACTAAGCCGGCGTCAGCTGGTCGTGTGGCGGCAAAGGCTTGTCCACAAAATGGGGTCATACTATACGCTGGTGTGCGGAAGGAGAAAAAGACCAGCTCGGAAAGCGGGCGCGAGGTTGAAGCACTCAAAGGCACAAGTGGCGCGGATTCGAAGCTTGTCCAAGAGCAAGTGGAACAACAACTGGGAGCGAAGCTCAACGCCATGGTTCCTACGTTCATTCATGGGCTAACGGCGTGGATTGCGGGCAGCCAGCAGGGCCTCCCGGTTCCCGGCTTCACGGCCGCAACTTCGCCTGGCAGCGGTAGCGCCATTCTGTCTCTCGCGGCGCCATTGGTGTCTCAGGCGGCGCCATTGGTGTCTCCGGCGGCGGCGCCATTGGTGTCTCCGGCGGAGGCGGTATTCATGTCTCCGGCGCCGGCAAGGGCATTGGAGCTTAATGCACCCGGATGTATGCCGGCCGGCACCTCGCTAGCAAGCGCCCCTCCGTCAGTTGCACGCCCGCCGTTGGCGGTGCCTCGACATTAGCCGAGATCGACGGCATCACGGTAACAAAGCCTCTCGGCCGATGATTTCATCTCCTTGCCTTTGACTGGGCATCCCTGACGGCCTACATGTTTTCACAGGGCGTCGTCGACGTTCCTTGCACTCTTTTGCACTTCGTGGGCGGCGAGTTGGTCGACGTCGCCAAGGGAAGAATTGTTCAACCGGGCAACCGCATGTTCCACGGTAATTCGATGGCACCCACAGTGTATAGGGTTGAAGTGGTTCGAGTGCTGCCAGGCTACGACGAGCTGTTACCTCCGATTCGACCCGCTGGGGCCGACGAAGAAGATGAGATGACCCTCAGCACCTGCGTAAACTGGCCCCTGCTTTGGCCGGAGAGCCAGATTCGTTTGGGGGCGGGGGACACCACCCCACAGACAAGACCGCCCGATCGTGCGGCGCCAAGCCATGGCAAAACGCCGAACGCTACGGACCTGCCGGACATCCCTATGGCACAGGATCCGGACAGCCCTATGGCACGAGATCCGGACAGCGATGACAACGACGGCGGTACATTTACCAAAGTTGATAAGTACTTTGCCGAACATGGGTGCGGCTGGCGAGTTCTGCGGGCCTCTTTCTCAAGAACCCAACCAAGGCGACCGCAATCTAGCTGGTGCGGCGGAGAAATCCGATTACAGCAGTGTAAATGCGGCGTTCGATTCTCGGGACCGCCTCCAGCTCCTGCCTTCACCGAGCCTCGGATAGCTGAGGTGCGAAATATTATCAGCCCCAACACGCTCAAGAAGGCGGTCTGTGAGCAGAACTTCGGTCCCATTATAGGAGATCAAGAAGAAGGGGCGGAAGCGAAAGACTAACAAAGGCGCCGGTGCGAGCCAGCCCGGCACCGAGTTCGATCCGTGCTCGGGGCGGGCCACCTTCGCCTAAGGATATCTCGAGGAGGTGCATGTGGCGGGTAGGCGATGCTACCGCCAAATATGCTGAATGCTGCAACCGGTGCTATCACGGGGTCTGCACGACAGTGTTCTTTCTTTGGAGAAGCGGCGTCGAGAGAGAATGATGTGGCATACCGGTTTTCATGGCCAAGGTGCGGAGGGCAAGGGCTTTGTTGATGGCGACATCGAGAATGCGATCGTCCTGCGGTTTGATGACATCTTTGCTATGTTTAACCTTCATCCGCTGCACTACACCTTCGTTCGGCTGTTTTCGCTGAGTATGGAGATGCGGATCATTAGAGACTGTCGGTGTACTAGAGTAGGGGTACCCTAGTATCCCGAACTCGTGCACGGGCAGATTCAGACACCATGGCAGGGCTTGCACGGTGGCGTAAGGTCCTCCATAGTTCCTTTGGAACCATTCAAGAACAAAGTATTTAAGCCAAGGAGACAAGGCCCCGGCAAGAGGAGCTTGCCGGGAAGGCCACACAAGGCATGTAGAAGAAAAGACCCCGGTAAGAGGAGCTTGCCGGGAAGGCTGGTGGCGACAAGCTTCGAGGCGCGACAAGGATTCAGCAGCGGCAAAGGCGCTTGCGCGGCGAGCAGCCCTCTTTATCTCGCTCCAGCTCATCCACCAGCGATGTCGCCATGGGACCATTCCGGCGTGCGTGTTAAGAGGCTGTCGGCCAGCGGAGAAGCAGCGAAGCGACGCCGACAGAGTGCCATCGTGGCAAGCGGTGGCGCCCCACAGTCCCTTCTGCACTATTTAGGCGACATGGACGGGCATTTAATGCTTTTGTCCCTTGCCATCAGAGTTAGGTAGAATACACTGTACAAAGTAGCTGTACCAACCGCAACTCATTTTCCCATTTTGCCCTTGTCTACGTTGCCACCTGTTGGTGACCCCTTGAGCCTATAAAAGGAGGCCCATGCGCAACGTAGAGGGGGTTCGGTTCGACTCATTCGAAACCAGAGACACTCATGCTAGGTCTTGTAGCTCCCGTAGCTCTCTAGCAAGAACACAATACAATCAGACAAGCAGCAGTAGGAGTATTATCTCTCCGGAGAGCTCCGAAGTTGGGTAAACTGCTCGTGTGCTTCGCCTCGATCTGCTCTTCGTGCGACCTCCGCCACCCACCGAACCGAAAGGGGCTCAGTCCGCCGATCCCATAGGTGTTCGTGGGTCACGATCAGCTTCCCCGACATCTTTGGCGCGCCAGGTAGGGGACGTCGAGGCTGTGTGAACCTGATCCGGCATTCACACGAGCTACATCTTCATCATCTTCATCATCTTCATCGGCATGCCACCGAAGAAGAAGGCTTCGGCGGCAGCGGAGCCGTCCACGTCGATCCCGCCACCACCGGAGCAAACGGATGGCGGGGAAGACGCCGGCGGAAGAACGGGCGTCGACGAGGGAGCTCATGACGCTGCCAAGTCCAAGGACAAGGCCGCGCAAACCTCAGCGTCCGTACACGCTCCGCGCCCATCTCAGGAGGCGTGGGACCGACAGCGTCATGGTATTCATAGTACCATACGCTCGTTGGATCAAGATCGAGCTGGTGGATCCCGAGGCCCTCAAGACCAGCGTGCGCGCCGACATCTGGCACAAGCGAAATGCGGTCGCTGGGCGGGATGCTGCTCCTTCTAACATAGTTAGAAGTCTGAGCATATCCCGCTCCTTGCACCGTTCGCCATTGCCACCCACCACTCCAGCGGAAGCCTTGGCGAGAGCTCAGCTGCTTCTAGACTACCCTCCAACAGCCGACAAGGTCGACGAATGGAGGGCCACCATCCAGAGTCTCATCGGCTTTGCCAGCAGCGGCGCTCGCGGCAACCAACTACATCGCTGCAGCGGCAAGATGACAAAACACGAGCTGGTGGTGACGAAACATGTGGGGTGCAACAACCATGCACTCTCCACCCGAAGGCCAAGATCACCAACTCGTCGGATCCACCTCGACAGCGACTCCACGCGTCGCCGGATCCACGAGCTCGCCGTGATCAGCGCCAAGTTCTTCAAAACGGCAACAAGAAGACGCTTCGAACCGCGCCGGCGCCCAAGAGAAGCGCGCGTCAATCCGACCAGCGCTGGGCCCTCTGTCGATATGCTTGCGCCCGAAGAACCGAGCGACTTGCCGTCTGTGATAGGTTGCCCTGCGTTCACTCGTGAGCTGCGGCAAGTCCAGTGGCCCAGCAGGAAGAATTTCAAGCCAGATGTGCCAGAGAAGTACGATGGCTGGACGCATCCGTCGGAGTTCCTCAGCATCTACACCATCGCGGTGCAAGCTGCAGGGGGGCGAGACGACAAGATCCTCGCCAACTACTTCCCGCTGGTACTCAAGCCCAATGTCAGATCTTGGCTCATGCACTTGCCGGACGGATCCATATCCTCTTGGGCAGATCTATGCCATCAGTTTGTCGGCGCCTTCACAGGCGGCCACAAGCCTCATGGTCGAGAGAGCGACCTACATCTGCTAGCCAGAAGGAAGGAGTGTCCCTGCGCAAGTTCATTCAGATATTCAGCCGTGTGCACTACAACATCCCAGATGTCCACCCTGCCGCGGTGATCAGCGCGTTTCATCAAAACGTGCGGAACCGCAGGATGAGGGAGGAGATGGCGATGTACAAAGTCAAGGACATCAGTGAGCTGTATGCCCTGGCCGACAAGTGTGCTCGTGCTGAGGAAGGGAGGAGACTCCCAGGAGATAATACAGAAGCAGGATCCGATAGTGAGGAGACCGCCCCGGCGAAGAAGAGCCGGCGACGGAACAACAGAAGGAAGAAGGGCAAAGAGGTACTAGTTGTCGAGCAGTCCGGCGACGGCGGTGCCGCCAAGAAAGCCAAAGTTGGTGGCTCCGGCAAGGAGATTGCCGCTGACACCGACCGCCAAGCTGTGGCGGCCGCCGACAAGCAGGACAGCTCCAACAAACAGTACTGCAAGATTCACCGCACCAAGGGCCATGACCTCCAGAGCTGCAAGAAGGTCGAGCAGCTAGTTGAACAGCAGAAGGCTGAGTACGAGCGGCGCGATAAGGAGAAGGCCCAGGAAGGTGCTGGGGGAGCTAGCAAGAAGCGACCAGGCCGGGGAGGACGCCGCGGCAAGGCCAAGAAGCGGCAAGGAGACAGACCTCCCCGCGGTTGCGACAAGGATGAAGACGACGACGACGATGAAGATATGGAAGATGACGAGACCGATGAGCAGGAATTTCAAAAAGCCACAGAGGTCCTCTGCATTGACGGTGGTGCTTCTCTGCATACTACACACCGCCAACTCAAGCAGTGGATGCGGGAAGTTAACGCAAGCCTCTGAAATGGTCCAGCACGCCTATCATCTTTGATATTGAGGACCACCCTGATCGCATAACTGCGGTCGGGTGCTTGCCGATGTTGGTCTCACCAACTATCCGCAACCTCAAAGTCACCAAGACGCTAGTTGACGGCGGGGCCGGCTTAAACCTGATCTCCTCCGCGGTGCTTCAGAAGCTTCAAATCCCTGACAGCGAGCTCGAAGAGACTGGCACATTCCAAGGAATCAATCCAGGAAGGAGCAAGCCGAAGGGAAAGATCATGTTGCCGGTAACATTTGGCAGCGAGCTAAACTTCAGGACTGAGAGGGTCACGTTCGACGTTGCTGATTTTCCATTACCTTACAATGGGATACTCGGCCGTCCAGCACTCGCCAAGTTCATGGCAGCCTCTCATTATGCATACAACTTGCTCAAGATGCCAGGCCCGATAAGTGTCATCTCTGTCCATGGCGACAAGAAGGATGCTCTTATCTGCGCCGACAAGATCTACCGGGAGGCAGCAGCTGCAACAGAGAGCGAGTCACTTGCCGCTGAAGCTCCCGGGGGGAAGAAGAAGACCAAGTCCGGCAAGAGCTCTGATGCCCACTCCGGCAAGCGCACCTCCTCGGAGTGCTGCGCTACCGTCGAGGATGCACCATCGAGCTCCACCGGCAAGTGCAAGAAGACGATGGCAGCTCCACCGAAGACCAAGAAGGTGCCCGCCAAGGAGGACGGCACTGGTGGTACCTTCACCATCAGTGCCACTCTCGACCCTAAATAGGAAGGCGCGCTCGTTGCTTTCCTGCGGGCGAATGTCGACGTGTTTGCATGGCAACCGTCTGACATCCCCGGTGTTCCCAGGAAGGTAATTGAGCACCACTTAGCTGTCTGTCCTCATGCACGGCCCGTCAAGCAGAAAGTCAGGAAACAGGCAGTGGAGCGCCAAGAATTCATAGCAGAAGAAATCAAGAAGTTGGAAGCAGCAGGCCTTTGTCAGAGGAGTGCTCCATCCCACGTGGTTGGCCAATCCGGTAGTTGTACGAAAGGCAAATGGGAAATGGAGACTTTGTATCGACTTCATAGATGTTAATAAAGCATGTCCCAAAGACCCATTTCCCTTGCCGCGCATCGACCAGATTGTTGACTCCACGGCTGGATGTGATTTGCTTTCATTTCTTGATGCATACTCAGGATATCATCAGATCTTCATGGCAGAAGAGGATGAGGAGAAAACCGCATTCATCACCCCATGTGGCACATACTGTTTTGTACGGATGCCTTTTGGGCTAAAGAATGCTGGTTCAACATTTGCAAGAGTAGTCCATGATGCTTTTGAGCCGCAAATGCACAGAAATGTAGAAGCTTACATGGATGACATAGTGGTCAAAAGCAAGGACAGGGCAACTCTGGTTCAAGAATTAGATGAGACCTTTGCAAGTCTGCGCAAGATCAACCTCAAGCTCAACCCCGAGAAGTGTGTGTTCGGAGTCCCTTCCGGCAAGCTTCTCGGTTTCTTCGTGTCTCAGCGGGGAATTGAAGCCAATCCCGACAAGATCAAGGCCATTGAGCAGATTGAAGCACCAAAGCGCGTCAAGGATGTACGAAGACTTGCCGGTTGCGTGGCTGCTCTCAGCAGGTTTATCTCTAGATCCGCTGAACGCGCCCTGCCATTTTTCAAGATTTTGAAAAAGGCAGGTCCAATGAAATGGACTCCCGAAGCGGAGGCTGCGCTGCAGGACTTAAAGAGGTACCTGTCCTCCACTCCAATACTTGTCGCACCTAGGCCACAAGAGAAATTGCTGCTATACATAGCGGCAACCAATCAAGTGGTTAGTGCTGCGTTAGTAGCGGAAAGGGAGGTAGATGATGAGCCGGCAACCAAGGCAGATGCATCCAGCGACAAGCAGGGGGTTTCACCGACAAGCTCTGGTCCCGACAAGGACAGATCTGCGCAGGCTTGCGAGAAGATGCAGAAAGGGATGGTGCAGCGCCCAGTTTACTTTGTCAGTTCCCTTCTGCAGGGGGCAAGGTCAAGGTACTCTGGTATGCAGAAATTGCTTTTCGGCCTCCTCATGGCCTCGAGAAAGCTGCGCCATTACTTCCAAGCACATGAGATAACAGTCGTCACTCGCTTTCCCCTGAAGAGGATATTGCAAAATCCGGAAGCAGGCGGGATTGTCGGTGGGCCTTTGGAACTGTCAAGCTTTGGCCTCAAGTTTGAAAGCACTTCAACTATCCGGAGCGAGCGCTGGCAGAGTTCATAAGCGGAATGGGCGCCAACACAGGATGAAGAAATTCGAGAGCGAGCATCCCGTCAAGGAAGCGGGCAAGAATGGCTGATGTACTTTGATGGTGCCTTCTCGCTGCAAAGCGCCCGGTCTTGGCGTCTGCTTATCGCGCCCATGGAGAGCACCTCAAGTACGTAGTCAAATGCACTTTCCCAAGGAGCAAGCAACAAACAATCTGCGGAGTATGAAGGTTTGCTTGCGGTCTCGAGATGCAGTACACCTTGGGATCAAGAAGCTCATTATCGGGGGTGACTCGCAGCTTGTCGTCCGCCAAGTGAACAAAGATTATCAGAGTCCGTTGATGGAAGCTTATGTTGATGAAGTGAGAAAGCTAGAAGAGCACTTTGGCGGCCTTGAGATGGAACATGTTGCAAGAGCTCGAGAATGATATTGCTGATGGCTGTCAAAGTCGCCCGCCTCAAGTTACACAATGGAACCAGGGATTTTTGTGCTCAAGCTAACTCAACCATTGTAACACCATCAAGCTGGACAGAACAAGAAGAGGAAGTTGATTTCGGCGACTATTTTCGGCGAGCTTCCAAGCCGCCACCAAAAAGGTCCCCAAGATCAACACCAAGGCGCGAGGAAGCAGTCTGCTCCGACAAGCCCTAAGGTTTGTTTCGTTGAAGCGAGGCGCTCCCGACAAGTTTTGCTCCGCCAAGCTTGCGGGGAACATCAAGCTCGGCTGAGCCGCGAGTTCTCACCGTAGAAGCGGATGTTCCGCAGCAGCGGATGTGCCTTTAGTCCTTGTTGTCGAGCATAGCTCCAACATGGCGCAGCAGATTATCCATTTCCTTGAGACGGAGAACTTCCGAAGAGCAAGAAGAAAGCGGAAAGAGTAGCCCGGCAGTCAAGTATGTACCAGTTTAGCCGACAACCGCTGTGCGAAGAAGACTCAGCGGTGTGAAATTGAAGTGTATTCACGGGAAGATGGACGAAGCTGTTGGCTGAGATACGGAGGCATATGTGGTCACCACATTGGCGCAAGGCACTTGCGGCAAAGCTTTCCGGCAAGGTTTCTTCTGGCCGACAGCCCTCCGGGATGCAACTGCACAAGTAACCAAGTGTGAAGCGTGCGGTTCCATTCCAAGCAGATACACCAGCCAGCTCAAGCTCTCCATCGATCCCTTTATCACGGCCATTTTGGTGCAGGGGCTCGACATTCTCGGCCCCTTTCCCGAGCTGTGCGGGGCTTTGAGTACTTATGCGTTGCAATCGACAAGTTCACAAAGTGGCGGAAGTGGAAGCAGTGAGGAAGGTGACAGCACGGATCGGCGATCAAGTTCTTGGTCGATTGTTTGCCGTTTTGGAATTCCTAACAGGATCATCACCGACAACGGCACACAGTTCAAAACCGCACCTTCATGCGATCGTCCAAGATCTTGGCGCCAAGTTCTGCTTTGCTTACATTGCTCATCGAGAAGCAGCGGTCAGCGAAGGGCAAATGCTGAAGTGCTGCGAGGATCAAGACCAGAACTTTCGACGGGCTGCACAAGTGCAGAAGAAACTGGATTGAGGAGCTGCGGTGGTTCTTTGGTCGATCAGGGCGATGCCGTCGAGCCCTTGGCGAGACACCTTCGCTCTAGTCTATGGGCGAGGCAGTTCTCCCCACGGAACTTCGTATCACGGGTCACCTCAGTACTCGCTTATGATGAGCTTGAGCAAGAGCAGCTGCGACAAGATGACGCTGCTCCTTGAGGAGGACCGTCTTGAGGCATTATGTCTGAGCTGCTCGTTACCAGCAAGCTTTGTGCCGCTACCATAGCCGCAAAGTTAGTGCGAAGTCTCGAGGAAAGCGACCTTGTTCTTGGGCGTTCAGTCCGCCAAGAATTCCAACAAGTTGGCCTTGAAGTGGGAAGGCCCTTATCGGGTGAAGCGAGTCACTAGGCTGGCGCTGTCGCCTTGAGACCGAAGATGGCATTCGGTGAGCAACTCCTGGAACATTGAGCATCTTCGTAAGTTTTACCCGTGAGGCGCGGTTGCGGAACCTGTTACGGCAACCACCTTTATACAAGTCTTGCCGATGTTGCATGTAATCCTTTGTACAAAGCGGGCGAGACCCGTGCATCGATAAAGCTCATGTGTTCGCACAACTTGTCAATTTCATGCTTCCATAATTTCATTGCATGTTACATCGGCGCTTTGTGCAGCATCCACACCAGTAAGCAATAACGAGCCACATGGCTCCATAACTATTTTCTCTTCTTTCTCTTTCTCGAAGAAAGGAAGGTTCCTCGCCCACAAGTTGGCGGGGAAGGAAGATAATGGTGTGGGCTGCCAGCGTCGCTCGAGGAAGTTTAGCCTTCGGGAAGCAAGCGACAGAAAAGCTAAGTTGCCAAAGTTTGAGCAATCAGTTTTTTACGTCGTTTTTTACGAGCAATAAACAAAGTTAAGGAAGTTTAAGAAATTGCACCTTCAGAAAGCAGCACTAACCACTTGATTGGTTGCCGCTATGTATAGCAGCAACTTATCTTGTGGCCTAGGTGCGACAAATATTGGAGTGAATGGTGTGGGCTGCCAAGCGTCGCTCGAGGAAGTTTCGCCTTACCGGGAAGCAAACGACAGAAAAGCTAAGTTGCCAAAGTTTGAGCAATCAGTTTTTAAATTTTTTTAAGTTATATTCCTCGAACGATAGTACTCCCTCCGTCCGGAAATACTTGTCGGAGAAATGCATAGAAATGGATGTATCTACAACTAAAATACGTCTAGATACATCTATTCCTCCGACAAGTATTTCCGGACGGAGGGAGTACTTTGTATGGAAAACCTGTGCGCGGAGGAACCAACTCGTAGCTAGTTTGTGCCCTTACTTTGTTTCGAGTCCGCTCAACAACTTAAGTGAGCTGCAACTAGTTGCGACAAGGTTGCTTGTTGGAAGCGGCACCGCCAGCAGGCTGCTGACGTTCCGCACTCAGCGCTCGCGGCAAAGGTGCCCGCGCCGACGAGTTCCCTAAAAGCGTAGGGCACAAACATACAAAGGGAGGAATCAAGTAAAGGAAATAACATTGCGATCATTGCCTAAGATAGAGTTATATTACAAAATAGCTTGTCGTAGATCTAATAAATTGTTCTCCTAATCATGATCATCAGCGACAAGGGAAAGATAAAACTGGCGGCCTAATCTACGCGGTCGCCATCAACCCGCTTGATCCCGCTCACCCTGTCCACAATGGGTGCGACAAGGGCCTTGAGCGCTTCAACGTTAGCAGTCGGCGGCAAGGACTTGAGGATGTTGGCAAAGCTAACGCCTGGATTGCGGAAGGCCACCTTCATCTGCACCTTTTGAAGAGCCCCTGCACAAATTTGGCGCGACTCGTCGGCCAGCTGCTTTGGGATCTCTTCCCGGAGCCGTTGGAGATCCGTCACTACGCCCTTGAAGAACAAGCTGAGCTTGGCGCTGGGTTGGAGGCGTTCGTCAGAAGAGTACCCAAGATCCACCATCCCCAGCTCCATCAGCTCCTTGTTGTTGGCGGCGGCAGTATCTACAAGACCCTCCGTCCAGTGCATCACGTTCTGGGCGGTCGTGGCACTCGTCAGCAGCTCCTCGTCAGTCTTGATCTTCTCCAAAAGGGCCACCTCCCGCTCCTTGGCGCCGTCCAGCGTCTGCATCAAGGTGGTCAGCTTCAGCTCAAGATCTGCCTTGGAGTCCTTGGCGGCGTCGAGCTCTTTGATCTTCTCAGCGAGACGGCCCTGCAACTCGCCAAGAGTGTAGGCGTCCTTCTCGCGCTCGTGCTTGAGTGCGGCAAGCTCCTCGCCGCTCTTCTGCAGACTGGCCTCCAGCTGCGTCACCTTTGTCTCCAACTCTTTCTTGGCGGCCTCGGCAGCTGCGGCAGCATCTTTCGCTTCCTTGAGAGCTCCGCCAATTGATTGCTCGCGCGCGGCAAGCTCTTCCTCATAGCTGTCAAGATTGATCTTCCGCTGCGCCAACTCGCCTTCTTGCACAGATAGCTTCTCGGCAGCAAGCCGTTGCTGCTCTTCGACCTCAGCCTTCTCAAGGATGAAGGCTGTGCGCTCTTCAGCGAGTCGCTCCCGCTCTTCTGCTATGTTCCGGAGAGCTTCTTGGTTGGCGCCCCGGAGCTCTTCTGCGCGCTTCTCCATGTCTGCTCCGCCCTCGCGACAAGTGCTTCCGGGACTCCAACTTGGCTTAGCCGAGGCGGTAGGCGACAACAGCTTCTTTAGCAGCTGCTCCTCCTCGAGACTTCGCCGCTGCTGCTGCTTGGCGCATCAACCAGCGACAGCCCAGCGGAGGCGAGCAGCTCTTCGTCAAGGTCTCCCCTTGACCGGCGCCACAGGCTCGGCGCCCGGGGAGCTTGATGAAAACGCCGTCGCCGACCTTCAGATAGGCGCCGGGCTGGGGCTCTTCGGAGCCTGATGCTGCACCGGTGGCGGAGGGATCGGCGGTCGGCGTAGCGCCTGGCGCTCCTGCGGCCTTAGGGTCGTCAGTACGATCGCCAGACCCCTCGCCAGACTTTGCGGCGGCAGCCTTGGCGGCCTCCTCGCCGGCAGACCCATCGGCACCAGCCTCTTCCTCCATGGTGGCGACGTCGTCAGTGTTGCCGCGCGCACCATCCTCGCCGGCGACCTCAGTCTCCATCGGCTCTGCGGCGGATGGATCTGACGACCAGAAAAAGAAAGAACAATCAAGCAATGTTCGAAAAAGAAAAACAGAAGAAAAAGAACCCAATGGAAATTTTCAAGCAAGAAGGTTACCTGCGATGGGATCTGCAGCCATAGTCTCGATCACCGGAGGATCACTGGTGCTGTCCCTCGTCGGAGAGGTCTCCCTTGCCGGAGAACGCTCCCTTGCCGGAGAATTCTCCCTTGGCGGCGTAGTCGAAGCAGAAGGAATTTCGGGAGCGGCTTCCGGGCACTCCTGATGAGGCTGCTCTGCTCCTACACAAACCAACAAGTCAGATATCAGCAAAGAAGGAGCACCCATGCACACCTAACCGTAAGAAGTAAACCATATACTTACGCTGGGGGCTGTGCTGGGGGCTGCTTTGAGGAAGGGTTGCCGGATCCGGCAAGGGGGCCTCAGACGCGCCTCCTGTTGCCACGGGGGGATCATCCTCGATGACAACCACCGGGGTCTTGGCTCTCTTCGACGCTCTCTGGACCAGCGTCCTGAAAAAGGAAAGAGTTCAGAATGAAGCAAATCAGATACAAGACGAAGCAACAAAATTGAAGAAATACAAGCACAACATAGAAGCTTACTCTTCTTCTTCTTCCTCGTCGGAGCTGGCGCGGAGAGATCAATTCGGCTCGCCTCCGGTGCGAAGAGGGAGAGTAGGTTGTCTTGACCGCTTGGCGGGGTGGCAGCGGTGGCTGAGAGGATCCGCCTCGGTTATTGCAGCGGTGTGGGGTGCTCCAGCGGCACAGTGCTTACCTTGATGGAAGCGCGTCGCCTGGCGCTCTGCGGCTGTTAGCCCGTCTGCCGCCCGTCACTTCCCGGCCTTGCGGAGACACCTTCTTGGTGGAGCTGTGGGCTCCGTTCGCGGCAAGCTACTTGAAGGTGTGGGGCGGCGCCCTCGGCAGACTTCGCTCGGCTCAACCGGGCTCGGCCTGCTCCTCCTCGCCCGGCAAGCTCCTCTCGTCGGCAAGGCTTGCCGCCTCCGCTGCCTCTGCCTCCTCGGCGGTGAACCCGAATTCGCCCGATGGCAGCTGCTGCCGCCTCCTCCAGCTGGTGGCGTCGCTGCATCTAAATGCGTCGATGGTGTCGCGAGTGAGCCACTTCGCTTTCGTCGGGCGGATCGGCACTTCTTCAAGCTATCGAAGAACTGCCGCGCGGCGTCGTCTGAAGGCTCTTGCCAGGTTGGAGCGATCCCATGCGAATCATACAGCGGCATCATGCGCGGATGCGGCGGCGAAAATTGTTGCACAATGGGGCGACTCCCTCGGCAACCTAAACCACTCGGGGTGATCGGGGTCATGCTTGAACAACTCCAGGAGCATTGCGTCCAACTCCAAGGCGGTGAAATTCCAGTTGAGGCCAGGCGCAGCCTCGCTTGATGTCTGCCGCGTTCGGAACTGCATAGCAGGTATCCTCCTTTCTGCAAAGAAGCGTCTTGTGGCGAAGAAATCTCGCCAACTGCACCTCTGATGAGTCAGCAAGCGAGGCGCGGATCCGGGTAATGGCGATCTTCAATCTAGCATCCTCCGGCGCCAAGTTGCTCCAATCGTTGCCGCGTACTATTGGGGTTTGGCGCTGGGCAGTGAATAGCTATGGGTTCTCCTCTACGATCCAGCACCAGTCCGCCCTCCACTCCTCCCACTTGCTACGGAGCTCTCCTTCCAGATAGGCCTCCTTCTTGCCGATTCTTGAGATCCAGGCGATCCCTCCGGCAAGGGGCTCTCCTCTCTCTACTCGAGGCATGAAGAAATGGCGGAAGAGGGCTACGTTTGGGTGGACTCCGACAAAGTTTTCGCAAAGGTGTGCGAAAACTGCCATGGTCAGGACAGCATTGGGGGTGAAATCAAGGCGAAGAAGCCGTAGGTGTTCATGATATCGCGAGAAGAATTCAGAGAAGAGGCGGGCAGAGCCATAATAGAAAAGCCTTGAAGAAGGGTACCGCTCGGAACCGACTCGATGCGGCGGAGAGTACCTTCGTGCGGATCGCCCGCGTCTCCGTCGACCAAAAGAGGTAGTAGCCCTCCCTCGGCTCGCTGCGTCGAGCTGGGGAAACGACCGCTCCTTTGCAGCGCCGCGAGCCGCTGCGCCTCGGCGACTTCACGCCCTTCCCTTGTCGGCTTCCGGGGCCATGGCGGAGGTGGTGGAGAGACCGGCGGCGTTGATGGCGCTGGTGGTGATGAAGCGGGCGTTGCTCTCTTGAACTAGAAGAAGAAGGGGAGCGGCGGTGGTTTTCGAGATGGGACAGCAAATGGCGAGGTGGGCGACCTGCCCTGTTTCCCCTGTTTATAAGGAGGGAGAGGCGGACGTTCCACTTTTCAATTAAAAGCCCCCCGATCTCTCCCACGACGCCACGTTAAACGCGTCTGTTAAGTGGGGGCGTGGTGGAGTCTGGAGCAAGTGCGGCGTGATCTGGGCAGCGTGCCCGTGCACTGTTTTGGGCCTGGCCCAACAGCGCTCGGTACCGTGTGTGGCCCAGGCCCGGGGGATCCTGTCGGTGTACTAGAGTAGGAGTACCCTAGTATCCCGAACTCGTGCACGGGAAGTTGCAGCACCCCGCGGCAGGGCTTGCCTGGTGACCGCCAAGGTCCTCCATAGTTCCTTGGAACCATTCAAGAACAAAGTATTTAAGCCAAGGAGACAAGGCCCCGGCAAGAGGAGCTTGCGGGAAGGTACTCAAGGCACGTGAAGACAAGACCCGGCAAGAGGAGCTTGCGGGAAGGCTGGTGGCGACAAGCTTCGGCGCGACAAGGATTCAGCAGCGACAAAGGCGCTTGCAGCATGACGAGCAGCCACTCTTTATCTCGCTCCAGCTCATCCACTGGCGATGTCGCCATGGGACCATTCGGCGTGCGTGTCAGAAGGCTGTCTTGCCAGCGGAAACAGCGATGGCGGCGTGACAGAGTGCCATCGTGGCAGCGGTGGCGCCCAGATGTCCCTTCTGCCTTTGTTTAGGCGACATGGACAAGCATTTAATTCTTTTGTCCCTTGCCGTTAGAGTTAGGTAGAATACACTGTACAAAGTAGCTGTACCAACCGCAACTCATTTTCCCATTTTGCCCTTGTCTACGTTGCCACCTGTTGGTGACCCCTTGAGCCTATAAAAGGAGGCCCATGCATAGCGTGGGGGGTTGGTTCGACTCATTCGAAACCAGAGACACTCATGCTAGGTCTTGTAGCTCCCGTACCTCTCTAGCAAGAACACTATACAATCAGACAAGCAGCAGTAGGAGTATTATCTCTCCGGAGAGCTCCGAAGCTGGGTAAACTGCTCGTGTGCTTCGCCTCGATCTGCTCTTCGTGCGACCTCCGCCCCCCACCGAACCGAAAGGGGCTCGGTCCGCCGGTCCCATAGGTGTTCGTGGGTCACGATCAGCTTCCCCGATAGAGACAAGACCCCGGACGTCGTGATAGTCGACCCCTTCTACATGCGTGCCAAGCACTTGAGCAGCACCGGGTACCGCCAAGTTGCGAGTTCACACCTCGAAGGCGTCATTCTAGCAAACCCAGATAAGGATAACTTCCTTGTGGCTTACTTTCCCTAGTAAGTCATCCCTTAACCGCCCCGTAACATATGATTTCTTAGATTTGATCGTTCTTTTTTTCTAACATTCCGTGTTTTGTGCGGTGACACATTGCACACTCATCCTATTAAGCCGAAATATTCCATGGCCCGTATTTAGACCCGAACCGTAACTCCAAGATAGACTACACAAATGTCAAGAAAGTTCTTGATGATGTTCTCCCAGCTCGCCAAATCTGGAGCACCTTCACCAGGGCAGTTCGTAAATCGGCAAGCACATGTTCTCACACTGTCTGAAGTTCTGCTCGTCAAGCAGCCGCTGGCGGTCGAAGGATGCCTACTATGCCCTCCATCACATGCGAGGCGTCGTAAGGACCATCATCAACTTCGCTGCAGATAATCTCAAAGATTGGGCGCGAGCTTGTCGGCAGTCCAGGCCGCGGACCTCAAACAAGAATTCTTTCGCATCCAGTCGGAGTTTGCGGACATCATCCATCAAGATGTCCTTCATACCTCGGGGCAGTTCTTCCTCAGATATCAACCGTCCAACAGTGAGATAGATGAAGCACTACAAATGCAGGGTGACAATGACCGCGATTTCATGACCATCATGACAGACGGCGGCTTCATCCACGCTCCTGTCCGATGAGTCGAGTCAAAAGTAGTGATGTGTAGTTCTAAAACATTGATTGGCTCATGTTGTAATTAAACTTTAATGAATTCGTATGTCTCTTTGGTTTGGACAGTCGTTCAACTTAGATGTGTCGATGCTATTTATTAGTAGGACCATGAATCGTGCTATTAATGTCTTGCTTTTCTCTTCGATCCTTTTGTTGCATACTTACATATTTCTTATGTATTGTCATTGTTTGGCTTGTGCATAGAGATGCCGCCGTATGTAGTGTACAAGGGTAAGGTTCCGAGTCTAAAAAACTGGGAGGAGTGTAGGAGACAGGTTCACCGTTCAGCGTAACAGTTACAAAGGTACACCACTAGGCGGAGGCGAATCTAGATCGCCCGCTATCTAGCGGGAGAGGAGGGCGTTGGAGGAACGGATGAAGACCAGTTTGATCGCGATGATGCTCATCGTGATGACCGTGGCTCTCTTCTATGTGATGGTAGTTTACATGATCGATATCGACTTGTAATGTGAAGACAAACTCGATACTCGCGGTCTTGAGACTTGTAATGTTTTATCTTTGTTCGGTCTTTTGAATTCGGAGACTAATATGATGAATTGTATTCGGAGACTAATCTTCTAATGTATTCGATGAATCTGCTCTTGTTGTGTGATGCTGTCTATATTCTGTCCAGTAATATATTTTGTAACATGTGCAAAAATCAGAAAAGTAAAAAAAACCAAATATTCATACTAATGGCGCATCAGCTCAAGGTGCGCCATTAGTATGCCAAAGGATACTAATGGCGCATCACAACAGAGTGCGCCATTAGTATGACAAAGCACACATAGTTACGTATGGCCCCGGAAGTACACTAATGGCGCATGGTGTTACATACTAATGGCGCCTTGCATGGTGCGCCATTAGTATACCAGATACTAATGGCGCACCAGTGGTGCGCCATTAGTAAAAAATACTAGTGGCGTGCTACTAATGGCGCACCGGTAGTGCGCCATTAGTAGGCAAAACCGGTGCGCCATTAGTAGGCCTTTTCCTAGTAGTGCCGTGTCCGGATGGGACTTTCCTTGGCGTGGAAGGCAAGCTTGGCGATCCGGATATTATATTTCCTTCCTTCTAACCGATTACATGGAAACCCTAGCCCTCTCCGGTGTCTATATAAACCGGAGAGGTTGGTCCATAGAAGCCCGATCACAATTACAATCATACCATCATAGGCTAGCTCCTAGGGTTTAGCCTGTACGATCTCGTGGTAGATCTACTCTTGTACTACCCATATCATCAATATTAATCAAGCAGGAAGTAGGGTTTTACCTCCACCGAGAGGGCCCGAACCTGGGTAAACATCTGTGTCCCTTGCTTCCTGTTACCATCAGCCTTGATGCACAGATCGGGACCCCCTACTCGAGATCTGCCGGTTTTGACACCGACATTGGTGCTTTCATTGAGAGTTCTTCTGTGTCGTCGCCGTCAGGCTCGATGGCTCGTCTCCTTGTCAAGGACAACATTACTTCAGAAGGGGCTCTGGCTGTAGGCCAGACGCTCCGGCTCGGCGGCTTTATAATGGCCGCCCCATCGATGGTGGCGCCGACGATGACTTCTCGGGTCATCAATCATAACCTTCACGTTAGTTCGGAACTTGCCGAACAGATGGATCCAATGGAGCTCTCCTCCCTTAAAGAGCTCTTGGATCGCATCGCCGCTCTGGGAGTCGCTACAGACTATGACCAGATTGGGCTTAAACCCAACCAAAGGGACATCAGGTCCCCGCCGGCCACCCATGAGATACCGATAGTGGAGGAACCACACGCGGATTGCCCCCTCAACTTTGAGGACAAGTTGTGTTCGTATCACCGAACTCCTTGAGCCAAAGACATGCTCAAAGGAAAACCTGACCCAGGTCCCGGACTTAGAGTCGGGCATTGGGCCGAAGAAATTGGGCACCCCGGATGCTGAACTGTTTAGCTCGAGACCGCCCGCGCACTTGGGCGTTAGATCGGATCAAAATCCGGACCCTAAACTAGACCTAAACTGTCTCTCCCGCATCAGGCAAGAGCCCCAGGAAACCGTACATCACTACCGGGCCAGATTCCTCCTTGCGCTTAACAAGGTCAGGGGCTGCCGCGAAGAGGACATGGTCTCACTTTTCTGCAAAAACTGCACGGACGAAGGACTACTCAATGCTATAAGCCGCCGCAACATAGTACGTTACGCGTACTTGGCAACCATAGTATGAAAGTACTGTGTGATGGAGAGCGCTTGGAAGACCCAAACAGAATTTTGGGATAGTACTGCTCTCACCAAAACCTTTGTCCGAACTAAACGGACGAACTCTCGTAAGTCGTCCGACCCAACCCCCAATAAACCAAAGCCCACGCCAGGACGGAGATCCGTATTGGAAGAATGGCTCGATGGGCCATGTAAGCTCCATAGTACTCCGGATACAACACCTACTCATAGCCTTAAGGCATGTTGGATACTCCGGCAGAATTTTGGGATAGTACTGCTCTCGCCAAAATCTTCTTGTGGGCCATAAAGCGGAACATCATCCCGCCAGCGAACACAATACGGTACTAGCAGTCTTCGAGACTTTCGCCTCAAACAGTAGGCGCAAGCGAGCTCGCCGAAGCTCCGCTGAAATTTACCGTTTTGCGAAAATAAACCCTTGGAACGACATTGCTATAACTTTTAATGCCAGTGATGAACCTCAATTCCGGGCTGTCCGGGCACCAGCCGCTCTGGTCCTTAGTCCAATCGTAGATGGCTTTCGGCTCACTAAAGTACTCATGGACGGCGGAAGCGGTTTAAATCTGATTAATGAAGAAACGCTCAGCAAGATGGAGATTGATAAAAGCCGCATTGAGCAAAGCGGCACGACCTTCAGGGGAATTATCCCTACTCGGGAAGCGTGGTGTGCGGGGAAAATCACACTCAATGTGGTATTTGACACCCCAGAGAATTATAGTTCCGAAGAAATCACATTCCAAGTGGCCCCCTTCAGCAGCGGATACCACGCCCTTCTAGGGCGGGACGCGTTTGCAAGCTTCCAAGCTATACCCCATTACGGGTACATGAAGCTTAAAATGCCCTGGCCCAATGGAATCATCACTCTAGTCAGTGATCCAGACGTCGCACTTCACGCCGAAAACAAAACCACAACACTAGCCCTAGAGGCATTATCCGAGGCCCTAGCAGTCGAAGAATTAACAGCACTACGGGCCACCGTGGACATGGACGACGTAATACTCGACAAACGACCCAAGTCCACCTCATTCAAACCTGGAGACGAGATAGTCAAATTCTAGGTCCACCCAACGGACCCCACGAAGACAGCTTCCATCGGGACACAACTGAGCCCCGCGATTGATGCCGCACTACGAGATTTCCTACGCGAGAATTGGGACATTTTCGCCTCCCACCGATCGGACATGCCAGGCATCCCACGCAGAGTGGCGAACACAGCCTCACTATTCTAAAAGGATATAAACCAGTCAAGCAGACCCTAAGGCGGTTCGCAGAGCCCAAACGGCAGGCAATGGGGGAAGAGTTAGCCAAGCTACTCGAGGCCGAATTTATCAGAGATATCAAACATCCGGATTGGCTGGAAAATTTGGTGATGGTGCCAAAGAAGGATATATCCTGGCTCCTATGCGTCGATTTCAAAGACCTCGACAAGGCTTGCCCCAAGGATCCCTTTCCCCTCCCTCGCAACGATCAAATCATCGATGCCACAGCTAGACACAACTCGCTGTGTTTCTTCGACGCATACTCTAGATACCATCAAATAAAGATGGCAGAGTCTAACCAAGCTGCAACAGCTTTCATAACGCCATATGGCCCTTTCTGCTTCAACACTATGCCTTTCGGGCTCAAGAACGCCGGTGCAACCTACCAACGCAAGATTCAAACCTGCCTGGAAAAGCAAATCGGCGAAACAGTGGAGGCATACGTGGACGACGTGGTCATAAAAACAAGACACGTCGAAACCCTAATAGACGACTTGAGGCTTACATTCGACAATCTCCGGACATACGACATCAAGCTGAATCTGGAAAAATGCGTTTTTGGCGTCCCCTCGGGGAAGCTTCTTGGCTTCATCGTTTCCAACAGAGGAATTGAAGCGAATACGACAAAGATCCGAGCTCTGTCATAGTTGGCTATACCAACAGACCTCAAGCACATCCAAAAACTAGCGGGATGCGTGGATGCTCTCAGCCGCTTTATCTCCAGGTTAGGAGAAAAGGCACTACCGCTTTATCGCCTTCTTCGGTGCACCGAACACTTAGTATGGACGGATGCAGCCGCGGCCGGACTGGATGAAATAAAGACCCTATTGGCCTGTAATCCAGTATTAACAACGCCGAATATTGACGAACCTATGCTGTTGTACATAGCTGCAGCGCATCAAGTAAAAGCGCTTGAGTGCTTTCGTCGTTGAGCGAGAGGCCAGCGGATACAAATACCGCTCGAAGCGGTCTACTCGTGTCCACGGTCCTAACCCCATGCAAAGCCCAATACCCACACTATCAAAAAATAGCATACGCGGTGTTCACGGCATCCGGAAGCTCGACACTACTTTCAAGAGTGTTGATTCACGGTGGCCTCCAGTACCACTCAATGACATAATAAATAACGCGATGCTACGGGCGGATTTCCAAGTGGGCTATTGAGCTCCTTCCATTCGACATAACATACAAACCACGGCGGGCCATCAAGTGCAAGTGTTGGCTGACCGTCGCCCGAATGGAAAGAGCGAACTCCCTAAAAATGCTGGCGCATACTCAAACCGGATCATGCACGCCAGCGGCTCTAAAATGCTGGCGGATTGGGAGCATGGGTAGTCTGACATCTCCCACAGGCGACACGGTCTAATCGTCCTCAAGTATTGTACAGACTCCAACAATGCAGCGAATCGAGGCTCTACATTGCACGGTCTTGGATGGCGGTCTCTATGGGCATTCAATGCCTAGAAGTGCTGTGAGGACTCAAACCTCGCAATATCACGAGATAAATGGAGACTTTGATGCCAAGGACCCAAAAATGGCGGCCTACCATAATGCCGTCCTCAAAATGTCAGCTCGGTTCGAGGGGCTCGAATTCCACCATGTGGCTCGAGAAAACAATCAAGCGGCGGATGTCCTCACTTGCATCGGTGCTAAACGCGACCCAGTCCCACCTAATATATTCTTGGAACGGCTGTTCAAGCCATCCGTAGTATGGGAAGGGGAGTCCGGCAATACTAGCATGGATCCGAATACATCCCCAAATTCCGAACCATCAGACATAGTCGGAGGTTCTACCCCCGAAATAACGTCCTCGGCCCTCGAAGTCATGGCTGTAATCGCCCCGTGGACCGAGCCCTTCTTGGCCTACCTAAATAGGCAGGAGCTCCCCGAAGAACAAATTGAAGCACGCTGCATTGTTCGGAGTTCTAAAGCTTACAAGGTCTACGAAGGGGAACTCTACATGAAAAGCGCTACCGGAGTACTACAAAGATGCATCTACGAAGCGGAAGGGCGGCAGCTCTTGGCTGAAATCCATGCCGGCCTGGGCGGGCACCACGCCGCGGCTCGGGCATTAGTCAGCAAGGACTTTCGTACAGGCCTCTATTGTCCGACGGCCCGAGCGGACGCACAAGACCTTGTCCAACATTGCGTCGGTTGCCAGCTCTTTGCCAATCAGAGTCACATGCCGCCTACCGCTCTCCAAACAATCCCCATAACGTGGCCCTTTGTGGTCTGGGGGCTGGATATGGTTGGACCTCTTAAAGCGGGAAGCCATAAGAAGAAATAATTATTGGTCATGGTGGACAAATTCACCAAATGGATAGAAGCTAAACCAGTCAAAACGGCTGAATCCGGACCAGTAATAGACTTCATATCCGGGGTCGTACACCGATACGGTGTCCCTCACAGCATCGACACTGATAATGGCTCAAATTTCACAGCCGACGAAGTGAAAACTTGGTGCGCAAATATGGGCATCAAGCTAGATTACGCTTCCGTCTACCATCACAAACTAACGGCCAGGTAGAGCGGGCAAATGGTCTCATTATGAGCGGCATCAAACCCAGGCTAGTGCGATCCTTGATGAGTCGGATCGCCTTTGGGTGGAAGGCTTCGACTTTGTACTCTAGGGGCTACGAACCACGCCGTCGCACCACGGATACACCATTTTTATGGTGTGCGGCGCGAAGCAGTATTACCTTGCGACATAATACATGATTCGCCACGCATACGCATGTACGAAGAGAAGGAAGCCGAGTTTGATCGGCAGGATAATTTGGATGCCCTGGAGGAGGAGCGCGATGTCGCAAAATCCCGTTCCGCATTTTATCAGCAGCAGGCTCGATGATCCCAAAGCAGAGAATTGCGGGCCAAAACTTACAATATTGGCGAGCTCGTTCTACGACTACCGGAGAAGAAGAAGGACAAACTCAAACCCAAGTGGGAGGGTCCGTTCGTCATTGACAAAGTTCTCCTTTGGAGGCGTGCCGCTTCGTAATGCATCCGATAACAGACTCGAGCGAACCCATGGAGCAGCGGCAAGTCTCACGGAGATTCTCGCCTAGCGCCGAACATAGTGTTCGTCTCCTAACCCCTCCCATTTAATTATGCCCCATCCCCTTTTCCTTTCTCGACCTTTTTCTCTCTTCACACAAAGTATTCAATACAGTGCGGATTTCCGGATCACTCCGGCCGCACTAAGTGTGTAAGCAATACCTGGGGGCTTCCTATACGGAAGCTAAAAATGATTACTCACATGGCTTTCTGCCCGTCGCATATGCATTCTTTTTCCACATGTGCCTTTTCCTCACCATTATATGCATCGATATGACTTAAGATGTTGCCAAGCTAGGTTGCCTGGCTCTTGTGTTTATGCCCTACGTTCTCGTTAATTCAGCTAGGGAATAAGGGGAGCACCTCTGCGATTGTTACTGCCGGTTCAGCCGGATGTGTACCTCAGACTGGGTGAAGCCAAAAGCTAGCTTCCTTAAGAGAATATTCGGTCGGTGAACAAAAGATGTATTTGTTTATCATAACATAAATCCCCAGAAGTATTGTATCCTGCGCCATCGTTAAGTAGTCGGACATGTGCATCGTCGCATGCGTGCCGTGGAAAGGAACCCCTAACGGAACTATTCTCTCTGGAAGATGTTTCTTACTATCCATGTAATATAACATAACTAGTTGGGTACTTGTCTGTTCAAGCACTTATGACCCCTACGCCTTGTTTCCAAGCATACCCCAATTTTGTATAGCTGAGCGGGTATTCAGACACACCCCGGACTATAGGACCCGGGGGCTGAAGCGAAAAGGTCCGCCATGACAAATGATTTTAATCTGGCTAGGGGCTTATCATGCCCATTAAATCACACAGTCATTAGGACTGATTACATTCCTCTTCTATACCGTCCAACAGGCTATCTAGCTTACAATCCTGTTGAGAATACTTAGAGGCTAACGCTATCTGGTCGTACACCAGACTAACGGGAATTTCTTGCCCATCGGACCCTTGATACCACTTGCCATATGGTTCAGTCCACTTGGTGTACGTGTCTTCACCATTGCCCAGGCTTCTCTTGCTCCTTACCGGCATGCTGATATCTTCCATAGACGGAAGCACCGCCGGGCTCCTTGAAGCAGGTCCATAAGTTCCCCCATGCCATTCGGCATGAAGGCTTGATGGCCACAAAGCACGAGCAACACCTGCATCACTTGCGAGCTCGCTCATGCGATGTGAAAGGTCTTGCAGTAAATCATTTGCAGATGAGGGCATCTCCTCCTCGGGGCGACCCGTTAACATTCTTGCAAGCAAAATTCTTTCAATATACTTCCTCGCCGAACTGTAACAATAGTTCGTCTAGGCACTTACAGTAAATGCCGCGTCGAAGCCTCTTGTTCTCCTTCATGGAGTCCGCCAGCTGAACGCGGAGATCTTTTAACTCCACGTCCAGCTAGACTTTGGCATCTTGAAGATCGTTCTTCTCCCGCCTAACTCGCGTAAGAATGCGCTTGCCAGCCTCTAGCTGCTTTTTGAGATGCGATGCGTCCTCTCCTATGCCCTCCGGATTAACCCTGGGATTGTCTGCAGAATTTTTTGTTAGACTTGTCACATCAGCCATTTACTAACTGGTGCATCCTCGTGCAATTGTGATAATTGTTACCAGATGAGGGCTTTTGGGGTTCCTCTAACTTGGCAACTACGGCCCTCAGTTCGGCCTTGTAGTCCTCCAGCTCCCAAAACAATTGCTCGTTCTTCTCTTCAAGGAACTGTACATAAATTGATCCTTAAAACTGTTGTTTCAACCGTTTCAAGTCTCAGGGGCTACTGCTATACATACTTATCAAAATTTCTCACCCATATGTCTTTGGTATACTGGTTTGTCGCTTGGGCAAGCCCGCCGCGAGCAGCTTGGACGTACGCGTCCGCCGAATTGAAGGCATTAAATGCCTCTTTCGAAAAGATGTTGTTCCGAAGTACGGCCCGTCGGCGCCTGTGACTCATGGTGCTCTCAACTACGGAATTCGTGGCTGAGAGCATGTCCGCACTCTCTATTGGAGAGCTATGCGGTGCTGGCCCCGTGTCCGCCTCCGCCCCCGAAGCCGGTTCTGCAACCCGGCTGGTGGAGGCGTGATTGGTAGGTTCTCCAGATATAGTCCGGTTATTCTTCTTCCTGCCAGACACAAAGGGCGCTGAGGGAGTCCCAGATTAGGGGGTGTCCGGAGAGCCGAACTATCACCGTTGGCCGGACTCCTGGACCATGAAGATACAAGATTGAAGACTCCGTCCCGTGTCTGGATGGGACTTTCATTGGCGTGGAAGGCAAGCTTGGCGATACGGATATGTAAATCTCCTACCATTGTAACCGACTCTGTGTAACCCTAACCTATCCGGTGTCTATATAACCCGGGGGGTTTTAGTCCGTAGGACGAACAACAATCATACCGTAGGCTAGCTTCTAGGGTTTAGCCTCCATGATCTCATGGTAGATCTACTCTTGTACTAGCCATATCATCAATATTAATCAAGCAGGAGTAGGGTATTACCTCCATCGAGAGGGCCCGAACCTGCGTAAAAACATCGTGTCCCTTGTCTCCTGTTACCATCCGCCTAGAGGCACAGTTCGGGACCCCCTACCCGAGATCCGCCGGTTTTGCAATGACATTGGTGCTTTCATTGAGAGTTCCTCTGTGCCGTCGCCGTCAGGAAGGATGCCTCATCCCGTCTTTAAAGACGATACTATCACCAAAGGCCTTGGCCTTGGCGAACTCTCCGGCTAGGTGGTTTTCTTATGACCGCCGGTTCGGCCGCGGCCGCGATGACTTCTCGAGTCGCCGAAACCAATCTTCACGTTAATTGGAACTTGCCGAACAGTTAGATCGATCAAGCTCTCCTCGAAGCGAGCTCTTGGATCGCATCGCGCATACAGGAGTCGCCACGGACTACGACCATATCAGACCTAAAACCGATCGAGAGAGATCAACTCTCCCAAGCTACCCATCATGTTGCTGTGATAGAGGAGCAATGCGGCGATTCTTCTTCTATCTTAAGGACTAGCTTCGTCCGGTTCGATCCCTCCATGCGGATTCCCGCAGAGGGGCGGATGTCGATCAAGCCACGAACTTAAAGTCGGTGGCGGGTTGGACTCATTGGATAGCATTCAAAATCCAAACTTCGAGTTGGAAACTCCTCGGCCCTGAGTCTTAAATTGGGCGGGGTTCGGATCTAGTTCCACCACCCACCCAAACATTAGCGATCTATCCCGAATTCGGCAAGAGCCAACTGAAGCGATACATCATCATTGGGCCAGATTCCTCCTGGTTATGGACAGGATAAAGGACTGCCGAGAGAATGACGCAATCTCACTTTTTTTGCAATAATTGCACGGACAAAGGAATCCTAAACGCCATAAGTCGTCGCGAAATTACACGCTTTGATGACTCGATGACCATAGTACAAAAGTACTGTGCGATGGAGAGTGCTTGGAAAAGCGAAAGTTAATTTTGGGATAATCTGGCCCCGAATACATCCCTAGTCCGGAATAAAAGGGTGCATAATCACCAAGCACCTGGATTAAACATCAAAAATCAAAAACCCCCTAAAGGGTACGGAACCGTACTGGAGGGTTGGCTAAACGGACCCTGCAAAATTCATAGCACAGAGGGCGCTACTCCAACTCATAGCCTTCAAGCATGTTGGATACTGCGGTAGGTGGCCAAAAGTGGCGAAGAGCTTCTAGCTTCAGAATCCCAGCCCAGCAATACCAGTACGGTGTTAACAGTCTTCGAGACTTTCACATCAAATAACATGCGGAAACGAACACTTCGCAACCTTGCCGAAGTCTACCAAGTAGCAACAATACATCCATGGAGTGACACGGCTATTACCTTTAATGCCAGTGACAAACCCAAATTCCGAACAGCCAGAGCACCAGCCGCATTGGTTCTCAGTCCAATAGTGGACGGCTTTCGCCTTACAAAGGTACTCATGGATGGTGGCAGCGGACTGAACCTCATCTACGAGGAAACCCTCCGAAAAATGGAAATAGAGTGGAACCGCATTGAGCGAAGCAGCACAACCTTTACAGGAATAATCCCTAGCCGGGAAGCATGCTGCACAGGAAAATTCACACTTGACGTAGTGTTCCGCTCGCCGGACAATTACAGGTCCGAGGAGGTCACATTTCAAGTGGCCCCGTTCAGCAGCAGATACCATGCTTTATTGGGGCGAGAGGCATTCACAAATTTTCAAGCTATACCCCATTATGCGTACATGAAGCTTAAAATGCCCGGACCTAATGGAATCATCACTCTCGCTAGTGGTCCGAACATAGCACTCCGCGCCGAAAACAACACAGCCGCACTAGCCCTCGAGGCACTATCCGTAGCCCTAGCGGCCGAGGAAGTCACTGCGATGCGCTCCACGGTGAACAGGGACGATGTGATACACTAGTAGAAAAACACCTATTAGTCCCGGTTCGTAAGGGCCTTTAGTCCCGGTTCATGAACCGGGACTAATGGGTCATTACTAATACCTCCACCAATTAGTCCCGGTTCGAACACGAACCGGGACATATGTGCCTCCACGTGGCCGGTCAGCCGAGCCCAGTCAGCGGGGCCTTTGGTCCCGGTTGGTGGCTCCAAGCGGGACCAAAAGTCCATGTTTTTTAGAAAAGCGGCTGTTTTAGGGGTTTTGGGGGTTATTTTTAGGTTGTTATTAGCTAGCTAATAGAGAGAAGTGTCCTCTCTTATATCTTCGTCCTTGGTTTATCAATGCTGCTGCTATGTTCATTTCACCCGCTGATATAACATGCTCATGCATGCTCGCATCATACATCATTATATATAATAACAAGTCCTACTAATCATGCATCATCATACAACTTCTATTCGTTATTAATAATAAGTCATACGATCATCATCCTCATAGTCATCGAACCCAACCCTACATAATTGTTCTTAGCACATGATCATCAGTATTAGGTAGGACCTAAACACCCTTAAGGTAAAATAGCATAAAACAATATAGACCCTGACTCTCCATTATGAAGAATGGCGATCATTCATCTCCAATTCTTGCCCTTCGCTGCTTTTTGCTTCCAAGAAGCTCCTTACATTGTCGATACATTTTTCCATACTTTAATTGTCATGTCTCCACTTCTTTTAGAAATCCGGTATGGACAGTTGAGATTCGTAGGATGACCTGGATATATGTTCAAAACATGAAGGCTGCCATTCTCATACATCAAATGAGGCACACAATCCTCTGCAGGATTCTCTGTTGAAAAACATAGTAATAACTTCTTAGTTAGCAATGATGTACTAGTTTTAGAAGTATGCAAAAGATGCACGGATGTCGTAATAGTAAAAATCTTACGAGGTATCTCCATGGTAGTTACCGTAGTTCAACACGTGCACTAGTGGCGCGTATTGACCATAATGTTGAGGAGTTCGATTGTAGACATTGTAATTCTCAAGATCTCTACAAAATGCTATCAGATGATTTTTCTCCTTATAAGTTAATTGAGACCATCGGTGTAGTGGGTTTTGTCTACCATCTTCCGCACATTCTTTGAACAATCAAAATAAGCTGTCAATGGAAATAAGCTGTCAACTATTTTGAAATAAACAATATAAATTACTTAATAACTATGTTAAGCTCACATGGGGGAAGAATTGGAGGTGTATCCACAAGGACCCAAATCGAAGGTCTCTCTTGCTCGATTGCAGGATCACCAAGGTCCATGGTGACAAGAATACCCTCATCAAGACCATACATCTTGCAAAGTGCTTCCCAATTTTTGCAACCAAAATGGGTTACACTCTGAGCATTGTACAGCTTTACTTGAAAATCCAAACCATGATGGGTACTTAGGATAATTTTTTTGGTTTCAAAACTTTCATGGTCTTCAAAACCCATCCTCTCCAAGACATAGCGTCTTGCAAAGCATGGGATAAGCTAGTCGAATTGGAAAAGATGAAAAATATTGTCATGATTAAAATAGTTGAAGTCATGATTAATTACGAAAAAACTATTGTAAATGCGTTGCATCCGTATGAACATCGAAGGTCTCGTCGAGCTTAATGCGAAGCGCCGATCTTCGTCCAGCTCAATGAACGATCGCAGATACCTCGGTCGTCGTGGCACCGATCGCACAGCCCAGGCGGTTTTAAATCGTCCGAGTACGACATTTCCGCCTATGTTGATAATTCAAATGATGGAGAACTTATCCAATATGAGCATTCAATTATAAGCAAAACCAAATCATAAAATAAGCAAAACCAAATCATAAAATAAAGTAGTATTCAAATTAGCATGATTCAATAATTATAAGTAAAAGTACACATCATCTCTTGGTGTTCGTACATCGTCGAATATTATCACTAATATAGCATCACTAATACAACTAGAACCGTGGCGCCCGCCGGTATCGACAGGCGGTGGACACCCAAAGATAAGGAACCATCACAGGATCATAGCTCGGTGAGATCCTGAAGAACGTGCGGTATTGTCGAACCTGCCCTCCAATGCAACCATGTAGCGGCGGACGTGCTCGTCCTCCTCGCTGACATGGTGACGTACTCACCTCCGCGGTGTCCGGAAGCCTCGGCACCGTGGCTGGCCCACGCGATCGCCACCAAACAAGGATCGGGTCAACAACGGGCTGCCTCCTCACCAACCCTCGTCCCCGGAAGGTAGCAGCTCAATACCAGCCCGGCGGAGCCCAGTCCGAACATGGCCCTGATCAAGCAAGCCTCCACCGCCGAGTCGGCGGCAGCGAGGATGCGGGATAGGCATCGCCCGACGTCGATCTTGGGAACTACTTATATATATAGTTAAATAAAGTAGTTTTATTAATTAAATCAACTAGTTCAACTACTAAGCACTTACTACAAATAAATAAAGTAGTACTTACTAAAACAAACTACTTCTATATATAGTAAAATAAAGTAGTTTAACTATAGTTCTATTATTTTCTAACTAAAATAAACTACTTTCTCTTCTTATTTTTTCCTTTTCCTCTATTCTAAATATGAACTTATTCATAAATGACTTCTATCATTCACAATTTTTCTATACATACACAATAAATTGACAAAGAAAATACTATGAACAAAAATCATTAAAATTCTTTGAACAGAATTACAACAGGAAAAAATCATAAAAATTCTATATGAACAAAATTTGACATATTCGATCTTTGCATATATATGAACACATATACAAACATGCATATATATGAACATACAAACATCTTTTCATAAAAAATCTATTAACAGAGAAAAATCTAACAAAATATGAACAAATTAATTACACATCTAAATTACTACACATCTAACAAAAAATCTATGAAACTACAAAAAAATCTAACAAAAAAATTACTTGCTCACGGCGACGGCGTGTTGGGGACGGCGACGGCGACGGCGAGTCTTGTCTTGGGCGAGGCGGGCCTTGGTGACGGTCGGCAGTGAGGCAGCGGTGCGTTGCTGGCAGGCGAGGCGGGCGGTGCAGTGACGGTCGACGGTGAGGCGGCGGTGCGTTCTTGGGGCAGGCGGGAGGCGACAGGCGGGGTCAAGGGCACGGGACGAGGGCGGGCGGCGGCAGGCGTCTGGGCGGGATGGATGGCGCGGGGCGACGACAGCGACGGCGAGGCGGAGACGGACGGGCAGCCTGGACGCGTCGGGCGGCGGGGAAGAAGGAACTGAACCAAATTTTCACGAGTGACGCTTATATAGGCAAAGCATTGGTCCCGGTTCATGGCAACAACCGGGACAAACGCCCCCTTTAGTCTACGGAGATTCTACGCCTAGCGCCGAACATAGTGTTCGTCTCCTAACCCCTCCCTTTTAATTATGCCCCATCCCCTTTTCCTTTCTCGACATTTTTCTCTCTTCACACAAAGTATTCAATACAGTGCGGATTTCCGGATCACTCGGCCGCACTAAGTGTGTAAGCAATACAGGGGCTTCCTATACGGAAGCTAAAAATGATTACTCACATGGCTTTCTGCCCGTCGCATATGCATTCTTTTTCCATATGTGCCTTTTCTTCACCATTATATGCATCGATATGACTTAAGATGTTGCCAAGCTAGGTTGCCTGGCTCTTGTGTTTATGCCCTACGTTCTCGTTAATTCAGCTAGGGAATAAGGGAGCACCTCTGCGATTATTCTTGCGGTTCAGCGGATGTGTACCTCAGACTGGGTGAAGCGAAAGCTAGCTTCCTTAAGAAAATATTGGTCGGTGAACAAAAGATGTATTCGTTTATCATCACATAAATCCCGAAGTATTGTATCCTGCGCCATCGTTAAGTAGTCGGACATGTGCATAAATCGCATGCGTGCCAGGAAAGGAACCCCTAACGGAACTATTCTCTCTGGAAGATGTTTCTTACTATCCATGTAATATAACATAACTAGTTGGGTACTTGTCTGTTCAAGCACTTATGACCCCTACGCCTTGTTTCCAATCATACCCCAGTTTTGTATAGCTGAGCGGGTATTCAGACACACCCCGGACTATAGGACCCGGGGGCTGAAGCGAAAAGGTCCGCCATGACAAATGATTTTAATCCGGCTAGGGGCTTATCATGCCCATTAAATAACACAGTCATTAGGACTGATTAGATTCCTCTTCTATACGTCCAACAGGCTATCTAGCTTACAATCCTGTTGAGAATACTTAGAGGCTAACGCTACCTGGTCATACACCAGACTAACGGGAATTTCTTGCCCATCGGGCCCCGCCGGTCCCACTTCGGCCATATGGTTCAGGTCCAGCTTAGTGTAGCGTGTCTTCACCATTGCCCAGGCTTCTCTTGCTCCATACCGGCATGCTGATATCTTCCATAGACGGAAGCGCCGCCGGGCTCCTTGAAGCAGGTCCGCATGTTCGCCCATGCCATTCGGCAGTAGGCTTGATGGCCACAAAGCCTGAGCAACACCCTGCATCACTTGCCGAGCTCGCTCGTGCAGTCGCGAAAGGTCTTGCAGTAAATCATTTGCAGATGAGGGCATCTCCTCCTCGGGGCGACCCGTTAACATTCTTGCAAGAAAAATTCTTTCAATATACTTCCTCGCCGAACTGTAACAATAGTTCGTCTAGGCACTTACTGTAACATCCCAAATTTCCTATTTGGAATGTTTTACAATTATAGCTAAGCATCCTATGCATCCTGTTGAATTTGAATACCATTTGAACTTTCAGAGAGTTTTGAATTTGAAATTTGAATTCCAAACTTTGGCATGTGGAAACCATTCAAAACCAAGCTGATAAATACTTGATCAAAAGTATGAGAGGAGCAAACATGACACTCCAAAAAATATCAGAGGAAACAATGCCAAAAGAATTGGATTCAAATCTGAAATTTTATTTGAATTTGAAAAAAATGGATTTTCATAAAGTTTGGATTTTTCCTTTGGAAAAATGTTCAAATGAAAGGGAATATTCCCCTGATCATTTTGGTATATATATACCCTATATAAAATATTTATAGTTTAGGTTTTATTTTTGTTTTGGTTTTATTAAAAAAATAAAGGAAAAACTTTCGGGCGCCAGCCAGGCCACCCAGGCCCAGCCAGCACCGCGCCCCTCGGCCACCCCGCGCACCAGGCCCAGCCACCGGCCCACTAGGCCACAGGCCAGCCAGCCGACAGCCCGCGCCTCCCCCTCGCCCGAATCCCCTAGGATCCGGTCGACCGCCCGAACCTTCCCCCTCTCTCCCTCACTGACCCGTGGCCCCCACCCCGTCGTCTTCCCCCTCGCCCACGAAACGAACCTCGCCGGAGATCCACCGGATCCCGAAGGATCCGGGATCCCCGACAGCCCCCGATGCCCTTCCGCCCCCCAGCCGAGGCCCTGGCTATATAAGCCAAGCCCCCCGCACCCCATTCCCCCCTTAGCCACGCCGGAGCCCCACTCCCTCTCTCTCCCGAAGCACGCCGGAGCACCGAGCTCACCTCCGCCGCCAAAACCCTCGCCGTCGCCGCCCTGGTGCCCCCCGACCCTCCCCAACCCCACCGAACCCTTCCCCGTGCTCGTGCGCACCTCCCCGACGTCTCGCCGAAGCTCGCCGACGCCCGAAGCCCCCGGAGCACTCTCGCCGCCGCCGCCGACGTCGCCGAGTCCGGTGAGTCCCGCAAACCCTCCCCGTCCGATCCCAATCGTGTGGCCGATTAGAACCCCAGAAGAATACGTTTTATTAGAAAACCGGCCGGCCGGTGCGGTTTATTTTATTAGTTAGGTTTATTTTAGTTAGGCGGTTCTGTTAGTTAAACCCTAGGCCCATTTAGTCTATCGGCGCCTAGTGCACAGTTTAGGCCCATTAGGCATTTTTCTTTTATTTAGATTTTCTGTTTTAGCGATTTGTTTCAAATTTCAAAATGTATATCTTTTGTTCTGTTTAATATTTTTGAGTGATTCTTTTTTGTTGGATTGCAAATTTTATGTAGTTTCTGAAAAACATATATTTAGCTATGTTAAAAATAATTCAAAATGCTTTAATATTATTTTAGTCAGAATAGCAAATCTGCTATAGTTTTAGTTATAAAAATTATTTTGCATGATTCTTTTTGCAATCACTTTATTTTGATATTGCCAAACCCTAGAAATTAACTTTGGTATTTTAGGATTAATAAAAAATTAATTCTAGGCAGAATCCTATTAATCCTAATTAATTGATTAGTTCCTGTTTTCCTAATTAATTAATTAGTAAATTAATTTATTTTTAACTTGTGATTAGTTATTCTAGGTTAGTTTCTGTCATTCCATTAGATGAACTTTTATTTATAATTAATAAAAGTTTTAAATTAATTTTCTAATAGAAATTGGATTAGGCCTAAATTGAGTTTTATAATAGCTAATTAATTAATTCTTTTTGCTCCTAGTTGCTTAGTTAATCCTTTTCTGTTAAGTTAACCTAAAACCATGATTAGGTCATATTGAGGAATTTTGTTAAATAAAACTATTTTTGCTATTGTTTGGAATAGGGAAAAACTTTGAATTTGATTTCTTTGAGTTTTCCTTTTGATTTGGTTTTGATTGTTTGGTTGTGTTATGTTATCTTTGTTATCTTGTGTGATCCTCTTGCTTTGTACTTATTATGTCATTGTTTGTCTCGGTAGAGTTCCCGGAGTGCGAAGCTTGCTACTACGACTCTTTAGCTTACGAGGATCATCAGCAAGGCAAGTTTTGATCATGTTATTTCTATACCTATGTTTTTGTGCATTAGTAGTTGTCACCACCCCACCATTGCATGCAGTAGTGAAAATCTTGAAGTCATTAAACTTGAGTAGTATCATGTGGTAGGATGAACCAATCCCCTTGTTACCATGGCCCCGGGACGTAGTAGTTATTTTGCTATGCTCGTGAAGCGGGATTTGTGGTGAGTGAAATCCATAAGCAAGATGTGAGAGTCAATGATGATGACAACCCGTGGACTACAATGATCAAGATGGACTTGGAAAATCACTCTGGGTGGAGGGCGGTTGGCGGGCACCTGGAGCACCAGTGGTGGCGGGATGCATGGAGAAGCGCCATGACATCCTGCGAAAGCTTCACCCAGCCACGAAGAGAAGGATGGATGCCCCATGACCGGAAGCTTACTGTGCAGCCGCAAGCCATTATGGGCTCTGGCTGGGTTGACCCTTGTAGTGAAGCTGGCTGGGCGGTACTACGAGAAGTAGGCGAGCGGTAGGATTGGATGGGTACGGCGGTGGCGGAAGAACTCTTTGGAAGACCCTGTTTCATTAGTCCGTATTCAACACCATGAAGTGCGAAGACTTTAAAGGAGGAATGATTCTTGCGGGAAAGTCATAAACCTCTGCAGAGTGTTATAACCTAATCGATTAGCCGTGTCCCGATTCACGGACATTTGAGCATCTGGACCTTGGAAGTATTCGGATATCTCAACACTTAACTCTAATGAATTAATTTGATGGGTTTATGACTTAATAATAATTTGGGAACGAGATATTGGTTGGCGGAACCATCTCAATAACTACCAACAATTTGTAGTAATTTGCAAATAAGTCCCTTTGTAGTAGGATAAAATTGGCTTTACATAAAATGATGAAACTTAGAGCTCCACAGCCAAATATGCATATAGAGTTAGTAACTTTATTATTGTTGTTCTTCATAACTTGCCAGCTTATTCCAAAAGCTGACCTACATGGCTGCAACGTATTATGTTGCAGAGATATATTCCGATCAGGAGTGAGGCTACGCTCCGCGCTTGGCGATTGCCCTTGAGTCGGATGGACTCGCTTACCTTCGACGCTTCCGCAGCATTTTAGTTTATTTCTCATGAGTTGGCCTTGAGCGAATTTATTCCCTTGTAATAAAGACTCTATATGAGAATCGATTAATGATATTCAGGTGTGATTGAACTTTGATTACTTTATCGATGTCTTGTGAGTACCGGCATGATCTTGGGATGAATACAGACACGGAGATTTGACCGATTTTGGGTCAGGTCGCTCTGAGAGATGGTATCGAGCACACGCTGACCGTGAGGATCGTAACCCCTAGGATCGGAAAGCCATAGCAGAGACCATTTACTTTGAACCCTCTTTCATTCTATATTTCTTCCCTGATCTATTCGACTCTTCTCTCCTTTGCAACATTCTAGATGGCGTCGAGTTCACCCCAGTTTGCTACGGAGTTACGCCAGCCCGATGAGGCGATGCCCTTGGAAGGAAGCTGGTCCAGATGGTGAAGCTGCTGAAGATTGCTCGCCCTCGATCCTTTGGAAACCCACTAATGCACTTCCGAGCGGACACCGCTACAGGATTGAGGTGCATATCCTGGGAGGACCTTTGGAGGGCCTTACGGAGCCTATCAACTTTGAGTTCACGAGTTCAACTGGATCATCGGAAGGGGCGTGGCGATCTACCGAGCACTTGGACATCTCCGAGAGGAGTACAGGACTGAGCTCGATCACTCGGACCTCGCCATGGTTTCTCGCAGGGCAAGGAATGGAGATATCATCCGTACCATCGAGGGCGATTCCACTCTCTCGTACATCCAGGACTGGAGTGTCTTCTCAGAAGCGGAGATTCAGGCTCGCCGTAACTTCGAAGACACACGGAAGCTTTTGTTCCATGGCTGGGCGGAGGAGAAGGCACGCGAGACTTCCTTGGCCATGAGGAAGAAATCACGGACTTCATGGAGATAGTCGACGACCGAAGATGAAGCTTGCGCGATTGAGGAAAAGATGGACTTGGGTGAGGACCTCTACCCGAGTGGAGATGAAGGGCCCCTCGTGAGCAATGATCAGGATTTTGAGGGAGTACCACGAAGGAAACCCCAAGAGGAGGCGCCAGCGATGAAGACTTTTAGTCGACCACCATGTTATCTTTTACTTTTTTAAATCGATCAGTTAGGCGATGTTTTCCTTGATTAGTCATGAGCTTTTGTAATCGAGTTGAACCATGTTTGAGTGGAATGAATAAATGATTGGTGTGTTATGATTGTGCATTCATATGGGTAGTGTTATTTCTAATAGACCATTGTTCTATTCTAAATTTCTCATTCACTCCAAAACACCAGATGCCTCAGAGGCGTGACCTTTGGTTTCCGCCGGAGCTCACCCAGCTGCTCCAGCAGCGAGAATGCCTTGATGCAGCTCTGATTGAGAATCGAACAACCCCGCCAACAATCCACCGCCACCACCACCACCCTTGTGGACAACTTGACTCGCTTTACGAGGTTGAATCCGCCGATGTTCTCTAGTAGCACTTGAGCGATTGTGGTGACGGTCGCTCCATAAGATTGGAAGAGAGCTAGTCACCGTTGGATGCACCGATCTTTGAGAAGGTGCGCTTTGCAGCGCATCAACTGGATGGACCTGCAGCTTCTTGGTGGGAGAATTACACCGCCACTTTTCCTTGGGTGGCATCACTTGGGATCAATTCAGCAGGCCTTCGACTTTGCTCATGTCTCATCCGGAGCCATGAGTGCGAAGAAGCGTGAGTTCGCAACTTACGCCGAGGGAACCGTCTTGTGGCACGATGCGTGGAGGAATTCAGCAAGCTTGCCCGCTATGCCCCGATGATGTGGCCACCGATGCCGCCAAGGGAGAAATTCCTTGAAGGACTCAATGATGAATTGAGCATGCAGCTTATTGTGGCTACTTTCAACAACTACCAGGAGCTGGTAGACAAGGCCACCATCTGGAAGGCAAGCAGCAGCAGATAGAAAGCCGCAAGAGGAAGTACAGCCAGGGGAAGCACAATTCAGGAGCTCAGCAGAAGCCCCGCTATGCACCGTACTCAGGAGGGCACATCCATCACAACCATGGAGGTCATAACCATGGTGGAAATGGAAACAACCGCAGCCAGGACAACAAGTCAGGCCATGGCAATGGCAATGGCAGTGGTAATGGAAATCAACACCGTTCTGCCCGGCTCGAAGGATCTGAGCCATATCACTGCTTCAAGTGCGGAAGACAGGACACTACGCCACCGACTGCCGGAGGCCAAGCAGAGCAGGGAATGGCAATGGAGGCTCAGCAAAGAAGCCCAATCCTTTCCCTCGTGCTCAAGTGAATCACATCGACGTGGAGAACGTCTATGATCAGCCAGACACTCTGGTTGGTAAGTTTTTATTGAATTCACGTTCAGTTTTGGTTCTGTTTGATTACGGTGCAGCGCATTCATTCATATCAAGGGTAGTTGTGGATAAGTACGGATTACGCACTAGAACCCTTAGAAGCCCCCTCCGCGTCGATTCGCGGGAGGAGAAATGATGGCAGGTTTAAGCTGTCCGCAAACCTCAACATCGGGAACCACAAATTTCCGTAGAACTCATAGTGTTGGAAACACAGACCTTGGATGTAATCCTAGGCATGGATTGGTTGTCAAAGTATGAAGGGAACATTGGTGTGCCAACAAGTCTATTCTGCTCACCACCCGGAGCGAAGAGGATCAAGTATGTAGCCAGCACAGCCGGATGAAGAATCAGTGCATTCCCTCACGGGAGTTGTTCAGGAGGAAGTGCATGGTGCAAGAATTTCCGATGTGTTCCGGAGGAATTACCAGAATGCCACCGGACAGGGACATTGAATTTCTGATCGAGTTATTGCGGCACAGCCCCAATATCCAAGAGACCTTATCGGATGCCACGAATGAGTTGAAAGAGATCAAGGAACAAATAAATGAGTTATTGGAGAAAGGATATATTCGTCCAAGCTCATCACCTTGGGGAGCCCAGTTCTTTTGGTAGAGAAGAAGGATGGAAGCTTGAGGATGGTTGTGGATTATCGTGCATTGAGCGAAGTAACCATCAAGAACAAGTACCCTCTGCCCATGATCAATGACTTGTTTGATCAGCTTGTTGGAGCTAAGGTATTCTCTAAGATCGATCTTGATCAGGGTATCACCGATTGAAAATTCGTGAAAAGGATATACCCAAAACAGCATTCACCACGGTATGGTTTATCTGAGTATACCGTCATGTCATTTGGATTGACTAATGCTCCTGCATACTTCATGAATTTGATGAACAAGGTGTTCATGGAATATTTGGACAAGTTTGTCGTGGTGTTCATCGATGACATATTGATATTCTCCAAGAGCGAGGAAGAGCATAAGGAACATTTGCGTCTAGTTACGGAGAAACTTGAGAACATCATTTGTATGCCAAATTCAGCAAATGTGAATTTTGGTTGAAGGAAGTTGGATTCCTCGGACATGTTATTTCAGGAGAAGGAATAGCAGTTGATCCCGCCAAGGTTGAATCATCACCGATTGGCAGTCACCCACCTCGATCAAGGAGATCCGCAGTTTTCTCGGACTTGCAGGATACTATCGGAGGTTCATTGAGAACTTTCGAAGATTGCCAAGCCGATGGTGAGCTGTTGAAGAAGGAAGCCAAGTATGTTTGGACCGAGGAATGTGAGGCCAGTTTTCAGGAATTGAAGAAAGCGGTTGGTCACAGCTCAAAGATTGATATTGCGGACATACATAAGGAATACCAGGTCTATTGTGACGCTTCTCGTCAAGGACTCGGAGGAGTATTGATGCAGGAAGGTAAGGTTGTAGCGTATGCCTCCAGACAGCTACGGCCTCATGAGATGAATTATGCCACCCATGATTTGGAGTTAGCAGCTGTAGTGCATGCACTCAAGACACTGGAGACATTTCCTCATTGGAAATCGTTGTGATGTCTATCTGGATCACAAGAGTCTGAAATATATCTTCACGCAGAAGGAATTGAACCTCGTGCAGAGGAGATGGCTAGAGTTGATAAAGGACTATGACATGAGGCTACATTACCACCCGGTAAAGCCAATGTTGTAGCAGATGCTTTGAGCCGTAAGAGTTATGTGAACACTCTTACAGCAGGAGGATTACCCCAGGAGTTGGTTGATGACCTCAGAGATCTCCGACTGGAGATAGTTCCGAAAGGATTTGTTGCAACCCTGGAAGTTCAGTCCACCTTGACCGAAAGGATTCGTGAAGCCCAGAAGTCGGACAAGGAAATCGATGAGATTAAGCAAAAGATGGAGGAAGGAAAAGCTAAAGGATTCCGAAAGGATGAACATGGAACTATATGGTTTGAGGATCGTATTTATGTGCCCAATGATCCCGAGCTCAGGAAGCTAATTCTTCAGGAAGCTCATGATTCCCGTACTCAATTCACCCGGCAACACCAAGATGTACCTGGATTTGAAGCAAAGTTTCGGTGGACAGGAATGAAGAAGGACATTGCGAGCACGTAGCCAGATCGATGTTTGCCAGCGTGTAAAGGCAGAACATCGAAGCCAGCAGGGTTACTTCAACCTTTGCCGATCCCGATTGGAAATGGGAGAAACTTGGTATGGATTTCATCACAGGATTACCGGGACCCGCTCAGGTTATGATTCTATCTGGGTAGTAGTTGATCGTTTGACTAAGGTAGCTCACTTCATTCCGTGAAGACTACCTACACCAGTGCCAAGTTGGCCAAGATATACATGACCAGGATCGTGTATGCGCATGGAGTTCCGAGGAAAATCGTGTCGGATAGAGGAACGCAGTTTACCTCAAAGTTTTGGAAGCAATTGCATGAAACTTTGGAGTGCGAGGCTGGAATTCATACAGCCTTTCATCCATGAGCATGATGGACAGACCGAGAGAGTCAATCAGATTACGGAGGACATGTTGAGAGCTTGTGTGCTAGACTATGGGTCTAGCTGGGATGACAATTTGCCGTCTGTGAGTTCTCGTACAACAACAGTTATCAATCCAGTTTGAAGATGGCCCCTTTCGAAGCTCTATACGGAAGGAGGTGTAGAACACCATTGCTGTGGGATAGCGTTGGAGATCGATCACTTTTCGGTTCCGATCTTATCAAGGATTCCGAAGAAAAAGTCAAGCTGATTCGAGACCGGCTCAAGATAGCACAGTCACGACAGAAGAGTTATGCCGACAGTAAGCGCAAGGAGGTGACTTACGAAGTGGGAGACCGAGCATATCTTCGTGTATCTCCACTTCGTGGAATCAAGAGGTTTGGAGTCAAGGGAAAATTAGCACCCCGATTCATTGGCCCCTACAAAATCCTCGAACGTCGTGGAGAAGTTGCATATAAGCTGGAATTGCCGGAAGGATTGTCCGGAGTTCATGATGTTTTCCACGTTTCTCAGTTGAAGAAGTGCCATGCAGACATGGCCGATGTTCCGTTGAGAGACACAGTGCCCCTAGAGGCCATACAGCTTGACAGTGATTTGACTTACAAGGAGAAACCCGTCAAAATTCTCGAGACTGCAAGCAGAGTCACCCGCAGCAAAGTCATCAAGTTTTGCAAGGTGTTGTGGAGTCACCACACCGAGGAAGAAGCCACACAGGAGCGAAGAAGACCTTCGTCGAGACCATCCGCACCTATTTGCTAGCCAACCCGAATCTCGAGGGCTAGATTCATCTTAAGGTGGTAGGTTTGTAACATCCCAAATTTCCTATTTGGAATGTTTTACAATTATAGCTAAGCATCCTATGCATCCTGTTGAATTTGAATACCATTTGAAGTTTGAGAGAGTTTTGAATTTGAAATTTGAATTCCAAACTTTGGCATGTGGGAAACCATTCAAAACCAAGCTGATAAATACTTGATCAAAAGTATGAGAGGAGCAAACATGACACTCCAAAAATATCAGAGGAAACAATGCCAAAAGAATTGGATTCAAATCTGAAATTTTATTTGAATTTGAAAAAATGGATTTTCATAAAGTTTGGATTTTCCTTTGGAAAAATGTTCAAATGAAAGGAATATTCCCTGATCATTTTGGTATATATATACCCTATATAAAATATTTATAGTTTAGGTTTTATTTTTGTTTTGGTTTTATTAAAAAATAAAGGAAAAACTTTTGAGGCGCTTGACCGAGCCACCCAGCCCAGCCAGCACCGCGCCCTCGGCCACCCAGCGCACAGGCCCAGCCCCGGCCCACTAGGCCCACTAGGCCAGCCAGCCGACCGCCCGCGCCTCCCCTCGCCCGAATCCCCTAGGATCCGGTCGACCGCCCGAACCTTCCCCTCTCTCCCTCACTGACCCGTGGCCCCCACCCGTCGTCTTCCCCCTCGCCCACGAAACGAACCTCGCCGGAGATCCACCGGATCCCGAAGGATCCGGGATCCCCGACAGCCCCCGATGCCCTTCCGCCCCCAGCCGAGGCCCTGGCTATATAAGCCAAGCCCCCCGCACCCCATTCCCCCCCTTAGCCACGCCGGAGCCCCACTCCCTCTCTCTCCCGAAGCACGCCGGAGCACCGAGCTCACCTCCGCCGCCAAAACCCTCGCCGTCGCCGCCCTGGTGCCCCCCGACCCTCCCCAACCCCACCGAACCCTTCCCCGTGCTCGTGCGCACCTCCCGACGTCGCTTGGCTCGCTGACGCCCAAGCCCCGGAGCACTCTCGCCGCCCGCCGGCGTCGCGGAGTCGGTGAGTCCCGGCAAACCCTCCCGTCGATCCCAATCGTGTGGCTACGATTAGAACCCCGAAGAATACGTTTTATTAGAAAACCGGCCGGCCGGTGCGGTTTATTTTATTAGTTAGGTTTATTTTAGTTAGGCGGTTCTGTTAGTTAAACCCTAGGCCCATTTAGTCTATCGGCGCCTAGTGCACTGATTTAGGCCCATTAGGCATTTTTCTTTTTATTTAGATTTTCTGTTTTAGCGATTTGTTTCAAATTTCAAAAATGTATATCTTTTGTTCTGTTTAATATTTTGAGTGATTCTTTTTTGTTGGATTGCAAATTTTATGTAGTTTCTGAAAAACATATATTTAGCTATGTTAAAAATAATTAAAAATGCTTTAATATTATTTTAGTAAGAATAGCAAATCTGCTATAGTTTTAGTTAGAAAAATTATTTTTGCATGATTCTTTTTGCAATCACTTTATTTTGATATTGCCAAACCCTAGAAATTAACTTTGGTATTTTAGGATTAATAAAAAATTAATTCTAGGCAGAATCCTATTAATCCTAATTAATTGATTAGTTCCTGTTTTCCTAATTAATTAATTAGTAAATTAATTTATTTTTAACTTGTGATTAGTTATTCTAGGTTAGTTTCTGTCATTACATTAGATGAACTTTTATTTATAATTAATAAAAGTTTTAAATTAATTTTCTAATAGAAATTGGATTAGGCCTAAATTGAGTTTTATAATAGCTAATTAATTAATTCTTTTTGCTCCTAGTTGCTTAGTTAATCCTTTTCTGTTAAGTTAACCTAAAACCATGATTAGGTCATATTGAGGAATTTTTGTTAAATAAAAACTATTTTTGCTATTGTTTGGAATAGGGAAAAACTTTGAATTTGATTTCTTTGAGTTTTCCTTTTGATTTGGTTTTGATTGTTTGGTTGTGTTATGTTATCTTTGTTATCTTGTGTGATCCTCTTGCTTTGTACTTATTATGTCATTGTTTGTCTCGGTAGAGTTCTGAGTCTGAAGCTTGCTACTCGACTCTTTAGCTTCGAGGATCATCAGCAAGGCAAGTTTTGATCATGTTATTTCTATACCTATGTTTTTGTGCATTAGTAGTTGTCACCACCCCACCATTGCATGCAGTAGTGAAAATCTTGAAGTCATTAAACTTGAGTAGTATCATGTGGTAGGATGAACCAATCCCTTGTTACCATGGCCCGGGACGTAGTAGTTATTTTGCTATGCTCGTGAAGCGGGATTTGTGGTGAGTGAAATCCATAAGCAAGATGTGAGAGTCAATGATGATGACAACCCGTGGACTACAATGATCAAGATGGACTTGGAAAATCACTCTGGGTGGAGGGCGGTTGACGGGCACCTGGAGCACCCAGTGGTGGCGGGATGCATGGAGAAGCGCCATGACATCCTGCGGAAAGCTTCACCCAGCCACGAAGAGAAGGATGGATGCCCCATGACCGGAAGCTTACATGCAGCCGCAAGCCATTATGGGCTCTGGCTGGGTTGACCCTTGTAGTGAAGCTGGCTGGGCGGTACTACGAGAAGTAGGCGAGCGGTAGGATTGGATGGGTACGGCGGTGGCGGAAGAACTCTTTGGAAGACCTGTTTCATTCGTCCGTCTTCAAACACCATGAAGTGCGAAGACTTTAAAGGAGGAATGATTCTTGCGGGAAAGTCGCAAACCTCTGCAGAGTGTTATAACCTAATCGATTAGCCGTGTCCCGATTCACGGACATTTGAGCATCTGGACCTTGGAAGTATTCGGATATCTCAACACTTAACTCTAATGAATTAATTTGATGGGTTTATGACTTAATAATAATTTGGGAGCGAGATATTGGTTGGCGGAACCATCTCAATAACTACCAACAATTTGTAGTAATTTGCAAATAAGTCCTTTGTAGTAGGATAAAATTGGCTTTACATAAAATGATGAAACTTAGAGCTCCACAGCCAAATATGCATATAGAGTTAGTAACTTTATTATTGTTGTTCTTCATAACTTGCCACTTATTCCAAAAGCTGACCTACATGGCTGCAACGTATTATGTTGCGAGATATATTCGATCGGGAGTGAGGCTACGCTCCGCGCTTGGCGATTGCCCTTGGAGTCGGATGGACTCGCTTACCTTCGGCGCTTCCGCAGCATTTTAGTTTATTTCTCATGAGTTGGCCTTGAGCCGAATTTATTCCCTTGTAATAAAGACTCTATATGAGAATCGATTAATGATATTCAGGTGTGATTGAACTTTGATTACTTTATCGATGTACTGTGAGTACCAGCATGATCTTGGGATGGTACAGACATAGAGATTTGACCGATTTTGGGTCAGGTCGCTACACTTACTGTAAATGCCGCGTCGAAGCCTCTTGTTCTCCTTCATGGAGTCCGCCAGCTGAGCGCGGAGATCTTTTAACTCCACGTCCAGCTAGACTTTGGCATCTTGAAGATCGTTCTTCTCCCGCCTAACTCGCGTAAGAATGCGCTTGCCAACCTCTAGCTGCTTTTTGAGATGCGATGCGTCCTCTCCTATGCCCTCCGGATTCACCCTGGGATTGTCTGCAGAATTTTTTGTTAGACTTGTCACATCAGCCATTTACTAACTGGTGCATCCTCGTGCAATTGTGATAATTGTTACCAGATGAGGGCTTTTGGGGTTCCTCTAACTTGGCAACTGCGGCCCTCAGTTCGGCCTTGTAGTCCTCCAGCTCACAAAACAATTGCTCATTCTTCTCTACAAGGACCTGTACATAAATTGATCCTTAAAACTGTTGTTTCAACCGTTTCAAGTCTCAGGGGCTACTGCTATACATACTTATCAAAATTTCTCACCTATATGTCTTTGGTATACTAGTTTGTCGCTTGGGCAAGCCCGCCGCGAGCAGCTTGGACGTACGCGTCCGCCGAATTGAAGGCATTAAACGCCTCTTTCGAAAAGATGTTGTTCCGAAGTACGGCCCGTCGGCGCTTGTGACTCATGGCGCTCTCTACTACGGAATTCGTGGCTGAGAGCATGTCCGCACTCTCTATTGGAGAGCTATGCGGTGCTGGCCCCGTGTCCGCCTCCGCCCCCGAAGCCGGTTCTGCAACCCGTCTGGTGGAGGCGTGATTGGTAGGTTCTCCAGATATAGTCCGGTTATTCTTCTTCCTGCCAGACACAAAGGGCGCTGAGGGAGTCCCGTATTAGGGGGTGTCCGGATAGCCGAACTATCACCGTTGGCCGGACTCCTGGACCATGAAGATACAAGAATGAAGACTCCGTCCCGTGTCCGGATGGGACTTTCATTAGCGTGGAAGGCAAGCTTGGCGATACGGATATGTAGATCTCCTACCATTGTAACCGACTCTATGTGACCCTAACCTATCCGGTGTCTATATAACCCGGGGGGTTTTAGTCCATAGGACGAACAACAATCATACCATAGGCTAGCTTCTAGGGTTTAGCCTCCTTGATCTCGTGGTAGATCTACTCTTGTACTACCCATATCATCAATATTAATCAAGCAGGAGTAGGGTATTACCTCCATCGAGAGGGCCCGAACCTGGGTAAAAACATCATGTCCCTTGTCTCCTGTTACCATCCGCCTAGAGGCATAGTTCGGGACCCCCTACCCGAGATCCGCCGGTTTTGACAACGACATTGGTGCTTTCATTGAGAGTTCCTCTGTGTAAATCGCCGTCGGGAAGGATGCCTCATCCGTCTTTAAAGGCGATACTATCGCCAAAGGAGCCTTAGCCACCGGCGAACTCTCGGCTAGGTGGTTTTCTTATGACCGCCAGTTCGGCGCCGCGCGAGCGATGACTTCTCGAGTCATTGAAACCAATCTTCACGTTAATTCGGAACTTGCCGAATAGTTAGATCCGATCGAGCTCTCCTCCATAAACGAGCTCTTGGATCGCATCGCCGCCCTGGGAGTCGCCACAGACTACGACCAGATCGGGCCTAAAACCGATCTCAGAGAGATCAACTCTCCCCAAACTACCCATCATATTGCTGTGATAGAGGAGCAATGCGGCGATTCTTCTTCTATCTTAAGGACTAGCTACATCCGGATTCCCGATCCCTCCATGCCGGATTCCCGCAGAGGGACGGATGTCGATCAAGCCCTGAACTTGAAGTCAGGCGGCGGGTTGGACTCATTGGATAGCATTCAAAAATCCAAACTTCCGAGTTCGGAAACTCCTCGGCCCCTGAGTCTTAAATTGGACGGGGTTCCGGATCAAGTTCCACCCACCCACCCAAACATTAGCGATCTATCCCGAATTCGGCAAGAGCCAACTGAAACAGTACATCATCACTGGGCCAGATTCCTCCTGGTTATGGACAGGATAAAGGACTGCCGAGAGAAGGATGCAATCTCACTTTTTTTGCAATAATTGCACGGACAAAGGAATCCTAAACGCCATAAGTCTTCGCAAAATTACACGCTTTGATGACTTGGTGACCATAGTACAAAAGTACTGTGCGATGGAGACTGCTTGGAAAACCGAAAGTTAATTTTGGGATAATCTGGCCCCGAATACATCCCTATTCCGGAATAAAAGGGTGCATCATCACCAAGCACCTGGATTAAACATCAAAAAACAAAAACCCCCTAAAGGGTACGGAACCGTACTGGAGGGTTGGCTAAGCGGACCTGCAAAATTCATAGCACGAGGCGCCACTCCAACTCATAGCCTTGAGCATGTTGGATACTACGGCAAGTGGCCAAAAGTGGCGAAGAGCTTCTAGCTTCAGAATCCCAGCCCAGCAATACCAGTACGGTGTTAACAGTCTTCGAGACTTTCACATCAAATAACATGCGGAAGCGAACACTCCGCAACCTTGCGAAGTCTACCAAGTAGCAACAATACATCCATGGAGTGACGGCTATTACCTTTAATGCCGTGATGTGAACCCAAATTCGAACAGCGAGCACCGGCCGCATTGGTTCTCGGTCCAATAGTGGGCGACTTTACGCCTTACAAAGGTACTCATGGATGGCGGCAGCGGACTAAACCTCATCTCGAGGAAACCCTCCAAAAATGGAAATAGACTGGAACCGCATTGAGCGAAGCAGCACAACCTTTACAGGAATAATCCCTAGCGGGAAGCATGCTGCTGGGAAAAATCACACGGACGTAGTGTTATTTCTCCCGGACAATTACAGGTCCGAGGAGGTCACATTTCAAGTGGCCCCGTTCTGCAGCGGATACCATGCTTTATTGGGGCGAGAGGCATTCACAATTTTTCAAGCTATACCCCATTATGCGTACATGAAGCTTAAAATTCCCGGACCTAACGGAATCATCACTCTCTCTAGTGATCCGAACATAGCACTCTGCGCCGAAAACAAGACAGCCTCACCAACCCTCGAGGCACTATCCGAAGCCCTAGCGGCCGAGGAACTCACTGCGATGCGCTCCACGGTGAACAGGGACGATGTGATACACTAGTAGAAAAACACCTATTAGTCCCGGTTCGTAAGGGCCTTTAGTCCCGGTTCATGAACCGGTACTAATGGGTGATTACTAATACCTCCACCAAATAGTCCCGGTACGAACACGAACCGGGACAGATGTGCCTCCACGTGGCCGGTCCGCCGAGCCCAGTCAGGGGGGCCTTTGGTCCCGGTTGGTGGCTCCAACCGGGACCAAGTCCATGTTTTTAGAAAAGCGGCTGTTTTAGGGGTTTTGGGGTTATTTTAGGTTGTTATTAGCTAGCTAATAGAGAGAAGTGTCCTCTCTTATATCTTCGTCCTTGATTTATCAACGCTGCTGCTATGTTCATTTCACCGCTGATATAACATGCTCATGCATGCTCGCATCATACATCATTATATATAATAACAAGTCCTACTAATCATGCATCATCATACAACTTCTACTCGTTATTAATAATAAGTCATACGATCATCATCCTCATAGTCATCGAACCCAACCCTACATAATTGTTCTTAGCACATGATCATCAGTATTAGGTAGGACCTAAACACCCTTAAGGTAAAATAGCATAAAACAATATAGACCCTGACTCTCCATTATGAAGAATGGCGATCATTCTGTCTCCAATTCTTGCCCTTCGCTGCTTTTTGCTTCCAAGAAGCTCCTTACGACTATCGATACATTTTTTCCATACTTTAATTGTCATGTCTCCACTTCTTTTAGAAATCCGGTATGGACAGTTGAGATTCGTAGGATGACCTGGATATATGTTCAAAACATGAAGGCTGCCATTCTCATACATCAAATGAGGCACACAATCCTCTGGGATTCTCTGTTGAAAAACATAGTAATAACTTCTTAGTTAGCAATGATGTACTAGTTTTAGAAGTATGCAAAAATATGCACGGATGTCGTAATAGTAAAAAATCTTACCAGGGTATCTCCATGGTAGTTACCGTAGTTCAACACGTGCACTAGTGGCACGTATTGACCATAATGTTGAGGAGTTCGATTGTAGACATTGTAATTCTCAAGATCTCTACAAAATGCCATCAGATGATTTTTCTCCTTATAAGTTAATTCGGAGCCATCGGTGTAGTGGGTTTTGTCTACCATCTTCAGCACATTCTTTGAACAATCCAAATAAGCTGTCAATGGAAATAAGCTGTCAACTATTTTGAAATAAACAATATAAATTACTTAATAACTATGTTAAGCTCACATGGGGGAAGAATTGAAGGTGTATCCACAAGGACCCAAATCGAAGGTCTCTCTTGCTCGATTGCAGGATCACCAAGATCCATGGTGACAAGCATACCCTCATCAAGACCATACATCTTGCAAAGTGCTTCCCAATTTTTGCAACCAAAATGTGTTACACTCTGAGCATTGTACAGCTTTACTTGAAAATCCACACCATGATGGGTACTTAGGATAATTTTTTTGGTTTCGAAACATTCATGGTCTTCAAAACCCATCCTCTCCAAGACATAGCGTCTTGCAAAGCATGGGATAAGGTAGTCGAATTGGAAATGATGAAAAATATTGTCATGATTAAAATAGTTGAAGTCATGATTAATTACAAAAAAAACTATTGTCGTCGTTGCGTACCGTATGAACATCGAAGGTCTCGTCGAGCTTAAAGCAGAAGCGCCGATCTTCGTTCAGCTCAATGAACCAGTCGCAGATACCTCGGTCGTCGTGGCACGATCGCGACAGCCAGGCGGTTTTCGTCGTCCGAGTACGACATTTCAGGCCTATGTTCATAATTCAAATGAAGGAGAACTTATCCAATATGAGCATTCAATTATAAGCAAAACCAAATCATAAAATAAGCAAAACCAAATCATAAAATAAAGTAGTATTCAAATTAGCATGATTCAACAATTATAAGCAAAAGTACACATCATCTCTTGGTGTTCGTACATCGTTGAATATTATCACTAATATAGCATCACTAATACAACTAGAACCGTGGCGCCCGACGGTATCGACGGCGGTGGACACCAAAGATAAGGAACCATCACGGGATCATAGCTCAGTGAGATCCACGAAGAACGTGCAGGTATTGTCGAACCTGCCCTCCAATGCAACCATGTAGCGGCGGATGTGCTCGTCCTCCTCGCTGACACGGAGGCGTACCACCTCCGCGGTGTCCGGAAGCCTCGGCACCTTGGTAGCCTGCGACCGCCACCAAACAAGGATCGGGTCAACAACGGGCTGCCTCCTCACCAACCTCGTCCCCGGAAGGTAGCACCTCCCAATACCAGCCAGCGGAGCCCAGTCCGAACATGGCCTGATCAAGCAAGCCTCCACCGCCGAGTCGGCGGCAGCGAGGATGCGGGATAGGCATCGCCCGGCGTCGATGCGGAACTACTTATATATATAGTTAAATAAAGTAGTTTTATTAATTAAATCAACTAGTTCAACTACTATGCACTTACTACAAATAAATAAAGTAGTACTTACTAAAACAAACTACTTCTATATATAGTAAAATAAAGTAGTTTAACTATAGTTCTATTATTTTCCTAACTAAAATAAACTACTTTCTCTTCTTATTTTTTCCTTTTCCTCTATTCTAAATATGAACATATTCATAAATGACTTCTATCATTCACAATTTTTCTATACATACACAATAAATTGACAAAGAAAATACTATGAACAAAAAATCATTAAAATTCTATGAACAAAATTACAACAAGAAAAATCATAAAAATTCTATATGAACAAAATTTGACATATTAGATCTTTGCATATATATGAACACATATACAAACATGCATATATATGAACATACAAACATCTTTTCATAAAAAACCTATTAACAGAGAAAAATCTAACAAAATATGAACAAATTAATTACACAATATGAAAAAATATCTGACAGAAAAATCTATGAACTACACATCTAACAAAAAAATCTATGAAACTACAAAAAAATCTAACAAAAAAATTACTTGCTCACGGCGACGGCGTGTCGGGGACGGCGACGGCCTGTCGGGACGGCAACGGCGACGGCGAGGTGCGGCTTGGGCGGGCGGCGCATGTGACGGTCGACGGTGAGGCGGCGGTGCATTGCAGGCGGGCGGGGGGCGGTGTGACGGTCGACGGTGTGGCGGCGGTGCGTTGCAAGCAGGCGGGCGGCGGCGTGGGGCTGGCGGGCACGGGCGAGGGCGGGGCGGCGCGGTGTCGGGCGGCGCGGATGGCGCGGCGGCGGCGGCGGCGGCGAGGCAGAGACAGACGGGCAGCCTGGACGCGTCGGCGGCGGGAAGAAGGAACTGAACCAAATTTTCGCGAGTGGCGCTTATATAGGCAAAGCATTGGTCGGTTCATGGCAACAACGGGACGAATGCCTTTAGTCGGTTGAGGCTCCAACGGGACCAAAACCTCTTTTCAGCAGCGGAAAGGGCGGAAGAAGAGGGCTTTGGTCGGTTGGTGCCTCAACCGACTAAAGGGTGAGCATTGGTCGGTTGGAGCCACGAACCAGGACGAATGGCCTTGTGCTGCTGCAGTGCGACATTTAAAGTTTAGTCCCACCTCGCTAGCTGAGAGGGGCGCAGATGGTTTATAAGCCCCCCCTGCCGCTCCCTCTCAAGCTTCTCGCACTGCAGGCTTACGGGCCTACTTACTACTCCTTTGCTCGATGGTCCCTCTGAGGCCACCTGCGGGCCTGGATCCTGGCCCATGGTGGGTTTCTAGTCGTATCCAGGCCGTGGGGGCCTAGTAGGAGGCACGTTTTTTTCTTTACTTATTTATTTTATTGCAGCTGTTTTTTTAGTCCCACCTCACCAAGCGAGAGGCACTCGCAACTGTTTATAAGCCCTGAGTGCAGAGACAATGAAGAAGAGGCTCAATGCTCACTACACGTTGGTTCGCTTCAAGCCTTGAGGAATAGGGTATACTGCACGGAGCTATGTGCAGTGTAGTTTACACTATTCCGAAAGGCTTGAAGTGAATTAACTAGCATTGCGCCTCTTTTTTATTTTTAATGACTTATTACCACACAGAAATAAATAGAAAAAATGAATATAGCAGAAAAGAAAAAAAACTATATAAAAAACTACTCAGAAATAAATAGAAGAAAAAATAGTTGTGATTAACTTTACTAAAATCTTTTTAATTTTTAATGACTTATTACAACTCAGAAATAAATAGTTGTGATTAACTTTACTAAAAATGAGCATAGATGCTTATTTTTAATGACTTACTACAATTCAGAAATAAAAGAAGAAAAAATAGTTATGATTAGCTTTACTAAAAATGAGCATAGATGCTTATTTTAATGACTTACTACAACTCAGAAATAAAAGAAGAAAAATAGTTATGATTAACTTTACTAAAAATGAGCATAGATGCTTATTTTTAATGACTTACTACAACTCAGAAATAAAGAAAATATAGCAGAAAATAAAAAAATACTATATAAAAAACTACTCAGAAATGAGCATAGATGCGCTTATAGAGGAAATTCAACTTAAATTCATAACAAATTTCAAGAGAAATTCTTATGAATTTAGGCTAAATTCCCTATATAAGGGCATCTATTTTCATTTTCAGAGGAGCTCAATAAGGAAGAGAGGGAGGGGCTTATAAACCGGTCTGATTCCCCTTCAGTTGGCGAGGTGGGACTAAACTCTGGCCGCAATGAGGACCAACCCTTTAGCCCCGGTTGGTGGCATGGACCGGGACTAATGGGCAACCTTTGGTCCCGGTTCAAGCCACCAACCGGGGCCAATGGTGGTGGGCCAGGAGCGAGGCCCATTGGTCCCGGTTCGTCCCACCAACCGGGACCAATAGGTCCAGACGAACCGGAACCAATGGCCCACGTGGCTGGCCGCCCTCAGGGCTCACGAACCGGGTCCAATGCCACCATTGGTCCCGGTTCTGGATTGAACCGGGACTAATGGGCTGGACCGGCCTGGACGATTGGCCCCTTTTCTACTAGTGATACTTGATAAAAGATCCAAGTCCACCTCTTTTAAACCAGCGGATGAAATAGTCAAATTCCAAGTCCTTCCAACGGACCCTGCAAAGACGGCCTCCATCGGGGCACAATTAAACCCTGATGTAGACGCCGCACTACGAGAATTTCTACGAGAAAACTGGGACATTTTTGCCTGGCACCCTTCAGACATGCCAGGAATGCCACGTCGGCTGGCCGAGCACAGCCTCAATATCCTAAAAGGATTCAAGCCAGTCAAACAGGCTCTTCGGCGCTTTTCCGAACCCAAGAGACAGGCCATGGGAGAGGAGCTAGCCAAACTTCTGGAAGCCGGATTCATCAGAGATATAAAACATCCGGACTGGTTAGCAAATCTGGTGATGGTACCAAAGAAGGACAAATCCTGGTGCCTATGTGTTGATTTCAAAGACCTTAACAAGGCTTGCCCAAAGGATCCCTTCCCCCTCCCTCTAATTGATCAAATTATCAATGCTACAGCAGGACACGACTCATTGTGCTTCCTCGACGCGTATTCCGGCTACCACCAAATCAAGATGGCATAGCCAGACCAAGCTGCAACAGCATTCATCACTCCATATGGCCCATTCTGCTTCAACACAATGCCCTTCTGGCTCAAAAACGCCGGCGCAACATATCAGCGCATGATTCAGACATGTTTGGCAAACCGGATCGGCAAAACAGTGGAAGCATATGTAGATGACGTGGTCGTCAAATCCAAGCACGTCGAAACTATAGTAGACGATTTGAGGCTCACATTCGACAATCTTCGAAAATACGACATCAAGCTCAATCTGGAAAAATGCGTCTGCGGCGTTCCAGCCGGAAAGCTCCTGGGCTTCATTGTGTACGGTAGAGGAATTGAATCAAACCCAGCCAAGATCCGAGCTCTGTCACAATTGGATATTCCAAAAGACCTCAAACAAATACAAAAATTGACTGGATGCGTAGCGGCTCTAAGCCGCTTTATTTCCCGCTTGGGAGAAAAGGCGTTACCCCTTTACCGCCTCCTCCGCTGCACCGAACACTTTGAGTGGACAGATGCCGCCACGGCCGGAATCGAAGAGATAAAAGCCATATTGGAAACAAATCCGGTCCTGGCCGCACCCAACGTGGGCGAACCAATGCTATTATATATCGCCGCAACACATCAAGTTGTCAGCGCGGTGCTCGTTGTCGAACGAGAAACGGACGGACACCAGTTCACTCTTCAAAGACCGGTTTATTACGTGTCCACTGTCCTCACTCCATGCAAGTACCGGTACCCACATTATCAAAAGATAGCATATGCGGTGTTCATGGCATCCCGGAAGCTGCGACACTACTTTCAAGAGTGTTCGATAACGGTAGCCTCCGAAGTACCTCTTAAGGACATTATAAACAACCGCGACACGACAGGCCGGATTGCCAAATGGGCCATAGAGCTCCTTCCATTCGACATAACCTATAAGCCACGACGATCTATTAAGTCGCAGGTTTTGGCTGACTTCGTGGCCGAATGGACCGAAGCCGAACTCCCTAAAGAGTACGGCGCATACTCCAATTGGATCATGCATTTTGACGGCTCCAAAATTTTGGCCGGCCTGGGGGCTGGCGTCGTCCTGACGTCCCCAACAGGGGACACAGTCCAATATGTCCTTCAAATAATGTATACGGACTCCAACAACGCAGCCGAATACGAGGCCCTTCTGCACGGCCTCCGGATGGCAGTCTCTATGGGCATTAAACGCCTAGAGATGCGCGGGGATTCGAACCTCGCGATATCTCAAATAAACGGAGACTTCGATGCCAAAGATCCGAAAATGGCAGTGTCGATGTCAAAACCGGCGGATCTCGGGTAGGGGGTCCCGAACTGTGCGTCTAGGCGGATGGTAACAGGAGACAAGGGACACGATGTTTACCCAGGTTCGGGCCCTCTTGATGGAGGTAAAACCCTACGTCCTGCTTGATTGATATTGATATTGTGGATGTTTACAAGAGTGGATCTACCACGAGATCAAGGAGGCTAAACCCTAGAAGCTAGCCTATGGTATGATTGTAAGGGTTGTTGTGATCGTAGTCCTACGGACTAAAGCCATCCGGTTTATATAGACACCGGAGAGGTCTAGGGTTACATAGAGTCGGTTACAATGGTAGGAGATCTACATATCCGTACCGCCAAGCTTGCCTTCCACGCCAAGGAAAGTCCCATCCGGACACGGGTGAAGTCTTCAATCTTGTATCTTCATAGTCTTGGAGTCCGGTCGATGATGATAGTCCGGCAAATGATAGTTCGGCTGATGATGGTAGTCCGCTATCCGGACACCCCTAATCCAGACTCCTCGGTAGCCCTGAACCAGGCTTCAATGACGTTAAGTCCGGCGTGTATATTGCTTGGCATTGCAAGGCGGGTTCCTCCTCCAAATGATAGAAGATTGTGAACACGGGATAGTGTCCGCTATCGGACACCCCTAAGCCAGGACTCCTCGGTAGCCCCTGAACCAGGCTTCAATGACGATAAGTCTGGCGTGTATATTGCTTGGCATTGCAAGGCGGGTTTCTCCTCCAAATGATAGAAGATTGTGAACACCAGGATAGTGTCCGCTCGCAAAATAAATTCCACATTCCACCATAGAGAATAATAATATATACACAAGTTCAATCTGCTGGCGTTTTCCGTGGCATGGCGTCACACCACTACCAAGCCATTACTCGAATTGTTTTTACTTTACCACCTCGGCGCATTTTAAGCGGTTTCTTGGCACGTCTTGTCGAAGCAGAGATCGTGTTTCCCTTAATCCGGGATTCTCATCAATACGGGTGTGGGTAACCCAACGCGTCATTGATGGTGACGCTTGGGAGATAAGCGAGTTTTTCCGGGCGGTGGGGGACGCGTAAGACTTCGCCCGCCCATATAAGGGATAAGGATTCACCTTCTCACCTCGCCTTCTTCCTCCTTTGCTTATCCATCTCCGCACTTTTCGAGCTCCAGCGCCCAAGTTCGCGCATCTCGTCTCAACCTTCTCCGACCATGTCCGGAGCGGAGGTAAATGGTTGGCCTCCACCGTTAAGGAGGAGCAAATCGCCAAACTTCGCGGCGCGGATACCTCTCCGGCGACATCAGCAGACCGGCTGCCCGACGAGGGCAGCTCATCCCCACCCCAGGCCCCATGAGAGGTTGTCTTTCTTTCCCACTTCCTCCATGGATTGGGCTTTCCACTTCACCCCTTTGTCCGGGGGCTCATGTTCTACTACGGCCTGGATTTCCATGATCTGGCGCCGAACTTCATCCTCAATATCTCGGCGTTTATCGTCGTGTGCGACGCCTTCCTCTGCATCCAGCCCCACTTCGGCTTGTGGCTCAAGACCTTCAATGTCAAGCGGAAGGTAGTGAAGGGCATTCAAGTGGAGTGCGGAGGCGCCATGTTGGGCAAGATGCCCAACGTCCTTTGGTTCGAAGGGGCCTTCGTGGAATCCGTCAAGGGGTGGCAATCGGGGTGGTTCTATATCACCGAGCCGCGTGACCCTAAATGGGCGGCGGCCCCCGAGTTTAGATCTGGTATCCCCACGCAGCTCACCTCCTGGAAAGAGAAGGGCTTGCTGTGGGGTAGTTTGAAGGAGCTGACGGGACTCCAAGCCTGTATCAAGAAGCTGGTGAAGAAGCTCAGGTTGGTTAACGTGGTCCAGGTCATGCTCGTCCGCTGGATTCTCCCATGCCAAGAGCGGGCATTCAATCTATGGGAGTTCGATCCGGAACAACACCAGGCGCTGAACAAGCTCTTCGACACAACGTACGAAGGCGCCTGGAAGGTGCTGTTCAAGGGCGCCGAAGCCCCCGCATCCGCGACTGAAGATCGCGGATTTCGCTCGCAGCGCCAGGCTGACGAGGTAAGTGATTCTACCCCTTTACGGGACACTTGTTTTTCATAGTTTGACTCTATGCGGGTTTTAATCTCCCCCGAAAATGAGGAGGAGGAAGAGGACTCTCTCCAAGAGGAGGGAGAGAGGAAGAGGAAGGCTTCCCCAACTGGGGAGGCCGGAGGGTCCAAGAGGGGAAGGACTATTCCCCCGGACAGCTCTGCCAACATCAATGTTGGCGAGGAAGAATGGCCTTCGAGGGCCAAGCCTCCGGCGAGATCGTAAGTATCCGGATTCCTGAATGATTTATAATTTCTTTTTCTGCGTCACATAGTGTCATTCTAATGCCGCATGCTGCCTGTAGTCCGGCCAGTGATGATCTCCCCGCTTCATCGAGCGGGTCGTTGGCTTCGTCGGATGTAGACTCCATCCCGACCGCCTCCACCCCTCGCGACACCGAGGATGCCGAGGTGGGATCCCCAAAAGGGACCCATCGGGGAGGCTCGGGCGCCACAAGGCGTCCTCCCGGACTTTGCGCCGGACTCCACAACAGAACCCGCAGTGGTTCTGGAGTCCGGCCGGCGGCCCCTTCGAACGAAGGGCAAGACCGTGATGCCGGCGGCTTCCATCCAACCGGAGGCACCGGGTAATTTGTTGGAGGCGCTGCAGAGCGCTTCCATCGAGGAAGAACACCGCACTATTATGAGTGCGGTGATCCAGAAGGTGCAGCTCGCCAAAGGTGGGCTGACCGAAGCCTGCAATAGCCTTCTATCGGGCTTTGAGGTAAGAAGTTTAAAAATATGCAATGTAATACCGCATAGACAGTAGCCCCTGATGCTCGGTTCGGTGTTCGGAAAGAAAAGCCGGACTGAGGATCTTAAAAAATATTATGCAGGGTTGCTAAAAAATTATGTCAATATGGGTTGCAGGCTGCGCTACTGACCTCTGCCGCACTGACTGCGGAGGTCGGTGCATTGAAGCGGGAGCTCGAGCGGTCCGGGCAAGAACTCGGCCGCGCCAGGAAGCAGCTCCAAGACAAAGAAGGTGAGTAACACCACTTTGAATTTGTACCTTACAGAAAAGGATTTAGGTTGCGACAAAAAATAACAAGGATAACATTGGTACTGCAGGGGCCATGAACGAGGTGGCGACCATGAGGAGGCCGTGTCTGCGGCCGAACGCAATGCAGCCATGGAACGGGCAGAGCGAGAAAAGCAAGAGGCGCGGGTGGCGGTGGTTCAGCAAGAGCTCCAGGCTCTCATGGAAAAGCAGGAGAGTTTGGAGCGTGACTCAAAGACTCGAGAGTCCGAGCTTGCCTCGGCTCTCAAAAGTGCCAAAACCGCCAAGGCCGAGGCCCATAAGTCCCTTCAGGAGGTTGAGTTGATGAGGAAGATAGCGGCGGGTAAGGCATTTTTCATGCAAAGCAAGCATGTGAATGTAAATTACGTGTTACTTACCCAAATTCGGAGCTCTCCAGGGGCGTTTGCAGATCTGCCTCATGGCGTGTCTCGATGTCGCCGCATTCTACCGAGCCGAGGAGGGAGCTCAGCGGAGAAGGTCTTCGGTCTCGATAGATTTGAGGCCGGCCATCCGGTGCCCCTAGCGACCAGTGAAGCAGCTGGTCGAGCTTCACAAGGTGGCCGAGCAGGCCATGAAGGGCCTCATAGTCCGGTGTGGCTCGAGAGGCCATGCACAGGAGCTACCGGCCTCGTGCGACGGCTGGTGGATCGTGCCCTGGGTGGAGGTTATTAAGCGCTCGCTTGTATTGAAGGTGCTCGTCGGGCCCTTGCCCGCGCAAAGGTGCATTGGGGCAAGCTGGATGCGGAGAAGCTAATCACTGACGCGCCACCAGTGGGCAAGGAGCATCGAACGCCCGAAATTTACTATAAGGCTGTCCTGAAGGGTGCCCGCAAGATTGCGGATGAGTGCCCCAGGGATGTAATTTTTGAGTGAATTCGCCATGTGTTATCCTGTGCGCTGAAAACCTTGTTCATATGCGCTAAGAAACGCTTGTTTAATTTAAAATATTACCTTCTGTGTGGCCGTTTATTAAATCTGAGAGATGGCAAGTCGTCGGCTTCAGCCCCCATGCCACGAAAGTGCTGGGGTGTTGGGATAAACTTGAGCACTCTTGTTCCCATTTTGGGTCCATCTAGGAGGCGCTCAACACAACGAACAAGGCAACCGGACTTATAGTGCTTGAACACTCTCACTTAGCCATAGAATTCTATAATTTTAAATTTGGTGAAGCCCCTAGTATTCGGAAGACCGAATTGGGGCGCTATCACGCCTTCATCGGACATAATCCGAACTTCGCTCAAGCGGCGAGGTCTTTAAGGACCCGAAGGACCTCTCGAACAGCGACCAGTCTCTCGCCTTATCATGCGGTCAGTTTTAGCTTTCTCCATCGAGGCGTTAACCGGCTCAACCGGGCGCAATCGCAGTGGTTCTCCCAGTGCTACCTTAGCCGATAGAGCGGGCGTAAGGTGCGAACATGGGAGCCAGGCAAACCCAACTATTGACCCAAGGCTTGATTCGAGCTGATTCATATAATGCTATAAGTTCGGGTGCCGCACTTGTGAAAGCGTCGGACTTTATCACACCATAAAGCGGAGGACATAAGCCCCTGGTGTGTTTGGCGTACCAAGATGCACAGGTGCAACATGTCGTAAATGAACATATATATATATATATAAAGTAATGCAATTATAGGCAAAAAGTGCTGCATTTTATTCGAGAAGATATGCTATCGGTGCGGAATGATACAAATAGTGCGGAAAGCAAGGATTGGGCGAATTAAAGGCGTCTCCCTCGAGGGTAGGCAGCGGAATGTTGTATTTTAACAAATTTAATGCTCGTCACGGAGACCACCGAGTGTTCGCCGCAGCCTTTGTCCTTCCCTGGCTGTTGCATCATGAGTTGGCAGGTCCGCCGCGCGGACTGAGTTCTGTATAAAAAGAGAAAATAAAAGAAAAAGCGACACACTTGGAAGCCCTGGTGTGGTCGAACCGCTCTGGGTCTATTGTGGTTGTGCCCTTCCCCTATGCCCATGGTATCTCCAGGCGTAATTGTGTATCTGAGAGTTTGTCTTGCAATTTTGCGAGGGCTGGGGTTGGGGCCGCATTACGCTGGCGTGCACGGGCGTGCAGGTGGTCTTGGTTGATGTTGCTCCGGGCGCGTTTGGTCGTGTCCGGTCGTTTAACGGCGGACTCGAGAATTGCCTTAAAAGGCTGCTCTTACTTCGCCGCGAGAGCCGCTGTATGTTCCTCCGTTCGGAGGAGCGCCCGTGTTTCCATTGACCGTGATGACTCCACGAGGGCCTGGCATCTTGAGCTTAAGGTATGCATAATGCGGCACGCGTTGAATTTTGCAAACGCGGTTCGTCCGAAAGCAGAGCGTGATAGCCGCATGAGCGGGACTATGTCGAAGATTAACTCCTCGCTCGAAATTATCCGGGGATCCGAAGACCACTTCGAGTGTAACTGAGCCTGTACAATTGGCCTCGACACCTGGTATGACGCCTTTGAAAGTCGTCGTTGTAGGTTTAATCCTTGAAGGGTCTATGGCCATCTTGCGCACTGTATCCTAATAAAGCAGGTTCAGGCTACTGCCGCCGTCCATTAGGACTGTCGTGAGGTGAAATCCATCAACGATTGGGTCTAAAACCAATGCGGCAAATCCGCCATGGCGGATACTGGTCGGATGGTCTCTTCGATCGAAAGTGATTTGGCAAGAGGACCATGGGTTGAATTTTGGGGCGACTGGCTCCATCGTGTATACGTCCCTTAGTGCACGCTTCCGCTCCCTCTTGGGAATATGCGTTGCGTATATCATGTTTATTGTCCGAACTTGAGGGGGGAATCCCTTTTGTCCTCTGTTGTTCGGCGGCCGCGTCTCTTCCTCGTCATCGCTGTGTAGCCCCTTGTCACTATTTTCGGCGATTAATTTACCTGCCTGCTTGAATACCCAACAATCTCTGTTGGTATGGTTAGCAGGCTTTTCGGGGGTTCCATGTATTTGACAAGAGCGGTCGAGTATTCGGTCCAAACTGGACGGGCCCGGAGTGGTTCTTTTGAATGGCTTCTTCCGTTGCCCGGGTTTGGAGCCTCGGAATCCGGCGTTGACTGCCGTATCCTCATTGTTATCGCCGTTAACGCGGCGTTTGTTTTGTTTCAACGCAACTTTGGCATTGCGGTCCTTGGTATCCGGACTGCCCGCGTTTTGCTTTGAGGTTATTCTGCGAGCGAGCCAGCTATCCTCTCCCGCCTGTAACGGGTCATGAGGGATGTGAGGGCTGCCATGGATTTCGGCTTCTCTGTCCTAGGTGCCGGGCCAGCCACTCGTCACGGATGTTATGTTTGAAGGCAGCGAGTGCCTCTGCATCCGGACAGTCGGCGATTTGATTTTTCTTTGTTAAGAACCGTGTCCAGAATTGTATGGCCGATTCGTTTGGCTGCTGGATTATGTGGCTTAGGTCATCTGCGTCCGGTGGTCGCACATACGTGCCCTGGAAGTTGTCGAGGAATGCGGCTTCCAGGTCTTCCCAGCATCCAATTGACTCTGCGGGCAGGCTGTTAAGCCAATGCCGAGCTGGTCCTTTAAGCTTGAGCGGGAGATATTTGATGGCGTGAAGATCGTCGCCGGGCCATGTGTATATGGAGGAGATAATCCTCAATCCAGACCGCGGGGTCTGTTGTGCCATCGTAGGATTCGATATTAACGGGTTTGAACCCTTCAGGGATTTGATGATCCATTACTTCGTCAGTGAAGCATAGTGGGTGTGCGGCGCCTCTGTATTGAGCAATATCGCGATGTAGCTCGAGAGAGCGTTGTCTGCTGTGTTCGGCCCGGCCGGAGTAGTTGTATCCGGTGCGACGGTATTAAATGCGTGGGTCGTGGGGCGCCCACGTGATCCATAGATAGATCTGGATTGTCTTGCCTTGTCCTCAATATATCTCGCAAGTCCGGCGCGTTCCCCGTGGCTTCCTGCTTTTAGAGCGACGCCGGGTGCGGTTTTGGTGGAGGGTTTGCACGCCTCTCTATCGCGCCACGAGGTGGTCGGTCTGCCGACAGCGCTGGTGATGCTGCCTCCTCTAATCGGGGAGCAACTTGCGTTTTGGGTAACTTTTGGGGGCGTTCGAGTTCATACTCTTGACGCGAGGAACTCGGTCCATCTGTCGGCCGATGGGTCTTGATCAGCTTGAAGCTGTTGTTGCTTTTTCTTTAGGCTGTTTGCCGTGGCCATTAGCCTGCGTCTCAAACGCTCTTGTTCGACGGGATCCTCGAGCACGACGAATTGTCGTCGCCGAGGCTTGCCTCGTCTCCGGAGGAGGTAAGTAATTGTCATCCTCGACCTCTTAAATGCCGCCCTCTCCCGAGGGCTTGCTTCTGCCTCCTCCCGCGCTGGATCGTCTTTGGACGGAGTTGTCTTCGCACTTTCGGGTGTTATTATCTCTGTGCGGAATCTCCATTCTTGCCGTGGCGGGATTTAGAGCGGCGCCACGACGTCGGCGCTTGGGCTGTTCTTTAAGGAATCGGCCTCCGCTGCTTCTTCGCCGTCCCCATCTTTTGGGGTGTCCACCATGTATATGTCGATGACGAGGTGGTCTTCCGGTGTCTGTAGGCACTGGTTCTTGGTAGTCTCCGCACCGTCGTCCATACCATCGATGTCTTGAGTCGTAGTCGAGTATGTCGGTTAAATCGTCGACGGTGGCTACGAAGTGGGTGGTGGGTGGGATCTGAATTTCTTCGTCATCCGCGTCCCAACCGCCCCTGGCCGTAGTTCGCCAGGGCTCTCGGATAGCGAGAGATGCTTCAATGAATTTATGATATCGCCGAAGGAGAGTGCTGAAAGATGTCCGCAGCGGTGAATTCCATGATCGGGCGCCAATCGGATTCGGTGGCGGGGCGCAGGAGGTTGAGTCCGCAGGAGTCCAGCACCTCGGAGTCATGGGCTTTACGTGGGACAAGGTAAGTGTTCGGCTCCATCGCCGTAGGAATTGCGGCTCCCGAGGCGGTGTCCAGCCATCCGTCCTCGATTCGAGCAATCGGCTCCGGACTATGAGTCGGAGCGGATCCGGGTGCGGCCTCCAAAGTGCTGTCCCGCGGCAGAGTTAGATCATGCCCATCGTGACAGCGCAGCGCGCTCGGTTGTGGCTCAGATCCATCGAGGATCAAGTCCCCGCGGATATCGGCCGTGAAGTTTAGGCTTCCAAACCTGACCTGACGGCCAGGGGCGTAACTTTCGATCTGCTCCAGATGGCCAAGGGAGTTGGCCCGCAGTGCGAAGCCGCCGAATACGAAGATCTGTCCGGGGAGAAAGGTCTCACCTAGGAATGCGTCGTTGTTGATTGAAGAGGCCATCAAGCCTATCGGTGACGACACAGAGGAACTCTCAATGAAAGCACCAATGTCGGTGTCAAAACCGGCTGATCTCGGGTAGGGGGTCCCGAACTGTGCGTCTAGGCGGATGGTAACAGGAGACAAGGGACACGATGTTTACCCAGGTTCGGGCCCTCTTGATGGAGGTAAAACCCTATGTCCTGCTTGATTGATATTGATATTGTGGATGTTTACAAGAGTGGATCTACCACGAGATCAAGGAGGCTAAACCCTAGAAGCTAGCCTATGGTATGATTGTAAGGGTTGTTGTGATCGTAGTCCTACGGACTAAAGCCATCCGGTTTATATAGACACCGGAGAGGTCTAGGGTTACATAGAGTCGGTTACAATGGTAGGAGATCTACATATCCGTATCGCCAAGCTTGCCTTCCACGCCAAGGAAAGTCCCATCCGGACACGGGGTGAAGTCTTCAATCTTGTATCTTCATAGTCTTGGAGTCCGGTCGATGATGATAGTCCGGCAAATGATAGTTCGGCTGATGATGGTAGTCCGGCTATCCGGACACCCCCTAATCCAGGACTCCCTCAGGCAGCATACCGCAATGCGGTCCTAAAAATGTCAGCACGGTTCGAAGGGCTCGAATTTCATCATATAGCCCGGGATAACAACCAGGCGGCGGACATACTAGCATGCATCGGTGCAAAACGCGATGCCGTCCCGCCCAACATATTCATGGAACGGCTGTTCAAGCCATCCGTACTATGGGAAGGGGAGTCCGGAAATAACAATCCGGACCCAACCGCACTGCCTGACGCCGAACACTCTGACACAATCGGAGGCTCTGCCACCGAGATAACACCCTCCGCCCACGAAATAATGGCGGTTATCGCCCCATGGACTGAACCATTCCTAGCCTACCTAACTAGGCAGGAACTCCCCGAAGACCAAAATGAGGCTCGCTGCATAGTACGGCGATCTAAAGCCTATAAAGTCCATGAGGGAGAGCTTTATAAGAAAAGCACAACAGGATTCCTTCAAAGGTGTATCTCCGAAGAGGAAGGGCGAAACCTCCTGGCTGAAATTCATGCCGGACTCGGTGGGCACCACGCCGCAGCCTGGGCCCTTGTAGGCAAGGCCTTCCGTACAGGATTTTATTGGCCGACGGCCCGGGCAGATGCGCAGGATTTAGTCCAACGATGCGTCGGTTGCCAGCTTTTTGCTAACCAAAGCCACATGCCACCCACCGCCCTCAAAACTATACCCATCACCGGGCGTTCACGGTGCAGGGGCTTGACATGGTTGGACCCCTTAAGGGAGGAACCCACAAGCAAAAATACCTATTGGTCATGGTGGATAAATTCACCAAATGGATAGAGGCCAAGCCTGTTAAAACGGCCGAATCCGGACCGGTGATAGACTTCATATCAGGGGTAGTGCACCGTTACGGTGTCCCCCACAGTATCATCAATGATAACGGCACCAACTTCACGGCCGATGAGGTCAAATTATGGTGCAAAAACATGGGCATCAAGCTCGATTACGCCTCGGTCTATAACCCTCAAACCAACGGTCAAGTCAAACGAGCAAACGGTCTAATCATGAGAGGCATTAAACCCAGACTAGTGCGGTCCCTCAAGGAATCTAACACGCACTGGGTTGAGGAGCTCGACTACTTACTCTGGGGGCTGCGGACCACGCCGAATCGTACTACCGGATTCACACCATTTTTTATGGTGTACGGCGCAGAGGCAGTCTTGCCCTGCGACATAATTCATGACTCACCTCGCGTGCACATGTATGAAGAAAGAGAAGCCGAGCTCGATCGGCAGGATAGTTTGGACGCATTAGAGGAGGAGCGCGACGTGGCAAAGGCTCGTTCCGCAATTTATCAACAGCAGGCTCGAAGATATCAAAACAGGGAAGTACGATCCAAAGCTTACAACGTTGGCGAACTAGTTCTACGCCTATCGGACAAGAAAAAGGACAAACTCAAGCCCAAATGGGAAGGTCCCTTCATCATCGACCAGGTCCTGACCGGCGGAGCATACCGTCTGCGAAACGCATCGGATAACCGACTCGAGCCGAACCCATGGAACGCAGCCCGTCTACGGAGATTCTACGCCTAAACGCCGGCCTCCAAGTTCGTCTCCTTCCTCCGTCCACATTTTCTATTTTTGCTGTCTTTTATTTCTCTCCTTCCTCCCCTTTCTTTTTAAAGCCTTCCGAGGCTCGTTTGCGCTTTGTTCGCACATACTTGACGCGCTGTCCGCGCTCATTTTACCTGGGGGCTTCTTTAACAGAAGCTTATTTATACGGGCTTCATGCCCAACACATGTGTCAAACTTCCACATGTACCTTTTATTCACCATTATATGCATCGATATGACTTAAGTTTTGGCCAAGCTGGGTTGCCTGGCTCCTGTGCTTACCCCTACGTTCCCGATTGTTCGGCTAGGTGGTGAAGGGAGCACCTCTGCGATTGTTACTGTCGGGTCAGCCGGATGTGTACCTCAGACTGGGTGAAGCCGAAAGCTAGCGTTCTTAAGGGAATATTCGGTCGGTGAACTGAAGGATGATTTTTAACTATTTATCCATCTGCCCCAGATGATTTTTTGCTTTCTTAGAAGTTTTGACATGCACTTTAGGGCATGCATCCCAGCGAAAGGAACCCTTAACGGAACTATTCTCCCTGGAAGATGTTTCTTACTATCCATGTAATATAACATAACTAGTTGGGCACTTGTCTGATACAGAAATAATGACCCCTACGCCTTGTCTCCATGCATACCCCGGTTCTTATATAACCACGAAGGTATTCGGACACACTCCGGACTATTGGGTCCTGAGGTCGAAGCGAAAAGGTCCGCTATGACAAACGATCTACAATCCGGCTAGAAGACATTTTTCATGTCATATTTAATTACATAGTCAACTCGACTCATTGTATTCCTCCTCAATGCCATCTAATAGGCTATCTAATTTACAATATTGCTGGGAATACTTGGCGGCCAATTCTACTTGGCCGTACTCTAAGCTTACAGGGATCTCCTTCCCATCAGGCCCCACAGGTCCGACCTCGGCCATGTGGATTGGGTCAGCCTTCGTGTACCACGTCTTCACCATGGCCCAGGCCTCTCTGGCGCCCTGACGGCAGGCCGATATCTTCCATAGTCGGAAGCGCCACCGTGCTCCTTGAAGCCGCTCCGCCAGCTCTCCAATGCCTTCGGGCAGGGAGATAGTCGCCACAAGGCCTGGCCGACGCCTTTCATCACCTGCCGAACTTGTTCGTGCAGCTGACGCAGTTCGGGAAGAAGATCGCCCGAAGAACTGGGCATCTCCTCTTCAGGACGACCTGTGAGCAAACCTACATACATGTTTATGTTAGTCGCCTTCCTCGCCAAACTACTTCAAAGTTCGCTCAAGCACTTACTGAAAATGCCGCGACGAAGCCGTCGATTCTCCTTTACGGAGTCAGACAACTGGGCACGAACATCCTTTAGTTCCTCACCCAGTTGGGTGTGGGCATCTTGGAGGTTATTTTTCTCCTGCCGCACCCTCGTAAGAACGCTCTCGCCGGCCTTTAGCTGGCGTAAGAGCTGTTGCTTGTCCGGATCTTGTCCGGCGCCATCTGCAATATTTTTGTCAGATTTACACACCCGCTGCACTTCATAAACTATTTATCTTTTGAAGCATATATTACCAGAGGGGGTCTCTGTGGCTCCCCATGGCGGCTAGTCGTCCTCAAGTTGGGCCTTGCATTCTTCAAGCTCTGGGACAGTCGGGTATTCTTTTTCAGAAGATCCTGCATAACAAATGATCCTTAAATCAGTTATTCTAACTATTTTAAGTCTCGGGGGCTACTGGCATATATAACTGTCAGATTTCCTTACCCGTATGTCCTCTACATACTGCTCCGTGGCTCTGGCTAGACCATCTTGAGCGGCACGGAGGTGCGCATCTCCCGAATTGAAGGCATTCAAGGCCTCCTGGGAGAAACATGTGTCACGAAGAACTGTCCGGCGGCGCCTGTGATTCATGGTGCTCTCCACCTCGGAGTTGGTGGCGGACAATTTGTCGGCATCCTCTGTCGGAGGAGCATCCGACGCACGTCTCGTGCTCGCCTCCGCTTCCGGACCTTGCTTTGAAGCCTGGCCAGCGGAGTTTTGATTGGCAACCTCTCCGGACTCAGTCCAGCGAGCGCTCTTTTTCCTAGAAAGAGCACCAGCGTTAGTACGCCTTCCAGGAATCAATCCTGGGAATATGGTGACACGCCATACCGTTGCGGCGGAGTTTCGATCCGGACCACACTTCTTTTTAGCTTGCGGGGCCGCACTGCCCCTTGTTGGCTAGCCGCCGCGGGCTCGGCTTCCTGCCTCGAAGGTACCCCCTATGAAACACCATTGGTATACGGTGATCAAAAAATAAGCACGGATGGGTCATTATCAGAGTATTGGGACCTCGGTCTCAGTCACCTGTGGGGCTGGAAGTATTCTGGGGTAATCGGCCGTAATGGCAACCAAACGTGGTCGATGCTAAGTTGGTGGAACACCCCGTCGATCAACTCCACCTTTATATCCGGATCCTCTTCGAAGGCCGGATCGAGGGACCGTTCCGAATCTCGGGTTGTGGGGGCGGGCTGTGTATCTTCTCCATAGTCCGGCGCAGTTCCTGCGCAGAAACCATGAAATGAGATATTTAACCACGGGAACATGGATCGGACAGGCCACAAAGATGTTTGCTTACCCAACTTCGAGGATTATTTCAAGAAAACTCGCTCAGTGGGTTGACGCGGAGACAATCCTCCTCCTCCCCTTTACACATGGCAGACAAGGTCTTCACCAGTTCGGTGACCGATCCTGGCCCTTTGTGGCCATGGCGGGTGGCATCATCCTCCCCGTTCGAGTCCCACATGGGGTGGCCGCTATATTGGAGCGGCTGCACTCCCCTCATAATGCAGATTGCCATGACTGCAATCATGGTCAATCCGGCATGAGCCAGTAATCTTATTCGGCTCATCAAGTAAAGGACATCCCAGTCATTTTTTCTTCTGGGGGCTCCGCGGGCGCCAGCTTAGGCGCTTCTTCAGTGGAGCATTGCTAAACTCCGGGAGGCCGATCCGAACAGGGTCCGGCAGCGGGACGTCCTCCATGTAAAACCATTCCGAAGGCCAGTCTTCGGACGCCTTCTTCGGGGTTCCAGATAGATATCCGGTCCCAGCGATGCGCCATAGTTCGGCTCCGCCCACTTGATATATTGACCGCTCATGAGAACGGGGTACTAGGCCGAATAATCTCTTCCACAGCACAAAATGAGCCTCAATGCCTAAGAACAGGTCGCAAAAGGCCACGAAGCCCGCGATGTGCAAAATGGAGGCAGGTGTAAGGTGGTGCAACTGGAGGCCGTAGAACTCCAAGAGCCCCCGGAGAAACGGATGGATTGGAAATCCGAGTCCTCTTACTAGATAAGAGACGAAGCATACCCACTCTCCTTTAGAGGGATTGGGGACACTCTCCGCTTGCTTTCCTCCCTTGTAGGTGGCAAGTCCGGCTCGAACCGGAACCATGAAGGCCGGGGGAAGAAATCCCTTGGTTTGGAGTATAACTAGCTCGCTATGCGGGACTGAGCATCTCTCCCAATTTCCAGGCTGAGGGCTGGGAGCGCGAGAGGAGGAACCACGTCGACTGTCCATGATGGAATGGGCTTTGGTCAGAGGCGCTCCGATGAAAGCTCGCGAAGGAGGGATGGTGTGACTAAGATCTTGATCCTCGCCCCTTTTATAGGCGGCTCATTTGCGCAGCTAGGGGGGTAAGTGTAAAAATACCCTGGCTTTTTGTATTCATTCAAATACGTGGAAGATGGCCATTATTGGGCGTAGAAGCCAAGGAGCGCAGCATTTATCAGAAGCCGGACACTATTCGACAAGTATATGGAATTTGGAGAAGAACCCGCGTTGCAATGCCGCAGACAATCTACGCGCCGGACTCATCGTCATTTGAAGCCTGGTTCGGGGGCTACTGAGGGAGTCACGGATTAGGGGGTGTCCGGATAGCCGAACTATCACCGTTGGCCGGACTCCTGGACCATGAAGATACAAGATTGAAGACTTCGTCCCGTGTCCGGATGGGACTTTCCTTGGCGTGGAAGGCAAGCTTGGCAATACGGATATGTAGAACTCCTACCATTGTAACCGACTCTGTGTAACCCTAACCTATCCGGTGTCTATATAAACCGGAGGGTTTTAGTCCGTAGGACGAACAACAATCATACCATAGGCTAGCTTCTAGGGTTTAGCCTCCTTGATCTCGTGGTAGATCTACTCTTGTACTACCCATATCATCAATATTAATCAAGCAGGAGTAGGGTATTACCTCCATCGAGAGGGCCCGAACCTGGGTAAAAACATCGTGTCCCTTGTCTCCTGTTACCATCTGCCTAGACGCACAGTTCGGGACCCCCTACCCGAGATCCGCCGGTTTTGACACCGACAGGCGCTGTCATATTTTACATTCTATAATTATAGGACAGGTTATTGTTTTACCTCTGTAGCGGTGTGTCAACCCTCACCGCCTTCCTCTTGAGCCTGCCCGATCTGGGCGCCCGTGGTTGACGAGTCCCTAGGGGCTCGGCCCTCACTCCAGCCGTCGTTTCTGCAATTAGAACGACGCCTCAAAGGTAAATTATAACACCTGGGTGGAATCCTCTTCGAAGGATAGGGCTTTCTAGTTCGGCTTACACACGAAGCGGGGAGCAGTCCAGGGTAGTCGGCCGTAATGGCCACTAGGGCGCCATCCCAGCTCGCCTGATAAAATACCCCGTTGACGAGCTCCACAGTGATATCTGGATCCACTTTATGTCCCAGATCTAGGGCCCTTCCAGGGTCCTCTGGTTGCGGGGAGGGGCTGAAGATTCCTTCTACGACCCTCCTTAATTCCTGCCCAGAAGCAGTGATGCAAGTAATCTTAGCAGAATAACGATAGAGCAAAGCGGGGAAAAAGAATGGCAACTTACCCACGCTGGGGGGTTGTACATGGAGAATCCTTCCCGCATTTTTATGCGAAGGAATTCCTCCTCTTCCCTTTGTATAGATCGGACAATATCCTTGCCAGAGCGGCAGCGGAGCCCGGACCTTTATGGCCGCAGCGGGTGGCGTCGTCTTCCCGGTTGAAATGCCACATGGGCTTCCCCCGATATTGGAGCGGTTGCACTCCCCGTCTTATGCATATCTCCATAACCTCAACTATCGTCAGTACGGATTTGGCCAGTAACTTTACCCTGTCTCCTCCGTCATAAGTGGCTATTCTAGCTCGGACGGAGACCATGAATGCAGGTGGGAGAAACCCTTGGGTTTGTAACTTTGTCAAACGGCTATGAGGAACTGAACACTCTCCCCAATCCCCCGACTTGGAACGAGAAGGGCAAGCAGGAGAGCTGCGACGGCCGTCCATGTTGTAATGGCTTTTCGCGGAGCACTCTGTTGGATGCTGGCTCTGGGAGGGAGAGTGAGGTTTGGATCTGAGAATCCCCGTCCCTTCAAATAGATGGCTCGCCCGGAGGATCGAGGGTGGCAAATGCAAAAATACCTCGACTCCTCGCATTCACTTGACACGTGGAGATGGTCATTACTGAGGCACCGAAGCAGAGGAGCACAACATTGATTGGAGGTCAGACACTATTCACCGTAACAAGCACTTTGGGGTATTCGGAGAAGGAACCAGCCCTGCAATGCCAAAGACAAGACTGCACGCCGAACTCATCGTCATTGAAGCCTGGTTCAAGGGCTACTGAGGGAGTCCTGGATTAGGGGGTATCCGGACAACCGGACTATGTACTACATCCGGACTATGGAAGCATGAAGATGCAAGACTCAAGACTTCGGCCCATGTCCGGATGGGACTTTCCTTGGCGTGGAAGGCAAGCTTGGCGATCCGGATATTATATTTCCTTCCTTGTAACCGACTCCATGTAAACCCTAGCCCTCTCCGATGTCTATATAAACCGGAGATGTTGGTCCTTAGAAGCCAGATCACAATTACAATCATACCATCATACGCTAGCTCTTAGGGTTTAGCCTCTACGATCTCATGGTAGATCTACTCTTGTACTACCCATATCATCAATATTAATCAAGCAGGAAGTAGGGTTTTACCTCCATAGAGAGGGCCCGAACCTGGGTAAACATCTGAGTCCCTTGCTTCATGTTACCATCAGCCTTGACGCACAGATCGGGACCCCCTACCCGAGATCCGCCGGTTTTGACACCGACAGCGCGCCCAGGGGGTGTAGGGCGCGCCTCCCTGCCACGTGGCTTCCTCGAAGCTTCCCTGACGTCTACTCCAAGTCTCCTGGATTGCTTCCGTTCCAAAAATAACTCTCCAAAGGTTTCATTCAGTTTGGACTGCGTTTGATATTCCTTTTCTTCGAAAAACTGAAATTGGCAAGAAAATAGCAATTTCGGCTGGGCCTCTAATTAATAGGTTAGTCCCAAAAATAATATAAAAGTGTATAATAAAGCCCTAAAACATCCAAAACAGATAATATAATAGCATGGAACAATAAAAAATTATAGATACGTTGTGGACGTATCAGCATCCCCAAGCTTAATTCCTGCTCGTCCTCGAGTAGGTAAATGATAAAAACAGAATTTTTGATGTGGAATGCTACCTAATATATTTATCCATGTAATTCTCTTTATTGTGGCAAGAATATTCAGATCCATAAGATTCAAGACAAAAGTTTAATATTGACATAAAAATAATAATACTTCAAGCATACTAACAAAGTAATCATGTCTTCTCAAAATAACATGGCCAAAGAAAGCTATCCCTACAAAATCATATAGTCTGGCTATGCTGTATCTTCATCACACATAATATTTAAATCATGCACAACCCCGATGACAAGCCAAACAATTGTTTTATACTTTTGATGTTCTCAAACTTTTTCAATCTTCATGCAATACATGAGTGTGAGCCATGCACATAGCACTATAGGTGGAATAGACTGGTGGTTGTGGAGAAGACAAAAAGGAGAAGATAGTCTCACATCAACTAGGCGTATCAATGGGCTATGGAGATGCCCATCGATAGATATCAATGTGAGTGGGTAGGGATTGCCATGCAACGGATGCACTAGATCTATAAGTGTATGAAAGCTCAAAAAGAAACTAAGTGGGTGTGCATCCAACTCGCTTGCTCACGAAGACCTAGGGCATTTTGAGGAAGCCCATCATTGGAATATACAAGCCAAGTTCTATAATGAAAGATTCCCACTAGTATATGAAAGTGACAACATAGGAGATTCTCTATCATGAAGATCATGGTTCTACTTTGAAGCACAAGTGTGGTCAAAGGATAGTAGCATTTCCCCTTCTCTCTTTTTCTCTAATTTTTTTTGGGCCTTCTCTTTTTTTTTCGGCCCCTTTTTTCTCTTTTTTTTTATTTTTCGTTCGGAGTCTCATCCCGACTTGTGGGGGAAATGTAGTCTCCATCATCCTTTCCTCACTGGGACAATGCTCTAATAATGACGATCATCACACTTTTATTTACTTACAACTCAAGAATTACAACTGAATACTTAGAACAAGATATGACCCTATATGAATGCCTCCGGCGGTGTACCGGGATGTGCAATGACTCATGAGTGACATGTATGAAAGAATTATGAACGGTGCCTTTGCCACAAATACGATGTCAACTACATGATCATGCAAAGCAATATGACAATGATGGAGCGTGTCATAATAATGGAACGGTGGAAAGTTGCATGGCAATATATCTCGGAATGGCTATGGAAATGCCATAATAGGTAGGTATGGTGGATTTTTTGAGGAAGGTATATGGTGGGTGTATGATACCGGCGAAATGTGCACGGTATTAGAGAGGCTAGCAATGGTGGAAGGGTAAGAGTGCGTATAATCCATGGACTCAACATTAGTCATAAAGAACTCACATACTTATTGCAAAAATCTATTAGTTATTGAAACAAAGTACTACGCGCATGCTCCTAGGGGGATAGATTGGTAGGAAAAGACCATCGCTCGTCCCCGACCGCCACTCATAAGGAAGACAATCAATAAATAAATCATGCACCGACTTCATCACATAACGGTTCACCGTACGTGATGCTACGGGAATCAAAAACTTTAACACAAGTATCTGTCAAATTCACAACTACTCAACTATCATGACTCTAATAACACCATCTTCATATCTCAAAACAATCATAAAGAATCAAACTTCTCATAGTATTCAATGCACTTTATATGAAAGTTTTTATTATATCCCTCTTGGATGCCCATCATATTAGGACTAAATTCATAACCAAAGCAAATTACCATGCTGTTCTAAAGACTCTCAAAATAATGTAAGTGAAGCATGAGAGTTCATATATTTCTTCAAAATAAAGCCACCGCCGTGCTCTAAAAGGATATGAGTGAAGCACTAGAGCAAACGACAAACTACTCCGAAAGATATAAGTGAAGATCAATGAGTAGTTTAATAATTATGCAACTATGTGAAGACTCTCTGACATTTAAGAATTTCAGATCTTGGTATTCTATTCAAACAGAAAGCAAAACAAAAGAAAATAAAATGACGCTCCAAGCAAAGCACATATCATGTGGTGAATAAAAATATAGCTCCAAGTAAAGTTACCGATCAACAAAGACGAAAGAGGGGATGCCTTCCGGGGCATCCCCAAGCTTAGGCTCTTGGTTGTCCTTGAATATTACCTTGGGTGCCTTGGGCATCCCCAAGCTGAGGCTTTTTCCACTCCTTATTCCATAGTCCATCGAATCTTTACCCAAAACTTGTAAACTTCACAACACAAAACTCAACAGAAACTCGTAAGCTCCGTTAGTATAAGAAAATAAATCACCACATAGGTACTGTTGTGAACTCATTCCAAATTCATATTGGTGTAATATCTATTGTATTCCAATTTATCTATGGTTCATACCCTCCGATACTACTCATAGATTCATCAAAATAAGCAAACAACACATAGAAAACAGAATCTGTCAAAAACAGAACAGTCTGTAGTAATATGTATCAAACGCAAACTTCTCGAACTCAGAAAAATCTGCCAAAATAGGACGACCTAGATAATTTGATATTTGATCTAATGCTATTGGAATCAGTATTTTATCACTTTCTGGTGATTTTTAAAAATTTATTTCATGAGCAGAAAGTTTCTGTCTTTTTCAGCAAGATCAAATAATTATGATCCAAGAAGATCATATAGGTCTTACTTGGCACAGACACTAATTAAAACATAAAACCACATCTAACCAGAGGCTAGATGAATTATTTATTACTAAACAGGAGCAAAACCAAAGGAACAAAAATAAAATTGGGTTGCCTCCCAACAAGCGCTATCGTTTAATGCCCCTAGCTAGGCATGATGATTTCAATGATGCTCACCTAAAAGATAAGAATTGAAACATAAAGAGAGCATCATGAAGAATATGACAAGCATATTTAAGACTGACCCACTTCCTATGCATAGGGATTTTGTGAGCAAACAAATTATGGGAACAATAATCAACTAGCATAGGAAGGCAAAACAAGCATAACTTAAAAACTTTAAGCGCATAGAGAGGAAACTTGATATTATTGCAATATGTAGAAGCATATGATCCTCGCTCATAATAATTTTCAGTAGCATCATGAATGATTTCAACAATATAACTAGCACATAAAGCATTCTTTTCATGATCTACTTGCATAGAAATTTTACTACTCTCCACATAAGCAAATTTATTCTCATCAATAGTAGTGGGAGCAAAATCAATGAAATAACTATCATGTGGAGCATAATCCAATTGAAAATTAAAATCATGATGCCAAGTTTCATGGTTATCTTTATTCTTTATAGCATACATGTCATCACAATAATCATCACAGATAGGAGGCATACTTTCATCATATTAAATTTGCACATAAAAACTTGGGAGGCTAAAAATATCATCTTCATTAAACACAGCTTCCCCAAGCTTGTGGTTTTGCATATCATTAGCATCATGGATATTCAAGGAATTCATACTAACCACATTGCAATCATGCTCATCATTCAAAGATTTAGTGCCAAACATTTTAATGCATTCTTCTTCTAGCACTTGAGCACAATTATCAGAATCCTTATTTTCATGAAAGACATTAAAAAGATGAAGCATATGAGGCACCCTCAATTCAATTTTTTGGTAGTTTTCTTTTATAAACTAAGCTAGCGATAAAACAAGAAACTAAAAAGATTCTATTGCAAGATCTAAAGATATACCTTCAAGCAATAACCTCCCCCGCAACGGCGCTAGAAAAGAGCTTGATGTATACTACGGAACCTTCTTCTTGTAGACGTTGTTGGGCCTCCAAGTGCAGAGGTTTGTAGGACAATAGCAAATTTCCCTCAAGTGGATGACCTAAGGTTTATCAATCCATGGGAGGCATAGGATGAAGATGGTCTCTCTCAAACAACCCTGCAAGCATATAGCAAAGAGTCTCTTGTGTCCCCAACTGAAAGTGCAACTATCCCTAGGTGGTTTTGGTAATTCATAACAACATATAGCTCATTAAGCTAATGATATTCCAAGACAAATATTTCAGGGAGAGCTCAATGAATGGCATGTCATGGATGATGAAAGTGGATCCCTCAAAATATTAAGGACAAATGATTGGCTCAAGATCAAAATCTCAAGACTCTACATTATACATTTTAGTGATCTAAGATCACATTGAGTCTATAGGAAAAGCCAATACTATCAAGGAGGGATGAGGTGTTGCTTAATGAGCCTCTTGCTTCATGTGCTTAGTGATATGTTCCAAAACCCTCTAGTACTTTCTCACATCCACATATGACCTAAACCTAAAGTCAAACTCGACCCTACCGATTCTTTCTATCCGGCGCCACCGAGTTCAGATGTCATAGCCACTGCCACAAACCCTAGGCAAATCGGTCTCACAGATAGGGATCTCGGTCTCACCGAGATGGGACTGTAATCTCTCTGTTTCCCTTCGTAACGTTTAGGTCTAACCGAATTGAGCGATCGGCCCCACCGATATTGCAATGCAAACTCTCTGTTTCTCTTTCGTAACTTTTCGGTCTCACCGAAAGAGCAAATCGGTCCCACCGAGTTTACCTGACCAACTCTCTGGTTAGCTAATTACCAAAATTGGTCCCACCAAGTTTGTGTAATCGGTCTCACCGAGATTACGTTATGCCCTAACCCTAATCATATTGGTCCTACCGAGTTGCATATCGGTCCCACCGAAAACCCTAACGGTCACTAGGTTTACTGGATCGGTCTGACCGAGTTTGTTGATTCGGTCCCACCGAGTTTGGTAAATTGTGTGCAATGGTTAGATTTTGCGTGGAGGCTATATATATACCCCTCCACCTCCTCTTCATTCGTGGAGAGAGCTATCAGAACAAACATACACTTCCAACTTACCAGTTCTGAGAGAGAACCACCTACTCATGTGTTGACACCAAGATATTCCATTCCAACCATATGAATCTTGATCTCTAGCCTTTCCCAAGTTGCTTTCCACTCAAATCTTCTTTCCACCAAATCCAAATCCTGTGAGAGAGAGTTGAGTGTTGGGGAGACTATCATTTGAAGCACAAGAGCAAGGAGTTCATCATAAACACACCATTTGTTACTTCTTGGAGAGTGGTGTCTCCTAGATTGGCTAGGTGTCACTTGGGAGCCTCCGACAAGATTGTGGAGTTGAATCAAGGAGTTTGTAAGGGCAAGGAGATCGCCTACTTCATGAAGATCTACCGCTAGTGAGGCAAGTCCTTCATGGGCGAAGGCCATGGTGGGATAGACAAGGTTGCTTCTTCGTGGACCCTTCGTGGGTGGAGCCCTCCGTGGACTCGCGCAACCGTTACCCTTCGTGGGTTGAAGTCTCCATCAACGTGGATGTACGATAGCACCACCTATCGGAACCACGACAAAAACATCTGTGTATCCAATTGCGTTTGAATTCTCCAAACCCTTCCATTTACATTCTTGCAAGTTGCATGCTTTAATTTCCACTGCCTATATACTCTTTGCATGCTTGCTTGAATTGTGTGAAGATTGCTTGACTTGTTCAAAGATAGCTAAAATCTGCCAAAGTCTAAAATTGGGAAATGTTAGGTTTTTAATCGGTCAAGTAGTCTAATCACCCCCCTCTAGACATACTTCAAGGTCCTACAAGTGGTATCAGAGCTTTGGTCTCCATTTCCTTTGATTTCCATAGCTTTTGGTGGTCATAGCCTTGGTTTCACAACCTAGGAGAGTATGGCGTCTAGCGAGGGAAATTATCACTGTAGAGGTCCTTACTTTGATGGCACTAATTTTGCTAGTTGGAAGCATAAGATGAAAATGCATATTCTCAGACATAACCCCGCCGTTTGGGCTATTGTGTGTATTGGTTTGCAAGGTGAATTCTTTGATGGGAGAGAACCGAACCATGAAGCTAGCGCAGAAGAGTTGAAGATGCTGCAATACAACGCTCAAGCTTGTGATATCGTCTTCAATGGCTTGTGCCCCGAAGAGTTCAACAAAATCAGCCGTCTTGAGAATGTAAAGGAAATTTGGGTTACTTTGATTGATATGCATGAAGGTACCGACTCCGTCAAGGAATCCAAGTTGGATGTGCTCCAAAGTCAGCTTGACAAGTTCAAAATGAAGGGTGGTGAAGGTGTCACTGAAATGTACTCTAGGCTTGCTCTTATCACAAATGAGATTGCCGGCTTAGGAAGCAAAGAGATGACCGACAGATTCATCATCAAGAAGATCCTAAGAGCATTGGATGGAAAATATGATACCGCGTGCACATTGATCCAAATGATGCCAAATTACAAAGATCTCAAGCCAACGGAAGTCATTGGAAGAATTGTTGCTCAAGAGATGTCACTCAAGGATAAGAAGGAACTTCACAACAAGTCAAGTGTTGCTTACAAAGCCTCATGTGAAGCCCTCACATCATCAAGTGAGAAACAAACCTTCAATGAAGAATTGAGCTTAATGGTGAAGAACTTTAACAAATCCTACAAGATTAGAAGCAAAGAAAGAAGCTCTAAGTCAAGGTCCTACAATGACAAAAGATCTTCTAGTCGAGAGCGCAACTGCTACAATTGTGGGAGACCCGGACACTATTCCAATGAGTGTACGGCACCCTACAAGAGAAGAGAATATTCTCCCAAGAGAAGAAGTAGAAGAGAAGAATCACCGCCAAGAGAGAGAAGGAGTAGAGATGATCGTTATGAACGAAGACCCTCACGGAGAAGCAAGGATTCAGCAAGGAAGGACAAGTCATCAAAGATCTACACAAAACGAAGACATCAAGCTCATGTTGGTGAATGGGTATCCGGCTCCGACTCCGACAATCACTCCGAGAGAAGCTATCACTCCGACTCCGAATACACTCAAGATGAAGGTGTTGCCGGTCTAGCACTTGTGTCAACCAACTCCTACGACATATTTGATTCACCAAATGAATGAATTGGAAGATGTTTCATGGCCAAAGGTCCTAAGGTAACACACCCCGAGTATGTTGATTTTAATAGTGATGAAGATGACTTGCTAGGTGATGATGATTTACTTGTTGATAACTCTAGTGATGAATACTATGATGAAACGTCAATTAATCATGCTAATCAAGATGAAACGAATGACAATGATAAGGAGAAGATTGAGCATCTAACTAAAGAACTAAACACTCTTAAGTTAGCTCATGAAACTATCTTCGAAGATCATCGAGAAATTTTAAGGGCTCATGAGAAGTTACGCTTTGAAAAACTCAATCTTGAGCAAGAGCATGAGTTCCTAAAAGCAATCAATGATGATCTCCGTAAGAAAAGTTCTTCTTACATTGCCAAGCGTTTACTCTTATCTACTTACATGCCTCAAGTCAAGCCAAGTAACAAGAACAAGAAAGATTCTTCCTCTAGTAGTAACAATAATAATGCTAAATCCAATATTGTTGCTTCTAGTAGTTCTCTTGATTCCACTAATGATCCTCTTAGCCAAGTTACACTTGAGCAAGAAAACAACTTATTGAAGGGAATTATAGAGAAATGAGTATACAAGAGCCTTGCCAGGAATAAGCAATTTGAGGAAATTGTACGCAAGCAAGCACTAGTAGAAAAAGGGTCAAACATGAAGCATATTAGTGCCGGTTTGTATTAGAGCCAGCAGAAATGTATACGTTAGTGCCGGTTCCAACGGCTAGCCGGGCCGCTCTTATTAGTACCGGTTCGTGGCTAACCTTTAGCACCGGTTCGTGCCACGAACCGGTACAAATGAGGGTGGTGGCAGGATGTTGTCAGTCTGGGCCCCCTCCAGCACCTTTAGCACCGGTTCGTGCCGCGAACCGGTACTATAGGACCTCCTGCATATAAACCCTTCGTCCAGCTCGCTCTGTTCTTCCCCCTTTCCCCTCTCCTCTCGTCTCCGTTCTTCCTCTTCTCCCCTCGAGCTCATCACACATTTTGCCCAAAATTTGTCAAGATTTGAAGGCCCCCATCCATTCAAGTGATCACAAAGGTTAGCAACTTTGTCCTTTCATCTCTCATTGCTAGATTAGCTCTTGCAATGCTTTATATAGTTATTAATTTGTGAGTTTAGTAATTTGGGAGGAAATATATATATGTGCTAGTATTTGATTTATATGCAATTTGAGGTCAAAATAACACTTAGTTTGCATATGTAGGTGTGGTTTACTTAGTGCCTTCTAAATCTCTGTCGTAACCACCGCCGATCGCCCTTGCACCGTCCGTCGCCGGCACCACCTTGTGGTGAGCCTCTTGTTCATGAAATTTTATATAAAAATTGATGTTTGTGTGATTTGGATATATAGTTACTCGTATAATAATTATCTTACCCGACGTTGTTTGTTATACATAGTGCCATGGTTTTGATATCCGCCCCGTCGGCCCTCGTCCTTGTTATGATTCGGATGTGGTATATTCTCTTTAGAACTATTTGTTGCATTTCGTGTTTATGACAAATTATGCCCATCAAGTTGACATAGATATTTTTATCTAGGAGGTATGTGAACCGAAATTCCAACCGCCCTATTGTCGAGAGGTTAAATTTAGTTGAAAGAGAAAACGAGTACTTGAAAGAAAAATTGAAAAGAATTGAGGGGAGAAGATGGAATTGGAGTTGCATGTTGCCGATGTAAATCGATGATCACAAGATCAAGATGGAGAAAATGCGCTTGAAGATTAGAAAGATTAGAAAATATGCCATCGATAGTGAGGCTTGGTATCATTATGCTGTTGGATCAATTGTTACCTTAGTTGCGATCTTGATCGCATTTGTTGTTGCATTTAAATGCTTTAGCTAGAGAGTTATTTGTTTGTTGCATTTAAGTGTTGTATGAACTTGTATTAATTTGTTCTATTCGGTGTTGTGTAATGAAGATGAGCCGCAATGGATGTACGATGACCGATGCTCTCCCAGTTCGTTGAGGCGTGCATACTTTTACTCGCTTGGCTGAGGCAAACAAGCGGGCGGATGGTTTTATGCCGTGTCCATGTGCTGGCTATAAGAATGGTCGCAATTACTCTATGTCAAGAACCATTCACGTCCACCTGTTTGAGTCTGGTTTCATGCCCCACTATAATGTTTGGACCAAGCACGGAGAAAGAGGGGTTATGATGGAAGACAATGAAGAAGAAGAGGACGACGACAGCTATCCTGGCCATGGGTTCCCTGAATACGATGATACAACAATGGGGGAAGAAGCTGAGCCGGTAATGCGGGAAGAAGCTGGGCCGACAATGCGGGAAGAAGCTGAAGAAGAGGCATCAGATGAGCCCGTTGATGATCTAGGTCGGGCCATTGCCGATGCAAAGAGAAGCTGCGCAAGTGATTTGGAGAAGAAGAAGTTGCAGCGCATGTTAGAGGATCACAAAAATTGTTGTACCCAATTGCGTGGGTGACAAGAAAAAGCTGGGCACCACAATGGAATTGCTGCAATGGAAGGCAGAGAATGGTGTATCGACAAGGCATTTGGAAAGTTGCTGGTAATGATAAAGGATATGCTTCCAAAGGACAACGAATTGCCCGAGAGTACGTCTGAAGCAAAGAAGGCTGCCTGCCCTCTAGGGTTAGAGGTGCGAAGATAAATGCATGCCCTAATGATTGCATCCTCTACCGCGGTGAGTACGAGGATTTGAACGCTTGCCGGTATGTGGTGCATTGCGCTATAAGATCAGCGCGATGAGCATGGTGATGTCGAGGGCGGCGCCTCGGGAAGAAGATTCCTGCCAAGGTGATGTGGTATTCTCCTATAATACCACGGTTGAAATGTTTGTTCCAAAACAAAGAGCATGCCAAAGCGATGCGATGGCACGAAGAAGACCGTAAGAAAGACGGAAAGTTGAGAGTACCGGTGACGGGTCGCAGTGGAGAAAAATCGAAAGAAAGTACGGAAGGAGTTTGCAGATGGCGCAAGGAGCGTATGGTTTGGTCTAAGCGCAGATGGCATTAATCCTTTTGGGGAGCAGAGCAGCAACCATAGCACCTGGCCTGTGACTCTATGTTTGTATAACCTTCCTCCTTGGTTGTGCATGAAGCGGAAGTTCATTATGATGCGGTGCTCATCCAAGGCCCCAAGAAACCCGCAACGACATTGATGTGTACCTAAGGCCATTAGTTGAAGAACTCTAACAACTGTGGAATGGAACAGGTGTGCGTGCTGGGATGAGCACATGGGGAAGAATTTGACCTAAAGGCGTTGCTGTTCGTGACCATCAATGATTGGCCTGCTCTCAAGAACCTTTCGTGACAGACAAACAAGGGATAACGCGGATGCACGCACTGTTTGGATGATACCGACAGTATATATTTGAATAGTTGTATGAAGAATGTGTACCTGGGACATCGTCGATTTCTTCCGAGCAGGCAGCCCGTAAGAAAGAATGGCAAGCATTTCAAAGGTGAGGCGGATCACCGGACGAAGCCTCGCCACCGTACTGGTGCTGATGTACATGATATGGTCAAGGATTTGAAGGTGATATTTGGAAAGGGTCCTGGCGGACAACCTGTTCCAAAGGACGCTGATGGACGCGCACCCATGTGGAAGAAGAAATCTATATTTTGGGACCTGCCATATTGGAAAGACCTAGAGGTCCGCTCTGCAATCAACGTGATGCACGAGACGAAGAATCTTTGCGTGACCCTGCTTGGCTTCTTGGGCGTGTATGGGAAGACAAAAGATACACCTGAGGCATGGGAGGACCAGCAACGTATGCATGGAGAAGACGGCATATATCAGGGTCATGCAAGCTACGCTCTTACCAAAGAAGAGAAGGAAATCTTCTTTGAATGCTTGCTCAGTATTAAGGTACCGTCTGGCTTCTCGTCGAATATAAAGGGAATAATAAACATGGCAGAGAAAAAGTTCCAGAATCTAAAGTCTCATGACTGCCACGTGATTATGACGCAACTGCTTCCGGTTGCATTGAGGGGGCTTCTACCGGAAAAAGTTCGATTAGCCATTGTGAAGCTATGTGCATTTCTCAATGCAATCTCTCAGAAGGTAATCGATCCAGAAATAATACCAAGGTTACAGAATGATTTGGTGCAATGTCTTGTCAGTTTCGAGTTGGTGTTCCCACCATCCTTCTTCAACATCATGACGCACATCCTAGTTCACCTATCTTGAAGAGATTAACGTTTTGGGTCCTGTATTTCTACACAATATGTTCCCTTTGAGAGGTTCATGGAGTCTTAAAGAAATATGTTCATAACCGTGCTAGGCTAGAAGGAAGCATCTCCAAGGGCCATCAAAATGAGGAGGTCATTGAGTTTTGTATTGACTTTATTCCTGACCTTAAGCCGATTGGTGTTCCTGAATCGCGGCATAAGGGCAGACTAGATGGAGAATGCACGCTAGGAGGGGAACAAATAATATGTATGGACGGACATTCTCTCACTGAAGCACACTACACAGTTCTACAGAATTCCACCTTGGTGGCTCCGTATATGGATGAACACAAGAATTTGCTACGCTCCAAACACCCGGAGCAGTCTGATGACTGGATTACACGTGAACAAACCAGGAGTTTCGCCAGCTGGTTGCAGACACGTACCTGACCTGTACTTGCTGTCCCAGTTACCATCTTCGAATATAATGACTTTCAAAGGGTACGAGATAAATGGTAATACATTTTACATGGTCGCCCAAGATAAGAAGAGCACCAACCAAAACAGTGGTGTCCATTTTGATGCAGAAACCAAGACGGGAAAGGAAACATATTATGGTTATATACGGGACATATGGAAACTTGACTATCGACGTGGTTTAAAGGTCCCTTTGTTTCGGTGCAAATGGGTCAATATGACACGAGGCGGGGTAACGGAAGACCCGCAGTACGAAATGACAACAGTGGATCTCAACAATCTTGCGTATGCAGACGAACCATTCGTCCTAGCCAATGATGTGGTACAGGTTTTCTATGTGAAGGACATGTCTACCAAGCCAAGAAAAAGAAAAGATAAGGAAGCGAATGCATCGTACGATGAGCCAAAGCGGCACATAGTTCTTTCTGGGAAGAGAAACATCGTGGGAGTGGATGACAAGACAGACAAGTCAGAAGATTATGAAAAGTTTGATGAAATTTCTCCATTCACAATGAATATTGACCCGAGCATCCCGTTAAATGATGAAGATTTTCCATGGTTACGGCGCAAAGGGACACACGCGAAGAAAAAGTTTCACACCCAAAGATCTGGGATGTGATCGGCTTCACTATCATCACTTTCTTCATGTTTCACACCCAGAGGGGAATCTCTGTAATAGTTAGAGTAGTTATGTGTTTTGGCATTTGAAACGCGAAGAAATTTTATGTGCAAACAAATTCTTTCATGCCTTTACTGATTTTTAAAGTTAAATTATTCACAAACTAGTGATTCACACTAATTTCAAATAATTCAAAATTTAAACTATTCAAATTTGAAAACTACGGCACTAACAGAAAGTTTGTAATTTTTGTACCTAAAGCAAAAATATTCACAAAGAAACTCTAAATACACAAAAAACAACACAAAAATAAATAAAGCAAAAAAAGCCCGCCTACTAGGCCAGAGCGGCCTGCATACGACTAGAAACCCAACCTGTTGTTGGGCCAGGATGCAGGCCCAAAGGCCAAGTGAAATGGGCCAGGCAGGCAAAGAACACGAGGCCCAGTGGGCCTGCTTTGGAGAGGAGCTCGAGAGAGCGACCGCACGGGGTTTATAAACCAGTGCGGTCGCCCCTCGGCTAGCGAGGTGGGACTAAACTTGCCGCAAGACCGCACCTGCGCAAGACCCCTTTAGTACCGGTCGTGGCACAAACCGGTACTAAAGGGGCCTTTAATACCGGTTTGTGCCACCACCCGGTACTAAAGGGGGTCGCTTCCCGCTGCTTGGGCTGGCCAAAACAGACCTTTAGTACCGGTTGGTGGCTCCAACCGGTACTAAAGGTGCATTCTATATATACAACACTTCGAAAAATTTCATTCTCCCTCTGTTTCTTCCTCTGTTTCCCCATTGAACCGCCCGCCCCGATCGATCGACGCTGTCACCGACCCCGTTGCTGTCGCCGCCCCCGTCCCCGTCGCCGCCCCCGTCCCTGTCGCCGTCGCCGCCCCCGTCCCCGTCGCCGCCCTCGTCTCCATCGCTGCCCTGGCCCGTCCCGTCACGCCGTCTCTCGTCGCCGCCCCAGCGTCACGGCCCGCCCGTCGTCGCCCCGCCGTCGCCTTGCCGTCGCCGTCGCCCGCTGTGAGCTCTCCCCTCTAACCCCTCTCCCTCGCCCCGGCCACCATGGCGCCGCCTCCCCGAGACCATACACACACACACAAGCATGATGAACACACACACACATACACGTATATATGTATGAATGCATGTATATATTAGTATATACGTATTTTGTATGTTTAATTAGTTTAGATTTTTAGATTATTGTTTTTCACTAGTATATATGTATGAATGCATGTTAGATGAATATAATTAGTGTTTAATTAGTATGGAATTTTTTATATAATGTTGTTTTCTGTTTTTAATGGATGTATAGAAATTGTTTTTTCTGTTTTAGTGCTAGATGCTTAATTAGTATGAAATAGTATATAGATTTTTGAAATAGTAGAAATGTTAGAAATTTTAGTTATCAAAATCCAATCATTAAAAAATATTATTTTTTGGGCATATAGCTAGTATTTGTTCTCAACGATGCCCGCCCGCATCCTCGCCGTCGACCCGTCTGCGACGACGCCCAGCCGCCCATGTCCGGACTGGCTCCTGGCTGGCACTGGGAGGTGCTGCTCGGAGGGCGTGCCGCTTGATGAGGAACCCGCCCCGGTCCCGTCGTCGACCCTGATCTCGTTTGGTGGCGTTCGCGTGGGCCAGTTTCGGTGCGGAGGGACCCGGCCCCGCCGGAGGAGGTACGTCGCCGTGTCAGGGAGGAGGACGAGCACGTCCATCGCTACATGGTTGCGTTAGAGGGCGGCAGGTTCTCCAATACCTGGCAGTATCTTCAGGGATCTCACTTCAGCTATGATCCTGTGAGGGTTCCTTCTCTTTGGGTGTCCAGCGCCATGACGCAGGAACCGCGAGTGTCCTAGATTCTTTCGTAGTATTCGATCTTTAATTAGCTAGCCAGTGATGTACTATTCAATATTATATATTATTCGAGACGATGTATTCGAGATTGTATCTATTATTCTAGACGAAGTATTCGAGATTATATCTATTATTCGAGACGATGTAATTTGAATACTAAATTGTTTTATATTTCTTTTGAATTAGTTAAATAAAAGCTATGGCGACAATACAGACGAGAGAGGAGAACAGACCATGTTCGATATGATACGTGGGCCGATGATAATCAGAATGAAGAAGATTATGACGGCTTCAATTTCTAAACAACACGGAGAGGGTGATATGATATTCGATCGCGACGATCGAATTGATGAAGTCATGAACTACGATTATGACGATGACGAAGAACATGTTGATCCTGAAACAACAAAGACCGCGAGGTATATATATTTATATAAGCAGGTTTCGTGATCATCACATGTTTTAAATGACTTGAAGATATATTAACGAATCGATCTTTGTTCTTTCAGCCATCCGGATCGAGCAAATCTTCGGCAAAAGGACTAAACGAGGCCCGAACAAAAAGTTGAAGGAGGGCGAAAGTACAATATCGAGGCAGTCAGACCTAATGGCGAACCATTAGCGCCTAAGAAGATTGTGGACAAGTTCATTCGTCGGTCGGAGTTCTTGTGAAGGACCAACTCCGATCTCCCTTCACGAATGGAGAGAGCCAGCAAAAGACAAAGGACAAAAGGCAAAGAGGACGCTGCTCCACGTCCAGATGTTACTTTTGTCGACAAGAATCAAAAAGATCTGCTTTGGGATACTCTCATGGAACATTTCACCCTACCGCATCATTTCACGAAGCAGATGTGCAGAAAGTCAAGGACGCTACTCTTAGGAAGATGGCGGTTGCATTCAAGAACCACAAGAATCGTGAATGGGACAAGTACGTCAAGGGATGAAGGAAGACTCCAGTATTCGAGGGAACACTAGAGAACCAACGTGCTCATTGGGACGATTTCGTGAAATTCAAGGATTCGGAATTAGCTAAGGAACGGTCGAGAATAAACAAGAAGAATGCCGAAAAAAAGGATAAGTTCCGTAAGCTGGGGCCAGGTGGCTATGCGGTGGAAATGCCTAAGTGGGATAAGTCTGAGAAAGAGATGGAGGATGCAGGTGTCACTCTGGATACTAAGAGCTGGCCCCCCAGGTGCAGGACTTGGTTCTATGCGCATGGGGGGGAGTTGGACCCGAAGACAGGCAAAGTTTCGACGAAGGCATGTCTGAACGGAGCCGACGATGCGATACTTGTTGCAATAGAAGAGGCACGATCGGGGTGTTCCAGCCCAATAGAGAGAACGACGAGCTTACGCGTGCTCGGGAAATCCTGAACACCGGGAAGAACACGAGGCAAGGGCGCTATTCCGTGGTATGAGGGTTTTCAGGTGGAACACCGACTACGTAACCCGTGCGAGAAAGAAGATTGCGGAGGAGAAGAAGAGGAAGATGGAGGAGGAGCAGAGGAAGCGGGACTATGAACGCCTTCAAGGCCTAGAAGCAAGTCAAGCGGAATTGGCAGTCAAATTCCAGCGGCAGCAGGAGCAGATCGACTCACTTAGCCAGCAAAGGGGGTCTCAGCAGCTGCAGCAGCTAGCGGATGATCCAGCATTGGATAGCACCGCCCCATCCATGCAGAGAAGCAGCATGGGTTCCGCCCCGGACGACGCAATGCTGGGTAGATACCCCGTGGATGACATCACGGAGAACACTAGCTGCGAGCTACACGTCAAAATGAAGAACATATCAATGAAGGTGGCGGACGGCGTTGCTTTTCCAGTTACCCCCAAAGCAACCTACCATTGCATCCCGATTCCAGAGGGCTATGCTCGTGTCATGGTTGACGAGGTGGTGCAGCCATATTCGGGGCTAGAGCTTGACATTCCCGGAGGTGAGGACGAGCGCTTTCTCGGAGACGCCAACCATCGTATCATCCTATGGAAAAAGGATTGCATCATCTTCAAGGCCACCGACACGCGTCATCCGACTCCTCGTCAAGTCCGCCACCGAGTCAGCAGTCTCCCGCTCCTGCAAGTCCACCAAGTCCGCAAAGTGTCGCCACCTCCTCCAAGTCCGCAAAGTGTCGAGCCTCCTCCTCCTCCAAGTCCGCCACATCGCCGACGCCCCTCCTCCTCCAAGTCCGCACAACCTCAGGCCACTCCTCCTCCAAGCACGGCACAGCTTCAGCGGCCACTCCTCCTCGTCCAACTCAGCCCCGTCAGCCGACGTCTCCGCTGCCTCAGCAATCGCAGAAGAGACACCCCGCAGCTATGGTGCGTACCGGTACGAGTCGAGGTAGTACAGGAAGTACAGGCGGAGGTAAGCGATATAAATATGGTCCAAGCCTCATGCCTCTTCCGCAGAGGTCTTATGACAGGTCCGAGGAGGAAATCGCAGCCATATCAAAGTCCGAGGTGGAAGCCCATTTTGCACCGAAACCGCCACCGCCGCCAAGGGAGAAAGTGCCTGAGGAAACGATTGACAACTTCATTCGTATGGCTCAACCACCAGCTCCCAAGCCTGTTGACACAGACTATGAGCGCCACATCGGAAGTTAAATCGAGCACGTCACGAAGGAGGCGAGCTCGGGATCGAGCAAACAAGAAGCAGCTATCAAAAATGCGGAAAACCATTCCCAGCTGGGAGAACAGCGGCATAATCGATCCCTCGCTTGTTGTGCCAACAACACGTGATAAAGACGTGCGCCCAATATTATTGTGGGCAAACAGTTTACGTCCTGATGTGGGCAATGTGGTAATAACGGAGGACCATATAATGCAGGCTGAAGTTCTCAAAATCATTGTTGGACAACTCCTCGAGATCGAGCCCATGCCTGTGCTTAGAGAGGATGAAATAAAACGGAAATATGTCCGGGGCCAACCTTTGGTCGAGCTGGACAAGGTCAAGAACCTCCCAACGAGAATGTATGAATTGCATCAATGGTACATGAACATTACCAAGATTTCGATCGATTGTCCCTCATGGTGAATGTCAAGGAGGAGCATTACTTCCATGAGAAAGCTGTGTCCGTTGAGTATTCGAACTGTTTCAGTTATACAATCAAGACGCACTCGACAAATCTATAAATCGGTTGCTATTGTCTCGTAAGTGATTTCTTTCGTAATTTAAGTCTCAAGCTAGCTGTCTTGATCCTTTTGATCAATCATTACCTGTAATTATCCTCACTATATTATTTTCGTGGTATTATATGCAGGATGAAGATATATGAAATGAGAAAAGGTGGACGCTTTGACATTGGGTTCATTGACCCAAACACCGTTAATGAATACACATGGAAACTAAATCCACGTTATCAAAAGGACGTAGAGGACAACATGCTAGAGTTCTTGAAGCGCCTCAAATACAATGAAGATATACTACTTCCTTACAACTTCCAGTGAGTCACACTGTCTTGTACTACAAATTCTCTGTTTTTGCCTACTAGCTAGCTACATGTTTTTGCTTTACATATGACCGCTTAATTAAGACATGCAAACGTGTGTGCATGTAGATTTCATCGGTCTTGTGTATCATTAAAGTTGACGCCGAACAGTTGAAATCTGGACTCACTACTCAAAGAAAAACTGACTATAACATCTTGTTTGGGATACTCAACAGGTAATTTCAATCATTATTAACTATATATCTCGGCCTATTTAGTTCGTCATTTTTCATGATATGAACTATTTAATAACCCGTTTATTCATTTTCTTTGTCGGCGGGCAGGGCTTGGGCAAGGTTCATCAGCGTCACGGAAGGCGAATGGAAACAAAAGCTTAAATGGTTTCGACCCAAGGTAAGTAATTAAGTAGCTAGCTAGCAGCCATCTCTTTAGTTATCATGCTTGATTAATTATTATCTGATCAAATTCCATTCTCGTAAAGGCCTCAAGCAGCGTAGGGACAGATCTGTGTGCATTCTGCGTTTGCGAGAACATTCGCATGATGGCGTCCGAAAGGAGCAGATCTCAAAGACAGGAATGGGTACGCTTGTCAAAACACTATTCACAATTTTTACACCATTATCGATATCTACTCACACAACTAATACACATGCATATTGATCTCCTTCTTAACAGTTCACGAGAGGTGCGGAGAAGCTCCTAGAAACGGAGCGCGAGAAGCACTTCAAGAGGAAATAGCGGGATTTTTGCTCGACCAGGTCATAAACCAAGGAGAATACTATTACCCGCTATCGCCCCATCGTGTTCAAGGCACCAATTAGGCTAATGCCACTAGCTCCAAAGGCAACATGCATATGTAGGAGAAATTGTATATAGCTATACATGTGTGTATGTGTGAATTAATTAATATGATGGTTTGTGAGACATTGATGATATATATATATGCATGATTGGTTCTAATAGAAATATATATATATATATATATATATATATATATATATATATATATATATATATATATATATATATATATGCATAACGTGTACAATGTGTAGTATCGTAAAATACCAGCAAACAAAAAGAATTAAATTGATAACACAAATTTAATTGAAAAATAAAAATAAAACAAAACCCACAAACATTTAGTACGGTTGGTGTTACCAACCGGTACTAAAGGGCTCCTGCCCCGGAGCTGCCTCGTGCCACGTGGTAGGCCTTTAGCACCGGTTCGCTGAACCGGTACTAAAGGGAGGGGGGCTTTAGTGACCACACTTTAGTGCCGGTTGCGGAACCGGCACTAAAGGGCCTTACGAACCGGTGCTATTGCCCGGTTCTGCACTAGTGAAGGAAGGCACCGGAAGAATCAAGGTGTTGGTTTTGAACGAAAGTTCAATGCCAATGGAGTAGAGTGGGAAGAAGATCAATACCCCAAGACGAAGTTTGTTCCTCAACAAGAGAAGTATGATCCTACTTCCTTCAAGGGAACACAAGCACAAGATGATATTTCACCACAAGACCATAAGAACAAAGGCAAGGACAAGCTTCAAGAGGAGATTGATGCATTTGAAGAAGCACCTAAGGCCTTGGTCAAGTGGGTTCCCAAGACTACGTCAAGTTCAACTTCATCAAGTACAACTACCACACCAAGGATTCCCATCAAGATGATGTGGATCCCGAAGAAGAAGAACCAGAGAGTTCTTGAGGGTGACTCCGCCAACATTCTTCACTCATATCATTATGGCAAGGACAAGTGCAATCATCTTCCATATCTTGCACTAGTTCAAGGAGTCACAAACCCTCATGTTGGTAAGGCAAGGGACAAGGTAACCTAATGCTTTCATGGACATGATTTTGTGTGTGCATCACTCAATGTCTATGGATATTCTTGTTTTTTCCTTGTGGGACTAACCCATGTAGGTATTGAAAGTGCAACTCACTCCAAAGGTTTGCTCCAAAAGATCTACATCAACATTGAGCATCCACATCTTCAACACCTACATGAAGTCATCATCGACAAAACCCAAGGTTAGTTCATCCCTCTAAAGGGGGGATCTCACATCTAGGGGGAGCTTAACTCTAAGAATTGATTCAAAGAAACTCTAATGATGTGAACACATAAATGCTTTATGTAAAAGTGGTAACCCCATTTGAGCTTAAACGATGAGTATGACCTATGATCAAATGTTCTCATTTGACTCCTAAGTCAATATACTCATATATAGATGACCTAGTCATCGCCAATTGTTTGATAGATGCTAGAATTGGTTGTGCATGCTTTGTCACATATTTCATTTGTCATTTTATTGTGTGAGCATGTTTGTTGCATATTTTACTCATTCGAGGACATCCACTTGTTGTTTTGATTGATTGGTTTCTTCTTCTTTGGCCAAGTGGATGGACAAGAATGCCTAAGAACCTTCTCTAGCTATCTATGCTTTTGTCGTCTCAAACTCTATGCATGCTACATTACAAAATTTGATCAAGTTAGATTCGAACCACTCTGTGTGAGGAGCACTCGGAGTCCCCGATTCGTCATAGACTTAAAACTTCCAAAACTTCTTTGTGATTTTCGGTCTGACCGATTCCTCCATTTCGGTCATACCGAGATCACTAAGTCGATCTAGGTTTTCATCTCGGTGCAACCGATTTGAACTTTTCGGTCACACCGAGTTGCTGTAACTGTTAACAGTTATGCATCTCGGTGCCAGCGAGTGGTTCCACTCGGTCACACCGACAATGTCGGGAAATATATTCTCACGGGAAAATTTTGAAAAACTTTCTCCGAAACTCCTCGCCCGCGCGTAGCTCGCTCTGCCTACTAGGTCTCCGGATCGTCGACTTCGTCGCCAGCCGCCTCCTGTCGCTGGTCTCCGCCGTTGTCAACGGAATTCTTCTCCGCCGTAGCGAGTTCACCGCCGAACTAGGGTATGAACTCGATCACAGTGCTATCCTTGTCTGATTCTCAGCACATTGTGTTCATAATGCTTCTTGCCACGATTGAAATACTTCTATCTAGTCAAAACAATCCTTAGAATAGATGTGATTCGAAAATTTAGGGTTAGGTTTCCGCCGAAACCATCTCGGACCCACCGAGTTGAAAAACTCGGTCCCACCGATTTGGCTAACGCCATTGCACTAGTAACTCTCGGTCTGACCGAGAATTGCTAATCGGTGTGAACGATTCTAAAACTTTGTGAAACCCTAGCAGTCTCGGTGCCACCAAACTGTGACTCGGTCTGACCGAGTTCACTAGTTTAGGTTCCAAAACTTCTTCGGTATCACCGAGTTTGAAAATCGGTAGATCCGAAATGCTTTTTGTGGTAAACTAAAACTAAGTTTTTTTGGATCATTCTTTTGCAAAAATCTCTGCATTTTGTGATGCTCATCCACTCTACCTCATCTATAACTATTCATAGGGACAGCAGTCAGTGTGTGCAGCATGTCAGACCAAAGTGACAGCCTGAACAAGTCAGAAGAGCAGATTCACATGAGTGAGGGCACTAGTCCCTCTAGCAGCTCAGATGAGGGGAGCAGGAGCACTCCCAGCAATTTGCCCAAGGCCACCACAAGGACAAGGAAGAAGAAGACCTCAGAGTATGAGGATGAGGATTATGTGGCAATTGAGGATGAGGCTAGTTCAAAGAAGAAAGTGCTCAAGAAGGAGTACAGCTCAACTGCAGTTAAGCCAGGGATGAAGATCAAAAGGCCAGCAGGAAGACAACCAATGTCCAAAGCCAGAGTCTTCACTCAAGCTTCTTTGGAATCCCAACCCAAAGAGCCTGCTGCTGAAGGAAAGAAAAGGAAGGAAAGGGTCAAGAAGACCATGGCCAGAGTGATTGGAAAGCCTTCCATGATGGAAGAAGAAGAGGAAGAAGAAGAGGTTGATGAACCAGCACCCAAGGCACAAAAGCTGATGGGTGATGCTATAAAGTCAGGGGATGCAACTTCAAAGCCCAAAGTAGCACCCAAAGCTGCCCCCAAGCCCAAGAATGCACCTGAGGAATACCAGGAGTATACCAACTGCTGAAAAGAACAAGGCCCCAATGCCTGATGTTGCTGCTGAGGAAGAGGATGAAGGGCAAGTCCTAAGGAAGCTCAAACCCAAGATTCCAGACCACAATGATGCTCATCCTGTGGCTGAAAACATGAAGAACAGGAGAGATTTAGGGTTGAGGCTATGGAGAGAGTCAGATCCATATGCCACCAGGAGAAGGACTGCTGTAGATTACAAGTTCCACGCCAAGGAGTAGCAGGACTTCTGTGAGACCATCTTATTGGATAAGAAGCCCATAGTATGTGATATGAGGTGGGTCGACTGGACCTACATTCAGGAAAATGAAGAACACTATCCTAGAGTATATGATAGCTTCAGTGCGTGTGGAGTTGCAGATTTTGTTGGGCAGAAGCTCACAAACTGGAACGATGAGCTCATTATGCAATTCTACTCCACAGCACATTTCTATCCAGATGGAAGGATAGTTTGGATGTCTGAAGGAACAATATACCAATCAATCATAGAGGAATGAGCAAGTCTGATCAATGCCCCAAAGGAAAGTGAAGATTACTTGGACATTTATGCCAAGAAGAAGATGGATCACAACTCAATGTCACAGATGTACAAGGAGATCCCAGATGATGCACTTGAGACTTTCAAGTTTGGATCAGTTCATTTTCTTCTGTCAGGGCTGCCTACGATCAACTGGATCCTAAGGCACACTCTGTTGCCAAAATCAGGTGACCACAACATGATAAGAGGGCATGCAATTAATTTTCTTCACATTTTTTATGTACCCCAGAAATTCAAGGTCATGAGCCTCATAGTTGAGACTATCAAGAGGACAGCAGCAGTCCAAAAGAGAAGCTGTGGATATGCCCCGCAGATTCAGGAGTTGATTATCTCAAAGATGGGCACAGGGAAGTATCTGTTGGATAAGGAACACTTAGTTCTCTATCCTGAATTTGAGGACAATCAAGTTGTCATGACTGAGAATGAACCATCATCAGTACAAGCTCAAGAGAAGAAGGAGAAGGCAAGGAAAGAGAAGGCTGCCAAGATGCCAACTCTAGCGGAGGCATCTGAGTACTTTTTGAAGAACAAGCAGGAGTAGCTTGGTTACTTGATAGCATCAACTCTGCGGATTGAGAAGGGGTTGGCCACCCTAACTCAAAACCAGGAGAGCCTGAAAAGAATCCTGGAACAAAAATTCTATGATCTTGATGTCAAAGTAACTGAGATTTAGTCAGTTGTGGAGCAGCTACAGGATGACATGCAGGAGAGGAATGGCAGGACAATAACTGATGCATTTGCCAGAGTGCCTCGAGCTCAGAGATCAGCTGCAGAGCCAGTACCAGACACCAAAGTCACTTCATCTGCTCCAGCTACAGCTCCAGCGCAACCAGCTCCAGCATCAACTCCTTCAGCTCCTTCCACATCCACTGAAGTCTTCGTCCAAGGAGCCATCTCTACGCCACCAGCAGAAGACCAAGCCTGAGAGACAATATAGTCCTGTGCATTTTCTAGGAACTTTTTGGTAACTTGTTGCCCAAGGGGGATAAAAATGTATAGATCATAGGCTTCGAGAGAGAGAATTTGCTTTTGTTCTTTCTTGTCTTCTTGGTTGAACTTTGTTTGCGTTTGGTTGCTTGAGATACTATGCTATTTCCTATGAGACATTGATGATCATGTGTTTGATCAGAAGCTACACTTATGCTTGTTATATGATATTATCTTACTTATCCTTATATGATCATTCACTTTGCTTGGTGATGAGTGCATGTATTCAATCTTTATTATTTTGAGCGCTCCACCAAGATGTATGTGACATGGAAGAGTAACCCATGACACTACAAGAAATATGTCAACTTGTGACCCTCACTATTGGCCGCTGAAAGGTCATAGTTATTCATTTGCGACCTTTTTGTGACCAAAAACAGAAGGTCAAAAGCTGGCGGTCGTAAAATGAAATTACAGACCTTCTATGTGATATGTAAAAGGTCGTTGGTTCTTCGACCAAAATTTTGGTCACTAGCAGCCTCCCCAAGCCACGTAGGCATCCAGCGTGGCAAGCTGATGTGGCACAAGAATCAGCCCGGTCTGATTCGGCGTTTTACATGGGCTGAGCCCAACAATTCGGCCTTTTTAATGTTTATTTTTTCTGTACGTTAAGAGGGCCAAGCCCATTTCAGCCTTTTATTTATTTCTGGGCCGGGGCCTTTTAACATTGTTTGGGCCATTATATTTTGGAGCTGGTCCCACTTGTCATCTTCTCACACATTGGGCCCACTTGGCAGAAAATTCGAAGCTGCTTAGATTATTTGCATAAGTGGATCCCACAAATTAGGTTTCCATTCCACACGTTTTCAAATCACATACATAATCAATACTTCAAACAGAATAGTACAAATGTAGTTCATCAAATAAAACTAACTAAGTCTATTACAATCTGTACATAGTTATTACAACCCAAATATGCCTACTATTAGAATATTACAATATTTACATTCTATTACAATCAAATAGAAGAGACTCTTTGCTGAGTAGAGCTATATGGTTTCGAACTTCAAACTTTGTAGACCTGGAGCTCCTGAACACAAAGACAAACATCATTAGAGATTAGAGTGTACACATGCTAGGACTAGAATTGGTTAAAAATAACTAATAATCACATGACGAAGTCCTAGAATGAAATTTCAGTAGTGACCAGATCTATAGGAAATAGAACAGCCATGACAAAAATCCTAACCAGAATGCATTTAATAAAAAATGGATTGCATCTAGTTACTGTAGTAGTGCAAGCTAACAACATGAAGGTTCCATCTAGTTACTGTAGTAATTAACAAGATGATGTATAGTTGGTATTTGCAATAGCTGAGGTACATGTACGTATATATTTCTCTAGTTCTAATTCCCTTACATGACAAGAAATGAGAACAGACAACAAATTATCAGGTTTCCAAGCTAAAGCAGGACGTAAAGCAAACTTCTGTGAGGCACCAGAATTCTAGAATACCAAGATATAGTAGATTTACTTTATTTTTTTGCTACTGAAAAACAAACAGTTTACTGAGATAGGACAGTGGCATTAATACTAATCAAGTTACTCAATCATAAGGCATGTGAGCAGGATTGATGAATATGGCATGAAACACCAGCAATGTGAAACTGGACATACAGGAAGAACAGAAAAAAGAGTAAAATTGTTTAAGATATATAGACAAAAACACACGTAGCAATGTTATACATAGCAAAACTTCCGTATTTGGTGGTACAATGAAAGAGCAGTTCAGTTGAAGAATTTAGCTTGCCATTCTGAATTTTACTACTTAAAGACATAATGTAACAAATATTGGATACTTCACAGCAAGCAAATAGTGCAATAAATTTACTGGTCTATGGATATGATCACAAATTCACATGAGGTGTGTGTGGAATATAGTGCAAATAACAACATAAATTTAAAGAAGCTCGCTTGTTGATGAAGGCAGAGGCGTTGGACCAGAGGAAGAGGATGTCGAGGATGGGGATGAAGTGGTGGCAGAGGAGGGTGAGGAGATAGTACTACAGGACCTCAAACAACAACTACATGGTCGTTGGTGCCCGCGAGCACCCCGCCAGAGATCTTCTTGTTCCTCCATAGTAAGAAATTGGCAGCTACAAAAATAACACATTAGCACAACACATCAGAGGCCCAGATCAATAGGCAATCTATGTAGAAAACAAACAAAGCATCGCAGAGCCTAAGCTTAGAAGGACACAACACTACGGCTCACCTGCTTCCTCTACTCTACGTCCTCTACAAACTTGCAAAATTGCATAATCCCTAGGCCTACCAATCACTTCAACCTAGCCTAAAATTAACGCTACATAGACTGTTCCATTACATAGTACTGCTATGTAATTGATACACAAAAGAATATATATCTCCCATGTCAGTAATCAGGATCAACCATGAAGCTTTTACTACTCATACATCAGTAAGCTTTTACTACTCCTTTTGCTAGTGTTCTAAACCAATAGAGCAATGCTATAGGAGCAGAAAAGGGAACTAGGGGCAGGAGCAGCATACTAATTGATGTCTAGGAGTAGCATACTAATTGATGCAAGATTTGCTGCAGGTGAACTATCATATACATCAATATCAACATACAGATGGTCAATACCTCGTAACACAGAGCTAAACTGTAGGGTATAACCTTTGTAAAATAAATCGCAGGGTATAATTGAATCTAGTAAAATGGAGTAAGCATTTGACAAGGGAATACTAGTCTGTCAATTAAAGGCTCATGTTCGGTACTTGAACATTTCCGGACCTGTCCTTGAACTAAAGCGTATATTTAGTTGGTCTGGAAAAAAAAGACCACACCCAGTTTTTGTAGATACAATGTACCTCGCGTATATTTAGTTGTGCCTGTCCTTGAACTAAAGCTTATATTTAGTTGTACCTGTCCTTGAACTAAAGCGCATATTTAGTTGGACATGCCTCTAATGCGCTAGACAAAAGATAGGCTGTCGACAAATTCAGCCTGTAATGGCAATCAACACACACTTCTGCGGCCTATTTGGGGAGATAAAAACTCATTTGTGAGCTCTCAGTGTGAACAACACACAAAATTGTAGCTGAATTGCACATTCACGTGTATAAAGAAGAGGAGCCACTGAATTTTAATCATAAATAGTTAAACAAAATTGTAGGTGAACAGCACACAAAAAGTTTTATAAAGTTTCTCCGGTGACTGAAAATTGTATTCTATATGTGAAAAAAAACAGAGGCATTGCAATCATTCTCAATAAGTACACAACAATGCATTCCGACGAAAAAATCCTCACATGGATCATGGCTGCTGCCTACCATGGTAAATGTTGGACTCTCTCTAATGGTCTCAAACACACCACAATGATTACAATTAGCCCGTCAGATGCACATTACAAGAGTTTGAAGTTGAAAGGTTGTGATTTACCATGAAACTAGAAGGAAAGCTCGACAGATTAGCACGCAGATGGCACCATGGGTTTTCTGCCGGGACCGTCCTGCAACCAACCCAACCCATCCATCAGAGAAATGCATTAGGGAATGGAATGTTGGGGAAGGGGAGGGAAGAAGAGGAAATCGAGAGAGGGGGCGGACCTTGGATGCTGCTTGTACATTCTTGTGCTAGAGGAAGAAAGAGCTTCACGCGAAATAGAATCCATGGCGCCAGGACAGAGCAAGCTCCGCTCCATGACACCTACCTACACAGTCGACACGAGGCAAGGGTCGGAGTGGGAAAGAATAAGCAGGGAAGATGAGTTGGGATCCTTACCATACCACCGTTGTCCAAGTCCGAGTCCTGCGCCTGCGGTCTGTCGCCATGGCCGCGCTCCAGCAGCTAGGGTTTCCGGCGCCCACCACAACTGCAGGATTGGAGTGCCACCACAAAAACAATCAGTCCATCAGAGGAGGTGAAGTGATCCAACTCAACCACGTCGTCGAATTCTGAAGAAAGATGCAGTATCATTAAGACAAGAAAGCAGAGCACTGTGCCTGCGTAGCACCATGTGGGGAGGTTGTGCGCGACCCTAGCGAGCAGGGCGGCGACAGCGAGACAAGCGAAGACGCGCCTGGAGCCGGGCTGGCCCTGCGCGACGCGGCGGAAGGCGAAGGCGATGCCGGCGAGGCCGGAGCGGATGAGCACGGCGAGCTCGTCGGCCGCCGGCTGCAGGTCGGGGATGGGCGGCGCGAGGTGGCCGAGGAGGCGCGTGGCCCTAGACCACGCGTACAGCACGACCAGGAGGAGGAGGAGCACGTCAGCGGCCAGCGACATGGCCGTGTAACCGGAGGCTACGTGGAATAGGATCCAGGAGGCGATGATGGTCGCTAGGATTAGGACGCTCAGGTCGGCCCGGCCTCGGTGTCACAACACCACGTCAACGGGTTTGGGGGCGGCGGTGGATCGAGATCTGAAGGAGGGAGAGGGCGGCGGCGGATCGAGATCTGAAGGAGGTGCGTAGGACGGTAGGAGAGAGGGGGGCGAGAGGATGAGTGGTGCGGGTTGTGTTAGGGCTAGTTGGGTGAGACGGTGAGGGGTCAAGTCTGCCGTTGGATCGGGGACGATTGGACGGTTCAGATTGCCTATGGTAGGGTGATCCAGGAGAGACGTCCTGATTGGTTGGAGACTACGGCTATAATTTAAAATATAGTCTCTAAGTGCTAAAAACAAAGGGGTTTATGAAGCAACTACCAATAATATTTTATAAAATGATCTAATATTGTGCACAAGGGTGCATATTGGAATGACAAACAATGTTGCCTAAGAAAGTTTCATTTTTTTGGACGGAAATTTCATTTCCATTTTTCAAGTGTCCAAAATGAGTTTTTTTGTGAAGGACCTACCAAATATTTGTTGCAAAATTGTACCAAATCATTTTTATAAAATACTAGGCCATATTTAATTCATAATTGACCAAATGGTTGGGTGTCAAAAGCTTTTATCCACCTCTACTGAAAAAGTTAAATTTTCGCCGATTCAGCAGGAAGCTGGTCAAATTTGAACTGCAGCTACCTCATAGTTTCCTCTTTATTTTTTCCAAAAATCATTTCTAGGTACTTAAGTACCTATTTAATCCGAGAAACACCAAAAAAATTACAAGATTCAACCACTAGCTAGGAACGGTCATGCCAGCCATTTTGACCGCATTTTGAAACGGGCATAAAACATTCAAAAAAAGTAAAAAGTTGGGAAACCTTCGCATTGTGTCATTATATGTGGCCAAGTTCCCAGGAAAAATAACAAACTTGTAATACGATAATTATTTAAAAAAAGTGTTCTTAGAAATGAGCTATCATCTCTGAAGATTCATGGCTTTCAAGCCAAATGATCAATCTTATGGCCACATTCATGGCATAGTTTGTTTAAATGATCTCATATTGTGCACAAGGGTGCATATTGGAATGGAAAACAATGTTTCCTAAGGAAGTTTTCATTTTTTGGACGAAAAAACCATTTTCCATTTTTCGAGTGCCCAAAAGGAGGTTTTTTTGTGAAGGACCTCCCAAATAATTGTTGCAAAATTGGACCAAATCATTTTTCTAAAATACTAGGCCATATTTAATGCACAATTGACCAAATGGTTGGGTGTAAAAAGTTTTGATCCACCTCTCGTGAAAAAGACAAATTTCCGCCGATTCAGCTGGAAGCGGGTCAAATTTGAACTGTAGCTGCCTTGTAGTTTGCTCTTTTTTTTTCCAAAAATCATTTCTAGGTACATAAGTATCTATTTAATCACAGAAACACCAAAAAAATTCCAAGATTCAACCACTAGCTAGGAACGGTCATTCCCGCCGTTTTGACCGCATTTTGAAACAGGCATAAAAAATTCAAAAAGAATCAACAAATTGGGAAACCTTTGCATTGTGTCATTATATGTGGCCAAGTTCCCAGGAAAAATAACAAACTTGTAATACGACAATTATTTTAAAAAAGTGTTCTCGGAAACGAGTTATCACAGGAGACCAATGGCTTTCAAGCCAAATGATCAATCTTATGGCCACATTCATGGCATAGTTTGTTCAAATGATCTCATATTGTGCACAAGGGTGCATATTGGAATGGCAAACAATGTTGCCTAAGGAAGTTTTAATTTTCTTTGGACGAAAAAACCATTTTTCATTTTTCGAGTGCCCAAAAGGAGGTTTATTTGTGAAGGGCCTCCCAAATAATTGTTGAAAAATTGGACCAAATCAATTTTCTAAAATACTAGGAAATATTTAATGCACAATTGACAAAATGGTTGGGTGTAAAAAGTTTTGATCCACCTCTCATGAAAAAGACAAATTCCCGCTGATTCAGTAGGAAGCGGGTCAAATTTTAGCTGCAGCTACCTTGTAGTTTGCTATTTATTTTTTCCAAAAATCATTTATAGGTACATAAGTATCTATTTAATCAGAGAAACACCAAAAACTTTCCTAGATTCAAGCACTAGCTAGGAACGGTCTTTCCCGCCGTTTGGACCGCATTTTGAAATGGGCATAAAAAATTCAAAAAAAAATCAAAAAATTGGGAAAACTTCGCATTCTGTCATTATATGTGGCCAAGTTCTCAGGAAAAATAAGAAACTTGTAATACGACAATTATTTTAAAAAAAGTGTTCTCAGAAACGAGCTATCACGTGTGGAGATCAATGGCTTTCAAACCAAATGATTAATCTTATGGCCACATTCATGGCGTAGTTTGTTCAAATGATCTCATATTGTGCACAAGGGTGCATATTGGAATGGCAAACAATGTTGCCTAAGGAAGTTTCAATTTTCTTTGGACGAAAAAACCATTCTCCATTTTTTGAGTGCCCAAAAGGAGGTTTTTTTGTGAAGGACCTCCCAAATAATTGTTAAAATTGGACCAAATCAATTTTCTAAAATACTAGGACATATTTAATGCACAATTGACAAAATGGTTGGGTGTAAAAATTTTTGATCCACCTCTCGTGAAAAAGACAAATTTCCGCTGATTCAGCTGGAAGCGGGTCAAATTTGAACTACAGCTGCCTCATAGTTTGCTATTTATTTTTTCCAAAAATCATTTCTAGTTCCGTAAGTACCTATTTAATCATAGATATATGGTTTGGTGGTGATACTTCGAGGTTTGGGCGGTGGCCGAGGGCCCTAACTCTAGAGCGCGTAAACTCGCATGCCTGCCGCGTGGTCACCGCGTGACCGTGGTGTTGCCGTTTGTTATGGGCGGCCTAGGCATGTCTAGTGGGTTGGGCACTCCCCAGGTAGGTGCTAGGAAGAAAATTACAACATAAGATTCTCACGAGGAGACCGATCGATGCTCAAACATGAATTAGCAGCCAAGTGTTTGATTAGCGGTACGGGAAATGTACATGGCTAATGGACATGAGTTTTGGCTGAGGATGATCAGTTACTAAGAAGACCGTCTTCACAAATTTTCATCTCAAAAGGAGGAGCCTAGGTGGTACTTGCTTTGCAAAGTACCACACTAGGCATAAATACGAGTGTTGAAGTTGGGCTCAAAATAATGGAAGGATTGAGCTAGCATTTGGTGGAGGATGGTTATTTGGGCATGGGAAAGCACTGTAGAAAATGGATACTATTTGGACATGCCAAAGTGGTACTTCCTTCACAAAGTGCTGCTCTAAACAGAATATGAAAATGAATATTGTTGAATTATTTTTGAACTAGGCAAGGAAGTTTTTTGACATATTTGATGAAGATATGATGCAAACAATTTATGAGAATTTTTTGGGAATTTTTGGAATAACAGAAATATAGGTTGCTTCACAACCTAGGGCAAAAATTGACACATGGACATGACACATAGGCAAAACGTATGAGATGGCACCTAGTCATCGCAACCCACCGCAATTTACAAGGCTATGCCCATCTATATTGGTCGTTAACAACTAGAAATAAGGCAGCGGACTAGCGCTGTTTTCTTTATGACCATTTCGTGTAAGGAAATTACGACCTTTCTGACCAAAATGGTCGCAATGGCTTAGGGTTTGGAGCCCCCCGAACAGCTTTTGACCAATTGGTCTCAAATGGTCATAGATCTATGACCAATTCTTCCAGGGTCACTGACAGAAGGTCACTAGTTGACATATTTCTTGTAGTGTGAGCCTAATTCCTTGTGCATTTGCAGTCCAAAGCAAATCTTAAAACATGCACAAATTTAGGGGGAGCTCTTTCTTATCACATAATTCTCAAAGCGACGATGTTTTTCAATCTTATTATCATTTGTCGAAGATTTGATATATATGTTGTCATCAATTACCAGAAAGGGGGAGATTGAAAGTGCAACTATCCCTAGGTGGTTTTGGTAATTCATAACAACATATAGCTCATTGAGCTAATGCTATTCCAAGACAAATATTTCAGGAAAGCTCAATGAATGGCATGGCATGGATGATGAAAGTGGATCCCTCAAAATATTAAGGACAAATTATTGGCTCAAGCTCAAAAGCTCAAGACTCTACATTTTACATTTTAGTGATCCAAGATCACATTGAGTCTATAGGAAAAGCCAATACTATCAAGGAGGGATGAGGTGTTGCTTAATGAGCCTCTTGCTTCATGTGCTTAGTGATATGCTCCAAAACCCTCCACTACTTTCTCACATCCAGATATGACCTAAACCTAATGTCAAACTCGACCCTACCAATTCTTTCTATCCGGCGCCACCGAGTTTAGATGTCATAGCCACTCCACAAACCCTAGGCAAATCGGTCTCACCGATACGGATCTCGGTCTCACCAAGATGGGATTGTAATCTCTCTGTTTCCCTTCATAACGTTTAGGTCTAACCGAAGTGAGCGATCGGTCCCACCGAGATTGCACTGTAAACTCTCTGTTTCCCTTTCGTAACTTTTTGGTCTCACTGAAAGAGCGAATCGGTCCCACCGAGTTTACCTGACCAACTCTCTAGTTAGCTAATTACCAAAGTCGGTCCCACCAAGTTTGTGTGATCGGTCTCACCGAGATTACGTTATGCCCTAACACTAACCATACCGGTCCTACCGAGTTGCATATTGGTCCCACCGAAAACCCTAACGGTCACTAGGTTTACTGGATCGGTCTGACTGAGTTTGTTGATTCGGTCCCACCGAGTTTGGTAAATTGTGTGTAATGGTTAGATTTTTTGTGGAGGCTATATATACCCCTCCACCTCCTCTTCATTCATGGAGAGAGCCATCAGAACAAACCTACACTTCCAACTTACCAGTTCTGAGAGAGAACCACCTACTCATTTGTTGAGACCAAGATATTCCATTCCAACCATATGAATCTTGATCTCTAGCCTTTCCCAAGTTGCTTTCCACTCAAATCTTCTTTCCACCAAATCCAAATCCTATGAGAGAGAGTTGAGTGTTGGCGAGACTATCATTTGACGCACAAGAGCAAGGAGTTCATCATCAACACACCATTTGTTACTTCTTGGAGAGTGGTGTCTCCTAGATTGGCTAGGTTTCACTTGGGAGCCCTCGACAAGATTGTGGAGTTGAACCAAGGAGTTTGTAAGGGCCAGGAGATCGCCTACTTCGTGAAGATCTACCGCTAGTGAGGCAAGTCCTTCGTGGGCGACGACCATGGTGGGATATACAAGGTAGCTTCTTCGTGGACCCTTCGTGGGTGGAGCCCTCCGTGGACTCGCGCAACCGTTACCCTTAGTGGGTTGAAGTCTCCATCAACGTGGATGTACGATAGCTCTACCTATTGGAACCAAGACAAAAACATCCGTGTCTCCAATTGCATTTGAATCTCCAAACCCTTCCCTTTACATTCTTGCAAGTTGCATGCTTTAATTTCCGCTGCCTATATACTATTTGCATGCTTGCTTGAATTGTGTGAAGATTGCTTGACTTGTTCAAAGATAGCTAAAATCTGCCAAAGTCTAAAATTGGGAAAAGGTTAGATTTTTAATCGGTCAAGTAGTCTAATCACCCCCCCTCTAGACATACTTCAAGGTCCTACACCAACATACCCGATACAATGGTAAATTATATAGGTGCACTAGTTCGGTGAAGAGATGGTGGTACAAGTGCAATATAGATGGTCGATATAGGTTTTTGTAATCTGAAAATATACAAACAACAAGGCAACTAATAATAAAAGTGAGCACGAACGGTATTGCAATGCTAGGAAACAAGGCCTAGGGTTCATACTTTCACAAGTGCAAGTTCTCTTAAGAATAATAACATAATTGGATCATATAACTATCCCTCAACATGCAACAAAGAGTCACTCCAAAGTCACTAATAGCGGAGAACAAACAAAGAAATTATGGAAGGGCACCAAACCACCTCAAAGTTATTCTTTCGGATCGATCTATTTAAGAGTCCGTAGTAAAATAACACAAAGCTATTCTTTCCGTTCGATCTATCATAGAGTTCGTACTAGAATAACACCTTAAGACACAAATCAGCCAAAACCCTAATGTCACCTAGATACTCCAATGTCACCTCAAGTATCCGTGGGCATGATTATACAATATGCATCACACAATCTCAGATTCATGTATTCAAACCAACACAAACTACTTCAAAGAGTGCCCCAAAGTTTCTGCCGGAGAGTCAAGACGAAAACGTGTGCCAACCCCTATGCATAAGTTCCCAATGTTACGGAACCCTCAAGTTGATCACCAAAACATACATCAAGTGGATCACATGAGTATCCCATTGTCACCACAGATAAGCACATGCAAGACATACACAAAGTGTTCTCAAATCCTTAAAGACTCAATCCGATAAGATAACTCCAAAGGGAACTCAATTGATTACAAGAGAGTAGAGGGGGAGAAACATCATAAGATCCAACTATAATAGCAAAGTTCGCCATACATCAAGATCGTACCACCTCAAGAACATGAGAGAGAGTGAGAGATCAAACACATAGCTACTGGTACATACCCTCAGCCCCGAGGGTGAACCACTCCCTCCTCGTCATGGAAATCGCCGGGATGATGAAGATGGCCACCGGTGAGGGATCCCTCCTCCGGCAGGGTGTCGTAACAGGGTCCCAATTGGTTTTTGGTGGCTACAGAGTCTTGCGGCGGCAGAAATTCGGATCTATTCTGTTCCCCGCTGTTTTTAGGGTATATGGACATATATAGGCGCCCACGAGGGTGGGCGGCCCTGCCTCGTGGCTTCCTCGAAGCTTCCCTGACGTCTACTCCAAGTCTCCTGGATTGCTTCCGTTCCAAAAATAACTCTCCCGAAGGTTTCTTTCCGTTTGGACTCCATTTGATATTCCTTTTCTCTGAAACACTGAAATAGGCAAGAAAACAACAATTTGGGCTGGGCCTCCGGTTAATAGGTTAGTCCCAAAAATAATATATAATTGCATAATAAAGCCCGTGAACGTCCAAAACAGATAATATAATCGCATGGAACAATAAAAAATTATAGATACGTTGGAGACGTATCAAACAGCTGCAGGACCGCCTCAAGAGGGTGAACGACCTCCTCGTTGCGGCCAACGCGCAGCAAGACTGCCTCAACCAACTCCCCTAGCTGGCGGGACCCGGCTCTGCCCGCATCAGCGGACCCGGTGAACACCAGAACACAGCGTCTTCACCTCCCGGTGAGGCGCACTCCGGCCGCACCCGGACCCGGCGCAACCCCGCCCCAACGACTGCCGGCGGCTTGGGCGACGAGCCGGCCTCGGAGGTACGACGCAGACTCGACCCTCTGCTCCAACACGTCCGACGTCCTACTACGGTCGACCCGGCCCCCCGCGGCGCGTTCAACTATCGGTTGGGCCTGCGCGCCATTGATGACACCGACGCCCGCCACCACCTCGACCGACTCGCCCTATCCCAGGAGCTGGAGGAGAGCGGCCCCGTCAGGCCGGCGTGCTTCAGACCATGCATCCGGGATGAGCCCTTTACTAAAGGGTTCACGCTCCCCCGCGACACCCCAAGTACAACGGCACCGTGAAGCCGGAGGACTGGCTCACCGACTACACCACCGCCATTGGCATCGCCGGCGGCAACCACCGCCTTGTCGTGCGCTACACACCACTCATGCTCCAGGGATCGGCCCGCACGTGGTTGAACAGTCTGCCGGGGGGCAACATCAACATGTGCGTTGATTTCGAGCAGGCCTTCGTGTGCAACTTCACCGGGACCTACCGGCGACCCGGCCGTCCCAGCCAGCTCGCCATGTGCGTGCAGGGGCCGGCGAAAACCGGCCGAGAGTACCTCACAAGCTAGACCGAGCTCCGGAACAGCTGCGAGGGCGTCCACGAAGTCCAAGCAATCCAGTACTTCGTCAACGGGTGCGGGGATGGCACCCTCCTCAAGCACAAGTGCTTACGCTCCGAGCCGGCCACCATGGCCGCGCTCATGGTGACGGCGGACAAGTACGCCAACACTGACTCCGCCATGAAGATCCAGGTGGCACTGGATGAAGCCGACAAAGAAAAGCCGGTACCCCCTCTGAAGCCAGCCGGCGAAGGAAGCCGGCAGCAGCACAACCAGCACAACAACAAGCGCAAGGCCGATCAGCTGGCGCAGCGCTACGAGAACCGGCTCATCGCGGTCGCCGAGCAGGAGCCCGCGACCGACCCGGACGCCAAACACCGGCAGATTGGCAAGAAGATGTGGCAGCCCGCCATGAGCTTCGAGGAGATGCTCGACGCTCCCTGCAAGCACCACAGCGGCGCAAGGCCATCCACTCACACGCTCCGGCAGTGCGCCACCACCAAGCGCCTCATGAGGGGCGACATCCCGCCGCCCCCGGCCCCGGTTCCAGGAGCAGGGCAGCCGCCTCCGTCTCCGGCTGGCGGCGCATTGCGTGAAGACGTCTACCCCGCCCAGAATGTGACTTACGTCGTCTTCACCAGCCTCGGCGATGAAAAACGCAGCACGCGCCTCCTTGGGCAGGAGGTGAACACCGTCATCCCGGCCAAGCCGGAATACATGCACTGGTCGGAGCGCCCGGTCACTTGGACTCGGGAGGACCACCCGGCCGTCAATCCGAACCCGGGTGGTTACACCCTCATCCTCAACCCCACCATCGTCGCACCTCGGCGCATTTTTAAGTTCTCCCAGATTCTCATCGACGGCGGCAGCAGCATCAACATCCCTCTACCGCGACACCATGAACAAGCTTGGCCTGGAGGCCAAAGACCTGGAACCGACCCGGACGACTTTCCACGGCATCGCTCCCGGCCTTTCCTGCTCTCCGATCGACCGGATCCGGCTCGACGTCCTGTTCGGCGACAACAACCACTTCCGACACGAGCCGATCTGGTTCGAGGTGGTGGATCTGTCCAACGCGTACCACGCGCTACTGGGCCGGCCCGCACTCGCCAAGTTTATGGTGGTCCCCCACTACGCCTGCCTGAAGATGAAGCTGCCGAGTCCGAAGGGCCTCATCACCATCGCCGGCGACTACCGCAAGTCCCTGGTGTGCGCCCGAGATGGTGCCAAACAGGCCCGGTCGCTGGTCATAGCCGAGGAGCGGCGCCAGCTCGACCGAATCGTTGCCCTGGCCAACGACAGGTCGGCCGTGCTGATCTCGGCCAAGGAGTCGGGTGACGAGGCCTCGTTCAAGCCCTCCAAGGAGACCAAGAAAGTGAAGCTGAACCCAGAAGACCCCAGTTGCAGCAAGTACGTTGTCATAGGCACCCGCCTCGACAGCATATAGGAAGGCGAGCTCGTCGACTTCCTCCGTGAGAATCGGGATATATTCGCATGGACCCCAAAGGACATGCCGGGTATCCTGAGGAAGTACGCCGAGCACAAACTCCACGTCCACAAGGACGCCAAGCCTGTCCGGCAACACCTACGACGTTTGTCCGAAGAGAAGAGAAGGACCATCGGTGAAGAGGTCACCAAGCTTTTGGGGGCCGGATTCATCATGGAAGTGTTTCACCCCGAGTGGCTGGCCAACCGAATCCTCGTCCTGAAGAAAAACAAGACCTGGCGCATGTGTATCGACTACACCAGCCTGAACAAGGCCTGCCCCAAGGATCTGTTCTCCCTCCCGCGGATCAACCAAGTCATCGACTCCGCTGCCGGGTGTGTGATGTCTACTACGCAACCTTCTTCTTTTAGACGTTTTTGGTCCTGCAAGTGCACAGGTTTGTAGGACAGTAGCAAATTTCCCTCAAGTGGATGACCTAAGGTTTATCAATCCGTGGGAGGCGTAGGATGAAGATGGTCTCTCTTAAGCAACCCTGCAACCAAATAACAAAGAGTCTCTTGTGTCCCCAACACACCCATTACAATGGTAAATTGTATAGGTGCACTAGTTCGGCGAAGAGATGGTGATACAAGTGCAATATGGATAGTAGATATAGGTATTTGTAATGTGAAAATATAAAAACAGCAAGGTAACAAGTGGTAAAAGTGAGCGTAAACGGTATTGCAATGCTAGGAAACAAGGCCTAGGGTTCATACTTTCACTAGTGCAAGTTCTATCAACAATAATAACATAGGTAGATCATATAACAATCCATCAACATGCAACAAAGAGTCACTCCAAAGCCACTAATAGTGGAGAACAAACGTAGAGATTATGGTAGGGTACGAAACCACCTCAAAGTTATTCTTTGGGATCGATCTATTAAAGAGTTCGTACTAGAATAACACCTTAAGAGACAAATCAATCAAAACCCTAATGTCACCTAGATACTCCAATGTCACCTCAAGTATCCGTGGGCATGATTATACGATATGCATCACACAATCTCAGGTTCATCCAAGCAACATAAAAGTACTTCAAAGAGTGCCCCAAAGTTTCTACCGGAGAGTCAAGAAAACGTGTGCCAACCCCTATGCATAGGTTCATGGGCGGAACCCGCAAGTTGGTCACCAAAACATACATCAAGTGGCATGTGATATCCCATTGTCACCACAGATAAACACGGCAAGACATACATAAAGTGTTCTCAAATACAGACTCAATCCGATAAGATAACTTCAAAGGGGAAACTCAATTCATCACAAGAGAGTAGAGGGGGAGAAACATCATAAGATCCAACTACAATAGCAAAGCTCGGGATACATCAAGATCGTGCCATAGAGGGAACATGAGGGAGAACAAGAGAGAGAGAGAGAGATCAAGCACATAGCTACTGGTACATACCCTCAGCCCCGAGGGTGAACCACTCCCTCCTCGTCATGGAGAGCGCCCGAATGATGAAGATGGCCACCGGTGATGGGCTCCCGAGAGGTTTTTGGTGGCTACAGAGGCTTGCGGCAGCGGAACTCCCGATCTATCTTCTCCGTGGATGTTTTTAGGGTACGTGGGACTATATAGGCGAAATAAGTCGGTCGGGGGAGCCTCGAGGGGCCCAGGAGACAGGGGGCGCGCCCAGTAGGGGGGGGGGGCGCCCTCCTATCTCGTGGAGTCCTCGGGGATCTTCTGACGTGAACTCCAAGTCTCCAGGATCATATTCTTCCCAAAAATAACGTTGTCGAAGGTTTCATTCCGTTTGGACTCCGGTTGATATTCCTTTTCTTCGATATACTGAAACAGGCAATAAAACAACAATATGGGTTGGGCCTCCGGTTAATAGGTTAGTCCAAAAAGTAATATTAAGTGTATAATAAAGCCCGTAATCAGTCAAAACAGATAATAAAATAGCATGAATGCTTCATAAATTATAGATACGTTGGAGAAGTATCAGTGTGAGCTCCTGTCCTTCCTGGATGCTTACTCCGGCTATCACCACCTCGAGCTGCACCCGGCCGACGCCCTGAGGACGTCCTTCATCACGCCCTTTGGGGCGTATTGCTACATCACCATGTCGTTCGGCCTGAAGAATGCCGGAGCCACCTTCCAGCGATGCATGCAGAAATGCCTGCTGCCCCGACTCGGCCGCAACATCCACGTGTACGTGGATGACATCGTGGTGAAGACAATGCAGCACCTCACGCTCCTCGACAACCTGAAGTAAACGTTCGCCGACCTGCGCGAGTACAAGCTCAAGCTCAACCCGGAGACGTGCGTTTTTGGTGTCCCGGTCGGAAAGCTACCCGGCTTCCTCATCTCGGAGCGCGGCATTGAGGCAAACGCGGAGAAGATCAAGGCCATCAATCGCATGCGCAATCCAGCTCGGCTGCGCGATGTCCAGAAGTTCATCGGCTACTTGCCCTTGGTCAGTCGGTTTCTTAGCCGGCTGGGCGAGAGGGCCTTGCCCCTGTATCAGCTCAAGAAGAACACAACACCGTTCGAATGGAATAACCAGGCGGACGAGGTTTTCCGAGACCTCAAGCGCATGCTCTCCATCACACCCGTCCTGGCCGCACTAGCCGAGAAGGAGCCGCTGTTGCTCTACATAGCCGCGACCTCGCGGTCAGTCAGCACAGTGATGGTGGTCAAGCGACCAGAGAAGGGCAAGATCCAAGCCATCCAGCGTCCCGTCTACTACCTGAGCGAGGTGCTCTCCGCCTCCAAGCAGAACTACCCGCACTACCAGAAGATGTGTTACGGCGTGTACTTCGCCACCAAGAAATTGAAGCAGTACTTCCAAGAGCATGTTGTTACCGTGGTCAGCACGGCCCCTCTCGGCGAAATTATCGGGTGCCAGGATGCCACTGACCGGGTCGCCAAGTGGGCGGTCGAGCTAGCCAGCCACACCATCCTCTACGAGCCCCGCACTGTGATCAAGTCCCAAGCTCTGGCCGACTTCCTCATCGACTGGACCGAGACCCAGTACCTGCCGCCACCACCAGACTCGACGCACTAGCGCATGAACTTCGACGGCTCGAAGATGCGTCTCGTCCTAGGGGCCGGCATTGTGCTGTCCTCCCCGAAGGGCGACCGGCTCAAATACGCGCTCGAGGTCCACTTTGTTGCCTCCAACAACTTCGTCAAATACGAACCCTTGTGCATGGCCTCCGGCTTGCCAAGGAACTCGACATCCAGCGCATCTGTGCTATGGCGACTCGGACCTAGTTGTGCAGCAGTGCTCCAGCGAGTGGGACGCCCGCGACCCCAACATGGCGAGCTACCGCTTCCTCATTCAGAAGCTGTCTGGATTCTTCGCGGGGTGTGAGTTCCTCGACGTTCCACGCGCGGAAAATGAGGCAGCCAACACGTTCGCCAAGATCGCCTCGTCCCGACAGTCCATCCCATCTGGCGTCTCCCTCGAGCACCTGCACAAGCCGTCCGTCAAGCCGTCTCCAGACTCCGAGTCCATCTACGTCCCGGACGACACTGTCGTGCCTCAACCCAACCGAGGGACTGCCGAACCTGGCCCGGGGACTGCCAAACTTGGCCCAGTGACTGCTCAACCCGGCCTGGGAGCTGCAGCCATTGATCCGGCCGCCGCCGTTCCCGAACCGGGGGATGCTGAACCCGGCTCGGGGGCTGCCGCCCCGGAACCCGCCATGGGCCGGGCTTCGGTCTCGTCCATGGGGAGGGCCCCGTTCTCCAGAAACCCTGATATGGGCAGGGCCCACGATGGCGCCGTCACCAGTGCAGCGCCGGGCGTCCGCCTACAGCATCATCAAAAATGAGCTCGTCAAGCGCAGCTCCACCGGCGTGTTCCAACGCTGCGTCGAGAAAGACAAGGGCATTGAGATCCTCCTCGACATACACCAGGGCGAGTGCAGGCATCACCGCCATGGTTTCTGGTGGCCCACGACGCTCCAAGACGCCGAGTTACTCGTCCTCAAGTGCGAGGGATGCCAGCGCTTCAGCAAGCGCAGCCACCAGCCGATGTCGGCACTCCTGACCATCCCGATCGCCTGGCCCTTCGCAGTCTGGGGACTCGACATGGTGGGTCCTTCAAGACCGCTCGAGGCGGCATGACGCATTTGCTGGTGGTTGTGGACAAGTGCACCAAATGGATCGAAGCGAGGCCGATCAAGAAACTGGACGGGCCAATGGCTGTCCGATTCGTCAAGGACATTGCGATGCGCTACGACATGCCTAATAGCATCATCACGAACAACGGCACTAACTTTGCCAAGGGCGCACTCGCGCAGGACTCCTCCGTCTCCAGCGTCCGCCCCGACCTACCTTCCGTTGCACAGCCACAGTCCAACGGCCAGGTCGAGCGGGCCAACGGCCTCATCCTATCCGGCATCAAGCCGCGGCTCACCGAGCCGCTCATCCTTCACCCGACAGTTGGCTCGACGAGCTTCCAGCCGTCCTCTGGAGTTTTCGGACAACACCAAACCGGTCGACCGGGTTCACCCCATTCTTTCTCGTCTACAGAGTAGAAGCTGTCATCCCGACCGACGACTAGTTCGACTCGCCGCGCGTCACGATGTACACTAAAGCCGAAGCCAAAGAAGCCCGCAAAGACGGCGTCGACCTGCTCGAAGAAGCACGTCTCCTAGCGCTCAGCCGCTCAGCTATCTACCAGCAAGGCCTGAGGCACTACCACAGGAAGAAGATCAAACCCCTCGCTTTTCGGGAGGGAGAACTTGTCCTCCGACTCGTCCAAGAGCAGACCAACCAACACAAGCTGTCCTCCCCATGAGAGGGCCCCTTCATCGTCAACAAAGCCTTGTGCGATCGCAACGCTTACTACCTCATCGACGCCCGCAAGTCAAACAAGCGCAAGAGGGACACCGCCGGCGAAGAAACAACCCGGCCGTGGAATGCAAAACTCCTCCCCCGTTTTACAGTTAGCAGTGTGCACGTATGTATCGCTGCCTTTTGTAATCATCTGAAAACTATGGGGTCCCCGAGCGACTGTCGGGGGCTTCCCTTTCCGACCAAGCTATTGTGTCTCCCGCATTTATGCATTATTTATCTCTTCATCAAACCCGACCACCGGTCCGAGTCGCTCGACCCGAGGACTCGGGGATGGCTGGCTTGGTCACTACCCACCGCCTTACTCAGCGCTTCCTGATGCATTCGGATCGCCACGGCCTCCCGCTTTGCCCTAAGCCACATAACCGGCTTCGGCTGTCGGCCGGCGAGTGCGCAAAGGCCAGAGCACCAGCACGCCACGAACACTAAGTCAAGGACCGCCAGGTCACCCAACCTGGCCACTCGGCTGCCGCACGACTAGCTCCTCGCCGCCCTGCTTCGCCGGATTGCCTCCAGCCGGCCCAGTGGGTGTTTCACTTGCGCTCAATGTTTCGAATGCCTAAGTACGGCGTGCTCCTCTCAAAGGCCAAACCCCTTGTCACGGACCGGAGCCTCGGCCGTCGGACTCATGAAGGCCAAGGGGAAAATCACAAGAAAATGGCTCAACAGACGAAAAGCAAAAGCACAAGCATCCATGAATTTCATACATACCGCCGGGTCGATCGACCCGACCCCGTCACTTATAACACTGCCACACGACCGGCTGCTCGCCAACCGGTTTTGCCGGATTGCTGCCAGCCGGCCCAGTGGGTGTTTCGCTCGCGCTCAACGTTTCGACGGCTCAAGTACTGCGCGCTCCTCTCAAAGGCCGAACTCCTTGTCACGGACCAGAGCCTCGGACATCAGACTCGCGGGGGGGGGGGGGGAGCCCGAGAGGGAAAAATGCAAGAAAATGGCACAAAAGGCAAAAGGCAAGAGTGTGAACATTCATGAAATTTATACATCACCAGTTCAAATTCAAACAGGCCCATTGCCAGAATTCATTACACCCGGATACCCCCAGTGGGTGCGTGGACCTATTACCTAACAGAAATTTTTACTAAGTTAAAAACAAGAAGCCTCAGGCATCCCCCTCGGTGGCCTCCGGGTTTGCCGACGTGCCGGTGTCTCCCTCCTCGGTGCCCGCGTCACGGTAGATGTCTGTCTCCTTGGAGCTGCCCTCTGCCATCTTCCGCCCGCTCTGACCGGAACTCGTCGTGGAAGGCGAACCCGGTGATGTAGCTGGCCCGAGCAGCGATCCGGCCGGCCTCCTCCTATAGCTGGCTCTACGAGCCGGCTTGCTGGCCCATCAACGCGTCCAGCGACAGGTCCGGATGCCAAGACATCGCCAACCTGAGCGCCATCTCGGCGCCAACACGAGCGACGAAAACACGCCAGTCATGGAGCCGACCCGGCCCCGCCTCCAACCACCGCGCCAGCCGCGTGAAGCTGTTCGGCGCAACGGAACTCGGCCAGAGGGCCGACGTCATCACCGCGCTGGCCTCAGAGAGAGCTGCCCCATCTGCTCGCTCAAGACTCGCAGACGGGCGACGGCAGCGGTCACGATCTCCAGGAAGGTCCAGGCTACCCGCGGGTCAGTCCCGGAGCCGACGACCCCTGCGTGTCATGCTAAAAGCGGACGACCTCCTCCGCTAGCTGATGCGTCTCCAGGAAGGCCCCTATGAAGAAGAAATGCAAGTCAAAAGAAAGCCACCAAGGAAAGCACTGACTGAGACTCTTCCAGGTGCTGCACTTCGAGCAATGTACCGCACCGCTCCTGGGAAATGGTGCGGAAACGCTCCTGGAGCATCTTCTCTAGCTCGGCGACCTTGGCAAGGGCCACCTTCAGCTCGTCGTCCTTGGCCTCGGTCGTATTCTCGGCCTCCTCGCAGCACCGGGTTTCCCCCTGACGGGTCTCCTCTGCCGCGGCCACCAATGCCTTGAGGCGCTCCACCTCGGCCTGGAGCTGACCCTTGTCGTCGGCCAGCTTTCCGCATTGCTGGTCCGCCTCGGCAAGGGCTTGCTGCACCTCCACAACCTTGCTGGCTTCCGCCTTGAGGCGTTCCACCTCGGCCTCAAGATGACCCTTGTCGCCCGCCAACTGCTCCCGTAGCCGGCTGGCTTCATCGAGCACCTACCAGGCTCCCATCGCATTCGCCCTCACCACATCGGCCCCAAGCCGGCCGGCGTCGGCAATGAGCCGGTCGTAGTGGAAGCGGGCCCGAATCAGCCGGGTCCTCCAGGACAGCACCTCGGCTGCAGAAGGAAGAATTAGAAACAAAGTACTATTTTGAGATTTGACCCAACTGCTACGCAGTTGGCCCAAATCTCGGGGGCTACACCTAGTGGGTGCGCTAGCGCACCCCCACTAAAAAAGAGCACGCAAGAAAAGTACATGCCACGGCGCGGAGCTCCTCCTCCTTGGAGGCGAGATGCTCCTTGAGCTGCCTGCGTGTCTCTAGGAGCCGGTTGAAGACGCTGACCCGACAGGAGTCCAGTTGATGCAGAAGGCAATGATCAAAACAAGACAGTAATTTAAGATTCGACCCAACTGCTACACAGTTGGCCCGAATCTCGGGGGCTACACCCAGTGGGTGCGCTAGCGCGCCCCCACGAAGAAGAAGCAACAGAAAAAGAAAGGCAGAAAGCAAGGGAAACTTACGAACATAACGCGCTCCAGCTCCCGTGTCTGCTCCACCTTGGCCTGGGCGAAGGCGTGGATCCGGTCCGTCCGCCCTCACAAACGCCGGGTCACGGCGGCCATCGCCTCCTCCTCCTGGGTCAGAGGCCCGAAGAAGACCTCACTGGTTCCGCTCTGCGTGTGCTGTGACCTGACGTCGCGGCGACCCCCCACCCTGAGCACCAGGGCGTGCTCTCCGCAGGCCGCCTCCCCTGCGGCCGGCGCCTTCTCCGGCGCCCTTTTCGGCACCGTCGCCTGTTCGGTGGTCGGAGTGGCCTGTGGCTCCACCACCAGCGGTGTGATACGTCTCCAACGTATCTATAATTTATGAAGCATTCATGCTATTTCATTATGTGTTTTGAATAATTATGGGCTTTATTATACACTTTTATATTACTTTTGGGACTAACCTATTAACCAGAGGCCCAGCCCATATTGCTGTTTATTGCCTGTTTCAGTATTTCGAGGAAAAGGAATATCAAACGGAGTCCAAACGGAATGAAACCTTCGGCAGCGTGATTTTTTGAAAGAATATGATCGTGGAGACTTGGAGTTCACGTCAGAAGATCCTTGAGGAGGCCACGAGATAGGAGGGCGCCCCCCTACTGGGGCGCGCCCCCCTGTCTCGTGGGCCCCTCGAGCACCTCCCGACCGACTTCTTTGGCCTATATAAGCCTACGTACCCTAAAAACATCGAATATCAAGATAGATTAGGAGTTCCGCCGCCGCAAGCCCACCAAAAGCCTCTCGGGAGCCCGTTCCAGCATCCTGCTGGAGGGGGAACCCATCACCGGTGGCCATCTTCATCATCCCGGTGCTATCCATGACGAGGAGGGAGTAGTTCACCCTCGGGGCTGTGGGTATGTACCAGTCTCTATGTGTTTGATCTCTCTCACTCGTGTTCTCTCAATGGCACGATCTTGATGTATCGCGAGCTTTGTTATTATAGTTGGATCTTATGATGTTTCTCCCCCTCTACTCTCTTGTGATGAATTGAGTTTCCCTCTTGAAGTTATCTTATTGGGTTGAGTCTTTTATGATTGAGAACACTTGATCTATGTCTTGCCGTGTTTATCTGTGGTGACAATGGGATATCACGTGCCACTTGATGTATGTTTTGGTGACCAGCTTGCGGGTTCCGCCCATGAACCTATGCATAGGGGTTGGCACATGTTTTCTTAACTCTCCGGTAGAAACTTTGGGGCACTCTTTGAAGTACTTTGTGTTGGTTGGATGAATCTGAGATTGTGTGATGCCTATCGTATAATGATGCCCATGGATACTTGAGGTGACAATGGAGTATCTAGGTGACATTAGGGTTTTGGTTGATTTGTGTCTTAAGGTGTTATTCTAGTACGAACTCTTGAATAGATCGATCCGAAAGAATAACTTTGAGGTGGTTTCGTACCCTACCATAATCTCTACGTTTGTTCTCGGCAATTAGTGGCTTTGGAGTGACTCTTTGTTGCATGTTGAGGGATTGTTATATGATCTATCTATGTTATTATTGTTGAGAGAACTTGCACTAGTGAAAGTATGAACCCTAGGCCTTGTTTCCTATCATAGCAATACCATTTACGCTCACTTTTATCATTAGTTACCTTGCTGTTTTTATTATTTCAGATTACAAAAACCTTTATCTACCATCTATTTTTCACTTGTATCACCATCTCTTCACCAAACTAGCGCACCTATACAATTTACCATTGTATTGGGTGTGTTGGGGACACAAGAGACTCTTTGTTATTTGGTTGCAGGGTTGTTTGAGAGAGACCATCTTCATCCTACGCCTCGTACGGATTGATAAACCTTAGGTCATCCACTTGAGGTAAATTTGCTACTGTCCTACAAACCTGTGCACTTGCAGGCCCAACAACGTCTACAAGAAAAAGGTTGTGTAGTAGACATCAAGCTCTTTTCTGGCGCCGTTGCCAGGGAGTTTAGCGCTTGAAGGTATATCTTTAGGTCTCGCAATCGAATCTTTTTGTTTCTTGTTTTATCACTAGTTTAGTATATAAAAGAAAACTACTAAAATATGGAATTGAGTTTATCTCATCCGCTTCGTCTTTTTAATATCTTTCGTGAGTATGATGAAAAGGAAGATTGTGCTCAAGTGCTAGAAGAAGAAATCTATAGAATGTTTGATACTAAATCTTTGTATGATGAGCATGATTGCAATGTTGTTAGTATGAATTCCTTGAATATCCATGGTGCTAATGATATGCAAAGCCACAAGCTTGGGGAAGCTATGCTTGATGAATATTATATTTTTAGTCCCCCAAGTTTTGATGAGAAAATGTATTATGATGATAGCATGCCTCCTATTTATGATGATTATATTGATGAAAGTGGGTCTCAAAGAGTGTCAACTTTAGGAAGTAGTGATCCCACTATTTTGGAGGATTTTGAATATTATTGTGATGAACATGAAAGTGGATTTGGAAGAGTGTCAACTTTATTTAGTGATGATTCCACTATTTCGGAAGAGGTTCCAATTGATTATGAGAACAAAGTTGTTATCTATGATGATTATTGTGATGACTTGCATGATATTAGGAATAATGATAACCGTGAAACTTTTCATCATGATTTTAGTTTTCAATTGGATTATGCCTCACATGATAATTATTTTGTTGAGTTTGCTCCCACTACTATTCATGAGAAGAATTTTGCTTATGTGGAGAGTAGTAAAATTTCTATGCAAGTAGATCATGAAAAGAATGCATTAGGTGCTAGTTATATTGTCGAATTCATTCATGATGCTACTGAAAATTATTATGAGGGAGGAATGTATGCTTGTAGGAATTGCAATAATATCAAGTTTCCTCTCTATGTGCTTAAAGTTTTGAAGTTATGCTTGTTTTGCCTTCCTATGCTAGTTGATTATTGTTCCCATAAGTTGTTTGCTCACAAAATCCCTATGCATAGGAAGTGGGTTATACTTAAATGTGCTAGTCATATTCTTCATGATGCTCTCTTTATGTTTCAATCCTTATCTTTTTGTGAGCATCATTGAAATCATCATACCTAGCTAGGGGCGTTAAACATTAGCGCTTGTTGGGAGGCAACCCAATTTTATTTTAGTTTCTTGCTTTTTGGTTCTGTTTAGGAATAAATAATCCATCTAGCTTCTGTTTAGATGTGGTTTTGTGTTTTAATTAGTGTTTGTGCCAAGTGGAACCTTTGGGAAGACTTGGGTGAAGTCTTTATGATCATGCTGTAAAAAATAGAAACTTTAGCGCTCACGAGATTAGCTAGAACTTTTTACGGGAGAGTGATATTTAGTTGATTATTTTTTCAGATGATTACTAGACAAATTCCTCAGGTCCACCAATTTTTTTTAGAATTTTTTGAGTTCCATAAGTTTGCGCAGTTACAGATTACTACAGACTGTTCTGTTTTTGACAGAATCTGTTTTCATTGTGTTGCTTTCTTATTTTGATGCATCTATGGCTAGTATTAAGTGTTATGAACCATACAGAACCTGGAATACAGTAGGTTTAACACCAATATAAATAAATAATGAGTTCATTACAGTACCTTGAAGTGGTGTTTTGCTTTCTTTCGCTAACGGAGCTTACAAGTTTTCTGTTAAGTTTTGTGTTGTGAAGTTTTCAAGTTTTGGGTAAAGATTCGATGGACTATGGAATAAGGAGTGGCAAGAGACTAATCTTGGGGATTCCCAAGGCACCCCATGATAATATTCAAGAATAGCCAAAAGCCTAAGCTTGGGGATGCCCCGGAAGGCATCCCCTCTTTCGTCTTCGTTCATCGGAAACTTTACTTGAAGCTATATTTTTATTCGCCACATGATATGTGTTTTGCTTGGAGCGTCATTTTATCTTGTTAGCATTTGCTTGCTGTTACTTAGAATAATGTTTTGCATCTTTAGTTTCAATAAAAAAGGTCAAGGATAGCCTTTACCATGCTTATTTTGCTAGCATACATGTTGCTGTTTGGAAACAGAAAGTTTACCGTTGTTGCAAAAATTCCCTAGAAAAGTAAGAGAATGATATAATGTTGAAACTTTTTGCAGAATGAGCTATGATAAATTTACTATAGTGGGAATTGTATTTAATTATTTTAGGAGTTAGGTAAGTATGATGAATCTTGCATTCTTTACAGACTGTACTGTTTTGACAGATTGCTATTATGTTTGCATTGTTTGCATATGTTTGCTTGTTTAATGGTTCTATTTGAGGATAGGAGTGTTAAATATGCAGAGGCATTTAGTATGAAATGTTGAATAATAATTTTAGTTATTTGTTATAGTAGAAAATGATAAGGTTTTGCATGGGTTTATACTAACTTATCTCACGAGTTCTTGTTGATTTTTATGTGGATAGAGCTTTTTGAGAAAAAGAGAAACCATGATATGAGAAGAATTAAGGAGACACAAAAGTTCAAGCTTGGGGATGCCCAAGGCACCCAAAGATAATATTTCAAGAAGTCTCAAGAATCTAAGCTTGGGGATGCCCCGGTAGGCATCCCACCTTTCTTCTTCAACAACTATCGGTTAGTATCGGTTGAGCCTAAGTTTTTTGCTTCTTCACATGAGTTGTGCTATCCTTGCATTGTCATTTTATTTTGTTTTGCTTGCTTTTTGAATACAATACCAAGATCTGAAATTCTTAAATGAGAGAGAGTCTTCACATAGTTACACAATTATTTAGCAACTCATTGATCTTCACTTATATCTTTCTGGAGTAGTTTTTCATTTACTCGTGTGATTCACTTATATCCTATGAGTAAATGGTTGAATGAGTTGATTGTCATAAATATGAAATTATATATGCCTCATTTGCTTATCCCATGGGGAGTAATGACTTCACGTCTAAGAAGTAGAGGTTGTAAATTTATTGAAGGTTGGCAAGCGCTGTATTGGTCATTTGAACAATTCAGGAAAGAATATTGAAGGAAGAGAGATTTCACATATAAATATACTGTCCTAGACATATTTTATAGTTGGGAGCACTCATTAAGTATGACATGCTAAAGAGTTAATGTTGGACAAGGAAGACAACGTAATGGGTTATGTTTTCCGACATCTCAGTTAAAGTATATTGTCATGGATCATTCAAACGTGTTGAGCTTGCCATTCCCCCTCATGCTAGCCAAAAATTCCTTGCACCAAGTAGAGATACTACTTGTGCTTCCAAATATCCTTAAACCCAGTTTTGCCATGAGAGTCCACCATACCTACCTATGGATTGAGTAAGATCCTTCAAGTAAGTTTTCATCGGTGCAAGCAATAAAAATTGCTCTCTAAATATGCATGACTTATTAGTGCGGAGAAAATAAGCTTTGTACGATCTTGTTATGGAAGCAATAAAAGCGACGGACTGCATAATAAAGGTCCATATACAAGGGGCAATATAAAGTGACGTTCTTTCGCATTAAGATTTTGTGCATCCAACCCTAAAAGCACATGCCAACCTCTGCTTCCCTCTGCGAAGGGCCTATCTTTTACTTTATGTCTTTTACTTTATGCAAGAGTCAAGGTGACCTTCACCTTTCCCTTTTTCATTTTATCCTTTGGCAAGCTCCTCGTGTTGGGAAGATCCTGATATATATATCCAATTGGCTGTAAGTTAGCATGAACTATTATTGTTGACATCACCCAAAGGTGAATACGTTGGGAGGCAACACTATAAGCCCCTATCTTTCTCAGTGTCCGATTGAAACTCCATAACCATTAGTATTGCGTGAGTGTTAGCAATTGTAGATGACTATATGATAGTTGAGTATGTGGAGTTTGATATTCCTGAAAATAAGATGAATTGCAATTGTTTGAATGACTGAGAATGAAGTTTGCTAGTTTTCAAGAAAGTTTATGGTCTATGCTTTGACATGTGAATTGCTTGTTACTTTATTGTGAGAAGTTTTATGAGATGAACTACTGTTATGACGTATTATCATGCTAGAAAAGGTGATTGAAATTATCATTGATCAAACTTGTGCACCTTATAGCATTCACACTTCATAAATTCTTTCTTTTATCATTTACCTACTCGAGGACGAGTAGGAATTAAGCTTGGGGATGCTGATACGTCTCCAACGTATCTATAATTTATGAAGGATTCATGCTATTTTATTATCTGTTTTGAATGATTGTGGGCTTTATTATACACTTTTATATTACTTTTGGGACTAACCTATTAACCGGAGGCCCAGCCCATATTGCTGTTTTATTGCCTGTTTCAGTATTTCGAGGAAAAGGAATATCAAACGAAGTCCAAACGGAATGAAACCTTCGGCAGCGTGATTTTTTTGGAAGAATATGATCCCGGAGACTTGGAGTTCATGTCAGAAGATCCTCGAGGAGGCCACGAGATAGGAGGGAGCGCCCCCCCTACTGGGCGTGCCCCCTGTCTTGTTGGCCCCTCGAGCACCTCCCGAACGACTTCTTTCCCATATATAAGCCTACGTACCCTAAAAACATCAAATATCAAGACAGATCGGGAGTTCCGCGCCGCAAGCCTCTGTAGCCACCAAAACCTCTCGGAGCCGTTCGGCACCACGGAGGGGGAACCCATCACCGTGGCCATCTTCATCATCCCGGCGCTATCCATGACGAGGAGGGAGTAGTTCACCCTCGGGGCTGAGGGTATGTACCAGTAGCTATGTGTTTGATCTCTCTTTCTCTCTTGTTCTCTCTATGGCACGATCTTGATGTATCACGAGCTTTGTTATTATAGTTGGATCTTATGATGTTTCTCCCCCTCTACTCTCTTGTGATGAATTGAGTTTCCCTCTTGAAGATATCTTATTGGGTTGATTCTTTTATGATTGAGAACACTTGATGTATGTCTTGCCGTGTTTATCTGTGGTGACAATGGGATATCACATGCCACTTGATGTATGTTTTGGTGACCAACTTGCGGGTTCTGCCCATGAACCTATGCATAGGGGTTGGCACACGTTTTCTTGACTTTCCGGTAGAAACTTTGGGGCACTCACTACAAAAAAAATACACTTCCGTGATGATACGTGTTTGTCACAGTAGGTCGCGTTTTTTGTCATGCATGTACATCCATGACAAATTTATGACAGAATCAAGATAGTAATACCTGTGTTGTCATAGAAGTGTTCCATGACATTACCAAAATTATCATCACGAAAGTGTCCACTTCCATGACGATAAATCCCACATCACAGAAGTGCTTTCGTCAAGGGTGACCGACACGTGGCATCCACCGTAACGGAACGCCGTTAAGCTATTGGGTCGGATTTTGGATCCGATAACCCGTTAACAGCCACGACCAATGCCGATTTTCCACGTGTAAAATTCTCATTGGCTGACGGATCCACGTGTCAGCTCCGCGTTGGCACAGGTGTCACTCATCCAACGGTCGAGATGGGCCTATGATATGTTGAACGTGGACCGGCCCAAAAGTGGCCCACAAAGTTTAAATGGGCCGGCCCAACCAAAGTCCCATAAGATTTAGCGGATCATAATGGGCCGGCCCAGCTAAAGGCCCACAAAATTTAGCGGACCATAATGGGCTGGCCCAGCTAAAGGCCCACAAGATTTTGCAGACCACAATGGGCCGGCCCAGCTAAAGCCCACAAGATTCTGCAGACTATAATGGGCTGACCCAGCTAAAGGACCAACATTCTCTGTCAAATCGGCCCGTCAACGGCCTGGTCTAAACTTGTCATCAGTGCGGCCCATGGTCACTTCTGGCCCGTTAACAGTCCTCTAAGTAATTGGGCCGAATTACGGCCCGGTGTATTTCCAGCCTGTTAAAGGTCTGGCTTCATTTGGGCCCATTTACAGGCCATCAAAACTTTCGGCCCATAAACGACCATGAAGTATTTGGGTCATATTCGGCCATGTCTGTCATTCGGCCTGTTAGAGGCCCACTATAGATTTGGCCCACTTTCGGCCTGTTGTCATTTTCGGCCCGTTAACGCCGGACGTAAACCATGGGCCATATGTGGCCCAATGTCATATCGGGCCCATTAATGGCCCATATAAAAATGATGATAATCTAGCCCGACCTAAGTTCTGGCCTGTTAAAGGCCCGTGTATTAGGTCGGCGCATTCTGACCGATCCAAATTTGACTGTCAAATATCCGCATGGTAAATGGGCCACCATTTCGGCCTGCTAAGTCCAGTGGGTTATTTGGCACAATCAGGGCCCAATCTCACTTTCGGTCTATTAAAGGCCCATGAATTTTATGGGCTCGGCATATTTACACATGTAAACGGCCTTCTTTTACTGAGGGCCCAAATTATGTTTAGGCCAGTCAAAGGCCCACTATGGGCACATGCCTACCAGAAAAATTTGAAAGCTTATGCTAATTTAAGCCCAGATATTTTTAGTGGGCTACATGCCAATTTCGGCCTGTAATCGTTTTTAGCCCAATTGGAATGGGCCCGACGAATGTTGGCATGTTGGGCTCCTACGAAGCTTTCGTCAGAATACATTACTAAGATAAACCTACACTATACAAAAATAGCGTCATAATTACTGCAGCCTGTGGCAGCATCATAAATGTTGTATCACAACAAAATAAATTCCAATCATACAACAAAAGTCCTGTTGGCATAAAGTTTACAGTCCTTCCAGATAAAAGCGCCATCAGATGTATAGAAGCACAGATCATTTGACCTAAGTGCTAATGTTTCATGCTGTAGAATCTGATGGAGTAGCACAATCTCCACCTTTTTTCCGCCATTGCTCTTCAACAACGAAGCGAATGTCTGATAGTCTGGTTTCAAAACAACGCCCATTAGGGATTGGACTTGTTTTCGTCATATCTTGACGGCATTTCTCAACCACTATTCTTGTTTCCGAAACAACGTCCATTAGGGATTGGACTTGTGTCTGGAGCACAGATATATCACTCTGTCTAGCAGGAAGATTTTGTTCAGTAGGCGGTTTGGACGAGGTTACCTTGACAACCAACCCAGAATTACGCAGGAAGGTGCTTTTTTCACTGTTAGTGGAGAGATCTTGGCGACACTGCAGCAAGAGGTGATATTGTGCCTGTAGTAGCCTCGTCACCTTCAGGTGGTTGTGGTTGTTCAATCATTTGTTCCATAGCTTCCTGAAAGTTTGAACTTGTAGATTAGTGTACCGGTGAGTTACTAATGAGACAAAAACAAACAAAGTAGGTTAAGCGTTTATACATAACTTATTTTGGTGAAATCTTGTAATACATTAGCATGTATTGTAGTGCCAACTACATAATAAAATCACTTTCGGAACATATGTCCATGTAGCATGCCTACTGTAATGTCTATTTCCTCACATTCGTTGACATCTAAGGATAAAGAGACATGGTTTAAAGTAGGATGAACATAGTATGACATCATTCATATCACGGGAAAACAGATATGAAACAAACAGGCTATTTTATCATTGTGTGCGCATGTGAACATAACAACTAGATTACAGATCAAGACCAAAAGAATATCCTTCATCTCTTTTAAACCATGTAAGGTGAAATGATACGTTAAGACAACTGTGTATAAAAGTGAACAAAGTAACTGACATTGGCTACAAACCAAGTAGTTAAATGAACACATCACAATACCAATTAGTTCAAGGCAGGAGGAGTAAGGACTTACAACAGCGGCTTGAACTGGTGTGCTCATGCCCTTCATCTTGCTGGTGTGGCAATCCTTGAAGATTTGCACTGCATTCGGTTCAGGTTCTTTTTGGTCCGCACGGGCTTTCCGCTGTATTTGGAACAAGTCAATATAGATACGATAATATGGCACAAAAAAGAAGGAAGTAGCAGCTATTTACAAGAGCCTCGCGATTGTGCAATATAGCTACGAGATCCTGTTGTCTGTTGGAATTTCACTTTAGAACGGTTGGTTTTGTTCTTCAAACAGTTAGCCTAGAAGAAGATACACTTGTAAGGCACATACATAAATACAAGTTCAATATGTGGTCTGATCAAATACATATAGCCTACCTGATACTTTGGATCAGACCAGTGTTTAACGAGGGCTGTCCAGTCTTCATCTGTAATATATTCCACTGGAGATGTTTGGGCGATTTTCATTGTTAGCCTTGCCTTCAAAGTGAGGTTTTCTAAGGTGGTACCGATACTGTCGTAGAGCAGACTGAAAAACATGAGTGCATGCTTGTTTAGTTGCATCATCTGTCGGATCCAAGTTGAGCCTCATCTGTTGAAAAAAGAATGTGAGTCTTATTAGGAGGAAGCTAGAAAGTATGGGACAGAGCAAGACAATATTACTAATTGCGATGAATAACATTAATTAAAGATAAATGGTCAAGAAGGTGTTAAACTGGGTATTGTGTTTCTCATTCCTGTACTGGATCCACGTTGGGAAGATACGCGCATGACACCTAACGGCAACGGCTACCTCTGATACTAACTTGGTTGACTCTGTAGCATCACGTGGCCTTTTTAAACCTGCCTCAAAATGGATCTCCATTCTTCCGCCTTTAGATTTTGTTAATCTGTCAAGCATTATCCCTGATGTCTGTTTCCGCTTGCACCGTGGTGCTATTTCAACAACGAATATGGAAAGTGTTAGTGTACATCAAACTGTGACAGTACATATAAAGGAGCATGCAACTGCAACTTGACTCGGTCAGGTACCATCTTGGTGTTGATGGTCATGAGGTTCATCTGATCTTGCAAAGTCATGTTGTGTCAACAGTGCTTCGGAAGTAGTGTTAGGTGTGAAGGCAGCATGGGAACTGGCCAGTTCCGGAGCAAACGAACGAGTAACTGGTTGAGATGCTGGTATAGTTGAAGCGGATGCTGCAGCTGGTGGAGCAGGTGATACTGTTTTTGTAGATTTAGCCGGTGGACTTGGACCTTCTACTGCACTATAAGTACCAGCAGAATCTCGACGGCAGAGCCTTTTCCGTTTCACCCGACGAGTAACAGGACTCCCTACTATATTATTTTCCTTGCTCTTTTTTGACTTTGCCATGTCAAGCTGTACCCACAACACAAAAGAATAAAATCACTCTTCAGAACTCATTGATGCATGATACAGACAAGCAATACTTTGATGTAAGACAATCGTATGAGGATGGAATATGTAAGAAAAACAGGACGTCATGACATATTCACAACTACGATGTGCAAACTAAACAGAAGGATTTTCAAGAAAATTGAAGTAATGCAAGCTAGACACCATATGAAAGATGCAACCAATAGTACTCTGCCAAGTTAAAAGTGTCTTATCATAAGTGGCAATTCGAAAAATTAGAAGCAGTACAACGTGGAAATCAATGCAAGATGCAACCACTATCAAATTGCCATGTTAAAAGCGTCCAATCATGAGTTACTGATGCGGGATACACAACAGCAGTACTTTGATGTAAGAACATGGTATGATAGATAGATGCAGTGTATTATAGACATAGAAAGCCATGTCATATGCACATGTATAACGTATAAACTCAGCAGGTGCAATTTAATCAAAATAGAAGAAATACAGGCTAGACAACATATGCAACATGAAACCAATTATCACACTGTCAACTTAGAGCAAGCACCTGCGATGGTGGAGTGCGGGAGATGAACTCATCATGTAGACTTGGGACTTCAACTTCATTAGCAGTAGTAGTGGCAAATCTAGAGAGTCTCTGTTTGCGTCGGTGCGGAGTACCACCAACATCCCCTAACTTACTCTTTTCCTTCCTATTTTCTGATATTGCCTTATGAAGTCAAAACCACAAGAAGATGAATAAAATTAGCTCTGCATAACTGGTTGATGCATGATACAGACGAACACTACTTTGATGTAAGTCAAGCACAGGAGGATGGAATATATACAAAAAAAGACAGCGTTTCATATTCACACGTACGATAGGAGGATGGAATATGTATGAAAAAACAGTAAGCGGAAGGCATTTCAACAAAATTAGAAGAAATGAAAGCTAGGGACCATATGAACATGCAACCAATATCACTTTATCAAGCAAAAAGTGTCTCGTCGTAAGTGCCATTTCAAGAAATTAGAAGCAGTACAAGCTAGAAGACAATGCAAGATGCAACCTACATCACAGTCCCAAGTTAAATGTGTCTTATGGGTAAGTGATCGTTGCAGGTATAAGTTGTAAGCTACGCAGATGCAATACAAGCTAGACATCATGCGCAACATGGAACAACATATACTAGTGCCAAGTTAGAGCAAGCACCTGTGATGGTGGAGTAGGGGAGATGTGTGTTGGTAATATGCCCTAGAGGCAATAATAAAAGCATTATTATTATATTTCCTTGTTCATGATAATTGTCTTTATTCATGCTATAACTGTATTATCCGGAAATCGTAATACACGTGTGAATACATAGACTACAATCGTCCTAGTAAGCCTCTAGTTGACTAGCTCGTTGGTCAACGAGATAGTCATGGTTTCGACTATGGACATCAGATGTCATTGACAAGCGGGATCACGTCATTAGGAGAATGGCGTGATGGACAAGACAATCCTAAGCATAGCACAAAGATCGTGTAGTTCGTTTTGCTAGAGCTTTTCCAATGTCAAGTATCTCTTCCTTAGACCGTGAGATCGTGTAACTCCCGGATACCGTAGGAGTGCTTTGGTTGTATCAAGCGTCCTGGCGTAATCGGGTGACTATAAAGGTGCACTACGGTATCTCCGAAAGTGTTTTTGGGTTGACACGGATCAAGACGAGGATTTGTCACTCCGTGTTACGGAGAGGTATCACTGGGCCCTTTCGGTAGTGCATCATCATAATGAGCTCAAAGTGATCAAGTGTCTGGTCACGGGATCATGCATTCTGATGCGATTAAAGTGACTTGCCGTAACGAGACTAAGCGAGGTATTGGGATACCGACGATCGAGTCTCGGGCAAGTAACATACCGTCGATAAAGGGAATAGAATACGGGTTGCTTGAACCCCCGACATCGTGGTTCATCCGATGACAACATCGAGGAACATGTAGGAGCCAACATGGGTATCCAGATCCACTGTTGGTTATTAACTGAGGTCGTCTCGGTCATATCGCATGTCTCCCGAACCCGTAGGGTCTACACATAAGGTTCGGTGGCGCTAGGGTTATTAGGAAGACAAGTATGTGATTACGAATGTTGTTGAGTCCGGATGAGATCCCGGACGTCACGAGGAGTTCGGAATGGTCGGAGGTAAAGATTTATATATGGAAAGTGGCTAAGCGGACTCGGAAAGTTTGGGGTATACGGTAATGTATCGGGGCCACGGGAGAGTTCGGAGGTCCACGGGAGGGCCACCCCTCCGGGGGCCACATGGGCTAAGTGGGAGAGGAGCCAGCCCCTGGTGGGCTGGGCGCCTCCCACCTAGGCCCATCGGCTAGGGCATGGGGAGGGAAACCTAAAGGGCGCCCCTCAGCTTGGGGGCAAGCCACCCTCCCTCCTCCCTTTGGCCGCCGCCCCATCTAGGGTTTCCCTAGATGGCCGGCCCCCTGCCCTCTCCTCCTATAAATAGAGGGGTGGGGGAGGGCTGCACACACCATTGAAGGCGCAGCCCTCCCTCCCAACACCTCTCTTTCTCCACTTGAGCTTGGTGAAGCCCTGCCGAGAACTGCCGTACCAACTGCACCACGCCATCGTGCTGCCATTGGAGTTGTCTTCCTCAACCTCTCCTTCATCCTTGCTAGATCAAGGCGGAGGAGACGCCATCGTCCTGTCACGTGTGTTGAGCAGCGGAGGTGCTGTCCGTTCAGCACTTGGTCATCGGTGATCGGAATCACGTTGGGAGCGTCTTCATCATCACCACTCCCTCGAGCGCTTCCTTTTCGATCTACAAGTGGTATGTAGATCCAAACTCTCTCTCTTGACTCGTTGCTTAGTAGAACTCATAGATGGATCTTGGTGAAACCGTAGGAAAAATTTTAATTTTCTGCAAGCGTTCCCCAACAGTGGCATCATGAGCTAGGTCTATCGTAGTTCTCTATTGCACGAGTAGAACACAATTTGGTTGTGGGCATGGATCTTGTCAATTTACTTGCCGCTACTAGTCTTATCTTGCTTCCGCGGTATTGTGGGATGAAGCGGCCCGGACCAACCTTACACGTACGCTTACGTGAGACCGGTTCCACCGACTAACATGCACTAGTTGCATAAGGTGGCTGGCGGGTGTCTGTCTCTCCTACTTTAGTTGGAGCGGATTCGATGAAAAGGTTCCTTATGAAGGGTAAATAGAAGTTGACAAGATCACGTTGTGGTTATTCGTAGGTAAGAAAACGTTCTTGCTAGAACCCAATTGCAGCCACGTAAAAGATGCAACAACAATTAGAGGACGTCTAACTTGTTTTTGCAGCAATTGTCATGTGATGTGATATGGCCAAGTTGTGATGAATGATGAATGACATATTGTGATGTATGAGATCATGTTCTTGTAATAGGAATCACTACTTGCATGTCGATGAGTATGACAACGGCAGGAGCCATAGGAGTTGTCTTTATTTTGTATGACCTGCGTGTCATTGAAGAGCGCCATGTAACTTACTTTACTTCATTGCTAAACGCGTTAGCCATAGTAGTAGAAGTAGTCGTTGGCGTGACAACTTCATGGAGGCACGATGATGGAGATCATGGTGCCATGCCGGTGACAAGATGATCATGGAGCCCCGAAGATGGAGATCAATGGAGTTTTATGATATTGGCCATATCATGTCACTACTATATAATTGCATGTCATGTTTATTATGCTTATACATCTTGTTTACTTAGAACGACGGTAGTAAATAAGATGATCCCTTACAACAATTTCAAGAAGTGTTCTCCCCTAACTGTGCACCGTTGCTAAAGTTCGCCGCTTCTAAGCACCACGTGATGATCGGGTGTGATGGATTCTTACGTTCACATACAACGGGTGTAAGACAGATTTACACACGCAAAACACTTAGGGTTAAACTTGATGAGCCTAGCATGTACAGACATGGCCTCAGAACACGGAGACCGAAAGGTCGAACACGAGTCGTATAGAAGATACGATCAACATGAGAATGTTCACCGACGATGACTAGTCCGGCTCACGTGATGATTCGACACGGCCTAGTCGACTCGGATCGTGTAACACTTAGATGACTAGAGGGATGTCTAATCTGAGTGGGAGTTCATTGAAATAATTTGATTAGATGAACTTAATTATCATGAACTTAGTCTAAACCTTTTGAATGATATGTCTTGTAGATCAAATGGCCAACGCTCATGTCAACATGAACTTCAACGCGTTCCTAGAGAAAACCAAGCTGAAAGATGATGGCAGCAACTATACGGACTGGGTCCGGAACCTGAGGATCATCCTCATAGCCGCCAAGAAGGCATATGTCCTAGAAGCACTGTTAGGTGACCCACCTGCTCTCCCAGCACTGCAAGACGATTTGAACATTTGGCAGGCACGTACTGATGATTACTCCCTCGTTCAGTGCGGCATGCTTTACAGCTTAGAACCGGGGCTCCAAAAGCGTTTTGAGCATCACAGAGCATATGAGATGTTTGAGGAGCTGAAACTTGTTTTCCAGGCTCACGCCCGGGTCGAGAGATATGACATCTCCGACAAGTTCTATAGTTGTAAGATGGAGGAAAATAGTTACGTCGGTGAGCACATTCTCAAGATGTCTGGGTTGCACAACCGTATGACCCAGCTGAATATTAACCTCCACGATGAGGCGGTCATTGACAGAATCCTCGATCGCTCCCACCAAGCTACAAGAGCTTTGTGATGAACTACAATATGCAGGGGATGGTAAAGACCATTCTGAAGTATTCTCTATGCTGAAGTCAACCGAGGTTGAAATCAAGAAAGAACATCAAGTGTTGATGGTCAATAAGACCACTAAGTTCAAGAAGGGCAAGGGCAAGAAGAACTTCAAGAAGGGCGGCAAGGAGATTGCCGCGCCCGTAAGCAAGTTGCGGGAAGAAGTCAAAGAATGGACCCAAGCCTGAAACTGAGTGCTTTTATTGCAAGGGAAGGGTCCTTTGAAGCGGAACTGCCCCAAATACTTAGCGGACAAGAAGGCCGGCAACACCAAAGGTATATTAGATATACATGTAATTGATGTGTACCTTACCAGTACTCGTAGTAACTCTGGGTATTTGATACGGTGCCGTTGCTCATATTTGTAACTCACAGCGGGAGTTGCGGAATAAGCGAGAGGCTGGCGAAGGGCGAGGTGATGATGCGGCGTCGGGAATGGTTCGAGTCGATGTGATCGCCGTCGACACGCTACCTCTTCATTTACCTCGGGATTAGTTATAAACCTTAATAATTGTTATTTGGTGCCAAGTTTGAGCATGAATATTGTATCTGGATCTCGTTTAATACGGGATGGCTACTCATTTAAATCCGAGAATAATGGTTGTTCTATTTATATGAGAGATGTGTTTTATGGTCATACTCCGATGGTCAATGGTTTATTCTTAATGAATCTCGAGCGTAGTGTTACACATATTCATAGCGTGAATACCAAAAGATGTAAAGTTGATAACGATAGTCCCGCATACTTGTGGCACTGCCGCCTTGGTCACATTGGTGTAAACCGCATGAAGAAGCTCCATGCCGATGGACTTTTGGAGTCTCTTGATTATGAATCATTTGACACATGCGAACCATGCCTTATGGGCAAGATGACCAAGACTCCGTTCTCGGAACAATGGGCGAGCAACCAACTTGTTGGAAATCATACATACCGATGTATGCGGTCCAATGGCGTTGAGGCTCATGGAGGATATCGTTATGTTCTCACTCTCACAGATGACTTGAGTAGATATGGGTATGTCTACTTGATGAAACACAAGTCTGAGACCTTTGAAAAGTTCAAGGAATTCCAGAATGAAGTAGAGAATCAACGTGACCGAAAGATAAAATTCTGACGATCAGATCGTGGAGGAGAATATTTAAGTCACGAATTTGGTACACACTTAAGAAAATGTGGAATCATTTCACAACTCACGCCGCCTGGAACACCTCAGCGTAATGGTGTGTCCGAACGTCGTAATCGCACTCTATTGGATATGGTGCGATCTATGATGTCTCTTACCGATTTACCGCTATCATTTTGGGGATACGCTCTAGAGACAGCTACATTCACTTTAAATAGGGCACCGTCTAAGTCTATTGAGACGACACCGTATGAATTATGGTTTGGGAAGAAACCTAAGCTGTCGTTTCTAAAAGTTTGGGGATGCGATGCTTATGTCAAGAAACTTCAACCTGAAAAGCTCGAACCCAAGTCGGAAAAATGCGTCTTCATAGGATACCCTAAGGAAACCGTGGGGTATACCTTCTACTTAAGATCCGAGGGCAAGATCTTTGTTGCTAAGAACGGATCCTTTACGGAAAAGAGTTTCTCTCGAAAGAAGTAAGTGGGAGGAAAGTAGAACTCGATGAAGTACTACCTCTTGAACAGGATAATAGTGCAGCTCAGGAAAATGTTCCTGTGATGCCTACACCAACTGAAGAGGAAATTAATAATGATGATCAAGGTACTTCAGATCAAGTTGCTACTGAACTTCGTTGGTCCACAAGGACACGTTCCGCACCAGAGTGGTACGGTAACCCTGTCCTGGAAATCATGTTGTTAGACAACGGTGAACCTACGAACTATGAAGAAGCGATGGTGGGCCCAGATTCCAACAAATGGCTAGAAGCCATGAAATCCGAGATAGAATCCATGTATGAAAACAAAGTGTGGACTTTGGTGACTTGCCCGATGATCGTGACGATAGAAAACAAATGGATCTTTAAGAAGAAGGCGGACGCGGATGGTAATGTCACCATCTATAAAGCTCGACTTGTCGCTAAGGGTTATCGGCAAGTTCAAGGGATTGACTACGATGAGACTTTCTCTCCGTGGCGAAGCTTAAGTCCGTCGAATCATGTTAGCAATTTCCGCATACTATGATTATGAGATATGGCAGATGGACGTCAAAACAGCATTCCTTAGCGGATATCTTAAGGAAGAGCTGTATATGATGCAGCCGGAGGGTTTTGTCGATCCTAAGAATCTTGACAAAGTATGCAAGCTCCAGCGATCCATTTATGGGCTGGTGCAAGCATCTCGGAGTTGGAACATTCGCTTTGATGAAATGATCAAAGCGTTTGGGTTTATGTAGACTTATGGAGAAGCCTGCGTTTACAAGAAAGTGAGTGGGAGCTCTATAGCATTTCTCATATTATATGTAGATGACATACTTTTGATGGGAAATGATATAGAATTCTTGGACAGCATTAAGGCCTACTTGAATAAGTGTTTTTCAATGAAGGACCTTGGAGAAGCTGCTTATATATTAGGCATCAAGATCTATAGAGATAGATCGAGACGCCTCATAGGTCTTTCACAAAGCACATACCTTGATAAGATTTTGAAGAAGTTCAAAATGGATCAGTCAAGAAGGGTTCTTGCTGTATTGCAAGGTGTGAGATTGAGCTCAGCTCAATGCCCGACCACGGCAAAAGATAAAGAAGAGACGAGTGTCATCCCCTATGCCTCAGCCATAGGATATATTATGTATGCCATGCTGTGTACCAGATCTGATGTAAACCTTGCCGTAAGTTTGGTAGGAAGGTACCAAAGTAATCCCGGCAAGGAACACTGGACAGCGTTCAAGAATATCCTGAAGTACCGGAAAAGGACAAAGGACATGTTTCTCGTTTATGGAGGTGACGAAGAGCTCGTCGTAAAGGGTTACGTCGGCGCTTAGCCGACACAGATCTGGATGACTCTAAGTCACAAACCGGATACGTGTATATGTTGAATGGTGGAGCGATGGCTGGTGCAGCTGCAAGCGAGCGTCGTGGTGGGATCTACATGTGAAGCGGAGTACATGGCAGCCTCGGAGGCAGCGCATGAAGCAATTTGGGTGAAGGAGTTCATCACCGACCTAGGAGTCATACCCAATGCGTCGGGGCCGATCAAACTCTTCTGTGACAACACTGGAGCTATTGCACTTGCCAAGGAGCCCAGGTTTCACAAGAAGACCAGGCACATCAAGCGTCGCTTCAACTCCATCCGTGAAAATGTTCAGGATGGAGACATAGAAATTTGTAAAGGTCATACGGATCTGAATGTCGCAGATCCATTGACTAAACCTCTTCTGCGCGCAAAACATGATCAACACCAGAACTCTATGGGTGTTCGATTCATCACAATGTAACTAGATTACTGACTCTAGTGCAAGTGGGAGACTGTTGGTAATATGCCCTAGAGGCAATAATAAAAGAATTATTATTATATTTCCTTGTTCATGATAATTGTCTTTATTCATGCTATAACTGTATTATCCGGAAATCGTAATACACGTGTGAATACATAGACTACAATACGTCCCTAGTAAGCCTCTAGTTGACTAGCTCGTTGGTCAACAGATAGTCATGGTTTCGACTATGGACATCGAGATGTCATTGACAACGGGATCACGTCATTAGGAGAATGGCGTGATGGACAAGACAATCCTAAGCATAGCACAAAGATCGTGTAGTTCATTTTGCTAGAGCTTTTCCAATGTCAAGTATCTCTTCCTTAGACCGTGAGATCGTGTAACTCCGGATACCGTAGGAGTGCTTTGGGTGTATCAAGCGTCCTGGCGTGGCGGCTGACTATAAAGGTGCACTACGGTATCTCCGAAAGTGTTTTTGGGTTGACATGGATCGAGACAGGATTTGTCACTCCATGTTACGGAGAGGTATCACTGGGCCCTTTCGGTAGTGCATCATCATAATGAGCTCAAAGTGATCAAGTGTCTGGTCACGGGTCATGCATTACGGTCTGAGTAAAGTGACTTGCGTGCTTGAGACTAAGCGAGGTATTGGGATACCGACGATCGAGTCTCGGGCAAGTAACATACCGTCGATAAAGGGAATAGAATACGGGTTGCTTGAACCCTTGACATCGTGGTTCATCCGATGACAACATCGAGGAACATGTAGGAGCCAACATGGGTATCCAGATCCGCTGTTGGTTATTGACTGAGGTCGTCTCGGTCATGTCGCATGTCTCCCGAACCCGTAGGGTCTACACATAAGGTTCGGTGGCGCTAGGGTTATTAGGAAGAAAAGTATGTGATTACGAATGTTGTTGAGTCCGTATGAGATCCCGGACGTCACGAGGAGTTCGGAATGGTCGGAGGTAAAGATTTATATATGGAAAGTGGCTAAGCGGACTCGGAAAGTTTGAGGTATACGGTAATGTCAGGGGCCACGGGAGAGTTCGGAGGTCCACGGGAGGGGCCACCCCTCGGGGGCCACATGGGCTAAGTGGGAGAGGAGCCAGCCCCTGGTGGGCTGGGTGCGCCCCCACCTAGGCCCATGCGGCTAGGGCATGGGAGGGAAACCTAAAGGGGCCCCTCAGCTTGGGGGCAAGCCACCCTCCCTCCTCCCCTTTGGCCGCCGCCCATCTAGGGTTTCCCTAGATGGCCGCCCCCTGCCCTCTCCTCCTATAAATAGAGTGGTGGGGGGGCTGCACACACCATTGAAGGCGCAGCCTCCCTCCCAACACCTCTCTTTCTCCACTTGAGCTTGGCGAAGCCCTGCGGAGAACTGCCGTACCAACTGCACCACGCCGTCGTGCTGCCATTGGAGTTGTCTTCCTCAACCTCTCCTTCATCCTTGCTGGATCTAGACGGAGGAGACGCCATCGTCCTGTACGTTTGTTGAACGCGGAGGTGCTGTCCGTTCAGCACTTGGTCATCGGTGATCGGAATCACGTTGGGAACGTCATCATCATCACCACTCCCTTGAACGCTTCCGCACTCGATCTACAAGTGGTATGTAGATCCAAACTCTCTCTCTTGACTCGTTGCTTAGTAGAACTCATAGATGGATCTTGGTGAAACCGTAGGAAAATTTTTATTTTCTGCAACGGTCCCCAACAATGTGCTCATCATCTACACAGCTACGTTGACTGTCTAGCCTTGCGTTGTCTTGCGAATCTTGTTGGGAGGATGGCGGAGTAGAATCTGTAGAGAACCTCCGTTTCAGTTGCTCGGAAGGACCACCATCATCCAATGCCTTGCCAATTTCCTTCAGCTTTATTGATTTTGCATTGTGAGGTCATACCGACAAGAAAAAGGAATATCATTCGCTCTTCAGAACTCATTCATGCATGATACTGACGAACAATACTCTTATGAAAGGCAAAGTCATGATGCAAGGATGGAATATGTACAAAAAAATGGACGGCTTGACATATTCACACCTATGATGTGGTAACTAAGCAGAAGGCACTTCAACAAATTAGAAACACTACAAGACACCATATGGAAGGTGCAATCAATATCACTCTGCCAAGTTAAAACTGTCTCGTCATAGGTGGCGTTCATCAAACTAGAAGCAATACATGCTAGAAATCATATTCAAGACGCAAACCAATATCACACTGCCAACTTAAAGGTGTCCCATCGTAAGTGACTGATGCAGGATACACAAGAAGAGTAGTTTCATGTAAGAACATGGTGTGATAGACAGATATAGTATGTACCAAAAACAGGAAAGCGTGTCATATTCACATGTATCATGTGTAAGCTAAGCATATGTAGTTTACACTAATTAGGAGCAATACGAGCTAGACACCATATGCAACATGCAACCAGATATCACACTGCCAAGTTAGAGCAAGCACCTTGGATGGTGGAGTAGGGGAGCGGAGACTTGGACCATGTAATGCACTATCAGTACAAGGAGAATTGGTACAGATGCTCCATTTACGTTGCTGCAGAGGACCACCATCATTGCCTTCCTTACTCTTTTCCTTCCTCTTTCTTGATTTTGCCTTGTCAAGTCAAACCCACAAGAAAAAGGAATGAAATTTGCTCTTCAGAACTTATTGATGCATGATACTGACAAACACTACTTTCATGTAAGGCAGCCGCATGATAGGAGGATGGAATATGTATGAAAAACAGGACGGCGTGACATATTGACATGTATGATATATAAAGTGTAAACTAAGCACAAGGTGCTTGAACTTGTTAGAACCGATGCAATCTGGAAACCATATGAAAGATGAAACCAATATCACACTGCCAAATTAAAAGGGTGCCCTAACAAATGTATTTGACCAAATTAGAAGCAATACATGGCCACAGGCTAGAAATAATATGCAATATGCAACGAATAAAGGTGACTCATCGTAAGTAATTGATGCAGGATACAGAACAGAGGTAGTTTCATGTAAGAACAAGGTTAACACATAGATGTAGTGTGTACCAAAAATAGGAAGGCATGTCATATTCACAGGTATAGTGTGTAAACTAAGCAGATGCAATTTACCCTAATTAGAAGCATTACAAGCTAGACACCGTATGCAACATGCAACCACATACCACACTGCGAAGTTGGAGCAAGCACCTGTGATGGTGGTGTAGGGGAAGTGCTGTCTTCAGGTACAGAGCAACGTTCAATATCTTCATTTAGGCTTGTTTTTCTTGAGAATCATGTGGAGAGGATGAAATTGCATTCTTTATAAGAGTATTGCGTCTCATATTAACCCACGCGCGTGACTGTCTCATCATAGGCGATAGACGCAGGATACACACGAATAGTAGTTTGATGTAAGAACATGGTGTGATAGGCAGATGTAGTATGTACCAAAAACAGGAAGGCGCGTCATATTCACATGTATAATGGGTAAGCTAAGGAGATGCAATTTAACAAATTAGGAGAATTGATGAGGGATGCACAAGAGAAGTAGTTTGATGTAAGAACATGGTTAATAGAAAGACGTAGTATGTACCAAAAACAGGAAGGCATGTCAAATTCACAGGTATAATGTGTTAACTAAGAAGATGCAATTTACCCTAATTAGAAGCATTACAAGGTAGACACCATATGCAACATGCAACCACATATCACACTGCCAAGTAAGAGCAAGCACCTGCGATGGTGGTGTGGGGGAATTGCGGTGATCAACTAGAGAGCTACGTTGACTATCTTCATTTAGCCTTGCCGTTTCTTGAGAATCATGTGGGGAGGATGACACTGCACTCTTTAAACGAGTAGGGCGTCTCACAGTAACCCACCCGAGTGATTGTCTCATCATAGGTGATTGACGAGGGATACGAAAGAGCATTAGTTTGATGTACGAACATGGTTAATAGACATATGTAGTATGTATCAAAAACAGGAAGGCATGTCATTATCAAAGGTATAATGTGTAAAGTAAGCAGATGCAATTTAACCAAATTGGAAGCGATACAAGCTAGAGACCATATGCAACATGCAACCACATTTGACTGCGCGAAGTTAAAGCAAGCACCTGGAATGGTTGTGTGTGGCAATTGAGATCATCAACTGGAGAGCTACTTTTACTATCTCCAACTGCTGACACTGCACCCATTAGAGCGTTGGAACACTTACTGCTTATCTTCGAATTACACTGGAGCGACCTCTGTCTTTTCTTTTCTGCATTCATCAACACTGCGTCAAAGTCTGAAATACCCATGCATAAAAAACAATAGTGTGAGTATGGGTGAAGTGTGTGCACAATTAGTACAGTGTAAAGGTAGGAGTTAGCAGGTCGGTGAGAAATAAATGACGGGAGACATATGATAGCTCTACAACATGCATGGCACACTCAATTACTACAGGATTCTATGAAAATAATAGTCGACTGAAAGCAAATAGGTCAGTCCATTTTTTTGCACCGTCCGATGTACAAAGAACGGGCAGATCGCCTTCATCTACCTCCAGCCAGTCAGTGTTGACGATCTTCCTCGAAACGCCAGCGACCACCGGCCCAGTATTCCTCCCCTGCCTGCGCCCTCCCCTCGACCTCACCGCACCGCCGTGCTTGGCACCGCCCCGGCCATCCATTCAAGCCCCGCCGACCTCCAGATCGGGCGCAAGCAGCTCCTGCGACCCACACCCCTATGATAGACACCGATGCGCCGCTTCCCCGGGGAACAGGCGGACTAGGTGCTCAGCAGCGCCTAAGAGGTGCTGCTTCTTTTAATTGCGGTTCAACCGACCTGAATTGAAATCCGGTGGGCTCTTGACCTCTAGCAAAGGTGAAATAGTAAAGGAGGAAACCTTGTGCATTTAGTATCACGAAGAAGATGCAGATGAAGCGCTCAACTAGTTTCTTTTGTGGGATGAATACGGTGTGGCGGAGGCGTAAGATTTGCACGAATAAGGTAAGAGGAGTACCTCTTTCTGCTGGCGATGCTGTATTCTCCTACATTTTCCGGCGATCTTATTGTTCGCGGAAACCAGAAGTTGTGGAGATGGTGCAGCCTTGGGCGAACCCATGGCCAAGTTGTTGAGTGTGGTGCGGTGGCCGTCTGTCGGCGGCGGGGAAGCAGATCCGAGGCGGCGAACAACGGCGTAGCGGGAACAGCTCTGGTGCGGTGGACGGTTGCGACAATGGAGCCGCAGCAGTGAGGCGCAGGACGGCGTGATCGGAGTGGTTCTGGTACGGCGCACGTCGGCATCAGTGTCGTGGAGGCAGCTCTGCCTCGGCTTCAGCTCTGCCTCGTGGAGGCACTTATGGTCATTGTATTTGAAGGGAAAGCACGATATGGTCACTCGACTTCAGAATAAGCTCATCACGGTCACCACATACATTTTGTCGTGCTAACCAACATGTGGTTGGATGGTTAGAGGACAGTGGTGTCTTGAGCCCACCAAGGTTAAAGCCCGGTGCTAGCATTTATCTTGTGTTAATTTCAGTATTTTCCGGCGATGTACGTTCAGTGGGAGGAGACGTTCCACTCGACTACGAGGCACCTATGGTGACTTCATAAAATCTCAAGATCATATATGCTGGCCCACTCTCTCGAAGGTGCGGCGGCGGACCGGCGGTGGGGAGTGGTTTCGGGGAGGGCTGGCCGGCCGAGGGCGGCCGGGGCGGGCGGTTCGGCCGGTGGTGGTTGGCGGCTCGGGGGGTGGGGTGCAGTTTGATGATAAACTGGAGGCCCTTGATTTCGTATCCAACGGCTGGAAAATCTAATGACCAGAGATGAAAAAGTCAGTTGACTGACGTGTAGCCTCACCCCGCACGTACACATGCACGCACGCAAGACACGCACGCATGTAGGCCTGCAACAATGACACGTACACATAACGTACACACGCACGCATGCTGGCGTGGAACACTGACACGCACACATGCACTCACGAACACACGCGCGTAAGCACCCATGCATGCAACACTGAAACGCACCCTTGCACGTACGCACCCATGCAAGCAACACTGAAACGCACCCTTGAACGCATGCAACACTCGCACGCCTGCATGCACACAGCACACGACGCAAGACACACGCTTAACTACATGAAAAATATGACTTCACACTCAATGAACAATCATCGGTTTATGAAATGCCCGCTTCTGACCGCCCTGGCCAACCAAAGGTTCCTTTGCTGTGTGCTGCCTGCATTGGGTCACTGACATGCAGGACATGCACCCAAAGAGCCCACACGTCAGTGGAAGAACGGCGCGGTGTCCTAGGTCAGATTCGAGGGCGCCACTCGCGGCACGCCCGGCTGAACACGCCTCCGTGCCGCATTCAAACGCCTCCATGAAACCCGCCCGTGTGGAAGCCGAGAAACCCACTCTGGACACACGTCCGTTCATGACCGGGCCGGCGTTAAACGCAACGCCGGCCGAGCTCCTCCCGTCCGCCATCTATTTAATCTCCTATTTAATCGAGGCCAAATGCCGGCCAAGAATCGCACACCTCCGCCTCTCCCCTATCTCCTCCACCATTTTGTCCACTATTACAATGGCTTACGAAGAGTAGTTATTCCGCATCCAAGCCGGCTGGGTAGCTCGCCGGATACGAGCTATGCAGCTCGCTGATCCACCTCCCTCCCCTCATCCGACGGAGTCAGTTGCCGCCCCAAGCCGGCGCGCGGTTCAGCAACTCGCCGCTCCAGGCCAGCTCGACGAGGAGTGGCGCACGGGCGTCGTTGCTGCCGTCCACGCCGCCGCCTCGTACCGCGTCTCCCATTTCTGTGGCCGAGACTCCCATGCCGGCGGCTGCGCCATGCAAGCAGTGGCAGAGGCCTGGTGCGCGGAGAGCGACGAGTCGGTGGCCAGCGCCTCCGCGTCCACCGCCATCATCGAGGAGAATTAGAACACGGGAGGCCGCCGCCGCTTGGGTCCCATGAAGGCCACCGCCGAGGCGACGTCGGCGTACACAGCAGGTGTCTTGCCGGATCCTTTTGTTGGAACGACCTTCGTCGACCCTGCATGGGCTCCACGGAAGAGGTCAATGTTAGGATGAACTCGAGCTGGTGCCGACCATGGTGAAGTAGTGGCCGGTGATGAACTCGAACCGGTGTTGGCCACCATCATCTTCGGCACCAGCCAATGATATCAGTTGGGCAGTGGGGAAGCGAGCCGTCCTTTGCGCTGAAGCATATACCTCTGTGCCTCCCGGCAGTCCGGTGATCGTGCTGCCGGACATGAGGAACACAAATTGATCGGCGGGTGACCATTTAGGCCATGTATTATATACCTGTGCTGTCCAGAACTAGCATCGCATAGTTCATTTGAATGTAATGAAATCCGTCATGTTTGTGTGAAAATCCGGTATTTTATATGATTTCCGTCGTTGTTTATATGAAATACTCTGGTGGTTGCGTGAATGAGTATCAGTTTGTCTACGTGTCTGCGTGAATTTCGTCCGGTTGGTTGAGTTGCTGTTATAATGTGTGTGGCTATGGTTGGATGGCGTAATTTGCGGGTCGCCGGTCGGTCTGCGGGCGGCTCGGGCAGCGTTGTGGGACAAAAAAACACAGCTCATGCGAGCTCGTCTCCAACGTGCGCACTGGAGGATGCATGACAGCATGAGCACCCGAGCCGTTCCTCGTTCATCGGTGGCAAAGGCACCGGTGGACAAAAGGGTCGCCAATATTTTGGCTACCCCGGGCAAGATATAAACAACCCCTCCCAACAGATTCAAATCCCTCGTTTGCCGTGGAATTTTGCCATGTGTTGTTTTCATGGACTAGCAAGATGCATGCACCGCAGAACATCAAGATGCATTTTTTACAAACTCCGCATGCATGCAAGGGATAATTAATGTCCTCCTTTGCTAGTATCACGAGGCAAACACCATTAATATTGCATCAATTAGTGTTAGTGGCCTTGTATATCTGCAAATTGTAATTTTGACAGTGGCCCCTTGTATATAAAAATGGAGCGAGAAATATGAGAGATAAGGTGAGGAGGAGTGGGGCGTGGTGCCGTGGTGGTGACTGGTGGTCGGACTGGGCGGAGGCATGGGGATGGACAGCGCATTATGTCTAGGTTTGTATCTCTCACACACACCCACGTAGGTGGGGGACGTGCACGAAGATAAGAGGTGCACGCACGGTGCACGTACTCCCATCTCTTTCCCAACCACACCCGCGCGGGTACACGGTGGAGCTCATTTCTGTACGAAAAAGGCAGCCCATGTGGTAATTTGGCACGTGTACTGGTTGTCCACCTGGTGGAGGGAGGATCGTCTACCACGGGTGAACAAACAAATTGCGACTTGACGTGTCATGTTAAATTAAAAAAACAGGCAAACCATGTGGAGCCTACCTTAGAGGCAAGGCTCTATACACTGGAGTACTTTTGATGTGTCCCGTCAACTCGCAGAACAAGGAGAAACTTGCTTAGTCGCCGTCTCCCCGCCCCAGGCGCGGTGGCTCGCAGGATGAGGTGAAGCTGGAGTACTCTCTGCGCCTTCGCCCGCTCCCTCGCCCACACGCGCGATGGCTCGTAGCACGAGGAGAAAGTTTTACTACACCCTCCGTTTACTCCTCGTCCCTACTACGTACTTTGGTTAGTACTCCCTCTATTTACTTATAAAAGGCCACTATAAAAAAATACATTTTGCATCTCTCCAATATTAATCAAGACAAAAGTTACTACTCCCTCCTTTCCAGTTTATGGCTCAATTTCAAAATCTCTCCAACCAAGGTAGACGGTGAGTGGTCGAATTAATTTCGTAGTTTGCACAGTACGCTCGTTTTTCTCAAGAAGTTATGTTTACCGAGGCATTAATTAGAACGAATGCATGAATGACCACTAAATTTCCATGAACTTGTACATGCATTGGTTAGTTTCCTCTTGACACTGCTTGCGTCGGGCGATCTAACGGACCTCGAAATCCAACATGTAATGGTACTACTACTAGTATAGTACTAGAATTGAGACTTATCAAACGGAAAAACGAATGCTTTTTAGATGAGCCCTATATACCCTAGTGGGTACGTACTCCGTAAAAACAGATTTTTCCAAAACTAAGTCGCTCCCTTTCATGAATTATGTAGTATACTCCTCCGTAGACACTCACTTTCATGAATTCTGTACTTCCTGTCACCGACATGTGGGACACATAGCAACCGGGTCGACGTGTCAAGCATCAAATAACAGTGCAGAACAGCAGGGGGGACGCACCCCACTTGTACCGGCCCAGTGTTAGTAATGAGCAATGAGACGCCAAATCACAATGCCACACCTTCCCAGACGGACGAAGCAGCCATTATTTCACACTTCGGTTCGACATCATCTCAAACCACGTACTAGTATTGCTTCTGCCTCAAGAGGGACACGCGCATCGCCTTGGCACATCATGACACGTGGGACCGCATGACAGGCCATGCTCCCCCGCCGATCGCCGGGTAAAATCACCTCATTTTTACTATACTTCCTCCGGATCCGTTTACTACATGGCATGCACGTCGTCTAGGTTGATAATTTAACTGGCTATATATATGTGATGAACAGTACGCTAGCCTTTTAAAAAATGTATACTTTTGTACAGTAGTACTCCACTATCGATGGATTGCGCCATGGAGCAAAAATTGGAATTTAAAAAAAAGGTGGTACATATAGAGAGCGCTCGTCGCCAAATTATGCTTATAGTACTATTAAAAAAGCTAGTATGTGCTTAATTGGGGTGCTAAATTCTATTAAAGAAATACTAGTACTAGTATGTACATACTGAAGAGTTAAAGTAACGAGAAGAAACATAACATAGTTCTGCTGGGGGATCAACACAACACACCCCTCAAATTAAACTAAGCACACCTGAAATTAAACTATGCAGCTAATCCGGTAGACACTGCATTACCTTACTCGGAGTCCTCGTCCACGTCCCTGACTTCGTCCTTGTCCGTCTTCCTCTTGGCCGATACTTCTTTGCTTGAACCGCCAACTTGGCTGTTGCTCTTCATCCAACCCTTGTAGATATTGAAACAAAGGTAGCCATCCATTGCAGCATAGTGGATGTGGTCTATATCTAGTACATTCCGCTGCCATGCATGACGATCAAACATGTAATGAGGTTTCTCCAGTTTGCGGTACGAAGGATGAACCATGGCTCCTGCCAGGGTCAGCATTGAGGGCTAACGAGAGGGCACCAGCCGATTCTCATGGAGGTCGAAGGGGTTGCCTACAACGAGGCCTATCCGACGCAGGACTTCTTTGTCGTTCTTAAAGTCTACAGTAACGAATTTGAGTGTTTTGTCCTCGAGGAAGTTCTTAAAATCCTGGCACTCAACGTCGGCATGGCATATGTGGTAGACCAAGCAAACGTTATGTACGCAAACCTGGATCACGGCGGGCTTCTTCCTCTATTCGTCCTTTATATCCTTCTCTTGTCCCATGACTGTGGTGTACTCAACATCTAGCCCAGCGACCCACTCATCATGTGAGTTTTCGAACATGCGTCTGAAGCGAAAGGCATCCTTTCACCGTCATGAAATGCGGGTGTAGATGACGTCGAACTCATCGTCGGTGATGGTTCTAACCTGGTACTCACCGCCGATCGGGGAGATTTGGGACGCCATGGATTTGGGAGGAGGGTTAGTGAGGGAGTCCTGGACTAGGGGGTCTCCGGATAGCCGAACTATCATCTTTGGCCGGACTCCTAGACTATGAAGATACAAGATTGAAGACTCCGTCCCGTGTCCGGATGGGACTTTCCTTGGCGTGGAAGGCAAGCTTGGCGATACGGATATGTAGATCTCCTACCATTGTAACCGACTCTGTGTAACCCTAACCCTATCCAGTGTCTATATAAACCAGAGGGTTTTAGTCCGCAGGACGAACAACAATCATACCATAGGCTAGCTTCTAGGGTTTAGCCTCTCTGATCTCGTGGTAGATCTACTCTTGTACTACCCATATCATCAATATTAATCAAGCACGAATAGGGTATTACCTCCATCGAGAGGGCCCGAACCTGGGTAAAAACATCGTGTCCCTTGTCTCCTGTTACCATCCGCCTAGGCGCACAGTTCGGGACCCCTACCGAGATCCGCGGTTTTGACACCGACATTGGTGCTTTCATTGAGAGTTCCTCGTGTCGTCACCGATAGGCCTGATGGCTCCTTCGATCATCAACAACGATGCGGTCCAGGTGAGACCTTTCTCCCGGACAGATCTTCGTATTCGGCGGCTTTGCACTGCGGGCCAATTCGCTTGGCCATCTGGAGCAGATCGAAAGCTACGCCCCTGGCCATCAGGTCAGGTTTGGAAGTTTAAACTACACGGCCGACATCCGCGGAGACTCGATCTTCGACGGATTTGAGCCGCAGCCAAGCGCGCCGCACTATCTCGATGGGCATGATCTAACTCTGCCGCCGAACAGTGTCCTGGAGGCCGCACTAGTGTCCGCTCCGACCATTGATTCGGAGCCGATCTCGCCGATCGAGGATTGTTGGTTGGACACCACCTCGGGGGTTGAAATCTTTACGGTGATTGAGCCGAACACCATCCCTGTCCTTTGCAAAGCTCGTGACTCCCAGGTGCCGGACTCCTTTCCGGACTCCGAACCTCCCGCGCCCCTGCCCGTCGAATCCGACTGGGCGCTGGTTATGGAGTTCACTGCCGCGGACATCTTTCATCACTCGCCCTTTGGCGACATCATGAATTCACTAAAGTCTCTCTCTTTATCAAGATAGCCCTGGCCGGATTACGGTCAGGAAGGTTGGGATGCGGACAACGAAGAAATTCAACGCCCACCCACCGCCCACTTTGTAGCCACTGTCGAAAGCTTAAACGACGTGCTCAATTTCGACTCCGAAGACATCGACGGTATGGACGACGATGTAGGAGACAACCAGGAACCAGCTCCTACAGGATACTGGACAGCCACCTCATCCCACGATGTATACATGGTGGATACACCTAAAGGAAGTGACGACGAGGAACAACGGGACACTACGAAGGATAAATCCCTCGGAAAGCAGTCAAAACGGCAACGTAAACGCCGCACCAAGTCCCGCCTCGACAAAGACCCAGCCATAGAGCAGGGCGAACCGGTGGACGACGAACATGCTATCGAGCAACCGTCCGAACAGGACAACCTGGATAAACAACCCGTCCCCGGCGAAGATAACAGTCCGGACGATCTCACGCCGGACAAATTGTTGGAACAAAAGAACCTCCACAAAAGGCTCATCGCCACTGCACGTAGCCTGAAAAACCAGAAGCGGAAGCTCAAAACAGCAGAAGATGCACTCAGAATCAGATGGAGCAAAGTACTCAACACCGCAGACAAATACGGCGACAGTCGCCGAACAAAGAGCGACCCAAAGAGAAAGCTACTGCCCGAATTTGATGAGGAGGCCGTAGATCCCCCACAATCAAAAAACAAGAAGGCCACCCGGTCGGATGGACGACCCCACGGCAAACAGAGAGCGGCAAATGGCGCCGCACACAAGCCGATACGCGATCCGCATAAGGATTCACATCAAAAGGATGGCCCAGTTAGGTCCATCTATGGGCCGAGAAAGCAAGCTCTTCATAGCAATGCAGCACGCCAAATATCCAAACATCACGGCACACCCAAATATAGGGGTGCCGCACCCCCTGTGTTTCACCGATGAGGTGCTGGATCACGAATTCCCAGCAGGATTCAAACCCGTAAACATAGAGGCATACGACGGAACAACAGACCCTGGAGTCTGGATTGAGGATTACATCCTCCACATACACATGGCTAGAGGAGATGATCTCCACGCCATAAATACTTACCCCTCAAACTCAAAGGGCCAGCTCGGCATTGGCTTAAAAGCCTTACCGAAAACACCATTGGAAGTCGGGAAGAGCTCGAGGATGCGTTTCGGGCAAATTTTCAGGGGACCTATGTCCGCCCTCCGGATGCAGACGATTTAAGTCATATAACTCAACAACCCGGAGAGTCAGCCCGTAAATTCTGGAACAGGTTCCTCACCAAAAAGAACCAAATAGTCGACTGTCCGGACGCCGAAGCCTTATCAGCTTTCAAGCACAAGTCCGAGACGAATGGCTCGCTAGACACCTCGGCCAAGAAAATCCGAGAACAATGGCCGCATTAACAAGCCTCATTACCCGCTTTTGCGCGGGAGAGGATAGCTGGCTAGCAAGATGCAGCACCAGCGACCCAAGTACATCCGAGGTCAGGAATGGAAATGGGAAACCACGACGCAACAAGGACCAGCGCCGGACCAGGGGAAACAGTCCAAAGCGCGACGTCAATGCGGATTCAAAAGCTCTCGACATAACAATAAAAACTTCCCTTAAGGATAATAGCGACGAGCTATCCAACTTAAACAAAATCTTGGACAAGATATGTCAAATCCACAGTACTCGGGAAGCACGCAAACCATACCCACAGAAATTGTTGGGTCTTCAAGCAGTCCGCAGACTCAACGCCGAACACAAGGGCTCGACACACCAAGTGAGGATGATGACGAACCCCACAAGAAGAGCACCGGAAAAAAAAGAATTTCCCACAAGAGGTTAAAATAGTAAACTCACTTCACGTGATAAAGAGGAAAATCAGAGCGGCACCCATTGAATTACGCGCCGCACAACCTACCCAATGAGTACCAACACCGGTTGTCAAAACCAATTACCTTCGACCATCAGGACTTCTCCAAAAGTATCCGGAACGCAGAATGGACTGCCTTGATATTGGATCCTATAATCGACGGATTCCAATTTACACTAGTCCTCATGGATGGCGGCAGTGACATAAACCTGATATAGCAGGACACAATCCGCAGGATGGGGATAGACCCAACCAAAATTAGCCATAGCAACACCTCCTTTAAAGGAATAATGCCAGGCACATATGCCCATTGTACGGGCTCCCTAACATTAGAAGTTATGTTCGGTTCATCCGACAACTTCCGTCGCGAAAAGTTAATCTTCCATGTCGCCCCATTTAAAAGTAGCCATCAAGCACTATTGGGTCGTGAAGCTTTCGCCCGCTTTAACGCAATACCGCATTATGCATCTCTTACACTTAAAATGCCCGGTCCACGCGGCATCATCTCATTAAAAGAGAGTATTAACTGTTACTCGAGCATAGAAGAACGTGAGACTGCCTTGACTGCCCCACACCAATCCGGCTCCGCTAATCAAAGCACCTGAATAGGTCATTCAAACCCCGGACACGGCTAGACGAGTCCGGCGCCTACTAGCGGCATACCACCATACAAGGGGTTGCACACACGTACAACAAGAGACAATAAAGCTCAATTCACCTTCCGAACCGTACTCTGTTTATTTAATATAAAGTACATTTCTCGCACGATATTTTTTTTATTCTTTTCAACTAAGTTCTTCTCTTTTACAGATGAACACCGTTCTACACCCGTCCATGATACGGCACAACGGAGACACAGGCGCAGACATGCAGCAGGGAGCCGTCGCAAGGATTCTTTTCAGATTAAGACCCTTCGTAAACCTTTTTTTACTGTATCTTGTTGATACATCCCGGTTCCTTACTATAACCGAGGAGGAGGCTGGCGTTTGGCATCGGCCGCACCAGAATTTTTTATGCGTGCACGGACACCGGGGCTTAGGGCATTATTCTGCCCGTTTTATAAAGACCGAATACCTTAGGGAGTGTTGGCGTCTCGAGTTAGGCCTTATATGCATCAGCTCGAATCATGTCTTATCTGGTCAAATGTTGGGTTTTCCGGCTCCCATGTTTTGATACCTTACGTTCCGTTATATCGGCTAAGGTAGCCTTTGGGAGAACCACTACGATTGTGCCCGGTTGAGTTGGGTTGAGCACCTCGGTGGAGAAAGCTAAAATGACTGTCATGATATAGCGTGAGACTGGTCAACCACTCGATGACCTAGAGGAATGTTTAGAATTCCCCGCATTGACGAAGGGCGTTTCGGTCAGCACATACTGCGCCCGAATCCGGAGAGCGCGGTGCCCCTAGGGGCTATATAGTAGCCCCACCATCGAGCTCCTATGGCTAAGTGAAAGTGATAAAGCATTATAGTCCGGTTGCCTAGTTTGCTACACTATCACCTCCTTCACAGGACTAAGACATTGGATTAAGTGTGAAAATGCGCATTTTTTGCAAACACCCCCGCATTATGTGCGTGGGGGCTGAAGCCAAAGACTGCCATCTTTCATGTTATATACACACATACATCAATGGCCGCACAGGAGGCGTTTTAATACTTGAACGCACAAGTATAAAAAGCTCTTATATTATACTGAAACATTGTTTTCACAAATCATACATGATCTCCACGCCATAAATACTTACCCCTCAAACTCAAAGGGCCAGCTCGGCATTGGCTTAAAAGCCTTACCGAAAACACCATTGGAAGTCGGGAAGAGCTCGAGGATGCGTTTCGGGCAAATTTTCAGGGGACCTATGTCCGCCCTCCGGATGCAGACGATTTACGTCATATAACTCAACAACCCGGAGAGTCAGCCCGTAAATTCTGGAACAGGTTCCTCACCAAAAAGAACCAAATAGTCGACTGTCCGGACGCCGAAGCCTTAGCAGCTTTCAAGCACAAGTCCGAGACGAATGGCTCGCTAGACACCTCGGCCAAGAAAATCCGAGAACAATGGCCGCATTAACAAGCCTCATTACCCGCTTTTGCGCGGGAGAGGATAGCTGGCTAGCAAGATGCAGCACCAGCGACCCAAGTACATCCGAGGTCAGGAATGGAAATGGGAAACCACGACGCAACAAGGACCAGCGCCGGACCAGGGGAAACAGTCCGAAGAGCGCGACAGTCAATGCCGGATTCAAAAGCTCTCGACATAACAATAAAAAACTTCCCCTTAAGGATAATAGCGACGAGCTATCCAACTTAAACAAAATCTTGGACAAGATATGTCAAATCCACAGTACTCCCGGGAAGCCTGCAAACCATACCCACAGAAATTGTTGGGTCTTCAAGCAGTCCGGCAGACTCAACGCCGAACACAAGGGGCTCGACACACCAAGTGAGGATGATGACGAACCCCACAAGAAGAGCACCGGAAAAAAAAGAATTTCCCACAAGAGGTTAAAACAGTAAACTCACTTCACGTGATAAAGAGGAAAATCAGAGCGGCACCCATTGAATTACGCGCCGCACAACCTACCCCAGCGGAGTACCAACACTGGTTGTCAAAACCAATTACCTTCGACCATCAGGACTTCTCCAAAAGTATCCGGAACGCAGAATGGACTGCCTTGATATTGGATCCTATAATCGACGGATTCCAATTTACACTAGTCCTCATGGATGGCGGCGATGACATAAACCTGATATAGCAGGACACAATCCGCAGGATGGGGATAGACCCAACCAAAATTAGCCATAGCAACACCTCCTTTAAAGGAATAATGCCAGGCACATATGCCCATTGTACGGGCTCCCTAACATTAGAAGTTATGTTAGGTTCATCCGACAACTTCCGTCATGAAAAGTTAATCTTCCATGTCGCCCCATTTAAAAGTAGCCATCAAGCACTATTGGGCGTGAAGCTTTACCGCTTTAACATAATACCGCATTATGCATCTCTTACACTTAAAATGCCCGGTCCACGCGGCATCATCTCATTAAAAGAGAGTATTAAGTGTTACTCGAGCATAGAAGAACGTGAGACTGCCTTGACTGCCCCACACCAATCCGGCTCCGCTAATCAAAGCACCTGAATAGGTCATTCAAACCCCGGACACGGCTAGACGAGTCCGGCGCCTACTAGCGGCATACCACCATACAAGGGGTTGCACACACGTACAACAAGAGACAATAAAGCTCAATTCACCTTCCGAACCGTACTCTGTTTATTTAATATAAAGTACATTTCTCGCACGATATTTTTTTTCTTCTTTTCAACTAAGTTCTTCTCTTTTACAGATGAACACCGTTCTACACCCGTCCATGATACGGCACAACGGAGACACAGGCGCAGACATGCAGCAGGGAGCCGTCGCAAGGATTCTTTTCAGATTAAGACCCTGCGTAAACCTTTTTTTACTGTATCTTGTTGATACACATCCCCCGGTTCCTTACTATAACCGAGGAGGAGGCTGGCGTTTGGCATCGGCCGCACCAGAATTTTTTGCGTGCACTGGACACGGGGCTTAGGGCATTATTCTGCCCGTTTTATAAAGACCGAATACCTTAGGGAGTGTTGGCGTCTCGAGTTAGGCCTTATATGCATCAGCTCGAATCATGTCTTATCTGGTCAAATGTTGGGTTTTCCGGCTCCCATGTTTTGGTACCTTACGTTCCGTTATATCGGCTAAGGTAGCACTGGGAGAACCACTACGATTGTGCCCCGGTTGAGTTGGGTTGAGCACCTCAGTGGAGAAAGCTAAAATGACTGTCATGATATAGCGTGAGACTGGTCAACCACTCGATGACCTAGAGGAATGTTTAGAATTCCCCCGCATTGACGAAGGGCCGTTTCCCGGTCAGGCACATACGCGCCCCGAATCCGGGAGAGCGCGGTGCCCCTAGGGGCTATATAGTAGCCCCACCATCGAGCTCCTATGGCTAAGTGAAAGTGATAAAGCATTATAGTCCGGTTGCCTAGTTTGCTACACTATCACCTCCTTCACAGGACTAAGACATTGGATTAAGTGTGAAAATGCGCATTTTTTGCAAACACCCCCGCATTATGTGCGTGGGGGCTGAAGCCAAAGACTGCCATCTTTCAGGTTATATACACACATACATCAACGGCCGCACAGGAGGCGTTTTAATACTTGAACGCACAAGTATAAAAAGCTCTTATATTATACTGAAACATTGTTTTCACAAATCATACATGATCTCCACGCCATAAATACTTACCCCTCAAACTCAAAGGGCCAGCTCGGCATTGGCTTAAAAGCCTTACCGAAAACACCATTGGAAGTCGGGAAGAGCTCGAGGATGCGTTTCGCGCAAATTTTCAGGGGACCTATGTCCGCCCTCCGGATCTGAGCGATTTAAGTCATATAACTCAACAACCCGGAGAGTCAGCCCAGAATTCTGGAACAGGTTCCTCACCAAAAGAACCAAATAGTCGACTGTCCGGACGCCGAAGCCTTAGCAGCTTTCAAGCACAAGTCCGAGACGAATGGCTCGCTAGACACCTCGGCCAAGAAAATCCGAGAACAATGGCCGCATTAACAAGCCTCATTACCCGCTTTTGCGCGGGAGAGGATAGCTGGCTAGCAAGATGCAGCACCAGCGACCCAAGTACATCCGAGGTCAGGAATGGAAATGGGAAACCACGACGCAACAAGGACCAGCGCCGGACCAGGGGAAACAGTCCGAAAAGCGCGACAGTCAATGCCGGATTCAAAAGCTCTCGACATAACAATAAAAAACTTCCCCTTAAGGATAATAGCGACGAGCTATCCAACAAACAAAATCTTGGACAAGATATGTCAAATCCACAGTACTCGGGAGCACGCAAACCATACCCACGAAATTGTTGGGTCTTCAAGCAGTCCGCAGACTCAACGCCGAACACAAGGGGCTCGACACACCAAGTGAGGATGATGACGAACCCCACAAGAAGAGCACCGGAAAAAAAAGAATTTCCCACAAGAGGTTAAAACAGTAAACTCACTTCACGTGATAAAGAGGAAAATCAGAGCGGCACCCATTGAATTACGCGCCGCACAACCTACCCCAGCGGAGTACCAACACTGGTTGTCAAAACCAATTACCTTCGACCATCAGGACTTCTCCAAAAGTATCCGGAACGCAGAATGGACTGCCTTGATATTGGATCCTATAATCGACGGATTCCAATTTACACTAGTCCTCATGGATGGCGGCAGTGACATAAACCTGATATAGCAGGACACAATCCGCAGGATGGGGATAGACCCAACCAAAATTAGCCATAGCAACACCTCCTTTAAAGGAATAATGCCAGGCACATATGCCCATTGTACGGGCTCCCTAACATTAGAAGTTATGTTCGGTTCATCCGACAACTTCCGTCGCGAAAAGTTAATCTTCCATGTCGCCCCATTTAAAAGTAGCCATCAAGCACTATTGGGCCGTGAAGCTTTCGCCCGCTTTAACGCAATACCGCATTATGCATCTCTTACACTTAAAATGCCCGGTCCACGCGGCATCATCTCATTAAAAGAGAGTATTAAGTGTTACTCGAGCATAGAAGAACGTGAGACTGCCTTGACTGCCCCACACCAATCTGGCTCCGCTAATCAAAGCACCTGAATAGGTCATTCAAACCCCGGACACGGCTAGACGAGTCCGGCGCCTACTAGCGGCATACCACCATACAAGGGGTTGCACACACGTACAACAAGAGACAATAAAGCTCAATTCACCTTCCGAACCGTACTCTGTTTATTTAATATAAAGTACATTTCTCGCACGATATTTTTTTTCTTCTTTTCAACTAAGTTCTTCTCTTTTACAGATGAACACCGTTCTACACCCGTCCATGATACGGCACAATGGAGACACAGGCGCAGACATGCAGCAGGGAGCCGTCGCAAGGATTCTTTTCAGATTAAGACCCTGCGTAAACCTTTTTTTACTGTATCTTGTTGATACACATCCCCCGGTTCCTTACTATAACCGAGGAGGAGGCTGGCGTTTTGGCATCGGCCGCACCAGAATTTTTGCGCGTACCTGGACACCAGGGGCTTAGGGCATTATTCTGCCCGTTTTTATAAAGACCGAATACCTTAGGGAGTGTTCGGCGTCTCGAGTTAGGCCTTATATGCATCAGCTCCGAATCATGTCTTATCTGGTCAAATGTTGGGTTTTCCCGGCTCCCATGTTTTGGTACCTTACGTTCCGTTATATCGGCTAAGGTAGCACTGGGAGAACCACTACGATTGTGCCCCGGTTGAGTTGGGTTGAGCACCTCAGTGGAGAAAGCTAAAAATGACTGTCATGATATAGCGTGAGACTGGTCAACCACTCGATGACCTAGAGGAATGTTTAGAATTCCCCCGCATTGACGAAGGGCCGTTTCCCGGTCAGGCACATACGCGCCCCGAATCCGGGAGAGCGCGGTGCCCCTAGGGGCTATATAGTAGCCCCACCATCGAGCTCCTATGGCTAAGTGAAAGTGATAAAGCATTATAGTCCGGTTGCCTAGTTTGCTACACTATCACCTCCTTCACAGGACTAAGACATTGGATTAAGTGTGAAAATGCGCATTTTTTGCAAACACCCCCGCATTATGTGCGTGGGGGCTGAAGCCAAAGACTGCCATCTTTCAGGTTATATACACACATACATCAACGGCCGCACAGGAGGCGTTTTAATACTTGAACGCACAAGTATAAAAAGCTCTTATATTATACTGAAACATTGTTTTCACAAATCATACATGTCATTTAAACATAATATCCTTCGAGCACTGCGTCTCTATTAAACGAGCGCCCCGCAGGATTTCCTCAAAATAGTGCTCGGCAGGTACTCGGCTTCTGTCCGAATCTTGGGATGCAACGTCGGTGGCCTTCATCTCCGCCCAGTATGTCTTGACACGGGCAAGAGCCATCCGCGCTCCCTCTATGCATGCTGACCGCTTCATTGCATCGATATGTGGCACTGCACCAAGGAATTGTTGCATCAAGCCAAAATAACTCTTCGGCTTGGGGCTTTTCGGCCACAAATGAGTCACGACAGCCGTCATGGCAAGTCCGGACAACCTATTCAGCTCGGCCCATTCGGCCAACCGATCGGCTAACAGAAGAGGACGCTCTGGACTATGGAACTGCGACCAAAACAGCTCTTCCCTTCTGTGCCCCTTCTGGCCTCGGAACTGCTCGATCGCGTCCGCAACACTCCCGACCAGATAAGCATCCTCCAAACTCCACAACCAGTCCAACTGAGCATACTTCGGATCCGTGAACTTCCTCCGCAGCAGAAAAGGCTTTCCAGCAGCAACATCCATAGCCTGACGCAGCTCCTCCTTTGCAGCTCTCATTGCGGAGTGGGCATCTTTGGCTTCGGCGGTGGCCTTTTTCAGGTCCTCTTGCTCCTCTTGACGTTCTTTTTCAAGAACCCCGCAGCGGTCGGTAGCATTCTTCAACTTTATGGCCATATCGGCCATTTCCTTGTTGCTTCGGCAGTGAGCAGCCCGTTCGGCTTTTAGCTCTTCGGCCGCCCTTAAAGCGGCCACATTACTATTTCTGGCTTGCTCTTTAGCTCGGGCGAGTTCCGCCCGCAGCTCCTCCACAGCAGCGGCACCACCTGCATTAAGCATACAAGTAGTAAGGCACGGGCGTCAAGCTCCCTTACCATGCGTCCGCGAAGAAGTCGCATACCTTGTGACTCGTCAAACCGCTTATTGACAAGCGCGATGTCCGCATCTGCCTCGTCAAGTTGCCGCTTTAGTTCGGTAAATTCATCAGTCCGGCTGGCCACCGGACGCCCCGCCACCTATTCAGGAGCGGCGATATGTTATAACTGAGATTATGATCCTCGGCACGCTGTTAATTTTGACAATATACCGATTCTCAGGGGCTACTATCTATACAGGGCGCATTCTATATGCATAACTGTCACAAGGTACATCATTTTTGCGTACCTCGAACCCCGTCGGTAAGCTTCTGGCGGCTTCATGCAATCCGCTCTCAGCGGATGCAATTCTTTCAATCACCGTACCCATTAGCACACGGTGATCTTCTGAGATAGCCGCTCGCCCGAGCAGATCCTTCACCTCCTCCAACCGCACGCCAGTTGGCGCAGGACCTTCCGGCCCCGCCGGACTCGGGGAAACCCTCCGCGACGACACCTCAGGGTCGTCCGCCCCGCATGAAGGTGCGACAGGTGGAGGCTTTTCGCTCTCCATCATCTCCGGAAGAAGATCCCCCGAAGACGAGCTCTGCTGAGAAGGGCTGAGATTCGAACTACAAGGTACAATTTCGGTTATCTTCAGAAATAAATACAGGGATGTTCTTTATTCACAAGACCCTTTCTTTTTACTTACAGCTCACTGGAGGGCTGATCCCCTTGGGGAAATAGTGCGGCTGGGGTACTTCCCAGCGCCGGACTCTCTGACGAAGATTTCTTTCCCCTCTTTGAGGCCTTGACCTTCTGATCTTCTGAAGCGGTCCTATTCTCTCCTTGGAGGGTGGGACTTTTGATCCCTCCTTCCTCGAAAGCCTCCTTTGTGGAGGCAGTTGCTTCCCAGCTCCTCCCTTTGCCTTCTTTAAAAGGCGCGGCCTTCAACATCTTGGTCAGCATGGGATCCGGCGTGGTCTCTGGGAGGGGAGCCGGACACCTTATCAACTTTGCCGTGGCTATCCACTCCTGTTCAAAAAATGGCTCCCTTAAAGGGCATATGTATGATAAATGAATGAACAGCCTGTCCAGTTACAGGATTACTTACTTGAGTATCTGGGTGATGGCAGCTTAGACCTGCGTCCTCGGTCATGTCTGGGCACTTCTCTTCTGATCCGAAGAACAGTTTATACATATCCTTGGGCGTCGCGCCCATAAAATGTTGGAGAGCTCATGGTCCCTCCGGATTGAATTCCCGCAGACGGAGGGGGCGACGTTTGCAGGGCAGAAGGCGCCTGTCGGTGTCAAAACCGGAGGATCTCGGGTAGGGGGTCCCGAACTGTGCGTCTAGGCGGATGGTAATAGGAGACAAGGGACACGATGTTTTTACCCAGGTTCGGGCCCTCTCGATGGAGCTAATACCCTACTCCTTCTTGATTAATATTGATGATATGGGTAGTACAAGAGTAGATCTACCACGAGATCAAGGAGGCTAAACCCTAGAAGCTAGCCTATGGTATGATTGTTGTTCTATATCTCTATCGACTAGCCTGGCCTCGGTTTATATAATGCACCAGAGGCCTAGGATAACAAGATTCCTAGCCGAATACGCCGGTGGGGGAGGAGTCCTTGTCTTGATCGCCAAGTCTTGTGGAATTTTCCTTGTATGCGGCAACTGTCCGGACTGGCCCATGAGTATACGGCCATGGGGGTCCTCGGCCCAATCCAACTGATCGGGAGACGACGTGGTGAGTACCCCCTAGTCCAGGACACCGTTAGCGCCGAATCAACATAACCTGCGTCACTACGACCAGATTGATCTCTCTTTCTTGGAGGTCTCGAATACGGTCCTGCAACAGAGGAACGTCCTTGGACGGCGCCCAGTCGAGCCCCTTGTTGACCCATGACGCCAGCCGCTGTGGTGGACCTGAGCGGAAGGCGGGAGGCGCCACCCATTTGGTGCCCCTAGGAGCGGTGATATAAAACCACTCCCGTTGCCACAAACCAAGCTCCTCTTGAAAAGATCCCTCGGGCCACGGAGCATCAGCACACTTGCTTATGACCGCCCCTCCGCACTTCTGCTTGTTGCCCTCGATCATCTTGGCTCCGCCTTGAAGGTCTTGAGCCACAATTCAAAGTGAGGGTAATATGGAGGAAGGCTTCACATACGACAATGAATGACGAGATATGGAGGATGGACTCGAGTCAAGTCATGGAAATCCAGCCCATAATAAAACATGAGCCCCCGCACAAAGGGATCCGTCGGAAGCCTAAACCCGAAGGAAGTGAGACCACGAACACCACGCTCTTGCCGGGCTCGGGAGTGGGAATGACCTGCCCTGGAGCAGGCAGCCTATGCGAAATCTCTCCGGTTAGATACCTGGCGTCTCGCAGCTTTAGCACATCTTCTTCTGTGACGGAAGAAGACATCCATCGGTCATGTTGGTCGGAGCCAGACATCGTCGAAGGTCCGAAGCGCCTAATCTGAAGCTTTGGGTGTTAGAACTCGAAGCGCAAGGCGAACTCGATGGAGGGTGGAAAAAAGAAGAGGGCCTTGGCCTCATTATATAGAGGTTGAATACCAAGAGCCCTCCCTGTGGTCGATGGGACTCGCCTTCGATAGAGGAGGCGGGCCAACGGGCACGGTCGGGTTACCCACGTCCGTATTGATGAGAATCCTGAAATAAGGGGGCACGATCTACGCTTTGATAAGACGTGCCAAGGAAACCGCCTCGCTAAACGCGCTGAGGCAGGACAGTAAAAAACGATTCGAATAAAGGCTTGGCCGTGGTGTGATGTCATGCCGCGGAATACGTCAGCAGATCTGTGCAAAAATTATTCTCTCTACAGTGGTATGTGGTACTTGATTTGCAGAGCCGGACACTATCCTTGTGTTCAAAACCTTCTATGAAGTATTCGGAGGAGGAACCCGCCTTGCAATGCCGAAGACAATATGCGCGCCGGACTCGTCGTCATTGAAGCCTGGTTCAGGGGCTACTTAGGGAGTCCTGGACTAGGGGGTGTCCGGATAGCCGAACTATCATCTTTGGCCGGACTCCTAGACTATGAAGATACAAGATTGAAGACTCCGTCCCGTGTCCGGATGGGACTTTCCTAGGGGGTGTCCGGACAGGCGATTTTAGTCATATAACTCAACAACCCGGAGAGTCAGCCTGCAAATTCTGGAATAGGTTCCTCACCAAAAAGAACCAAATAGTCGACTGTCCGGACGCCGAAGCCTTAGCAGCTTTCAAACACAACGTCCGAGGTGATGGTTCTAACCTTGTACTCACCGCCGATCGGGGAGATTTGGGACGCCATGGATTTGGGAGGAGGGTTAGTGAGGGAGTCCTGGACTAGGGGGTGTCCGGATAGCCGAACTATCATCTTTGGCCGGACTCCTAGACTATGAAGATACAAGATTGAAGACTCCGTCCCGTGTCCGGATGGGACTTTCCTTGGCGTGGAAGGCAAGCTTGGCGATACGGATATGTAGATCTCCTACCATTGTAACCGACTCTGTGTAACCCTAACCCTATCCGATGTCTATATAAACCGGAGGGTTTTAGTCTGTAGGACGAACAACAATCATACAATAGGCTAGCTTCTAGGGTTTAGCCTCTCTGATCTCGTGGTAGATCTACTCTTGTACTACCCATATCATCAATATTAATCATGCAGGAGTAGGGTATTACCTACATCGAGAGGGCCCGAACCTGGGTAAAAACATCGTGTCCCTTGTCTCCTGTTACCATCTGCCTAGACGCACAGTTCGGGACCTCCTACCCGAGATCCGCCAGTTTTGACACCGACAGTTAGGATTAGTGGAACTGCCGTAATGTGAATGGACGGGATGACTAGGAGCGAACCGCCGTAGTATTAAAGGACGTGTGGGAAAGAGTAGGAGTGAACTGCCAGCGTGCGAACGGCAGGGTAGTGGCTTTCCATTCTCCCATGATACGAGCTTCCGAGAGCCCTTGGATCTGAGATCGAACGGTTGTATGGCGTGATTCTAGACCTATGGGTGAATATCCTATCCTGGAGGGTTATTCTTAAAATTTTCAGCAACTTAGCATGCGACCATTTGATCTCAGATCCAAGGGCTGCCAGCAGCCTGTATCATGGTCGCGCCTACCACGACCGTCGCGTCGCTCGCTTGGTCGCGCCCTTGGAGATTTAACAAGGTGCGTTAGGCTATCTGATGTTGGCATGTCATACATAGTCATCACTTAGTCACTCATACTACAACAAGGTTGGCTATAAGGTTGGCTATAAGTGTATTTTTTTACTCCTCTCTATCTCTTTCTTCATACTCCCTCCGTCCCATAATATAAGAACGTTTTTTACACTAGCTAGTGTAGTGTCAAAAATGTTCTTATATAATGGGATACAGGGAGTACAAGTATTTATTGCATTTGCCAAGGAGTGACGTCTTCCAATGAAATGGTGTTGCTAAGTTTGCTTCATTTAATTAGCTATAGACTCAAAATTGTCTCTTCACCTAGGTACACGTGCTTAGCACCGTTTCTTCCTTGGGTCACCAAACTAGTCTCTATCTTCTTGATTAACTTGCCACATCAGACTTTATGCCTATGTGGCAAGCTTAAGCACCTATAGGATCAAGTAAGTACAATAGTGCGCTTTACATGGCATTTTTTAATATGTGGAGGAAAGAGAAGCAAGGAAAAAGTGGAGAAGTGGGCTCTCATGCAAGAGCCAGCCTCTACTACTACATGGTGGAGAATTGGGAGAGGCACCTGTATGGAGATGTTCAGGAATCGGGAGACTCACGCCGGTCGTAGCGCCGCAGTTAAAATGATAATGGCAAGTCAAATCATGGGGCCCCACCTGTCCAGCAGTACCTCACTGTCAAATCACACAGCCCTACGTTTGCAGCAGCCTACTCCCTCGTCTTCTCGCGTCTCTGTCGAACTGACTAGGTGGAACTGCCCCGCCTACCACGCAGGAAAAGCCCCGCCCTCGACTTTTAAATACAACTACTCCCTCTGTCGGATGCGTTTGGTTGAAGGTATCGTATGAATGGATTGGGACAATTCAATTTTTTGGGATTGAATCATTCAATTAATGTGTTTGGCTGAATATAAGAGATGAGCTAATTATTTAAGACGGGACCACTAGTCATGCTCACATAGTCATGCATGCAAAGGGAGGCCATTTGATTCGACCGATTTGGTTGGGTGGAATGGTTCAGCATTTTCAAGGCATATTCTCTTTTTTTTGACTCGAACCATTCATGTGCTTTATAACCAAACATGTCTATTTTCTGAACGATCCCAACCCATTCATGACCACCCTTGCAACCAAATGCACATCATCTTATGAAAACCAAATAATCCCACAATACTAAGGCGCGGTGCATTAACTTCTACCTCGTTTCTTGTTTCTTCACATATCAACCAATAAGAATCCAATGATATACTTTTTGTGACATAGTAACTCATATTTAGTTAGTCAAATGGATGACCTAGAACTACGTGCAGGCCCTATAAACCGAGACGCCTACAAATAAAAAACCGAGACGGAGAGGGTAGTTCAGCACGTATCTTTTTAGATCAATATAGTCGGGATTCACCAAGGAGCAAAACCAAGTGCTAGGCTTCTCCTGTCGTGTTGGCGTAGCAACTCAAGCAGGGTCAGTCCGCACACGAAATGGCGACACACTTAACAGGACCCCTTTGGCAGACATGTGGCTCATCCACCGTCTTGTTCCACGTGCGATGCACCAAATTACAGTTCGGAGCAGCGGTTGGAATTGGAGGCACCCCGGTCGTAGCGCCGCAGTAGTAGAATATGAGCGATGAGTGGTCAAATCACAAATCCCCACCTTTCCTGCATTAAGCTGGACGGACGAAGCTACCATCATAAAACAAATGATGCATGCGGCAACTACCTAGGGCAACCTAGGGTAGGGGTCTCCACTACATATCCTTTTTTTTTGAAAGCGCCTCCACTACAAATCGGCTTCTCCCTCGTCCTCTTGAAGAAAACCGATGATGAGTGCGGCGGTAGGGTTTGTAGGAGTACTACATCATGCGGGGCCACGTCGTAGTAAACGGGTTCGAGTCGACGCCTTAAATATGTGTGGGCCGCTTGGTTTTACGGGAACGAGGCAACATTTTGGGTTCGGGGACCAGTGGAGATATAGCACGATACAAAAATTGTGGGCGAGGTTCGACCGAAAGGCAATGATGCATGGGCCCTGCATTTTGATATACCCGGGGCCGCGTGAAATTTTCTACTCTTCTCAAAACTAGTAAGGTACACATGTGTTGAACGCATGAGATTTCGAAACCAAATTATGAATAAATACACACTATAGCATGTAAAGCTTTGAGTCATATATGCATGATGTAGATGTTCGTTTAGTTCTTATAGTTCATCTCATTCAAAATCAATTAGTTTTATAAAAATGTTAAGATTCATGGGGTTGTGCATTGTAAATCATAAAGTAAAAAACAAATAGTGGCAATTCATTTAGAAAAAAATAATCAATTAAGATACAGAAGATTCTAGAACAAAGGAGAAATGCTTGTGTTTTGAGGTTTGTGCATTATGCTTAAGTTCAACCATGGTGTCTTCTAAATTGTACATGTGGCAGATCTGGTGGAATGTTGATGATATCCAACGGCCAGTAGTGCTCAGATTTGCCCATCTCTGCACTATGCTTCATCCAGCGACCATCGTTCAAAGTTATTGGCACACTATATAGTTCTTGTGCCATAGTTGCATGTTTTGGAAAAAAGCTACTAGTGGGTTGTACTATCTATTTAGGAATAGAAGATGCATACTTGGAAGTTGTAGGGAAAGAGATGACATGAAGCATCTCAATTCCTATGAGTAGGGACTGGAAAAGAGATGTCATTTGGTTGACATCATAGGAACTTCTCTATTGAATCTAGAGATGACATGTATCTCAATTCCTATGAGGAGGGATTAGTAAAGAGATGTAATTTGGTTCATATCATAGGAACTTTTCTATTGAATATACGCTAATGTTTATTTTCCTTTGAAATTAAGGGAGTATAGGAATCCATTCATATGAACCAAGTGGCTCTAAAGCTATAGAAATGATATCCTGTTTATTTCCTTTGAAATGTAGAGTATATCAATCTATTCCTATGAACCAATTGGCTCTAAAGGAAAAAAAATCCTATAAAGATCACATCATATAGAGTTGCTATGATATTCCTCAACACTAAAGGATGGTTGAAATTGCTGCGGGTGATACGATGGTCTTTCTTTGTAGACTCCTCACCCATCTTTATAGTTACCTAGCGAAGATGAATGAAATGATATATACACGGTATTCTACATGTGCAATTTGGTACACGAAAACTCGGTAAAAGTTTGCGAGGTTCTAATTTTCAATAAAGCTATATCAACTGCATTTCGGAATGGAGGGAGCATACGGCAGTTGCTAACACTCACGTGGAAGATTTGTGTGTAGGAGGAGTGGTTGTTCTGTTAAATGACATGGCAAAACTGACACTGTCGGATGTCGATCTAACGGTTCTGACGATGTTTTTCAGGAAAAGGCTTGTGGCGAACGTTTGTCGGATAATGATTAACGACACATGCATTGCATTGATACGTGCCCCCTCTCTCTCACGCACACGCACCCTCACGAGTCACGACTCTCCCGAGTCCTCTCGCAGACTCGCACGTCGCACCCATCCTCTATCTGCAGGTAGACGTCACGCACATATGTGCTCTTCACACCCTACCCTCAGAACTTCTAAAAAACAAAAGACGGCGCGCACATTTTATTTTAGCTCACACGTCACACACTTATACTATTACTCTTGCGGCGAACGTTCTTTGGGCATAGTATATATTGTACTCTCACGAAGAGAAGCGGTGCACGCACACACTAGTTCTCTCACACCCACTCGCGGGTACACGTAGGAGCGCATTTTTTTGAAGTCGGTACAACAAAATCACCCCACTATATATAAAAGCAGGAGCCTTAGCGCTTGCTTTACTAGGGTTCCTCTCGTGCACTCTCTCATGCTCTCCAGATCTAAGCAAGACATAGGTGGCCACACTCTCTCTCTCAGCTCACGGCTGGTCACAAATCCGGCCGGACAACCTCGACCGGGGCAGGGGGTGTAGGTGCATCGTTCACGCTATTGTCGGCGGCGAGGGAGGAGACCAACGGCTGCCCGCGAGTCCCGATCGGCGGCCGTGCCATTCTCTCCGAGAGAGCGCCGACTCGGGAGGGCCTCCGATCCCTTCTTCCTCCCTGCGGTATTGTGGCCAAGATGCGGCCTCCCGACATCGTCTTTGCCACATGCCGATGTCCCTCGGGTATATATTCCTTCGAAACATGCCTTGCTCTACTGCCCCAGCTCTTCCCCCTTCGTGTGGATCCTTTTCTACTTCTGTCCGTTGTTACAAAGCCACCTAGACTTCTACAATTATTAGAAGTAAAGATAGTTCATACAGTGAACTCAAAGTGTTGGTTCAAACAGGGAAGAAAGTGGAAAAGCTGTAGCATGAATCTAGGACTTGGTTCTAAGAGGAAACGGGGGAAAGTAGTAATATGTGTCACTGTTTGAATAACCGTGTTTCGTATTTGCGCAAACAGATATGTCTATCTCCATATCGTTTCGGGATGTCTGTCTCCGTATCATTTCTATCCGTGCAATCAAAAGCACACACCTTAGTTTTAGTACAACTGCGCAAAATGAGATGGCTATCCCTCGTTGCCGTCGTCTAACCTCCCGTCTTCAAGGTATCCCTACATTGGTAGTAACTAAGGTAGAATGACCAACGCAATCTAAAAGAAGCTGATTTGTACGTTTTACTTCCTGATTGCAGTCCAGGGACGAGCAAAAACAATTGCATCCTAGTCTGGAATGCACTTTCTACCAATTGATCCATGGACCAAGGACTAGCTGGCACGGCTGCACGGCAGTTTTTTGGACAGGTGCACGGACAAGAGGCATTGTGGTCTGCTTATTTCTGCAAATAGCGGTGCTTAAATTTAGTGGAATGCACAAGCATTTCAGCTGGTCAGTAAACTGCATGGTTCAGTTCAGCATTCCAACTGAGACCACAATTATAACTGGTTATTCTGGAATGAGAGAACCTAACCCTGAATGGTGGCAACAAGAAAAAACCAGAGTGAACTCCAGGAAATTTAAGCCTGCCGGGAGGCCCTTTGCTTAGAGAAGCCTTGCTTGTTTTTTCCTGATTTGTAAACCTTCTCACAACTTTGTCTTTTGCTGTGAACTAGTATATGTTTGTTATGTTCTATGAATCATTGAGATGTATAAAATTGCTTAACTTATGCTTTTCAAGATTTTTATGAAGACGAGTTTAATTGTCAGTGTTCCACATGAGCGCTGGAGTAGCGTGTGAACGTTTGAAATTTATTACATTGTGGCATCAATTAACTGCATGAACCACTGTAACAAGATACATAGTAGTAGCTTATATGTCAGACAGTAGATTGTTGATTGTTAGCTAGTCGATAGCCTAGTGTTGAAGCGAGCTGACCCAATGTGCCGTGTTTTGCACAACTGCTTACAAGTGGGGTAGCACCAACAGTGTTTACAAGTACTTATGTATACGTCGGCGCACGGTTCTCGAACGATTGCTCTATTTCATCAAAACACACACTGCTCGTATGATAAACCGTGACAACTTATGTCTTACCATGCCATATTCATGAAAAAACTAGTGAGGACGCATCTGTTTCGGCAACAATTATGATGGTTCTCACATGATTAACGGGCACACAAAAGTAGCAGCAGTTCCCATAGACGGATTCAAACAGAGCACTAGCCCCAGAGGGGTCGATAACAGGCAAAGTTCGGATAATTAGATACAATCCAAACTACTATTAAACACTAGCTGGGGCAACTATTTCATGCCTCGATCTAATTTGGGCTGGACACAAGACGGACCTTGCAATGAACATCATCGAGGACGTCCCGCAGCAGCTCAATCCTGTGAACCTTCACGAAGACAACCTTGTGGCCTTGCCACTGATAAACTTGTTTGTGGAGGCATGCCACATCATCTTCGTGCGTAAGCTTGACAAGAACAGTATGCCTCACAAACGAAGGAGTAGCTTTGAACTTCTTGTGCTTCAGTACACCCTGGACAACACGCCTGACAACAGTGAGGCTGGAATACAACTCTTCATTGGTATAACCGCAAATGGCTTCCAGGATCCAACAGCCTAAGAACTCTGTTTTCCCAGTGCGTATATTCAGGTCATCTGCCTCATAGCGAGTGACATGCACAACCACACAATCCTTGTGTGCATCAGGGCTCTAATTGAAACAGAAACAAATTCTGAATTACTTTTCAGTATAAGAACCACAAGTTATTTAAACCACTATGTATAGCATGGCATCGAAGCTAATAAAATTTTGCATTATTAATCACCACATACTTCCTTTTCTAAAAAAATCACCACATACTTAGATGAAAAACCACAATCGAGATCGGCAAAGAAGGAAATCACCTTGGGCAGCTCGGTGGGGCACATCCTCAAGGGGAAACTACTCCTGCAGTGCCACGGGGCTGTAACCTCAAGCGGGCATTGACCATCTCAGTAGTGGCCGTGAGCGTATCTGGGGTCGGCTCGGTGGTTGCCTCCATCTTCTTGGAGCTCTCTGTCTCGTGGGGATCAGCCTCCCGCGTCTGCTCCAATATCGGCAGATCTTTGCCTGGTTCTCCTTGGTCCATCATGAAACTGACAAATACTAGGAGACCACTGAAAGGAAAACACAATCGCAATGACAATGAAACAAAAAAGGGAGTGAGGATCGGTTACTGCTTTGCAAAAGTTCTGATTTTTTCTCTGAACGAAAATACACCAACATCACGGATCCGCTTACCTTCCCTTCGTTGGGAGAGAAGAACAGTGGCAGATGCGAGTGTTTCCTTTCTTGAAGACGGCGAGGGAGAAGGGGATTCAGCAAGGAGTGAAATGATGGTTGCTTCGTCCGTCAAACTTAGACTACGGGGAGGTGGGGTTTTGTGATACGATGACTCGTTACTGCCGCGCTACGACCGGGGTGACTCTCCGCCAGCATACTGCCTGCTAATTTGGTGGATGGCATTTGGGCCCGCGCGCTGCATGGCCCGCATGTCGGTGAACAAAAGTATAATGGCATTCAGTAGAGGGGGAAGTTTCAATGACCTAGGAGGAGCCAGAAGTGGTAGAGTGTCTCCACTGTACTAGTAGTAATTGTTTTTGTGGGTAGTTGTACAGTGTCTCCACTGTACTAGTAGTAATTGTTTCTCTGGGCCCAAGACAAAACAGCCAATCCACACTAGTAAATAGTAAAATCAATTCAAAAGGCGCTACCCACACCCAGCACACCGCCCCCCTCCCCCACAAAAAAACCTGGGTGCTCTTCTTCCTGCTCGCTCCCACCCACCTCACGTCAGCTCGCTCCAATCGTACCCCCAAATTCCTCACCTCACTCCAACAGAAAACCCCAGCTCCCCTTCTTCCCCACTCCTACAGTAAAACCCCAGCTCCCTTCTTCTTCGTCAAGACTACAACTAGGCTCGTCATTCGTTACTCTGCTCAAATCCATGAGCTGACGCGACGCCTCGAGGAAAATGGAGTCGGCTGACCCCAGCTTAAGAAGACGAGGCTCCTTGTGGCGGCGCTGTGTAGATCTTACACCGCAGCTGGGAGAAGCGGCGACCCGCCCCCACCGGATCCCAGGAATCCGTAGAATCTCGGTGGACCGCATCAGCGATCTCCGGACGCCATCCTTGGGGAGATCATCTCGCTTCTCCCCACCAAGGATTGCTGCCGCACCCAAGTCCTCTCAATTCGGTGGCGCCCTCTATGGCGCACTGCGTGCCCTTAATCTCGATCTGTCGTCATCTATCTCTCGTTAATGATTTTGAAATCCCAGAGCCATCATCTCCTCCCACCAGGCTCCGCTCAAAGCCTCGTGATCCCGTCATGCTACTCGAGCAAGCATACCATGCCCTGCACGGTGGACGCCTAGCTGAAATCCCTGAATTCACAGAACTACAGCTGCTTGAGTTCTACTATTCCACGAAATCACATACCACATACTGTAATGCCATGAACTTGTGCCCTCAAAGCACCGATGTCCATCTCATGGTTTCCTCCTCTCTCCACACCGCCACCTTTGCGCTGTGCTACCTTCCGCAATCTGTAATAAACCTTGACTCCCATTTCTCAAGAAACTTTCACTTGTGCGGGTTCAGATATCGGAGGCCTCATTGCACAGCATCATCCACTCCAGTTGCCCTGCGCTGGAGTGCTTGGTGCTTGTTTTCACAGTTAGAATCGGTTGTCTCCAAATAAAGTTGCCTAACCTTGTAAGAATTTCAATTTCTTTTGACGGAAGGCAGCTCATCATCCAAGATGCCCCTCCACTTCAAAGGTTGATCCTTGATTCTAGTTATTCACCATTGCAAATAACCGTCCTCTCTGCGCCTAAACTGGAGACCTTGGGTGTAATACATGATCTCTGTGCTCATTTCAATATGGTGTTTGGCTCCACAGTTCTTCAGGTACTTTATATTATTATCTACACTTGTAACCATATGTTGCATTTTAAATTTCTGCGCATAATTTATATATCATCTTGGATTACACATTTTGTACTAATTTTATGTTCTATGCTCAATGGAGAGTTTCTCCATGGATGGCCTATCAATGGTGCTGGATTCTGTCAAGATCTTATATATCCAAATGAATAGTTTTGATCTGAACAAGATTATTGGCTTGCTGCAATGCTTTCCATGTCTGGAGAAGTTGTATATAAAGGTGATAATTTCACGCACATTGGAAGCCCGCATATAGTGTACTAGAATTAACCGTTCAGTTGTTGCTCTTTCGACACTCTTCTTTTAGACCTTAATTGTTTTCAATTTTCATGTCAATTTAGGCAACAGGACGGGGTAAGAAAGTTATAACCAATCGGTGGATTCGTAATCATCGGGATTTTCTCACTTCTCATGAGATTCGATTGAAGACAATAACGCTAGAACGATATGTAGCAAACCGTGCAAACACAAGATTTGTCACATTCTTCCTGCTGAATGCGAGGTTACTATTGTCCATCAGGCTTAAGTTTATCAGCGGCATGGTTTTGACGGATGGGTATGTCGAAGAGCAAAAAAAAAGGAGTTTCAGGTGGGCAAAAGAGCTTCTAAACATGCCAGGCTTCTATTTACAACATATTGTGGTCATAATCCAGTAAATTTTACGATCCAGGATGTTCATTCTATGGACCTGACCGATCCATTTGATTGTGACTACCAAAAATAGTGCTGGAGTTAGATGTTGTTGCCCTTTTCAATTTGGGTTTTTTTTGTAAACCTGATGATCAATCAACCCGCGTGCTTTCGTAAAGTTTGTAAGCTGGAGTTAGATGTTCCTGCCCTTTTCAACCCGGCTGTGACTGTCATATTTTCTTTGAAACAAGGCAAATGGCTTGCCATTCGTTTCATTTAGAGTGAAATATTGTAAAAAATCACAACCAAGGGAAATAACATCACTCACGCCGGCTGCTTGAGCTCACTGTGCATTACAGAAGCCAAGTGACTAGCCCCCACCACCCCTACCAGTCAACCCTCGTACTCCCCTCACTACTAGGAAAAGGCATGCTAGTGGCGCACCAGTTTTGCCTACTAATGGCGCACCACTGGTGCGCCACTAGCATCACACCATTAGAATTAAATTCTAATGGCGCACCAAAGGTGCGCCATTAGTATCTGGTGTTCTAATGGCGCACTGTAGTCGCCATTAGTATGGCGCCTGATGCGTCATTAGAATGCCTCCTGTGGGGCCATATGTACCCATGTGCTTTGGCATACTAATGGCGCACTAAAGGCGTGATGCGCCATTAGTGTGATTATCAAAGTGCGCCATTAGTATCTTGTGTGGTGCGCCACTAGTATGAATATTAGGGATTTTTTTTCTTTTCTGATATTTTCACAGGTTACAAAATATATTATTGGACAGAATTTAGACAACATCACACAGCAACAGCAGATTCATCGAATACAATAGAAGATTAGTCTCCGAATACAATTCATCATATTAGTCTCCGAATTCAAAAGACCGAACAAAGATAGAACATTACAAGTCTCGAGATAGCGAGTAGCGAGTTTGTCTTCACATTACAAGTCGCTATCGATCATCTAAACTACCATCACATAGAAGAGAGCTGCGGTCATCACGATGAGCATCATCGCGATGAAACTGGTCTTCATCCGGTTCCTCCAACGCTCCCTCCTCTCCCCCGCTAGATAGAGGGCGTATCTAGATTCCGCCTCCATCCTACTGGTGTACCCTTTGTAACTTTACCGCTGAAACGGTGAACCTGTCTCCGACACTCCTCCCAGTCGTCGTAGACTCCGGGAACCTTACCCTTGTACACGACATAGGACGGCATCTCTATGCACAAGCCAAACAACAACATCGATTACACCTAAGTTGAACGACTATCCAACCCACAGAGACATACAAGTTCATTAAATTTTAATTACAACATGAGCCAATCAATGTTTCAGAACTACACATAGCATCACTACTGTCGACTCGACTCATGGGACCGGAGCGTGGATGAAGCCGCCGTCTGTCGTGATGGTCATGAAATCACAGGCGTTATCAACCTGCATTTGTAGCGTTGTGTCTATCTCACTGTTGGACGGTTGATGTCTGAGGTAGACTGCCCCGAGGTACGAAGGACATCTTGATGGATAATTTCCGCAAACTCGACTAGATGCGAAAGAATTCTTGTCGATGTCCGTGATCTGGATTGCCGACAAGCTCGCGGCCCAATCTTTGAGATTATCTGGTAGCGAAGGTGATGATGGTCCCGCACGATCGCCTACATGTGATGGAGGGCGAGTAGGCATCCTTCGACACAAAGCGGCTGCTTGACGCAGGAGAACTTTGTATTGTGGGCAAACACGCAGCGCCGCATCGCCGCCTCTGAGCTGGCTTGGCGAAGGTGCCTCCAGATTTGGCGAGCTGTGGAGAACATCATTAAGAACTTTCTTGATATTTGTGTTGTCTATCTTGGAGTCACGGTCCGGGTCGAAATACGTGGCCATGGAATATTTCGGGCTTAATAGGATGAGTGTGCAATGTGTTTCACTGCACAGAACACGGAATGTTAGAAAAAAAAGAACTATCGAAATCTAAGAAATCATATGTTACGGGGCGGTGAGGGGATGACTCACTCGGGAAAGTAAGGCACGAGAAAGTTATCCTTATCTGGGTTTGCCAGAATGACGCCTTCGAGGTAAGAACTCGTGACTTGCCGGTCCCCAGCGCTGCCCAAGATCTTGGCACGCATGTAGAAGGGGTCGACTATCACGATGTCAGGGGTCTTGTCTCTAATGATCCGCATCTCCATACTCAGCGAAAATAGCCGAACGAAGGTGTAGTGCAGCGGATGAAGGTTAAACATAGCAAAGATGTCATCAAACCACAGGACGATCGGACCCCCGACGGCGCCATCCACAAAGCCCTTGCCCTCTGGCACCTTGGCCACGAAAACCGGGTATGCCACATCATTCTCTCTGAGACGCTGCTTCTCCAAAGAAAGAACACTGTCATGCAGACTCCGCATAGCGCTGGTTGCAGCATTGAGCATATTTGTCGGTAGCATCGCCCTACCTGCCACATGCACCCTCCTCGAGATATCCTTAGGTGAAGGTGGCCCGTCCTGAGAATGGATCGTACTCGGTGCCGGCTGGCTCGCACCCTTGTTACTCTTTCTTTTTTGTCCCTTCTTGATCTTCTGTTGTAATGGGACCGAGTTCTGCTCACAGACCGCCTTCTTGAGTGTGTTGGGGATGATAATATTTGGCACCTCGGCTATCTGAGGCTCGGTGAAGTCGGCAGCTGGAGGCGTCTCCTGAGAACTGAACGCCAGATGACGCCTGTTGCAACTGGGTTTCTCCGCCGTACCAGCTGGACCGCGGTCGTCTTGGTTGGGTTCTTGAGATGGAGGCCCGCAGAATTCGTCATCGTACCCATGTTCGGCAAAGTACTTATCGACGTTGCTAAATGTATGGCCGTCATCGTTGTCGTCGTCGTCCAGAGACTGTGCCATATGCATGTTCGGATCCTGTGCCATAGGGATGTCCGGCATGTCCGGTAGCGTTGCGGCGGTCTTGCCATGGCTTGGCGCCGGCACGACTGGCGGTGTTGTCTTTGGGGTGGTGTCCCTGTTGGGGAACGTAGTAATTTCAAAAATTTTCCTACGATCACGCAAGATCATGGTGATGCATAGCAACGAGATGAGAGTGTTGTCTCACGCCCTCAGAGACCAGCAACGGAAGCGTTGACGCAACATAGAGGAAGTAGTCGTACTTCTTCCCGATCCAACCGATCCAAGTACCGAACGACGGCACCTCCGAGTTCTGCACACGCTCAGCTCGATGACGTCCCTCGAACTCCGATCCAGCCGAGTGTTGAGGAGAGTTTCGTCGACGACGGCGTGGTGACGATGATGATGTTCCACGGCGCAGGGCTTCGCTTAAGCTCCGCAACGGTATATTCGAGGTGTAGTTTGGTGGAAGGGGCACCGCACACGGCTAAGGAACGATCTCAATGATCAACTTGTGTGTCATGGGGTGCCCTCTGCCCTGTATATAAAGGAGGGAAGGGAGGGGCTGGCCGGCCACCTATGGCTGCGCTCGGGAGTCCTACTCCCACCGGAGTAGGATTCCCCCAATCCTAGTCCAACTAGGGTTTGACCAAGGGAGAGGGAGAGAGGCGCCACCCCTTCTCCTAATCCTAATAGGACTAGGGAAGGGGAAGGCTGCGCCAGCATATGGCCCCTTTCTCTTTCCCCTAAGGCCCATCAAGGCCCATTGACTCCCGGGAGGTTCGGTAACCCCGGTACTCGGTAAAATTCCCAATTTCACCGGAGTGATTCCGAGTCCAAACATAGGCTTCCAATATATCAATCTTTATGTCTCGACCATTTCGAGACTCCTCGTCATGTCCGTGATCTCATCCGGACTCGAACAACCTTCGTACATCAATATCATATAAACTCATAATAAGCGCCATCGAAACTTTGTTAAGCGTGCGGACCCTACGGGTTCGAGAACTATGTAGACATGACCGAGACACCTCTCGGTCAATAACCAATAGCGGGACCTGGATGCCCATATTGGCTCCTACATATTCTACGAAGATCTTTATCGGTCGACCGCATAACAACATACGTTGTTCCCTTTGTCATCGGTATGTTACTTGCCCGAGATTCGATCGTCGGTATCCAATACCTAGTTCAATCTCGTTCATGGCAAGTCTCTTTTCTCGTCCGTAATACATCATCTCACAACTAACACATTTAGTTGCAATGCTTGCAAGGCTTATGTGATGTGCATTACCGAGAGGGCCAGAGATACCTCTCCGACAATCGGAGTGACAAATCCTAATCTCAAATATGCCAACCCAACATGTACCTTCGGAGACACCTGTAATGTACCTTTATAATCACCCGATTACGTTGTGACGTTTGGTAGCACCCAAAGTGTTCCTCGGCAAACGGAGTTGCATAATCTCATAGTCATAGGAACATGTATAAGTCATGAAGAAAAGCACTAGCAACAAACTATACGATCAGGTGCTATGCTAATGGAATGGGTCATGTCAATCAGATCATTCAACCAATGATGTGATCCCATTAATCAAATAACAACTCCTTGTTCATGGTTAGGAAACATAACCATCTTTGATTAACGAGCTAGTCAAGTAGAGGCATACTAGTGACACTCTGTAGGTTTATGTATTCACACATGTATTATGTTTCGGTTAATACAATTCTAGCATGAATAATAAACATTTATCATGATATAAGGAAATAAATAATAACATTTATTATTGCCTCTAGGGCATATTTCCTTCATCTCCCACTTGCACTAGAGTCAATAATCTAGATTACACAAGAATGATTCTAACACCCATGGAGTCTTGGTGCTGATCATGTTTTGCTCGTGGAAGAGGCTTAGTCAACGGGTGCGCAACATTCAGATCCGTATGTATCTTGCATATCTCTATGTCTCCCACCTGGACCAAATCCCGGATGGAGTTGAAGCGTCTTTTGATGTGCTTGGTTCTCTTGTGAAATCTGGATTCCTTTGCCAAGGCAATTGCACCAATATTGTCACAAAAGATTTTCATTGGACCCGATACACTAGGTACAACACCTAGATCGGATATGAACTCCTTCATCCAGACTCCTTCATTAGCTGCTTCCAAGCAGCTATGTACTCAACTTCACATGTAGATCCCATAACGACGCTTTGTTTGGAACTGCACCAACCGACAGCTCCACCGTTTAATGTAAATACGTATCCGGTTTGCGATTTAGAATCGTCCGGATCAGTGTCAAAGCTTGCATCGACGTAACCGCCATTTACGAGCTCTTTGTCACCGCCATAAATGAGAAACATATCCTTAGTTCTTCTCAAGTACTTAAGGATGTTCTTGACCGCTGTCCGATGATCCACTCTGGATTACTTTGGTACCTGCCTGCTAAACTTACAGACAAGGCACACATCAGGTCTGGTACACAGCATTGCATACATGATAGAGCCTATGGCTGAAGCATAGGGAACATCTTTCATTTTCTCTCTATCTTCTGCGGTGGTCGGGCATTGAGTCTTACTCAATTTCACACCTTGTAATACCGGCAAGAACCCTTTCTTTGCTCGATCCATTTTGAACTTTTTCAAAACTTTATCAAGGTATGTGCTTTGTGAAAGTCCTATTAAGCGTCTTGATCTATCTCTATAGATCTTAATGCCCAATATGTAAGCAGCTTCACCGAGGTCTTTCATCGAAAAACTTTTATTCAAGTATCCCTTTATGCTATCCAGAAATTCTATATCATTTCCGATCAATAATATGTCATCCACATATAATATCAGGAATGCTACAGAGCTCCCACTCACTTTCTTGTAAATACAGGCTTCTCCAAAAGTCTGTATAAAACCAAATGCTTTGATCACACTATCAAAACGTTTATTCCAACTCCGAGAGGCTTGCACCAGTCCATAAATGGATCGCTGGAGCTTGCACACTTTGTTAGCTCCCTTTGGATCGACAAAACCTTCTGGTTGCATCATATACAACTCTTCTTCCAGAAATCCATTCAGGAATGCAGTTTTAACATCCATTTGCCAAATTTCATAATCATAAAATGCGGCAATTGCTAACATGATTCGGACGGACTTAAGCATCGCTACGGGTGAGAAGGTCTCATCGTAGTCAATCCCTTGAACTTGTCGAAAACCTTTTGCAACAAGTCGAGCTTTATAGACAGTAACATTACCATCAGCGTCAGTCTTCTTCTTGAAGATCCATTTATTCTCAATTGCTTGTCGATCATCGGGCAAGTCAACCAAAGTCCATACTTTGTTCTCATACATGGATCCCATCTCAGATTTCATGGCCTCAAGCCATTTTGTGGAATCTGGGCTCACCATCGCTTCTTCATAGTTCGTAGGTTCATCATGTTCCAAAGAACATGACTTCCAAAATAGGATTACCGTACCACTCAGTGCGGATCTTGCTCTGGTTGATCTCTGAAGTTCTGTAGAAACTTGATCGGAAGTTTCATGATCATCATCATTAGCTTCCTCCCTATTTGGTGTAGGTGTCACGAAACTGTTTTACGTGATGTACTACTTCTCAATAAGGGAGTAGATACAGTTATCTCATCAAGTTCTACTTTCCTCCCATTCACTTCTTTCGTGAGAAACTCTTTCTCCAAAAAGTTTCGAATTTAGCAACAAAAATCTTGCCTTCGGATCTGTGATAGAAGGTGTACCCAACTGTCTCCTTTGGGTATCCTATGAAGACACATTTCTCGATTTGGGTTCGAGCTTATCAGGTTGAAGCTTTTTCACATAAGCATCGCAGCCCCAAACTTTCAAAAACGACAACTTTGGTTTCTTGCCAAACCACAGTTCATAAGGCGTCGTCTCAACGGATTTAGATGGTGCCCTATTTAAAGTGAATGTAGCCGTCTCTAAAGCATAACCCCAAAACGATAGCGGTAAATCAGTAAGAGACATCATAGATCGCACCATATCTAATAAAGTACGATTCGACGCTCGGACACACCATTACGTTGTGGTGTTCGGTGGCGTAAGTTGCTAAACTATTCCACATTGTTTCAAATGTAGGCCAAACTCAGAACTCAAATATTCTCCTCCACGATCAGATCGTAGAAACTTTATTTTCTTGTTACGATGATTTTCCACTTCACTCTGAAATTCTTTGAACTTTTCAAATGTTTCAGACTTGTGTTTCATTAAGTAGATATACCCATATCTGCTCAAATCATCTGTGAAGGTGAGAAAATAACGATATCCGCCACGAGCCTCAACATTCATTGGACCACATACATCAGTATGTATGATTTCCAATAAATCTGTTGCTCTCTCCATAGTTCCGGAGAACGGTGTTTTAGTCATCTTGCCCATAAGGCACGGTTCGCAAGTGCCAAGTGATTCATAATCAAGTGACTCCAAAAGTCCATCAACATGGAGTTTCTTCATGCGTTTTACACCGATATGACCTAAACGGCAGTGCCACAAATAAGTTGCACCATCATTATCAACTCTGCATCTTTTGGTTTCAACATTATGAATATGTGTATCACTACTATCAAGATTAAGTAAAAACAAACCATTCTTCAATGGTGCATGACCATAAAAGATATTATTCATATAAATAGAACAACCATTATTCTCTGATTTAAATGAATAACCGTCTCGCATCAAACAAGATCCAGATATAATGTTCATGCTCAACGATGGTACTAAATAACAATTATTTAGGTCTAATACTAATCCCGAAGGTAGATGTAGAGGTAGCGTGCCGATGCGATCACATCGACTTTGGAACCATTTCCCACGCAAGATCGTCACCTCGTCCTTAGCCAATCTTCGCTAATCCGTAGCCCTGCTTCGAGTTGCAAATATTAGCAATGTAACCAGTATCAAATACCAGGTGCTCTGCGAGTATTAGTAAGGTACACATCAATAACAAGTATATCACATATACCTTTGTTAACCTTGCCATCCTTCTTATCCGCCAAATACTTGGGGCAGTTCCGCTTCAAAGGACCAGCCTGCTTGCAATAGAAGCACTCGGTTTCAGGCTTAGGACCAGACTTGGGTTTCTTCTCTTGATCAGCAACTTGCTTGCCGCTCTTTTGAAGTTTCCTTTTCTTTCCTTTGCCCTTTTCTTGAAACTAGTGGTTTTGTTAACCATCAACACTTGATGCTCCTTTTTGATTTCTACCTCCATGCTTTCAAAGATCGCGAAGAGCTCGGGCATAGTTTTGGTCATCCTTGCATATTATAGTTCATCACGAAGCTCTTGTAGCTTGGTGGCAGTGATTGGAGAATTCTGTCAATGACGCAATCATCCGGAAGATTAACTCCCAGTTGAATCAAGTGATTGTTATATCCGGACATTCGAGTATATGCTCACCGACAGAACCATTCTCCTCCATCTTACAGCTATAGAACTTATTGGAGACTTCATATCTCTCAATCCGGGCATTCGCTTGAATATTAACTTCAACTCTGGAACATCTCATATGCTCCATGGTGTTCAAAACGACGTTGAAGTCCCGGTTCTAAGCCGTAAAGCATGGCACACTGAACTATAGAGTAGTCATCAGCTTTGCTTTGCTAGACGTTCACAACTTTCGGCGCAGCCCTTGCATTCAGGCCTGGCACCTAACGGTGCTTCCGGGACGTAATTCTTCCGTGCAGCAATAAGGATAATCCTCGTTACGGACCCAGTCCGTAATTGCTGCCATCATCTTTCAACTTTGCTTTCTCAAGGAACGCATTAAAATTCAACGGAACAACAGACGAGCCATCTATCTACACATCATAGACAAGCAAGATACTATCAGTACTAAGTTCATGATAAATTTAAGTTCAATTAATCATATTACTTAAGAACTCCCACTTAGAAAAATATCCTCCAATTCTCTAAGTGATTGCGTGATCCATATCAACTACACCATGACCGATCATCACGTGTGATGGAGTAGTTTCAATGGTGAACATCAATATGTTGATCATATCTACTATATGATTCACGCTCGACCTTCGGTCTCCGTGTTCCGAGGTCATATCTTATATGCATAGCTCGTCAAGTATAACCTGAGTATTCTGCGTGTGCAACTGTTTTGCACCCGTTGTATTTGAACGTAGAGCCTATCACACCCGATCATCACGTGGTGTCTCAAAGACGAAGAACTTTCGCAACGGTGCATACTCGGGAGAACACTTCTTGATAATTTAGTAAGGGATCATCTTATAATGCTACCGTCAATCAAAGCAAAATAAGATGCATAAAGGATTAACATCACATGCAATCAATATAAGTGATATGATATGGCCATCATCATCTTGTGCTTGTGATCTCCATCTCCAAGCACCGTCATGATCACCATCGTCACCGGGCGCGACACCTTGATCTCCATCGTAGCATCGTTGTCGTTTCGCCAACTATTGCTTCTACGACTATCGCTACTGCTTAGTGATAAAGTAAAGCAATTACATGGCGTTGTATTTCATACAATAAGCGACAACCATATGGCTCCTGCCGATTGCCGATAACTCGTTACAAAACATGATCATCTCATACAATAAAATATAGCATCACGTCTTGACCATATCACATCACAACATGCCCTGCAAAAACAAGTTAGACGTCCTCTACTTTGTTGTTGCAAGTTTTACGTGGCTGCTACGGGCTGAGCAAGAACCGTTCTTACCACGCATCATAACCACAACGATACTTCGTCAAATAGACTCCGTTTAACCTTCTCAAGGACCGGCGTAGCCACACTCAGTTCAACTAAAGTGAGAGAGACAGACACCCGCCAGTCACCTTTAAGCAACGAGTGCTCACAGCGGTGAAACCAGTCTCGCGTAAGCGTCACGCGTAATGTCGGTCCGGCCGCTTCATCTCACAATACCGCTGAACCAAAGTATGACATGCTGGTAGGTAGTATGACTTGTATCGCCCACAACTCACTTGTGTTCTACTCGTGCATATGACATCAACGCATAAAACCAGGCTCGGATGCCACTGTGGGGAACGAGTAATTTCAAAAATTTTCCTACGATCACGCAAGATCATGGTGATGCATAGCAACGAGATGAGAGTGTTGTCTCGCCCTCGTGAGACCAGCAACGGAAGCGTTGACGCAACGTAGAGGAAGTAGTCGTACTTCTTCCCGATCCAACCGATCCAAGTACCGAACGACGGCACCTCCGAGTTCTGCACACGCTCAGCTCGATGACGTCCCTCGAACTCCGATCCAGCCGAGTGTTGAGGGAGAGTTTCACAAGACGACGACGGCGTGGTGACGATGATGATGTTCCACCGCGCAGGGCTTCGCCTAAGCTCCGCAACGGTATATTCGAGGTGTAGTTTGGTGGAAGGGGCACCGACACGGCTAAGGAACGATCTCAATGATCAACTTGTGTGTCATGGGGTGCCCTCTGCCCTGTATATAAAGGAGGGAAGGGAGGGGCTGGCGGCCACCTATGGCTGCGCTGGGAGTCCTACTCCCACGGGAGTAGGATTCCCCCAATCCTAGTCCAACTAGGGTTTGACCAAGGGAGAGGGAGAGAGGCGCCACCCCTTCTCCTAATCCTAATAGGACTAGGGAAGGGGAAGGCTGCGCCAGCATATGGCCCCTTTTCTCTTTCCCTTAAGGCCCATCAAGGCCCATTGACTCCCGGAGGTTCCGGTAACCCCTGTATCTCGTAAAATTCCCAATTTCACCCGGAGTGATTCCGAGTCCAAACATAGGCTTCCAATATATCAATCTTTATGTCTCGACCATTTCGAGACTCCTCGTCATGTCCGTGATCTCATCCGGACTCAACAACCTTGGTACATCAATATCATATAAACTCATAATAAGCATCATCGAAACTTTAAGCGTGCGGACCCTACGGGTTCGAGAACTATGTAGACATGACCGAGACACCTCTCTGGTCAATAACCAATAGCGGGACCTGGATGCCCATATTGGCTCCTACATATTCTACTAAGATCTTTATCGGTCGAGACCGCATAACAACATCGTTGTTCCCTTTGTCATCGGTATGTTACTTGCCCGAGATTCGATCGTCGGTATCCAATACCTAGTTCAATCTCACATCTTGGCAAGTCTCTTTTCTCGTTCCGTAATACATCATCTCACAACTAACACATTTAGTTGCAATGCTTGCAAGGCTTATGTGATGTGCATTACCGAGAGGGCCCAGAGATACCTCTCCGACAATCGGAGTGACAAATCCTAATCTCAAATATGCCAACCCAACATGTACCTTCGGAGACACCTGTAATGTACCTTTATAATCACCCGATTACGTTGTGACGTTTGGTAGCACCCAAAGTGTTCCTCGGGCAAACGGGAGTTGCATAATCTCATAGTCATAGGAACATGTATAAGTCATGAAGAAAAGCACTAGCAACAAACTATACGATCAGGTGCTATGCTAATGGAATGGGTCATGTCAATCAGATCATTCAACCAATGATGTGATCCCATTAATCAAATAACAACTCCTTGTTCATGGTTAGGAAACATAACCATCTTTGATTAACGAGCTAGTCAAGTAGAGGCATACTAGTGACACTCTGTAGGTTTATGTATTCACACATGTATTATGTTTCCGGTTAATACAATTCTAGCATGAATAATAAACATTTATCATGATATAAGGAAATAAATAATAACATTTATTATTGCCTCTAGGGCATATTTCCTTCAGTCCCCCGCCCCTAAACGAATCTAGCTCTTCGGCCAAAGCAGGGGCCAGCTTAGGCAGGCGCTGAGGGTCATCAGATCATCTTCGTCGGCCCCGGCGGGTCGAAACGGAGGAAACAACTCGTCGCAGCCTGGCAGCACCCGAACCAGTTGAACCCTATACACGGTGGGTGGCATCGGTTTACCGTGGAACACGGGGTTACCCAGTTGAATGATTTTGCCCTTGGCGACATCAACCAACTCGTCGTTCACGAAGTGCAGGAGAGTGCACGGAACATCGGCAGCGCCCTGCAAAAACATGTAGGGCGTCAGGGATGCCCAGTCAAAGGCAAAAGGAGATGAAGTCCTTGTCCGAGAGGCTTAATTAGTTACCGTGATGATGGCGTTGAGCTCGGCTAATGTCGAGGCACCGCCAACGGCGGGCGTGCAACTGACGGAGGGGCCGCTTGCTGGCGAGGTGCCGGCCGGCATACACCCGGGTGCATCAAGCTCCAATGCCAGCCGTGCCGGCGTCGGAGACACCAATACCGCCACCGCCGGAGACACCAATGGCGCCGCCTGCGCGTTGTGCGAGTTGCTGGCCGTGAAGCTGGGAATCGGGGGCGGCCCCTGTTGTGCCACCCGCAATCCACGCCGTCAGCCCATGAATCAAGGTAGGCATAATGCCGGTGAGCGTCGATCCCAGTTGTTCATGCACTTGCTCTTGGACAATCTCCGGAATCCGCGCCACTTGTGCCTTGAGTTCTTGAACCTCGTGCGACTTGTTGGGGAACGTAGTAATTTCAAAAATTTTCCTACGATCACGCAAGACCATGGTGATGGCATAGCAACGAGAGGGGAGAGTGTCCGTCCACGCACCCTCGTGAGACCGAAAGCGAAGCGTTATAACAACGCTGTTGATGTAGTCGACGTCTCCACGATCCGACCGATCCAAGCACCGAACGACGGCACCTCCGAGTTCTGCACACGCTCAGCTCGATGACGATCCCGGACTCCGATCCAGCAAAGTGTCGGGATGAGTTCTGTCAAGACGACGACGGCGTGGTGACGATGTTGATGTTCCACCGACGCAGGGCTTCGCCTAAGCCCCGTGGACGATATGACTTCTCCGGCGCAGGGCTTCGCCTAAGCTCGCGACGATATGACCAAGTGGAATATGGTGGAGGGGGCACCGACACGGCTAAGGAACGATCCGTAGATCAACTTGTGTGTCATGGGGTGCCCCCTGCCCCGTGATATAAAGGATGGAGGAGGAGGAGGCGGCCAAGGCAATAGGTGCGCCATGGTGTGGAGTCCTACTAGGACTCCAAGTCCTAGTAGGAGTCCACCAAGAGGGAGGAAGGAGAAGGAAGTGGAGGAGAAGGAGAGGTGGCGGCCCCTTTTCCCTAGTCCATTCGGACTAGAGGGGGGGGCGCAGCAGCCTTTTTTTTCTCTTCCCACTAAAGCCCATCAAGGCCCATTACTTCTCCCGTAATCCCGTAACTCCCGGTACTCGAAAAATACCGAATCATTCGAACCTTCGAACTCGAATATAGTCGTCCAATATATCGATCTTTACGTCTCGACCATTTCGAGACTCCTCGTCATGTCCCCGATCTCATCCGGGACTCGAACTCCTTCGGTACATCAAAACTCATAAACTCATAATATAACCATCATCGAAACCTTAAGCGTGCGGACCCTACGGGTTCGAGAACTATGTAGACATGACCTAGAACTATTCTCGGTCAATAACCAATAGCGGAACCTGGATGCCCATATTGGTTCCTACATATTCTACGAAGATCTTTATCGGTCAGACCGCATAACAACATACGTTGTTCCCTTTGTCATCGGTATGTTACTTGCCCGAGATTCGATCGTCGGTATCCAATACCTAGTTCAATCTCGTTCTTGGCAAGTCTCTTTTCTCGTTCCGTAATACATCATCTCACAACTAACACATTTAGTTGCAATGCTTGCAAGGCTTATGTGATGTGCATTACCGAGAGGGCCAGAGATACCTCTCCGACAATCGGAGTGACAAATCCTAATCTCAAATATGCCAACCCAACATGTACCTTCGGAGACACCTGTAATGTACCTTTATAATCACCCGATTCACGTTGTGACGTTTGGTAGCACCCAAAGTGTTCCTCGGCAAACGGGAGTTGCATAATCTCATAGTCATAGGAACATGTATAAGTCATGAAGAAAAGCACTAGCAACAAACTATACGATCAGGTGCTATGCTAATGGAATGGGTCATGTCAATCAGATCATTCAACCAATGATGTGATCCCGTTAATCAAATAACAACTCCTTGTTCATGGTTAGGAAACATAACCATCTTTGATTAACGAGCTAGTCAAGTAGAGGCATACTAGTGACACTCTGTAGGTTTATGTATTCACACATGTATTATGTTTCCGGTTAATACAATTCTAGCATGAATAATAAACATTTATCATGATATAAGGAAATAAATAATAACATTATTATTGCCTCTAGGGCATATTTCCTTCAGTCTCCCACTTGCACTAGAGTCAATAATCTAGTTCACATCGCCATGTGATTTAACATCAATAGTTCACATCTATATGTGGTTAACACCCATAGTTCACATCGACATGTGACCAACACCCAAAGGGTTTACTAGAGTCAGTAATCTAGTTCACATCGCTATGTGATTAACACCCAAAGAGTACTAAGGTGTGATCATGTTTTGCTTGTGAGATAATTTTAGTCAACGGGTCTCAGAACATTCAGAGCCGTAAGTATTTTGCAAATTTCTATGTCTACAATGCTCTTGCGGAGCTACTCTAGCTAATTGCTCCCACTTTCAATATGTATCTAGATTGAGACTCGAGTCATCTAGATTAGTGTTAAAACTTGCATCGGCGTAACCTTTACGATTTAACCTTTTTCACTTCCATAATCGAGAAACATATCCTTATTCCATTAAGGATAATTTTGACCGCTGTCCATTGATCTACTCCTAGATCTCTATTGCACTCCCTTGCCAATCTTTAGTGGTAGGGTATGCAATAGATCTGGTACACAGCATGACATACTTTATAGAACCTATGGCTGATGCATAGGGAATGACTTTCATTCTCTTTCTATCTTCTGCCGTGGTCGGGTTTTGAGTCTTACTCAATCTCACACCTTGTAACACAGGCAAGAACTCTTTCTTTGACTGTTCCATTTTGAACTACTTCAAAATCTTGTCAAGATATGTATTCATTGAAAAACTTATCAAGCGTCTTGATCTATCTCTATAGATCTTGATGCTCAATATGTAAGCAGCTTCACCGAGGTCTTTCTTTGAAAACTCCTTTCAAATACTCCTTTATGCTTTGCAGAATAATTCTACATTATTTCCGATCAACAATATGTCATTCACATATACTTATCAGAAATGCTGTAGTGCTCCCACTCACTTTCTTGTAAATACAGGCTTCTCCAAAAGTCTGTATAAAACCATATGCTTTGATCAAATCATCAAGCATATATTCCAACTCTGAGATGCTTGCACCAGTCCATAGATGGATCGCTGGAGCTTGCACATTTTGTTAGCTCCTTTAGGATTGACAAAACCTTCTGGTTGCATCATATACAACTCTTCTTTAATAAATCCATTAAAGAATGTAGTTTTGACATCCATTTGCCAGATTTCATAAAATGTGGCAATTGCTAACATGATTCGGACAGACTTAAGAATCGCTACAGTTGAGAAAATCTCATTGTAGTCAACACCTTGAACTTGTTGAAAACCTTTTTGCGACAAGTCGAGCTTTGTAGATAGTAACACTACTATCAGCATCTGTCTTCCTCTTGAAGATCCATTTATATAACATGGCTTGCCGATCATCGGGCAACTCCATCAAAGTCCACACTTTGTTCTCATATATGGATCCCATCTCAGATTTCATGGTCTCAAACCATTTCGCGGAATCTGGGCTCATCATCGCTTCCTCATAGTTCGTAGGTTCATCATGGTCTAGTAACATGACTTCTAGAATAGAATTACCGTACCACACTGGTGCGGATCTTACTCGAAGACCCACGAGGTTTGGTAGCAACTTGATCTGAAGTTTCATGATCATCATCATTAACTTCCTCACTAATTGGTGTAGGAATCATGGAACTGATTCCTGTGATGAACTACTTTCCAATAAGGGAGAAGGTACAATTACCTCATCAAGTTCTACTTTCCTCCCACTCACTTCTTTCGAGAGAAACTTCTTCTCTAGAAAGGATCCATCTTAGCAAAAACTTGCCTTCGGATCTGTGATAGAAGGTGTACCCAACATTTTCTTTTGGGTATTCTATGAAGACGCACTTCTCGATTTGGGTTCGAGCTTATCGGTGAAAACCTTTTCACATAAGCATCACAACTCCAAACTTTAAGAAACGACAGCTTAGGTTTCTTGCTAAACCATAGTTCATACGGTGTCATCTCAGCGGATTTAGATGGTTGCCCTATTAAGCGTGAATGCAGCTGTCTTCTAATGCATAACCCCAAAACGATAGTGGTAAATCGGTAAGATACATCATAGATCGCACCATATCATAATAAAGTACGGTTTCTGACGTTCGGACACACCATAACGTTGTGGTGTTCCAGGTGGCGTGAGCTGTGAAACTATTCCACATTGTTTTCATTGAAGACCAAACTCGTAACTCAAATATTCATCTCCACGATCAGATCGCAGAAACTTTATTTTCTTGTTACGATGATTTTCCACTTCACTCTGAAATTCTTTGAACCTTTCAACTATTTCAGACTTATGTTTCATCAAGAAGATATATCCATATCTGCTCAAATCATCTTGTGAAGGTCAGAAAATAACGATACTTGCCACGAGTATCAACACTCATTGGATCGCATACATCGGTATGTATTATTTCCAATAAGTCAGTATCTCGTTCCATTGTTCCGAACAACGGAGTTTCAGTCATCTTGCCCAAAAGGCACGGTTCATAAGCATCAAATGATTCATAATCAAGTGATTCCAAAATCCATCAAGCATGGAGTTTCTTCATGCGCTTTACACCAATATGACCTAAACGGCAGTGCCACAAATAAGTTGCACTATCATTATTAACTTTGCATCTTTTGGTTTCAATATTATGAATATGTGTATCACTATGATCGAGATCCAATGAACCATTTTCATTGGGTGTGTAACCATATAAGGTTTTATTCATGTAAGCAGAACAACAATTTATTCTCTTACTTAAATGAATAACCGTATTGCAATAAACATGATCAAATCATATTTATGCTCAACACCAAATAACACTTATTTAGGTTCCACACTAATCCCGAAAGTATAGGGAGTGTGCGATGATGATCATATCAATCTTGGAACTACTTCCAACACTCATCGTCACTTCCCTTCAACTAGTCTCTGTTTATTCAGAACTCCTGTTTGAGTTACTAATCTTAGCAACCGAACAGTATCAAATACTCGGGGCTACTATAAACACTAGTAAGGTACACATCAATAACCTGTATATCAAATATAACTTTGTTCACTTTGCCATCCTTCTTATCCACCAAATATTCAGGGGTAGTTCCGCTTATAGTGACCAGTTCCATTGCAGCAAAAGTACTCAGTCTCAGGCTTAGGTCTAGACTTGGGCTTCTTCACTCGAGCAGCAACTTGCTTGCCGTTCCTTTTGAAGTTCCCTTCTTCCCTTTGCCATTTTCCTTGAGACTAGTGGTCTTGTCAACCATCAACACTTGATGTTTTCTTGATTTCTACCTTCGCCGATTTTAGCATCGCGAAGAGCTCGAGAATCTTTTTCGTCATCCCTTGCATACTATAGTTCATCACGAAGTTCTACTAACTTAGTGATGGTGACTAGAGAATTCTGTCAATCACTATCTTATCCGGAAGATTAACTCCCACTTGATTCAAGCGATTGAAGTACTCGGACAATCTGAGCACATGCTCACTAGTTGAGCGATTCTCCTCCATCTTTTAGCTATAGAACTTGTTGGAGACTTCATATCTCTCAACTCGGTATTTGCTTGAAATATTAACTTCAATTCCTGGAACATCTCATATGGTCCATGACGCTCAAAACGTCTTTGAAGTCCCGATTCTAAGCCGTTAAGCATGGTGCACTAAACTATCAAGTAGTCATCATATTGAGCCAGCCAAACGTTCATAACGTCAGATTCGCTCATATTGAGCTAGCCAAACGTTCATAACGTGCGATCTGCTCCTGCAATAGGTCCGTCACCTAGCTGTGCATTAAGGACATAATTCTTCTGCGCAGCAATGAGGATAAACCTCAGATCACGGATCCAATCCGCATCATTGCTACTAACATCTTTCAATACAATTTTCTCTAGGAACACATGAAAACATAGGGAAGCAACAACGCGAGCTATTGATCTACAACATAATTTGCAAAATACTACCAGGACTAAGTTCATGATAAATTAAAGTTCAATTAATCATATTACTTAAGAACTCCCACTTAGATAGACATCTCTCTAGTCATCTAAGTGATTACGTGATCCAAATCAACTAAACCATGTCCGATCATCACGTGAGATGGAGTAGTTTCAATGGTGAACATCAATATGTTGATCATATCTACTATATGATTCACGCTCGACCTTCGGTCTCCGTGTTCGAGGTCATATCTTATATGCATAGCTCGTCAAGTATAACCTGAGTATTCCGCGTGCAACTGTTTTGCACCCGTTGTATTTGAACGTAGAGCCTATCACACCCGATCATCACGTGGTGTCTCAGCACGAAGAACTTTCGCAACGGTGCATACTCAGGGAGAACACTTCTTGATAATTTTAGTGAGAGATCATCTTATAATGCTACCGTCAATCAAAGCAAGATAAGATGCATAAAGGATAAACATCACATGCAATCAATATAAGTGATATGATATGGTCATCATCATCTTGTGCTTGTGATCTCCATCGCCGAAGCACCGTCATGATCACCATCGTCACCGGCGCGACACCTTGATCTCCATCGTAGCATCGTTGTCGTCTCGCCAACTATTGCTTCTACGACTATCGCTACCGCTTAGTGATAAAGTAAAGCAATTACATGGCGTTGCATTTCATACAATAAGCGACAACCATATGGCTCTCTGCCATTGCCGATAACTCGGTTACAAAACATGATCATCTCATACAATAAAATATAGCATCACGTCTTGACCATATCACATCACAACATGCCTGCAAAAACAAGTTAGACGTCCTCTACTTTGTTGTTGCAAGTTTTACGTGGCTGCTACGGGCTGAGCAAGAACCGTTCTTACCCACGCATCAAAACCACAACGATACTTCGTCAAATAGACTCCGTTTAACCTTCTCAAGGACGGGCGTAGCCACACTCAGTTCAACTAAAGTGAGAGAGACAGACACCCGCCGGTCACCTTTAAGCAACGAGTGCTCACAGCGGTGAAACCAGTCTCGCGTAAGCGTCACGCGTAATGTCGGTCCGGCCGCTTCATCTCACAATACCGCTGAACCAAAGTATGACATGCTGGTAGGTAGTATGACTTGTATCGCCCACAACTCACTTGTGTTCTACTCGTGCATATGACATCAACGCATAAAACCAGGCTCGATACCACTGTTGGGGAACGTAGTAATTTCAAAAATTTTCCTACGATCACGCAAGACCATGGTGATGGCATAGCAACGAGAGGGAGAGTGTCCGCCCACGCACTCGTGAACCGAAAGCGAAGCGTTATAACAACGCTGTTGATGTAGTCGACGCGTCCACGATCCGACCGATCCAAGCACCGAACGACGGCACCTCCGAGTTCTGCACACGCTCAGCTCGATGACGATCCCGGACTCCGATCCAGCAAAGTGTCGGGATGAGTTCGTCAGACGACGGCGTGGTGACGATGTTGATGTTCCACCGACGCGGGGCTTCGCCTAAGCCCGTGACGATATGACTTCTCGGCGCAGGGCTTCGCCTAAGCTCATGACGATATGACGAAGTGGAATATGGTGGAGGGGGCACCGACACGGCTAAGGAACGATCCGTAGATCAACTTGTGTGTCATGGGGTGCCCCCTGCCCCGTATATAAAGGATGGAGGAGGAGGAGGCCGCCAAGGCAATAGGTGCGGCCATGGTGTGGAGTCCTACTAGGACTCCAAGTCCTAGTAGGAGTCCACCAAGAGGGAGGAAGGAGAAGGAAGTGGAGGAGAAGGAGAGGTGGCGGCCCCTTTTCCCTAGTCCAATTCGGACTAGAGGGAGGGGGGCAGCAGCCTTTTTTTTCTCTTCCCACTAAAGCCCATCAAGGCCCATTACTTCTCCCGTAATCCCGTAACTCCCGGTACTCGAAAAATACCGAATCATTCGAACCTTTCCGAACTCGAATATAGTCGTCCAATATATCGATCTTTACGTCTCGACCATTTCGAGACTCCTCGTCATGTCCCGATCTCATCCGGGACTCGAACTCCTTGGTACATCAAAACTCATAAACTCATAATATAAGCATCATCGAAACCTTAAGCGTGCGGACCCTACGGGTTCGAGAACTATGTAGACATGACCTAGAACTATTCTCGGTCAATAACCAATAGCGGAACCTGGATGCCCATATTGGTTCCTACATATTCTCTGAAGATCTTTATCGGTCAGACCGCATAACAACATACGTTGTTCCCTTTGTCATCGGTATGTTACTTGCCCGAGATTCGATCGTCGGTATCAATACCTAGTTCAATCTCGTTCATTGGCAAGTCTCTTTTCTCGTTCCGTAATACATCATCTCACAACTAACACATTTAGTTGCAATGCTTGCAAGGCTTATGTGATGTGCATTACCGAGAGGGCCAGAGATACCTCTCCGACAATCGGAGTGACAAATCCTAATCTCAAATATGCCAACCCAACATGTACCTTCGGAGACACCTGTAATGTACCTTTATAATCACCCGATTACGTTGTGACGTTTGGTAGCACCCAAAGTGTTCCTCGGCAAACGGAGTTGCATAATCTCATAGTCATAGGAACATGTATAAGTCATGAAGAAAAGCACTAGCAACAAACTATACGATCAGGTGCTATGCTAATGGAATGGGTCATGTCAATCAGATCATTCAACCAATGATGTGATCCCGTTAATCAAATAACAACTCCTTGTTCATGGTTAGGAAACATAACCATCTTTGATTAACGAGCTAGTCAAGTAGAGGCATACTAGTGACACTCTGTAGGTTTATGTATTCACACATGTATTATGTTTCCGGTTAATACAATTCTAGCATGAATAATAAACATTTATCATGATATAAGGAAATAAATAATAACATTATTATTGCCTCTAGGGCATATTTCCTTCACGACTGGCTTTCCAAGCTGGTCTTTTTCTCCTTTCGCCCACCAGCGGTATAGTATGACGACCATTTTGTGGACAAGCCTTTGCCGGCCACACGACCAGCTGACGACGGCTTACTGAGCTTATCCTTGTTTTTCATTACGTTCAGCGCCCTATTTAGAGTGCTGTCCCAAGCATGGGTGCTCTGAGACGACCCCGCGCTACTGCTTTCAGTCTCCTTCCCTAGAACAAGCTCAAGCGCCCTGGTCTTCGGATCCGTGGTAAGCTCCTTTGTTATCGGGTCCTCCTTGTACCGGGCCCTGACATAGTTCCTGGTCTGCTTGTCACTGCTGTATTTCTCGAGGCGGGGCGGTAGGCCTTGCTCGGCATGCTCCGAGTCCTCCTTGTCCCATATAGGCTCCGCCACTCTGTAACCGCTGGGACTGAGTTTGTGTTCCCCTAAGTTCAACTCCCGCATTTCTTTCCCCCACTGACTTGATTCGGAGGTTGCACTGCTCGCACTTGATCTTGAACTCCTTGTAGTCCACTTCACTGATCGAAGGATTTTTCGCCTTGATCTTCTCATAACTATCACCTTTCTCAATCATTCTCTTCACCACGCTTCTCCAAGTAGACAGGGTCGTGCTCATCCTGGTGAGGGCAGCACTGCTCACTTTATTCCTGAGAGGCGTGTGTTTTCAAAATCAGCGGGGAACTTGTATCGTTCGTGCAGCTTCGTGAAGAGGAGGTTGCGCAAATTCCCTCGGTCCTTATGCCTAAGGTTCTCGGTGTTGATCGAGACGGTGCTCCGGAGAATGCACCCGAGCTGAACCGAGTACCCCTTGACTATATGTTTGGGCTCGGTTGGATTCCCGTCGGAGTCCACGTGAGTAAATTCCTCCTTGACGGTGCGGAGCGCATTCAGGCGCCGGTCCTTCCGTTGCTTCTTCTGTTGGCTGCCATCTGTGCGTGCGCCGCCATCATCGGTGGTGGGATCCTCGGCGGCACCATCAGTGGTGGCATCCTCGGCAGCACCATCAATAGTGTCATCCCCGACGCCACTAGGGGTTGTGTAGTTAGGATCGGTGTCTTCCACGGCGTCCTCATAGCGGTGAGGTTGTTCCTCCATCTCCTGGGACAGCTCCCAGAATTGCTTGCCACCCGAACTGCCGGCCTCATCGTTGTGGGCCATGTTTCGCTCTAAATAGGAAAAAAGTTTGGTCAAAAAGTTGGTTGTTGTCAAGGAACAAGATCATGGTCTCATCATTTAGGGTTTGTCGACACCGAGGCATCCTAAAAGCTAAGCTTTTATCATTTAGGGTTTGTCGACGCCGAGGCATCCTAAAAGCTAAATGCTAAGTTAAGTTTTCATCATTTAGGGTTTATCGATGCCGAGGCACCCTAGGTTGGGCCTAATCACTTGGCACTAATCACTTGGCTCTATTGCCACCTATGGTTTATTGCAGCAAAAATAAAGGGGCAGTTGATCCTACTGAACTAAGTACTAAGATACCCCGGCCCATGCATTAGTAGCAAGTACCCCATATGTCTGATTTTTAGCAAAGTCATGCTAAAATTCACGGAAAATTTCAGCATGACCTTTGCTGAAAATAGGACATATGGAGTACCCGAATTTGCTGGAACGGAAGTTAATCGACATTCCGGCAAACTCAAGGGCCTCTTGGGGTACCTGCAAAGTCATCACGACACAATGGTCGGAGACAAAACCCAGCAAACTAGCAAAGTTACTGACGTGTTTACAGAAATTGTTTTCTGTAAAAGATGATCATCATCTTTGCAAGTCTTTCTCAATGTGATCACAAGTAATTCAGAGGCATCACAATAAAGCAACACCCTGCACTAGCCTAAAAACAAGTGAAGTTTCACCCATATAAGAACAACTTTATAAAATCAGAGAAGTTGCTAAATTTTTTGTATCCTTCATACATACTGGATACAATGCTTTATGATGTTCCATCATCATTACAATATCCAAGACCATGTGTTCCATCATCATCATCATTACAGAAATCCAAGAAACATCATGCTTTTTAACAGTTTTCTGTTTGGACAGAATACTGAAAACTACAGTTTGTACAGAATTCCTAACACTTTGGTCTTCTAGTTACAAAACAAAACTGACATAATTCCAGATGCCGTAACTGAATTTTTTGACAGTAGCTCAAGTTTTTGACAGTAGCTCCTAACAGTAGCTCCTAACTGAATTTTCGGCTTAAAGGGAAGGCTGACTTAAGTGGCAGGATGATACAATTTGCGTAACATAACAATATATGCATCTTAATATAACACCATCTCCTAACAGAAATAGTATCCCAGGTTTCCATCTTAATACCACAAAGAATACCATAAAAAATCCAGGATCATTTTTTCTAGAGAAATGCATCATTATAAGGGGAGTTTCTTACTCTACCAGATCTACTAGGGGGCAAAGTAGAACTGATATTCTTTTGCTGACTTCTAGTACAAGGTATAGAAGAGGAGCTAAATACAGTAGACATGTAATTGCAATGTATTAACAGTATAATTTCAATAGATTTATAGTGCAAATTTATAATAGAATTACAACTACAGTGTGAGCCAGAACCATACTCCAAACGTAGTAGAAGATACCTTTTGTCCAGCTGTCAATCTAAAGGGCTGCAACTTGGGCTTTGAAATGAAGATAAGTGGCCAGTTAACACGCTGTCAAAAAAATTCAGTTAACAAACTGTCAAAAAATTTCAGTTAACACACTGTCAAAAAAATTCAGTGAATGGATGGCAATACATCATACACTCACGTTGCTACATTATTCATCAACTTGTATCATTAAGAATTACTACTCCAGTATAGTTTTGGTGTAACTAGGTCTTGCCTCACTGTTGTATTCTTCTTTTTGTTAGCTATCTCAAAATACTGGAATGAACCGTTAGCTATCTCAGAAGACAAATACAAAAATTCAGTGTGTTAACCATATGGCCAAAATATTGTCTCTAGACATCTCCTGGTCCTACCCAAGATAAACCCTAGTTACAAAAATGCAGTGCGAAAAATCAGTTAACACACTGCCAATACATTCAGTATGAATTATTTCTCATGGTGATCCTCAACAAATTCTTATGACAGAACTACCAACTTTGCTGAACTAATCTGACCACTATAACCTGTTCATCATTCAGCCATAGTTTGTTGTTGCTACTACAATTTCAGCAAGCAACATGCCTAAATCCAGTGCTTGTTTGACTTTACTGAATTACTAACACATGGCACACAACACAGTTATATTTTTTCAGGTCACACAACACATGCCTGAGGAGGAAGATTGAATTTTCTACAGAAGCATCATCAGGTACACTTCAACATGTGCTAGCAGCACCAATGTTCAATATTTATTCTTGTTTATGGTCAATATTTATAACCTATCAACAAATGGCAAGAATATTGAGTAATCTTCTGCAGTTTGATCTACTGCAGATAATCTATTGCAATTTGAATCGTGAACCCTAACTTTTGGAGCATGTGATTTCTGTCTTGAAATTCCTTTTGGAGCATCGGTTGGAAGGCAGGGAATGGTGAAGAGGAGGAAGGAGGAAGGAGGAGAGGTAGCTGGTCGCGGAGGGGTCGGGTCGGGTCGGGTGAAGGGGTCGGGTCGGGTCGAGCTCGTCCGGGTCCTCGCTTCGCTTGTGATCGAAGAGAGGGCAGTGAGGAGGGCGGCAGGGGCAGGCGAGGTGGGCGCGTCGTGGCAGCTTCGCCGGCTGCTGTAGGGGCCGGAGGAGGCCCTCGCTCGTCGGGAGGAGGAGGAGAGGAGAGGGCAGGCGCGCGTGCTCGGCCGATCCCGTTCGGGGCGCGAGGCGGCGGGGTGGAGTCCCTTGGGGTCGGGCGGCGGCGTCTGGGCAGCGCAAGACCAAAGCGGCGGCGGCGGCGCAGCGCGGCAGTGCGCGCGGACGGAGGGGCGGAGAAAGGGGGCGGCGGCGTACGGTTGGTCGAGTGGATCTGGCGAGGGAGGGAGGGAGGCAATAGTGCGAGGGAACAGGTGAACTGGGGGGAGGGATCTAATGGTGCACCGCACCACTAGTGCGCCATAAGTACAACCATTCTAATGGCGCACCCCGCCCGGGTGCGCCATTAGAATTTACTAGCCCGACTAGTCAGGTTATATTCCACATAACCCCCACTCCATCAGAACAAGCCCACTAGCCCGACTGGTCAGCACGCAGCACACACACCAGAAGGTCCTGGGTTCGATTCCCAGGCTTCCCATTTTTTGTATTTATGCATTTAAAATGTTGTGGTCGTCGGCGGTGGTTGAGTGGGGGAGGGTGCGGGTGGTCGTCGGCGGCGGTGGAGTGGGGAGGTGCGGGCTGGGGTCGTGGCTGGGCCGATGGAGCGGGAGAGGGTGCGATGGGACGTCGGCGGTGGAGTGGGGAGGTGCGGGGGGTGGCGGCGGTGGAGTGGGGAGGTGCGGGCGGGGTGTGGCGGTGGAGTGAGGGAGGGTGCGGGGGGGGTGGCAGTGGAGTGGGGAGGTGCGGGTCGGGGTTGTGGGGCGGCCGGTGGAAGCGGGGAGGTGCGGTGGGGCGTCGGCGGCGGTGGAGTGGGGGAGGGTGCGGGGGATCGGCGACGGCGGTGGAGTGGGGGAGGTTGCGGGCCGAGGGTCGGTGGCGGCGGAAGGTGGAACGGGGGAGAGTGCGGTGGGACGTCGGCGACGGTGGAGTGGGGGAAGGTTCGGGGGGTCGACCCTGGTTACTAATGGCGCACCAGCTTCTGGTGCGCCATTAGAAGTTTTGCAGAAAAAAAAGTATATATTCTAATGGCGCACGGTGTGGCCAGTGCACCATTACTAGTTAGCACTAGTAATGGCGCACTCTGCTACGGTGCGCCATTGGAATGTTTGGAAAAATTAAAAAAAAACTTGTTTCTAGTGGCGCACCGTGTTCCTGATGCGCCATTAGTGTCTTCCACACTAATGGCGTACCAAAAGATGGTGCGCCATTAGTATATACTAATGGCACACCACCTGACAGGTGCGCCATTAGTGTCCATCCCATCTATAGCCCTTTTCCTAGTAGTGCCTCCGCCTGTGACTGGACTGGCGCATCTTCAACGGCTCCTGTTCGTTCCGTACGAGGCCTCGTCGTCGTCCTCCGCCTTGAGGCCTTGGTTCGCTCGCCGTGAGCGGTGCGCCGCCCTCTTGCGTTGTCAACATCGTCTACAACCGAGAGGAACAAGGAGATGATTGTACGTGGAGAGGATGACAGTAGGGGCCCACCAGCGTCATGGCAGTACGCAAGCAAGTGCCTCTATAGTACAAGCCCAAAAATATGGTTCCTCCTAATGGTTGGACATCTGGGGCTCACGCCATCGTCAACGAAGTCAATAAACGAGAGAATTACACTACGAGCGGCTGACACGAGGGACCCAGCAAGTCGCGCAGTTTTTTTTGGAGCAACAAGCAGTTTTTTTTAGACAATGAGGAGCAAGCAGTTGTTATTTATACTAGTTTTAGTGACGGATCAGGGTAACAACGGGGCTATGGCCCGTCTAGCCAGGGATTTATTTATGTTTACCACATCATGAGCCATGTTGTGTTTTTTTCTTGCTGAAAATGGCTAGCCCAGTTCTATTTTTTTAAAGAAATACCCAAACAAGGCCTACTTGCTTTATCGGCCCTGCTGGGCTGCAAATGTTTCAAGACGAGGAGAGTTTCATTCGGTTTGCCCAGAAATGGCCTGTACATTTTTAAAATACATCAAACCGGGAATTAGTTTCATTTTTTTTTCATTACAAGATCTTAAAATCCATAGATTTTTATGCATGGACAATTATTTTGATTTTATATTTATATAAATTATTTTTCAAAATAGTTTGAATGTGAATCGATATTTCTGGATTAAAACAGTTGACCGCTTTTGAAATATGCAAAATTTCGTATACTTTTTAACCATGGCCACAATATGGGGTGTAATGCTAACAAAAAGAAGATGGGCTCCAAAAAAATCTAAAGAAATAGCAAATGGGTTGTACATTATTAGAAATAATGGAAGATGGGCTGTATGCTGCTTTCCATAGATTTGAGGCTGACTTGCGCCTACTACAGGTTGACGTGTATGCTTTCATAAAAAAGGTTGGCCTTTGCATAGCGCCTGTCGACTTAGTCAACACCACGAGCTGTGACTGTTGGATATCCATCCAACGACTGTCGTGCTTCTTCAATCTCTTCTCTTCCTGCTCCAGCCGCACAAACAAGCGCCGGCGGGACTTCCTACTCCCTCCTCCCGCGGCCGGCTATGCTGCCGCGCAGGCCTCACGGCCCCATCGTACTCCCATCGCTGACCTAGCCATCCCTCTACTCACCCACACATGCTGTTATTCTCCAGCGATGGTAGACGAACCAGTAAACCCTTGTACTCCTCCGCGTGGGAAACAACTGCCGAGTATTCCTTGGCTCCATGTCGTTCCCTTCCTAGGCCTCGCCCTCGTCCACCGCCCTGGTGCTCTCGGCGCGACCTGGTCAACGTGGTCAATGAATGACATCCATCGGAAGTGGATTGTACGTGGAGAGGCTGACAGTTGGGTCCACGGCCGCATGCAAGGAAATGCCTCCTTATTACACGCAAAATAATGATTCCTCCACCTGACAGCTAGGACCAATACGAAGGGCCTCTGTATTTCGTGAAAAAAACGTTCCCCCCGCTGACAGGTCGGACCCACCAGCTATATCTTCGCACGCAAGGAAGTGCCTCCTTATTACACCCAAAAAAATGAATACCCCCCTGCTAGCTGGGACCCACCATATTGTTGGGCTGACTTGTGGGCCTACTAAGTTGACGGGGATGGAGGGCTTTGTCAACTTAGTCAATACTCCAGTGACCGTATGATGTCCATCCAACGGCCATACGGCTTCTTCAACCTCTAGTCTTCTTGCTCCAGCCGCCCAAAGCAGCGCCGGTAGTGCCGCCTGCTCCTGCCTCCCGTGGCCGGCTGTGCTACCGCCTGCTCCTGCCTCCCGTGGCCCGGCTCCGTGTCGTCCCCTTCCTAAGCCTCGCCGTCGTCCACCGCCGTGGTGCTCTCGGCGCAGCATGGTCAATGTGGTCAACGACCGACTTCCATCGGAAGAGTACTGTACGTGGAGAGGCTGACAGCTGGGTCCACGGCAGCCGCAAGGAAGTGCCTCCTTATTACGCGGAAAATAATTATTCCTCCACCTGACAGCGGGGACCCACCGGACGGGCCACCAGTATTTTGCGAAATAAATCATTTCCCCCTGATTGTTGGGACCCACCGGACGGGCCATCGTATTTCGCAAAAAAACGTTCCCCCCGCTGTCAGCTCGGACCCATCAGAAGTGCCTCCTTATTACACACAAAAAATGAATACTCCCCCGGCTAGCTGGGACCCACCTTGGTGGGAGGTTGTCTTGTGGGCCTACTAAGTTGACGGGGCCGAAGGGCTTTGTCAACTTAGTCAATATGAACGATTCTAGCTCCAGTGACCGTACGATGTCCATCCAATGGCCGTAGTGCTTCTTCAGCCTCTGGTCTTCTTGCTTCAGCCGCCCAAAGTAGCGCCGGTCGTGATGAAGTCATATACCTAGGGTAGGGTCATGGACCTATCCAAGATACCCTCCCTAAGGGCATCCTTAGAATAAATTACCTACTAATCGACCTGGTTGGTTTCCACTCGACAGATTCAAAGACACTCGACCATGAAGACCCACTCGACCACCAGGAGTCCAAGAGCCACTCGGTGTCCAAACGGTCTGTAGTTAAGTAGTCTGTATGGTCATGATGACACTTTATGTAAGGCGTTACCAGTTAACGCCTAGCCTTAATGTACCTTAAACCCTCCGCTACGTGGGCTGGCTGGGGTCCTAGCGCACTCTATATAAGCCACCCCCCTCCACAGGTAGAAGGGTTCGCACCCCTGTAATTCATACGCATACAATCCAGTCGACCGCCTCTGGGCTCCGAGACGTAGGGCTGTTACTTCCTCCGAGAAGGGCCTGAACTCGTAAACTCGTGCATACCAACTAGTCCATAGCTATTACCTTGCCTCTCCATACCTACCCCCCATTCTACTGTCAGACTTAGAACCACGACAGTTGGCGCCCACCGTGGGGCAGGTGTTCTAGCGATTTGTTGGAGAAGTTGGGATTCTTTCAATCTCCATATCATGGTTTCAGGCGGAGTTTTGGTCGAGGGCCGCGAGATCCATCTCGGTGCGCTCACGTTCATCACCGACGACTCCGCTTGGCTTCAGGAGGCTCCTCTCGACGTCGACGCGCTCCCCGTCCGCGGGGCAACACACTTTCGCGCGTGTGTCTGCGGCATCCTCCTGCGGCAACCGTCGACCCAGTATGGGTCGGTTCTTGTGCCGTCCTCACTCCCAGTCTCCCGACGGCGCAAGCGCTCCGGTCGGTCGAGGCTTCAGCGGTGGGTGAGGCATGCGGTGGCTCGCCAGTCGACCACTTCCCAAGTCATGGCAATCGAGCCCGACGAATTTCTCTACGACATGTTTGATCTATCGACTGGCTCCGCAGAGACTGCATCCGAGTGCGATAGCAGCGATCCGGCGGCAGAGGTTCTGATGGTCGATGGACCATGTAGTCATCCTGGATACCCCCGCACCGATGGAGGCGACGGTGGAGGTGATCCGGCGCAAGATCACGAAGAGTACCAACCCGAGCCCCTCACTTCGCTGCAGAGGGTGGAACTTTGCTGCCGAAACATGGATGCGCTTCACACTCCAATCGTTGGAGAAAGCCCAAGGCTCGTGCCTTGGAAGATGCGCGCTTGGACAACTTGGCTGAGCGCACTCGACTGGAGAACCTCCAGCGAGTTCTCGACGAGCGCACGCGACCACGGGTTCCAGAATCCAGTCGACGTCAGCTCTTTCCACAACCAACTCAGGTATATCGAACTCCGATTCAGTACTTAGCAACTATAGCCCGTATAGCAGAGTCAATTCAGACTTCCCAGTCGGAGGCGGGTAGAGGTTTGCAACAGATCAGATATTTACTCCAGGCAGCAGGAGATCAAAACTCAGTCGTATCACAGTCACGGAACAGGATTCACAGCAGATCCGTCGCTGTGTATTCAGTCCAGTCGGCCCATAGTCCAAGATCGCCCCCGAGGCGTGAGGAACGTGGAGGCCGGCGTGATGATCAGTACAGGAATCGCGAGCCGTATGAGCACCGATTCGATAGCAATGATCGACGTCGAGTGCCCACCCCTCCCCCAAGAGGTGGATCATACACTCCTCGGCAACAAGATGACAGACACCAGTACAATGCTGGGCGAAGGGTTCCAGTCGACCCCAGAGTGTCAGGCTTTGATGCAAGATCCATCATCGTTCAAGGCTTGGTCGACAGGAACAGAGCTCACCGAGAAGGTCATGACAGTGATGTTCCCTCCAGCAGCAGAGTTCATGTCTCGGGGCGAGTGTTTTAGCAGGCCATCGAGCCGCAGTGATTCCTCCCAACTTCAGGTTGGCGGCTGAGTCGATAAGTTCACCGGTGAGTCCAAGCGACACTTGGCTTGAGGACTACTGAGTGGCTGTTCAGATTGGCGGCGGCAACGATGAGGTAGCTATGAAGCATTTGCCCCTTATGTTGGAGGTTTCGGCCAGAGCATGGTTGAATCAGTTAGCACCCAGCAGTATTTACACTTGGGAAGATCTGGCCCGAGTGTTTGTCAGGACATTTGAAGGGACCTGCAAGCGACCAGCAGGATTGATAGAGCTGCAGTCGTGTGTGCAGAAGTCGAATGAAACTTTGAGAGATTACATCCAGAGATGGATAACCTTGCACCACACAGTTGAGAATGTGTCTGATCACTAGGTAGTCTGTGCTTTCAAGGAAGGTGTCAAGAACAGAGAGTTGAGTTTGAAATTCGGTCGGACAGGAGATATGACCCTGAGTCGGATGATGGAGATTGCCACCAAGTATGCTAATGGTGAAGAAGGGGATCGGCTCCGGAGTGGTAAGTACAAGTCAGCCGCTAATGAGGCCGGCGGAGGAAATTCCAGTCGGAAGCAGAAGCGCAAAGCCGAGCCAGCCGCTCCCGGAGAAGCCTTGGCTGTGACCCCAAGAAAGTTCAAGGGGAAACCCAAGGGTCCGTGGAACCCCATGAAGGTGAAAGACCAAGATGGGAATGATGTGTTGGACTTGCCATGTCACATTCACACGAAGAAAGATGAAGAGGGTAAACTCATTTACCCAAAGCATACCACTCGACAATGTCGGCTATTGATTCAGCAGTTCCAAGGGAAGAAACCCAAGGATAAGGAAAAGGGGTCGGATAAAGTTGAGGACAAAGAAGATAGTGATGGTGGATACCCCCAGGTCATTCCACCCTGATGATTTTTGCTGACGTTGAAAGAAAAAGTCGACTGAAAATTATCAACCGAGAAGTGAACATGGTCGCTCCGGCGACGCCCAATTATCTGAAATGGTCCCAGACCGCCATTACATTCGACCAGTCCGATCATCCGACACACATTGCCACCCCTGGGAGGCTAGCGTTGGTGGTCGACCCAGTCGTCGAAGGCACTCGACTGACCAAAGTTTTGATGGATGGCGGCGAGTGGCTGAACATCTTGTATGCGAGAGGCGTTGAAAGGGATGGGCATTCCGATGTCCAGACTCAGCACCAGTAACATGAGTTTCCATGGAGTCATTCCTGGAAAGAAGGCTGAGTCACTCGGTCAAATTGCTCTTGATGTGGTTTTTGGTGATTCGAAGCATTTCCGCAAAGAAAAGTTGACCTTTGAGGTCGTGGATTTCCAGAGCGCTTATCACGCTATTTTGGGAAGGCCGGCGTATGCCCGTTTCATGGCCCGACCATGTTATGTGTACCTCAAGCTGAAGATGCCCGGCCCCAAAGGTGTGATCACTGTCACTGGCAATCGGAAGAAAGCGGAAGGGTGTTTCCAGAAAGGCTCTAAGATTGCTGATGCTCAGATGGCAGTGGTAGAATTGCAAGAATATCAGAAGACTGCAGATCCGAGTGATTTGTTGCGAGCCAAGAAGCCCGCTACAGAGTCGGCATTTCAGTCATCCGGTGAGACGAAGCAGGTTCATATTAACCCGACCGACCCCAATGCTACTCCGACCAACATCTCAACAACACTCGACTCCAAATAGGAAGAAGCGCTCGTCCAGTTCCTCTGTGAGAACTGGGACATATTTGCATGGAAGCCTGCTGACATGCCGGGTGTTCCCAGGGAGTTGGCTGAGCACCGTCTGCGAGTCGACCCAAAAGTCAAACCTGTCAAAGAACATATTCGACAGTCCGCCGTCTAGAAGAGAAATGCCATAGGCGAGGAGGTGGCTCGGCTCTTAGCAGCAGAGTTTATCCGAGAGATTTACCACTCCGAGTGGCTCGCCAATGTGGTCATGGTCCCTAAGAAGGACAATTCACTGCGCATGTGCATCGACTTCAAACATATCAATTGGGCCTGCCCGAAAGATCATTTTCCTCTCCCCCGCATCGACCAAATAGTCGACTCGACTACGGGATGTGAGCGGTTGTGTTTTGTAGACGCATATTCCGGGTACCATCAGATCCGTCTGTATGGACCCGACGAGATCAAAACAGCTTTCATCACTCCATTCGGGTGCTTCTGTTATGTCACCACGCCATTCGGCCTCAAGAATGCCGGAGCCACGTTCATGAGGATGATTCAGAAATGTTTACTCACTCAAATCAGTCGGAATGTGGAAGCATACATGGATGACATTGTGGTCAAGTCACGGAAAGGTTTCGACCTGTTGACTGACCTTGCTGAAACATTTGCCAATCTCAGGAGGTATGATATCAAGCTTAATCCATCAAAGTGCACATTCGGAGTTCCTGGTGGAAAGTTACTCGGTTTTCTCGTTTCTGAACGAGGAATCGACGCTAACCCAGAAAAAGTTGGCTCTATTCTCCGAATGAAACACCCTATGCGTGTGCACGATGTCCAGAAGCTTACTGTATGCTTGGCCGCTTTAAGTCGATTCATCTCTCGCCTCGGAGAAAAGGCATTGCCTCTTTACCGACTAATGAAGAAGTCAGACAAGTTCGAGTGGACTCCTGAAGCTGATGCAGCGTTTGCAGAGCTCAAAGCTCTGCACTCCACCGAGCCGGTGCTTGCTGCCCCAATCAGCAAAGAGCCGTTGCTGCTTTACATTGCAGCCACAGGACAAGTCGTCAGTATAGTACTTACGGTCGAGCGGGAAGAGGAAGGAAAAGCCTTCAATGTTCAGCGCCCAGTATATTATCTTTCTGAAGTGTTAACCCCGTCGAAGCAAAGATACCCTCATTATTAGAAGCTTGTGTATGGGATTTATATGACCGCAAATAAGGTTGCTCACTACTTCTCTGATCATTCCATTACAGTCATCAACGACGCCTCGTTATCAGAGATTCTGCACAACAGAGACGCAACTGGTCGAGTGGCAAAATGGGCGATTGAACTTCTTCCCCTTGATATCAAGTTTGAGACAAAGAAAGCCATCAAGTCCCGAGCAATAGCAGATTTCATCGCCGAGTGGATTGAACAACAGTTACCGACTCAAGTTCACTCGGAGCACTGGACTATGTTCTTTGATGGTACCAAGATGCTGAATGGTTCCGATGCTGGGGTAGTATTGGTTTCCCCCCGAGGAGATAAGCTCAGATATGTGCTCCAGATTCACTTTGATTCTTCCAACAATGAAGCAGAATACGAAGCACTGTTGTATGGGTTGTGTATGGCCATTTCACTCGGCGTCCGTCGCCTCATGGTCTATGGCGACTCAGATCTTGTGGTTAATCAGGTGATGAAGGAGTGGGACGTCAGAAGTGTAGCCATGATTGGCTACTGTAATGGAGTAAGGAAGCTGGAAAAGAAGTTTGAGGGGTTAGAGCTCCATCACATACCCCGACTGAAAAATCAAGCTGCTGATGATTTGGCGAAAATAGGGTCCAAGAGGGAAGCCATTCCCAGTGATGTGTTTTTGGAGCACATCCGCACACCATCGATTCAAGAGGATCCTTTCACTGAAGAAGCTCCACAGCCAAAAAGTGCCACTGATCTGACTGAAGTTGAGGTCCTAGCGGTGGTTGACCTAGTCATGGAAGTCGTAGTCATTACCCCCGACTGGACAGTACCGTACATCGTATACATCCTGAGGAAAGAGCTCCCTGAGAATGAAGAAGAGGCTAGACAGATCGTCCGTTGATCCAAGGCCTTTACTATGATCAAGGGACAGTTATTCAGAGAAAGCGTGACTGGAGTCAGCCAGAAGTGCATAACGCCAGAAGAAGGTCAGATAATCCTTGATGATATCCACTCGGGGACCTGTGGTCACCATGCGTCCTCTCGGACCATCATGGCTAAAGCATACCGAGCGGGATTTTACTGGCCAAAGGCAAATGAAATGGCAAAGGAAATAGTCGACAAATGTGAAGGATGTCAGTTCTACTCCAATATGTCACACAAGCCCGCCTCAGCATTGAAGACCATTCCACTCGTCTGGCCTTTCGTTGTTTGGGGGTTGGATATGATTGGACCGCTGAGAACTGGTAGGAGTGGTTTCACTCATTTGCTTGTGGCAGTCGACAAGTTCACGAAGTGGATCGTAGCTAAACCTATCAAGAACCTTGATGCATGCACTGCTGTCAGTTTCGTCAGAGAATTGATATTCAGATATGGAGTTCCGCACAGCATCATCACGGACAATGGGTCAAATTTTGATTCCTACAAGTTCAAAGCCTTTTGCGCCTGTCAGGGCACGCGAGTCGACTATGCTTCAGTCGCTCACCCCTAGTCGAATGGGCAAGCTGAACGAGCAAATGGTCTAATTCTCAAAGGACTGAAACCTCGACTGATGCATGATCTCAAGCATGCAGCAGGAGCGTGGGTTGACGAACTTCCGTCGGTTCTTTGGGGGTTGAGGACCACTCCTAATCGTTCGACTAGGAGAACTCCATTCTTTATGGTCTATGGAGCTGAAGCAGTTCTACCGAGTGACCTGCTTCACAATGCCCCCTGAGTCGAACTCTACTCTGAAGCTGAAGCAGAGCAAGCCCGTCAAGATGTAGTCGACCTCCTTGAAGAGGAGAGAGAGATGGCCCTGATCCGCTCGACCATCTATCAGCAGGACTTGCGTCGATTCCACACCAGAAAATGTGAAGAGCCGAGCCTTTCAGGAAGGAGATCTGGTCCTCTGAGTGGATCAACAAAAACCACACAAGCTCGCTCCCACTTGGGAAGGTCCCTTCATCGTCACCAGAGTTCTTCACAATGGGGCTTACCATCTTTACAACGTCGAACGCCAGATCGATGAGCCTCGGGCATGGAATGCGGAGCTGCTCCGCCCCTTTTACACTTAAGAGCTCACTCGGGTGAGATGTAATAAAAGTACCTCTGTAGTTTGTCTATCTAAATCAAGAAGATTATAATTTTCCCAGTGATTGTTATTACTTTTTGTTAAAATCCCCCCCCCCCCTAGTGGGTGACTTAGCTGTGAATCCGTTTCACCTAAGTTTGTAAAAAAAATCCTTACCGAGAGGCGAGCCAGCCTCTCACTCGGGGGTTTAGCTGGGAATCCGTTTCGCCTAAGTATTTTAAAATCCTACCGAGTGGTGAGCCAGCCTCCCACTCGGAGGCTTAGCTGCAGTCCAAGTACTCGCCTAAGTGTTTAAAATCCTACCGAGTGGTGAGCCAGCCTCCCACTCGGAGGCTTAGCTGCAGTCCAAGTACTCGCCTAAGTGTTTAAAATCCTACCGAGTGGTGAGCCAAACTCCCACTCGGGGGCCTAGTTGCAGTCCAAGTACTTGCCTAAGTATTTAATACAATGTGCACTTTGCAAGGACGACGAGGTATAGGTCGACTGTTGCCTTCCCCTTCAAAGCTACGACACAGAAATCCTCCTTGGAGGCTTAGCTGCAGTCCAGTACTCGCCTAAGTTTGAAAAATCCTACCGAGTGGAGAGCAAACCTCCCACTCAGGGGCTTAGCTGCAGTCCAGTACTCGCCTAAGTTTGAAAAATCCTACCGAGTGGAGAGCAAACCTCCCACTCGGGGGCTTAGCTGCAGTCCAGTACTCGCCTAAGTTTGAAAAATCCTACCGAGTGGAGAGCAAGCCTCCCACTCGGGGGCTTAGCTGCAGTCCAGTACTCGCCTAAGTTTGAAAAATCCTGCCAAGTGGAGAGCAACCCTCCCACTCGGGGGCTTAGCTGCAGTCCAGTACTCGCCTAAGTTTGAAAAATCCTACCGAGTGGAGAGCAAACCTCCCACTCGGGGGGCTTAGCTGCAGTCCAGTACTCGCCTAAGTTTGAAAAATCCTACCAAGTGGAGAGAAAACTGTTGGAAATATGCCCTAGAGGCAATAATAAAAGGATTATTATTATATTTCCTTGTTCGTGATAATTGTCTTTTATTCATGCTATAATTGTATTATCCGGAAATCGTAATACACGTGTGAATACATAGATCACAATATGTCCCTAGTGAGCCTCTAGTTGACTAGCTCGTTGATCAATATATAGTCATGGTTTCCTGACTATGGACATTGGATGTCATTGATAACGGGATCACATCATTAGGAGAATGATGTGATGGACAAGACAATCTAAGCATAGCACAAGATCATGTAGTTCGTTTTGCTAGAGCTTTTCCAATGTCAAGTATCTCTTCCTTAGACCATGAGATCGTGTAACTCCCGGATACCGTAAGGGTGCTTTGGGTGTACCAAAGCGTCTGGCGAGCTGGGTGACTATAAAGATGCACTACAGGTATCTCCGAAAGTGTCATTGGGTTGACACGGATCGAGGATGGGATTTGTCACTCCGTATGACGGAGAGGTATCTCTGGGCCCACTCGGTAATGCATCATCATAATGAGCTCAAAGTGACCAAGTGATTGGTTACGGATCATGCATTACGATGCGAGTAAAGTGACTTGCGATGCGAGACTGAGCGAGGTATTGGGATACCGACGATCGAGTCTCGGGCAAATAACGTACCAATTGACAAAGGGAATTGAATACGGGATTAATTGAATCCTCGACATCGTGGTTCATCCGATGAGATCATCGAGGAGTATGTGGGAGTCAACATGGGTATCCAGATCCCGCACTTGGTTATTGACCGGAGAACCGTCTCGGTCATGTCTGCATGTCTCCCGAACCCGTAGGGTCTACACACTTAAGGTTCGGTGACGCTAGGGTTGTATGAATATGAGTATGCAGCAAACCGAGTGTTGTTCGGAGTCCCGGATGAGATCCCGGACATCACGAGGAGTTCGAATGGTCGGAGGTAAAGAATTTTATATAGGAAGTGCTATTTCGCCATCGGAAGAATTTGGGGTTTCGGTATTGTCTGGGACCACGGAAGGGTCCGAGGTCCACGGGTGGGGCCACCTATCCGGAGGGCCCGTGGGCTGAAGTGGGAGGAACCAGCCCTGGTGGGCTGGTGCGCTGCCCCCCCCCCCAAGCTCTGGGTTGGAAACCCTAGGGGGGGGCGCCCACTGCCTTGGGGCAAGCCTCCCCCTTGGCCGCCACCCCCTTGGGAGATCAGATCTCCAGGGCGGCGCCCCTAGGGGCCTATATAAAGGGGGAGGAGGGGCAGCCACACCCTTGCATCTTGGCGCCTCCCTCTCCCCTACTACACCTCTCCTCCTCCGTCCCGTGCTTGGCGAAGCCCTGCCGGAGTGCTGCTTCTCCACCAACACCACGCCGTCGTGCTGCTGCTGGAGCCATCTTCCTCCACCTCTCCTTCCCCCTTGCTGGATCAAGAAGGAGGAGACGTCATCCGCTCCGTATGTGTGTTGAACGCGGAGGTGCCGTCCCTTCGGCACTCGGTCATCGGTGATTTGGATCACGGCGAGTACGACTCCATCATCCACGTTCTAATGAACGCTTCCGCACGCGATCTACAAGTGGTATGTAGATGCAATCTCTCTCCCATGACTCATTGCTTAGATGAACTCATAGATGGATCTTGGTGAAGCCGTAGGAAAAATTTTAATTTTCTGCAACGTTCCCCAACAGTGGCATCATGGGCTAGGTCTATGCGTAGTTCTCTATTGCACGAGTAGATCACAATTTTGTTGTGGGCGTAGATCTTGTCAACTTGCTTGCCGCTACTAGTCTTTTCTTGCTTCAGCGGTATTGTGGGATGAAGCGGCCGGACCGACCTTACGTGCGCTTACGTGAGACAGGTTCCACCGGTGACATGCACTAGTTGCATAAGGTGGCTAGCGGTGTCTGTCTCTCCTACTTTAGTTGGGCGGATTAGATGAAAAGGGTCCTTATGAAGGGTAAATAGAAGTTGACAAAATCACGTTGTGGTTATTAGTAGGTAAGAAAACGTTCTTGCTAGAACCCAATTGCAGCCACGTAAAAGATGCAACAACAATTAGAGGGCGTCTAACTTGTTTTTGCAGCAATTGGCATGTGATGTGATATGGCCAGAAGTTGTGATGAATGATGAATGATATATTGTGATGTATGAGATCATGTTCTTGTAATAGGAATCACGACTTGCATGTCGATGAGTATGACAACGGCAGGAGCCATAGGAGTTGTCTTAATTATTGTATGACCTGCGAGTCATTGATTCAACGCCATGTAAATTACTTTACTTTATTGCTAAGCGTGTTAGCCATAGTAGTAGAAGTAATAGTTGGCGAGCAACTTCATGGAACACGACGATGGAGATCATGATGATGGAGATCATGGTGTCATGCGGTGACAAGATGATCATGGAGCCCGAAGATGAAGATCAAAGGAGCTATATGATATTGGCCATATCATGTCACTACTTTATATAATTGCATGTGATGTTTATTATGTTTTATGCATCTTGTTTACTTAGAACGACGGTAGTAAATAAGATGATCCCTTATAATAATTTCAAGAAAGTGTTCCCCTAACTCTGCACCGTTGCTAAAGTTAAATGGTTTCAAGCACCACGTGATGATCGGTGTGATAGATCCTTACGTTCACATACAACGGGTGTAAGACAATTTTACACATGCATAAACACTTAGGGTTAACTTGCGAGCCTAGCATGTACAGACATGGCCTCGGAACACAAGAGACCGAAAGGTCGAACATGAGTCGTATGGAAGATCGATCAACATGGAGATGTTCACCGGCGATGACTAGTCCGTCTCACGTGATGATCGGACACGGCCTAGTCGACTCGGATCATGTAACACTTAGATGACTAGAGGATGTCAAATCTGAGTGGGAGTTCATTAAATAATTTGATTAGATGAACTTAATTATCATGAACATTAGTCTAAAATCTTTAAAAATGTCTTGTAGATCAAATGGCCAGCGCTCATGTCACCATGAACTTCAGCGTTCCTAGAAAACCAAGCTGAAAGACGATGGCAGCAACTATTCGGACTGGGTCCGGAACACGAGATCATCCTCATAGCAGCCAAGAAACAATATGTCCTAGAAGCACCGCTAGGTGATGCACCCATCGAAGAACCAAGACATTATGAATGCTTGGCAGTCTCGTGCTGATGATTACTCCCTCGTTCAGTGCGGCATGCTTTACAGCTTAGAACCGGGGCTGCAAAAGCGTTTTGAGCAACACGGAGCATATGAGATGTTCGAGGAGCTGAAAATGGTTTTCCAAGCTCATGCCCGGGTCGAGAGATATGAAGTCTCCGACAAGTTCTATAGTTGTAAGATGGTGGAAAACAGTTCTGTCAGTGAGCACATACTCAAAATGTCTGGGTTGCACAACCGCCTGTCCCAGCTGGACATTAACCTCCCAGACGAGGCGGTCATTGACAGAATCCTTCAGTCGCTCCCACCAAGCTACAAGAGCTTTGTGATGAACTACAATATGCATGGGATGGTGAAGACCATTCCCGAAGTATTCTCAATGCTGAAGTCAGCAGAGGTTGAAATCAAGAAAGAACATCAAGTGTTGATGGTCAATAAAACCACTAAGTTCAAAAAGGGCAAGGGTAACTTCAAGAAGGACGGCAAGGATGTTGCCGCGCCCGGTAAGCAAGCTGCCGGGAAGAAGTCAAAGAATGGACCCAAACCTGAGATAGAGTGCTTTTATTGCAAAGGGAAGGGCCACTGGAAGCGGAACTGCCCCAAATACTTAGCGGACAAGAAGGCCGGCAACACTAAAGGTACATTTGATATACATGTAATTGATGTGTACCTTACCAGTACTTGTAGTAACTCCTGGGTATTTGATACCGGTGTCGTTGCTCATATTTGTAACTCACAGCAGGAGCTGCGGAATAAGCGGAGCTGGCGAAGGGCGAGGTGACGATGCGGCGTCGGGAATGGTTCCAAGGTCGATGTGATCGCCGTTGGCACGCTACCTCTACATTTACCTACGGGATTAGTTTTAAACCTCAATAATTGTTATTTAGTGCCAAGTTTGAGCATGAACATTGTATCAGGATCTCGTTTAATGTGAGATGGCTACTCATTTAAATCCGAGAATAATGGTTGTTCTATTTATATGAGAGATATGTTTTATGGTCATGCTCCGATGGTCAATGGTTTATTCTTAATGAATCTCGAGCGTAATATTACACATATTCATAGTGTGAATACCAAAAGATGTAAAGTTGATAACAATAGTCCCACATACTTGTGGTACTTTGCCGCCTTGGTCACATTGGTGTCAAGCGCATGAAGAAGCTCCATTCGATGGACTTTTAGAGTCTCTCGATTATGAATCATTTGACACATGCGAACCATGCCTTATGGGCAAAATGACCAAGACTCCGTTCTCCGGAACAATGGGCGAGCAACCAACTTATTGGAAATCATACATACCGATGTATGCGGTCCAATGGCGTCGAGGCTCGCGGAGGATATCGTTATGTTCTCACTCTCACTGATGACTCGAGTAGATATGGGTATGTCTACTTGATGAAACACAAGTCTGAGAGCTTTGAAAAGTTCAAGGAAATTCAGAATGAGGTAGAGAATCAACGTGACCGAAAAATAAAGTTCTTACGATCAGATCATGGAGGAGAATATTTAAGTCACGAATTTGGCACACACTTAAGGAAATGTGGAATCGTTTCACAACTCACGCTGCCTGGAACACCTCAGCGTAATGGTGTGTCAGAACGTCGTAATCGCACTCTTTTGGATATGGTGCGATCTATGATGTCTCTTACAGATTTACCGCTATCATTTTGGGATACGCTCTAGAGACAGCTACATTCACTTTAAATATGGCACCGTCTAAATCCTTTGAGATGACACCGTATGAATTATGGTTTGGGAAGAAACCTAAGCTGTCGTTTCTAAAAGTTTGGGGATGTGATGCTTATGTCAAGAAACTTCAACCTGAAAAGCTCGAACCCAAGTCGGAAAAATGCGTCTTCATAGGATACCCTAAGGAAACCATTGGGTATACCTTCTACCTTAGGTCCGAAGGCAAGATCTTTGTTGCCAGAACGGATCCTTTCTTGAAAAGAGTTTCTCTCGAAAGGAGTAAGTGGGAGGAAAGTAGAACTCGATGAAGTACTACCTCTTGAACCGGAAAATAGTGCAGCTCGGGAAAATGTTCTGTGGTGCCTACACCTCTTGGAGAGGAAATTGCGATGATGATCAAAGTACTTGGATCAAGTTGCTCTGAACCGTGAGGTCCACAAGGACACGTTCAACACCAGTGGTATGGCAACCCTGTCCTGGAAATCATGTTGTTAGACAACGGTGAACCTTCGAACTATGAAGATGCGATGGCGGGCCCGGATTCCAACAAATGGCATGAAGCCATGCAATCCGAGATAGGATCCATGTATGAAAACAAAGTATGGACTTTGACAGACTTGCCCGATGATCGGCGAGCGATAGAAAACAAATGGATCTTTAAGAAGAAGACATACGCGGATGGTAATGTCACCATCTATAAAGCTCGACTTGTCGCTAAGGGTTATCGGCAAGTTCAAGGGATTGACTACGATGACACTTTCTCTCCCATAGCGAAGCTTAAGTCCGTCCGAATCATGTTAGCAATTGCCGCATACTATGATTATGAGATATGGCAGATGGACGTCAAAACAGCATTCCTTAACGGTTATCTTAAGGAAGAGCTGTATATGATGCAGCCGGAAGGTTTTGTCGACCCTAAGAATGCTAACAAGGTATGCAAGCTCCAGCGATCCATTTATGGGCTGGTGCAAGCATCTCGGAGTTGGAACATTCGCTTTGATGAGATGATCAAAGCGTTTGGGTTTATGCAGACTTATGGAGAAGCCTGCGTTTACAAGAAAGTGAGTGGGAGCTCTGTAGCATTTCTCATATTATATGTAGATGACATACTTTTGATGGGAAATGATATAGAACTCTTGGACATCATTAAGGCCTACTTGAATAAAAGTTTTTCAATGAAAGACCTTGGAGAAGCTTCTTACATATTAGGCATCAAGATCTATAGGGATAGATCGAGACGCCTCATAGGTCTTTCACAAAGCACATACCTTGATAAGATTTTGAATAAATTCAAAATGGATCAGTCCAAGAAAGGGTTCTTGCCTGTACTACAAGTTGTGAGATTGAGCTCGGCTCAATGCCCGACCACGACAAAAGATAAAGAAGAGATGAGCGTCATCCCCTATGCCTCGGCCATAGGATCTATTATGTATGCCATGCTGTGTACCAGACCCTTATGTAAACCTTGCTGTAAGTTTGGTAGGAAGGTACCAAAGTAATCCCGGCAAGGAACACTGGATAGCGCTCAGGAATATCCTGAAGTACCTGAAAAGGAAAAAGGACATGTTTCTCGTTTATGGAGGTGACGAAGAGCTCGTCGTAAAGGGTTACGTCGACACTAGCTTCGACACAGATCTGGATGACTCTAAGTCACAAACCGGATACGTGTATATGTTGAATGGTGGAGCAGTAAGCTGGTGCAGCTGCAAGAAGAGCGTCGTGGCGGGATCTACGTGTGAAGCGGAGTACATGGCAGCCTCGGAGGCAGTGCATGAAGCAATTTGGGTGAAGGAGTTCATCACCGACCTAGGAGTTATACCCAATGCGTCGGGGCCAATCAAACTCTTCTGTGATAACACTGGAGCTATTGCACTTGCCAAGGAGCCCAGGTTTCACAAGAAGACCAGGCACATCAAGCGTCGCTTCAACTCCATCCGTGAAAATGTTCAAGATGGAGATATAGAAATTTGCAAAGTGCATACGGATCTGAATGTCGCAGATCCGTTGACTAAACCTCTTCCGCGAGCAAAACATGATCAACACCAGAACTCTATGGGTGTTCGGTTCATCACAATGTAACTAGATTATTGACTCTAGTGCAAGTGGGAGACTGTTGGAAATATGCCCTAGAGGCAATAATAAAAGGATTATTATTATATTTCCTTGTTCGTGATAATTGTATTTTATTCATGCTATAATTGTATTATCCGGAAATCGTAATACACGTGTGAATACATAGATCACAATATGTCCCTAGTGAGCCTCTAGTTGACTAGCTCGTTGATCAATAGATAGTCATGGTTTCCTGACTATGGACATTGGATGTCATTGATAATGGGATCACATCATTAGGAGAATGATGTGATGGACAAGACCCAATCCTAAGCATAGCACAAGATCGCGTAGTTTGTTTTGCTAGAGCTTTTCCAATGTCAAGTATCTCTTCCTTAGACCATGAGATCGTGTAACTCCGGATACCGTAAGAGTGCTTTGGGTGTACCAAGCGTCACAGCGTGGCGGGTGACTATAAAGGTGCACTACAGGTATCTCCGAAAGTGTCATTGGGTTGACACGGATCGAGGCTGGGATTTGTCACTCCGTATGACGGAGAGGTATCTCTGGGCCCACTTTCGGTAATGCATCATCATAATGAGCTCAAAGTGACCAAGTCATTGGTTACAGGATCATGCATTACGGTACGAGTAAAGTGACTTGCCGGTAACGAGACTGAACGAGGTATTGGGATACCGACGATCGACTCTTGGGCAAGTAACGTACAGATTGACAAAGGGAATTGAATACGGGATTAATTGAATCCTCGACATCGTGGTTCATCCGATGAGATCATCGAGGAGTATGTGGGAGTCAACATGGGTATCCAGATCCCGCTGTTGGTTATTGACCGGAGAGTCGTCTCGGTCATGTCTGCATGTCTCCCGAACCCGTAGGGTCTACACACTTAAGGTTCGGTGACGCTAGGGTTGTATGAATATGAGTATGCAGCAAACCGAATGTTGTTCGGATTCCCGGATGAGATCCCGGATGTCACGAGGAGTTTCGTAATGGTCCGGAGGTAAATAATTATATATCGGAAGTGCTATTTCGGCCATCGGAAGAATTCCGGGGGTTACCTGTATTGTACCGGGACCACCGGAAGGGTCCCGGGGGTCCATCGGGTGGGGCCACCTATCCCGGATGGCCCCGTGGGCTGAAGTGGGAGGGAACCAGCCCCTGGTGGGCTGGTGCGCCCCCCACTTGGGCCACCCCTGCGCCTAGGTTTGGAAACCCTAGGGTGGGGGGCGCCCCACTTGCCTTTGGGGGCAAGCCTCCCCCCTTGGCCGCCGCCCCCCTTGGGAGATCAGATCTCCAAGGGCCGGCGCCCCCACCCAGGTGGCCTATATAAAGGAGGGGAGGGAGGGGGCAGCCGCACCCTTGCATCTTGGCGCCTCCCTCTCCCCTGCTACACCTCTCCTCCTCCGTGACGTGCTTGGCGAAGCCCTGCCGAAGTGCTGCTTCTCCACCAACACCACGCCGTCGTGCTGCTGCTGGAGCCATCTTCCTCAACCTCTCCTTCCCCCTTGCTGGATCAAGAAGGAGGAGACGTCATCCGCTCCGTACGTGTGTTGAACGCAGAGGTGCCCTCCGTTCGGCACTCGATCATCGGTGATTTGGATCACGGCGAGTACGACTCCATCATCCACGTTCTAATGAACGCTTACGCACGCAATCTACAAGTGGTATGTAGATGCAATCTCTCTCCCATGACTTGTTGCTTAGATGAACTCATAGATGGATCTTGGTGAAGCCGTAGGAAATTTTTTAATTTTCTGCAACGTTCCCCAACACAAACCTCCCACTCGGAGGCTTAGCTGCAGTCCAGTACTCGCCTAAGTTTGAAAAATCCTACCGAGTGGAGAGCAAACCTCCCACTTGGGGGCTTAGCTGCAGTCCAGTACTCGCCTAAGTTTGAAAAATCCTACAGGGTGGAGAGAAAACCACCCACTCGGGGGCTTAGCTGCAGTCCAGTACTCGCCTAAGTTTTGAAAATCCTACCGAGTGGAGAGCAAACCTCCCACTCGGGGGCTTAGCTGCAGTCCGGGACTTGCCTAAGTTTGAAAACATACCGATCTGCAAGGACGACGAGGTGTAGGTCGACTGCTACCTTCTCCTTCGGAGCTGCGCCACAAGTACAACTTGCGCTCCATCCCGATCCGCAAGGACTACGAGGTACAAGTCGACTGCTTCCTTCTCCTGCACCTGCAAGAGCCATAAAGTGTAGGTCGACTGGATCCACCTCAGAGCTGCATCTCAAACATTGAAGCATAATCTGAGTGAAGAGCAAAGTTCACTCGAAGGCAAACAAAAGCATATTTTGATGGTAAGTAAAGTTCGGATAGCATCCTAAGGATGCAGAAGTGCCCAGGCCTCAAGCCCGCTAAAGTTTATTGGTTACAAAAATCACTCGGCATTCCGAGGCAAATTTAAGGTAGAGCATAAAAGTTTTTTACTCCTCAGGTGGAGGACTGGAAGGATCCAGAAACTAGTCAAGGTCGATCCCATCGGCGATCCGGGTGGCAGCGGCGATGAAAGTTTCCATGAAAGATTGGAAATCATACTTCTTGGTGTTGGCAACTCTGAGGGCCGCCAGATTTTCCTCCCGCGCTTCCTTGAAGTGGACACGAACCAGAGACAGAGCAACATCAGCAGCACACCTGGCAGAAGACTTTTTCCATTCTTGCACTCGACTTGGAACCTCATTCAGTCGAGTCATTAAGGACTCAAGGTCATTCTGAAGCGTCTGGTCCGGCCAGAAGGTTGAGTCAATCCGTGACACCGCAACTTTCAGTCGAGCGAGATAGTCCACCACACCAGCAATGAGAGACTCCAGTCGGAGCACGTTCATAGCGGCTTCATCCTTCACGGGAGAGTTGATGGGGTCTAGGCTTGTCTCCACTCGACTGGTCTCCTCTTCGAAGTTCTGACAGAATTCTGCAAATACGACTCAAGTTCAAGCTAATGGTTCTATGGTGAGTCGATGATGACAAGTTAGTTGGATAAGAGGAATTACCTTCAAGCATGAGGAATAGCTTCTTGGCGAGCCCTCCCAGATAAACCTCCAGATCGTTTCTCCTCCCCGCCAGTTCGCTAACCTTGTCAGTCAGAGCGACTTTGTCATTCTTCAGTCGGCTAGCCTCCTTGTTGGCCGCGTCGAGAGCAGCCTTCAGTTTGGTATTCTCATCTTCGAGTTTTCCGACTGAGGCCAGTTTCTCTTCTGCGAGCTTTGTTTTCTCCAAAGCCGCCTTCTGTGCCTCTGCAAGGTCGTGGTCTTTCTTCTTCAGAGCCTCCTCCAGTTTGTCTGCAAAATAACAATAAGTCCAGAGTTGAGAATGGGTAGAAAGACAAACACAGTCGTCAAGTCTCACCAGCCATACCTTTTGCTTCGTCTCTCGCCTTTTGCAAGTTCTCCTGAGCAAGCTTCAAGTCAAGTTTGAGATGGATCTGCTTGTTCTCCAATTCGTTATAGCGGGCCATGAGCTCGCAAGATTTCTGCAAAGAGTCAATCGACAAAACATCAAAGATAGGTCACTTCTGAGTGACTAAAGAAAAATCGTAGCATTTCTAAGACTGCAGTCGAATCAAAACATTCGACAGTAGTCTCGAGGACTACACCCAGTGGGTGCACTCAGCGTGCCCCCACTGGTTTTACCAATTTGGTTCGACCAGTCGACTGAAAGAGGCAAAAAGTTTATGATCCTAAAAACATAGCTAACTGTCAGCAGTCAGCTGTGTAAAAAAAAGTTCTTAGACTATAGTCGATCGCTGCATGATCCACCATAGTCTCGGGGACTACACCCATTGGGTGCACTCAGCGTGCCCCCACCGGTTCCAAAGATCCATTCGACATGGCCGGACCAGACCGAGTGAAGAAGTTCAAAGTATAAAGACTATAGTCGACTGCCCGCAGTCCACCATAGTCTCGGGCACTACACCCAATGGGTGCACTCAGCGTGCCCCCACCAGTTAAAAAATTCAATAGACACACCCACCCAGTGGGTGTCTGAGATCTGATATGGAAATCTCGAAAGAAGAAATTTCAGGTAGCATATCCTAACAGAACAAGCAACTTACTTGGACATTGCTCGAAGAGCCGAGCTTGCATCATAAGCCGCTGGCTGGCCTCCGGACCACCTTCACTTGCTCCATCATGATCCCTGCGGCGATGGCCTCCTTGGCAGCACTCACTTGGTCTTCCGGGACGTGGTGTGTGGGAAAAAGGGATGGCGGGTCAGCAGTCGACGACGAAGGCCGGACACTCGTCAGCGGCACAGCAAAGGACACAGAAGTCCGAGTGGTGTCGCCTCCCTCGTGAACTAGCATCTCAGGCAGTGATACAGCTGGAGTAGCCTTGCCAGCAGACACCTTTTTTTCCTTCCTCTTCCTCAGCGGTGTTTCATCGTCGTCATCAGGGAGATCAATGACATGAGGTGGAACTACAAGTAAGATTAAAGGTAAAAACAGAAATCCAATCGACCGTAAAGCGAAACTGCAGAGATCATACCAAGGTTGGAGGTGGCAGCATCTTCCATTTCCTGATCCTCGTTCTTAGCCGAGGTCTCGGAGGTGGCAACACTGTAGATTTCAGAAGTCAATTGATCAGTCAAAACGAGTCGACCAAAAGTGCACTCATGATAGACAGGAAAACACAAGTTCTGCTGATTACCCGGAAATGGTGGGAATGACCATCCTCATCTTGGGCAAGGCCTTCGCCGGCTTTGATGACGTGGCTCGGGGTTGCTTTGGCGGTTTCTCAGTCGGCACTGGAGAAGTCGTCCAAGTGCACTTCATCGATCGCCCGATGGGTGCGATAGCCTTACCACGCTCGACAACCGGATCATGCGTCAGCTTGGATCGCCTTTCCGAGTGGGGTGGATCCACGTCTCCCTCCTCTTCCTCCTCCTCCTCCTCCTCTTCATCAGAGCTGTCATTTTCCTCGGACTCCCATTCCTCCTGGCTTTTGCCTCCGCTTCCTTCTTCTTCTTCGACTGGTTCTTGCGCCCCGTTGGGCATCGAGTACATCTCAGTGGTGACCTAGAAGACAACAAAACAAGACGAAAGTCAGTCGATCGATTCGCAGCGGAACAAAGCAAATGCAACAGGACCACAGTCGGAGATAAGTGGTCATACCTGGTCTGGTTCGTAAGATTGGTCGAGTGGTGGGATCCTCCTAGCCCCGCAAGGGTTATCCTTGTTCCCTGTGATGGCAGTCATCCACCTCTCCAATGTGTTGTCGTTGACCTCCTCTGGGTGGACCCGGGTGGTGTCCTCGGTACCAGAGTACATCCACATCGGATGACCTCGGTATTGGAGCGGCTGAATTCGCCGTCGAAGGAAAACCTCCAGAAGATCCATGTCGGTCACTCCGTCGCGAATGAGCTGGACTACACGCTCCATCAACAACTTAACCTGGGCCTTCTCCTCCGGAAGCACCTTCAGAGAGGACGGCTTGTTCACTCGATCCATGGAGAAAGGAGGAGTCCAGTCGACTGCCCTGGCGACGACTGGTCTTGGCAGTAGAACCAGGTCGACTGCCACCCTCTGACTGTATCGGGAAGAATCATGGCTGGAAATGCACATTTACCCCTCATCTGGACCCCAAGACCCCCACACATCTGGATTACTTGGGTTCTTTCATCATTCAGACTAGCCTTTTTCACCGTATGAGAGTGACAAGTGAATATGTGTTTGAAGAGGCCCCATTGTGGTCGACAACCCAAGAAGTTTTCGCACGAAGACACGAAAGCGGCGAGATAGGCAATGGAGTTGGGTGTAAACTGATGGAGTTGTGCTCCAAAGAAGTTCAGAAAACCCCGAAAGAAAATATTCGGCGGAAGAGAAAATCCGCAATCCACATGGGTGGCTAAGAGGACGCACTCACCCTCTTGAGGCTGCGGCTGCCACTCTGTCCCCGGAAGCCTTGCTGACCCGTAGGGGATCAATCCCTCGTTGTCCAGGTCGTTGAGGTCTTTCTGGGTGATGGTCGAGCGGATCCAATCTCCTTGGACCCAACCTTGCGGCAGGCTGGACCACGACGAGGATCTGCCCCGACTGGGCGCTCTCCCCTTCTCCTTCGCCGTCGCCTTCTTCGCCCGCTCCAAGGCCGACGTCTTCTCCTTCACCATTGTCGCCGGCGGGGCAGGAGCGGGGCAGCAGCACTGAGCAGGTTACGGGCGCGGCGGATGAATCTGAGGATGGAGGAGGGGAAAATGAGGGCACACTGTTCAAAATACCCCCGCCCGGCGCCTTATATGAAGTCGCTTCCGAGTGGCTGACTGGTAGGCCCAGGCAATCCTGTCAAATCCCGCAACAGTCACGTGTGCGATACGTGGAGAAAAAGGTGGCGTGGAGATCGAGGCGTCCTTGCCTTATCCATCCGAGTGCCGCGGCCTTCTCCGCTTCGCGCGCTTCCCAAAATTCGGATCCCACTAAATCCGCTAACAGCAGAGCAACTTGTCGGACGGCAGATTTCCTCCGATCCGTCGCTCGGAAATCTCCAAGTTCATAAAGTTCACTCGACAAATGTAGGGAATGGATCAAGGCGACTGAAAGATAAGTTGACACCATCACTGAAAGGTCACTGATCCAGGGTAAAGCACACTCGCAGCGCGAAAAGCAGGTCGGAAAGATTATCAACTCCTTCCTCACTCAAACCTCGATCCATTCGGGGGATAATGATGAAGTCATATACCTAGGGTAGGGTCATGGACCTGTCCAAGATACCCTCCCTAAGGGCATCCTTAGAATAAATTACCTACCAGTCGACCTGGTAGGTTTCCACTCGACAGATTCAAAGACACTCGACCATGAAGACCCACTCGACCACCAGGAGTCCAAGATCCACTCAGTGTCCAAACGGTCTATAGTTAAGTAGTCTTTATGGTCATGATGACACTTTATGTAAGGCGTTACCAGTAATGCCTAGCCTTAATGTACCTTAAACCCTCTGATACGTGGCCTGGCTGGGGTCCTGGCGCACTCTATATAAGCCACTCCCTCCACAGGTAGAAGGGTTCGCACCCCTGTAATTCATACGCATACAATCCAGTCGACCGCCTCCGGGCTCCGAGACGTAGGGCTGTTACTTCCTCCGACAAGGGCATGAACTCGTAAACTCGTGCGTACCAACTACTCCATAGCTAGTACCTTGCCTCTCCATACCTACCCCCATTCTACTGTTAGACTTAGAACCACGACAGGTCGTGCCGCATGCTCCTGCCTCCCGTGGCCGAATGTGCTGCCGCGGAGCCCTCACCGCCCCCTACTATTCCCACCGCTGGCCAGGCCCTGCGGCGACGGCAGCCTCACACCGCAGCTGAACCAATGAACCCTCGTACTCCTCTCCGCGTGGTCTTCCACTGCCGCGTCTTCCCCGGCTCCGCGTCGTCCCCTTCCTAGGCCTCGTCGCCGTCCACCGCCGTGGTGCTCTCCGCGCGGCGTGGTCAACGTGGTCAAGGAACGACTTCCTTCAGAAGAGTACTGTACGTGGAGAGGCTGACAGCTGGGTCACGGCCATAGCCCAGTTTTTTTGTGATTTGCCAATTAAGTCGCTTTGTCAGGCCTGTTGGGCTGCAAATCTTTCAAGACGAGGAGAGCTTTTCATTCGGCTGGCCGAGAAAATGGCCCATCAGTAATGAGAAATGGGCTGTACATTTTTAAAACACATCAAACCGGCAATTAGTTTCAAATAATTTTTTCATTTCAAGATTTTAAATTACATTAATTTTTATGCGTGGAGAATTTGTTGGATTTTATATTGATATACATTTATTTTTAAAATCAGTTTGAATGTGAGTCGAAATTTGGGATTAAAACAGTTCGGACCACACGAAATATGCAAAATTTCGTATAATTTTTTAACCGTGGCCACAATATGGGCTGTAATGCTAACAAAAAGAATATGGGCTCCAAAAAAAACCTTAAGAATTAGCAAATGGGCTGTAAATTATTAGAAATAATGGCAAATGGGCTGTATGCTGTTTTCCACAGATTTGAGGCTTTCCTAAAAAAAGGTTGACGCACAAGCAGTGACGGTTGGATATCTATCCAGCGGCCGTTGTGCTTCTTCAATCTTTGCTCTTCGTGTTCCAGCCGCTCAAACAAGCGCCGGTGGGACAGCCTGCTCCCTCCACCCCGCGGCCGGCTGTGCTGCCGCGCAGGCCTCACCGCCCCACCGTACTCCCATCGTTGGCCTAGCCATCCCTCTACTCACACACACCTGCTGTTATTCTCATACGACGGCGATTTAACCAGTAAACCCTCGTTCAGTCATACTCCCCTCCGCGTGGGAAACAACTGCTGAGTCTTCCCTGCCTCCGTGTCGTTCCCTTCCTAGGCCTCGCCGTCGTCCACCTCCCTGGTGCTCTCGGCGCGGCCTGGTCAACATGGTCAACGACCGACATGCATCTGAAGTGGATTGTACGTGGAGAGGCCAACAGCTGGGTCCACGCCGCACGCAATGAAATGCCTCCTTATTACGACAAAATAATGATTCGTCCACCTGACATCAGGGACCCACCAAAAGGGCCTCAGTATTTCACGATAAAAACTTTACCGCCGCTGATAGCTCGGACCCACCAGCTATATCTTCGCACGCAAGGAAGTGCCTCCTTATTATGCACACAAAAAATGAATACTCCCCCTGTTAGCTGGGACCCAGTATAGTGGCAGGCTCACTGGTGGGCCTACTAAGTTGACCGGGACGGAGGGCTTTTTCAACTTAGTCAATATGCACGATTCTAGCTCCGGTGACCATACAATGTCCATCCAACGGCCGTAGTGCTTCTTCAACCTCTGGTCTTCTTGCTCCAGCCGCCCAAACCAGCGCCGGTCGTGCCTCGTGCTCCTGCCTCTCGTGGCCGGCTGCGATGCGGCTGAGACCTCACTGCCCCCTACTACGCCCACCGCTGGCCAGGCCATCCCTCTACTCACCCACACCCCCTGTTATTCTGCGGCGACGGCAGCCTCACACCGCAGCGGACCAGTGAACCCTCGTACTCCTCTACGCGTGGGCATCCACTGCCGTGTCTTCCCCGGCTCTGCGTCGTCCCCTTCCTAGGCCTCGCCGTCGTCCACCGCCCTGGTGCTCTCGGCACGGCGTGGTCAACGTGGTCAAGGAACGGCTTCCATCGGAGGTGGACTGTACGTGGAGAGGCTGACAGTTGAGTTCACGGCCGCAGCAAGGAAGTGCCTCCTTATTATGAGAAAAATAATTATTCCTCCACCTGACAGCGGGGACCCACCGGACAGGCCACCATATTTCACGAAAAAAAACGTTTCCCCCCTGACTGCTGGGACCCAGCACCTACACCTTCGCACGCAAGGAAGTGCGTCCGGGCAAAAAAAACGATTCGCCCCTTGACTGCTGGGACCCACCAGCTACATCTTCGCACGCAAGGAAGTGCGTCCGGGCAAAAAAAAACCAAAACGATTCGCCCCCCTGACTGCTGGGACCCACCAGCTACATCTTCGCACGCAAGGAAGTGCTTGACAGTCGGGACCCACCTGGTCAAAGCGTACGTAGCGTTGTCATTCTGGTCGCGAACGTGTATGTACATATATACTGGTGGATGTAGAGGCGCGCACGTAGCATGTACACGTACGTACAGCGGCGAGGGTGCTAGAAAGAAAATACGTCCACGTACGTACATACGGGCAGGGTCTCTAACGCCTATCGCGCATACGTACATAGCTGGGTCGGAACGGAGAAACAGCCTCGTCGTCGTGTTCATGGGGAGCCAACCGGCTGGGGCGGAACGGAATGCGTGGTCGTGTTCATCGGGAGGGCTTGGACGGAACAGGCGATGGAAACGAGGCCTGGCGTACCGCACAACGGAGGAAACGGCCTTGTGTTCGACCGGCCACGTTCGAAACGGGGTCCTGTTGATCGGGAGGGGCCTGGCGTACCGCAAAACAGAGGAAACGGACCTCCTACGGTCGAAACGGGGGTCCTGTTGATCGGGAGGGGTGTGGCGTACCGCAAAATGGATGAAACGGACTTGTGTTGGAGCGCTACGGTCGAAACGGGGGTCCTGTTTATCAGGAGGGGTGTGGCGTACCGCAAAACGGAGGAAACGGACTTGTGTTGGGCGCTATACGGTCGAAACGGGGTCCTGTTCATCCGGGAGGGTGTGGCGTACCGCAAAGCGGACCAAGCGGACTTGTGTTGGGCGCTATACTGGTCGAAACAGGGGAGGGTGTGGCGCATCGCAAGCAGGACTCCACGGGATACTGTTCATCTCCACCGTCGACCTCCTCCAGCCTCCACGGGCTACCGTCGACCTCCTCCAGCCTCCACGGGCTCCTGTTCATCCATCCTCCACCGCGCACTACTCCACTGGCTACTGTTCAACCACCCCTCCACGGGCACCCCTCCACCGTCTACTGTTCATCCAGCCCTCCACACCATGGGGTCCTGTTCAACCACCCCTCCACGGCCACCCCTCCACCGTCTACTGTTCATCCAGCCCTCCACACCACGGGTTCCTGTTCAACCAGAGGCAAAACCACCGCTCATTGTTCATCCAACCCCCCCCCCCCCCGGCAACGCTCACTGTTCATCCCAGCGGCAGCATCGATCAGCTTCAGTTAGCAGCAGTACCGAAGGAATCGCTCCATCGGGTTCAGTTAACAGCCATCGATCGATCGCTCGGGTTCGATAACGCGTAAGTTGCAAGGCTGTCGCTTCGTGTTGATTAGAGCCCAACGCCTCGCTTCGGCTTGATTAGAGCCAACGCCGCACACACGCAGCAGCACGCATAAGAGAAACACACATCGTTCGGCCCCCGACCTCCCACCATAACCGGCAACTCCCCAAAATTTTCCTCCCCCTCGCTTCTACCACGGTTTTTTCCGTCATCGACGGCTCAAAGAATGTCATGCAGCTGCGTCTCCGGCCTGCCCAGGACGAAAATCCCATTTTCTGTCATGATTTTTTGTCATAGAAGTAGGAGCCCACCACATCTATGATGATACCGGGTTTTGTCACCCTTATCATCATAGAAGTGTCATATGTATGACAGAAAAAAAATTCGTTCGGCCCAAAATGTCACGGATGTGTCTTTTTTCTGTAGTGACTCTTTGAAGTACTTTGTGTTGGTTGGATGAATCTGAGATGAGATTGTGTGATGCATATCGTATAATCATGCCCATGGATACTTGAGGTGACAATGGAATATCTAGCTGACATTAGGGTTTTGGTTGATTTGTGTCTTAAGGTGTTATTCTTGTACGAACTCTTTAATAAATCGATCCGAAAGAATAACTTTGAGGTGGTTTCGTACCCTACCATAATCTCTACGTTTGTTCTCCTCTATTAGTGGCTTTGGAGTGACTCTTTGTTGCATGTTGAGGGATTGTTATATGATCTATCTATGTTATTATTCTTGAAAGAACTTGCACTAGTGAAAGTATGAAACCTAGGCCTTGTTCCCTATCATTGCAATACCGTTTATGCTCACTTTTATCATTAGTTACCTTGCTGTTTTTATTATTTCAGATTACAAAAACCTTTATCTACCATCTATTTTGCACTTGTATCACCATCTCTTCCCGGAACTAGTGCACCTATACAATTTACCATTGTATTGGGTCTGTTGGGGACACAAGAGACTCTTTGCTATTTGGTTGCAGGGTTGTTTGTGAGAGACCTTCTTCATCCTACGCCTCCTACGGATTGATAAACCTTAGGTCATCCACTTGAGGGAAATTTGCTACTGTCCTACAAACATGTGCACTTGCAGGCCCAACAACGTCTACAAGAAGAAGGTTTTGTAGTAGACATCATGGTGCCTCGCCTGCCGGCGTCTGAGGCGCGCCCTCCGGTGCCGTCTGCGGCGCCTCCTCCAAGACGGCGTCGCTGCCGCTTCCGTCGGCCCCCACCCGCTCAACGGCATCGGTCCACGGCGGGGTGTCGTCCCCGACGACCACGACCTCCCGGTCGAGGTCCATCACATCCGCACGGCCGCCTTGACCTCGCTCCCCCTCCAACGATGGCACGAATACCGCCGCCGCCGCCAGAGTCCCCGCCGGCATCTCCGGCCACGCCAGCTCGCCCCCACGTCGTCGCGGTGTTAACCCAAGCCTGGGTCGACGCCGCTGATGACCCACAAGTGTAGGGGATCTATCGTAGCCCTTTCGATAAGTTAGAGTGTCGAACAAAACAAGGAGCGGAAGGAAATGATAAGCGGTTTTCAGTAAGGTTTTCTCTGCAAGCACTGAAATTGTAGGTAATAGATAGTTTTGTGATAAGGTAAATAGTAACGAGCAACAAGTAAATAAAGTAAATAAAGTGCAGCAAGGTGGCCCAATCCTTTATGTAGCAAAGGATAAGCCTGGACAATTTCTAATAATAATAAAGGAGCTCCCGAGGACACATTGGGAATTATTGTCAAGCTAGTTTTCATCATGTTCATATGATTCGCGTTCGGTACTTTGATAATTTGATATGTGGGTGGACCGGTACTTGGGTACTTCCCTAACTTGGACAAGCATCCCACTTATGATTAACCCTTATTGCAAGCATCCGCAACTACAAAATAAGTATTAAGGTAAACCTAACCACAGCATTAAACATATGGATCCATATCAGCCCCTAACGAAGCAACGCATAAACTAGGGTTTAGGCTTCTGTCACTCTAGCAACCCGTCATCTACTTATTACTTCCCCATGCCGTCCTCTAGGCCCAAATAATGGTGATGTTTCATGTAGTCGACATTCACATAACACCACTAGACAAAAAGACAACATACGTCTCATCAAAATATCGAACGAATACCAAATTCACATGACTACTAATAGCAAGACTTCACCCAGGTCCTCAGTAACAAACGTAACTACTCACAAAGCATATTCATGTTAAAAATCAGAGGAGTAATAATATGCATAAAGGATCTGAACATATGATCTTCCACCAAGTAAACCAATTAGCATCAACTACAAGGATTAATCAACACTACTAGCAACCCACAGGTACCAATTTGTGGTTTTGGTACAAGATTCGATACAAGAGATGAACTAGGGTTTTGAGAGGAGATGGTGCTGGTGAAGATGTTGATGGAGATTGACCCCCTCCCGATGAGAGGATCGTTGGTGATGACGTTGGTGATGATTTCCCCCTCCCGGAGGGAAGTGTCCCCTGTAGAACAGCTCCGCCAGAGCCCTAGATTGATTCGGCCAAGGTTCCGCCTCGTGGCGGCGGAGTTTCGTCCCGTAAGCTTACCCCCGATTTTTTCCAGGGTAAAAGTGATGATATAGTAGAAGATGGATGACGGAGGCCCACTAGGGGGCCCAGGAGATACGGGGCGCACCCTATAGGGGGGGCGCCCCCTGTCTCCTGGACAGGGTGAGGGCCCCCTGCCATATTTCTTTCGCTCAGAAATTCTTGTTAATTCCAAAATGTTGTTTCGTGGAGTTTCAGGACTTTTGGAGCTGCCGGCATTCCCCCTCTTCATAGTAAACCTTGTAAAATAAGAGAGAATAGCCATAAGTATTGAGATATAACGTGTAATAACAGCCCATAATGCAATAATTATTGATATAAAAGCATGATGCAAAATGGACGTATCAACTCCCCCAAGCTTAGACCTCGCTTGTCCTCAAGCGGAAGCCGAAATCGAAAAATATGTCCACATGTCTAGAGATAGAGGTGTCGATAAAAATAAAATACGGACATGAGGGCATCATGATCATTGTAATAACATCTACATATATTGATTTTGTCATATGATTTCCTATGCTCAAGTAACAATCAATTCACAATGTCAAGTATGGTTCAAAAACTTCATTGGGAACTAACAAACTATAGTCTCAGTCATTGAAGCAATTGCAATTTATCATAACATCAGAAAGAGTCAACAATAGAGCTTTTCAGCAAGCTCACATACTCAACTATCTCGTAGTCTTCTACAATTGCTAACACTCACCCAGTACTTGTGGTTATAGAGTGTCAGCCGGACACTGAGAAAGATAGGGGCTTATTGTGTTGCCTCCCAATGTATTCACCTTTAGGTGATATCAATAATAATAGCCCATGCTAACTTACATCCAATTGGATATATATATATCATGATCTTCCCAACACGAGGAGCTTGCCAAAGGATAAAATGAAAAAGGGAAAGGTGAAGATCACCTTGACTCAAGCATAAAGTAAAAACATAAAGTAAAAGATAGGCCCTTCGCAGAGGGAAGCAGAGGTTGTCATGCGCGTTTAGGGTTGATGCATAAAATCTTAATGCAAAAGAACGTCACTTTATATTTCCCCTTGTATGTGGACGTTTATTATGCAGTCCGTCACTTTTATTACTTCCACAACAAGTTCGTACAAAGCTTATTTTCTCCGCACAAATAAGTCATACATAATTAGAGAGAAATTTTTATTTCTTGCACCGATGACAACTTACTTGAAGGATCTTACTCAATCCATAGTTAGGTATGGTGGACTCTCGTGGCAAAACTGGGTTTAAGGATATTTGGAAGCACAAGTAGTATTTCTACTTGGTGCAAGGAATTTGGCTAGCATGAGGGGGAAAGGCAAGCTCAACATGTTTGGAAGGTCAATGACAATATACTTTAACTGAGATGTCGGAAAACATAAACCATTACGTTATTTTCCTTGTCCAACATCAACTCTTTTAGCATGTCATACTAAATGAGTGCTTCACAATCATAAAAGATGTCCAAGATAATATATTTATATGTGAACCCCTCTTTCCTTATCACTTCCTATTAATTGCAACGATGACCAAGGCTACGTTCATCAACTCTCAACAATTTTTATGCCTCATACTTTCTATGTGTGAAGTTATCACTATCCATAAGATCAATATGAACTCTTTTATTATTTCTACTTTCTCAAGATCATAGAAACATAGCAAAGCCCTTGACTCAACACTAATCTTTATTATAGATAGCACTCAGACTCGAATACATAAAGAGATCACAAAGCAAAACTCAAAACTACTTGATATAAAAACTTGAATCTACTAGATCAGGATACTACTAAAAGGATCGAACTAAATAAAGCGGTAAAGATAGGAGTGTGATGGTGATACAATACCGGGGCACCTCCCCCAAGCTTGGCAGTTGCCAAGGGGAGTGCCCATACCCATGTGATTATGCCCTCGGAGGTGGTGATGGTGGAGTTGTTGCATTTTTCTTCTCTAGCTTGCTTCTGAGGCTAAAATTTTCCTCCCTCAAATCCTCATTCTCGAGCTCAAGTTTCATTATCTTTTTGCATAGGGCTGCCTTGCTGTCCTGCAAAAAACTTGGTGGGATAGATTGGACCTTAAGGAGGATTGACTTCTTGAACTCCACATGCATATCACCAGGTTGGGGTAGTGGATCGTCCTCTTCATCGGAGCTTGTCCCCTCCTTCCCCTTTGGATCATAGTCTTCTTCTTCCTCCGTGGTCCAACCGTAATGTTCCACATCCCCATATACTTTTGGGTTTGCGATATAATCAGCCATGTAGCTCTCCCCTTCCGAATCTTGGGACGACATGTTGCTCTACTCTGCAGCAGGAACAACTCGAAATGAAAACAGAGGATATTTGCGTGATACGGTGGTCAAAACCTTTGGGAGTATAAATAATGAATTTTTACCGACCAAAATATGTAACATAGAAGAAATCGGAGTCCGGTAGGCACACGAGGTGCTCACGAGACAGGGGGGCGCGCCCTACAGGGGGGGGCGCCCTCCACTCTCGTGGGAGCCTCGTGTCTCTTTCGGATTACTTCTTTCTTCCTAAAATTCTTAAATAATCCAAAACTGATAAAAATTGCCTTTAAAGTTGTTTTGGAGTCGGTTTACTTACCGTACCACATACCTATACCTTTTCGGAGTCTGGAACGTTCCAGAAAGTGTCCCTTATGTATTCCTCAGGGGTTACGGTTTCAATAATATTAGTTTCAACATTGATAGGATTACCTGAAATATAGTGTTTAATTCTTTGACCGTTTACCACCCTCGGATTTGTGCCTTCGAAGTTGTTTATTTTTATGGCACCAGAACGATAGACCTCCTCGATAACGTAAGGACCTTCCCATTTAGAGAGAAGTTTTCCTGCAAAAAATGTTAAACGAGAGTTGAATAATAACACATAATCTCCTACGTTAAACTCACGTTTTTGTATCCTCTTATCATGCCAGCGATTGACTTTTTGTTTGAATAGCTTGTCATTCTCATAGGCTTGGGTTCTCCATTCATCAAGTGAGCTAATATCAAATAACCTCTTCTCACCGGCTAGTTTGAAGTCATATTTGAGCTCTTTAATAGCCCAATATGCCCTATGTTCAAGTTCAAGAGGTAAATGACACGCTTTTCCATAAACCATCTTATAAGGAGACATACCCATAGGATTTTTGTATGCAGTTCTATAGGCCCATAATGCATCATCAAGTTTTTTGGACCAATTCTTTCTAGATCTATTCACAGTCTTTTGCAAAATTAATTTGAGCTCTCTATTGCTCAACTCTACTTGACCACTAGACTGCGGATGATAAGGAGATGCTATTCTATGATTCACATCGTGCTTAGCGAGCATCTTACGGAAAGCACCATGAATAAAATGTGAACCACCATCAGTCATAAGATATCTAGGGACTCCAAACCTCGGAAAAATAACTTCTTTAAGCATTTTAATAGAAGTGTTATGATTAGCACTACTAGTTGGAATAGCTTCTACCCACTTAGTAACGTAATCAACAGCAACTAAAATATGTGTGTAACCATTAGAGGCAGGAAAAGGTCCCATATAATCAAAGCCCCAAACATCAAACGGTTGAATAATAAGAGAATAATTCATAGGCATTTCTTGACGTCTACTAATGTTACCTATTCTTTGACATTCATCACAAGACAAGACAAACTTACGAGCATCTTTGAAGAGAGTAGGCCAATAAAAACCAGATTGTAGTACCTTGTGTGCAGTTCTATCTCCAGCGTGGTGTCCTCCATAAGATTCAGAGTGACACTTACGTAGAATCTGTTCCTGTTCATGCTCAGGCACACAACGTCTAATAACACCATCTACTACTTCTTATAAAGGTGTGGATCATCCCAGAAGTAATGTCTTAAATCATAAAAGAACTTTTTCTTTTGCTGGTATGTGAAACTAGGCGGTATAAATTTAGCAACAATATAATTAGCATAATCAGCATACCAAGGAGCAGTACGAGAAGCATTGACGACCGCTAATTGTTCATCAGGAAAGCAATCATTAATAGGCAGTGGGTCATCAAGAACATTCTCTAACCTAGACAAATTATCTGCAACGGGGTTCTCAGCTCCCTTTCTATCAATAATATGCAAGTCAAATTCTTGGAGCAATAGAACCCATCTAATGAGTCTAGGCTTAGCATCTTTCTTTTCCATAAGATATTTAACAACAGCATGATCAGTGTGAATAGTAACTTTGGAATCAACAATATAAGGTCTAAACTTATCACATGCAAACACAACTGCTAAGAACTCTTTTTCAGTAGTAGCATAATTTCTCTAGGCAGTATCAAGAGTCTTACTAGCATACTGGATAACATTCAATTTCTTATCAACTCCTTGCTCTAAAATAGCACCTACAGCATAATCACTAGCATCGCACATAATTTCAAAAGGTAAATTCCAATCAGGTGGTTGAACAATAGGTGCGGTGATCAAAGCTTTCTTAAGTACTTCAAACGCTTCTACACAATCATCATCAAAGACAAAAGGAATAGCTTTTTGCAATAAATTAGTCAGAGGCCTGGAGATTTTAGAAATGTCCTTAATGAACCTCCTATAAAAACCGGCGTGACCAAGGAAACTTCTTATACCTTTTATGTCCTTGGGACATGGCATCTTTTCAATAGCATCAACTTTGGCTTTATCAACTTCAATACCTCTCTCGGAGATCTTGTGCCCCAAGACAATGCCTTCATTAACCATAAAGTGACACTTTTCCCAATTCAGGATGAGACTAGTGTCTTCGCATCTCTGCAAAACTCGATCAAGGTTGCCCAAACAATCATCAAAAGAGGATCCATAGACTGAGAAGTCATCGATGAATACCTCACAAATATTTTCACAAAAATCAGAGAATATAGCCATCATGCATCTTTGAAAGGTAGCAGGTGCATTACATAAACCAAAAGGCATACGTCTATAAGCAAAAGTACCAAAAGGGCAAGTAAAAGTAGTTTTAGATTGATCCTTCGCTGATACAGGTATCTGAGAGAAACCAGAATAACCATCTAAGAAGAAAAAATGAGTGTGTTTGGATAGTCTTTCTAGCATTTGATCAATAAAATGTAAGGGGTAATGATCTTTCTTACTAGCTTTATTTAACTTACGGAAATCAATTACCATCCTATAACCTGTAATAATTCTTTGCGGGATCAATTCATCTTTGTCATTAGGAACAACGGTAATACCTCCATTTTTAGGAACACAATGAACAGGGCTTACCCATTCACTATCAGCGATGGGATAAATAATACCTGCCTCAAGGAGCTTTAGTATCTCCTTTCTTACCACTTCCTTCATCTTGGGATTTAATCGTCTTTGAGGATCTCTAACTGGTTTGGCATCGTCCTCCAATGTAATTTTGTGTTGACATAACGCGGGACTAACGCCCTTAAGATCATCCAGAGTATATCCAATAGCAACTCGGTGCTTCTTCAGAGTTTTCAATAATCTTTCTTCTTCTATCTCCGAAAGGTTAGCACTAATAATAACAGGATATATTTCTTTTTCATCAAGATAAGCATACTTAAGATTATCAGGTAATGGTTTGAGTTCAAAGACGGGATCACCCTTGGGTGGAGGGGGATCCCCAAGAATTTCAACGGGAAGGTTATGTTTCAGCATAGTTTCCTGTTTAAGGAACACTTCATCTATTTCTTCCCTTTCCTTCATAAACATATCGTTTTCATGGTCTAGCAAATATTGTTCTAATGGATCAGTTGGAGGAACAGCAATGGAAGCAAGACCAATAATCTCATCCTTACTAGGTGGTTCCCTTTCACGAGGTTGTCTACTAAACTTAGCGAAATTAAACTCATGAGACATACCATCTATGCCAACAGTGACAATATTCTTTTCACAATTAATCTTAGCACTAGCAGTATTCAAGAAGGTTCTACCAAAAATAATGGGACAAAATCATCTTGGGGAACCAAGAACAAGAAAATCAGCAGGGTATTTAACCTTCCCACACAAAACTTCAACATCTCTAACAATCCCAATAGGTTTAATGGTATCCCTATTAGCAAGCTTAATAGTAACATCAATGTCTTCTAATTCAACGGGTGCAATGTCGTGCATAATTTCTTTATAAAGATCATAAGGTATCGCACTAGCACTAGCACCCATATCACATAAGCCATGATAACAATGATCTCCTATTTTAACAGAAATAATAGGCATGCCTACGACACGTCTACGTGTCTCAGTATCAGGTCTAGCAATATTAGCAGTCTCACCCAAGAAAGAAATAACATGCCCATCTAAGTCCTCATCCAAGAGATCTTTAACCACAACAATACTAGGTTCAACATTAATTTTCTCAGGAGGTGTATAAGTCCTAGTATTACTCTTACGAACAACAATCGAAGCTTTAGCATGATCTTTTATCCTAACAGGAAAAGGAGGTTTTTCAACATAAACAGTAGGAACAATAGGATCACTGTAGGTAATTGTCTTTTCTTCGACTGTAATAGGTGCAACTACTTTCACTTCAACAGGAGGATTATATTTAAACCACTTCTCTTTAGGGAGATCAATGTGAGTAGCGAAAGATTCACAAAAAGAAGCTACTATCTCAGAGTCAAGTACATACTTAGAGCTAAATCCACGGAAAGCATCGGTATCCATAAAAGATTTAACACAATCAAACTTAGGTGTCATACCTGACTCCTTACCATCGTCGGAACCCCAATCTTCAGAGTTCCGTTTAATTCTTTCCAATAAGACCCATTTGAAATCAATAGTCTTCAGCATATAAGAACCAGCACTGGAAGTATCGAGCAGGTTGCGATTATCAAGAGAAAGCCGAGCATAAAAATTCTGAATAATCATTTCCCGAGAGAGCTCATGATTGGGCATGAATATAACATTGACTTAAGCCTCCCCCAAGCTTGAGAGATGCTTTCTCCTTCGCGAGGCCAGAAATAATATATGTAATTACGATCATGATGAACAAGATGCATCGGATAGAACTTCTGGTGAAATTCCTGCTTCAATCGCTTATAATTCCAAGATCCCGTATCATCACATAGCCTATACCATGTCAATGCATCTCCCTTCAAAGATAAAGGTAAGACCTTCCTTTTGACAACATCATCGGGAATACCTGCAAGCTTAAATAATCCACAAACTTCATCCACAAAGATAAGGTGTAAATCGGGATGCAATGTTCCATCTCCTGCAAATGGATTAGCTAGCAGTTTCTCTATCATACCCGAAGGAATCTCAAAGTAAATATTTTCATAAAGTTTAGTAGGTTGAGGAGCAACTCTTTGATCTTCTGGTTGGGGTGAAGATACCCCAAACAAGCCCCTCAAAGGATTAGTTTCCATAGTGACAAGTAACAGAAAATTTCAGCACACTATATAAATGTTTCCTTACCAAGTTCCACTCACCAAAAGCGCTACACTCCCCGGCAACGGCGCCAGAAAAGAGTCTTGATGACCCACGAGTGTAGGGGATCTATCATAGTCCTTTCGATAAGTAAGAGTGTCAAACCCAACGAGGAGCAGAAGGAAATGATAAGCGGTTTCAGTAAGGTTTTCTCTGCAAGCATTGAAATTGTAGGTAATAGATAGTTTTGTGATAAGGTAAATCGTAACGATCAACAAGTAAATAAAGTAAATAAAGTGCAGCAAGGTGGCCCAATCCTTTATGTAGCAAAGGATAAGCCTGGACAATTTCTAATAATAATAAAGGAGCTCCAGAGGACATATTGGGAGTTATCATCAAGCTAGTTTTCATCACGTTCATATGATTCGCGTTCGGTACTTTGATAATTTGATATGTGGATGGACCAGTACTAGGGTACTGCCCTAACTTGGACAAGCATCCCACTTATGATTAACCCCTATTGCAAGCATCCGCAACTACAAAATAAGTATTAAGGTAAACCTAACCACAACATTAAACATATGGATCCATATCAGCCCCTAACGGAGCAACACATAAACTAGGGTTTAAGCTTCTGTCACTCTAGCAACCCATCATCTACTTATTAACCATGCCTTCCTCTAGGCCCAAATAATGGTGAAGTGTCACGTAGTCGACATTCACATAACACCAATAGAGGAAAAGACAACATACATCTCATCAAAATATCGAACGAATACCAAATTCACATGACTACTAATAGCAAGACTTCACCCATGTCCTCAGGAACAAACGTAACTACTCACAAAGCATATTCATGTTCATAATGAGAGGAGTAATAATATGCATAAAGGATTTGAACATATGATCTTCCACCAAGTAAACCAATTAGCATCAACTACAAGGAGTAATCAACACTACTAGACCCACAGGTACCAATTTGTGGTTTTAATACAAGATTGGATACAAGAGATGAACTAGGGTTTTGAGAGGAGATGGTGCTGGTGAAGATGTTGATGGATATTGACCCCCTCCCAACGAGAGGATCGTTGGTGATGACGTTGGTGATGATTTCCCCATCCCGGAGGGAAGTGTCCCCGGCAGAACAGCTCCGCCGGAGCCCTAGATTGATTCCGCCAAGGTTCCACCTCGTGGCGGCGGAGTTTCGTCCCGTAAGCTTGCCCCCAATTTTTTCCAGGGTAAAAGTGATGACATAGCAGAAGATGGATGCCGGAGGCCCACCAGGGGGCCCAGGAGATAGGGGGTGCGCCCTATAGGGGGGGCGCCCCCCTGTCTCCTGGACAGGGTGTGGGCCCCGTGGCATATTTCTTTCGCTTAGAAATTCTTGTTAATTCCAAAAGTTGTTTCGTGGAGTTTCAGGAATTTTGGAGCTGTGCAGAATAGGTTTCCAACGTTTGCTCCTTTTCCAGCCATAATTCCAGCTGCCGGCATTCCCCCTCTTCATAGTAACCCTTGTAAAATAAGAGAGAATAGCCATAAGTATTGTGATATAACGTGTAATAACAGCCCATAATGCAATAAATATTGATATAAAAGCATGATGCAAAATGGACGTATCAGCCGCCTCTCCAACTCCGCCTCAGCCCAGTTTCGGTCCCGCCAGCCCAGGCCTTCGGTGTCGGCCGGGCCCAGACCAAGATCCGGATTCGCCCTCTCCTCCTCCTCGTCCCGATCGACGGTGCCGGACCGGCTCCTTCGGAACATGGCACCCTCATTAGACGCGCCAGCGAGATCGGCGACCTGAAACCCAAGACAGAATAAATACGCAAGAGCCAAGCAGAGCCGCTCGGCCACTCGGTTCAAGCAAGAAAGGAACTCACCACGGCACCACCGGAACTGCGGGCCTCGCTACCCTCTCCTGCGGAGCGCCGCGCCTCCTCTTAGCGGGCGGCTTCACGCCCCCGGCCAGGTTTGCCGCACGCTTCACGGCCGGGGCCCGCGGTGCGACGTTGTCTTTCCCGTGCGGCCGGCTCGCTGCCGGCGCCCCCCAAGACAACCCAGCTCTGGTCGTGCCGCCGCGTCCTCCACCTGGCACCGCTACATCAACGACTCATGTCAGCACCCCCAACGCCATCCCGCGACCGGAAACTCAAGAAGTGTAGACAACTTACCCGCTCGGTGCCCTGCGCCAGCGTCGGCGGTAGTCCCCTCCCCTCCGCCATGGGCCTCAGAATCCTCCGAGGCAACACGCACCACCTGCGTCTGTGCCCGGTCGTAAGGATGCTGGATGACGTTCAGAAGCACCTCCCACGTCGCGTCGGGGCGATTGAGAAGATGGGCGGAAGCAAAGTACAAAGACCAAGGACTCACCATCTGTCGGGTTCGCGTCATTGTATGGGGGCTTCCTGAACTCCCAGTCGTCCCGCAGGTTGGCCTTGGAGATGTTGTTGACCCGGCGCGCGACCTGGTCCGCCCCCAGCCGCAAGTTCGCCATGCGGTTCGGGTCCTGAAGGTCGGTCATCTGACCAATGAGGTGGTTGCACTGCTGCTGCGGCAGCACTCGGTGGACGATGAAGGCGGCGATGAGGTCGGTGCCGGTGAGCCCTTCCCGCTCCTTCATCACGGACACCCGCTCGCATAGGTTGAGCACCTCCTACGACGGATGCTTGGTGTAGTACGCCCAGTTCTGCTTCGCCCATGGCGGCGAGTTGACGAACGGCGGCGAATTGATACGGTTCGCGCCAAGATTGTGGACGTAGATGAAAGAATTCTGCCACTTCTTGGCATAATCCTGTAGCGGCATACTGGGGCAGTCAGCGCCCGACCTCTTGGAGATGATGGCGGCCCTGCACTCGGACATCTCCTCGGCCCTCGGCCCCTGCTGCTTAAAGGAGAAGAAGCGCACCCAGAGGTCAATCGAAGGCTCGATCCCCAGGTACCCCTCGTAGAGTGTGACGAAGCCCGAAAGCTGCATGATGGCGCCGTGCCAAGATGATGGGGCTGGAGCCCAAAGAACTCAAGGAAGTCGCGGAAGAAGGTGCTCGCGGGAAGCCCGAACCCGCGCTTGAAGTGCGGGAAGAAGACAACACGCTCCGTGCCCTCGGGCCGCGGCTCCCTCTCGCCCTGCGGCAGGCGCGTGGTGACCTCCGTCTCCCCCGGCAGGCGCCTGGTGGTGCGAAGGTAGGTGATGTCGTCAAGAGTGACGCTCGAGCCCATCCATGAACCCAACGGCAGCGCCATCGACAAAGGTGTGAAAGGAAGAAGGAAGAAGATGGCGAGGAAGCTCTGCTCGAAGAAACGGGCGTCGTAGTGTGCGGCGGTCGCAAGAAGAAGAGGAAGGAAGAAGAACACAGGGGACGTGAGCGAGAATGATTTACGCCGCCCCCTCCTCGCCCCAATTTATAAGCCATGGTTTGAAAAGCGGGGGAGTGGGATCGTTTGCGCTTGCCTTTCCCACTTCCCCAAAATAACTACGCACGTACGCCTGCAATAATTGCCTCAAGAATGGCAACCAACTTGCGGACGCTGAAATAATTCCGCGCGCGTGGTCTGAGGGCACGCGGCCGCGGGCCCCAGCGTGTCTCCCTGTACTGTCGCGCGCGTGGCCTGTCAGGCCCCTCCGGCTTCCAGGTGCCACGTGTGAAAGTGCAACTATCCCTAGGTGGTTTTGGTAATTCCTAACAACATATAGCTCATTGAGCTAACACTATTTCAAGACTAATATTTCCAAAAAGCTCAATGATTGGCATGGCATGGATGAGAAAAGTGGACCCCTCAAAATTCTAAGGACAAAGGGATTGGCTTAAGCTCAAGACTCTAAATTTTCTATTTTAGTGATCCAAGATCACATTGAGTCTATAGGAAAAGCCAATACTATGAAGGAGGGATGAGGTGTTGCTTAATGATTTACTTGCTCAAAATGCATAGTGATATGCTCCAAAGCCCTCAACTACTTTCTCACATCAACATATGACCTAAACCAAAAGTCAAACTCGGCCCTACCGATTCTTTCAATCCGGCGCCACCGAGTCTAGATGTCACGGCCACTTCCACAAACCCTAGGCAAATCGGTCTCACTGATAGGGATCTCGGTCTCACCGAGATGGGATTGTAATATCTCTGTTTCCCTTCGTAACGTTTTGGTCCTACCGAAATGAGCGATCGGTCCCACCGAGATTGCAATGTAAACTCTTTGTTTCCCTTTTGTAACATTTCAGTCTCACCGAAATGAGCGAATCGGTCCCACCGAGTTTACCTGACCAACTCTCTGGTTAGCTTATGACCAAAATTGGTCTCACCGAGTTTGTGTAATCGGTCTCACCGAGATTACGTTATGCCCTAACCCTAACCATATCGGTCCTACCGAGTTGCATGTCGGTCCCACCGAAAATCCTAACGGTCACTAGACTTGCTGAATTAGTCCGACCGAGTTTCTCAATTCGGTCCCACCGAGATTGGTAAGTTGTGTGTAACGTTTAGATTTTGTGTGGAGGCTATATATACCCCTCCACCTCCTCTTCATTCGTGGAGAGAGCCATCGGAACGAACCTACACTTCCAATACACATTTTCTGAGAGAGAACCACCTACACTTGTGTTGAGGCCAAAATATTCCATTCCTACCATATGAATCTTGATCTCTAGCCTTCGCCAAGTTGCTTTCCACTCAAATCTTCTTTCCACCAAATCCAAATCCTGTGAGAGAGAGTTGAGTGTTGGGGAGACTATCATTTGCTGCACAAGAGCGAGGAGTTCATCATGAACACACAATTTGTTACTTCTTGGAGAGTGGTGTCTCCTAGATTGGCTAGGTGTCACTTGGGAGCCTCCGACTAGATTGTGGAGTTGAACCAAGGAGTTTGTAAGGGCAAGGAGATCGCCTACTTCGTGAAGATCTACCGCTAGTGAGGCAAGTCATTCGTGGGCGACGGCCATGGTGGGATAGACAAGGTTGCTTCTTCGTGGACCCTTCGTGGGTGGAGCCCTCCGTGGACTCGTGCAACCGTTACCCTTCGTGGGTTGAAGTCTCCATCAACGTGGATGTACGATTGCACCACCTATCGGAACTACGACAAAAACATCAGTGTCTCCAATTGCGTTTGAATCCTCCAAACCCTCCCCTTTACATTCTTGCAAGTTGCATGCTTTACTTTCCGCTGCTCATATACTCTTTGCATGCTTGCTTGAATTGTGTTAAGATTGCTTGACTTGTCCTAAAGTTGCTAAAATCTGCCAAGAACTAAAATTGGGAAAAGGCTAGATTTTTACTTTCGATCCTACAACGTGCCGCCCACGCGAAGTCCAAAAGATTGCCCCAAGATTCGACGGACTCTTTGGTTTCCCACCCCTGACGAGGCGTCGCGATCCGGCTTTCGGAAGCCAGCACATAGTGGGTGTTGCCGGACCCGGCGGCGACAAAATTCGCCTCCTCAGGGAAGGGAAACTGCGAAGGCCCTCCCATCCGAAGACGGCGAGCCTTCACGCCTTCAGGGACTACAGTCGGGGGGATGAACCCCAGGCAAGCAACGGAACCCGGATCCTTTTCAAAAACAGCGGGGCCAGCATCACCCCTCAAGCCGGCTCGCTCCTGGCCGGGTTGCTCAACCCAACCAAGCCCCTCGACCCGGCCGGACTCCTCAACTCGGCCCCAACATCCGGCTCAAGACAGCTGAACCTGGCACATCAAGACTTCTCCAACAAGCCAGCTCCACCCTTGGCGTGTTCCTCAACCCGGCCACGGGTCAGCTCCTGTCCCATCCTAGCCGTATGATGGGACGAGTCTCCACCTACTGTTGACTGAGGCAACAGTGCCCCGCCAATGCCTCTGGTCAGCCGGGGCGTGGCAATAGTGCCCCACCTACACACTGACCAGGGCCGCCGGGGCAATAGTGCAACCATCATCACCAATGACGCCAGCAAGCGGTGACCTGACGGAGCACCACTGTAGCCGACTCAACCCGGCCACTCCCTGACGATCGACACGACGACCAACAGTTCCCCGTACCCGGCAGGCCCCGCGCTCTGAGAACCCGGCAGGCCCCGCGCTCAGAGAACCCGGCCAGCCCTGACCCCCGGCGGGTCCTAGCGTTGGCTTCCCGAACAATGACAATCCGACCCCACGGCCTTGTAACATTACCCTTGTACCCCTGGGGGGTTGACCTATAAAACCCCTCAGGAGCCCTCATGCATACAGGCACGATGAGAACCGTGGCGATCACTCACTCAATCACTCACACACACATAGCAAGCAACACCCAAGGAGAGGGAGCAGCCTAAGCCTTGGCATGCCTTCCTTCTTCCTCCATACAGCTCTAGGAGCAACTCTATACTAGTACACATCAACTACACTCGCCAGGACTAGGGGTGTTATCTCTCCGGAGAGCCCCGAACCTGGGTATGTCTTGCGTCTCGCGCTCGCTCATGCCGACCTCGCCTCTGGAGCACACAAGTGCCCTCGAGCCTCCTCCTATCTTCTTCCATCCCTTGGCATATGTCGTGTGCCCACCACGACAAACACCCCAACGCTCTAGTCTCCTCATCACCTCAAACCTCCTTTCTTTGCCGCACGATCTCACAACAAATCCCTACCCTACAGTTTATCTCGTTCGTGCTAACAAACAATGGCTCACATACATATTTCTGGCTTGACACATGGTTAACCCCACAACCCCTTGCCATCACCTTCCCCGACCTATTTTCACACTCCAACCTAGAGCTGGTTAAAGTGGCTAACATTTTGCGTTTCGGTGTCGAAGCTAACCTCTGTAATCGCCTCTCTCTTACGGCAGAACAAGAGCTTGTGTCGCTTGTGGCTATTCTGCAGGAATTCATGCCCTCGGTAGGAGAAGATCAACTGTTCCTTCACCATGGCATTGGCTTCACCACCAAGCATGCGTACTATGACCTCATGGCTCGGCCAGATAACGATCTTGTTGCTCCTCTCATTTGTAGCACCAAGGCTCATCGCAAGCTTAAAGTCTTCGCCTGGCTACTGTTCAAAGACCGCCTCTATACCAGGGTTAACCTTGCACACAAGCATATCACCTCTTTGGATATATGCCCCCGGTGTCACAGCCCTAGTTCATTGCTTGTAGTTAGTTGCATATGCATTCACGTCATCATGTTTAAATTCAAATGAATTTGAATGGGGATTGGTCAAACCCTAGCACCAGAAAGAATTCAAATAGGTTTAAATAAAATCCGGTGCAAAGGACCCAAAATGTCATGGAAAATGTTTATGATTTCTGATAAAGGTGAAAACCTCTGCCAAAAATGATGAGCATATTTCTTGACAATTTATGGATTTTTGAGTTAAATCATATTGTATTTGAATTGCAGCATTTAATGCCTATAAATATTAAATGCTTCAATACTTCTGAAAACAATTGGAGGCTGCTGTAAATAACTAAAATAGTGCCCACAATTTTTGACACGATTTTACAAAATGAGTTAGTATTTTTACTAATTCAAAACAGGTCAAAATAAATAGGAAACAGAAACAGAATTAGAAAAGAGAGAGAGAGAAGGACTCACCTGGGCCACTTACCTGGCAGACCACCTGGCCAGGCCACCTGGCGGCCCAGTTGGCTGGCCCAGCCCAGTCAGCGCTGCCTGCTTCTTCAACCTTCTACCAGAAGGAGAAGCAGGTGCGTGGCGAGCGCGCAACCGAACGCGGCCACCTCCTGCTTGCCACCGAGGCGCCCCCGACGCGTCTGGAGGCGCCCCGCAGCCCCCTCTTCCTCTCCCCTCACTTTCTGCTCTCTCCCTCGCCCTCTAGTCCCATCCCCGAGCTCACCCGAGTGCCATCGCCGCCGCCTCTTGCCACTGCCGCGCCTAGAGCCACCCCTCGCCCCTCTGACGTGCCCATGGGCTCCGCCTTGACGCCCTCGTCCTCTAAGCCGACGCACGCAATGCCGGAAGCCCCGTATCGTCGTCCTCGCCGCTGTGTTCACCGTCGGCTACCCAAGAGCGTTGTCGTCGTCCTGGCCGCACCAGACCTCCCCCGAGCTCTCCGACCACCCCCTCGAGATCGCCTTGAGCCCCTGTTCCATTCCCCTACTCCTGTGCTCTAATTTGACCTCTAGCTGTCGTTTCACCGGAGCCGAAAGCTCACCACCGCCAGCCATGGCACCGTCGCGGCCACAGCTACTGCCGCTCGCATCCGAGCCCGCCAATGCGCTCAACACGTCTCCAGGAGACGAACACAACCACCCCCACGTCCTGCCGTGCACCACAATGCGAGCCCACACAGAACCATGCTCCGCCTACCACCGCGAGCTCCGTTCCGGCGAGCTCTAGCGCCCCCGCAGCCATCCACCTGCTCCTCTGGATGCGGGAGATCGCGGGCTACCCTCTGGTGGTCTTCACGCGTCCATCCACCACCCGTAGCACGTTCTCAAGCGTCGTCGCCGCGTTCGCGTGCTCGTGGGCGTTCAACTCCGGCGTGCTGACGTGGCAACATCATTAATGGCTAATGACCAACTAACTAACCCCCTGGCGCGCTGACATGCAGGCCCTACTGCCTAAATAACCAGCTAACAAAAATAGTTTAAGTTTAATCTAAACACAGTGGCCCCACGCGTCGGCGTTGACCTCGCTGACCAGGCCGTTGACCGGACCCACCTGCCTGTGACACTAAATGTCATAGGGTCACTGACCAGTGGGTCCCATAGGTCAGGTTTGACCTGGACCGTGCCCCATTGACCCGCTGACATCATGATGATGTCACACTGATGCAATAATCCTTTTCTGGAATTTAAATAAATCTTAAATGATTTCTTTAATTCAGAAAATATCCAAAACTTTGAAAAAGCATAGAAATTAATCTATAGCTCCAAATGAATATATTATATATGAAAAATGATCAGAAAAACCCAAGGAATCTGAATATTGCATTTTCATGCATGTTTGAACAACTTAACCTCACTGTTTAGTCCAAAACATGATAATGCACTATTTGAATTCATAGTTTGAATTTGAATTTGAACCTTGAGTTCAAATCAACCCAAACCTTTCTGTTACTAGTTGCATTAGCTCAAATCGCAACATATTTTCATGTCATGATCATGCATCATATTGTGCATTGCATTGATTGTGCTCTTCCTTGTTTGCCGGTAATTGTCCCCTCTCGGTAGATGCTGCTCTGACGCTGTGATCATTGGCACTAATGAAGACTCAATGTTATCTTCAGAAGTGCCAGGCAAGCAAAACCCCCTTGTTCATTACGAAACAATCCCACTCTCTCGCTCCTGCTCTCTTTTACTGCATTAGGACAACAACGATTCATCTGTTACCTATTGCGGTAGTTGAACCCCATTCCTCTGCATGACATGTCATTGCCACAGTAAATATATGAAACCCACTAGCATGAGTAGGAGTTGTTTGAGCCCTGATGTGCCTACTCATTCAGGCGTGTTGTCTTGCCTGCTACTGCTTAGAGTTGACTCAGGTCTGAGTTCTGTGTTTGTGATCCATGAACAGTTACTACCACACATTGAAACCGTCCTCAGGAACTTAGTTCTGTGCTTGTGACCCATGAACAATTACTAACACACATTGGAATGCTTAAGTCCCCCTCTCGGCTTATTAACCGCCTCGATCTCTGTCCAGGAGTTGGAACTAGTTTCTGGTGTTTGTAGATAGTGTTAGTAGTCTACCAAGTGGCACCTGGTACACGTGGGCTTGGGATAGACTAGGCACAGTGGCAAGGTGTACCAAGTGGCACCGGGTTGGTGGGCTCGGGAAACCTGCTCCGGCCGGATCTCCTTGCGGATGGAACCCGAATAGGCGATAAACCTGGACGAGAGACTTGTGTGGTTAGTCAGGTCATGGACGACTCCCTCGCCAGGCTTCTGCTTGAAGGTTGCCGAGATACACGACGTGTACATGGTGGTAAGTGGCAAGAGTGTGTGTGAAGAAGTACACCCCTGCAGGGTTAACATCATCTATTGAATAGCCGTGTCATGATAAATGACTTCGGGTTGCTGTGCGGTTCATAGACAAGTGAAAGTGGATACTCTAAAATGCGCAAGATAAGCGTGAGTGCTATGGATGGTGTTCTCGTAGGGAGACGGGCGCGGATCCATAGTGGTGTATTGATTGGTGAATATGTGGACTCGTGTGCTCCACCTCAAAAGAGTTACTTGTAGTCGTAGTTCAGGATAGCCACCGAGTCAAAGCTGGCTTGCTGCAGTCAAACTCCACCACCCCCTTTATTGATATCGATGCATATGTAGTTAGTTCTGATGTAAATCTTGCTGGGTACATTTGTACTCACGTTTGCTTATTCTATGTTTTGCAGAGAGACTTCAGTCTCACTAGTAGTTCCGTGTGGACTTCGACGTTTAGCTTATTACCTCAGCTACGATCTTGTTCCCTTGGGAGGGACTTGTTGATGGTCAGGCTTCTCAGCCTTTTTCATTTGTAGTTTTCTGTACTCAGCCATGTTTAATCTTCCGCTTGTAGCTTGTATGCTCTATATGTTGGGTCATCATACCCATGTTTAATATCTGGCTTTTCGGAGCCTAATGAATAAATACTTTGAGTCGTAGAGTTTTGTTGTGATGCCATGTTGGATTTACACATATCGAGCATATTGTGTGTATGATTGAAATGCTTGGTATGTGTGGGATCCGACAACCTAGTTTTTTATCATCGGTATCCTCTCTTATGGGGAAATGTATTCTTGTGCTTCCATGAGCCATAGTAGTCCGCTACAGCCCGGTTCACCGGAGTCCTACTAGCCCAGCACTACTGCTCCGGAACACTTGACTGGCCGGCATGTGATTCACATCGTTCCTGTGTCTGTCCCTTCGGGGAAATGTCATGCGGTGACATCTAGAGTGTAACACCCCAAAATTTTGACCTTGATTTATTAATTAAATATTTTCCAGGAAATTAAAATTTTATTTTCTGGTTTTATCTTTTAATTTCAGATCACTCTGTCCCTCTGAATTTTTGAGTTTTTCCTTCTAGGTGAAAACTTTTCAAAAATATTGTTGGACTTGTATATCTGCCCAAGACCTTTTCTTTTTATCAGTGGAGTTATTTCTACAATTAATTTTCCCAAGTCTTATTCCTTTAAAATGATTTTTCATAAGTTTTATAGTCCCATATGCACTACAACCCTTTCAGATACTTCTTTAATATTTCCACCAAAATTTGGGGATGTCATGTGATGTTCCCACATCACTTTTATGCAATAATATCTTTTAGTCATTTGGAGATTTTGAGCCCTACCCCAAGTTTTCAAAACTGGCCCAGTTTGTAATTTTGCACTACAACCTATTTAAATATTTCTTTAAAAATTTCACCAAAAATTTGGAGATGTCATTGGATGCATATAGTTCAACTATATGCAAAAACCCATTGGTGTTCTTTGAAAAATTTGAGCAAAACATCCACTTTTGCTCTCTGGCCCAATTTGGTATTTTCTACTGCAACCCTATTTTTGTATTGCTCTAGTGCCCATGAGATCTTTCCTGCTTATAGTCCACCCTACCAAACCCTTAAGTCCAGGAGATTGGACCCAGTGGAATATTTTTGGTCCATGCAATAATGCCCTTCACTTTCTGTCCAGATTTGGTTTTCTCAAAAACTTGCACTAACAAGTTTCTGGTTTTGCCAAACTAACTTTGCCTTCATCACCTACATCTAAAGAGAGTCTGATCTGGAGTTTTTGGCCACCCCAAGTGATGCCTAGATACCCCTGGCATTTCGTCAAGCAGGTTAGGAGCATGGCCCGTTTTGGCATGCTTTTAGACTTGCATTGGGAAGTTGCTCTAATGACCTTATCAGCATGCCTATTAGCTCTCACATTATCATTAGCCTAGTCCTGTTTAGTTGCAGAGGCATCAGAGAGGCCTAGAACACGTTGGCATTTTGTCGAACGCCTGGCGTGCGTGCTCTGGGCGCGGCCAGAGCGCGTGTTTTGCACGTGCGTGCGCCCGAGTCGCCGCGTCCCGCTGCCGCCCCCCCGCGCCCGTTCTGGTCCCTCCCCACGCACAGCCAGCGCGCCCCGACACCTCCCTCATCGCAGAGCCGCCTCGGCCACCTCCTGGCACCCCACAGCGCCACCGTTAGGTCGGCCATGGCGGCTAGCTGACGGCCGCAGCAGGCCCCGACCGTGGCAGCACCGCCCAAGCCATACGCGCGCGCCAGCTCGACCCCTTGAGCAGTGGGGAGTTCGTCGGAATGCGCCGACCAGCTCCAATCGCCTCCACGTCACCCTGTAAGCAACAGAATGGCGGTTAGCCGGCGCTCTTATCCGCGACCACGGGAACCGACCTCTCCGGCTATAAATAGCCCTCCCTATCATGCCTAAGCTCGTCAGCAGCCTTGATCGAGTAGTAGGAAGCCCCCCTCCTCCCCAGTTGGATAGAGGCCATCCTCTCTCCCATCTCCGGCAGGTTCGGCCGCCGCCACGTTCCGGTAAAATCCGGCCAAGACCGAGGCCCCTAACCCCTCCCGTGCTCCCATCCTCTTCCCCTCGACCTTGCGGAGCCACCCCACTTCTCAAACTTGATCGGGAGCCACCGTAGCTCGGGACCCCAAATCCTCCAGAAGCCACCGTCTGCCGCGGAGCTCGCCGCCGGCGACCCCCTCCACCCCTGCCAACCTAGCGACCACTGGGAGGACCGCCTGGACTGGCGGATCCATCCCTGCCCTCGGAGTCTCGTGGGGAGCCGCCGTTTGTCGACGGCGATCGCCGGAGCCCCGCCACCGCTCGGCCAGAGGAGAAGGAGGCGCGGGCGACTGGTCAAACCTGACCAGTGGGCCCAAGGGACCCACTGTCAGTGACCCAGCGACGACCCGCGCCGGTTTAAGTGGAAGCGTATTCCACCAAATACGCCTTCGCTAGAGGAAAACGTAAGATCCCCGAACCGTTTTATTTTTCTGTTTTTTTAGAAAACAGAATTTTGACTAAACTTTGACTGGCTATACTTTTATAATACAAGTCCAATTCATTTGATTCTTTTTCTGTTGTTTCTCAAATTTTGTCTAGTTTATTTTCATATTTATTTGAAAATTTTACAAACAATTTTTTTGTACTGTTTTGAAGCTATGTGTTAATTCAAATTTTCGTAAAATAGGATTTTGAGGAAGAAGGCAACTTTCAAAAAGTGCACCCCCCTTGCATACTCTTGAAGGCAATCATTCTGAACCCTGGCATAATATTTTTGTGTGTTATTTGATACGGTTACAACACCACCTTGACATGGAGCATTCGTTATTTTATGTGATGATATGATCATACGCATAAGTGCATAATGAAGATTCTTTGCTGTTGGAAATGGATATGGTTGTGATAGTAATCACCCTCGTATGCCTTTCATGCCTACCGGAAGGAAGCCGGGAAAGTCTCTGTCTTGGGTGGACACGAGCTTGTCTCGAGTTCTCCATCGGGACGGTTGTGTCCGGTAAGACATGGTGAGGTATGGTGAGTGGTGATTCTGTCTGACTGGTGTGAAATATATTTCTTATGCTAACCATGCAGGAAATGCTTTAACCTCCTGAGTCGACCATAGATCGAGTCTTGTTCCAGTAACCCCCATACTTGTTTCGTACTACCACTTGTCCCTGCCACAGGTAGGGTACGGTTCAGTAAGTTGTCAACCCCTCCCTTAGCACACACCATACAGAACGGCCATGGTGGAAGATACCGGCTGCATCCGGTAGGCATGCCACCTGGTCCGGGGGCATGGGTATTTCCGGTTGGAGCCGAGGGGGTAGCTCCCCTAGTTTGCGCGCGTTATAAATTTTGTAATCCCATGCTAGTCGAGGTTGTAGCCTCCCTGAGGGAGTCCTGGATTAGGGGGTCTCTGGATAGCCGAACTATCACCATTGGCCGGACTCCTGGACTATGAAGATACAAGATTGAAGACTTCATCCCGTGTCCGGATGGGACTTTCCTTGATGTGGAAGGCAAGCTTGGCGATACAGATATGTAGATCTCCTACTATTGTAACCGACTCTGTGTAACCCTAACCCTAACCCTATTCGGTGTCTATATAAACCGGAGGGTTTTAGTCCGTAGGACGAACAACAATCATACCATAGGCTAGCTTCTAGGGTTTAGCCTCTCTGATCTGATGGTAGATCTACTCTTGTACTACCCATATAATCAATATTAATCAAGCACGAGTAGGGTTTTACCTCCATCGAGAGGGCCCGAACCTGGGTAAAAACATCGTGTCCCTTGTCTCCTGTCACCATCCGCCTAGACGCACAGTTCGGGACCCCTACCGAGATCCGCCGGTTTTGACACCGACATTGGTGCTTTCATTGAGAGTTCCTCGTGTCGTCATCCTTAGGCCCGACGGCTCCTTCGATCATCAACAACGACGTGGTCCAGGTGAGACTTTTCTCCCGGACAGATCTTCAGATTCGGGCGGCTTTGCACTCGCGGGCCAATTCACTTGGCCATCTTGAGTAGATCGAAAGCTACGCCCCTGGCTATCAGGTCAGATTTGGGAGTTTGAACTACACGGCCGACATCCGCGGAGACTTGATCTTTGACGGATTCGAGCCACAGCCAAGCGCGCCGCACTGTCTCGATGGGCACGATCTAGCTCGCGCGTAAACGGTGCCTCGAGGCGCACCAGCGTCGCCCGACCCTTAGCTCGAGCCGACTCCGCCGATCGAGGACGAGTGGTTGGACACCGCCTCGGGGGCTACGATCTCAATGGAGATTAAGCCGAACTCCATCCCTGTCCTTTCCGAAGCCCGTGACTCCCAAGTGCCGGACTCCTCTCCGGAATCCGAACCCTCCGCGCCCCTGCCAATCAAATCTGATTGGGCGCCAGTTATGGAGTTCACTGCCGCGGACATCTTTCAGCACTCGCCCTTTGGCGACATCCCGAATTCGCTAAAGTCTCTCTCTTTGGTCAGGAAGGTTGGGATGCGGATGAAGAAGAAATTCAATGCCCACCCACCGCTCACTTTGTAGCCACTGTCAATGATTTAACCAACATGCTCAACTTCGACTTCGAAGACATCGACGGTATGGACGACGATGTAAGGGAGGAGCATGAACCAGCGCCTATAGGGCACCAGAGAACCACCTCATCTCACGATGTATACATGGTGGACACACCTAAAGGAAGCGACGACGAGGAACAACGGGACGCTACGAAGGATCGCTCCCTCGAAAAGCAGTCAAAACGGCAACGTAAACGCCGCAACAAGTCCCGCCTTGACAAAGACCGCAGCCACACAGACCCAGCCATAGAGCAGGGCAAACCGGTGGACGACGAACATGCTATCGAGAAACCGTCCGAACATGATAACTTGGATAAACAACCCGTCCCCGGCGAAGATAACAGTCCGGACGATCTCATGCCGGACAAATTGTTGGAGCAGAAGAACCTCCACAAAAGGCTCGTCGCCACTGCGCGTAGCCTGCAAAAGCGGAAGCGGAAGCTCAAAACAGCGGAAGATGCACTCAGAATCAGATGGAGCAAAGTACTCAACACCACAGACAAATACGGCGATAGTCGCCGAACAAGGAGCTACCCAAAGAGAAAACTACTGCCCGAATTTGATGAGGAGGCCGTAGAGCCCCCACAATCAAAAAACAAGGAGGCCACCCGGTCGGATGGACGACCCCATGGCAAACAGAGAGCGGTAAACGGAGCCGCACACAAATCGGCACGCGATTCGCATAAGGATTCGCATCGAAAGGTTGGCCCAGTTAGGTCCATCTATGGGCCGAGAAAGCAAGCTCTTCCAAGCAATGCAACACGCCAAATATCCGAACATCACGGCACACCCAAATATAGGGGTGCCGCACACCCCCTGTGTTTCACCGATGAGGTGCTGGATCACGAATTCCTAGCGGGATTCAAACCCATAAACATAGAGGCATACGATGGAACAACAGACCCTGGAGTCTGGATTGAGGATTACATCCTCCACATACACATGGCTAGAGGAGATGATCTCCACACCATAAAATACTTACCCCTCAATCTCAAAGGGCCAGCCCGGCATGGGCTCAAAAGCCTCCCTGAAAATACCATTGGAAGTTGGGAAGAGCTCGAGGATGCTTTTCGGGCAAATTTTCAAGGGACTTATGTCCGTCCTCCGGATGCAGATGATTTAAGTCATATAACTCAACAACTCGGAGAGTCAGCCCGCAAATTCTGGAACAGGTTCCTCACCAAAAAGAACCAAATAGTCGACTGTCCGGACGCCGAAGCCTTAGCAGCTTTCAAACACAACGTCCAAGACGAATGGATCGCCAGACACCTCGGCCAGGAGAAGCCGAGAACAATGGCTGCATTAACAAGCCTCATGAACCGCTTTTGCGTTGGAGAGGATAGTTGGCTAGCAAGATGCAGTACCAGCGACCCAAGTACATCCGAAGTCAGGGATGGAAATGGAAAACCACGATGCAGCAAGGACCAGCGCCGGACAAAGGGAAACAGCCCAAGGAGCACGGCAGTCAACGCCGGATTCAGAAGCTCCCGGCAGAATCATAAAAACCTGCCCCTCAAGGACAACAGCGACGAGCTATCCAACCTAAACAAAATCTTGGACAAAATATGCCAAATCCACAGTACTCCCGGGAAACTTGCAAACCATACCCACAGAGATTGGTGGGTCTTCAAGCAGTCCGGCAAACTCAATGCCGAACACAAGGGGCTGTACACACCAAGCGAGGATGATGACGAACCCCACCAGCAGAGCACCGGAAAACAAAAGAATTTCCCACAAAAAGTCAAAACAGTGAACTCACTTCAAGTGACAAAAGGGAAAAACAGAGCGGTGCCCATAGAAACACGCGCCGCACGGTCTATCCCAGAAGAGTCCCAATGATGGTTGTCAAAACCAATCACCTTCGATCATCAGGACTATTCCGGAAGTATCCGGAACGCATGATGGACTGCCTTGATATTAGATCCTATAATCGACGGACTCCAATTTACACAAGTCCTAATGGACGAAGGTAGCGATCTAAACCTGTTATATCAGGACACAATCCGCAAAATGGGGATAGACCCAACCAAAATTCGCCATAGCAACACCTCCTTCAAAGGGGTAATGACAGGCCCATATGCCCATTGTATGGGCTCCCTACTGCTAGAAGTTGTGTTAGGGTCATCCGACGACTTCCGCCGCGAAAAGTTAACCTTCCACATCGCCCAATTCGAAAGTAGCTATCAAGCACTACTGGGACGTGAAGCTTTCGCCCGATTTAACGCAATACCGCATTATGCATCTCTTACACTTAAAATGCCCGGTCCACGCGGCATCATCTCATTAAAAGGGAGTACCAAGTGTTACTCGAGCACGGAAGAACGTGAGACTGCCTTGACAGCCCCACACTAATCCGGCTCCGCTAATCAAAGCACCTGAATAGGTCATTCGAACCCCGGACATGGCTAGACGAGTCCGGCGTAAACATATAAAGGCCTACTAGCGGCATACCCCCGTACAAGGGGCTGCACGCATGTGCAACAAGAGACAATAAAGATCAATTTTGTTCACTTTTTCAAACCGTACTCTGTTTATTTAATATAAAGTACATTTTACGCACGATCCTTTTTCTTTTCAACTAAGTTCTTCTCTTTTACAGATGAACACCGTGCTACACCAGTCCAGGATACGGCACGACGGAGACACAGGCGCAGACGTGCAGTAGGGACCCGTTGCAAGGATTCTTTTCAGATTAAGACCCTGCGTAAACCTTTTTTACTGTCTCTTGTTGATACACATCCCCTGGCTTCTTGCTATAACCGAGGAGGAGGCTGGCGTTTTGGCATCGACCGCACCAGAATTTTTGCGCGTACCTTGACACCAGGGGCTTAGGGCATTATTTTGCCCGTTTTCATAAAGACCGAATACCTTAGGGAGTGTTCGGCGTCTCGAGTTAGGCCTTATATGCATCAGCTACGAATCATGTCTTTGGTCAAATGTTGGGTTTTCCCGGCTTCCATGTTTTGGTAACTTACGTTCCGTTATATCGGCTAAGGTAGCGCTGGGAGAACCACTGCGATTGTGCCCCGGTTGAGCTGGGTTGAGCACCTCAGTGGTGAAAGCTAAAACTGACTGTCATGATATAGCGTGAGACTGGTCAACCACTCGATGACCCACCGAAATGTTTAGAATTCCCTCGCATTAACGAAGGACCGTTTCCCGGTCAGGCACATACGCGCCCCGAATTCGGGAGAGCGCGGTGCCCCAGCCCCTAGGGGCTATATAGTAGCCCCACCATCGAACTCCTATGGCTAAGTGAAAGTGATAAAGCATTATAGTCCGGTTGCCTAGTTTGCTACGCTATCACCTCCTTTACAGGACCAAGACGTTGGATTAAGTGTGAAAATGCGCCTTTTTGCAAACACCCCCGCACTATGTGCGTGGGGGCTGAAGCCGAAGACTGCCATCTTTCAGGTTATATACACATATACATCAACGGCCGCACAGGAGGTGTTTTAATACTTGAACGCACAAGTATAAAAAGCTCGTGTATTATATTGAAATATTGTTTTCACAAATCATACATGTCATTAAAGCATAACATCCTTCGAGCACTGCGTCTCTATTAAACGAGCGCCCTGCAGGACTTCCTCAAAATAGTGCTCGACAGGTACTCGGCTTCTGTCTGAATCTTGGGATGCAACGTCGGTGGCCTTCATCTCCGCCCAGTATGTCTCGACACGGGCAAGAGCCATCCGCGCACCCTCTATGCATGCTGACCGCTTCATTGCATCGATATGCGGCACCGCACCAAGGAACTGTTGCACCAAGCCAAAATAACTCTTCGGCTCGGGCCTTTTCGGCCACAAACGAGTCACGACAGCCTTCATGGCAAGTCCGGACAACCTATTCAGCTCAGCCCATTCGGCCAAACGATCGGTTAATGAAAGTGGACGCTCCGGACTATGGAACTTCGACCAAAACAGCTCTTCCATTCCGTGATCCTTTTGACCTTGGAAGTGTCCGGCCGCGTCTGCGGCACTCGCCGCCAAGTCCAGATAAGCATCCTCCGCACCCCACAGCCGGTCCAATTGAGCGTACCTAGGATCCGTGAATTTCCTCTGCAACAGAAATGGCTTTCCAGCCGCAATATCTCCGGCCTGACGTAGCTCCTCCTTCATAGCTCTCATTGCAGAGCGAGTATCCTTGGCCTCGGTGGCGGCCTTTTTCAGGTCCTCTTGTTTCGCTCGATCTTCTTTTTCAAGAAGCTCGCAACGATCAGTAGCACTCTTCAATTTCACTGCCATCTCGGCCATTTCTTTCTTGCTTCGGCAATGAGCAGCCTATTCGGCTTTTAGCTCTGCGATTGCGTTTAAAGCAGCCGCATCACTTTTTCTGGCTTGCTCCTTGGCTCGGGCGAGCTCCACCCGAAGGCTCTCCATAGCAGCGGCACCATCTGCATTAAGCATACACGTTGTAAGACATGGGCGTTAAGCTCCCTTACCAGGTGTCCGCGGAGAAGTTGCATACCTTGTGACTCGTCAAGCCGCTTATTAACAAGCGTGATGTCCGCATCCGCCACGTCAAGTTGCCACTTCAGTTCGGCAAATTCATCAGCCCGGCTAGCTACCGGACGCTTCGCCACCTACATAGGAAGAGTGCATATTATACCTGGGGTTATGATCTTCGGCGCACCGTCATTTTTGACACCGCACCAAGTCTCAGGGGCTACTATATATACAGGGCGCATTTTATATGCAAAACTGTCAGAAGGTACATCATTTTGCGTACCTCAAAACCCGTCAGTAAACTTACGACGGCTTCATGCAATCCGCACTACTAGGAAAAGGCTACTAATGGCGCACTGGTTTTGCCTACTAATGGTGCATTACTAGTGCGCCATTAGTAGCACGCCACTAGAATTCTTTACTAATGGCGCACCACTGGTGCGCCACTAGTATCTGGTGTACTAATGGCGCACCAAGCAGTGTGCCATTAGTATGTAAAACCATGCGCCATTAGTGTGCCTCCCCGGGGGCCATACATAAGCATGTGCTTTGTCATACTAATGGCGCATTCTGTGCTGATGCGCCATTAGTATCCTTTGGCATACTAATGGCGCACCTGGTGGTGATGCGCCATTAGTATTAATATTTGGTTTTTTTTTTTGCTTTTCTGATTTTTGCACAGGTTACAAAATATATTATTGGACAGAATATAGACAGCAGCACACAGCAACATCAGATTCATTGAATACAATAGAAGATTAGTCTCTGAATACAATTCATCATATTAGTCTCCGAATTCAAAAGACCGAACAAAGATAAAACATTACAAGTCTCAAGACCGCGAGTATCGAGTTTGTCTTCACATTACAAGTTGATATCGATCATCTAAACTACCATCACATAGAAGAGAGATGCGGTCATCACGAGGAGCATCATCGCGATCAAACTGGTCTTCATCCGGTTCCTCTAACGCTCCCTCCTCTCTCCTGCTAGATAGCGGGCGTATCTAGATTCGGCCTCCGCCCTAGTGGCGTAGCCTTTGTAACTTTACCACTGAAGCGGTGAACCTGTCTCCGACCTCCTCCCGATCGTCAGAGACTCAGGAACCTTACCCTTGTACTACGACATACGACGGCATCTCTATGCACAAGCCAAACAATGACAATACATAAGCAATATGTAAGTATGCAACAAAAGGATCGAAAGAGAAAAGCAAGACATTAATAGCACGATTCATGGTCCTACTAATAAATAGCATCGATTACATCTAAGTTGAACGACTGTCCAAACCAAAGAGACATACGAATTCATTAAAGTTTAATTACAACATGAGCCAATCAATGTTTCAGAACTACACATCACTACTTTCGACTCGACTCATCGGATAGGAGCGTGGATGAAGCCGCCGTCTGTCGTGATGGTCATGAAATCGCGGTTGTTGTCACCCTGCATTTTTAGCGTTTCATCTATCTCACTGTTGGACGGTTTATATCTGCGGAAGAACTGCCCCGAGGTATGAAGGACATCTTGATGGATGATGTCCGCAAACTCCGACTGGATGCGAAAGAATTCTTTTCTGAGGTCCGCGTCCTGGGTTGCCGACAACCTCGCGGCCCAATCTTTGAGACTATCTGGTAGCAGAAGGTGATGATGGTCCCTTACGATCGCCCGCATGTGATGGAGGGCATAGTAAGCATCCTTCAGACCGCCAGGCGGCTGCTTGACGCAGCAGAACTCCGTATTGTGTGAGAAGGTGTGCTTGCCGTACTTATGAACTGCCCTGGTGAAGGTGCCTCCAGATTTGGCGTAGCCGGTGAGAACATCATCAAGAACTTTCTTGACATTTGTGTAGTCTATCTTGTAGTTACGGTTCGGGTCGAAATACGTGGCCATGGAATATTTCGGGCTTAGGAGGATGAGTGTGCAATGTGTGTCACTACACAGAACACGGAATGTTAGAAAAAAAAACGATCGAAATCTAAGAAATCATATGTTACGGGGCTGTTAAGGGATGACTTACTCGGGAAAGTAAGCCACAAGGAAGTTATCCTTATCGGGTTTGCGAATAGCGCCTTCGAGGTGTGAACTCGCAACTTGGCGGTCCCCAGCGCTTCTCAAGTGCTTGGCACGCATGTAGAAGGGGTCGACTATCACGATGTCCGGGGTCTTGTCTCTAATGATCCGCATCTCCATACTCAGCAAAAACAGCCGAACAAAGGTGTAGTGCAGCGGATGAAGGTTAAACATAGCAAAGATGTCATCAAACCGCAGGACGATCATACCCGATGTCGCCATCCACAAAGCCCTTGCCCTCTGGCACCTTGGCAACGAAAACCGGGTATGCCACATCATTCTCTCTCAGACGCCGCTTCTCCAAAGAAAGAACACTGTCGTGCAGACTCCGCAGAGCACCGGTTGCAGCATTCAGCATATTTGGCGGTAGCATCGCCCTACCCGCCACATGCACCCTCCTCGAGATATCCTTAGGGGAAGGTGGCCCATCATGAGCACGGATGGAACTCGGTGCCGGCTGGCTCGCACCGGCGCCCTTGTTAGTCTTTCGTTTCCGTCCCTTCTTCTTGATCTCCTGTAATGGGACCGAGTTCTGCTCACAGACCGCCTTCTTGAGCGTGTTGGGGCTGATAATATTTCGCACCTCAGCTATCTGAGGCTCGGTGAAGGTGGGAGCTGGAGGCATGTCCTGAGAACTGAACGCCAGACGACGCCTGTTGCAATTGGATTTCTCCGCCGTACCAGCTAGATCGCGGTCGTCTTGGTTGGGTTCTTGAGAAAGAGGACCACAGAACACATCAGCGTACCCATGTTCGGCAAAGTACTTATCAACTTTGGTAAATGTGCCATCGTCGTTGTCGTCGCCGTCCGGATCCTGTGCCATAGGGCTGTTCGGATCCTGTGCCATAGGGATGTCCGGCAGGTCCGGTAGCGTTGCGGCGTTCTTGCCATGGCTTGGCGCCAAGACGATCGGGCGGTCTTGTTCGTGGGTGGTGTCCCCGCCCCAAACGAATCTGGCTCTTCGCCAAAGCAGGGGCCAGTTTACGCAGGCGCTGAGGGTCATCTCATCTTCTTCGTCGGCCCCAGCGGGTCGAATCGGAGGTAACAGCTCGTCGAAGCCTGCCACCACCCGAACCACTTCAACCCTATACACTATGGGTGGCATCGGATTACCGTGGAACATGGGGTTGCCCGGTTGAACGATTCTGCCCTTGGCAACATCGACCAACTCAGCGCCCACGAAGTGCAGAAGAGTGCAAGGAACGTCGGCGGTGCCCTGCGAAAACATGTACAGGGCGTCAGGGATGCCCAGTCAAAGGCAAGGAGATGAAGTCATCGTCCGAGAGGCTTAGTTACCGTGATGCCATCGAGCTCGGCTAATGTCGAGGCACCGCCAACGGCGGGCGTGCAACTGACGGAGGGGGCGCTTGCTGGCGAGGTGCCGGCCGGCGTACACCCGGGTGCATTAAGCTCCAATGCCCGTGCCGGCGCCGGAGACACGAATACCGCCTCCGCCGGAGACACCAATGGCGCCGCCGGAGACACCAATGGTGCCGCCTGCGCGCTGTGCGAGTTGCTGGCCGTGAAGCTGGGAACCGGGGGAGGCCCCTGTTGGCCGCCCGCAATCCATGTCGTCAGCCCATGAATCAACGTAGGCACCATGGCGTTGAGCTTCGTTCCCAGTTGTTGTTCCACTTGCTCTTGGACAAGCTCTGGAATCCGCGCCACTTGTGCCTTGAGTTCTTCAACCTCGCGCGTCTGGCTTTCCGAGCTGGTCTTTTTCTCCTTCCGCACACCAGCGGTATAGTATGACCCCCATTTTGTGGACAAGCCTTTGCCGGCCACACGACCAGCTGACGTCGGCTTAGTGAGCTTATCCTTGTTTTTCATTACGTTCAATGCCCTATTTAAAGGGGTGTCGAAAGGAGAGCTCTGAGACGACCCCGCGCTACTCTTTCAGTGTCCTGCGGAAGGAACGTGAACCATTTAGAAATATTGGGGATTAATTAGAGTGCAACCATATGGAGCTAATTACGCGGGGGTGTATTCCTTACCAGAACAAGCTCAAGCGCCCTGGTCTTCGGATCTATGGTAAGCTCCTTTGTTATCGGGTCCTCCTTGTACCGGGCCCTGACATAGTTCCTGGTCTGCTTGTCACCGCTGTATTTCTCGAAGCGGGGCGGTAGGCCTTGCTCGGCACGCTCCGCGTCCTCCTTGTCCCATATAGGCTCCGCCACTCTCTAACCGCCGGGACCGAGTTTGTGTTCCCTAAGTTCAACTCCCGCATTTCTTTCCCCTACTGACTTTATTCGGAGGATGCACTGCTCTCGCACTTGATCTTGAACTCCTTGTACTCATCTTCGCTCATCAAAGGATATTTCACCTTGATCTTCTCATAACTATCACCTTTATCAATCATTCTCTTCACCGCGCTTCTCTAAGTAGACAGGGCCGTGCTCATCTTCGTGAGGGCGGCACTGTTCACTTTATTCCCTGAGAGGCGTGTGTTTTCAAATTCGGCGGGGAACTTGTATCGTTCGTGCAGCTTCGTGAAGAGGAGGTTGCACAAATTCCCTCGGTCCTTATGCCTAAGGTTCTCGGTGTTGATCGAGACGGTGCTCCGGAGAATGCACCCGAGCTGAACCGAGTACCCCTTGACTATATGTTTGGGCTCCGTTGGATTCCCGTCGGAGTCCACTTGAGTGAATTCCTACTTGAGGGTGCGGAGCGCATTCGGGCGCCGGTCCTTCCTTTGCTTCTTCGGTTGGCTGCCATCTGTGTGTGCGCCGCCATCATTAGTGGTGGCATTCTCGGCGGCACCATCAGTGGTGTCATCCCTGATGCCACTAGGGGTTGTGTAATCAGGATCGGTGTCTTCCGCGGCGTCCTCATAGCGGTGAGGTTGTTCCTCCATCTCCTGGGATAGCTCCCAGAATTGCTTGCCGCCCGAACCACCGGCCTCATCGTTGTGGGCCATGTTTCGCTCTAAATAGGAAAAAAGTTTGGTCAAAAAGTTGGTTATTGTCAAGGAACAAGATCATGGTCTCATCATTTAGGGTTTGTCGACAGCGAGGCATCCTAAAAGCCTAAGCTTTCATCATTTAGGGTTTGTCGACGACGAGGCACCCTAAAAGCCTAAGCATACATCATTTAGGTTCTCATCGACACCGAGGCGTCCGGGGCAGCCAAGTTAAGTTTTCATCATTTAGGGTTTATTGATGCCGAGCCACCCTAGGTTGGGCCTAATCACTTGGCACTAATCACTTGGCTCTATTGCCACCTATGTTGGGTTTATCATCTAGGGTTTATCGATGCTAAGGAGAATTCTAAGTTGGGCCTAATCACTTGGCTCTATTGCCACCTATGGTTTAATGCTGCAAGAATGGCAGGGCAGTTGATCCTACTTAACTAAGTACTAAGATAACCCGGCCCATGCATTAGTCGCAAGTACCCCATATGTCCTCTTTTTAGCAAAGTCATGCTAAAATTCACGGAAAATTTTAGCATGACCTTTGCTGAAAATAGGACATATGGAGTACCCGAATTTGCTGGAACGGAAGTTAATCGACATTCCGGCAAACTCAAGGGCCTCTCGGGGTACCTGCAAATTTATCACGACACAATGGTCGGAGACAAAACCCAGCAAACTAGCAAGATGATCATCATCTTTGCAAGACAGTAGCTCAAGTTTTTGGAAGTAGCCTTTGAAGAAAACAACATTGCAACATTCAAGTTCAGACATACACACTGAACATTGTAAGAGAAGTGTACTAGAGCTGTAAACCCACATGATGTTATAACTGTATACACTGAACATGATGATACCAAATGGGAAGGAAAATTGTATCACTCTAGATTAGTGTAGCCACTATCTAACAAAACCAGAATGTTAACAAAATTACACCATGATGATACCAAATTCTTGTAGCAGTACAATGAGTTCACAGGATAAAAAAATCATCCACATTCACCAACCCAAACTGGTGGAGATACAGCAAACCAGAACCTCCCAGGTTTCTGCCATTTTATTTTTCCCACCGTATATGTTTTTTGATTCATGTCATGGTACTTGCTGTCAAACCAAGTATTTTCTTTCTACATAATCTGGGAAGTTTCCTTCTTACTGTCTCACTATCTTACTGTCTCACTACAAAAAACTAGTATGCTTAGTTGAGACTAGTATGCTTAGTTGCATTATGACAGGCAAAGTGTCACGATTCAGACAACAGAGCAGCTAAGCATAGCAAGTGGATAGTTTAGTCAGTATACTAGTACTCTTTAGAAAGCATGAGACATATATTACATGGAGGAGACTTCGTCGGAGAGTTGCCCGTGAATTGAAAATACAACGAGATCAGCAAAGGACAGTAAGATATATACTGAAATTATCATAACAAAATGCCAGCTACTGCCATGGTCAAAGAATAGATTATGATAGCTGGACAAGTACAGGTCAAACTAGATAATTTTTAGAACCGGTTTAACCACCGCAGGTTAAAACAATGCATCCAAGACTGGGCTTAGATTAATATCCTCATAGCATAATCTGACATCAAGCAAATATTATAAGAACAATGAAAATGTATGTTCACTGCAAATGAATATGGACCAAGTGTTCTCATTAACTACTTAAAGAATTAGTTCCATATTGTTGCATGAGAATTGTAGAGAGAAAAGATACATGGTTCTACTTCTGGGATTGGTTACATCTCTTATTGTTCACATTCTTGTCAAAGGACTTTAACCATTAATTATCAGAAGAACTAATGCACATTTAAACACCCTGAATCCGGAAGAAGTAATACAACACTACATAGTACCTCTGTAGTTTCCATGCCAAACTTTGGGTGATATCAAACCATTAGAAAGCATGATCATGAGAACAACATCAGTTTGAAAGATATTGTAACCCCTCCTGGTAACAAATATTCATCTACTCATTTGTAGATACCTAGGAGTAACAAGACTGCACTTGTCAATCATGTTTTATTTATGCTTCCCAAGGACCAACTCCTAAACTGAACACAAAAAACTGTGTGCACATCTGCAAGTTGTAGAAGGAAAAGGTGCAACACTAAAAAAACTATCAAACTAACAGATCCATTAATCAATTATGGACTTCTTACATGTTACATCTATCATTAGTGGCCAGAAAGAATAGTAATTAATGTTTCATATTGTTGCACGAATCCAAACTCACTGGAAAATTCACTAATTGAGCCTAGCTACTTAAAGAAAGAATCTCTAGGCGAATGCTTAGTTGAGACTAGTATCCTCTAAAATGCATCTAAATGCAAGCTCAGAGATTTGAACATTTGGAAAACCCTAGCTACTTAATTCTCCAACCCCCTTTCCTTGTCCAAATTTCTCCAACCCCCAACCCTAGAACACACCAGAAGGAAATAAAGAGGGGGAAGAGGGGGAAGCGGCTCGGGAGCTCACTTGGGAGGTCGAGGGCGACTCGGGGCAGCCAGAGCTAGTCGAGGCGGCGCGAATTCGGCGTCGAGCGGTGGCGGTCCTCCTGCGCAGGCAGCGCGGTCGAGGGCGTCGAGCGATGGCGGTCCTCCTGGGCGTCCGAGCTCGTCCGGTTCCTCGTAGTCGAAGAGGAAGACGGCGGCGGTCCTCCTGGGCAGGCCGCGCGGTGTTGGACCGCGAGCACGTCGAGGGCGCAGGCGGGACCACGGGGGGAGGGGCACTTGGGCGGGAGGACGTCGAGGGCACTCGGCTCGGGGACGGCGAGGGAGGCGGCGCTCGGCTCGGGGACGGCGAGGGAGGCGGCGCTCGGCTTGGGGACGGCGAAGGAGGCGAGGGGGGCGGTGAGGGGGACGGCGAACACGGGGGGTAGCGGGTGAGATCGATGAGGCAGGGGAGAGATTAGAGAGATTGGGGATTTAGTGTGGGGGGAAGCTTTCTAAGGGCGCACCACCCCCTCGTGCGCCATAAGTACGACTATTCTAATGGCGCACCACACCTTGGTGCGCCATTAGAATTTTGTTTTAATCTAGCCCACTAGCCCTATCTACAACCTAACCCTATCTACAACAGAACCCACCCACTAGCCCGAATTGTCAGCACGCAGCACAAACACCAGGAGGTCCTGGGTTCGATTCCCAGGCTCCCCAATATATTTTTATGCATTTTAAATGTTGTTTTTTATATTTATTTGTGTTTAAATATGTTTAAACTTGTTTAAATCATAACAGTAATAATTTTTTAAAAAATATGTTCAAATTTGTTACTTGAAAATATCATCGGCGGCGGCGGTGGAGCGGGGAGGTGCGGGGGCTGGGTGCTCGTCGGCGGTGGAGCGGGGAGGTTGCGGTGGGTCGTCGGCGGTGGAGCTAGCGGGGAGGGTGCGGTGGGATCGAGATGGAGGGGATCGAGATCGAGATGGAGGGGAATCGATATCGAGATGGAGGGGGATCGAGATCAAGTGTCCTCATGAATTCAAAAAGTGCCCATGAAATTTAAAAATATTCATGATATCAAAAAGTGCCAATGAAATACAGTCGAGAAATGAAGACTACGATTTAAATACAATCGATCTTAGCTAGCTATCTGTTCACAATCTTCTTGCCCTTCTTTTTCACAAATGGAGTTCTTCTGTGGAACGGACGTCCTTTAGGTAGGGTGGTCCTGCTTCTTCTTGTGGTGTGTGCTGCTACTTCATCGTCGTCGTCATGTTCGATCTTCGGGTCGCCGTACTTGTCGAAGTCTTGCTCATTGGCTACTCCATCCATTCCGATGATCTTTCTTTTGCCTCTCCTCACAACAACACGACTGGGCTTTGACGGGTCGGTAATGAAGAAGCATTGGTCCACTTGGGAAGCCAGTACCCATGGCTCATTTTTCGCGGTGTGTTATCAATTAATAGACCGTGGACGGAATTAGTCCCGATGGACTAAAGGAATCCGTTACTCGTGGGTAAAGATTACACCCTCTACAGAGGTTATATCTATTCGAATAGTCGTGTCCATGGGTAAGGACTACAGTCTGGGATGGGTCAAGTGTCGGTCTTAGTGTCGGTCTTCGGAGGAAAAACTACTAAACCAGAACATGGAACATGACTTGTGACTTATGATGATCAGGATTATTATTATCATGGACTAACCATTTATATTATTTGAATTATCGAGTATCCCTGGGACGGTTCTACCTGCTGGATATTCACTGTGATTATCTACTTATAAGCCCTTTATGTGGTGTCGCACAGACGCCCGACTTTGGCATGCTTGTTATTTAAGTTACTTATAAGCCCTTTATGTGGTGTCGCACAGACGCCCGACTGTGGCATGCTTGTTATTTCTTTTAATTATAAGCCCTTTACGTCATGTTGCTCAGACGCCTGACTGAGGCATGCTTTATATTATTATCCTTTCGAGGCGTCACTTCAGACACCCGATAGGTGCATTCTATTTCTACTCCCTTATTGCATATTCATGTGAATAACCTGCCTGCGTGCATCATGGATTCTAACTTTATTTCGTGACCGACGTTGTGATCGTAGAATATTTCAGAGCATGATTATCATTTGTTATATTATACCTGTGTTCATAATGTTTGTGAGTACATTCAAAAGTACTCACTGGCTTGTCCCTGGCTATTGTCTTGGCCAGATTTCTTGCATGGAGAGGAGCGTTGCGATGACAACCCTGGAACCCATGCAATGGTAATAGCAGCCTCGCGAAGATAGGTGTTATCCTGGTCAACTGTTCCTATGGGAGATGGAGTCCCGTAGACACTGATGAACCACAAACCGCTTCCGCCATCAGCCACTAGAAACCATTTGTTGTACTCATATGCCAGAATGGTCTTGTACTACATATTATGTACTTTGCTTGGAATTTCTGTATCAAGTTGGTGCCTCGTCAGCTAACAGTAATCTTGGGGCTGGTGAGCACAAGGACCATTTTCTAGGAAATTAATATCCCAAAAATCCGGTCTTGACACATAGTCCTACCTATCCTCCTACAGCCCGGTTCACCAGAGTCCTGTTAGCCCAGTGCTATAGCCCGGATTCGCACGCTGCTGACCGACATTCTCAATGTTGATTCATGTATGCCTGTACCTATAAGTTAGTGCCACTTTGGGTTCACGACTAGTCATGTCGGCCTGGGTTCTTTGTCATATGGATGCTAGCGACACTATCATATATGTGAGCCAAAAGGCGCAAACGGTCCCGGGCCAGGTAAGGTGGCACCCGAGGGAATACCGTGCGTGAGGCCGCAAAGTGATATGATGTGGTACATGCTAGATCGATGTGGCTCAGGATCGGGTTCCTGACAGCTTTGGTATCAGAGCCTGGGTGCCTGTAGGATTACCAAGCCAAACTGGTCGAAGTTGTGTCTAGAAATGCTTTAGTTATATAAGGGACTTGATTGTGGAAGGGAAAGTAAGGCTCTTTTTACTCCTTTATCTTATGCCTTCTGATTTGAGTCATCCTCTTCTCTTCTACGGGGATTAAGAACTAGGCTTTCTCATCTTTCTATCAGGATCACGTGTTACTAATTTGTAGACTTATAGGATTGTTGGTTTCAAGCCTCAGTTTAGTTCCTACTACTTTTGTATGTTGACCATTGATCTCGGAACCTTGATATTGTGATGTACGTGGTTATGCCACCATTTTTGCAGGATGTCTCAAATAGTTTTTAGCATTTACAGCCGTTATGCTGTCCGAGTCATTCCAGGTTTCTAGAGTGTCTGATGCACCTGCAATCATTCCTCCATGTTCCTGATGTCCATTCGGGCCAGATTAATCACACTAACATGTGTGTTGAGGTACTTCATTGCCTTGATATATATGTTGAAGCTATTATTATGACCCTAGGTGTCTTTGAGAACCACCCAGTAATCTAGCAATGCTTTGTATCCCAAGTGTGATGATTCTGGTCGTTATTCTCGAAAGCATCCCGTGGTGCCATTTAGTTAGTAGGCATTCTATTTATGGGTTCTTGAGCCCAAGATTCACTCTACTTACCTCGTGTTGGTAGTGTTTGCGTTCCTTTAGGATATTAGTAACCTTTGTGATAGTCCTCGAGGTTCGTGGTATATCGTTCTTCCAAAACCATGAACTGCATATGGTAGAAGTTCGTTGAACCAAAAGATCACAATCAGAGTGCTCTTGACGATTTCTCCATTCAAATTGTGAATCTGCCAGTCCTTCTTCTTCTGCATGGGTTATCCTGAAGAAATATGTTGAACTTTTTCGACATACTAATCCATGCGTCCACAACTCAGAAAGTTATATGTTCCTTTGAGTTTCCCCCCTTCAGTTGTATTCCGACCTTCATCTATCAATTGATAGTCAAGAGTATGTGTGCATTCGTTCATCGATACCTATTACTCTTGTGGTCCGTCAAGCCATTCTATTCCGAAATGACTAGGAGAAACAAACTCCAGTACCTCATCAATATCCAGGATTGGGTCAAAGTAGTTGTGCTTTGCAGATCAAAATGCCAAACCAGCTTTTGTTCTGTTGTACCTTGGAGTGCTACCCTCTTTATGTCGGGAGTATGATAGGAATTGCACAACCTCTTATGAGTTCTTGACGTAGTGATACTTCTCGCCATAACTATTCATTCCTCGGTTTTCATGTTATTGTAACCAGAATGCCCACAAGTGAATCATGATGTGTGAAATCAATACTCCTAGCAACCATGTTGCTTGGTAGTTAATGGACAATACTCTCATTCTTAGTGTGCTGGTTATTGAGTCATCATCCTAAGAATGATCGTGCTACCTAGTCCTTATTTGTGGTGCACTCTTCGATCAATGAGCTAGGATTGTGTCAAGTTGGTTTTCAAATAAACCACTCTTTCTCCAACAATCTGTGTTGGATACCCCTGAGCTAGTTGGTTAAGCCAAACAACAACTTGGAGAGTTGGAAGATAAAAGCTTGTATGGCTTAGTTCAAGTTAAGGGATGTCTTGTGTTTGTGTGTTTGTTGTAGAAAGATAATTTCTTCATCGATTGGTCCTTGTGATCAGTTATTGAACCGATCGCCTTGCCCAAACCTCGATTTGAGTGTGGTCCATCGTCAAATCAAGTTAAAACCAACGATATTCGTAATGTTGTCTTACTCGTGGTTGATTCCTTGAGCATACACCATTACATCTTTTGGTCTGACCAATACTATCGCATTGTTCACATAATGGTGGAAGTCCAGTGATATGGAAATTCCGATGAGTTGTTGTTGATCCCATCAACAACATTTTGTCTCCTCCATGATGCATGTTGAACGTTGAGCTAGTGTTGGAAACTTTGTAAGCATTGCCTTCGTGTTTCGCTCATGAGTTATATGTTTTGGTGAAAGAAGTGACTTTCTCCAAGTTCACGTGCATTAGGTGTAAGCTGCCGCCATGAATTTGAGAAAGGTTTGTTTTGTTTCCTCTGGAATCATCCCAAATCAGTCATGCATACGTGCAAAGTATTCTATGGTTCGGTAGATTAATTACCTCCACTCCATATGTATTCCCTAGCACAACAAGCCACTGATTGACTTGTTCAAGGAAAAGAAGTTCCTTCTTAAGAGATAATCCGACTTATGTAAGGACTTCGATATCCTCGGTGATGGTTCCCAACCAAAACTCGGTAGTGTTTTATTATAAGACTACTATGTGGTCATGCTTGTCTAGGACAACGTGTTCAGAGGTTTGTAGCAGAACCAACTCATGTTTTGGAGCTTGCTATCATAGTTCATTTCCCGAGAACTCGCAACATCATCTCGTCGGTTTGTGTTGCAATTCCTCTTTTCAGACATGTTGAGTCTGAAGTATCCTGTTACCAACCACATCTGAATCTCAGGCAGATATGATGGTTGGAACATTCCCAGCATTTGCATTTGTCTCCCAGCTTGCACCTCCATTGTGCTATGGTCTGCACTTTTAGTAATTGTTATACAGGGTCATCTTCAAAAGTAGGCTTACCATGGGCCCCATCTATTTCTGATAGTAAGCAAAATTCATCCATTGCGTTGTCTTCAACAAGGTAGTCCACATCATCCATTCTAGTCGGATATGCCATTCTTCCGAACTCCTTCAAGTAATCGATTGCAAATTGCCTTGGGCTGGTATGAAGATTTTTAATTATCTATGTATCAAAGGTAATCTTTTTTCCACTTAAGGGATTAACTCTACGAGCCACCTTCCCTAAGGTGCCCCGTTATGGAGTCATGTCAATTAACTCCTCGCTACATTGAAACCCATGCACCATATTATCTAAGCCTGGAATTGTTGCCTATCAAATTGAATCTTTGTTATCAGTTTCTTTCCATCCCTCTTGATGTGTGTTTTGTGCCTCAGCTCAAGATGTTTCCAACGTCTCACTTCATGAGTTGATTTTGAGTGGCTCGATCTTCAATAAGATCGATACCTATAGAGTTTCCTTCTGTCATCATCATGTTGGAAGAAGATTTCAAAAGCAAAGACGTCAAGATCAATTGGAGCAATGAATCAACATCTTCGAGAAGGGCAAATCGGATCATGAAGATCGTGTTAGCTTTGTGACCCCTCTGTCTTCTTACCTCACGTCTTGAATCTCGGGATGAGATTCTTGTTTAGTGGGGGTGAGTTGTCATAGCCCTAGATCATTGCTTGTAACTAGTTGCATATTTCTTCATGACATCATGTTTGAATTCAAATGAATTTTAATGGGGATTGGTCAAACCCTAGCACCAGAAAGAATTCAAAAAGGTTTAAATAAAATCTGGTGCAAAGAACCCAAAATGTCATGTAAAATGTTCATGATTTCTGATAAAGGTGAAAACCTCTGCCAAAAATGATGAGCATATTTCTTGGACATTTATGGATTTTTTATTTAAATCATATTGTATTTGAATTGGAGCATTTAATGCCTATAAATATTTTAAATGCTTCAATACTTCTGAAAACAATTGGGGGCTGTTGGAAATAATTCAAATAGTGCCCACAATTTTTGTCAGGATTTACAAAATGAGTTACTATTTTTTCTAATTCAAAACATATCAAAATAAATAGAAAAAATAAACAGAATTAGAAAAGAGAGAGAGAGAAGGACTCACCTGGGCCACTTACCTGGCAGCCCACCTGGACAGGCCACCTGGCGGCCCAGTTGACTGGCCCAACCCAGCCAGTGCTGCCTGCTTCTTCAACCTTCTACCAGAAGGAGAAGTAGGTGCGTGGCGAGTGCAGCCGAACGCGGCCACCTCCTTCTTGCCAACGAGGCGCCCACGACGCGTCCGGAGACGCCTCGCAGCCCCCTCTGCATCTCCCCTCACTTTCTGCTCTCTCCCTCGCCCTCTAGTCCCATCTCCGAGCTCACCCGAGCGCCATCACCGACGCCTCTTGTCGTTGCCATGCCTAGAGCCACCCCTCGCCCCTCTGAAGTGCCCATGGGCTCTGCCTTGACGCCCTCGTCCTCTATGTCGACGCATGTGATGTCGGAAGCCCTGTATCGTCGTCCTCGCCGCCGTCTTCATCGTCGGCTGCCCTAGATCGCCATCGTCGTCCCGGCCGCACCAGACCTCCCCCGAGCTCTCAGACAACGCCCTCGAGATCGCCGTGAGCCCCTGTTCCATTTCCCCTAGTCCCGTGCTCTAATTAGACCTCTAGCCATTGTTTCACTAGAGCCGAAAGCTCACCACCACCGACCATGGCACTGCCGCTGCCACAGCTGTTGCTGCTCGCGTCTGAGCCCGCCAACGCGTTCAACACGTCTCAAGGAGACGAACACAACCACCCCCACGTCCTGCCGTGCACCACAATTCTAACCCGCACGGGACCGTGCTTCAGCCACAGCCACGAGCTCCCCTTGGGGCGAAGGGCTGAGAGTTCCGTGATCCAGTTCTTTGAGCATACATAGGTTGAGGATGGAACTCCTATAGCAATCGATGTGGAAAAAGGCAACAGCCGCGTGTCCCCCTCCAGAAAATCCATAATGGGATCGTCCTGAGCAGGCGGGGCGTCCTGAGCAGGTGGGGGGTTCCGGCGAGCTCTGGCACCCCCGCAGCCACCCACCTGCTCCTCTGGATGCGGGAGATCGCGGGCTACCCTCTGGTGGTTGATAACCCACAAGTATAGGGGATCGCAACAGTTTTTGATAAGTAAGAGTGTCGAACCCAACGAGGAGCTAAAGGTAGAACAAATATTCCCTCAAGTTCTATCAACCACCGATACAACTCTACGCACGCTTGACATTCGCCTTACCTAGAACAAGTGTGAAATAGAAGTACTTTGTAAGCGTTTTTGGATAGGTTTGCAAGATAATAAAGAGCGCGAAAATAAAAAGGAGGGGCTGTTTAGGTGAAGACACAATAAAGTAAATATAGCGAGTGTGGAAAAGTGGTGGTAGGAGTTGTGAAATTGTCCCTAAGCAATTGACTACTTTACTAGACCGATAGCAAGTATTATGTGGGAGAGGCCACTGCTAGCATGTCATCCCTGACTTCGAATTCTATGCACTTATAATTGGAACTATTAGCAAGCATCCGCAACTACTAACGTTCATTAAGGTAAAACCTAATCATAGCATTAAGATATATTGGTCCCCCTGTTGGGGAACGTAGTAATTTCAAAAATTTTCCTACGATCACGCAAGACCACGGTGATGGCATAGCAACGAGAGGATAGAGTATCCGTCCACGCACCCTCGTGAACGAAAGCGAAGCGTTATAACAACGCTGTTGATGTAGTCGTACTTCTTCCCGATCCAACCGATCCAAGTACCGAACGTCACGGCACCTCCGAAGTTCTGCACACGTTCAGCTCGATGACGTCCCTCGAACTCCGATCCAGCCGAGTGTTGAGGGAGAGTTTCACAAGACGACGGCGTGGTGACGATGATGATGTTCCACCGACGCAGGGCTTCGCCTAAGCTCCGCCACGGTATGATCGAGGTGTAATCTGGTGGAAGGGGCACCGACACGGCTAAGGAACGATCTAATCGATCAACTTGTGTGTCATGGGGTGCCCCTGCCCTGTATATAAAGGAGGGAAGGGAGGGCTGGCCGGCCAGGAGGGAGGCGCACGGGGTGTCCTACTCCTACTAGGAGTAGGATTCCCCCAAATCCTAGTCCAACTAGGGTTTGACCAAGGGAGAGGGAGAGAGGCGCCACCCCTTCTCCTAATCCTAATAGGACTAGGGAAGGGGGAAGGCTGCGCCAGCTATAGGGCCCCTTTCTCTTTCCCACTAAGGCCCATCAAGGCCCATTGACCCCGGGGTTCCAGTAACCCCGGTACTCGATAAAATTCCCAATTTCATCCGGAGTGATTCCGAGTCCAAACATAGGCTTCCAATATATCAATCTTTATGTCTCGACCATTTCGAGACTCCTCGTCATGTCCGTGATCTCATCCGGGACTCAACAACCTTCGTACATCAACATCATAAAACTCATAGTAACCATCATCGAAGCGTTTAGCGTGCGGACCCTACGGGTTCGAGAACTATGTAGACATGACCGAGACACCTCTCGGTCAATAACCAATAGCGGGACCTGGATGCCCATATTGGTTCCTACATATTCTACGAAGATCTTTATCGGTCAGACCGCATAACAACATCGTTGTTCCCTTTGTCATCGGTATGCGTTACTTGCCCGAGATTCGATCGTCGGTATCCAATACCTAGTTCAATCTCGTTCTTGGCAAGTCTCTTTTCTCGTTCCGTAATACATCATCTCATAACTAACTCATTAGTTACAATGCTTGCAAGGCTTAGGTGATGAGCATTACCGAGAGGGCCAGAGATACCTCTCCGACAATCGGAGTGACAAATCCTAATCTCAAATATGCCAACCCAACATGTACCTTCGGAGACACCTGTAATGTACCTTTATAATCACCCGATTCGTTGTGACGTTTGGTAGCACCCAAAGTGTTCCTCGGCAAACGGGAGTTGCATAATCTCATAGTCATAGGAACATGTATAAGTCATGAAGAAAAGCACTAGCAACAAACTATACGATCAGGTGCTATGCTAATGGAATGGGTCATGTCAATCAGATCATTCAACCAATGATGTGATCCCGTTAATCAAATAACAACTCCTTGTTTATGGTTAGGAAACATAACCATCTTTGATTAACGAGCTAGTCAAGTAGAGGCATACTAGTGACACTCTGTAGGTTTATGTATTCACACATGTATTATGTTTCCGTTAATACAATTCTAGCATGAATAATAAACATTTATCATGATATAAGGAAATAAATAATAACTTTTATTATTGCCTCTAGGGCATATTTCCTTCAGTCTCCCACTTGCACTAGAGTCAATAATCTAGATTACAAGTAATGATCCTCACACCCATGGAGTCTTGGTGCTGATCATGTTTTGCTCGTGGAAGAGGCTTAGTCAACGGGTGCGCAACATTCAGATCCGTATGTATCTTGCATATCTCTATGTCTCCCACCTGGACCAAATCCGGATGGAGTTGAGGCGTCTTTTGATGTGCTTGGTTCTTTTGTGAAATCTGGATTCCTTTGCCAAGGCAATTGCACCGATATTGTCACAAAAGATTTTCATTGGACCCGATACACTAGGTACAACACCTAGATCGGTTATGAACTCCTTCATCCAGACTCCTTCATTAGCTGCTTCGAAGCAGCTATGTACTCAACTTCACATGTAGATCCCATAGCGACGCTTTGTTTGGAACTGCACCAACCGACAGCTCCACCGCTTAATGTAAATACGTATCCGGTTTGCGATTTAGAATCATCCGGATCAGTGTCAAAGCTTGCATCGACGTAACCGTTCTGACGAGCTCTTTGTCACCGCCATAAATGAGAAACATATCCTTAGTTCTTCTCAAGTACTTAAGGATGTTCTTGACCGCTGTCGATGATCCACTCTGGATTACTTTGGTACCTGCTGCTAAACTTACAGCAAGGCACACATCAGGTCTGGTACACAGCATTGCATACATGATAGAGCCTATGGCTGAAGCATAGGAACATCTTTCATTTCTCTCTATCTTCTGCGGTGGTCGGGCATTGAGTCTTACTCAACTTCACACCTTGTAATACCGCAAGAACCCTTTCTTTGCTCGATCCATTTTGAACTTTTTCAAAACTTTATCAAGGTATGTGCTTTGTGAAAGTCCTATTAAGCGTCTTGATCTATCTCTATAGATCTTAATGCCCAATATGTAAGCAGCTTCACCGAGGTCTTTCATCGAAAAACTTTTATTCAAATATCCCTTTATGCTATCCAGAATTCTATATCATTTCCGATCAATAATATGTCATCCACATATAATATCGAAATGCTCTGAGCTCCCACTCACTTTCTTGTAAATACAGGCTTCTCCAAAAGTCTCATATAAAACCAAATGCTTTGATCACACTATCAAAACGTTTATTCCAACTCCGAGAGGCTTGCACCAGTCCATAAATGGATCGCTGGAGCTTGCACACTTTGTTAGCTCCTTTGGATCGACAAAACCTTCTGGTTGCATCATATACAACTCTTCTTCCGTAAATCCATTCAGGAATGCAGTTTTAACATCCATTTGCCAAATTTCATAATCATAAAATCGGCAATTGCTAACATGATTCGGACGGACTTAAGCATCGCCACGGGTGAGAAGGTCTCATCGTAGTCAATCCCTTGAACTTGTCGAAAACCTTTTGCAACAAGTCGAGCTTTATAGACGATAACATTACCATCAGCGTCGGTCTTCTTCTTGAAGATCCATTTATTCTCAATTGCTTGCCGATCATCGGGCAAGTCAACCAAAGTCCACACTTTGTTCTCATACATGGATCCCATCTCAGATTTCATGGCCTCAAGCCATTTTGTGGAATCTGGGCTTACCATCGCTTCTTCATAGTTCGTAGGTTCATCATGTTCCAAGAATATGACTTCCAAAACAGGATTACCGTACCACTCAGTGCGGATCTTGTTCGTTGATCTCTGAGTTCTGTAGAAACTTGATCTGAAGTTTCATGATCATCATCATTAGCTTCCTCCCTATTTGGTGTAGGTGTCACGAAACTGTTTTTCGTGATGTACTACTTCTCAATAAGGGAGTAGATACAGATTATCTCATCAAGTTCTACTTTCCTCCCACTCACTTCTTTCGTGAGAAACTCTTTCTCCAAAAGTTTCGAATTTAGCAACAAAAATCTTGCCTTCGGATCTGTGATAGGGTGTACCCAACTGTCTCCTTTGGGTATCCTATGAAGACACATTTTCGATTTGGGTTCGAGCTTATCAGGTTGAAGCTTTTTCACATAAGCATCGCAGCCCCAAACTTTCAAAAACGACAACTTTGGTTTCTTGCCAAACCACAGTTCATAAGGCGTCGTCTCAACGGATTTAGATGGTGCCCTATTTAAAGTGAATGTAGCCGTCTCTAAAGCATAACCCCAAAATGATAGCGGTAAATCAGTAAGAGACATCATAGATCGCACCATATCTAATAAAGTACGATTACGACGTTCGGACACACCATTACGTTGTGGTGTTCGGTGGCGTAAGTTGCTTGAAACTATTCCGCATTGTTTCAAATGTAGGCCAAACTCGTAACTCAAATATTCTCCTCCACGATCAGATCGTAGAAACTTTATTTTCTTGTTACGATGATTTTCCACTTCACTCTGAAATTCTTTGAACTTTTCAAATGTTTCAGACTTGTGTTTCATTAAGTAGATATACCCATATCTGCTCAAATCATCTGTGAAGGTGAGAAAATAACGATATCCGCCGAGCCTCAACATTCATTGGACCACATACATCGGTATGTATGATTTCCAATAAATCTGTTGCTCTCTCCATAGTTCCGAGAACGGTGTTTTAGTCATCTTGCCCATAAGGCACGGTTCATAAGTGCCAAGTGATTCATAATCAAGTGACTCCAAAAGTCCATCAGCATGGAGTTTCTTCATGCGTTTTACACCGATATGACCTAAACGGCGGTGCCACAAATAAGTTGCACCATCATTATCAACTCTGCATCTTTTGGTTTCAACATTATGAATATGTGTATCACTACTATCAAGATTGAGTAAAACAAACCATTCTTCAATGGTGCATGACCATAAAAGATATTATTCATATAAATAGAACAACCATTATTCTCTGATTTAAATGAATAACCGCCTCGCATTAAACAAGATCCAGATATAATGTTCATGCTCAACGATGGTACTAAATAACAATTATTTAGGTCTAATACTAATCCGAAGGTAGATGTAGAGGTAGCGTGCCGATTGCGATCACATCGACTTTGGAACCATTTCCCACGCCAAGATCGTCACCTCGTCCTTAGCCAATCTTCGCTAATCCGTAGCCCTGTTTGAGTTGCAAATATTAGCAACAGTAACCAGTATCAAATACCAGTGCTCTGCGAGTATTAGTAAGGTACACATCAATAACAAGTATATCACATATACCTTTGTTAACCTTGCCATCCTTCTTATCCGCCAAATACTTGGGGCAGTTCCGCTTCAAATGACCAGCCTGCTTGCAATAGAAGCACTCGGTTTCAGGCTTAGGACCAGACTTGGGTTTCTTCTCTTGATCAGCAACTTGCTTGCTGCTCTTTTGAAGTTTCCTTTTCTTTCCTTTGCCCTTTTCTTGAAACTAGTGGTTTTGTTAACCATCAACACTTGATGCTCCTTTTGATTTCTACCTCCATGCTTTCAGATCGCGAAGAGCTCGGGCATAGTTTTGGTCATCCTTGCATATTATAGTTCATCACGAAGCTCTTGTAGCTTGGTGGCAGTGATTGGAGAATTCTGTCAATGACGCAATCATCCGGAAGATTAACTCCCAGTTGAATCAAGTGATTGTTATATCCGGACATTACGAGTATATGCTCACCGATGAACCATTCTCCTCCATCTTACAGCTATAGAACTTATTGGAGACTTCATATCTCTCAATCCGGGCATTCGCTTGGAATATTAACTTCAACTCCTGGAACATCTCATATGCTCCGTTGAAGTCCCGGTTCTAAGCCGTAAAGCATGGCACACTGAACTATAGAGTAGTCATCAGCTTTGCTTTGCCAGACGTTCACAACTTCGGCGCAGCCCTTGCACCAGGCCTGGCACCTAACGGTGCTTCGGGACGTAATTCTTCCGTGCAGCAATAAGGATAATCCTCGTTCGGACCCAGTCCGTAATTGCTGCCATCATCTTTCAACTTTGCTTTCTCAAGGAACGCATTAAAATTCAACGGAACAACAAGACGAGCCATCTATCTACACATCATAGACAAGCAAGATACTATCGGTACTAAGTTCATGATAAATTTAAGTTCAATTAATCATATTACTTAAGAACTCCCACTTAGAAAAATATCCTTCAATTCTCTAAGTGATTGCGTGATCCATTTCAACTACACCATGACCGATCATCACGTGTGATGGAGTAGTTTCAATGGTGAACATCAATATGTTGATCATATCTACTATATGATTCACGCCGACCTTCGGTCTCCGTGTTCCGAGGTCATATCTTATATGCATAGCTCGTCAAGTATAACCTGAGTATTCGCGTGTGCAACTGTTTTGCACCCGCTGTATTTGAACGTAGAGCCTATCACACCCGATCATCACGTGGTGTCTCAAAGACGAAGAACTTTCATAGCGGTGCATACTCGGGAGAACACTTCTTGATAATTTAGTAAGGATCATCTTATAATGCTACCGTCAATCAAAGCAAAATAAGATGCATAAAGGATTAACATCACATGCAATCAATATAAGTGATATGATATGGCCATCATCATCTTGTGCTTGTGATCTCCATCTCAAAGCACCGCCATGATCACCATCGCCACCGGCGCGACACCTTGATCTCCATCGTAGCATCGTTGTCGTCTCGCCAACTATTGCTTCTACGACTATCGCTACTCCTTAGTGATAAAGTAAAGCAATTACATGGCGTTGCATCTCATACAATAAAGCGACAACCATATGGCTCCTGCCGATTGTCGATAACTCGGTTACAAAACATGATCATCTCATACAATAAAATATAGCATCATGTCTTGACCATATCACATCACAGCATGCCCTGCAAAAACAAGTTAGACGTCCTCTACTTTGTTGTTGCAAGTTTTACGTGGCTGCTACGGGCTGAGCAAGAACCGTTCTTACCACGCATCAAAACCACAACGATACTTCGTCAAATAGACTCCGTTTTAACCTTCTCAAGGACCGGGCGTAGCCACACTCGGTTCAACTAAAGTGAGAGAGACAGACACCCGCCGGTCACCTTTAAGCAACGAGTGCTCACAGCGGTGAAACCAGTCTCGCGTAAGCGTACGCGTAATGTCGGTCCGGCCGCTTCATCTCACAATACCGCTGAACCAAAGTATGACATGCTGGTAGGTAGTATGACTTGTATCGCCCACAACTCACTTGTGTTCTACTCGTGCATATGACATCAACGCATAAAACCAGGCTCGATACCACTGTTGGGGAACGTAGTAATTTCAAAAATTTTCCACGATCACGCAAGACCACGGTGATGGCATAGCAACGAGAGGATAGAGTATCCGCCCACGCCCTCGTGAGACCGAAAGCGGAAGCGTTATAACAACGCGGTTGATGTAGTCGTACTTCTTCCCGATCCAACCGATCCAAGTACCGAACGTACGGCACCTCCGAGTTCTGCACACGTTCAGCTCGATGACGTCCCTCGAACTCCGATCCAGCCGAGTGTTGAGGGAGAGTTTCACAAGACGACGGCGTGGTGGCGATGATGATGTTCCACCGACGCAGGGCTTCGCCTAAGCTCCGCTACGGTATGATCGAGGTGTAATCTGGTGGAAGGGGGCACCGCACACGGCTAAGGAACGATCTAATCGATCAACTTGTGTGTCATGGGGTGCCCCCTGCCCCTGTATATAAAGGAGGGAAGGGAGGGCTGGCGGCCAGGAGGGAGGCGCATCAGGTGTCCTACTCCTACTAGGAGTAGGATTCCCCCAAATCCTAGTCCAACTAGGGTTTGACCAAGGGGAGAGGGAGAGGCGCCACCCCCTTCTCCTAATCCTAATAGGACTAGGGAAGGGGGGAAGGCTGCGGCCAGCTATAGGGCCCCCTTTTCTCTTTCCCACTAAGGCCCATCAAGGCCCATTGACCCCCGGGGTTCGGTAACCCCTGTACTCGATAAAATTCCCAATTTCATCCGGAGTGATTCCGAGTCCAAACATAGGCTTCCAATATATCAATCTTTATGTCTCGACCATTTCGAGACTCCTCGTCATGTCCGTGATCTCATCCGGGACTCAACAACCTTGGTACATCAACATCATAAAACTCATAGTAACTGCCATCGAAGCGTTAAGCGTGCGGACCCTACGGGTTCGAGAACTATGTAGACATGACCGAGACACCTCTCTGGTCAATAACCAATAGCGGGACCTGGATGCCCATATTGGTTCCTACATATTCTACGAAGATCTTTATCGGTCAGACCGCATAACAACATACGTTGTTCCTTTGTCATCGATGCGTTACTTGCCCGAGATTCGATCGTCGGTATCCAATACCTAGTTCAATCTCTCGTTCTGGCAAGTCTCTTTTCTCGTTCCGTAATACATCATCTCATAACTAACTCATTAGTTACAATGCTTGCAAGGCTTAGGTGATGAGCATTACCGAGAGGGCCCAGAGATACCTCTCCGACAATCGGAGTGACAAATCCTAATCTCGAAATATGCCAACCCAACATGTACCTTCGGAGACACCTGTAATGTACCTTTATAATCACCCGATTCGTTGTGACGTTTGGTAGCACCCAAAGTGTTCCTCGGCAAACGGAGTTGCATAATCTCATAGTCATAGGAACATGTATAAGTCATGAAGAAAAGCACTAGCAACAAACTATACGATCAGGTGCTATGCTAATGGAATGGGTCATGTCAATCAGATCATTCAACCAATGATGTGATCCCGTTAATCAAATAACAACTCCTTGTTTATGGTTAGGAAACATAACCATCTTTGATTAACGAGCTAGTCAAGTAGAGGCATACTAGTGACACTCTGTAGGTTTATGTATTCACACATGTATTATGTTTCCGGTTAATACAATTCTAGCATGAATAATAAACATTTATCATGATATAAGGAAATAAATAATAACTTTTATTATTGCCTCTAGGGCATATTTCCTTCACCCCCTTCAATCGCGTATGCATCAATTTCTATGCTAGGTTGAAGCTTCTGTCACCCTTGCCCTCCAATACATAGTCCTTTCAACATACAACTAACCCTATGGTGTGATCCACACAAGCGCTCATACGATGGGCACCAAAGGACAGCAACATAAGCACAAGCAAAAAAATCAATCATAGCAATTCATCAACCACCGATAGGACAACGAAAATCTACTCAGACATCATAGGATGACAACACATCATTAGATAACAATATGAAGCATAAAGCACCATGTTCAAGTAGAGGGTACAGCGGGTTGCGGGAGAGTGGACCGCTGTAGATAGAGGGGGGAAGGTGATGGAGATGTTGGTGAAGATGGTGGAGGTGTTGGTGAAGGTCACGGTGATGATGATGGCCCCTGGCGGCGTTCCGGCGCCACCGGAAGCAAGGGGGAGAGAGCCCCGTCCTTCTTCTTCCTTGACATTATCCCTAGATGGGAGAAGGGTTTCCCCTCTGGTCCATGGTCTCCATGGCGTGGGAGGGGCGAGAGCCCCTCCGAGATTGGATCTGTCTCTGCTCTCTCTCTGTTTACTGCGTTACTGTTCACAGCTGCCCTTTCACCGTTTCGGGTATATATGGAGATCCGTAACTCCGATTGGATTGAAACCTTCGCCGTGATTTTTTAACCAAAAATTAGTTTTCTTCCGGCTGAAGAAGGGCATGAACCGTCTCACGGGTGGCCCACAAGGATGGGGGTCGCGCCCTCCTGGGGAGGGCGTGGGCCCCTGCCTCGTCGCCACCTCGGACACCGTTTCGCGTTGTTCTTTCTCCCAGATTTTCCAAATATTCCAAAAATAAGCTCCATCCGTCTTTATCCCGTTTGGACTCCGTTTGATATGGATATTCTGCAAAACCAAAAACATGCAACAGATAGGAACTGGCACTGGGCACTGGATCAATATGTTAGTCCCAAAAATAGTATAAAAAGTTGCCAAAAAGTATATGAAAGTTGAATAATGTTGGCATGGAACAATCAAAAATTATAGATACAACGGAGACGTATCGGCATCCCCAAGCTTAATTCCTGCTCGTCCTCAAGTAGGTAAATGATAAAAAAGATAATTTTTGATGTGGAATGCTACCTAGCATAATCTTGATCATATGTCTAATCATGGCATGAACATTAAGACACGAGTGATTCAAAGCAATAGTCTATCCATTGACATAAAAACAATAATACTTCAAGCACACCAACCAAGGAATTATGTCTTATTGAAATAACATAGCCAAAGAAAGCTAATCCCTACAAAATCATATAGTCTGGCTATGCTCCATCTTCACCACACAAAATATTCACATCATGCACAACCCCGATGACAAGCCAAGCAATTGTTTCATACTTTTGACGCTTCTCAAACCTTTTGAACTTTGACGCAATACATGAGCGTGAGCCATGGACATAGCACTATAGGTGGAATAGAATATGATGATGGGGGTTATGTGGAGAAGACAAAAAAGGAGAAATTCTCACATCGACGCGGCTAATCAACGGGCTATGGAGATGCCCATCAATTGATGTCAATGTGAGGAGTAGGGATTGCCATGCAACGGATGCACTAGAGCTATAAGTATATGAAAGCTCAAACTGAAACTAAGTGGGTGTGCATCCAACTTGCTTGCTCATGAAGACCTAGGGCATTTGAGGAAGCCCATTGTTGGAATATACAAGCCAAGTTCTATAATGAAAATTCCCACTAGTATATGAAAGTGAAAACTCAAGAGACTCTCTATATGAAGAACATGGTGCTACTTTGAAGCACAAGTGTGGTAAAAGGATAGTAACATTGCCCCTTCTCTCTTTTTCTCTCATTTTTTTGTATTCGTTTTTCTCTCTTTTTGGGGGCCTTCTCTTTTTTTGGCCTTTCTCTCTTTTTTTATTATTTTTATTTTTTCGTCCGGAGTCTCATCCCGACTTGTGGGGAATCATAGTCTCCATCATCCTTTCCTCACTGGGGCAATGCTCTAATAATGATGATCATCACACTTTTATTTACTTACAACTCAATATTACAACTCGATATCTAGAACAAAGATATGACTCTATATGAATGCCTCCGGCGGTGTACCGGGATGTGCAATGATCTAGCGTAGCAATGACATCAAAAAACGGACAAGCCATGAAAACATCATGCTAGCTATCTTATGATCATGCAAAGCAATATGACAGTAAATGCTCAAGTCATGTATATGATGATGATGGAAGTTGCATGGCAATATATCTCGGAATGGCTATGGAAATCCCATAATAGGTAGGTATGGTGGCTGTTTTGAGGAAGATATAAAGACGTTTATGTGTGATAGATCGTATCATAGCACGGGTTTTGGATGCACCGGCGAAGTTTGCACCAACTCTCGAGGTGAGAAAGGGCAATGCACGGTACCGAAGAGGCTAGCAATGATGGAAGGGTGAGAGTGCATATAATCCATGGACTCAACATTAGTCATAAAGAACTCACATACTTATTGCAAAAGTCTATTAGCTATCGAAACAAAGTACTACGCGCCTGCTCCTAGGGGGGTAGAATGGTAGGAAAAGACCATCGCTCGTCCCCGACCGCCACTCATAAGGAAGACAATCAATAAACACCTCATGCTCCAACTTCGTTAAATAACGGTTCACCATACGTGCATGCTACGGGACTTGCAAACCACAACACAAGTATTTCTCAATTTCACAATTACTCAACTAGCACGACTCTAATATCACCACCTTTACATCGCAAAACTATTGCAAGGAATCAAACATATCATATTCAGTGATCTACAAGTTTTATGTAGGGTTTTATGACTAACCATGTGAATGACCAGTTCCTGTCATCTCTCTAAATAGATATAAGTGAAGCACGAGAGTTTATTTCTTTCTACAAAAGATATTCCCACGCTCTAACAAATATAAGTGAAGCAAAAGAGCATTCTACAAATGTCGGTTGTCTATGTAAAGAGAAACAGGCAATCCAAACTTCAAATGATATAAGTGAAGCACATGAAGCATTCTATAAACCCATACTCAAAAGATATAAGTGAAGTGCAAAGAGCATTCTATAAATCAACCAAGGACTATCTCATACTAGCATGGTTCATAAAAGAAAAGTGAAAGCTAAATGCAAAAGACCCCCCAAGATTGCACATATCACATGAACGAAACGAATCCGAAAACATACCGATACTTGTTGAAGAAAGAGGGGATGCCTTCCGGGGCATCCCAAAGCTTAGACGCTTGAGTCTCCTTGAATATTTACTTGGGGTGCCTTGGGCATCCCCAAGATTGAGATCTTGCCTCTCTTCCTTCTTCTCACATCGAGACCTTCTCGATCATCGAACACTTCATCCACACAAAACTTCAACAGAAAACTCGGTAAGATCCGTTAGTATAATAAAGAAAATCACTACTCTAACTACTGTTACAAACCAATTCATATTTTGTTTTTGCATTGTGTCTACTGTAATATATCTTTTTCATGGCTTAATCCACTGATATAAATTGATAGTTTCATCAAAACAAGCAAATTATACATCAAAAACAGAATCTGTCTAAAACAGAACAGTCTGTAATAATCTGAACATTAACCATACTTCTGATACTTGAAAAATTCTGCCAAAATTATAAAAAATAAAATATTTGTATGGAAAGACATTTCAAAAAGAATCAGAAACATTTGGTGTTCCAGTAAAAAACTAAAAATCGCGCACTACAGCCGAAGTTTCAGTCCCGCACCGCACAAACCAACAAGCATTGTAAACATCCTAAAGGCAAACCTTGGCACATTATTTTTATAATACAATGGAATTTTACAAGGGGATAATTATTTTTGTTGATAAGTTTCTGTAATCAAGATTCAAAAAGTTTCCGTGAGCATGAACAAAGTTCAAGGAGCTCTCCCACTTCAACAACGCTTGTCTTTCTCACTTTCACTTTCCTTTTTGAAAAAGTTTTGGGTTCCCCTCTTTATTTTTGTTGTTTTTAAACTATATGAAAGCACTCAACAGAAATAAATGACTCTCTAAAATTTCCGGGTTGTCTCCCTGGCAGCGCTTTCTTTAAAGCCATTAAGCTAGGCATATAGTGCTCAAGTAGTGAATCCACCCGGATCCCAAGGTATATCAAAGCCAATTTTAATTAGCAATGATTTGTAATTTAGTATTGAGCACAAAGTAACATATATCATGTAATGACGAAGTCTAACTCTCTTCCTATGCATCGGCATGTCATAAAAGAACAATTCATGCACACCTAGTAAAGGCCAATTGTAACATCCCAAATTTCCTATTTGGAATGTTTTACAATTATAGTTAAGCATCCTATGCATCCTGTTTGAATTTGAATGCCATTTGAAGTTTCAGAGAATTTTGAGTTTTGAATTTGAATTCAAACTTTGGCAAGTGGGAAACATTTCAAAAAGTAAGCCTGATAAATACTTGATCAAAAGTATGAGAGGAGCAAACATGACACTCCAAAAATATCAGAGGAAAACATTGCCAAAAGATTTGGATTCAAATCCGAATTTTATTTGAATTTGAAAAAAAAAATGGATTTTTATAAAGTTTGGATTTTGCCTTTGGAAAAATGTTCAAATGAAAGGGAATATTCCCCTGATCATTTTTGTATATATATACCCTATATAAAATATTTATATTTTAAAAGTTATACTCTGTTTTGTTTTATTTTAAAAAATAAATTTCAAAAAGAAAAAACCCCTCTGGCGCCGGCCAGCCCCTGCCCAGCCAGTGCCGAACCCCCCCACCACCTGCCCAGCCAATGCCCACTGCCAATGGCCAGCCCATACCGACCAGGCCTCCCCCTCGCCCGAATCCTTTCCGCTTCGGTCGACCGCCGCTCCCCACCCTCTCTCTCTCCTGATCATGGGCCCGCCGCCATCTTCTTCCTCGCCACGCCACGCTGTCGCCATCATGGATCGCCGGATCGAAGGATCCGGATCCCGATCGCCTCGATCGCTTCAAGCAGACGACCCCGGCTATTTAAGCCCAAGCCCGCACCCCATTCCCCCCTCCTAGCCTCGCGGACTCTCTCTCCTCTCGCCGAGCTCACGGAGCGAAGCTCCCGCCGCCATTGTCGCCGCCGCCGCCGCCCTAGGCCACCTCGATAACCCCGACTCCACCGAAGCCCCACACGCCGCCTCGCACCGCCGGCTACTTCCCGACCTCCCGACGACCGAACCTCGCCGACTCTCGCCACCGCCGCCGCTTGCCGGACGCCGTGAAGTCGCCGAGACACCCGTCCGATTCATAACGAACGGCTAGGATTAGACCTCGAAGGGGTACGTTTTTTTATAAAAAACCGGCCCGGTTCTTTCCGGTTTAGTTAGTTAGGTTTTTTTTAGGCTGGTCCGTTCTAGTTTAACCCTAGGCCCGTTTAGGCTATTTAACGCACAGTGCGTAGTTTAGGCCCATTAGGCCTTTTTCTTTTATTTTTGTTTTTCTGTTTTAACAGAATAGTTTCTTTTTTGAAAAATTCATATCTTTTATTCTGTTTCATATTTTTAGGTGATTCTTTTTTGTTGGGTTGCAAATTCTATGTAGTTTCTGTAGAATATATATTTAGCTATGTTAAAATTAAATAAAATTGCTTTATTTTAGTTTTAGTCAGAATAGTAAATCTGCTATAACTTGAGTTAGAAAAATTATTTTGGATGATTCTTTTGTCCCAACTTTATTTTGGCATTGTCAGACCATAAAAATTAATTTGGGTATTTTAGGATTAATAAAAAATAGTTTTAAGCAGAATCTTGTTAATCCTAATTAATTGACTAGCTACTGTTTTCCTATTATTTTAAATAGTAAATAAATTTATTTTTAACATGTGATTGATTATTCTAGGATAGTTTCTGTCACTTTATAGGATGAACTTTTATTTATAATTAATAAAAATTTTAATTTATTTTTCTTAATAGAAATTGGATTAGGCCTAATAGGAGTTTCTTAATAGGTTTTAAATTAATTCTTTTTGCTCCTAGTTGTTTAATGAAACCTTTTCTGTTAAGTTAACCTAAAACCATGATTAGGTTATGTTAGAAAAATTTTATTATATAAAAACTATTTCTAGCTATTGTTTGAAGTAGGAAAAACTTTGAATTGGTTTTCTTTGAGTTTTTCCCTTGGATTTGATTTGGTTGTTTTGGTGTGTTATGTTACTTTGTTATGCTATTGTGTTATGTGATCCTATTGCTGTATGCTTATTGTGATTTTGTTTGTCTCGGTAGAGTTTCCGGAGTGCGAAGCTTGCTACTACGAATCTTTAGCTTACGAGGATCATCAGCAAGGCAAGTTTTGATCATGTTATTTCTATACCTATGTTTTTGTGCATTAGAAATTGTCACCACCCCAGCATGCATGCAGTAGTGAAATTTTCAAGTTATTAAACTTGAGTAGTATCATGTGGTAGGATGAACCAATCCCCTTGTTACCATGACCCCGGGACGAAGTAGTTACTTTGCTATGCTCGTAGACGGGTTTTGGGTTGAGTGAAATTCATAAGCAAGATGTGAGAGTCAATGATGATGACAACCCCATGAACTACAATGATCAAGATGGACTTCGGAAATTCACTACTGGGTGGAGGACGGTTGACGGGCACCCTGGAGAACCCAGTGGTTGGCCGGGATGCATGGAGAAGCGCCATGACATCTTGCGGAAAGCTTCACCCAGCCACGAAGAGAAGGATGGATGCCCCATGACCGGAAGCTTACCTGTGCAGCCGCAAGCCATTATGGGCTCTGGCTGGGTTGACCCTAGTAGTGACGCTGGCTGGACGGTACTACGAGATGTAGAAGAACGGTAGGATTGGATGGGTACCGGCAGTAGCCAGAAGAACTCTTTGGAAGACCCTGTTTCATTCGTCCGCCTTCAAACACCATGAAGTGCGAAGACTTTAAAGGAGGGAATGATTCTTGCGGGAAAGTCGCAACCCTCTGCAGAGTTAAAGATCTAATCGATTAGCCGTGTCCCCGGTTACGGACATTTGAGCCTCTGGAACTTGGAAGTATTCGGAAATCTCAACACTAAACTAATAAATTAATTTGAGGGGTTTTATGACTTAATAATTTGGGAATGAGATATTGGTTGGCGGAACCATCTCAATAACTACCAACAATTGTAGTAATTTGCAAGCAAGTCCACTGTAGTAGGAAAAAATTTGCTTTTCGCAAAATGATGAAACTTAGAGCTCCACAGCCAAAATGCATATAGTGATAGTAAGTTTATTATTGTTGTTCTTCATGACTTGCCAGCTTATTCCAAAAGCTGACCTACATGGCTGCAACGTCTTATGTTGCAGAGGTATATTCGATCAGAGTGTGGCTACGCTTGGCGCTTAGCGATTGCCCTTTGAGTCGGATGGACTCGCTTTATCTTCGACGCTCGCAGTGTTATTAGTTTATTTCTCATGAGTTGGCCTTGAGCCGAATTTATTCCTTGTAATAAAGACTCTATATGAGAATCGTATAATGTTATTCAGGTGTGATTGAACTTTGATTACTTTATCGATGTATTGTGAGTACCAAAGATGATCTTGGGATGGTATGCATACGTAGATTTGACCGGTTTTGGGTCAGGTCGCTCAGAGATGGTATCAGAGCACACGCTGACCGTAGGATCGTAACCCCTAGGATCGGAAAGCCATAAGCAGAGACCATTTACTTTAAATCCTTTTCATTCCGTAAATTCTCCCCTGTTCAATTCTGACTCTTCTCCTATTTTCAACATTCTAGATGGTCGTCGAGTTCACCCCAGTTTTGCTACCGGAGTTTTGCCAGCCCGATGAGACGATGCCCTTCGGAAGAAAGCTGGTCCAGATGGTGAAGCAGCTGAAGATCGCTCTACCCTCGATCACCGAGAAGCCAACCAATGCACTTCCGACGGACACCCGCTACAGGATTGAAGTGCATATCCCAGGGAGAACCTTCGGAGGACACACGGAGCCTATTGACTTTGAGTTCACCGAGTTAAACTGGATCATCGGAAGGGACGTGGCGATCTATCGAGCACTTGGACATCTCCGAGAGGAGTACAGGGCCGAGCTCGATTCCTCAGACCTCGCCATGGTTTCTCGCAGGGCAAGGAATGGAGATATCATCCGTACCGTGGAGGACGATTCCACTCTCTCTTACATCCAGGACTTGGAGTGTCTTCTCAGGAAACGGGAGATTCAGACTCGCCGTAACTCGAAGACACACCGGAAGCTTTTGTTCCGTGAACTGGAACTGGAGGAGAAGGCACGCGCAGACTTCCTTGGCCATGAGGAAGAAGTCGCGGACTTCATGGAGACAGTCGACGACCTGAAGATGAAGCTTGCCGCGATAGAGGAAAGGATGGACTTGGGAGAGGACCTTTACCCGAGTGGAGATGAAGGACCCCTCGTGAGCAATGATCAGGATTTTGAAGGGAGTACCACTGAAGGAAGCCACAAGAGGAGGCGCCACTGATGAAGACTTTTTAGTCGACCACCATGTTATCTTTTACTTTTTCGTCGATCAGTTAGGCCGATGTTTTTCCTTCGATTAGTCATGAGCTTTTGTAATCGAGTTTGAACCATGTTTGAGTGGAATGAATAAATGATTGGTGTGTTCTATGTTTGTGCATTCATATGGGTAGTGTTATTTCCTCATAGACCATTGTTCTATTCTAATTTTCTCATCCACTCCAAAACACCAGATGCCTCCGAGACGTGACACTGGTTTCCCGCCGGAGCTCACCCAGCTGCTCCAACAGCAGAATGCACTTATGCAGCTCCTCATCCAGAATCAGAACAACAACGCCAACAATCCACCGCCACCACCCCCTGTGGACAACTTGACTCGATTTCTGAGACTGAATCCGCCAGTGTTCTCTAGTAGCACTGAGCCGATTGTGGCTGATGATTGGCTCCGCAAATTCGGAAGAGACTTAATCACTGTGGGATGCACTGATGCAGAGAAGGTGCGCTTTGCCGCGCATCAGCTTGATGGACCTGCAGCTTCTTGGTGGGAGAACTACACCGCCACTTTTCCCATTGGTGCCATCACATGGGATCAATTCCAGCAGCCTTCAGACTGCTCATGTCTCACTGGAGCCATGAGTCGAAGAAGCGTGAGTTCCGCAACTTACGCCAGGGGAATCATCTTGTGGCACAAGCGTGGATGAATTCAGCAAGCTCGCTCGCTATGCCCCGATGATGTGGCCACAGATGCCATAAGCGGAGAAGTTCCTTGAGGGACTCAATGATGAACTGAGCATGCAGCTTATTGTGGCTACCTTCAACAACTACCGGAGCTGGTAGACAAGGCCACCATACTTGAAGGCAAGCAGCAGCAGATAGAAAGCCACAAGCGGAAGTACAGCCGGGGAAGCACAACTCGGGAGCTCAGCGAAGCCCGCTATGCACCATACTCGGAGGGCACACCCATCATAACCATGGAGGTCATAACCATGGAGGAAATGGGAACAACCGCAGCCAGGACAACAAGTCAGGCCATGGCAATGGCAATGGAAACGGTAATGGCAATCAGCACCGTTCTGCCCCGGCTCCGAAGGATCTGAGCCACATCACCTGCTTCAAGTGCCAGAAGACAGGGCACTATGCCACCGACTGCCCGGAGGCCAAGCAGAGGAATGGAAATGGCAATGGAGGCTCAGCGAAGAAGCCCAATCCATTCCCTCGTGCTCAGGTGAACCACATCGACGTGGAGGACGTCTATGATCAGCCAGACACTGTGGTTGGTAAGTTTTTATTGAATTCACGTTCAGTTTTGGTACTCTTTGATTACGGTGCAACGATTCATTCATATCAAGGGTAGTTGTGGAAAAGTACGGGTTGCCCACTAAAACCCTTAGAAGCCCCTTCGCATCATTTCCGCAGGAGGAGAAATGATGGCAGGCGTAGGCTGTCATGCAACCCTCAACATCGGGAACCATAAATTTCCCGCAGACCTCATAGTGTTGGAAACCCGGACCTTGGATGTAATCCTAGGCATGGATTGGTTGTCAAAGTTTGAAGGAACATAGATCGTGCTCAAGAAGTCTATTCTGCTCACCACCCCGGAGCGAAGAGGATCAAGTATGTAGCCAGCACAGCCGGATGAAGAATCAGTGCATTCCCTCACGGAGTTGTTCAGAGGAAGTGCCAGAGTGCAAGAATTTCCCGATGTGTTTCGGAGGAATTACCAGAATGCCACGGACGGGGACATTGAGTTTCGATCGAGCTATTGCCCCGGCACAGCCCCAATATCCAAGAGACCTTATCGGATGCCACCAAATGAGTTGAAAGAGATCAAGGATCAAATTAATGAGTTATTGGAGAAAGGATATATTCGTCCAAGCTCATCACCTTGGGGAGCCCCAGTTCTTTTGGTAGAGAAGAAGGATGGAAGTTTGAGGATGGTTGTGGATTATCGTGCATTGAACGAAGTAACCATCAAGAACAAGTACCCTTTGCCGATGATCAATGACTTGTTTGATCAGCTTGTTGGAGCCAAGGTATTCTCTAAGATCGATCTCCGATCGGGGTATCATCAGTTGAAGATTCGTGAAAAGGATATACCCAAAACAGCATTCACTACCAGGTATGGTTTATATGAGTATACCGTCATGTCATTTGGATTGACTAATGCTCCTGCGTACTTCATGAATTTGATGAACAAGGTGTTTATGGAATATCTGGACAAGTTTGTCGTGGTGTTCATCGATGATATATTGATTTTCTCCAAGAGCGAGGAAGAGCATAAGGAACATTTGCGTCTAGTTCTGGAGAAACTTCGAGAACATCAGCTGTATGCCAAATTCAGCAAATGTGAATTTTGGCTGAAGGAAGTTGGATTCCTCGGACATGTTATTTCAGGGGAAGGAATAGCAGTTGATCCCACCAAGGTTGAATCAGTCACCGATTGGCAGTCACCCACCTCAGTCAAGGAGATCCGCAGTTTTCTCGGACTCGCAGGATATTATCGGAGGTTCATTGAGAACTTCTCGAAGATTGCCAAGCCCATGACTGAGCTGTTGAAGAAGGAAGCCAAGTATGTTTGGACCGAGGAATGTGAAGCCAGTTTTCAGGAATTAAAGAAACGGTTGGTCACAGCCCCAGTGTTGATTTTGCCGGACATACACAAGGAATACCAGGTTTATTGTGACGCTTCTCGTCAAGGACTCGGAGGAGTATTGATGCAGGAAGGTAAAGTTGTAGCTTATGCCTCCAGACAGCTACGACCTCATGAGATGAATTATGCCACACATGATTTGGAGTTAGCAGCCGTAGTGCATGCACTCAAGACCTGGAGACATTTCCTCATCGGAAACCGTTGTGATGTTTACACAGATCACAAGAGCTTGAAATATGTTTTCACGCAGAAGGAATTGAACCTCAGGTAGAGGAGATGGCTAGAGTTGATAAAGGACTATAACATGAGATTGCATTACCACCCCGGTAAAGATAATTTTGTAGCAGATGCTTTAAGCCGTAAGAGTTATGTGAATACTCTTACAGCAGGAGGATTACCCCAGGAGTTGGTCGATGACCTCAGAGATCTCCGACTGGAGATAGTTCCGAAAGGATATGTTGCAACTCGAAGTTCAGTCCACTTTGGCGAAAGGATTCGTGAAGCCCGTAAGTCGGACAAGGAAATTGATGAGATAAAGCAAAAGATGGATGAAGGAAAAGCTAAAGGATTTCGTAAGGATGAACACGGAACTATATGGTTCGAGGATCGTATTTATGTGCCCAATGATCCCGAACTCAGGAAGCTAATTCTTCAGGAGGCTCATGATTCACCGTACTCGATTCACCCCGACAACACCAAGATGTACCTGGATTTGAAAAAAAGTTTTTGGTGGACAGGTATGAAGAAGGATATTGCCGAGTACGTAGCAGTATGCGATGTTTGTCAACGTGTAAAGGCAGAACATCAGAAGCCAGCAGGGTTACTTCAACCTTTGCCGATTCCTGATTGGAAATGGGAGAAACTTGGTATGGATTTCATCACAGGATTACCCAGGACCCGTTCAGGTTATGATTCTATCTGGGTAGTGGTGGATCGTTTGACCAAGGTAGCCCACTTCATTCCCGTGAAGACTACCTATACCAGTGCTAAGTTGGCCAAGATATACATGACCAGGATCGTATGTCTGCATGGAGTTCCGAGGAAAATCGTGTCAGATAGAGGAACGCAGTTTACCTCAAAGTTTTGGAAGCAGTTGCATGAAACTTTGGGTACGAGGCTGGAATTCAGTACAGCTTTTCATCCGCAGACAGATGGACAGACCGAGAGAGTCAACCAGATTCTGGAGGACATGTTGAGACCTTGTGTGCTAGACTATGGGTCTAGCTGGGATGATAATTTTCCATACGCAGAGTTCTCGTACAACAACAGTTATCAATCCAGTCTGAAGATGGCCCCTTTCGAAGCTCTATACGGAAGGAGGTGCAGAACACCATTGTTGTGGGATAGTGTTGGAGATCGATCACTTTTCGGTTCTGATCTTATCAAGGATTCCGAAGAGAAAGTCAAGCTGATTCAAGACAGGCTCAAGATAGCACAGTCGAGACAGAAGAGTTATGCCGACAGTAAGCGCAAGGAAGTGACTTACGAAGTGGGAGACCGAGCATATCTTCGTGTGTCTCCACTTCGTGGAATCAAGAAGTTTGGAGTCAAGGGAAAGTTAGCACCCCGATTCATTGGCCCCTACAAAATCCTCGAACGTCGTGGAGAAGTTGCTTACAAGTTGGAATTGCCGGAAGGATTGTCCAGAGTCCATGATGTCTTCCATGTTTCTCAGCTGAAGAAGTGTCATGCCGACATGGCCGATGTTCCGTTGAGAGATACAGTGCCCCTAGAGGCCATACAGCTTGACAGTGATCTGACTTATAAGGAGAAACCCGTCCGAATTCTGGAGACTGCAAGCAGAGTCACCCGCAGCAAGGTCATCAAATTTTGCAAGGTGTTGTGGAGTCACCACACCGAGGAAGAAGCCACCTGGGAGCGCGAAGAAGATCTTCTTCGAGACCACCCGCACCTATTTGCTAGCCAACCCGAATCTCGAGGGCGAGATTCATCTTAAGGTGGGTAGGTTTGTAACATCCCAAATTTCCTATTTGGAATGTTTTACAATTATAGTTAAGCATCCTATGCATCCTGTTTGAATTTGAATGCCATTTGAAGTTTCAGAGAATTTTGAGTTTTGAATTTGAATTCAAACTTTGGCAAGTGGGAAACATTTCAAAAACTAAGCCTGATAAATACTTGATCAAAAGTATGAGAGGAGCAAACATGACACTCCAAAAATATCACAGGAAAACATTGCCAAAAGATTTGGATTCAAATCTGAATTTTATTTGAATTTGAAAAAAAATGGATTTTTATAAAGTTTGGATTTTGCCTTTGGAAAAATGTTCAAATGAAAGGGAATATTCCCCTGATCATTTTGGTATATATATACCCTATATAAAATATTTATATTTTAAAAGTTATACTCTGTTTTGTTTTATTTTAAAAAAATAAATTTCAAAAAAGGAAAAAAACCCCTCTGGCGCCAGCCAGGCCCCCTGGCCCAGCCAGCGCCGAACCCCCCACCAGCCGGCCCAGCCAGCGGCCCACCTGGCCAACTGGCCAGCCCAGCGCCCGACCAGGCCTCCCCCTCGCCCGAATCCTTTCCGCTTCGGTCGACCGCTCGCTCCCCACCCCTCTCTCTCTCATCGATCATGGGCCCGCCCCATCTTCTTCCCTCGCCACGCCACACGTCGCCGCTGCTGATCGCGGATCCCGGGATCCGGGATCCCGATCGCCTCGATCGCTTCAAGCAGGACGACCCCCCCCTGGCTATTTAAGCCCAAGCCCCGCACCCCATTCCCCCCCTCCTAGCCCTCGTCGGACTCTCTCTCCCTCTCGCCGAGCTCACCGGAGCCGAAGCTCCCGCCGCCGCCATTGTCTTCGCCGTCGCCGCCCTAGGCCACCTCGATCACCCCCGACTCCACCAGAAGCCCCCACACGTCGCCCCGCACCTGCCGGCTACTTCCCGACCTCCCGACGACCGAACCTCGCCAGACTTCGCCGCCGCCGGACGCCGTAAGTCGCCGAGACACCCCGTCCGATTCATAACGAACGGCTAGGATTAGACCCCGAAGGGGTACGTTTTTTTATAAAAAACCGGCCCGGTTCTTTCCGGTTTAGTTAGTTAGGTTTTTTTTAGGCCGGTCCGTTCTAGTTTAACCCTAGGCCCGTTTAGGCTATTTAACGCACAGTGCGTAGTTTAGGCCCATTAGGCCTTTTTCTTTTATTTTTGTTTTTCTGTTTTAACAGAATAGTTTCTGTTTTGAAAAATTCATATCTTTTATTCTGTTTAATATTTTTAGGTGATTCTTTTTTTGTTGGGTTGCAAATTTTATGTAGTTTCTGTAGAATATATATTTGGCTATGTTAAAATTAATTTAAATTGCTTTATTTTAGTTTTAGTCAGAATAGTAAATCTGCTATAACTTGAGTTAGAAAAATTATTTTTGGATGATTCTTTTTGTCCCAACTTTTTTTGGCATTGTCAGACCATAAAAATTAATTTGGGTATTTTAGGATTAATAAAAAATAGTTTTAAGCAGAATCTTGTTAATCCTAATTAATTGACTAGCTACTGTTTTCCTATTATTTTAAATAGTAAATAAATTTATTTTTAACATGTGATTGATTATTCTAGGATAGTTTCTGTCACTTTATAGGATGAACTTTTATTTATAATTAATAAAACTTTTAATTTATTTTTCTTAATAGAAATTGGATTAGGCCTAATAGGAGTTTCTTAATAGATTTTAAATTAATTCTTTTTGCTCCTAGTTGTTTAATGAAACCTTTTCTGTTAAGTTAACCTAAAACCATGATTAGGTTATGTTAGAAAAATTTTATTATATAAAAACTATTTCTAGCTATTGTTTGAAGTAGGAAAAACTTTGAATTGGTTTTCTTTGAGTTTTTCCCTTGGATTTGATTTGGTTGTTTTGGTGTGTTATGTTACTTTGTTATGCTATTGTGTTATGTGATCCTATTGTTGTATGCTTATTGTGATTTTGTTTGTCTCGGTAGAGTTTTCGGAGTGCAAAGCTTGCTACTACGAATCTTTAGCTTACGAGGATCATCAGCAAGGCAAGTTTTGATCATGTTATTTCTATACCTATGTTTTTGTGCATTAGAAATTGTCACCACCCCACCATGCATGCAGTAGTGAAATTTTGAAGTTATTAAACTTGAGTAGTATCATGTGGTAGGATGAACCAATCCCCTTGTTACCATGACCCCAGGACGAAGTAGTTACTTTGCTATGCTCGTAGACGGGTTTTGGGTTGAGTGAAATTCATAAGCAGGATGTGAGAGTCAATGATGATGACAACCCCATGAACTACAATGATCAAGATGGACTTGAAATTCACTCTTGGGTGGAGGGCGGTTGACGGGCACCTGGAGAACCCAGTGGTTGGCGGGATGCATGGAGAAGCGCCATGACATCTTGCGGAAAGCTTCACCCAGCCACGAAGAGAAGGATGGATGCCCCATGACCGGAAGCTTACCTGTGCAGCCGCAAGCCATTATGGGCTCTGGCTGGGTTGACCCTAGTAGTGACGCTGGCTAGACGGTACTACGAGATGTAGAAGAACGGTAGGATTGGATGGGTACCAGCAGTAGCCAGAAGAACTCTTTGGAAGACCCTGTTTCATTCGTCCCGTCTTCAAACACCATGAAGTGCGAAGACTTTAAAGGAGGGAATGATTCTTGCGGGGAAAGTGCGCAACCCTCTGCAGAGTTAAAGATCTAATCGATTAGCCGTGTCCCCGGTTACGGACATTTGAGCCTCTGGAACTTGGAAGTATTCGGAAATCTCAACACTAAATTAATAAATTAATTTGAGGGGTTTTATGACTTAATAATTTGGGAATGAGATATTGGTTGGCGGAACCATCTCAATAACTACCAACAATTGTAGTAATTTGCAAGCAAGTCCACTGTAGTAGGAAAAAAATTTGCTTTTCGCAAAATGATGAAACTTAGAGCTCCACAGCCAAAATGCATATAGTGATAGTAAGTTTATTATTGTTGTTCTTCATGACTTGCCAGCTTATTCCAAAAGCTGACCTACATGGCTGCAACTTCTTATGTTGCAGAGGTATATTCCGATCAGGAGTGAGGCTACGCTCCGCGCTTGGCGATTGCCCTTGGGAGTCGGATGGACTCGCTTTATCTTCGACGCTTCCGCAGTGTTATTAGTTTATTTCTCATGTGTTGGCCTTGAGCCGAATTTATTCCCTTGTAATAAAGACTCTATATGAGAATCGTTGTTATTCAGGTGTGATTGAACTTTGATTACTTTATCGATGTACTGTGAGTACCAGCATGATCTTGGGATGGTACAGACACAGAGATTTGGCCGGTTTTGGGTCAGGTCGCTACACCAATGCATAGTATTAACAGTTTCTTGCAATTTTATCGTGTTGGAAATATAGAGAGGTGGAGATATAGTTCCTCTCTCAAAATAATTGCAAGTAGGAGCAGGAAGCACATGCATATTATATCTATCAAAATCATCATGTGCAATGGTAAAAGGCAACCCATCAATATAATCCTTAATAGGCACAAACTTCTCCGATATAGTGTAGTTGGGAGAATTCAAAAAGATAATAGGACTATCATGCGTGGGTGCAATAGCAACAATTTCATGCTTAACATAAGGAACTATAGCAAGTTCATCTCCATAAGCATCATTCATATTGGCATCATGGCCACAAGCATAGCAAACATCATCAAAAAGGGATATTTCAAATGAATCAACGGGATCATAACAATCATCATAGAAATCATCCTTCGGTAAGCACGAAGGGGAATTAAACAATGTATGAGTTGAAGAGTTACTCTCATTAGAAGGTGGGCACGGGTAGCTAATCCGCTCTTCCTCCTTTTGTTCTTCGCTCTCCTCCTCATCTTTTTCATCCAATGAGCTCACAGTTTCAGCAATTTCTTCTTCCATAGACTCCTGCGAAATATTATTCTCTTCTTGGACAGCGGAGGAGTCCTCAATATATGGTTCAACATAGGAATTAGAAGCATAATTATCATAGCAATATTTAAGTATGGCAAAATTTTCAGTTTGTAAAGAGTAGCACCATACTTTTCAATCAAAGAAGCAATTTCGTAAGCACCCTTAAAAGCAACAAATTCTTCAATTTGTTGAACATCATAGTAATTATAAACACCCTTAGCATACGAAGATACGATTCCATTATCACTAAACTCACATTGGTAGGGAAGGTGTTTCTTAGGGTTTTCAGAACAACAAGTAAAATCATATATTTCACATAAATTCCAGGCATAACACTGCATAGTATTAATTTGATGATGTAAAAGTTTCCCTTTTTGAGATAAATGGTGTCGCACATAACAAGCATGCTCATCAAAAGATTTTCCCTCAACTAAGCTAGTTGGGGTCTCAGCACGAGCACAAAGGGATCGAAGATGATCCAAGTAAAAAGCTTCAGGACTGTGATAGATTTTGAGTGATTCTTCAACCATTGGCTCAGTAGGTACAACTAATTTTTTTGGTATTTTGCGTTTCCTACCCATAACTAAAGATAGAAAACAACTAAGAACAGCAAATAAAAATTACTTAGTGATAAAGCAAAAAAGCACACACGAGAATATTCACCCCACGCTATGACTCACCGGCAACGGCACCAGAAGAAGGTCTTGATAACCCACAAGTATAGGGGGTCGCAACAGTTTTCGATAAGTAAGAGTGTCGAACCCAACGAGGAGCTAAAGGTAGAACAAATATTCCCTCAAGTTCTATCGACCACCGATACAACTCTACGCACGCTTGACATTCGCCTTACCTAGAACAAGTATGAAACTAGAAGTACTTTGTAGATGTTTTTGGATAGGTTTGCAAGATAATAAAGAGCGCGAAAATAAAAAGTAGCTAGGTGATGTTTAGGTAAAGACACAATAAAGTAAAAATATAGCGAGTGTGGAGAAGTGGTGGTAGGAGTTGCGAAATTGTCCCTAAGCAATTGACTACTTTACTAGACCGATAGCAAGTACTATGTGGGAGAGGCCACTGCTAGCATGTCATCCCTGAATTGGAATACTATGCACTTATGATTGGAACTATTAGCAAGCATCCGCAACTACTAACGTTCATTAAGGTAAAACCCAACCATAGCATTAAGTTATATTGGTCCCCCTTCAATCCCGTATGCATCAATTTCTATGCTAGGCTGAAGCTTTTGTCACCCTTGCCCTCCAATACATAGTCCTATCAACATACAACTAACCCTATGGTGTGATCCACGCGCATGCTCATATGATGGGCACCAAAGGACAGCAACATAACTACAAGCAAATTAAATAAATCATAGCAATTCATCAACCACCGATAGGACAACGAAAATCTACTCAGACATCATAGGATGGCAACACATCATTGGAAAATCTACTCAGACATCATAAAGCACCATGTTCAAGTAGACGGTACAGCGGGTTGCGGGAGAGTGGACCGCTGTAGATAGAGGGGGGAATTTGATGGAGATGTTGTTGAAGATGGTGGAGGTGTTTGTGAAGGTAGCGGTGATGATGATGGCCCCCGGCGGCGTTCTGGCGCCACCGGAAGCGAGGGGGAGAGTGCCCCCCTCCTTCTTCTTATTCCTTGACCTACTCCCTAGATGGGAGAAGGGTTTCCCCTCTGGTCCATGGTCTCCATGGCGTGGGAGGGGTGAGAGCCCCTCCGAGATTGGATCTGTCTCTCGGTCTCTCTCTGTTTCTTCGTTCTGTTTTGCTGCCCTTTCACCGTTTCGGGTATATATGGAGATCCGTAACTCCGATTGGATTGAAACCTTCGCCGTGATTTTTTACCAAAAATTAGCTTTCTTGCGGCCGAAGAAGGGCATCAACCGCCTTACGGGTGGCCCACGAGGGTGGGGGTGCGCCCTCCTGGGGAGGGCGTGGGCCCCTGCCTCGTGGCCACCTCGAACACCGTTTCGCATTGATCGTTCTCCCAGATTTTCCAAATATTCCAAAAATAAGCTCCGTCCATTTTTATCCCGTTTGGACTCCATTTGATATGGATATTCTGCGAAACCAAAACATGCAATGCATGAGAACTGCATGGGCATTGGATCAATATGTTAGTCCCAAAAATAGTATAAAAACTTGTCAAAAATTATATGAAAGTCGAATAATATTGGCATGGAACAATCAAAAATTATAGATACGACGGAGACATATCAGTGGTCTTCGCGTCGGCGTCCTGACGTGGAAACATCATTAGTGGCTAATGACCCACTAACTAACCCCCTGGCTCGCTGACATGCAGGCCCCACTGCCTAAATAACCAGCTAACAAAAATAGTTTAAGTTTAATCTAAACACAGTGGCCCCACGCGTCGGCGTTGACCTTGCTGACGTGGTCGTTGACCGGACCCACCTGTCTGTGACACTAAATGTCACAGGGTCACTGACCAGTGGGTCCCACAGGTCAGGTTTGACTTGGCCCGTGCCCTGTTGACCTGCTGACGTCATGATGATGTCAGGCTGATGCAGTAATCCTTTTCTGGAATTTAAATAAATCTTAAATGATTTGTTTAATTCGAAAATATCCAAAACTTTGAAAAATCATAGAAATTAATCTATAGCTCCAAAGGAATAAATTTTATATGAAAAATGATCAGAAAAACCAAAGGAATCTGAATATGGCATTTTCATGCATGTTTGAACAACTTTACCTCACTGTTTAGTCCAAAACATGATAATGCACTATTTGAATTCATAGTTTGAATTTGAATTTGAACCTTGAGTTCAAATCAACCCAAACCTTTCTGTTACTAGTTGCATTAGCTCAAATCACAACATATTGTCATGTCATGATTATGCATCATATTGTGCATTGCATTGATTATGCTCTTCCTTGTTTGCCACTAATTGTCCCCTCTCGGTAGACGCTGCTCCGACGCTGTGATCGTTGACACTGATGAAGACTCAATGTTATCTTCAGAAATGCCAGGCAAGCAAAACCCCCTTGTACATTCCGATACAATCCCACTCTCTCGCTCATGCTCTCTTTTACTGCATTAGGAAAACAACGATTCATCTGTTACATGTTGTGGTAGTTGAACCCCTTTCCTCTGCATGACCTGTCATTGCCACAGTAAATAGATGAAACCCACTAGCATGAGTAGGAGTTGTTTGAGCCCTGAAGTGCCTACTCATTCATGCTTGTTGTCTTGCCTAATACTGCTTAGAGTTGAGTCAGGTCTGATTCATCGGGGATGAATTGGAATGTGGTGAACATGTCCTACAGTTGAGAGCTAAGTGTGTGAACACGATTTGGTAAAGGTACCGGTGAGAGGCCATGTAGGAGTACAGGGTGGGTTGTCTCATTGAAACCGTCCTCGGGAACTGAGTTCTGTGTTTGTGATCCATGAACAGTTACTACCACACATTGGAATGCTTCAGTGCCCCTCTCGGCTTATTAACCGCCTCGATCTCTGTCCAGGAGTTGCAACTAGTTTCTGGTGTTTGTAAGTAGTGTTAGTAGTCTACCAAGTGGCACCCGGTACATGTGGGCTTGGGACAGACTAGGCACAGTGGCACGGTGTACCAAGTGGCACCCGGTTGGTGGGCTTGGGAACCCTGCTCACATCATTTGGGATCGTGAGCGACACCCCGGCCGGATCTCCTTGCGGATGGAACCTGAATAGGTGATAAACCTGGACGAGAGACTTGTGTGGTTAGTCAGGTCGTGGCCGACTCCCTCGCCAGCCTTTCGCTTGAAGGTTGCCGAGATACACGACGTGTACATGGTGGTAAGTGGCGAGAGCGTGTGTGAAGAAGTACACCCCTGCAGGGTTAACATCATGTATTCGAATAACCGTGTCCGCTGTAAAGGACTTCTGGGTTGCCTGTACAGTTTATAGACAAGTGAAAGTGGATACTCTAAAATGCGCAAGATAAGTGTGAGTGCTATGGATGGCGTTCTCGTAGGGAGACAGGCGCGGATCCATAGTGGTGTATTGATTGGTGAATATGTGGACCCGTGTGCGCCACCTCAAAAGAGTTACTTGCAGGCGTAGTTCAGGCTAGCCACCGAGTCAAAGCTGGCTTGCTGCAGTCAAACTCCACCACCCCCTTTATTGATACCGATGCATATGTAGCTAGTTCTGATGTAAGTCTTGCTGGGTAAATTTGTACTCACGTTTGCTTATTCTATGTTTTGTAGAGAGACTTCAGTCTCACTAGTAGTTCCGCGTGGACTTCGACGTTTAGCTTGTTACCTCAGCTACGATCTTGTACCCTTGGGAGGGTCTTGTAGATAGTGAGGCTTCTCAGCCTTTTTCATTTGTAGTTATCTCTACTCAGACATGTTTATTCTTCCGCTTGTAGCTTGTATGCTCTGTATGTTGGGTCATCAGACACATGTTTGTAATATCTGGCTCTTCGGAGCCTAATGAATAAATACTTTGGGTCGTAGAGTTTTGTTGTGATGCCATGTTGTATTTACACATATCGAGCATATTGTGTGTATGGTTGAAATGCTTGGTATGTGTGGGATCCGACAACCTAGTTGTTTATCCTTGGTAGCCTCTCTTTTTGGGAAATGTAGTCTTGTGCTTCCATGAGCCATAGTAGTCCGCTACAGCCTGGTTCACCGGAGTCCTGCTAGCCCAGCACTACTGCTCCGGTACACTTGACTGGACGGCATGTGATTCACTTCGGTCCTCTGTCTGTCCCTTTGGGGAAATGTCACGCGGTGACATCTGGAGTCCCGCCTAGCCTGCTACAGCCCGGATCACCAGAGTCCTGTTAGCCCAGTGCTACAGCCCGGATTCGCACGCTACTGACCGACATGCTCGATGTTGATTCATGTATGATTGTCCCTATAAGTTAGTGCCACTTTGGGTTCACGACTAGTCATGTCGGCCCGGGTTCTTTGTCATATGGATGCTGCTACGTCTTGAGCTTGCGTTGGTTTTCCTCGAAGAGGAGAGGGTGATGCAGCAAAGTGTAGCGTAAGTATTTCCCTCAGTTTTGAGAACCAAGGTATCAATCCAGTAGGAGGCTTCTCAAAAGTCCCACGCACCTACACAAACAAACTGAGAACTCGCATAAAGGGGTTGTCAATCCCTTCACGGCCACTTGCGAAAGTAAGATCTAATAAAGATAGTATGATAAGATAAATATATTTTTGGTATTTTATAATATAGATGCAAATAAAAGTATATTGGGAGCAAATATGATAAGAGATAGACCCGGGGGCCATAGATTTCACTAGTGGCTTCTCTCAAGATAGCATAAGTATTACGGTGGGTGAACAAATTACTGTCGAGCAATTGATAGAAAAGCACATAATTATGAGATTATATAAGCATGATCATGTATATAGGCATCACGTCCATAACAAGTAGACCGACTCCTGCCTGCATCTACTACTATTACTCCACACATCAACCGCTATCCAGCATGCATCTAGAGTATTAAGTTCATAAGAACAGAGTAACGCTTTAAGCAAGATGACATGATGTAGAGGGATAAACTCATGCAATATGATATAAACCCCATCTTGTTATCCTCGACGGCAACAATACAATACGTGCCTTGCAACCCTTTCTGTCACTGGGTAAGGACACCGCAAGATTGAACCCAAAGCTAAGCACTTCTCCCATGGCAAGAAAGATCAATCTAGTAGGCCAAACCAAACTGATAATTCGAAGAGACTTGCAAAGATAACTTAATCATACGTAAAAGAATTCAGAGAAGATTCAAATATTATTCATAGATAAACTTGATCATAAACCCACAATTCATCGTATCTCGACAAACACGCCGCAAAAAGAGTTTACATTGAATAGATCTCCACAAGAGAGGGGGAGAACATTGTATTGAGATCCAAAAAAGAGAGAAGAAGCCATCTAGCTAATAACTATGGACCCGTAGGTCTGTGGTAAACTACTCACAACTCATCGAAGGGGCAAGGATGTTGATGTAGAGGCCCTCCATGGTTGATTCCCCCTCCGGCAGAGTGCCGGCGAAGGCTCCAAGATGAGATCTCGCGGATACAAAAGGTTACGGCGGTGGAAATTGTGTTTCGTGGTGCCCCTGGATGTTTTCGGGGTACGTAGGTATATATAGGAGGAAGAAGTACGTCGGTGGCCGCCCGAGGGGCCCACGAGACAGGGGGGCACGCCCTATAGGGGGGGCGCCCTCCTATCTCTTGGAGGCTTCGGCTGCTTCTTGACTTGCACTCCAAGTCCTCTGAATCACGTTTGTTCCAAAAATCACGCTCCAGAAGGTTTCATTCCATTTGGACTCCGTATGATATTCCTTTTCTTCGAAATACTGAAATAGGCAAAAAAACAGCAATATGGGATGGGCCTCCGGTTAGTAGGTTAGTCCCGAAAATGATATAAATGTGTAAAATAAAGCCCATAAACATCCAAAAGGGGTAATATAATAGCACGGAACAATCAAAAATTATAGATACGTTGGAGATGTATCAAGCATCCCCAAGCTTAAGGCCCTGTTTGGTTTGGCTGTGGATTTCTAAAAGCAGCTGTGAAAAATTTGCTGTGGAAAAACAGATGTGGAAAATCTGATGTGAAAAAGATGATGTCATTTGGCAAACCAGCTGATACAGCTTTTTCAGATTTTGGCCCGCAGCGGAATCAGATTTTGGAAAGCCTGTCCTGGGGTGCTACCGCTTTTGGTTCATATTTTGGCAGCGGATTTGTGGAACCGGATTCTGCTGGATTCGCCCTTTGGTTCAGATTCTGCTGCGCGGCAGCGGAATCCTTCGATAAAAGCTGAACCAAACAGGGCCTAATTCCTGCTGATAACCCACAAGTATAGGGGATCGCAACAGTTTTCGAGGGTAGAGTATTCAACCCAAATTTGTTGATTCGACACAAGGGGAGCCAAAGAATATTCTCAAGTATTAGCAGCTGAGTTGTCAATTCAACCACACCTGGATACTTAGTATCTACAGCAAAGTGTTTAGTAGCAAAGTAATATGATAGTGGCGGTAACGGTAACAAAAGTAAAGACAGCAAAAGTAATGTTTTTGGTATTTCTGTAGTGATTGTAACAGTAGCGACGGAAAAGTAAATAAGCGTAAACCAATATATGGAAAGCTCGTAGGCACCGGATCAGAGATGGATAATTATGCCGGATGTGGTTCGTCATGTAACAGTCATAACATAGGGTGACACAAAACTAGCTCCAATTCATCAATGTAATTTAGGCATGTATTCCGTAAATAGTCATACGTGCTTATGGAAAAGAACTTGCATGACATCCTTTGTCCTACCCTCCCATGGCAGCGGGGTCCTATTGGAAACTAAGGGATATTAAGGCCTCCTTTTAATAGAGAACCGGAACAAAGCATTAGCACATAGTGAATACATGAACTCCTCAAACTATGGTCATCACCGACAAGTATCCCAATTATTGTCACTTCGGGGTTGTCGGATCATAACACATAATAGGTGACTATAGACTTGCAAGATAGGATCAAGAACACACATATATTCATGAAAACATAATAGGTTCAGATCTGAATTCATGGCACTCCGGCCCTAGTGACAAGCATTAAGCATAGCAAAGTCATAGCAACATCAATCTCAGAACATAGTGGATACTAGGGATCAAACCCTAACAAAACTAACTCGATTACATGATAAATCTCATCCAACCCATCACCTCCAGCAAGCCTACGATGGAATTACTCACGCACGGCAGTGAGCATCATGAAATTGGTGGAGGATGGTTGATGATGACGACGGCGACGAATCCCCCTCTCCGGAGCCCTAGACGGACTCCAGATCAGCCCTCCCGAGAGAGATTAGGGCTTGGCGGCGGCTCCGTATCGTAAAACGTGATGAAACTTTCTCTCTGATTTTTTCTCCCCGAAAGCCAATATATGGAGTTGGAGTTGGCGTTGGAGGGTCTCCAGGGGGCCCACGAGGTACGGGGGCGCGCCCAGGAGGGCGGGCGCGCCCCCCACCCTCGTGGACAGGTGTGGGCCCCCTGGTCTTCATCTTTGGCGAGGATTTTTTATTATTTTTTATAAGACATCCCGTGGAGTTTCAGGTCATTCTGAGAACTTTTGTTTCCTGCACATAAAACAACATCTTGGCTATTCTGCACATAAAACAGCGTCAGTCCGGGTTAGTTCCATTCAAATCATACAAGTTAGAGTCCAAAACAAGGGCAAAAGTGTTTGGAAAAGTAGATACGATGGAGACGTATCAACTCCCCCTAGCTTAAACCCTTGCTTGTCCTCAAGCAATTCAGTTGACAAACTGAAAGAGAAAAATAAAAACTTTTACAAACTCGGTTTGCTCTTGTTGTTGTACCTATGTCAAGCCAGCATTCAGGTTTTCATCAAAGATCATAACTAACCACATTTGCAATAATTCTCAGGTCTCAAGGTTACTCATATCAATAACATAATCAGCTAGCAAGTCATAATAATAAATCTCGGATGACAACACTTACTCAAAACAATCATAATACGATATAACAAGATGGTATCTCGCTAGCCCTTTCTGAGACTGCAAAACATAAATGCAGAGCACCTTCAAAGATCAAGGACTGACTAGACATTGTAATTCATGGTAAAAGAGATCCAATCATAGTCATACCCGATATAAATTAACAGTAATGAATGCAAATGACAGCTGTGCTCTCCAGCTAGTGCTTTTTAATAAGAGGGTGATGACTCAACATAAAAGTAAATAGATAGGCCCTTCACAGAGGGAAGCAGGGATTTGTAGAGGTGCCAGAGCTCGGTTTTGAAATAGAGATAAATTATATTTTGAGCGGCATACTTTCATTGTCAACATAACAACTAAGAGATGACGATATCTTCCATGCTAAACAAATTATAGGCGGTTCTCAAACAGAATGGTAAAGTATATACTCCCCCTCCTCCACAAGCATCAATCAATGGCTCGCTCGAAACAACGAGTGCCTCCAACATTCAACGGGTCCCAGGGGGAGTTTTGTTTGCAATTATTTTGATTTAGTTTGCATAAAGCATGGGGCTGGGCATCCCGGTGACCAGCCATTTTCTCGTGAATGAGGAGCGGAGTCCACTCCTCTTGAGAATAACCCGCCTAACACGGAAGATAAGGGCAGCACTAGTTGATATATGAGCTATTCGAGCATGCAAAATAGAACGTTTATTTGAAGGTTTAGAGTTTGGCACATACAAATTTACTTGGAACGGCAGGTAGATACCGCATATAGGAAGGTATAGTGGACTCATATGGAATAACTTTGGGGTTTAAGGGATTGGATGCACAAGCAGTATTCCTGCTTAGTACAAGTGAAGGCTAGCAAAAGACTGGGAAGCGACCAACTAGAGAGCGACAACAGTCATGAACATGCATTAAAATTAATAAACATTGAATACAAGCATGATTAGGATATAATCCACCATGAACATAAATATCGTCAAGGCTATGTTGATTTGTTTCAACTACATGCGTGAACATGTGCCAAGTCAAGTCACTTAAATCATTCAAAGGAGGATACCACCCCATCATACCACATCACAACCATTTTAATAGCATGTTGGCACGCAAGGTAAACCATTATAACTCATAGCTAATCAAGCATGGCATAAGTAACTATGATCTCTAATTGTCGTTGCAAACATGTTTATTCATAATAAGCTGAATCAAGAACGATGGGCTCATCATATTTACAAAAACAAAAGAGGTCGAGTTCATACCAGCTTTTCCCATCTCAGTCAGTCCATCATATATCATCATAATTGCCTTTCACTTGCACGACCGAACGATGTGAATAATAATAAGAGTGCACGTGCATTGGACTAAGCTGGAATCTGCGAGCATTCAATAAACAGGAGAAGACAAGGCAATATGGGCTCTTGGTTAAATCAACAATGATGCATATAAGAGCCACTTCAACAATTTAATCATGGTCTTCTCCTACTGACCCCCAAATAAAAGAAATAAAAACTATTTACACGGGAAAGCTCCCGACAAGCAAAAGAACAACGGGAAATATTTTTGTTTTTTCTTTTTAATTACTACTACTACAACAGGAGAAATAAACTACTACTAATTTTTTTGGTTTTTCTTAAGGTTTATCAAACACACAAGAAGAAAGCGGGAAAAAGAAAATAAACTAGCATGTATATTACAGTGAAAAACTATGAGCACCGACATCTAGCAATGAGTGCGTGTGAACATAAATTTAATGTTGGTGAGAAATACGTACTCCCCCAAGCTTAGGCTTTTGGCCTAAGTTGGTCTATTGCCAGGGATATCCTGGCTGATACCCGTAGGTGTAGCTGGGGTCGTACTGCGATGCAGCGGATATCGCTTCCTGAGCTGCAGCGTGGCGTCGAGACGCCTCCGCTCTCCTCTCATACTCATCTGCCTCCTCTCTGGTAATAATATATATTCCTCTCGTCTGAAAATCAAAGAAGGCAGGAGCAGGAAGAGTAACATGGACAACATGTCGTTTGTTAAAGATTAGTCGATACTAGAGGGGTGGTTCAGTCCTCTCAACAAACTGGTGGGAAACCATAGAATCAAAATCTAAATAAGTAGGGGGTAACTCCATATCACCCTCACGAATGTCTATCTCAAGAAAATTAGTTAAGCGGGTTGCATAAATTCCTCCAAAGAAATCTCCGTTATGTCTATTATGATGCAACCTACGAGATACAATGGCTCCCATATGATAAGATTGGTCTCCTAACACAGCACTTCTGAGAATGCTGAGATCAGGGGCACACATGTGACATGCTTCATCCTTAGCATTTATGCATCTACCTATGAAGAGAGCAAAATAATGTATAGCAGGAAAGTGAATGCTCCCTATAGTGGCTTGTGTTATATCTCTAGATTCCCCCACAGTTATTCTAGCAAGAAAATCTCTATATTCAGATTTAGCGGGATCCCTGATACTACCACAAGATGGAAGTTTGCATGCAAGAGTGAAATCCTCTAAGTCCATGGTATAAGATTTGTCATAAAGGTCAAACAGGACTGAAGGAGAATTACGTGAAGATGAAAACTCAAACCTCCCCACAAATGAACTTGTGAGTTCATGATACTAGGGGCATTTGTCAGCTTCAAAGTCCTCAAGACCGGCATTACGCAAATATGCGTTAAATTCTTCTTTCATTCCCGCTTGATAGATAAAATTTTCTGAAGGCCATCCACAGGGCCTCACAAGAGCGTCTCTTGGTGGTTCCTCGTCAGCATCACGCATTGCAAGCCTGGGACCTTGCTTCCTTGAAGAACCACCTTGGAACATCTTCCTAAACATATTGTTTTCTTTGAAAAATAATTCTGAAATTTTTAGTAACTTCAAACAAAAGTGAACCAACCTCAATAAAACTGATAGCAACTACTCATACAAGTGCCTAGAGCATATCTCAAGCATTAGAACTACTTGGAACCATATAAATTTGACATGCAAGCTCAAGAAACATGGTCACCTATGCAGCACAAATTTGCAAAGAATAAAGCACTAGAACAAAAACTAATTGGACCAATGGAGGAGTCACGTACCAAGGAACAATCTCCCCAAGCAGTTTTGCGAGAGGTGCTTTGAGCAAGGAGATCGAAAATCGCAGCAAAAGTGGCTGGAACACGAGCTTGAGTTGGTTTTTCGGGTTTCTGTGAGACAGAGGAAGAATATGGGTGCAGGGATAAGTGGAGGAGGGCCACCGTGGGCCCACAAGGCAGGGGGCGGCGCCCAGGGGGGTAGGGCGCGCCCTCCACCCTCATGGCCAGGTGGCAGCTCCCCCCGCGGTAATTTTTGCACAGTAAATCCTCAAATATTCCCGAAAAATCATATTAAATTGGCATGACATTCTGAGGACTTTTATTTTCGGGATATTTTTATATTGCACGGATAAATCAGGAAACAGACAGAAAAATACTATTTTTACTTTATTTCTACTAAAGAACATAGAATATGAAGAGGGTACAGAAGGTTGTGCTTCTAGTTTCATCCATCTCATGCTCATCAAAAAAGAATCCACTAGCAGACTAAGGCATAGCCTAGTGGTGGGAAGGGGCTGATGCCTTCCCACCCACCCAGGTTCAAGGCACGGTACTTGCAATTTTGGTTTGTTGCACCAATTATACTGTAAGGGGTTCCCTTACAGTCTTTCTATCAAAAAAAAACAAGGTTGATCAATTCTTGTTAACAAACTCATTCCGATTTAACATGGAACCGCAGAAATTTCGAATAACACTATGTTACGTCAACGGGGATATGGACATCCCCAATAATAAGTATATCATATTTCTTCTTGACAGTAAGGAGAGGAAATTCAAAACCTCCAAATATAATCGATGGAATTTTTCCAATAGAGTTGATGCTATAAACTTGAGGTTGTTTCCTCAGAAAGTGTACCGTATGCTCATTACCATTAATATGAAAAGTGACATTGCCTTTGTTGCAATCAATAACAGCCCCTGCAGTATTAAGGAAAGGTCTTCCAAGAATAATAGACATACTATCATCCTCGGGAATATCAAGAATAACAAAGTCCTTTAAAATAGTAATGTTTGCAACCACAACAGGCACATCCTCACAAATACCGACAGGTATAGCAGTTGATTTATCAGCCATTTGCAAAGATATTTCAGTAGGTGTCAACTTATTCAAGTCAAGTCTACGATATAAAGAGAGAGGCACAACACTAACACCGGCTCCAAGATCACATAAAGTAGTTTTAACATAATTTCTCTTAATGGAGCATGGTATAGTAGGTACTCATAGATCTCCAAGTTTCTTTGGTATTCCACCCTTAAAAGTATAATTGGCAAGCATGGTGGAAATTTCAGCTTCCGATATCTTTCTTTTATTTGTAACAATATCTTTCATATATTTAGCATAAGGATTCATTTTGAGCATATCGGTCAATCGCATACGCAAAAAGATAGGTCTAATCATTTCAGCAAAGCGCTCAAAATCCTCATCATCCTTTTTCTTGGATGGTTTCGGAGGAAAAGGCATGGGTTTCTGAACCCATGATTCTCTTTCTTTACCATGTTTCCTAGCAACGAAGTCTCTTTTATCATAACGTTGATTCTTTGATTGTGGGTTATCAAGATCAACAGCAGGTTCAACTTCTACATCATTATTATTACTAGGTTGAGCATCAACATGAACATCATCATTAACATTTTCACTAGGTTCATGTTCATTACCAGATTGTGTTTCAGCATCAGACATAGAGATATCATTCGGATCATCAGGTGGTTCAGCAATAGGTTCACTAGAAGTTTGCACAGTTCTATCATTTTTCTTTTTCTTCCTTTTAGAAGAACTAGTCCTATCAATATTATTTCTAATTAGACTACCCCAACCAGATCCAAAATAAACATATAACTAAAAAGGAAAATTTTTAAAAATTTTCCATATTAAAAACCTATATCATTATATAAAAGTCCAAAAATTCAACATACCATTAAAAGGATTAACCTAATTATATAATAACAAATTCAAATTTATCAGCAATAATTTAATAAAAGGGGCATTATCCATTAAGAATTTTTCCATTAACTAAGTCTAATTATACATTACAAGAAAAATACTACAAATTAAAAAAAAATAGGTGCTATTTATCATCTTTATCATTGATTAGTTCCCTATTTCTTTTATCCAGAAATTGTTACTAGTCACTCAACCCGTGAAAAAAATATTCATCATAAGTATCATTCAGGGAAAATAATTTAAACAAATTAGGACCAAAGGTTCGTAGTTATCAAACAAGTGTAATCAAGTGATAGGAATCTCACCTCCTCGTAGTGAATAAATTTCTAGGCCTTTAATTCCATAGTTAGCAAAAAAAATTGACAAAAATAGAATCCCCTGGCCTGGTTTGTAAAAAGTAGGGATGCAAAGTTTTCGAGGTAGAATTAACCCAAATTTTAGACAAAGGCCAAAGTTTCAAATTTAAATTAACCAACCCATATCAAGAAAAATTTTAAATAAAGGTAAAAAAATTAAAGAAAAATTTTTGGTTTTTTGATGTACCAGAAATAAGAAAAAGTTAAAAGAACGGAACCAAGAGAAAATGAATTATGGTTTTTGCATGTAACAAAATAATATAGGGTGAAAACCAAATAAGTAAGAAGGATTGGTAAATATCAATGTTTATGGAAAAAATTGTGAACTTTTTCCTCGGCAGGCCTAGGAAACTAAGGAATTAAGGCCTTTAATGAAACGAACAATAGGCACAAAACAAACCTCAAATTACTAAAATACCCTTAGTCACCTTGTTGAATAACACAAAAGGTGACTATAACTTGCAAAGATGGACACAAAAAAATAATGGTTTCCGAATCAAGACCGGCTAGGACAGCATTAGGTCAAGCAAAACTAACTAACTAGTTTAATCGATAGCAACAACATTTCCAGAAATCTACAACCCATCACGCCAGCGCCTTTGTGGAAAACACCGGGGACCTTTTTAGATTTATTATAAGCCACCTTTCACCCCGAACCGTAGCATAAATGGGAATAGGATTGGGGCCCGGGAAAGTTCTTCTCATTTTCCCAACAAATAGGGTTGGGGGGTAGGCAAGGGCCCCACCCAAAGGGGGGACCTTGGGGGGGCCCCGCTTATTGGGTTTTTTTTTTAAAACCCTGGATTTCAATTCGTTTTTTTAAAAAAAACATCAGGCAATTCTAAAAACTTTTTATCATTCAAATCATAATTTCAAAACAAGGGATGTTTAAAATAAACAGATGTTACCTATCCGAGTGGAAAAAAAAGGAATTTTTGATGGTCAAATTAATTCATAATGAATTTTTTGTGGGAAGTTCAGCCAAATAAAAATAAATTTATTGATAAAAGAAAAAAAATTCAAATAAAAAGAATAATAATATAAAAGCATAAAAAAAATATTCTAAACATGTAAAGGTTCTTCTTTCAACCAAAAGTTCCCTTTATCCCCCAATTGTTTCTTAAATATCTCAAACCCACAATATACAAGCAGTAAATAAATTTGATGAATAATATGGGATTAAGAAAAAAGGAGAAATTTAATTGGGATAACAAAGGAAGCCTAATTAAGCAAATGGGAGGAGATTCATCTGTATAATAGGGCTCCAAAAAATGGGTGGCTAATTTGCTCAAAGACTAGCATTTGGAACAATGGAATACAAGCCTAATAGAAAAATTCCCACTAGATAAAACCAATTTATGGAACCAATAAAAAGGGACTTTAGAAATATAGGTTAAAAAACAAGGTGCACTTTGAAGCACAATTGAAAAAGAAGTAACTTTTTTATTTTTTTTTGGGTTTTTTTTTTTTTTTTTTTTGGGGAATCTTAATTGGTTTTTTATTGTTAAAAAAATATCACTGAACAAATATGATTTAAACTCCACGACCGATTGAATTAAAAGGAATGATGGTAAAAATAAAGGGGTTAAAAATAATGAAAAATTCACAAACAATATAATAAATGAATATAAGGAAGTAAAGTTGGATGGCAATAATTGGTATGGAAAACCTAATGGTAGGTAGGGCCATAAAGGATAGGAGGTTTATGTGAAAGTTTGATTACCGGTTCGATACGAATTTACACCCAATAAAACAAAACAAGGCAGCAGAAAGGGAAGGAAATAAAATCCATTACAAAGATCATAATATTATTCAAAAATTTAAATCTCAAAATTTAATCAACACCCTAGGGGATAATTGTAAAAAACCATCGCGTCCCCACCGCCCTCAAAACAAAAAACATGTTTCAAATTTTTACACAATTTAACCATAATACAGGACCTAACTTAACACAATCATTTTAAATTCATAATACCCACTAAACTTTAAATAAATCCATTCTCAAACAATTTCAAGTATCAATTGATCATAGCCAATTCATTCCTATTATTTTATTATACCCCTATTTAATTTTAAATTATGACCAATAAACCATGTTTTAAAGTCAAAAAATTAAAGAAAGAAGCAACTTCAAATTTCACCTTATCCAAGTCTAAAAGTTAAAAACTAAAAAAAAATAAAAAATAAAGAAAGAGTATTAAAATTTAATCAAAAGGCTTCTCCAAAAGTTAAAGGATGATTGGTAAACTAAAACCAAAAATATAATAAACGCCAAGAAAATTATCAAGAAAAAAAAACCCCAAAAAGTTCCAATGAAAAGAAAAGGGGATGCTGGGCACCCCAAGCTTAGCCTTTCCCCCTTTTCCAAATTAAAAACCTAAAAATTTAAATTGAAAATCAACAGAAACACTTATAACTTCGTTTTAAGAAAACAAAACCAAAAAGTTCTCAATGAATCATTTTTAATTATTTAAAAATCCAATTCAATTTTAAATATTTTATTCCAATATGATTAAAATAAAAACAACACAAAAAAGAATTTAAAACAAAAAGTTTGTTAATAAAAAATTTGAACTCCAAAAATTCCCAAAATGGAAGACCTAGAAATTTGCTTATTGGCAGCATCATAGAACAATTTTATCACGTTCTTGGGTTTTAAAATTTTTTCGTAACCAAATTTTGGAAATTAAGCAAGCAAATAACTATCATCCAAAAAAAGGTTAACTTGGACAAACCTAATTAAAAGATAGAAACCCATAAAAAGAAGTTAGATGGATTATTATTAAATAAATCAAGGAAAAAATTGGTTCCTCCAACAATTTTCTTTAAACCTTTTTAGGCATGGATTAATGATTTAATGAAAGAAAAATTAACAAAAGAGCATAGAAATTGACAAACACATTAATCTAAAATTCCTTAATGGCAATATAAAAACAAATTTAAGCCAAAAACTATATCAAAAGAAGAAAGAGAATCAATCTCAACATAGAAGGTAATTTTAAAGATAAAATTTTAAAAATTTTCCCCCATAATAATTAATAGGTAATTGGCAAATTAAACAAAAACCATCACAAAATTTTCAAATGATCCACATTGCAAAAGTTGAATCTTCCAAAATGGAATTAATTAATAAATTGCCTTTCCGAACCCTTTTAAAAAATATCATAAGATTGAACATATCCAAATATTGGGATATAAAGTTGACACTCTTCCAAAACCACTTTCAATTTATTAAACACATTATAATTCATATTCTAGGTTTTAAATAAATTTTCAAGGTATAAGGAAAACCCAACAATCATTAAACAAAGTGAAACAAAAACCATCCCCAAGTTGGGTTTGCATATTATAGCCAATTGAAAAGAGAATATATAGGAAAACAATCAATTTTTTAAAGGAGTTATCGTGAATTCTTTAAATTTCTTCATTGTAATTTTCAGATTAAAAAAAAAGGATAAAATAATCTAGCCACAAAATTGCAATTGGTTTTAATTGGATTTTAAAATTAAGGGATAGGATCCTAGTTTAGGCCTTTAGCAATAAATAAAATTTTCCAACCAAACAGCAAACAAAACAAGAAAAGAGAGGAGGAATGGGAAAGGAAAAAAAAGAAGAGGAAGGGGAGAGGAAAGAAAAATAAAGGGTAAATTAGGGAGATATGATGGTTTGGTTGTTTGAAAAGACCCCAACGGCGCCAAACTTCTTGCTGCCTTGGTTATTTTTTTGGGGGGGGAATCCAAAGTGTAGGTAAGTATTTCCTTTTAGAAACAGGATACCAGAGGGGTTTCAAAACCCCACCAAAAACAACTGACTAACCAACGCAAAAAGGGGTTGTCAATCCCTTCAGGCCATTTAAAGTGAGACTAATAAAGATAGTTGATAAAAAATATATTTTGGTATTTTAAAATACTGCAAAAATAAAAAAAAATAGATTGGGGCAAAATAAAAAGGAATAGACCCGGGCCATAGATTTCTAGGGTTTCCAAGATAAGCATGGTAAAGAAAATAAACAATTATAGAAAACAATAATTAGAGTTTAGGCATACCATTAATACTCCTAACAATAACCATCTCACACAATTACTCCAACATCGATCGAAGATGCTCAGAGTAAAGTTAAGCAGGTACGAATGGTTGTGGATAAACACAATAGATATAAACCCCATCTTTATCCTCATGGAAAAAATAGGTTAATTCTTTATTAAACATCCAATTAACCGAACAGATTAACCCAAGTAACAACTCTATGGCCAAAAAATATACAAATTTCAAAATAATTAAGGATTCAAAAACCAATCATACAAAAATATCCATAGTTGACTAAAGAATCATGGAAGGCTATGTAGCCAAGTATGAAGTACTTGCCTTTGTTGGCACGGAATTATACTGTAAGGGGTTCTTACGCTCTCAAAAAAAACAAGGTTGATCAATTCTTGTTAACAAACTCATTCCGATTTAACATGGAACCGCAGAAATTTCAATAACACTATATCAACGGGATATGGACATCCCCAATAATAAGTATATCATATTTCTTCTTGACAAGAGGAGAGGAAATTCAAAACTCCAAATATAATCGATGGAATTTTTCCAATAGAGTTGATGCTATAAACTTGAGGTTGTTTCTAAGTGACCGTATGCTCATTACCATTAATATGAAAAGTGACATTGCCTTTGTTGCAATCAATAAGCCCCGCAGATTAAGAGGTCTTCCAAGAATAATAGACATACTATCATCCTCGAATATCAAGAATAACAAAGTCCTTTAAAATAGTAATGTTTGCAACCACAACAGACATCCTCACAAATACCGAGTATAGCAGTTGATTTATCAGCCATTTGCAAAGATATTTCAGTAGGTGTCAACTTATTCAAGTCAAGTCTACGATATAAAGAGAGAGGCACAACACTAACACGCTCCAAGATCACATAAAGTAGTTTTAACATAATTCTCTTAATGGAGCATGGTATAGTAGGTACTCATAGATCTCCAAGTTTTTTGGTATTCCACCCTTAAAAGTATAATTGCATGGTGGAAATTTCAGCCCGATCTTTCTTTTATTTGTAACAATATCTTTCATATATTTAGCATAAGGATTCATTTTGAGCATATCGGTCAATCGAACGAAAAGATAGGTCTAATCATTTCAGCAAACAAAATCCTCATCATCCTTTTTCTTGGATGGTTTCGAGGAAAAGGTGGGTTTCGAACCCATGATTTCTTTCTTTACCATGTTTCCTAGCAACGAAGTCTCTTTTATCATAACGTTGATTCTTTGATTGTGGGTTATCAAGATCAAAAGTTCAACTTCTACATCATTATTATTACTAGGTTGAGCATCAACATGAACATCATCATTAACATTTTCACTAGGTTCATGTTCATTAAGATTGTGTTTCAGCATCACATAGAGATATCATTCGGATCATCGTGGTTCAGCAATAGGTTCACTAGAAGTTTGCACTCTATCATTTTTTTTTTCTTCCTTTAGAAGAACTAGTCCTATCAATATTATTTCTCGAGAATCTTGCTCGATTCTCTTAGGGTGGCCTTCAGATAGGTTCCTAGTCATTCTACCAGTTCTAGTAGCCACTCTAACAGATAATCATTCTTCTTACTATTCATTTCATCAAGAACTTTTCGAGCTTTAAGTACTTGCTCTACTTGAGTGGTAACATAGAAGCATGAATGCTAACAAGTTTAAGTTCACCTCAAATATTATATAATCACTCAAGCATTTAATCATAAAGGTATTTTGTTTTAATTGTCACCAAAATAAGCATTAAAGTCATCTTGCTTAAACATAAAGTTATCAAACTCATCCAAGCACGACTAGCAATTTTAGTAGGAGGGACTTCAGCTTTATCATATCTATAGAGAATTTATCTTTACTACCGGTCGGGATATCGGGATGAGGTTCTTCATGAATAAAGAATTGAGATCATACACTTCTTCAACAAAGTATAAATTAAGACCATGTATTTCTTCAATAGGAGGTAAATTCTTAACATCTTCAGCTTTAATACTTTTTCTTTCATAATTTCTTTTCTTGCATATCTTCGGGTTGAGAATAGAACACCTCTCTTCGGAGTTGGTTTAGAATAGGCTCAGAATTGACTGAGCTGGCTCGGAGTTGGACGAGGTGCCCAATTATTTTCATTTGTCAACATATTATTCAATAGAATTTCAGCTTCATCTGTGTTCTTTCCTAAGAGAACCAGCACAACTATCCGTAATCTCGAAGCATCGGTTGTCCATTATAAAAGATATTAAGTATTTCGTTTTAAGGGATGACAAAAGCATTATATTGAGAAGCCTCCCAAGCTTGTGGAGGCTCTCTTCAATTGCACAAAGTTATATATATCCCTCAAAGCAGCTTGTTTCTTATGAGCAGGGAAATATTTACGAGAAGTAATAAATCATATCCGACTACGACACAACCAAGATCAAGAAATTAAACCATATCTTAGCATCACCCTTTAATGAGAACGAAATATTTTAAGTATATAAAAGCGATCTCTCATCATTAGTAAACAGGGCAGCTATATCATTTAACTTAGTAAGATGTGCCACAATAGTTTGATTCATAGCCATTAAAAGGATCGATTCAACCAAAGTAATTATATCGATCAACAGAATTCATAATCCTTATCGAACACGATAGGTGAAGTAGCAAAGGGTCAGGTCTCATCCTATCTCTAAGAGACTTTACTCCATTTAACTAGCAGCTCTTAAGTTCATATCTATCCCAAGCAAAAATAGCTCGAAGATTCAGCATCAAAAGATAACCCTGAATAGCATATTTTCATCATCACTTTCATCATTGTATTCAGTTTCAATAATTTATCTTTTCTAGACCTAGAAATTTGTTCATCTAGAAACTCACCAAGCAGAGTATATAGAAGTAGGTTCATCATAAGTATCATGCATAGCGAGTATCATCAATAACATGATATCGAACTAATAGCGAAGGTTTAGGTGTCGCTAGCTTACTCATAATGTAGGTGAATCATGAGCTAGATGGCAGTTCCTTACCTCCCTCGTAGTTGAGGGATAAATTGTTGTCTTAGCGCCTTCAAGTTCTTCATAGTGTCCAGCAGATATAAATCCCAATTGACTCAAAGAATAGAGCTATGCCCCGCAATGGCCTAAAAGGTCTTGATAACCCAGTATAGGGGATCGCAACAGTTTTCGAGGGTAGAGTATTCAACCCAAATTTGTTGATTCACACAAGGCCAAAGAATATTCTCAAGTATTAGCAGCTGAGTTGTCAATTCAACCACACGAAACTTAGTATCGCAGCAAAGTGTTTAGTAGCAAAGTAATATGATAGCGTAACGGTAACAAAAGTAAAGACAGCAAATGAAATGTTTTGGTATTTTGTAGTGATTGTAAGAGAACGAAAAGTAAATAAGCGTAAACCAGATATAAAGCTCAGAGGCACCGGTTGATGGATAATTATGGATGGTTTGTCATGTAACAATAATATAGGTGACACGAACTAGCTCCAATTCATCAATGTAATGTAAGCATGTATTCGAATAGTCATACGCTTATGGAAAAGAACTTGCATGACATCTTTGTCCTACCTCCGCAGCGGGTCCTATTGGAAACTAAGGATATTAAGGCTCCTTTAATAGAGAACCGAACAAAGCATTAGCACATAGTGAATACATGAACTCCTCAAACTATGGTCATCACAAGAAGTATCCCGATTATTGTCACTGTTGTCGGATCATAACACATAATAGGTGACTATAGACTTGCAAGATAGGATCAAGAACACACATATATTCATAACATAATAGGTTCAGATCTGAATTCATGGCACTGGCCCTAGTGACAAGCTAAGCATAGCAAAGTCATAGCAACATCAATCCATAGTGGATACTAGGATCAAACCTAACAAAACTAACTCGATTACATGATAATCTCATCCAACCCATCACCGCCAGAAGTTTGATGGATTACCACGAGCTGAGCATCATGAAATTGGTGATGGAGGATGGTTGATGATGATGAAGGCGATGAATCTCCGAGCCCGAACGACTCAGATCATCCCGAGAGAGATTAGGGCTTGGCGGCGTCTGACGAAACGTGATGAAACTTTCTCTGATTTTTCTCCAAAGCCAATATATGGAGTTGGAGTTGCGCGAGGGTCTGGGGCCCACGAGGTAGGGCACCGGGGGGGCCACCTCATGGACAGGTGGGCCCTGTCTTCATCTTGGGGATTTTATTATTTTATAAGACATCCGTGGAGTTTCGGTCATCCGAACTTTTGGTTTCGACATAAATGACATCATGGCAATTTGTTGAAAACACGCGGTTCGTTCCATTCAAATCACAAGTTAGAGTCCAAAACAAGGGCAAAAGTGTTTGAAAAGATACGACGAGATGCCGTCTCAGTAGGTAAATGATAAAAAGAGAATTTTGATGGAATGCTACCTAGCATAATTCATAATGTAATTTTATTGTGGCATGAATGTTCAGATCCAAATGAATAAAAATAAAAGTTCATATTGATAAAAGAAATAGTAATACTTCAAGCATACTAATCAAAGTAATCATGTATTCTCAAAACAGCATGGCAAAAGAAAGTTCATCCCTACATAATCATATAGTTAGTTGCTTATTTCCCACACAAAGATGTTCCCAACTTATACCTGACAGCCAAGCAATTGTTTTACTTAAATAATCTCAAACTTTTTCAACCTTCATGCAATACATGAGCGTGAGCCATGGATACACTATAGGTGGAATAGAATATGATGATGGGGATTGTGGAGAAGACAAGGAGAAAGTCTCATATTGACGAGGATAATCAACGGCTATGGAGATGCCCATCAATTGATGTCAACATGAGGAGTAGGGATTGCCATGCAACGGATGCACTAGAGCTATAAATGAATGCTCAACAAAAGAAAACTAGAGGTGTGCATCCAACTTGCTTGCTCACAAGACCTAGGGCATTTGAGGAAGCCCATCGAGGAATATACAAGCCAAGTTCTATAATGAAAATTCACTAGTATGAAAATACAACTTATGAGACTCACTATATGAAAACATGGTGCTACTTTGAAGCACAATATATGAGACTCACTACATGAAGAACAAGGTGCTACTTTGAAGCACAAGTGTGGAAAAGAGATAGTAACATTGCTTTTATTTATTTTTTGGGCCTTTTTTTTTTTCTTCTTTGGGGCAATGCTCTAATAATGATTATCACACTTCTATTGATTACAACATATGAATTACAACTCAAACTAGAACAAGATATGACTCTATATGAATGCTCGACGTGTACGATGGTGTGAATCAAGAGTGACATGTATGAAAATAATGCATGGTGGCTTTAAAATATGTCAACTAAATGATCATGCAATGGCAATATGACAAAAGTAAAGTTGTCATGATGATGAACGGAACGGTGGAAAGTTGCATGGCAATATATCAGAATGGCTATGGAAATGCCATAATAGGTAGGTATGGTGGCTTTTTGAGAAAGATAGGAGGTTTATCCGTGATAGAGCGATTGTATCACGGTTGATGCACCGCAGTTTGCACCAACTCTCAAGGTGAGAAAGGGCAATGCATCAAGAGGAGCAAAGGCGAAGGTAAAGCGATAATCCATGGACTCAACATTAGTCAAAAGAACTCATATACTTATTAAAATTTAGAAGTCATCAAAATCAGTACTACGCATGCTCCTAGGGGATAGATTGGTAGAAAAGACCATCGCCGCCCACCGCCACTCATAACGATGCACAAGTCGTACACTTCATGTTTCAAATTTGTTACACAACTTTAACCATACGTATACTACGGACTGCTAACTTCAACACAATCATTCTTAAATTCATAATCACCCAACTAGCATGACTTTAATATCACACCTCCATATCTCAAAACAATTATCAAGTATCAAGTTGATCATAGCATCCAATTCACTTCCTATGATAGTTTTATTATACCCAACTTGGATGTTCATCATTCTAGGACCAACTTTATGACCATAGTAAATACCATGCTGTTCTAAAAGACTCTCAAAATATATAAGTGAAGCATGAGAGACTAGCAATTTCTTCAAAATTAAGACACCATCGTTAAAAGATATAAGTGAAGCACTAGAGCAAAACTATCAAGTCAAAATATATAAGACAGAGTATTCTAGCAAATTTTAATCAAATAGGCTTCTCCCAAAAGTGTGTAAGGATGATTGTGGTAAACTAAAACCAAAGACTAATATAATACACGACGCCCAAGCAAAACACTTATCATGTGAAAATGAATAAAGTTACCAATGAACGAAGAAAGGATGCTTCGGGCATCCCAAGCTTAGCTCTTGCCACCCTTTATTCCAAAGTCCAAAAGCTTTACCCAAAACTTGAAAACTCGAACACAAAACTCAACAAAACCTTATAAGCTTCAGTGAAAGAAAACAAAACCACCACAAAAGTTACTGCAATGAACTCATTCTTTATTTAATTGAGTTAAACCTACTGTATTCCAATTTCTATGGATTATAAACTATTTTATTGGCCATAGATTCATCAAAATAAGCAAACAACACAAAAACAGAATCTGTCAAAACAAAACAGTTTGTAGTAATCTGTAACTAACGCAAACTGAACTCACAAAATTCAGCCAAAATAGGAAGACCTAGGAAATTTGCTTATTGGTCAGCATCAATTAGAATCACTATTTTATCACGTTCTGGTGATTTTAACAATTGTTTTCGGAACCGAAAGTTTCTGGAAATTACAGCAAGATCAAATAACTATCATCCAAGAAGATCCTATAGGTTTAACTTGGCACAAACACTAATTAAAAGATAGAACCACATCTAAATAGAAGTTAGATGGATTATATATTAAATAACATCAAGGAAAAATATTGTTTCTCCCCAAGCGCTTTTCTTTAAAGCCCTTTTAGCTAGGCATTGAGATTTCAATGATGTTCACATGAAAGACAAGAATTGAAGCACAAAGAGAGCATCAGAAAATGTGACAAACACATCTAAGTCTAACATACTTCCTATGCATAGGCATATTATAAGCAAACAAATTTGCAAGGCAAGCAAAAACTAGTATAGCAGGAAGAAGAAAGAGACGACAATCTCAACATGAGAGAGGTAATTTTATAAGATAAAAATTTCTACGACATATTTTCTCTCTCATAATAATTACATGTATAATTGGCAAATTAAACAAAATAGCTATCACAAAACATATTATCAACATGATCCACATGCATGCAAAGTTGACACTCTTCCAAGATAGTGGAATTAACATTAACTAAAGTCATGACCTTCCGAACTCATAAGTGACTCCCTAGGGTAAATTTTTTCAATATTAATCCACTTCAAAAAATTTATTTAAATCCCTAAAACCAATAACAATTCCGTGTCCAATATTTTTGAAGAAAAAAAATAATTTTATAGGTTAATTTTCTAGTTTTCATTAAATAAGAATCGCAATCATACTGGTTAAGGTTCAAAATGTACTTGCAATTTTGGTTTGTTGCACCAATTATACTGTAAGGGTTCCCTTACAGTCTTTCTATCAAAAAAAACAAGGTTGATCAATTCTTGTTAACAAACTCATTCCGATTTAACATGGAACCGCAGAAATTTGAATAACACTATATTACGTCAACGGGATATGGACATCCCCAATAATAAGTATATCATATTTCTTCTTGACAGTAAGGAGAGGAAATTCAAAACCTCCAAATATAATCGATGGAATTTTTCCAATAGAGTTGATGCTATAAACTTGAGGTTGTTTCCTCAGAAAGTGTACCGTATGCTCATTACCATTAATATGAAAAGTGACATTGCCTTTGTTGCAATCAATAACAGCCCCTGCAGTATTAAGGAAAGGTCTTCCAAGAATAATAGACATACTATCATCCTCGGGAATATCAAGAATAACAAAGTCCTTTAAAATAGTAATGTTTGCAACCACAACAGGCACATCCTCACAAATACCGACAGGTATAGCAGTTGATTTATCAGCCATTTGCAAAGATATTTCAGTAGGTGTCAACTTATTCAAGTCAAGTCTACGATATAAAGAGAGAGGCACAACACTAACACCGGCTCCAAGATCACATAAAGTAGTTTTAACATAATTTCTCTTAATGGACCATGGTATAGTAGGTACTCATAGATCTCCAAGTTTCTTTGGTATTCCACCCTTAAAAGTATAATTGGCAAGCATGGTGGAAATTTCAGCTTCCGGTATCTTTCTTTTATTTGTAACAATATCTTTCATATATTTAGCATAAGGATTCATTTTGAGCATATCAGTCAATCACATACGCAAAAAGATAGGTCTAATAATTTCAGCAAAGCGCTCAAAATCCTCATCATCCTTTTTCTTGGATGGTTTCGGAGGAAAAGTCATGGGTTTCTGAACCCATGGTTCTCTTTCTTTACCATGTTTCCTAGCAACGAAGTCTCTTTTATCATAACGTTGATTCTTTGATTGTGGGTTATCAAGATCAACAGCAGGTTCAACTTCTACATCATTATTATTACTAGGTTGAGCATCAACATGAACATCATCATTAACATTTTCACTAGGTTCATGTTCATTACCAGATTGTGTTTCAGCATCAGACATAGAGATATCATTCGGATCATCAGGTGGTTCAGCAATAGGTTCACTAGAAGTTTGCACAGTTCTATCATTTTTCTTTTTCTTCCTTTTAGAAGAACTAGTCCTATCAATATTATTTCTCTGAGAATCTTGCTCGATTCTCTTAGGGTGGCCTTCAGGATACAAAGGTTCCTGAGTCATTCTACCAGTTCTAGTAGCCACTCTAACAGCATAATCATTCTTCTTACTATTCATTTCATCAAGAACTTCTTTCTGAGCTTTAAGTACTTGCTCTACTTGAGTGGTAACCATAGAAGCATGAATGCTAACAAGTTTAAGTTCACCTCAAATATTAGCCATATAATCACTCAAGCATTTAATCATAAAGGTATTTTGTTTTAATTGTCTACCAAAATAAGCATTAAAGTCATCTTGCTTAAACATAAAGTTATCAAACTCATCCAAGCACTGACTAGCAATTTTAGTAGGAGGGACTTCAGCTTTATCATATCTATAGAGAGAATTTATCTTTACTACCTGTGTCGGGATATCGGGATCAGGAGGTTCTTCAGTGAATAAAGAATTGAGATCATACACTTCTTCAACAGGCGATAAATTAAGACCATGTATTTCTTCAATAGGAGGTAAATTCTTAACATCTTCAGCTTTAATACCTTTTTCTTTCATAATTTCTTTGCTTCTTGCATATCTTCGGGGTTGAGAAATAGAACACCTCTCTTCTTCGGAGTTGGTTTAGGAATAGGCTCAGTAATTGACTCAGGAGCTGGCTCGGGAGTTGGATCAGGAGGTGCCCAATTATTTTCATTTGTCAACATATTATTCAATAGAATTTCAGCTTCATCTGGTGTTCTTTCCCTGAAAAGAGAACCAGCACAACTATCCAGGTAATCTCTGGAAGCATCGGTTGGTCCATTATAAAAGATATTAAGTATTTCAGGTTTCTTAAGGGGATGATCAGGCAAAGCATTAAGTAACTTGAGAAGCCTCCCCCAAGCTTGTGGGAGGCTCTCTTCTTCAATTTGCACAAAGTTATATATATCCCTCAAAGCAGCTTGTTTCTTATGAGCAGGGAAATATTTAGCAGAGAAGTAATAAATCATATCCTGGGGACTACGCACACAACCAAGATCAAGATAATTAAACCATATCTTAGCATCACCCTTTAATGAGAACGGAAATATTTTAAGTATATAAAAGTAGCGCGATCTCTCATCATTAGTAAACAGGGCAGCTATATCATTTAACTTAGTAAGATGTGCCACAATAGTTTCAGATTCATAGCCATTAAAAGGATCAGATTCAACCAAAGTAATTATATCAGGATCAACAGAGAATTCATAATCCTTATCAGGAACACAGATAGGTGAAGTAGCAAAAGCAGGGTCAGGTCTCATCCTATCTCTAAGAGATTCTTTACTCCATTTAACTAGCAGCCTCTTAAGTTCATATCTATCCTTACAAGCAAAAATAGCTGCAGAAGATTCAGCATCAAAAAGATAACCCTCAGGAATAGCAGGCATATTTTCATCATCACTTTCATCATTGTATTCAGTTTCAATAATTTATCTTTTTCTAGACCTAGAAATTTGTTCATCTAGAAACTCACCAAGGGGCACAGTAGTATCAAGCATAGAAGTAGGTTCATCATAAGTATCATGCATAGCAGAAGTGGCATCATCAATAACATGCGACATATCAGAACGAATAGCAGAAGCAGGTTTAGGTGTCGCTAGCTTACTCATAACAGAAGGTGAATCAAGTGCAGAGCTAGATGGCAGTTCCTTACCTCCCCTCGTAGTTGAGGGATAAATTGTTGTCTTAGCGTCTTTCAAGTTCTTCATAGTGTCCAGCAGATATAAATCCCAATTGACTCAAAGAATAGAGCTATGCTCCCCGGCAATGGCGCCAGAAAAAGGTCTTGATAACCCACAAGTATAGGGGATCGCAACAGTTTTCGAGGGTAGAGTATTCAACCCAAATTTGTTGATTCGACACAAGGGGAGCCAAAAGAATATTCTCAAGTATTAGCAGCTGAGTTGTCAATTCAACCACACCTGGAAACTTAGTATCTGCAGCAAAGTGTTTAGTAGCAAAGTAATATGATAGTGGCGGTAACGGTAACAAAAGTAAAGACAGCAAATGAAATGTTTTTGGTATTTTTGTAGTGATTGTAACAGTAGCAACGGAAAAGTAAATAAGCGTAAACCAGTATATGGAAAGCTCGTAGGCACCGGGTCAGTGATGGATAATTATGCCGGATGTGGTTTGTCATGTAACAGTCATAATATAGGGTGACACAGAACTAGCTCCAATTCATCAATGTAATGTAAGCATGTATTCCGTAAATAGTCATACGTGCTTATGGAAAAGAACTTGCATGACATCTTTTGTCCTACCCTCCCGTGGCAGCGGGGTCCTATTGGAAACTAAGGGATATTAAGGCCTCCTTTTAATAGAGAACCGGAACAAAGCATTAGCACATAGTGAATACATGAACTCCTCAAACTATGGTCATCACCAAGAAGTATCCCGATTATTGTCACTTCGGGGTTGTCGGATCATAACACATAATAGGTGACTATAGACTTGCAAGATAGGATCAAGAACACACATATATTCATGAAAACATAATAGGTTCAGATCTGAATTCATGGCACTCGGGCCCTAGTGACAAGCATTAAGCATAGCAAAGTCATAGCAACATCAATCTCAGAACATAGTGGATACTAGGGATCAAACCCTAACAAAACTAACTCGATTACATGATAAATCTCATCCAACCCATCACCGTCCAGCAAGCCTTTGATGGAATTACTCACGCACGGCGCTGAGCATCATGAAATTGGTGATGGAGGATGGTTGATGATGATGAAGGCGATGAATCCCCCTCTCCGGAGCCCCGAACGGACTCAGATCATCCCCGAGAGAGATTAGGGCTTGGCGGCGGCTCCGTATCGTAAAACGTGATGAAACTTTCTCTCTGATTTTTTTCTCCCCGAAAGCCAATATATGGAGTTGGAGTTGGCGTCGGAGGGTCTCCAGGGGGCCCACGAGGTAGGGGGGCGCACCCAGGAGGGGGGGCGCCCCCCACCCTCATGGACAGGGTGTGGGCCCCCTGGTCTTCATCTTTGGCGGGGATTTTTTATTATTTTTTTATAAGACATCCCGTGGAGTTTCAGGTCATTCCGAGAACTTTTGGTTTCTGCACATAAAATGACATCATGGCAATTCTGTTGAAAACAACGTCGGTTCGGGTTAGTTCCATTCAAATCATACAAGTTAGAGTCCAAAACAAGGGCAAAAGTGTTTGGAAAAGTAGATACGACGGAGATGTATCGCCTGTCCGTCCTCGAGTAGGTAAATGATAAAAAAGAGAATTTTTGATGTGGAATGCTACCTAGCATAATTCATAATGTAATTTTCTTTATTGTGGCATGAATGTTCAGATCCAAATGAATAAAAAATAAAAGTTCATATTGATAAAAGAAATAGTAATACTTCAAGCATACTAATCAAAGTAATCATGTATTCTCAAAACAGCATGGCAAAAGAAAGTTCATCCCTACATAATCATATAGTTAGGCTATGCTTCATTTCCGTCACACAAAGATGTTCCCAACTTCTATACCCCCGATGACAAGCCAAGCAATTGTTTCATACTTAAATAATCTCAAACTTTTTCAACCTTCATGCAATACATGAGCGTGAGCCATGGATACAGCACTATAGGTGGAATAGAATATGATGATGGGGATTGTGTGGAGAAGACAAAAAAGGAGAAAGTCTCATATTGACGAGGATAATCAACGGGCTATGGAGATGCCCATCAATTGATGTCAACATGAGGAGTAGGGATTGCCATGCAACGGATGCACTAGAGCTATAAATGAATGCTCAACAAAAGAAAACTAGAGGGTGTGCATCCAACTTGCTTGCTCACGAAGACCTAGGGCATTTGAGGAAGCCCATCGTAGGAATATACAAGCCAAGTTCTATAATGAAAAATTCCCACTAGTATGAAAAATACAACTTATGAGACTCACTATATGAAAAACATGGTGCTACTTTGAAGCACAATATATGAGACTCACTACATGAAGAACAAGGTGCTACTTTGAAGCACAAGTGTGGAAAAAGAGATAGTAACATTGCCCTTTTTATTTATTTTCTTTTTTTGGGCCTTTTTTTTTTCTTTTTGGCCTTTCTCTTTTTTTGGGGCAATGCTCTAATAACGATGATTATCACACTTCTATTGATTACAACATATGAATTACAACTCGAAACTAGAACAAGATATGACTCTATATGAATGCCTCCGACGGTGTACCGGGATGGTGCAATGAATCAAGAGTGACATGTATGAAAAATAATGCATGGTGGCTTTGCCACAAATACGATGTCAACTAAATGATCATGCAATGGCAATATGACAAAAGTAAAGTATGTCATGATGATGAACGGAACGGTGGAAAGTTGCATGGCAATATATCACAGAATGGCTATGGAAATGCCATAATAGGTAGGTATGGTGGCTGTTTTGAGAAAGATATAGGGAGGTTTATCCGTGATAGAGCGTATTGTATCACGGGGTTCGGATGCACCGGCGAAGTTTGCACCAACTCTCAAGGTGAGAAAGGGCAATGCACGGTACCGAAGAGGCTAGCAAAGGCGTAAAGGTAAAAGTGCGTATAATCCATGGACTCAACATTAGTCAAAAGAACTCATATACTTATTGCAAAAATTTAGAAGTCATCAAAAATCAAGTACTACGCGCATGCTCCTAGGGGGATAGATTGGTAGGAAAAGACCATCGCTCGTCCCCGACCGCCACTCATAACGATGCACAAGTCAGGTACACTTCATGTTTCAAATTTGTTACACAACTTTAACCATACGTGCATACTACGGGACTTGCTAACTTCAACACAATCATTCTTTAAATTCATAATCACCCAACTAGCATGACTTTAATATCACGACCTCCATATCTCAAAACAATTATCAAGTATCAAGTTGATCATAGCATCCAATTCACTTCCTATGATAGTTTTTATTATACCCAACTTGGATGTTCATCATTCTAGGACCAACTTTATGACCATAGTAAATACCATGCTGTTCTAAAAGACTCTCAAAATAATATAAGTGAAGCATGAGAGACTAGCAATTTCTTCAAAATTAAGACACCATCGTGCTCTAAAAGATATAAGTGAAGCACTAGAGCAAAAACTATCAAGCTCAAAATATATAAGTGAAGCACATAGAGTATTCTAGCAAATTTTAATCAAATAGGCTTCTCCCAAAAGGTGTGTACAGCAAGGATGATTGTGGTAAACTAAAAACCAAAGACTAATATAATACACGACGCTCCAAGCAAAACACTTATCATGTGATGAATAAAAATATAGCCCCAAGTAAAGTTACCAATGAACGAAGACGAAAGGGGGGATGCCTTCTCGGGGCATCCCCAAGCTTAGGCTCTTGCCACCCTTTATTCCAAAGTCCATAAAAGCTTTACCCAAAACTTGAAAACTTCAGAACACAAAACTCAACAGAAAACCTTATAAGCTTCGTTAGTGAAAGAAAACAAAACCACCACAAAAGTTACTGCAATGAACTCATTCTTTATTTAATTGAGTGTTAAACCTACTGTATTCCAATTTCTCTATGGATTATAAACTATTTTATTGGCCATAGATTCATCAAAATAAGCAAACAACACACGAAAAACAGAATCTGTCAAAAACAAAACAGTTTGTAGTAATCTGTAACTAACGCAAACTTCTGGAACTCACAAAATTCAGCCAAAATAGGAAGACCTAGGAAATTTGCTTATTGGTCAGCATCAATTAGAATCACTATTTTATCACGTTCTGGTGATTTTTAACAATTGTTTTCGTGAACCGAAAGTTTCTGGAAATTACAGCAAGATCAAATAACTATCATCCAAGAAGATCCTATAGGTTTAACTTGGCACAAACACTAATTAAAAGATAGAACCACATCTAAATAGAAGTTAGATGGATTATATATTAAATAACATCAAGGAAAAATATTGGGTTTCCTCCCAACAAGCGCTTTTCTTTAAAGCCCTTTTTAGCTAGGCATTGAGATTTCAATGATGTTCACATGAAAGACAAGAATTGAAGCACAAAGAGAGCATCATAGAAAATGTGACAAACACATCTAAGTCTAACATACTTCCTATGCATAGGCATATTATAAGCAAACAAATTTGCAAGGCAAGCAAAAACTAGTATACGCAAGGAAGAAGAAAGAGACGATCGCAATCTCAACATGACGAGAGGTAATTTTATAAGATAAAAATTTCTACGACCATATTTTCCTCTCTCATAATAATTACATGTAGGATAATTGGCAAATTAAACAAAATAGCTATCACAAAACATATTATCAACATGATCCACATGCATGCAAAGTTGACACTCTTCCAAGATAGTGGAATTAACATTAACTAAAGTCATGACCTTTCCGAACCCACTTTTATCAAAAATATCATAAGATTGAACATACTCCAAATATGTGGGATATAAAGTTGACACTCTTCCAAAACCACTTTCAATATTATTGCAAACACTATTATCAATCTCATATTCATCATGGGTCTTAAATAAATTTTCAAGGTTATAAGAAGAATCACCCCAATCATGATCATTGAAACAAGTAGTGGACATAGCAAAACTAGCATCCCCAAGCTTAGGGTTTTGCATATTATTAGCACAATTGACATCAAGAGAATATATAGGAAAATCATTGCAATCATGTTTTTTATTCAAGGAGTTATCGTGAATCTCTTCATAAATTTCTTCATTGTAATTTTCAGATTCACAAATTTTAAGCAAAGCTTGATAAAGATAATCTAGCGCACAAAACTCACTAGCAATTGGTTCATCATAATTGGATCTCTTAAAAAGATTAGCAAGCGGATGAGGATCCATAGATCTTAGGTCCTCTGTTTAGCAATAAATAAGCATCTATTCCAACCAAACGAGCAAACAAAAGGGCAAGCGAAAAGAGAGGAGGAGATTGGGAAAGAGAGGGCGAATAAAACAGCAAGAGTGAAGTGGGGGAGAGGAAAACGAGAGGCAAATGGCAAATAGGGTAAATGCGAGGGAGATAGGTTTGTGATGGGTACTTGGTATGTCTTGACTTGAGCGAAGACCTCCCCGGCAACGGCGCCAGAAATCCTTCTTGCTACGTCTTGAGCTTGCGTTGGTTTTCCTCGAAGAGGAGAGGGTGATGCAGCAAAGTGTAGCGTAAGTATTTCCCTCAGTTTTGAGAACCAAGGTATCAATCCAGTAGGAGGCTTCTCAAAAGTCCCACGCACCTACACAAACAAACTGAGAACTCGCAACCAACGCAATAAAGGGGTTGTCAATCCCTTCACGGCCACTTGCGAAAGTGAGATCTAATAAAGATAGTATGATAAGATAAATATATTTTTGGTATTTTATAATATAGCTGCAAAAAGTAATGATGCAAATAAAAGTAGATTGGGAGCAAATATGAAAAGAGATAGACCCGGGGGCCATAGATTTCACTAGTGGCTTCTCTCAAGATAGCATAAGTATTACGGTGGGTGAACAAATTACTATCGAGCAATTGATAGAAAAGCGAATAATTATGAGATTATCTAGGCATGACCATGTATATAGGCATCACGTCCATAACAAGTAGACCGACTCCTGCCTGCATCTACTACTATTACTCCACACATCGACCGCTATCCAGCATGCATCTAGAGTATTAAGTTCATAAGAACAGATTAACGCTTTAAGCAAGATGAGATGATGTAGAGGGATAAACTCATGCAATATGATATAAACCCCATCTTGTTATCCTCGATGGCAACAATACAATACGTGCCTTGCAACCCTTTCTGTCACTGGGTAAGGACACCGCAAGATTGAACCCAAAGCTAAGCACTTCTCCCATGGCAAGAAAGATCAATCTAGTAGGCCAAACCAAACTATTAATTCGAAGAGGATTGCAAAGATAACTTAATCATACATAAAAGAATTCAGAGAAGATTCAAATATTATTCATAGATAAACTTGATCATAAACCCACAATTCATCGGATCTCGACAAACACACCGCAAAAAGAGTTTACATCGAATAGATCTCCACAAGAGAGGGGGAGAACATTGTATTGAGATCCAAAAAAGAGAGAAGAATCCATCTAGCTAATAACTATGGACCCGTAGGTCTGTGGTAAACTACTCACAACTCATCGGAGGGCAAGGATGTTGATGTAGAGGCCCTCCGTGGTTGACTCCCCCTCCGGCAGAGTGCCGGCGAAGGCTCCAAGATGAGATCTCACGGATACAGAAGGTTACGGCGGTGAAAATTGTGTTTCGTGGTGCCCCTGGATGTTTTCAGGGTACGTAGGTATATATAGGAGGAAGAAGTACGTCGGTGGCCGCCCGAGGGGCCCACGAGACAGGGGGCGCGCCCTCCTATCTCGTGGAGGCTTCGGCTGCTTCTTGACTTGCACTCCAAGTCCTCTAGATCACGTTTGTTCCAAAAATCACGCTCCCGGAGGTTTCATTCCGTTTGGACTCCGTTTGATATTCCTTTTCTTCGAAATACTGATATAGGCAAAAAACAGCAATATGGGCTGGGCCTCCGGTTAGTAGGTTAGTCCCAAAAATGATATAAATGTGTAAAATAGAGCCCATAAACATCCAAAAGGGGTAATATAATAGCATGGAACAATCAAAAATTATATATACGTTGGAGACGTATCAGATGCTAGCGACACTATCATATACGTGAGCCAAAAGGCGCAAACGGTCCCGGGCTAGGTAAGGTGGCACCCGTGGGAAGTGATATGATGTGTTACATGCTAGATCGATGTGGCTTAGGATCGGGGTCCTGACACCCGGTGTGGTAGGTTACCCGAAGACTCCAGGCACCTCTTCATCAGTTGCCCTCTTGCCAATAGGATTTGGCAACGCCTTTGGTTTCTGCCCCAAGACGACGACATCACGGAGCTCTGGGACGTCACTCTACCTCCTCACCTCTCTACCACAGCATGGCCCTTGGTCCTCATGGCTTTACTGTGGAAGATTTGGGCAGCACGCAATGACATGGTGTTTAGGACTGTGGATCACAATGTTCTGTAATAACCCTTAGGAACCTTATTTCTGATTTGGACCTCGGATCTCACCGTCTTGTGGAAACACAAGACAAGGAGGACGTCTTCTCATGGCGGTCCTACCTCTCTGCACGTTGCACCGTGCCTATGTAATTATGTACTTGCTGCCCCGGCAGTCCTGTGATCAATATATTCAGGTGGGGGAGCTCCCCCCCCCCCCGGTGATTCTAAAAAAATCATGTAGAGGTGGCTTCTAATTATAGGGTGAACCCTGACACGTCGTGAGCAACAAACAACAAATTAGAATGAAGTGGCAATTTGGTGGTGTGCAGATTCCAGCGGAAACATATCAGGAGATTCATCCAAGATCATCCCACAAGAACCAATGATGTCTACTACGCAACCTTCTTCTTGTAGACGTTGTTGGGCCTGCAAGTGCACATGTTTGTAGGACAGTAGCAAATTTCCCTCAAGTGGATGACCTAAGGTTTATCAATCCGTGGGAGGAGTAGGATGAAGATGGTCTCTCTCAAGCAACCCTGCAACCAAATAACAAAGAGCCTCTTGTGTCCCCAACACACCCAATACAATGGTAAATTGTATAGGTGCACTAGTTCGGCGAAGAGATGGTGATACAAGTGCAATATGGATGGAAGATTTAGGTTTTTGTAATCTGAAAATATAAAAACAGCAAGGTAACTAATGGTAAAAGTGAGCGTAAACGGTATTGCAATGCTAGGAAACAAGGCCTAGGGTTCATACTTTCACTAGTGCAAGTTCTGTCAACAATAATAACATAGATAGATCATATAACAATCCCTCAACATGCAACAAAGAGTCACTCCAAAGTCACTAATACGGAGAACAAACGAAGAGATTATGGTAGGGTATGAAACCACCTCAAAGCTATTTTTTCGGATCAATCTATAGAAGAGTTCGTACTAGAATAACACCTTAAGACACAAATCAACCAAAATCCTAATGTCACCTAGATACTCCATTGTCACCTCAAGTATCCGTGGGCATGATTATACGATATGCATCACACAATCTCAGATTCATCTATTCAACCAACACATAGAACCTCAAATAATGCCCCAAAGTTTCTACCGGAGAGTCAAGAACGTGTGCCAGACCCCTATGCATAGTTTCATGGGCGGAACCCGCAAGTTGGTCACCAAAACATACATCAAGTGGCACATGATATCCCATTGTCACCACAGATAAACACGGCAAGACATACATCAAGTGTTCTCATAAAAGACTCAATCCGATAAGATAACTTCAAAGGGGAAACTCAATTCATCACAAGAGAGTAGAGGGGGAGAAACATCATAAGATCCAACTACATTAGCAAAGCTCGGGATACATCAAGATCGTGCCATAGAGGGAACACGAGAGTGAACACGAGAGAGAGAGAGAGAGAGAGATATCAAACACATAGCTACTGGTACATACCCTCAGCCCCGAGGGTGAACTACTCCCTCCTCGTCAAGGAGAGCGCCGGGATGATGAAGATGGCCACCGGTGAAGGTTCCCCCCTCCGGCAGTGTGCCGGGATAGGGTCCCGATTGGTTTTTGGTGGCTCTGGAGGTTTTGCGGCGGCGGAACTCCAGATCTAATCTCTGTTCTGGAAGTTTTACGATACGTAGGAATATATGGGTGAAAGGAGTACGTCGGTGGACCGAAGGGGGCCACGAGGCAGGGGGGCGCGCCCCCACCCTCGTGAGCACCTCCCTTCTTTCCTGACGTGCACTCCAAGTCCATCGGGTGGCTTTCCTTCCAAAAATAACTTCTCCAGTTGATTTCGTTCCGTTTTGACTCCGTCTGCTATTCCTTTTCCTCGAAATACTGAAATAGGCATAAAACAACAAATCTGGGCTGGGCCTCCGGTTAATAGGTTAGTCCCAAAAATAATATAAAAGTGGATAATAAAACCCAATATTGCCCAAAACAGTAGATAATATAGCATGGAGCATTCAAAAATTATAGATACGTCGGAGACGTATCAACCAACAACTCCATTGCATTCAGATTCATTTCTATCAAGAACCAACAATCCATTGCATTCCACTAACTACACAGACCGATCACCGATGGAACAACAACACACACACTCAGATAGGAAACCATAGCACCAGAATAGCAGAAGCTAGCAGAGTCAACTTGATGGAGCAGGCCTAGCCGCCAAATCCATAGAGGGTGTGTCCCTGTCGCTTGAGCGCACAGACGACTTCCATGGCGGTGACGGTCTTGTGGCGGGTGTGCTCGGTGTAGGTGACGGCGTCGCGGATGGCGTTCTCAAGGAAGATCTTGAGCATGTCGCGTTGTTAGAAGGGAGAAAGAAGGATTGGTGGAATAGTTCGTTTATTGCTTGAGCCTTATGTGCATATATATAGGAGTACATTGTCATCTTGGAATACAAGTCAAGGTAGGAACAAATCCCAGGGCCACACGTGGTTGGAGAGATGTGCAGGGTGTCCATTGTGCCATCAATGTGGTCGGTGAGGCCAAACGACTGAATCATGGCATTGAAGAAGGTTGATAAGAGGGTGAAGTTTGGTGGCTTGAGCTGGAGGGTGACATGTACGTGGGAGCGTGGTGAGTGTGGAGAGAGGAACCGACAATTGGTCAGCGAAGGCATTGTTGCCAGTCGAGGGGGTATCAAAGAAGATGTCCATCAGAGAGGAGCAGAAGCGAGAGTCCAAGGATTTAGAAGACTAATACCATGTAGAAATAGAGTTGAGGAATTGACAGATTATATTGATCCTCTTGACATCCTTCATACAAGGTTACAAGCAAGTTGTATTAAGTTAACTTCCTCAGCTATACATGAGCATCGATCGTGGGCGGTTGAGGTCGTAACTGAACGTCTGTTAGAGATATGACATGCAATAAATTGAAGAAGAATGACACAAGATTTTAACGTGGAAAACCCCTCCAATGCGAAGGAGAAAAAACCACGAGCGCCAGCCAGCGAAACTTCACTATATAAGGAGAGGTTACAAACGCCCATGATTTACAACTGATGAACTTATCCCATGCAACAGCTTATAAAGGATATATATAGTAGAGGTGACCTAGATCAATACCGATCCATACCATGGTCATCGTCGACCTCCCGGCGATGGGCCTCTGCTCCTCTCCGCTTCGTCAGAAGTTAGCCTTTATACTTTATATGAATTTGGATCACAACTTATCAACGTCGTGTTCTAAGACAAGGTTCCCAAAAGAACGGTTCGACAAACTACCAATGACCAAATGAAGAGGCGCTCCATAATTTAGAATGTAGTAGATACACAAGACCTTCCTTGCGTAGGGCCTGGAAGGCCGCTACACAATGATTGTCACACACCTCGACCCCAAGGCTGCCACGATCAACATACCCCCACCATGGCGTGTAAGGAGTGCCGACCACTGGAAGGAAAAACTGGCCGAATTAAGGAAGGCATCACCCATGATGTGATGATAACGACACATGTCACACCTCAGAACCACACATGAGTGCCACACCATCATCTAGTTTCACAGACAAGATTTGGAAGCTAGCATCTCCTGCCGCCACATTGGAGCACTCTAGGGGCACCTATCGTGACCCCTCAAGGGGCGAATGACGACGTGGCACCGCCACACTTGTCTTGACATATAACCTAGGGTTTCTCCCATTGCTGAAGGCTGAAGGAGATCGTGGAGACGTGAGCAGGGACCACAACGATGCCTCCATGGAGGTAATGACGCACGTGGCCGCCCAGCCGGACCAGATAGCGACTACCGACGCCCATGCTGTAGGTCTAGCAAGCCAGACGCCCCACCAACGCTACATCTTCCAAACCCGTCGAGCATCAAGGTCTGCCAAGGTTCTCAGAAGAAGGACTCGTCAACCAGAGGAGGAGACTCCACTGCGTCCATTGGCCTGGCTTTGCATGAAAATAGTCATTTAGTGAACATGATCCTGTGACAAAAACTATTACTTTGTGAACAAGTAAATATTAACAATGACACACTTGAAAAATATTGGAAATCTAAGCAAGTCAAATTTTATCAAGAACAAGGTAACTAGAGGAGGAACTAATTCTTACAAAAAGTGCTCAATTTGCTTTTGAACTTTTCTCGTATGTACAAAACAACTTTTTGTTACACATGTCTGTACAAAACAAAAAGGAAATGTCTATACACAACAAGTGGCTTGTACTCCTAGCAAATTAAAGCACGTGCGTACATTTGCCGAGGGAATACAACGAAACGGAACGGGACAAAAATAGTGAGCGTGATTTCTTGTGTGGGCCGACCCACTTCCTTCCGCGCATCACTTTCTTTGGGCTTCGACCACGCCACAGTTGTGAGAGGAGAGGAGCGCGAGATGGGTAGCCTCCGCCGCCACCACCCACGCCCACGGTCGTCGTCGGCGGCGCCCCTCGATGATGACAACCTGCTCTCCGAGATCCTCCTCCGCCTCGGCCCACAGCCGTCCTCTCTCCCCCGCGCTTCCGCCGTCAGCAGGCGCTGGCGTCTCCTCGTCTCCGACCCCGGCTTCCGCCGCCGCTTCCGCCTCCACCACCGCCGCAACCCTCCCCTCCTCGGTGTCCTTGACAAAGTTTTGGGCGGCGATCTGTCCTTGGTACCTACCGTGGAGGCCCCCAATCGCTTCCCGGCGGGGGGCTTGTCTCTGAGGCTCGACGACTTCTTCGTGCCCGTCGGATGTCGCCATGGCCTTGTGCTCGTGTTCCTCTCGATCGATTCTTGGAGAGAGATCCTGGTGTGGGATCCCACCACCGCCGAGCAGCACCGGATCCTGTTGCCCCCTGGGTTTATGACGCGCGGGGGGAAGGGCATGATAAATGGGGCCGTGCTTCGAGCCGCCGGAGACGGCGACTGACTTCCAGGTGGTCGTGGTGATGGCAGACAAAGGCAGATCACAAAGGCGAGCTTTCGTGTGTGTCTACTCTTCAAAGACCGGCGTATGGGGTGAGCCTTCACACCTATTCATTACAACAAACTCAAATTACTTTTTGATAATTGGTTGACGGCATACGATTCACATCCTTTCATGCTAAGTTAAAATTGTTAAGTAGCATCATATCACTTGTTTCTTTTGCTGCTTGATGACCTCTTCAACATACAACAAACCAATTATTTGTTCGATAATTCGCCGAAGAAAATATTTCACACCATGTCATGGTAAGCCAACAATTTTCAGTAGTTTCTTTTTGAGAGCGTTTTTTCCTAGCTGGGGCTACGCGGCACCTTCTATCTGGACGCTCCGTTTGCGTCATGATATGTGCAGCTCAGCCCACGCGTATGTGCGCTGCAATATCATTAGAAAAGAGATGTCACCTTCATGTAACAGTAATACAAAGCAGGTAGGTCCTGCATGCTAGGTTCTAGGCAGTAGCCTGCCATACCCGCTGGTCGCATTGTCATCTCGCATGCACTGCTGCCCATGACGAGTCCTGTTTGCCAGCTATTAAAAAAACAAGGAACAGCGCATCTTTGTGCAGGTGAACCGAGAGAGAGAATAAAGAGTCAAATTCAAAAGAGAAAAGCGTGAACAAGTACGAAAAGTGTTTTGAGTGAGAGAAGCTGTGTGGAGGATTCTGACAGAATCTTTCTTTTTAGAATTGAAGAGAGATAGATAGCATTGTGAAGAACTTTTGAAAAGAAAAATACTGTGAGGGAGAACTCATTTCCAAAAAAGAGATAGCTTTCGTGTGAGAGTTATTTTTTGCGGCAATGAGAGACGATTATTTTTGCGGGTCATGCATGCATTTAATCCAAGCACACCATCTGACACGAAAGCGTTGTGAAGAAAAAAGTCTTGGCCAGGAAGTGTGAGAGAGACTGTATGCATGCATGCATATTTCATTTGCATGTGAGAATATTTTGTACGAGAGAGAGAGAAGTATAGTCCGGGCATGACGGGGACCGAAACAACGCTGACAGGGCGACATGACGGGTATGGGGTGTGGCACCCAATACCTATAAGGGAATAAAACTACTTATAGCCATATTTTACAGACTAATCACTCGGTTGCTGCTGAGATAGCACTGCACTAGCACACATCTCAATACGGCGACCAACGGCACAGATAACAGGCACCGTGTAGGACGAGCTACAAAGAAACTTTGTGTTTCTTTTTCTGCTTGAAGACCTCTTCAACACGTGCTGACATTGTTCTATTCTGATGATGCTTGAGTCGTCGTGTTTGGTCATCTATGGATGTTATCTATTAGTGGTATCTAATATACTCTATGTCCTGTAGCCAGACAGTGGGTTGTAATTTGTCCACTGTTAACTGAATTTATGTAATTTTCTAGATTCTAGTCAGAGCTAGTAATCTGCCTTTATCAGTTTATCATGTATAAATATCTGCTGATAAAACAACAAATAACAAGATTGGCAAATTCTTTGTAGAATAACTGAACTTAATAAATAAGTAAATATCCCTTCCTGTCGACAGATGTGACAATCATCTAGTGTAAGTGTTAGAGCGTAGCGATAGTATGCCTTTTTTTTCTCAAGGTGAGATCACAGCAGTTTGAAGATCACTACATGAGAACTAGCTTGAACAAACTAAGATCTCAAATAACCCACGAAAGAAAAAAAAACTAAGATGTCAAATTGGTATCTCAATTGGTAGGTTTGGAAGCTTAAGAGTAGTTATATTCTTTCTTTCGGCATAGTTATGTCTGCTGATCTTGCTAGTAATCTTAAATTCATAATAACCACTTTGTTGTGAACTTATGGATAAACTGTTCATTTTATTGTCCCGCGCTTCTGCTGTCACATGGCAAGTCCATTTGTACCACGGAAAACTAGTAAATGGGCTTAATTTATTTCCACCTTTTTAGGCATATTTTACATTAAAGTATAATATATATCATGATCATTTATGTTGCTAGGACTTTTTTATTACAAGTATAGTTTATCAATATCCAATATGGTGTGGAACAAGCTTAATAATAGCTCTAAATGACTTCTCTATTCTGACCAGTTAATAGTCTGTGAGTGTACATTCTTTATCTCTACATATTAATGAGTATATGTTATTTTGGGAATATTCAATAAATTTGACAGTATGTGTGCTTTGTTTAACTATTACTTAGTACTATATCAAAATAGAGTTGTTTTCCTGAAATTAATAGTTGTGTTGTATAAGTATCTTGTTGAGGTGTCCTCGTTTCTATTTGACTTTTCCTTGGAATTCCCTTGGGTCGTGTGCTTAGCATTTGGAGGTTACTCTCCCTTTTCTAGTTAATCGATAGCTTATACTGATTTCATCGTTGTGTCGTTATGTGGGGAGTTAAGAAATATGGAAGCCTCGGTTGTATCATCATATCATAATGGTAAGTCAGGGTGCAAGGGTGCGCAGCAGGACGTGTGCACGGCCTACCCCTCGTATGACCTTAAGAGGCAGCCTTTATGTCGCTGGATGCCTGTTTAACCCAATTGGAAGATTACTTATCCCACATTTCTCAATTTGAGTCACCGGATAGTGTTGTGCATGCATGTTCTGATCAGGCTAAGCATGCATATGTGATTCTATCACATGTAAGCTAGCACCGTCAGGGGGGGTGGGGGTGGGGGGTGTGAGGAAACTAGCACCGATGTTGAATCGTTTGTATTCTTGCGGCAGCTCAAATCTGCAATGGCTCTCCGTTCTTTCTTCATAATGATCGGGACGTGTCATCCTAGTTGCACATTTACACATTATGTTTCCCATTATGCCATAGTACAGACACTAGTACTCGCCTGAGTGGAGCAGTCACAGTGCCTGCATGATCTAGAACCGGCGATCCATGGGATGACAACACCACAGACTCACTGATGTGTGTCGTGGCGGCCGTGATGACCACACCAGGACGGGAATAGAGTCACAGGACTTCTATTCCGTGTGACGTTGCCTCCACTGTCGAGCCACCATATATGATCAAGATGGCATCACCAGATTTGTCATAAAAACTGATTTCATCACCGATAACATTTTATACTTTTACTATCATATTATCAAGTAGTTAGGAAGTTTTAATTTGGTCACACGCAGAGTAAAAGAAGTACAGTACTTTTCAACCAAAGAAATATCAATTAATAAGATGATGCATGATCCCCTACTGCATGGATTCATGAAACTTGACTTGTGCGATTATCTCGCTACTTCATGACCCCCTCATGTGCCCACTGTTCTTTTAGACTCTACTTAGATCAGGTGTAGCCAAGAACTGCTAATATTAGAGGTTGAAGGTGTGCTTTATCTGTTTCACATGTTGGTTTTGTCTAATGATGAGGTGATTCAACTTTGAAGCTTTTGGCATAATTTCCACAGTGGTGAAGCTAACGTTTACTGATTGAGAGTAACTCCAACAGCTTTTTGTGTATGAATAGTACAAAATTGCTTGACTGATGATCTTGCTTGCTTTGCAGGTATCTAGAGCTACATTCTAATGGCTGGGAGACAGAAATGAGTTGCTGCGTGTAGGTTCTTTCATTTTGTATGGTCGACGTGGGCTCTCTATGTAACATTCAAGGATCAGCTATGAGGTGGACCTGTACCTCCCGTCTTTATCAAATTCTTGTGGACTTTCATCAACTGGCATGAAGATTGAAGGCACATTACCTTGGTTCGACAAATTAGCACTCAGCTTGTGGTTTATTTATTTGGCTTTATACTTTTCAAGCAAGCTGTTTTGCTTGCATTTTTAGTGTGTGCTCATGTGTGCATGCGTATGATTATCTCCCATGCTGCATCAGGTGGTGACATCTCGAGTCAGATTTCTGCTTATGTTCAATGACGTCTCATTATTTGTGTTTTTGTTTAATTTCTGTATGGTTCGAAATTGAGTATTTAGAATCCTAGTTCTGAGTAATGAATGTTGGGAAAAGTTCATGTAATGTTTGCTAATGCATACATATTCTTATTTGCTTTTTTGGGATGCTTTCTTTGTTTTTAATTTAAGGTTTACTGTGATCAGGATAAGGATAGGAAAATAAAAGCCAAAGCAATATTACCCTAATCCCATATCTATTTCTGTTATAACAAGAGATGTTCAAAATTGTGTCGTAAGAGTACTGATTATCGCGGGTGATGCCTGTAAACCACATAAATTCTGTTGACCAGCTGCCCTCTGTTTTCTGAGATGGATTATCGGTTTTCCCGTTTTCAACATAAGATCACATTTTCCCTTTTCAGCATCAGTTTATATCAGTGTTTACATGTGGTAGTATTATTTTGTCCGGAAAGACCAGGGATTTGTAGTCTGACCACACCACACTCCGATTATCACTTGGATTCTTTCTCTAAAGCACATCATGTGAAAATCTTGTTTTTTTGAAGCATTTTATGGCTTCCAAGCTAGAGTTCACCCCAAAATATTTCGTCTGAGTATCTTTTTTTTTGCGAATACGCTTAGCAGCGTATCATTTCATTGATAGAGTTTTTTGAAGATTACTGGGACGGTTTCCCAGGACGTACACTTAGCAGGCGTCCTGGAGAAACCAAAGTGAGCAGGAGAAGCGGGGGTGCTCAGCCCCGTAGTATCGTCCGTGAAGAAATCGACTACCACTGCGATGGCAATTGCCAGGACAAAAGCAAACTATAGCAATCTAGTATTAACTCCTATGAACAAACTACCTCTAGAACACATATTCTATACCATGTACGTAGTTCTCACCGAGGAGAGAGCCTTTCACTGGGACGAACCCCTCCTGAGTGACCGAGTCGCTCCCATGGGCAACCGCAGGGGGGCGGGGGAATGAAACCCTAGCGCTGCCAAGCCCACGGTGTATCCTGGTGGCGGGGGGGTGCTCGTGGCGCGCCCATGGTGGCCGGGTGGTGCGGTCTGGCGCGGCCAGATTCGGCCGTAGTTGCCTAGGGTGGGTGTGGCTGGCCTCTAGCAGCGGTCGCCAGCCTTGGCTGTGGATTTCCTCCGGTGGCTGGTGCTGCCATGGCTGGCCTTTGCTAAGGATCTCCGGTGCTTCGGGTGGTGTGTTTGTGGTGGCTCAGTGGTACACGGGTCGCTGGTGTGGGCGCGACATGGCATGTGCTGCTTGGCGACGGGGTGCGGGTGGCGGTGACAACCTCCCTTCTCCTGGGTACGGGCCGACGAGTGGCTACGACCTAGGGTTTGTACTCGGGCGGATCAGATCTGGGCCCGAGGCAATCAGAGAGCTTGCTCTAGGTAGGTGAGGTGGGGTGCGGTCTGGGTTGTGCTCACGGGTGGTGCTCTTGCCCTCCTCGCGGGTGCGGTGATCGGCGGTGGTGGTCGTGATACCGTTGCGTTCTGGGCAGATCGGCGCCGGTGGCCATAGACATGGCGTCATGCATGCTAGCTTGGGCCAGGGCCTAGGCGTCTTGGCGATGGTTGTCGGCAGTCATGGAGTCATGCCCCCCCCCACGAATCCACCAGGCTTGGCTGGAGACGCAGACGTGGGTGCCTCCTACGGCGAAGGCGCCTATCCAGACTCGGTGACTGATGTCGGGCTAGGAGTAGGGGGCGTGCCTCTGCTCTTCCTACCAAGGCTGAGTGCGTTGTGAAGTGAGCGGTGGATGGTGTCTCGCGACAGGGATGCCGGGGTGGCAGCCTCAGATGGCGGTCTGCATGGTTTGCTTGTCGGCAGGCACCATTGCGGCGATGGTGGCTCTCCTTCATGGCCGTGTGGGTGGCGGGAGGTGTAGCGGTGGGTGGCTCGGGCGTGCTCTCCCTTGGGATGTCGCCCTGATCCAGATCTAGGGTCTGATCACGTCACGCTCATGCTTGCAGCCTCGTGCTGGTGCGGGTGAGTTGTCGAGCGAAAGCTCCGTGCCCTTGGCGCTGACGACGGTGACACCCGTGGGTACCGCACTCTTCTTGAAGACGTTGGTTTGGTTCTTCTCTCCGTGCCGGTGCTCCGGGTGAAGACCTTTGTCCGTTGTGGACTCGGCAGCAGCGACGCTCGGCGCCGTTCTCCCTCCCTCTTGAGGGCGTTGCCGTGGAGCTTAGGTGTATTAGGTTGTACCGTGGCGGTGTGTGTAGATCTTCATGTGTTCTATGTTGGTAGCGTAGTCGTGTGCGTTCTGCGTGATCTGATTATCCTAGGATCGGTTTTGTAAGAGGGCGACCTTACCACCTTGTATCATTCGGCCATGGTCTTTCTTCGGTTGTTTCTTTATTTATAAAGCGGGGCGAAAGTCTGCTTCGAGAGTTCTCACTGCATTCTGTCATTTCAAAGCGAAGTTTTCCAACAAAATATGAACCATTTGAAATTTGTTAGTGGGGTTACGACATGTAATTAATTAAGGTGACAGGCTTTAAATTGGGCATAAGGATTATCACCAAAGACTTATTTAGCAATTAATTAGAATCTAATGAACATGTGGTGCTCACATTCATATGCTTCAGTTCAGTTCAATCTGTTGGGTACCTTCCCATTGATGATCATAACAAGATAGTAACAAACAAGGACTTTACTACCACAGGCTAATAAGAAGAAATTAACACACCTCTAGTCTACGCCTCGAGATCAGACACTAGAGCCATGAAGCAACACTAGGATGCGGCGGGCAAGCTGGTTGTCCTCGAAGAGGCCGATGAGGTAGGCATCGGTGGCCTCCTCCAGCGCGGAGACAGCAGAGCTCCGGATAATGCGTAAGTTTCATTAAAGTTGTAGCTAATGTCAGTAGAGAATACATAACCTTGGAGCAATAAGAAACGCAACAGGCACTTGAGCTAATGTCCTATAGACTGTTTGCTAGATACGAATTAGCAGGCAACGACTCACACTGCTTGCTAAATCCTACTCCCAGTATAAAATCTGCAAGCCGAAAGATAATCAATCTCAGTAGAAATGCAACAAGCAAGTCATACCAATCTCGATAGAAACACAAAACGCAAAGAAAGCAGTTGCATTAATTCCAACATATCGGAGCATCTTCCAACTCCCAGGTCTCACTGATGGGATTCAACATTCATCAGTCACAATAAGCAAATTAAGGCTCCAAATACTTAGTTCGAAACCAGGTAGAAATTCAACAAACAGACGCATACATGAAAATCCGACATACAAATCCCTCCCCGCTGATACAACATGGAAGATAATCATATGCAAGAAAGTTCACTTCAGAATAAAGAGCTGTGTTCATGCTGGGTTGGTATCTCGGCGTCGAGCATACAAATGGAAGAAACTACACTTGAGAACCCATTTTTGCATCCGAGACACCAGAATGTAATTGTAGTTACCTGTGGAGCAAAAAAAAAATCATCAGTAAACATAAAACCTTGTACTACTCATTCATCAGAAGTTGTTGGGATTGTTGTCCTAATTCTTTCATGATTCAACCAGAAAACATTGGCTTCACAATTGTGGAAATTGTGTCATAAGCTCCAGCGTCAAACCATCACACCGTTATTAGAGAAAATCAACACTTGAAACAGAGAACAACAAAAGGCAATACATCTTGTGTGTAGAGGCTCATGGGGTAGGATAGCAGGTTCTAGCTCCAAGGCATACTTTTTAGGAATGTACAACTACCTAGTCACTAACAAATTGATTTTCATCAAATTCTCGGAGTACATATAACTCAGATCATGCATACTATTCAGACTTCCTTCGGTCCAAAAGGATTGTTATTTTTTACTCTCCGCATCATCAAGCAATACTTTTACCACTACTTTAGTGATAATATGCCAGTAATATAAAAAAATAATTTTTTTTGGCGAATCTAGTCATGCCATTTTGCTCATGTGTTTCATAGTATGAAGTATTAAACATCAATAATGGCCAGAACTGAAAAAAAATTATACTCCACACAAAGCATACTACCTATAGTTTGGACCAGCCAAATCATATTGGTGGCTAATAGACAGTTACATACATATGCAAGTTTGGCGGATAACGAGTGACATGATGAGAAAACGTTTAACCAAAAAGCCTAAAACTAGAACAATCATCCATAAATCTACAATAACCGCAGTGAAAAAGATAAACAGCAGAATACTATTTAATATAGTGACAGTTGTTAGTTCACTAGGTATCATAATGATCCAAATAAGAAGCAACGTAAAATGGCAAACCTATAAGTCCGCTAAAAAAAGGAAATTTGAAACCAGATGCACAAGTATTGTCAGTTATAAATCACTTATGTATATTCAGATCACACTAGGACACAATACACCCATGGCCACGGAAAACAGAAGTCAAAGGCAACGCAGCAATGAGTAAAAATAAGACAGAAATATATCCTAGCATGAAAGCATTCTCATCTCTGGGAAGGCACTATCATATGCACACATAGGAAATGAGAAGCGGTCCTAAGTCACCAATTAATAGAGGGGCCAGAGGGAGAAGAGCTCACCCAGTGCCAGCATAAACTTGGAAGATCAACAATTAAAAGTCATCAGGAAGAGAATGAAGGGCTGATGAGGAAGGAATGAGAAAGCTGAGCTTGGAGAAAAGATTAAATATTTAGCCTGACAAAGCATGATAGAAGGTGGCCAGGTGGGAAGAGTTAAGCAAAGAGTTGTAGAGAAAAATCTTAAAAGAGTCCTCACTTGCAATTTGGTATTTGAGAAATGATGGTAAAGAATCAAAGTGATTCGTTTTATAAGAATAGTTTAGATAGTTCAACATACATGCAGAAGATAAGGTTACCTATTCAACCGGTACATCACATAGCATATCTGACCGGAGAATCATCTTATGTATTATGCAAAAGATCAGCTCCATCATGTTTACCACCAATGCTTGTTTCTGCAAGCATAATAAGTAGAACAACCAATGACATTCCAATGCAAAGCCAAGTAGATACGAGGAAGCATTAACAAAATATTTAGATAAATAATTATGGTTCAAAAAAGGAATCAATCTTGATACAAATTAGGAATACATAAATAAAAGCATATGTACTTTCAAAGTTAATGAACATTCCAAAAATAATATAAGCTGGTTAGAAGAGACAACGGTATCGGTAAATTTTCAGATCATTCGAAAATCAAACTAAAAAATTCTATAAACACATTTAAGTCAAAAAATCCTAGCAACAGAAGTTATCAAGACTATTAAGATTTGAATTACCTTCAAAAAACTTAGCCTAAAATAGATCGTACTAATAAATCCTAGGAACATAAGTGATTGGGACTATTCAGATTTAGATTATCTTCAAATAAATTTAGCCAGAAAGATGAAATAAACTCAACCTATTACTTTTGCAAGGCACAAATGCACTTGCTACTCACCCACAATAGGATTCTCCTAGAAGTGATAAAAGGAACAATTGTCTAGTAAAACAATTTTGGTATTACTGATTCGTGATTAGTAGCCATATCAGAAGAGATACTAATATTGAATGGAAGGAAGAGAACTACCTTTCAGCTTTCAATGTCCAGATTGAGCTACCTATTTGATATTTCAGTTGCTACAAGCTAGTTTTAGTGTAGTTGTATTCAACTTCCAACTGTTATATTACCTTATCTGAAGGAAAAACTGGAGCTATCTTATACTTCCTCCATCCCATAATATAAGAATATTTTTGATGATGTGGCGCGAACTAGTGAGACATGGTAATGCAAAAGTGTTGGCGCCCAATCATTTGTAGTGCTCAACGAAACAACGATGAACTATAGTGGCAGCAGACACTTTGGAACAAGCAAGAAGCAAGAAACCGAAGGTGACACCCAGATTGATTAGATCAATCTTGACACTAGCAACTCACTGTTGACCTCTCAGGAAAGTAAGAACAAAAGGATTTGGTGCCACCCAACTATTGTGGCATTTTTCTGCTTTTGTGCTGAATTCGAAATTCAACTCCTTACATGGCCAAAGCCATCCCATGAGGCCATGATATAGCGTATTGCACACCCTGCCAACTTGATTTCCATCCAAGCCTTGTCCACGCAATAACATGGGAGATCTACTAGAAATTAAAACCTTAAATTATTGGACTCTCGTCGTCTAAAAACAAGCTAGTCATAACTTAACTAATCAATGATCTATGAATACTGATCATCTAAATCCTTCAACAACCAATTAAGACTCATCGAACAAAAAAGGCGATCCAGCAATTGATCACCTAGATCCTGCAGCAACCAACTAGGACTCACCAAGCTAAAAAAAAGGTTATCAGGTCAGGTGTGTGTCCCGAAACAGGCTCAGACTCTCCTACGGATGGCACTTCTCCTCTTCTGCAGGAAGAACTAAAATCTCGATTGGAATTGTACCTACCAAAAAAGTCCGAGTCATTTCTCCTTCAGCCTAAATACTAGTAAACTTGCTATTTTTCACTGGTTTATGAACAAAACAATTCGGCAACTGTCGCAGGCAAATATCCTGACCTGACTAGTAGGCAAAAGTAGGTATCCGATCCATTGTTTTTCTTCTCAAAAAAAGAAAAGAAAAGGTATCCATTGTTTTTTTTCTCGAATGCTCACCCAAATGTGCGTTGCTGTGCATTAGAATGAAATGTAAAAGACGACGGGTTTGTACGGGAGGGGACTTTTCAAAATGGGAAATGGTATAAGTGGGGCTAGTTTCGTTCATACAGCATTAATAACCCTCATGCGCCCTTCTTTCCCGCAAAACGGGCGGGGGGTTTTCCGGCGCTTCATTTGAAATACGGAGGGAATACTATCGATCCAAGGTCATAATTATTACATAGAAGGCCACCATATGCAAGCATCAGAACCGTAAAGCACATCATCACAATATGTTGAAGATGCCATCAAGCAGCAAAAGAAAGAAGTACTATTACGAGACTACTTCAAATTGCTAACTTAACACAGAGAAGTTTATGAACAGTATTTCCATCAACAAATTATCGAAAACTAACTTTCTTCTTTTTATACTTATATACACGTATGTATGGTGTGAAGCAAGATATGACGTACTGTCCTAAAAAAAAAGATATGACGTACCAGCAGCGTAGACGCTTTCAAACGCATGACAACAGGACACCGCTGCCTTGGGTCTGGCAAGCTTCTTGAACTGCAGTGAGTCGAGTTGGATCATGAAGAAGCCACTTAGCATATCCATAAGTACCACGTTGTTGTCCTCTGCAAACCCTACGATCCGTATGTTCTCCATCCCTGAACGGAGCGAAAGTAACTTGTCGAGTTCGATAGACCTTCCGATCACCCATGAAGCAACACCATCGGCATCGGTCTTCCTCCTCCATAACTGGGCAATGTAGTCTGAATTCGACATGAACAGGAATCCTATCCCACCACCACCACCCTCGGCCCGCATAAGCTTGAAGCAGTTGCCTTTGCTATAGATTGGCACCGGCACCGGCATTACAGCCAGCCTCTTCCTCTCCAAATCAAGCTGGAGAATTCCTTGGAAATTCCCAATGAGCTGCCAGTAAAGGGAATCTCCAGCCAACACAGCATGATCCATGTAAACGCTGGTGGAATACCTCAGAAATAAACTGCTCGCATGACCATGGTTTGGAAGGGGTGTTGTAATGAACCTTTCCCATGCGCCGGTCTCCGACGAGTAGATGCAGGCCACTGCTCGTCGGTTTTCTACCCCGCCGTCTGCCACCACCAAGACCACCTGGAAGTGCTCGGCGTCCCCGGCGGCACCGCGAAGCACCGCCCCGTTGATCCGGCTCGCGTCGCAACCATTCGTCACGAGCCCCGGGGGAACATCGAGGCGGTGCTGGTCGCCGGTGAAGGGTTCCCACACCAGTACCTGGAGACGCTTCGGGACGATGATGAGCACCAGTCCGTGGCGGCATCCGAGCGGCCTGCAAACGCCGTCGCCCTCGTCGAGCTTCATGGAGAAGCGCTCGGGAGCGACGCGATCGGGGGCGTCCAGCGTCGGCAGGAAATCCAGGCTTCCGCAACCGTCGAAGAAGCCGTGAAGGGGAGGGTTGCGGCGGTGGTGGAGGCGGAAGCGGCGGCGGAATCCCGGGTTGGCGATGTGGTGGCGCCAGCGCGTGCAAGCGAGGGATGCGCGCGGGAGGGAGGAGGGATCCGGGGGAACGCGGACGAGGATCTCGGGTAGCAGGTTGTCGTCCTCCAGCGGGGACGCCGGCGACGACTGGTGGCTGCTGGCCGGCATCTCGCCCTCTCGTCGCCGATGCGGGATAGAGCGATGCGGGGACGCCGGCGACGGCGGGTGGCTGCTGGCCGGCATCTCGCCCTCTCGTCGCCGATGCGGGATAGAGCGATGCGGGGACGCCGGCGACGGCGGGTGGCTGCTGGTCGGCATCTCGCCCTCTCGTCGCCGATGCGGTGGGGGGGTGGGGGGGGGGGTTGAAACTGAAACTGAAGTAGGGTGCCAGCAGTACACTGCGGTGCCGGGGTGTTGAAACTGAAACTGACGCGGGATGCCGGATGAAAATATCGATCGGGAGCCCACGCTGTGTTGTGGAGTACTCCATCATTTTCTCAAAAAAGAATCCCCTGGAAAAAATCTACTAAAAAAACAAGAAAAAACTTCGGCTGTGGATTTGTCTACCTTTTCTGCTCCCCCTCAAAACAAAATTTAAAATCAATTCACCTGTGTGGAATCCATAATGATGTAAAAACCGTTCCCCTTTGGCTTATGCAAATCTCCGAGTGGATCACAACAAAGCAAATTCATCTACCTTTTCTGTAAGAAAGAAATAAGAAATATTTTTTCTTAAAATTCAAAAGTCACTTCAAAGTCTTCATCGCACCTTGAGGAAAGAACAAAAAAAACATGTCAGAGATGAAGCAGCATGCCCTCCTAATGATTGAATCAGTAGGAGGAACTATCTTTTTTTAATCATATCCCTCTCTTTATTTATGATTCAACCAAGGTTACATCACTTAATTAATAGGAGAGGGATGAGCTCACTAGGAGGCTAAAAAAAAACTATTACAGGACCGACCCTTAGCCAAATTTGCTAATTCATGAGCAATAAAATTAGGCTCCCTAAGACAGTGCACAAATTTGGTTTAAGGGAAGCTGCACGCGATATGATAGGAATCATCAAAGATTGTTGCCGCTGGACCTGCAGATGGCCCTCCTTCATTCATCGTACTAATAACCTCAATATTATCTGAATTGACAATAACCTTGTTGCAACTGATTGTTTGTGCTAGGCAAAGACCATATCTCAAGCAGTAGTTTCAGTAGATAGCACATGGTAACAGAAGTCAATTTTCCAGTTCCCTGCAGTTTTGAATTTTCTTGCCATGGCGGACTTCTCTCCACTACCATAGATACCAACAAGTGATAACTATTATTGCATACACTTTCTTTTGCCCTAGCACAAATGTCTCCTATTCTGGCAACTCCAGGAGATACCCAACACACATTATCCTGCTCTACCAGTTAGACATGCATTACTAATAATGTTATCCAACCCAAGTTCCTTCCAAACTTGCATAGTTGCTGGACACTGAAATAATGCGTGTGAAAGTAGTATCAGCCCCTGTTATGCAAGCAGGGCGTTGTGGTGATACCTTAACATGTCTGTTTGAAAGATTAACGCCATAAGGTAAAGTTCCATGAAGATTTTTCTAGACAAATATTTTTTACCTTTGCTCAACAGTCCAAACTCCAAATTAATTGCCACACACTTCCGATCTGCATTGGTTCTTGTCCATTTGGTTGACGTAGGTTGCCCCTGAATCTGTGATCCCACTCAACATAATATCATGATTTCACAGAAAGCCTGAATTTTGTTGTCATACCCCATACAACAAAGTTAACCATGTCATAATTTGGAAGCGGTATTGCCAAGATTCGGTGAACATACACTTGCCAGAAGGTTTGCCTCTCTAGTTCCTCATCCTATGGCTTAGTACTACGATCAATCAAGTCATTTTATTTAATATGATATGGTTCCCGCGTAGAGTACGTAACAACTTTTCTGTTACACGAACGAAGCATCCATGGGTCATCCCATATATTGATTTTATGTCCAATATCGCCCACTCTCCAGATGCACCCATGTTTCAGAGTGTTCACCCCTGCCATAATACTTTGCCAAGTGAAGCCAAAGATAAGCACCATGAGGTTAGCCTATAAGGGACGAGTGATCGATCACTAATAGTATGTTTCTTTCTTTCTCAAGTTTTCTTACTTGAAGGTACATATAAACTAAAAGGCCATATTGTTGAGTATTTCTCAATCTTTCTTCAGAAGATCCACAACCATATCCTATTGTTTTAATACGGGTGAAGCCATATCCTATTGTGCAATCACGGTTGAAGCGATGTGTGACACATAACATGAACAATGCTTTATTGGCTCCTTTCACCGCAGAAGATGTTAACACTACTAGGAAAACCCCCATAGCCTATAGGTAACCACTTAGTGGTTACCTGGCACGCACTGCTACTAATTATTAGTAGCATGGGGTATAAACCCTGCGCTGCTAGTAAAGTGGCCTCCACCGTGTCCCAGGACAAGCCATAGTAGTACCACGGGGTTCTGCACTACTACTAAGTGGTCCCCACCGTACCCCCCGGGATAGGTCATAGTAGTAGCACGGGCGGTACGGTGGGGACCACTAAGTAGCAGCTCGGGGTTCATACCATGCTGTTACTAAGTAGAGGCTTTTTAACAGCCTGGAAATCCCCATCTCCTCCCCCATATGCGTCCACTCTCCCGTTCCTTTGTCTCTAGGCTCTCCCATGGCGCTCCTGCCCATGCGCGCCTCCTCCTCCATGGCGCCCAAGGAGGCCGCCGCCTCGTGCCGCCAGCATCCAGGAGCTCGCAGGTTTTCTCGCGCCTCCATGCCACCACGGCGCAACATCTCACCACCAGCGTCCAGCCCTGGTACTCCCTCCATCTCCTTCCTCTCTCCCCCGTTTCTCCTTTTCCCTCTCTCGCTTTGGTTTGACTCAACCTCCCATGGCCATGCACGTCCAGGTCGTCGCCATGGACGACCAAGAGCTCTCTACCTTGGCCGCGAAGAGGAGCCCCATACCGTCGTCGTGCTCTGCCCTGGATCCGGTCCCTCTCCAGCAACTACCGACAGGTCTGGACTGCTGCTACCCGTCCGCTCCTCCAACGACCTCTGGAGTCCCTAGATCGAACCATCGCCGCCACTGACAACACGTATGGGATCAAGAAAATATGTATATTGCGTAAATACGCAAAAGATTTTTTTAAATTAAAATGAATAGTAGTAGCATGGGTTCCAGACATGCGCTACAGATAATTAGTAGTAACGCGGCATAGCAGTAGCGCGGAATGGAACCCGCGCTACTACTACCCAGTTAGCTATAGCGCGGGCACACACGCTACTACTAGCAGTTTACCTCGCGCCACTACCAGGCTTTTCCCTAGTAGTGTAAGAAGGCGTTATTTGACATTGGAGATCTCAAAGCTCCTGGCCTGGATGGGTTACACGTAGTATTCTATAAAAGGTTTTGACCAATGCTAGGGGATGATCTAATTGAGGAAGTCTTACAGGCGGTGAATACATGTAAGATTCCGGTTGTTTGGAATAACACTACCATTGTTATGATCCCAAAGGTAAATTCATCAGAGAAAGTTACTCAATTTAGACCAATTAGCTCATGGAATGTGTTATATAAGGTAATCTCCAAAAGCTAGCAGCTCGTTGCAAAGTTTTTCTTCTTGAAATTTTTAGTCCCACACAAAATGTGTTTGTCACGCCTTATCACACATCATGTGTTGGTTGCTTATGAGAGTTTCCACACAATTAAAATAAAATGATGGCAAGGTTGGTTTGTCTGCGGTGAAACTGGAAATGTGTGAGGCCCCCGATTCAATCGTGCACTAATCATACACGCAAATGCACACGATCAAGAACAGAGACTCACGGAAAGATATAACAACACAACTCTAAACACAAATTAAAGTCATACAAGCTTTATATTACAAGCCAGGGCCCTCGAGGGCTCGAATACATAAGCTCAAATACAAATGAGTCAGCGAAAGCAACAATATCTGAGTACCTAAATCAAGTAAACAAGTCTACCTTCAGAAGGCTAGCATGAACATCAACGTAGATCGAAAAGGCAAGGCCTCCTGCCTGGGAGCGTACTAACTACTCTTGCTCGTCAGCGACCTCCACGTACTTGTAGGCGCCCTTGGGGTAGTAGTAGTCGTCGGTGGTGGCATCTGGCTCCTGGGATCCGCCATCTGATCGCAGCAATCAGGTATAGGGGGAAAAGAGGTAGCAAAGCAACCATGAGTACTCATCGATATTAATCACAAGACTTACATCCAATCTACACTACATATGCATCAGTATCAATAAAAGGGGTAGTATCTATGGACTAAACTGCAGAACGCCAGAATGATGGGGGAAGCTAGTCCTATCAAAGACTACGCCTTCTAGCAGCCATCATCTTGAAACAGTAGAAGAGAGTAGCTGGTACAAAACATGTGTCATCGTATAGCAATAATCCTACCCGGAGATCCTCTCCTCATCTCCATATGAGAGAGAGATCACCGGGTTGTATCTGCCACTTAACTAGTTGTGTTTTATCAAGTATCCGGTTTTAGTTGTAAGAGGTTAGAATACAACTCCAAGTCATCCTATTACCGTGGACATGGCTATTCAAATAGACTACTTCCCTGCAGAGATGCACCACATTACCCAACACGCTCGATTACTCCGGCCGGGCACACTTTCCTGGGTAATGCCTGGCCTCAAAAGATCAACATGTCGTAGTCCTACTAGGCTCTCCAGAGAGGTCATCATGTTGGTCAACATCCTAAGTGCTCCGGGATCTTGGGCCCATCGCCCTTTGCACTCCTGTGATGTCTACTATGCAACCTTTCTTCTTATAGACTCGTGTTGGGCCTCCAAGCGCAGAGTTTTGTAGGCTAGTAGCAATTTTCCCTCAAGTGGATGACCTAAGATTTATCAATCCGTGGGAGGCGTAGGATTAAGATGGTCTCTCTCAAACAACCCTGCAACCAAATAACAAAGAGTCTCTTGTGTCTCCAACACACCCAATACAATGGTAAATTGCATAGGTGCACTAATTCGACGAAGAGATGGTGATACAAGTGTAATATGGATAGTAGATATAGGTTCTTGTAATCCGAAAATATAAAAACAGAAAGGTAACTATTAACAAAAGTGAGCAAAATGGTATTGCAATGCTTGAAAACAAGGTCTAGGGTTCATACTTTCACTAGTGCAATCTCTCAATAGTGCTAGCATAGTTTAATCATATAACAATCCCCCAACATGCAACAAAGAATCACTCCAAAGTTTCTATCAGAGAACGTAGGACAAAAACATACATCAACCCCTATGCATAGATTACCCCAATGTCACCTCGGGAATCCGTGAGTTGAGTGCCAAAACATATATCAAGTGAATCAATATAATACCCCATTGTCACCATGGGTATCCATATGCAAGACATACATAAAAATTATTCCTTTGCAGCAGGGTAAAATTGGCTTTTTGCAAAACATATTAACCATACAGCCTCCACCAGCCATATATGCATGTAGTGATAGCATTATTCTGTTCATTATCCTTTTGTGTTACATTGCCAACATATTCCATGTGCTGACCCGTTTTCGGGCTGCAACGTATCATGTTGCAGACTTTTCAAACGACGAGTAAGGAACCTTAGGTCATGGTCTTTCACTCAGTGATGCCGTCGGAGTTGATGGACTCACTTTATTTTCCAAGCCTTCCGCTGTTATCGCATTAGATGGCCTTAAGCCATATTTATTGTAACAAGTTCTCTTTTGAGACGTTCGATGTAATAAGTGTGTGATTGCTGCTCTGTTATAAATCCTTCAAGTACTGTGCGTGTCAGCATTACCCATCCAGGGTGACACTTATGCACAGAGATCATACTGTTTGAGGTCTGGTCGCTACATCTCTCTTCCTTCAATATTCTTTCATGAATTGTTCAAGTGACCAATGATGTGTTTGCTAACTTTCAATAAATTTTACCACATATACTTCTTATATGTGAAGTCATTACTCCCCATGGGATAAGCATATGAAACATATATAATTTCAGATTTATGATATTCATTTCATTCAACCATTTACTCATAGGATATAAGTGAAGCACGAGAGTAAATGACAAACTACTCCAAAAAGATATAAGTGAAGATCAATGAGTAGTCAAATAATTAAGTAGCTTTGTGAAAACTCTCTCGTATAAAAAATACATCTTAAGTATTTTATTCAAACAACAAGCAAATCCTAACAAAATAAAATGACGCTCCAAGCAAAACATATCATGTGACGAATAAAACATAGCTCCAAGTGAGGTTGCCGATAATGTTGGATACGAAAGAGGGGATGCCTTCCGGGGCATCCCCAAGCTTAGTTGCTTGGGTCTTCCTTGAATATTACCTTGGGATGCCTTGGGCATCCCAAAGCTTAGGTTCTTTTCACTCCTTATTTTCCTCATATCGATATCTCATCCAAAACTAGAAAACTGCAATCACACAAAACTTAATGAAACATCATGAGATAGGTTAGTATGATAAAAAAATCATTCAGTTGGGTATTGTCAAAGACAAAATTCATAATTGTTCTCACACAATTCCTAATGTATCTTATTATTTCAATAATTTATAACACTTAATATAAGCTATGGAAACACTAAAACAAACAAACTATGCATTGAAAATAGAACATGTCAAAAAATAGTACATTCTGTAAAGATATGAACAATGGCCATACATATGTAAATCCAAAAATTCTGAAAATTTAGGAAAACGATATCAATCATGTGTAAAAAATTCAGATCAAAAGCACGTTTATGTGAATTTACAAAATTCTAGAACTGGGTGCAAACGTTTATATTTCTTCACAAAATCAAGTCAACTATCATCCACACTATCCCAAAGCTTTACTTGGCACTTTATTGAAACAAAAGCTATATAACATGATTACTATAGTAGAATAATCATGTGAACACACAAAAACAGTAGGGTTAAATATTGGGTTGTCTCCCAACAAGCGTTTTTCTTTAATGCCTTTTTTGCTAGGCATGATGATTTCAATGATGCTCACATAAAAGATAAGAACTGAAACATAATGGGAGCATCATGAAGCATATGACTAGCACATTTAAGTCTAACCCAGTTCCTATGCATAGGGATTTTGTGTGCAAACAATTTATGGGAACAAGAATCAACTATCATAGGAAGGCAAAAGAAGCATGACTTCAAAATTTTCATCACATAGAGAGGAAATTTGATATTATTGCAATATGTAAAAGCATATGTTCCTCTCTCATAGTAATTTTCAGTAGCATCATGAATGAATTGATCAATATAACTATCATATAAAGCATTATTTTCATGATACACAACCATAGAAATTTTATTACTCTCCACATAAGAAAATTTCTTCTCATTCATAATAGTGGGAGAAAATTCAATGAAATAACTATCATGTGATACTTGATTGGCATAATCATATTGAGAATTAAAATTATGATGACACGTTCCATGGTTATCATTATTCTTTATATCATAAGTGTGATCACAATAATCATCATAGATAGCAGCTTTGTTCTCATAATAATCAATTGAAACCTCTTCCAAAATAGTGGATTCAACACTAAATAAAGTCACGACCTCTCCAAATCCGCTTTTATCAATATTGTGAAAAGATTCAAAACCCTCCAAAATAGTGGGATCATTAACAAGAGTTAACACTCTTCCAAACCCACTTTCATCAACATAATCATCATAAATAGGAGGCATGCTATCATGATAATAAATTTGCTCATCAAAACTTGGGGGACAAAAAATACCATCTTCATCAAACATAGCATCCCCAAGCTTATGGCTTTGCATATCATTAGCATCGTGGATATTCAAAGAATTCATACCAACAACATTGGAATCATGTTCATCATTCAAAGATTTAGTGTCAAACATTTTATTGACTTCTTCTTCTAACAGTTTGGCATAATTTACCGATCCATCATTTTCATGAAAGACATGCACTAGTAGAAAAAGGGCATGTTGACCCGGTTGGTGAGGGCCTTTAGTCCCGGTTCATGAACCGGGACTAAAGGGTCGGTACTAATACCCTGGCCCTTTAGTCCCGGTTCAATCCAGAACCGGGACTAATGGGCCTCCACGTGGCCTGTCCGCTGAGCCCAGCGGGAGGGCCTTTGGTCCCGGTTGGTGGCACCAACCGGGACCAATAGGCATCCACGTCAACATTTCTTTGGCTCTGGTTTTGTTTTTTTTGAAAAGGGGGGTTTGGGGGTTTTGGGGGTTAATTTAGGTGTTTCATATATTATGCTATAGCTAGCTAATTAATAGAGAAAAGTGTCCTCTCTTTTGTCCGTGCTTGGTCGACGCTACGTACTATACATACGATAGAGAGGACTAACTAGACATGCTAGCTAGCTAGTAATTAAGCAAACAGAAGATCGTCATGAACATATATGCATACAGAGAGAAGTGATATCGACCACCTCTCCTTCTTTGAGAGATTGGTCGAACAACAAGTTCTCGTATATCTATCCGACACTACCGTCTACATATATACAATAATTATCTTTTACAATACGGACGCGTGGTCCACATAGTATTCTCCGTCTTCAGCGATCACATTGTCAAGAAAGAATGCCGCCAATTCCTCTTGAATTGCTCGCATGCGATCTGGTGCTAGGAGTTCATCCCGCTTCCGAAACATCTAATTTTAAGAAAGGGTCAATATATATATATATATATATATATATATATATATATATATATATATATATATATATATATATATATATATATATATATATATATATATATATATATATATATATATATGAATGAAACTCAACACAAATGATGGTAATAAAATAAAATTGTGAATTTTTAATTTACGCACTTCATATTGTTTGTTGGAGTAGCCCTCTCACAGGTCGTGTGGCGGATGGACTGCAAATGTAGTATCCACAGAAATCATTCCCTTTTCCTGCCACAACCACTTTACAAGAAACAGAGGTCAATCAAACTGATAATTAGCAAGCATGCTAAATGGTATTGATGAAACTAGCGCTTGAATCACTAGGAGATGCGCGGAATATGCTACTATATAGTACTTACTTTGGTGTCTAAATTGCAGCTTCTTGGTAGTCCCGGAGCTTTTTGGTGAATTTTCCCAAGCCCTGCCATACAAAGAAAACAATTACTTGATATCAGAAATGAACAAAGTTGCTGATATGGTGGATAATGATCGATTTAACTTACTTCTCGAGCATTTCAGTCATTTCCGCATACTCCTTGGGATCTTTTCGTCTCGAGTCTAAGACAGTTACTACTCCCTGCTCAAGCTTAATCTCTAGGAAAATATAGTGGAACCTGCGCGCGCATGCATAACTCATCAATATTACATTACTATAACCTGGACTAAATAAGGAAACCGAATATGCCACAAGACAGTAACACTCACGTGTAGTTGTAAGGAAAGAGTATTATATTTTGTGTTCATTTATTTCCAACGATCGTAGCAAGTTGGCCTCGGTTTCAATGACACGATATTTAACCTCATTTGCATCTATGAGATATGTGTTAATGAACCCAATATCACCCACTTGTTTTTTCTTCATTTCTGCGATCTTCAATCTGCATAATATAGTGAGGATATTTATAAATACATGCAATGAAAGAGCTGAGTTATATAGAGATACTTAATGACAGAAGTAGTACTACTTACAGACAGTAGCAGGTGACCGTTGCTTTATCGAGGGCCAATTGATTGAAAACTGATAGAACTCCTCAAATGGAATAGGCAGCAGTTCAATTCAAAGGAGGTCATGCTCCTTTTAACTCTCACATACAAAGTATTCCTCCCTCGACTCTTTGCAGGTTTTCATGTACCAGTCATGCAATCTTCGCATCATCGTTGTTAGAGAGCTTTCATCTTTGATGAGAGGCTTCCCGTACTCGTATCTTTGTATCTGCACCTCCAAGAAATCATAATGTACATCGTCGGGCAGGTAATCTGCAGGATTGCCATAACCGGGCACCATCCTCGGATCGACGATGTCGCTAGTAGGCACCTTGAGCGGGGGGCACGATTGCTTCGCTTGTTCGCCGAGCTGGGCAATTTGTTTCCCAGCTCGTCGTTCTTTCATCCTTTGATCACTGACAGTACTTCCCGATCTCTCCGCTTCGGCAAATGCCTTTCCAATAATGCGCTCATAGTTGCCTTTCGGCGGAGACTTGGGTGGTTTTGTCAGGGCAGCCAGAGTGCGCTTCGCTTAACCGGATCTACCTTCTCCTCCGGAGGTGGATGTCTCTTTGCTTTCAACCCTTGAAACCAGTCATCCACTTGGTCTGCGCGATCTTCGCGTTTTCCTCCTCGCTCCTCTCGACGGTAACTTCTCCGAGTCTTCGAGAAGGACCGAATCTATATCTCCTCCGCCTTTGGCTGTACTGCTAGACGCCGGCAGAGCAGACGGAGCGGATGTCTTCTTTCCTTGCTTACGAGGCGGAGGAGAAGGACTACGACGCGCCGGAGCAGCCGGAGCGGCGGCGGGTCTCTTCCGCCCTTGCTGACGAGGCGGAGAAGGAGGAGGCTGGCTGCCCGGACGCGCCGGTGCAGCGGAGAAGGAGACGGAGTGCCGCCACGCGCGGAGAAGGAGCCGGCCGAGTGCCCTGATCGTCACTCGCCGGAGGAGGAGGCGGTGGAGGAGGCGGAGTGCCCTGACTCGCCAGAGGAGGAGGAGGAGGCGGAGGCGTCCAGTTCGGAAGGTTGATGAGATCCTTCCGCCATAGGCATGGAGTCTTTGAGCGAACCCAGCCGATACACCCTTCACCGTAGGGTGGTCAAGCCGAGGTCCTCAAATCCTCCGTTATTTCATCGACCATCACCTTAGCATATCCTTCGAATCGGCCGGCAGTGAAAAGTTGAGTCGGGTTTAGTAGGATACAGAGCCAACAGCCGCCTTGACCTTCAAATTGCTCCATTGCACCATAAGGTGGCAATTTTCAGCATCCGTGATAGCATCCACGGGATAGCTGGCAGGAGTCGTCAAGGCATGCTGCTCTCGCTGAAGCAGCTCGGTGGAAGCCACGCTGCTTCTCCGCTGAGATGGCGGGGTAGCTTCGGGGGAAGCTTCGGCAGGTCATTTGTTGTGATCTGCTGCTTCTCGTTCCTCTTCTCGTTCCTCTAGCCCCATTACCCTTTCGTGCAGCGCTGCATTAGGCTCTGCTCCGTTTCTTCCTCCTCTCATGGGTTTTGTAACCCCTGCGTCCGAAATCCAGCCTTCCACGAAACAGAGCTGGCATGCCTCGTGTCCGTCCGTGGTGCTCAGGATTCCCGAGGGCCATTGTGAGCTCGTCCTTCTCCTATGCTCGAACGAACTTCCTTGCTGCGCTGCTTCGATATAATGCTGAAGCCTCTTGACTGGTATGTCCAATTGTTCGTCCGTCCAAATGCACTTCCCTGTTATAGGGTCCAAGGATCCGCCGCCCCAAGAACCAAGTCCGCAACGGTCGGCCAATTCATTGTCTCGGTTCGATCCCTTTATCAAGCAGATCATTCTCAGCCTTGGCCCACTTAGGCCGGGCTACGAGGTAGCCACCGACCCGTCGCGATGGTGAAGCTTCTTCTTCGCAGCATTTCTCTTGTTTGTCGCTGACATCTTTTTACTCTTTTCCGATGTCTTGTAGGCCACAAATGCGGGCGATCATCTCTCGATCTTCTCATATTTTCCTTGAATTCTGGTGTCTCATTTTTTCGACATACGTATTGAGTTCTTTCTTCCAATTCCTGAATAGTTCTGCCATCTTCTTAAGAGCAAAAGACTTGATTAATGGCTCTATTCTGGCTTCTCGGATCATCCTCTAGCGGTAGGGTAAAATTTGACTTCAGCTCAGTCCAAAGATCATTTTCTGCATATCATTGACACAAGACACCTCGGGGTCTTCGTTCTTAGGCTTATACCATTGGTGGATGCTGATCGGGATCTTGTCCCTAACCGAACCCCGACCGAGCAACAAATGCCTTCTTTGTCCGGTAGGGTTCAATCGGTTGGCCGTCGACGCGATTTGTATGATCTCAAACTTTTCATCCGAGCTCAACTTTTTCTTGGGCCTCGTCTCTTTACCGGTTGTGCTCGATCCGGAGGGCTAGAAAAAGAACAAAGACGAGAGTTAATTAATATGTGTACATATATACCAAAACAAAGGCGAGAGCTAGTCAGCACAGGCTTAACTAATATATATACCTGGCGGACTCGGTTTGGTGATCACCGAGCCGTCCTCACGGTCTACTTCTTCACCCTCTCCTTCTTGCACCGGCATTGGGTCATATGAGCCATGTAAATCATAGCCACTGCTTCTTCACCCTCTCCTTCCAGACCATCGTTGTCGTTGAGAAACATCAACGAGCAGACGGCATCACTTCCATGTGCGATTATGTCCCTCAACAACGCTTCTTGTGCTTCGTCTCGGGGGGTGTCCATAGTTTCTACAAATATTTACAACATGGCAATTATTATTCAAACATGACAGATATGGATATATTAGTGCCAACATAGAACTAGCTAGCTAATCACAATAAGGAATCATATTAGTGGCCTCGACGCTGCTTCTCTAGGGTTTGGGGTGGCCTCGACAACGCTTCAAGGGTTAGGGGGTGGCCTCGAGAACGCTTCAAGCTAGGAGGGTAATATCGACCCCCCCCCCCACGTGTTGAAGCTATCGGGAGGGGGTCGGCGTTGAACAGTACATCTATGTCAGTGACGTGGGCATCGACGCCCGAGGTAGGGTAGAGGGTCGTGGATCGCTGAGTGGTCGAGGTCAAGGGTCAAGATCGCCAAGGGGTCGGGAGGTTGCCTAGTGTCAAAGGATTCAACAAAACCATGTCTTCATCATTAGGAAATGTAGCAGGTGCATGATGGTGAAGCTCTCAAAGTTGTTTTGGAGCGGAGTCCGAGATAGGATAATTAGCTTTTTGGTACAAAGTTCAGCAAAAGGCAAATTATCCTATCCGGGACTCCATTCCGAACAATTTTGGAGGACGCACCATCATGCCATGGTTACGTCCGGCTAATGATGAAGCCATGGATTTCTTCAATACTTTGACACTATAGGAACCTCGACCTGAAACCTTCGACCCTTGACCCCTTAACGACCCTCGACCCTCTACCCTAGTTCCCAACCCTCGACCCTCGGCGATCCTCGACACCCTCGTTCCCGATAAAAATTAAGAAGAAGAAGAAAAAAAGAGGAGAAAAAGGAGAAGAAGCTCCTCTATTCCTTCTTCTTCTCCTCTTTTTTCTTCTTCTTTCTCTTCTTCCTCTCCTCGTCTTCTCCTTCTTCTTCTCCTTCTTTCTCTACTTATTTTCCTTTTCCTTATTTTACTTTTCCTCTCCACTAACATAAAATGCACTAACCTAAAATGCAACAAACATAAAATGCACTAAATCGATCAACTAACCTAAAATCAGTGATAAAATGCACTAACCTAAAATCGATATCTACTAACAACTTAAAAAATAATACATATATGAAAAAATGCATATATTAAAAAACATCATCATATCATCAACAGAAAAAATAGTATATTTTCTAAAATCTATCTTTTGCATATATACATCAACATATATATACACTAACCTAAAATGCACAAAATGCTATCGGAGAGGGGTATATCGACCCCCTCATGTATCCACATACATACATCTATACATACATATATACTTACATATATGTATAAATTTTGCATATAGAAACTTTTGCATATATAAAGTTTTTCTAAATCTAACTTTTGCATTATATGAACATATATACACAGAGAACATATACATAAAATGCACAAAAAATAAGAGGAAAGGGGGCTGGTGCCGGACCAAGGCGGCGGCGTGGTGGTCGGGCCGGGCCGGCAGGGCGGCGGCGACGGGTCGGGGCAGGGCGGGCAGGGCGGCGGGTAGTGGGCGACGGCGACGACGACGGGTCGGTGCAGGGGTGGTGTGGCGACGGCGGGCGCGGGCGACGGTGTCGGGCAGTGCAGGCGGCGCATGATGCAGGGTCGGGCCGGCAGGCGGCGCGCGGCGACGGCGACGGGGTCGGGGCCGGCAGGGGCGGCGGCGACGGCGAGGTGGACCAGCCTGACGGCGTCGGGGCAGGGCTCGGCGGCCACGGCGACGAGGAGCAGGAGGGCGTCGGGGCGAGAAGAAACAGATAAATTTTGGCGAAAACTGCTAAGTGCTGTATATATAGCAAGGGCATTAGTCCCGGTTCGTGGCTCCAACCGGGGCTAATGCCCCCCTTTAGTCCCGGTTGGAGCCACCAACCGGGAACAAAGGCCAATTTTCAGCAGCCCAAAGGGCGGGAAGCGGCGGCCGTTGGTCCCGGTTGGTGGCACCAACCGGGACTAAAGGGGGCATTAGCCCGGTTGGAGCCACGAACCGGGACCGATGCCCCCTTTAGTCCCGGTTGGTGCCACCAACTGGGACCAAAGGCCATGTGTTGCCCCGCGCCAAATGTTTAGTCCCACCTCGCTAGTTGAGAGGGAGCCGCACCAGTTTATAAGGTGCGGTGCGGCTCCCCTCTCGAGCTCCTCTCTAAAGCAGGCTTTCGGGCCTAACTCTGCCATCTGTGCCTGTGGGCCTGCTGGGCCTTCCGCGGGCCTGAATCCTGGCCCATAGGGTTTCTAGTCATATTCAGGCCGTGGGGGCCCAGTAGGTGGCACTTTTTTTTGCTTTATATTTTATTTCTTTTTGCTTTTAGTTTTAGAAAAAAATATAAACTTTGGTCCCGGTTCGTGGCATGAGCCGGGACTAAAGGGAAGCCTTTGGTCCCGGTTCATGCCACAAACCGGGACCAATAGTGGTGGGCCAGGAGCCAGGACCATTGGTCTCGGTTCGTCCCACCAACCGGGACCAAAAGGTCCGGACGAACCGGGACCAATGGCCCACGTGGCCCGGCGGCCCCACAGGCTCATTTAACCGGGCAAATAGCTCCATTGGTCCCGTTACTCGATTGAACAGGACTAATGGGCTAAACTGCCTGGACGAAAGCCCCTTTTTCTACTAGTGATGATAAAGATGACTAATATGTGGCAACCTCAATTCCACTTTTTTGTAGTTTTCTTTTATAAACCAAACTAGTGATAAAACAAGAAACTAAACGATTCAATTGCAAGATCTAAAGATGTATCTTCAAGCAGTCACCTTCCCGGCAACGGCGCCAGAAAAGAGCTTGATGTATACTACGCAACCTTTCTTTTTGTAGACTCGTGCTAGGCCTCCAAGCATAGAGTTTTGTAGGATAGTAACAATTCCCTCAAGTGGATGACCTAAGGTTTATCAATCAGTGGGAGGCGTAGGATGAAGATGGTCTCTCTCAAACAACCCTCTAACCAAATAACAAAGAGTCTCTTGTGTCCCCAACACACCCAATACAATGGTAAATTGTATAGGTGTTGGGGAACGTAGTAATTTCAAAAATTTCCTACGCACACGCAAGATCATGGTGATGCATAGCAACAAGAGGGCATAGTGTTTTGCACGTAACCTCGTAGACCAAGAGCGGAAGCGTTAGCACAACGCGGTTGATGTAGTCGTACGTCTTCACGATCCGACCGATCCAAGTACCGAACGTATGACACCTTCGAGTTCAGCACATGTTCAGCTCGATGATGTCCCGCGAACTCTGATCCAGCAGAGCTTCACGGGAGAGTTCCATTAGCACGACGGCGTGATGACGGTGATGATGTTGCTACCGACGCAGGGCTTCGCCTAAGCACCGCTACGATATGACCGAGGTGGAATATGGTGGAGGGGGGGGCACCACACACGGCTGGGAGAGATCAACAGATCAACTTGTGTGTCTATGGGGTGCCCCCTGGCCACGTATATAAAGGAGTGGAGGAGGGGGAGAGGGCCGGCCCCTATGGCGCGCCCTGGAGGAGTCCTACTCCCACCGGGAGTAGGATTCCTCCCCTTCCAAGTAGTAGGAGTAGGAGAGAAGGAAGGCGAAGAGGGAAGAGAAGGAAGGAGGGGGCGCCGCCACTCCCCCTAGTCGAATTCGGACTAGTCATTGGGGGGCGCGCGGCCTACCTCTCTCTCTCCCCTAAAGCCCAATAAGGCCCATATACTTCTTCCCCCGTATTCCCGTAACTCCCCGGTACTCCGAAAAATACCCGAACCACTCGGAACCTTTTCGATGTCCGAATATAGTCGTCCAATATATCGATCTTTACGTCTAGACCATTTCAAGACTCCTCGTCATGTCCCCGATCTCATCCGGGAATCCGAACTACCTTCGGTACATAAAAAAACATAAACTCATAATACAAATCGTCACCGAACGTTAAGCGTGCGGACACTACGGGTTTGGGAAATATGTAGACATGACCAAGACACATCTCCGGCCAATAACCAATAGTGGAACCTGGATGCTCATATTGGCCCTACATATTATACGAAGAACTTTATTGGTCAAACTGCATAACAACATACGTTGTTCCCTTTGTCATCGGTATGTTACTTGCCCGAGATTTGATCGTCGGTATCTCAATACCTAGTTCAATCTCGTAACCGGCAAGTCTCTTTACTCGTTCCGTAATCAATCATCTCGCAACTAACTCATTAGTTGCAATGCTTGCAAGGCTTATAGTGGTGTGCATTACCGAGTGGGCCCAGAGATACCTCGCAGTGACAAATCCTAATCTCGAAATACGCCAACCCAAACAAGTACCTTCGGAGACACCTATAGAGCATCTTTATAATCACCCAGTTATGTTGTGACGTTTGGTAGCACACAAAGTGTTCCTCCGGAAAACAGGAGTTGCATAATCTCATAGTCATAGGAACATGTATAAGTCATGAAGAAAGAAATAGCAACATACTAAACGATCAAGTGCTAAGCTAACGGAATGGGTCAAGTCAATCACATCATTCTCTAATGATGTGATCCTGTTAATCAAATGACAACTCATGTCTATGGCTAGGAAACTTAACCATCTTTGATTCAACGAGCTAGTCAAGTAGAGGCATACTAGTGACACATTGTTTTGTCTATGTATTCACACATGTATCAAGTTTCCGGTTAATACAATTCTAGCATGAATAATAAACATTTATCATGAAATAATTTAATAGATAATAACTTTATTATTGCCTCTAGGGCATATTTCCTTCAGTCTCCGACTTGCACTAGAGTCAATAATCTAGTTCACATAGCCATGTGATTTAACATCAATAGTTCACATCTTTATGTGGTTAACACCCATATTCACATTGATATGTGACCAACACCCAAAGGTTTTACTAGAGTCAGTAATCTAGTTCACACGCTATGTGATTAACACCCAAAGAGTACTAAGGTGTGATCACGTTTTGCTTGTGAGATAATTTTAGTCAACGGGTCTGTCACATTCGGATCCGTAAGTATTTTGCAAATTTCTATGTCAACAATGCTCTGCACGGAGCTACTCTAGCTAATTGCTACCACTTTCAATATGTATCTAGATTGATACTTAGAGTCATCTGGATCAGTGTCAAAACTTGCATCGATGTAACCATTTACGACAAACCATTTGTCTCCTCCATAATCAAGAAACATATCATTATTCCACTAAGGATAATTTTGACTGCTGTCCAGTGATCTACTCCTAGACCACTATTGTACTCCCTTGCCAAACTCAGTGGTAGGTTATACAATAGATCTTGTACACAACATGGCATACTTTATAGAACCTATGGTTGAGGCATAGGGGATGACTTTCATTCTCTTTCTATCTTCTGCCGTGGTCGGGCTTTGAGTCTTACTCAATTTCACAACTTGTAACACAGGCAAGAACTCTTTCTTTGACTGTTCCATTTTGAACTATTTCAAAATATTGTCAAGGTATGTACTTATTGAAAAAACTTATCTAGGATCTTGATATATCTCTATAGATCTTGATGCTCAATATGTAAGCAGCTTCACCGAGGTCTTTCTTTGAAAAACACCTTTCAAATACTCCTTTATGCTTTCCAGAAAATTCTACATTTGTGACGCCCCCGATTCAATCGTACACTAATCATACACGCAAACGTGTACGATCAAGATCAGGGACTCACGAGAAGATATCACAAAACAACTCTAAAATAAAATAAGTCATAAAAGCATCAAAATACAAGCTAGGGGCCTCGAGGGCTCGAATACAAGTGCTCGGTCATAGACGAGTCAGCGGAAGCAACAATATCTGAGTACAGACATAAGTTAAACAAGTATGCCTTAAGAAGGCTAGCACAAACTGGGATACAGATCGAAGAGGCGATGCCTCCTCCCTCGATCCTCCTAACTACTCCTGGTCGTCGTCAGCGGGCTGCACGTAGTAGTAGGCACCTCCAGCGTAGTAGGAGTCGTCGTCGACAGTGGCGTCTGGCTCCTGGGCTCCGACATCTGGTTGTGGCAACCAGGTAGAAGGGAAGGGGGAAAAGAGGGAGAAAAGCAACCGTGAGTACTCATCCACAGTACTCGCAAGCAAGGAGCTACACTACATATGCATGGGTTTATGTGTAAAGGGCCATATCGGTGGACTGAACTGCAGAATGCCAGAATAAGAGGGGGATAGCTAATCCTGTCGAAGTCTACACTTCTGGCAGCCTCCGTCTTGCAGCATGTAGAAGAGAGTAGACTGAAGTCCTCCAAGTAGCATCGCATAGCATAACCCTACCCGGCGATCCCCTCCTCGTCGCCCTGTTAGAGAGCGATCACCGGGTTGTATCTCGCACTTGGAAGGGTGTGTTTTATTAAGTATCTGGTTCTAGTTGTCATCAGGTCAAGGTACAACTCCAAGTCGTCCTATCAAGATCACGGCTATTGAATAGATTAACTTCCTGCAGGGTGCACCACATTACCCGACACGCTCGATCCCATTTGGCCGGACACACTTTTATAGGTCATGCCCGGCCGCGGAAGATCAACGCATCGCAGCCGCACGTAGGCATAACAGAGAGGTCAGCACGCCGGTCTAAACCTATGCGCACAGGGGTCTGGGCCCATCGCCCTTAGCACACCTGCATGTTGCGTGGGCGGCCGAAAGCAGACCTAGCCTAGCAGCGTTCGGTCCAATCCGGGCAGCGCCGCTCGATCGACGACGTCACGAAATGCTTGGTGATACCACGGCGCGGTTGCCCATATCTTGTCCCATGTGGCGGTTAGTGCGTATAAGGTCAACGACCCAACTCAGATCAAATACCAAGATCTCGTTAAGCGTGTTAAGTATCCTCGAACGCCGAACAGGGCCAGGCCCACCTCTCTCCTAGGTGGTCTCAACCTGCCCTGTCGCTCCGCCACAAAGATCCACTCGCGGGTGCTCCTACGAGCCGACCCGTCTTTAGTCACCACAGATATCATGTAATAGTATGTAAGTATATACCCGTGATCACCTCCCGAGTGATCACGACCCAATAGTATAGCACAACAGACGGACAAGAATGTAGGGCCACAGATGGAAATACTAGCATCCTATACTAGGCAAGTAGGATTGCAGGTAAATGTATCAACAGAAGTAGCAAAGACAGGCTATGCATCAGGATAGGAATAACGGAAAGCAGTAACATGCTACACTACTATAATGCAAGAAGTATAGAGGAGAGTAGGCGATATCTAGTCATCAAGGGGGGGGGGGTTTGCTTGATTGCTCTGGCAAGAAGGAGAGGTCGTCAACTCCGTAGTCGAACGGGGCGGCAGCAGCGTCGGTCTCGTAGTCTATCGGAGAGAAGAGGGGGAGAAACAATAAATACAATGCAAACATAAGCATGATGATGCATGGCATGACAATGAGAGGTGTTAGGTGTGCCCTAACGCGGTAGTAGGTGATACCGGCGGAAGGGGGAAACATCCGGGAAAGTATCCCTGGTGTTTCGCGTTTTCGGACAAAGGAACCGTAGGGGGAATGTTGCAAGTTCGATAGGTTAGGGGTGTGTGGAAGATGAACGAGCTGCATATCCTGATTCGTCTCGTCGTTCTGAGCAACTTTCATGTAGAAAGTATTTTCATCCGAGTTACGGATTAAAAGATATGATTTTCTAAAGATTTAAATCATTTCTTGGAATTTACTTATTTAGCAAAAAGGAATTATGACATCAGCATGATGCAATGCTGACGTCAGCTGGTCAACAGGTCGGCTGACCAGCCAAACCAGACAGGTGGGTCCAATGGGACCCATATGTCATTGGCAGGGTATTAACAGGGGAGTTTAAACTAATTAATTGGGTTAATTAAGGGCGTGGGCCCATACTGTCAGTGAGTGCTTAGACTAATTTAATTATTTTTATTTATAAAATCATTTTAGTTATTTAAAAGGGCGGTGGGGCCCAGGCGTCAGCGAGACAGAAGGCGGCCACGTCAGCGTTGACCTGGTCAGCAGGTCAACTGGGCCCCTGGGACCCACTGGCAGTGACCCAGGGGTGGACCACACGCATGCCACGTCGGCGGCCGGCGTCGGACCGACTCCGGCGACCCAAACAGAGGCGGCCTCTCGCCCGAGTTGGCCGGAATCGCGCTACGGCGCTCGGGGAGGAGCGGGGCTAGGCCCATTCGAAGGCCCGCGCCGTGGCGCATTGACTGGAGGTGGTGGCTTGGTCGAAGGAGGGCCACGGCGTCGCCGGCGACGAGCGGGGCGGACGTCGGGGCTCGGGCGAGTTCGACGACGGGGCTGCGGGGTGTGGTTCTACGCACGGCTGGGTGCGTTCAAATGCAGGGGCTCAGGCGCACCCATTCATGGCCTCAGCCGAGGCTGGGATGGACGGTGTCGCCGACGGTGTCAACCGCGGCGGACGCCAGAGTTCGGTCGAGCTCGGGAAGGACGTCGCAGAGGGCAAAACGGCCGGTTGGTTGGCACCTACAGCACCTACGCGAGCTCACCAAGCGAATGGAGGCACGCACGGGACCACAGGTCCACCGGAGCCTCGCCAGAGATGAGCGCGTGCGGCGGAGTATTTCGGCCGACGACGGAAACAGCGCGGGGAGTGAGCTACGGGGGAAATGAGAGAGATGCGGATTCTCACCGAGCGGCACACACGGAGGGTGGTGAAAGATTAGTAGCAGCAGAGGCTGGCGCCGGAGATGAAGAAGAACGCGGCAGCCGGAGATGTGGGCGAAGGGGATCCGGTGATTCGGGGCTCCCCAGCTCCAGCTGAGGCCTCTAGTGGACGAGGAGGGCGAAGGAGGATTGCTACGGCATCACGGCGAGTCGAGGCGATGGCGGTGGCCGCGGTGGTGACAGGGAACGGCGGCGAGCGTGTCGGTCTCCTCTCCAAAACAAAGCAGAGGGAGAGGGGAGGGATGGATCTGGAGGAGGAGAGGTGCAAGAACCGAGGCGAGAGTGGGGGCGAGTGGGAGGCGGGATCGAGGAGGCGGGGCGTGGCGGCCTTATCCTCGCCTCGTCGCCGACGAGAGGGTGCGGTGGGGATGCGCCCCTGTTCTGACCCGGGTCGGGGGAACAGGGAAGGGAGGCGGCTGGGGGAGACAGGCCGGGCCGGTCGGCTGGGTTAGCTGGGCCAGTTGGCCCAGGGGGGTTTGGGGGGGTTTCCTTTCTCTATCTTTCTTTATTTTCTTTATTTTCCTTTTCTGTTTGATTTCATTTTAAAGTATTTAGTCATTTTCTAAAAATGTGTTTACTTCACCATAATTACCTATGCAATATTTGGCACTGACCCAACATTTTTGTTTCAACTTTTGAAACTTTTGTTGTCTGCCATTTTTTTGAATTGATTTTTGGATCGGTTTGAACTAACGAAAGTTTAGCAATAGTAATCAAAGATGACATGGCATCATTAATAGAGTTTTACTGTAGCCTAATTATCCGGGCGTTACAACATTACTTCTGTGACGCCCCCGATTCAATCGTACACTAATCATGCACGCAAACGTGTACGATCAAAATAAGGACTCACGGGAAGATATCACAACACAACTCTAAAAACATAAATAAGTCGTACAAGCATCATAATACAAGCCAGGGGCCTCGAGGGCTTGAATACAAGTGCTCGATCATAGATGAGTCAGCGGAAGCAACAATATCTGAGTACATACATAAGTTAAACAAGTTTGCCTTAAGATGGCTAGCACAAACTAGGATACAGACCGAAAGAGGCGCAGGCCTCCTGCCTGGGATCCTCCTAAACTACTCCTGGTCTCCGTCAGCGGCCTGGACGTAGTAGTAGGCACCTCCAGTGTAGTAGGAGTCGGCGTTGACGGTGGCGTCTGTCTCCTGGGCTCCAGCATCTAGTTGCGACAACCAGGAAGAAAGGAAAGGGGGAAAGAGGGAGAAAAGCAACCGTGAGTACTCATCCAAAGTACTCGCAAGCAAGGATCTACACTACATATGCATGGGTATCTGTGTAAATGGGCAATATCGGTGGACTGAACTGCAGAATGCCAGAATAAGATGGGGATAGCTAATCCTATCAAAGACTACGCTTCTGGCGGCCTCCATCTTGTAGCATATAGAAGAGAGTAGATGGTAATTTCACCAAGTATCGTCGCATAGCATAATCCTACCCGGCAATCCTCTCCTCGTTGCCCTGTTGTCATAAGGTTAAGGTACAACTCCAAGTCGTCCTGGTACCGAAGATCATGACTATTCGAATAGATAAACTTCCCTGCAGTGGTGCACTGTTGGGGAACGTAGCAGAAATTCAAAATTTTCCTACGTGTCACCAAGATCTATCTATGGAGAAACCAGCAACGAGGGGAAGGAGAGTGCATCTACATACCCTTGTAGATCGCTAAGCGGAAGCGTTCAAGTGAACAGGGTTGATGGAGTCGTACTCGTCGTGATTCAAATCACCGATGATCCTAGTGCCGAACGGACGGCACCTCCGCGTTCAACACACGTACAACCCGGTGACGTCTCCCACGCCTTGATCCAGCAAGGAGAGAGGGAGAGGTTGAGGAAGACTCCATCCAGCAGCAGCACAATGGCGTGGTGGTGGTGGAGGAGCGTGGCAATCTTGCAGGGCTTCGCCAAGCATCACAAGAGAGGAGGAGGAGGAAGAAGAGATGCAGGGCTGCACCAACGAGAGATAGAATCGCGTGTATTGGGCAGCCCCTAGGCCTCATATATATAGGGGAAGGGGAGGAGGGTGCGCCCCCTCTAGGGTTCCCACCCCTAGAGGGGCGGCAGCCCCCAAAACCCATCTATGGGTGGCGGCCATAAGGGGGGAGGAGAGGGAGGCGCAGGGAGTATGGGCCTTAGGGCCCATCTGCCCTTAGGGTTTGCCCCCTTCTCCCCTTCTAGCCGCATGGGCCATGGTGCGAGGCGCCCTAGCCCACCTAGGGGCTGGTGCCCTCTCATACTTGGCCCATGTATGCCTCTAGAGCATGTGGCCCCACTTGGTGGACCCCCGGGACCCTCCCGGTGGTCCCGGTACGTTACCGATAAACCCCGAAACTTTTCCGGTGACCAAAGCAGGACTTCCCATATATAAATATTTACCTCCGGACCAATCCAGAACTCCTCGTGACGTCCGGGATCTCATCCGGGACTCCGAACAACATTCGGTAACCACATACAAACTTCCTTTATAACCCTAGCGTCATCGAACCTTAAGTGTGTAGACCCTACGGGTTCGGGAGACATGTAGACATGACCGAGACGTTCTCCGGTCAATAACCAATAGCGGGATCTGGATACCCATATTGGCTCCCACATGTTCCACGATGATCTCATCGGATGAACCACGATGTCAAGGACTCAATCGACCCCGTATACAATTCCCTTTGTCTAGCGGTATTGCACTTGCCCGAGATTCGATCGTCGGTATCCCGATACCTTGTTCAATCTCGTTACCGGCAAGTCTCTTTACTCGTTCCGTAACACATCATCCCGTGATCAACTCCTTGATCACATTGTGCACATTATGATGATGTCCTACCAAGTGGCCCAGAGATACCTCTCCGTCACACGGAGTGACAAATCCATCTCGATTCGTGCCAACCCAACAGACACTTTCGGAGATACCTGTAGTGCACCTTTATAGCCACCCAGTTACGTTGTGACGTTTGGTACACCCAAAGCATTCCTACGGTATCCGGGAGTTGCACAATCTCATGGTCTAAGGAAATGATACTTGACATTAGAAAAGCTTTAGCATACGAACTACGATCTTTGTGCTAGGCTTAGGATTGGGTCTTGTCCATCACATCATTCTCCTAATGATGTGATCCCGTTATCAATGACATCCAATGTCCATGGTCAGGAAACCGTAACCATCTATTGATCAACGAGCTAGTCAACTAGAGGCTTACTAGGGACATGGTGTTGTCTATGTATCCACACATGTATCTGAGTTTCCTATCAATACAATTATAGCATGGATAATAAACGATTATCATGAACAAGGAAATATAATAATAACTAATTTATCATTGCCTCTAGGGCATATTTCCAACAGTCTCCCACTTGCACTAGAGTCAATAATCTAGTTCACATCGTCATGTGATTAACGCTGATAGGTCACATCGCCATGTGACCAACATCCAAAGAGTTTACTAGTGTCTGTAAACTAGTTCACATCATCATGTGATTAAGACTCAATGAGTTCTGGGGTTTGATCATGTTTTGTTTGTGAGAGAGGTTTTAGTCAGCGGGTGCGCAACATTCAGATCCGTATGTACTTATAATTCTCTATGTCATATTTTAAACGCTGCTTCCACGCTCCACTTGGAGCTATTCCAAATGGTTGCTCCACTATCGTATCCGGTTTGCTACTCGAGTCACTCGGATAGGTGTTAAAGCTTGCATCGGCGTAACCCCTTATGAAATCTTTATTACCTCCATAATCGAGAAACATGTCCTTATTTACTCCAAGGACAATTATTGACCGCTGTCCAATGATCCATTCCTGGATCATTCTTGTACCCCTTGACTGACTCATGGCAAGGCGCACTTCCGGTGCGGTACACAGTATAGCATACTATAGAGCCTATGTCTGAAGCATAGGGGACGACCTTCATCCTTTCTCTTTTTTCTGCCGTGGTCGAGCTTTAACTCTTAACTTGATACCTTACATCTCAGGCAAGAACTCCTTCTTTGACTGATCCATCTTGAACACCTTCAAGATCATGTCAAGGTATGTGCTCATTTGAAAGTACCATTAAGCGTTTTTGATCTATCCTTATAGATCTTGATGCTCAATGTTCAAGTAGCTTAATCCAGGTTTCTATTGAAAAACACTTTTCAAACAACCCTATATACTTTCTAGAAATTCTACATCATTTCTGATCAACAATATGTCAACAACATATACTCATCAGAAATTCTATAGTGCTCCCACTCACTTCTTTGGAAATACAAGTTTCTCATAAACTTTGTATAAACCCAAAACCTTTGATCATCTCATCAAAGCGTATATTCCAACTCCGAGATGCTTACTCCAGTCCATGGAAGGATCGCTGGAGCTAGCATACCTGTTAGCATCCTTAGGTCGACAAAACCTTTCTGATTGTATCACATACAACCTTTCCTTACGAAAACTGGCAAGGAAACTCGTTTTGACATCCATCTTGCCAGATTTCATAAATGCAGCTAATGCCAAGATGATTCCGACGGACTTAAGCATCGCTACGGATGAGAAAATCTCATCGTAGTCAACTCCTTGAACTTGTGAAAAACTCTTCGCCACAAGTCGAGCTTCATAGACGGTGATATTACCGTCCACGTCCGTCTTCTTCTTAAAGACCCATTCATCTCAATGGCTTGCCGATCATCGGGCAAGTCCACCAAAGTTTATGCTTTGTTCTGATACATGGATCCTATCTCGGATTTCATGGCTTCTAACCATTTGTCGGAATTTGGGCCCACCATTGCTTCTCCATAGCTCGTAGGTTCATTGTTGTCTAGCAACATGACCTTCAAGACAGGATTGCGTACCACTCTGAAGTAGTACGCATCCTTGTCACCCTACGAGGTGCGGTAGTGACTTGATCCAAAACTTCATGATCACTATCATAAGCTTCGACTTCAATTGGTGTAAGTGCCACAGGAAGAACTTCCTGTGCCCTGCTACACACTAGTTGAAGTGATGGTTCAATAACCTCATCAAGTCTCCACCATCCTCCCACTCAACTTTCCGAGACAAACTTTTCCTCGAGAAAGGACCCGATTCAAGAAACAATCCCTATTGCTTTCGGATCTGAATTAGGAGGTATACCCAACTGTTTTGGGTGTCCTATGAAGATGCATTTTATCCGCTTTGGGTTGAGCTTATCAACCTGAAACTTTTTCACATAAGCGCCGCAGCCCCAAACTTTTAAGAAACGACAACTTAGGTTTCTCAAGCGGTGTCGTCTCAACGGAATTACGTGGTGCCCTATTAAAGTGAGTGCGGTTGTCTCTAATGCCTAACCCATGAACGATAGTGGTAATTTGATAAGAAACATCATGGTACGCACCATATCTAATAGGGTGCAACTATGATGTTCGGACACACCATCACACTATGGTGTTCCAGGCGGTATTAGTTGTGAAACAATTTCCACAATGTCTCAATTGTGTACCAAACTCGCAACTCAGATATTCATCCCTATGATCACATCACAGACATTTTATCCTCTTGTCACGAAGATCTTCAACTTCACTCTGAAATTACTTGAACCTTTCAATAATTCAGACCTGTGTTTTCATCAAGTAAATACACTCAGTATCTACTCAAATCATTCGTGAAGTAAGAACATAACGATATCCACTACGTGCGTCAGCACTCATTGGACTGCACATTATAAAGTTATTATTTATTTCCTTATACCATGATAAATGTTTATTATTCATGCTAGAATTGTATTAACCGGAAACATAATACATGTGTGAATACATAGACAAACAGATAGTCACTAGTATGCCTCTACTGGACTAGCTCATTAATCAAAGATGGTTATGTTTCCTAACCATAGACATGTGTTCTCATTTGATTAATGGGATCACCTCATTAGGAGAATGATGTGATTGACATGACCCATTCCGTTAGCTTAGCACTTGATCGCTTAGTATGTTGCTAATGCTTTCTTCATGACTCATACATGTTCCTGTAACTATGAGATTATGCAACTCCGTTTACGGAGGAACACTTTGGTACTACCAAACGTCACAACGAATGGGTGATTATAAAGGAGTACTACAGGTGTCTCCAAAGGTACTTGTTGGGTTGGCGTATTTCGAGATTAGGTTTTGTCACTCCGATTGTCGGAGAGGTATCTCTAGGCCTTCTCGGTAATACACATCACTTAAGCCTTGCAAGCATTACAACTAATGAGTTAGTTGTGAGATGATGTATTACGGAACGAGTAAAGAGACTTATCGGTAACGAGATTGAACTAGGTATTGGATACCGACGATCGAATCTCGGGTAAGTAACATACCGATGACAAAAGGAACAACGTATGTCGTTATGCGGTTTGACCGATAAAGATCTTCGTAGAATATGTAGGAACCAATATGGGCATCCAGGTTCCGCTATTGGTTATTGACCGAGAATGGTTCTAGGTCATGTCTACATAGTTCTCGAACTCGTAGGGTCCGCACGCTTAACGCTTCGATGATGAGTTCATTATGAGTTTATAAGTATTGATGCACGAAGGTTGTTCGAGTCCCGGATGTGATCACGGACATGACGAGGAGTCTCGAAATGGTCGAGACATAAAGATTGATATATTGAAGCCTACATTTGGACATCGGAAGTGTTCCGAGTGAAATCGGAATTTATCGAGTACCGGGGTTACGGAACCCCCGGAGGTCTATGGGCCTTAATGGGCCATAAGAGAGAAGAGGAAGGGCGGCCAGGTGGGCTGCGCGCCCCCTCCCCTCTAGTCCGAATAGGACAAGGAGAGGCGGCGCCTCCCTCTTCCCTCCTCCAATCCTAATCCAACTAGAGAGGGGGGAGTCCTACTCCGGTGGGAGTAGGACCTCCAGCGCCTCCCAAGGCTGGCCGCACCCCTTGGCTCCTTTATATACGGGGCAGGGGCACCCCATGATACACAAGTTGATCTACGGATCTTTCCTTAGCCGTGTGCGGTGCCCCTTCCACCATATTCCACTTGGTCATATCGTTGCGGAGCTTTAGCGAAGCCCGCGCGGAGAAGTCATATCGTCATGAGCTTAGGCGAAGCCCTGCGTCGGTGGAGCATCAACATCGTCACCACGCCGTCGTCTTGACGGAACTCATCCCGACACTTTGCTGGATCGAGTCCGGGATCGCCATCGAGCGAACGTGTGCAGAACTCGGAGGTGCCGACGCTCGGTGCTTGGATCGGTCGGATCGTGAGACGCGTCGACTACATCAACCGCGTTGTTATAACGCTTCGCTTTCGGTCTCACGAGGGTACGTGGACGGACACTCTCCCTCTCGTTGCTATGCCATCACCATGGTCTTGCGTGATCGTAGGAAATTTTTGAAATTACTACGTTACCCAACAAATGGCATCCGAGCCTGGTTTTATTCGTTGATGTCATATGCACGAGTAGAACACAAGTGAGTTGTGGGCGATACAAGTCATACTACCTACCAGCATGTCATACTTTGGTTCAGCGGTATTGTGAGATGAAGCGGCCGGACCGACATTACGCCAGACGCTTACGCGAGACTGGTTTCACCGCTGTGAGCACTCGTTGCTTAAAGGTGACCGGCGGGTGTCTGTCTCTCTCACTTTAGTTGAACCGAGTGTGGCTACGCCGGTCCTTGAGAAGGTTAAACGGAGTCTATTTGACGAAGTATCGTTGTGGTTTTGATGCGTAGGTAAGAACGGTTCTTGCTCAGCCCGTAGCAGCCACGTAAAACTTGCAACAACAAAGTAGAGGACGCCTAACTTGTTCTTGCAGGGCATGTTGTGATGTGATATGGTCAAGACGTGATGCTATATTTTATTGTATGAGATGATCATGTTTTGTAACCGAGTTATCGGCAATGGCAGGAGCCATATGGTTGTCGCTTTATTGTATGAAATGCAACGCCATGTAATTGCTTTACTTTATCACTAAGCGGTAGCGATAGTCGTAGAAGCAATAGTTGGCGAGACGACAACGATGCTACGATGGAGATCAAGGTGTCGCGCCGGTGACGATGGTGATCATGGCGGTGCTTGGCGATGGAGATCACAAGCACAAGATGATGATGACCATATCATATCACTTATATTGATTGCATGTGATGTTTATCCTTTATGCATCTTATCTTGCTTTGATTGACGGTAGCATTATAAGATGATCTCTCACTAAAAATTATCAAGAAGTGTTCTCCCGAGTATGCACCGTTGCCAAAGTTCAGTAGTACCCGGACACCACGTGATGATCGGTGTGATAAGTTCTACGTCCATCTACAATGGGTGCAAAACAGTTGCACACGCGAATACTCAGTTAAACTTGACGAGCCTTGCATATAACAGATATGGCCTCGGAACACGGAGACCGAAAGGTCGGCGTGAATCATATAGTAGATATGATCAACATAGTGATGTTCACCATTGAAACTACTCCATCTCACGTGATGATCGGACATGGTTTAGTTGATTTGGATCACGTGTTCACTTAGATGACTAGAGAGATGTCTGTCTAAGTGGGAGTTTTTTAATATGATTAATTGAACTTAAATTTATCATGAACTTAGTACCGATAGTATTTTGCTTGTCTATGTTTCTTGTAGATAGATGGCTCGTGCTGTTGTTCCGTTGAATTTTAATGCGTTCCTTGAGAAAGCAAAGTTGAAAGATGATGGTAGCAATTACACGGACTGGGTCCGTAATTTGAGGATTATCCTCATTGCTGCACGTAAAAATTACGCCCCTGGAAGCACCATTTGGGTGACAGGCTCTGCTGCGAGATCTTGAGCCGGTTGTGAACGTCCCGCAAAGCAAGGCTGATGACTACTCAATAGTTCAGTGTGCCATGCTTTACGGCTTAGAACCAGGTCTTCAACGACGTTTTGAACGTCATGGAGCATATGAGATGTTCCAGGAGTTGAAGTTAATATTTCAAGCAAATGCCCGGATTGAGAGATATGAAGTCTCCAATAAGTTCTATAGCTGCAAGATGGAGGAGAATAGTTCATCGGTGAGCACATACTCAAAATGTCCGGGTATAACAATCACTTAATTCAGCTGGGAGTTAATCTTCCGGATGATAGTGTCATTGATGAATTCTCCAATCACGCCACCAAGCTACAAGAGCTTCGTGATGAACTATAATATGCAAGGGATGACTAAGACAATTCCTGAGCTCTTCGCGATGCTAAAAGCAGCGGAGGTAGAAATCAAGAAAGAGCATCAAGTGTTGATGGTCAACAAGACCACTAGTTTCAAGAAAAGGGCAAAGGGAAGAAGAAGGAAACTTCAAAAGAACAGCAAGAAAGTTGCTGATCAAGAGAAGAAACCCAAGTCTGGACCTAAGCCTGAAATCGAGTGTTTTACCGCAAGCGACCGACCTCGAAGCGGAACTGCCCCAAGTATTTGGCGGATAAAAGGATGGCAAGGTGAACAAAGGTATATGTGATATACATGTTATTGATGTGTACCTTACTAGAGCTCGTAGTAGCACTGGTATTTGATACTGGTTCATTGCTAATATTTGCAACTCAAACAGGACTACGGAATAGACGAGCACCGCAAAGGACGAGGTGACGATCTTGGCGTGGAAATGGTTCCAAAGTCAATGTGATCGCGGTCGGCACGCTACCTCTACATCTACCTTGGGATTAGTTTTAGACCTAAATAATTGTTATTTGGTGCCGCGTTGAGCATGAACATTATATCTGGATCTTGTTTAATGCGAGACGGTTATTCATTTAAATCAGAGAATAATGGTTGTTCTATTTATATGAGTAATATCTTTTATGGTCATGCACCCTTGAAGAATGGTCTATTCTTGTTGAATCTCGACAGTAGTGATACACATATTCATAATGTTGAAGCCAAAAGATGCAGAGTTGATAATGATAGTGCAACTTATTTGTGGCACTTGCCGTTTAGGTCATATCGGTGTAAAACGCATGAAGAAACTCCATCTTGATGGGCTTCGGAATCACTTGATTATGAATCACTTGGTACTTGCGAACCGTGCCTCATGGGCAAGATGACCAAAACGCCGTTCTCGGAACTATGGAGCGAGCAACTGATTTGTTGGAAATCATACATACCGATGTTTGTGGTCCAATGAATGTTGAGGCACTTGGCGGGTATCGTTATTTTCTCACCTTCACAGATGATTTGAGCAGATATGGGTATATCTACTTAATGAAACACAAATCTGAAACATTTGAAAAGTTCAAAGAATTTCAGAGTGAAGTGGAAAATCATCGTAACAAGAAAATAAAGTTTCTACGATCTGATCGTGGAGGAGAATATTCGACTTACGAGTTTGGTTTACATTTGAAACAATGTGGAATAGTTTCGCAACTCACGCCACCTGGAACACCACAGAGAAATGGTGTGTCCGAACGTCGTAATCGTACTTTACTAGATATGGTGCGATCTATGATGTCTATTTCCGATTTACCGCTATCGTTTTGGGGTTATGCTTTAGAGACGGCCGCATTCACGTTAAATAGGACACCGTCGACGACGCCTTATGAACTGTGGTTTGGCAAGAAACCAAAGTTGTCGTTTCTTAAAGTTTGGGGCTGCGATGCTTATGTAAAGAAACTTCAACCAGATAAGCTCGAACCCAAATCGGAAAAATGTGTCTTCATAGGATACCCAAAGGAGACTGTTGGGTACACCTTCTATCACAGATCTGAAGGCAAGATTTTCGTTGCTAAATTCGGATCCTTTCTAGAGAAGGAGTTTCTCTCGAAAGAAGTGAGTGGGAGGAAAGTAGAACTTGATGAGATAATCTGTATCTACTCCCTTATTGGAAAGTAGTTCATCACAAGAAATGGTTCTGTGACAACTACACCAATTAGTGAGGAAACTAATGATGATGATCATGAAGCTTGAGATCAAGTTACTACTGAACCTCGAGGTCAACCAGAGTAAAATACGCACAGAGTGGTACGGTAATCTTATTCGAAGTCATGTTACTTGACCATGGCGAACCTACAAACTATGAAGAAGCGATGGTGAGCCCAGATTCTGCAAAATGGCTGGAAGCCATGAAATCTGAGATGGGATCCATGTATGAGAACAAAGTATGGACTTTGGTTGACTTGCCCGATGATCGGCAAGCCATTGAAAATAAATGGATCTTTAAGAAGAAGACTGACGCTGATGGTAATATAACTGTCTACAAAGCTCGACTTGTTGCGAAAGGTTTTCGACAAGTTCAAGGGGTTGACTACGATGAGACTTTCTCACCCGTAGCGATGCTTAAGTCTGTCCGAATCATGTTAGCAATTGCCGATTTTATGATTATGAAATTTGGCAAATGGATGTAAAACTGCATTCTTGAATGGATTTCTAGAAGAAGAGTTGTATATGATGCAACTAGAAGGTTTTGTCGATCCAAAGGGTACTAACAAAGTGTGCAAGCTCCAGCGATCAATTTATGGTGCGTGCAAGCCTCTCGGAGTTGGAATAAACGCTTTGATAGTGTGATCAAAGCATATGGGTTTATACAGACTTTTGGAGAAGCCTGTATTTACAAGAAAGTGAGTGGGAGCTCTGTAGCATTTCTGATATTATATGTGGACGACATATTATTGATTGGAAATGATATAGAATTTCTGGATAGCATAAAAGGATACTTGAATAAAAGTTTTTCAATGAAAGACCTCGGTGAAGCTGCTTACATATTGGGCATCAAGATCTATAGAGATAGATCAAGACGCTTAATTGGACTTTCACAAAGCACATACCTTGATAAAGTTTTGAAAAAGTTCAAAATGGATCAGGCAAAGAAAGGTTTTTTACCTGTATTACAAGGTGTAAGATTGAGTCAGACTCAATGCCCGACCACAGCAGAAGATAGAGAGAAAATGAAAGATGTTCCCTATGCTTCAGCCATAGGCTCTATCATGTATGCAATGCTGTGTACCAGACCTGACGTATGCTTAGCTGTAAGCTTGGCAGGAAGGTACCAAAGTAATCCAGAGTGGATCTTTGGACAGCGGTCAAGAACATCCTGAAATACCCGAAAAGGACTAAGGATATGTTTCTCATATATGGAGGTGACAAAGAGCTAGTCGTAAATGGTTACGTCGATGCAAGCTTTGACACTGATCCGGACGATTCTAAATCGCAAACCGGATCGTGTTTTTATTAAGCGGTGGAGCTGTCGGTTGGTGCAGTTCTAAACAAAGCGTCGTGGCGGGATCTACATGTGAAGCGGAGTACATAGCTGCTTGAAGCAGCAAATGAAGGAGTGCGGATGAAAGAGTTCATTTCGATCTAGGTGTCATACCTAGTGCATCGGGACCGATGAAGATCTTCTCGTGACAATCTTGGTGCAATTGCCTTGGCAAAGGAATCCAGATTTCACAAGAGGACCAAGCATATCAAGAGACGCTTCAATTCCATTCGGGACCAAGTCCAAGTGGGAGACATAGAGATTTGCAAAATACATACGGATCTGAATGTTGCAGACCCGTTGACTAAGCCTCTTCCACGAGCAAAACATGATCAGCACCAAGACTCCATGGGTGTTAGGATCATTACTTTGTAATCTAGATTATTGACTCTAGTGCAAGTGGGAGATCAAGGAAATATGCCCTAGAGGCAATAATAAAGTTATTATTTATTTCCTTATACCATGATAAATGTTTATTATTCATGCTAGAATTGTATTAACCGGAAACATAATACATGTGTGAATACATAGACAAACAGATAGTCACTAGTATGCCTCTACTGGACTAGCTCATTAATCAAAGATGGTTATGTTTCCTAACCATAGACATGTGTTGTCATTTGATTAATGGGATCACCTCATTAGGAGAATGATGTGATTGACATGACCCATTCCGTTAGCTTAGCACTTGATCGTTTAGTATGTTGCTAATGCTTTCTTCATGACTCATACATGTTCCTGTAACTATGAGATTATGCAACTCCCGTTTACCGGAGGAACACTTTGGGTACTACCAAACGTCACAATGTAACTGGGTGATTATAAAGGAGTACTACAGGTGTCTCCAAAGGTACTTGTTGGGTTGGCGATTTGAGATTAGGTTTTGTCACTCCGATCGTCGGAGAGGTATCTCTAGGCCTTCTCGGTAATACACATCACTTAAGCCTTGCAAGCATTACAACTAATGAGTTAGTTGTGAGATGATGTATTACGGAACGAGTAAAGAGACTTACCGGTAACGAGATTGAACTAGGTATTGGATACCGACGATCGAATCTCGGGTAAGTAACATACCGATGACAAAAGGAACAACATTATGTCGTTATGCGGTTTGACCGATAAAGATCTTCGTAGAATATGTAGGAACCAATATGGGCATCCAGGTTCCGCTATTGGTTATTGACCGAGAATGGTTCTAGGTCATGTCTACATAGTTCTCGAACCCGTAGGGTCCGCACGCTTAACGTTTCGATGACAGTTCATTATGAGTTTATAAGTATTGATGCACGAAGGTTGTTCGGAGTCCCGGATGTGATCACGGACATGACGAGGAGTCTCGAAATGGTCGAGACATAAAGATTGATATATTGGAAGCCTACATTTGGACATCGGAAGTGTTCCGAGTGAAATCGGGAATTTACCGGAGTACCGGGGGGTTACCGGAACCCCCCCGGGAGGTCTATGGGCCTTAATGGGCCATAAGAGAGAAGAGGAAGGGCCGGCCAGGTGGGCTGCGTGCCCCCCTCCCCCCTCTAGTCCGAATAGGACAAGGAGAGGGGGGGCGGCGCCCCCTTCCCTCTTCCCCCTCCTCCAATCCTAATCCAACTAGAGAGGGGGGAGTCCTACACCCGTGGGAGTAGGACTCCTCCAGCGCCTCCCAAGGCTGGCCGCACCCCTTGGCTCCTTTATATACGGGGCAGGGGCACCCCATGATACACAAGTTGATCTACGGATCTTTCCTTAGCCGTGCAGCGGTGCCCCTTCCACCATATTCCACTTCGGTCATATCGTTGCGGAGCTTAGGTGAAGCCTGCGCCGGAGAAGTCATATCGTCGCGGAGCTTAGGCGAAGCCCTGCGTCGGTGGAGCATCAACATCGCCACCACGCCGTCAGGTTGTGGAACTCATCCCGACACTTTGCTGGATCGGAGTCCGGGGATCGTCATCGAGCAGAACGTGTGCAGAAGTCGGAGGTGCCGTACGTTCGGTGCTTGGATCGGTCGGATCGTGGAGACGTACGACTACATCAACCGCGTTGTTATAACGCTTCCGCTTTCGGTCTACGAGGGTACGTGGACGGACACTCTCCCCTCTCGTTGCTATGCCATCACCATGGTCTTGCGTGATCGTAGGAAATTTTTTGAAATTACTACGTTACCCAACACTGCACACATCAAAATGTGTTACTTTAAACAAGTTGCTATCTTGTTCCATTTTACTGAAACGAGGCTTTTCCAGTCATCTTGCCCATGTGGTATGATTTGCATATCTCAAGTGATTCAAGATCAAGTGAGTCCAAACGATCCATCTGCATGGATTTTCATCATGCGTATACACCAATAGACATGGTTCGCATGTCTCAAACTTTTCAAAAACGAGTGAGTCCAAAGATCCATCAACATGGAGCTTCTTCATGCGTTTTACACCAATATGACTTACATGGCAGTGCCATAAGTAAGTGGTATTATCATTACTATCTTATATCTTTTGGCATGAAAATGTGTATCACTACGATCGAGATTCAATAAACCATTCCTTTAGGTGCAAGACCATTGAAGGTATTATTCAAATAAATAGAGTAACCATTATTCTCCTTAAATGAATAACCGTATTGTGATAGACATAATCCAATCATGTCTATGCTCAACGCAAACACCAAATAACAATATTCAGGTTTAGCACCAATCTCGATGGTAGAGGGAGCGTGCGATGCTTGATCACATCAACCTTGGAAACACTTCCAACACATATCGACAGCTCACCTTTAGCTAGTCTCCGTTTATTCCGTAGCTTTTATTTCGAGTTACTAACACTTAGCAACCGAACCGGTATCTAATACCCTGGTGCTACTAGGAGTACTAATAAATTACACATTAACAAAATGTATATCCAATATACTTCTATCGACCTTGCCAGCCTTCTTATCTACCAAGTACCTAGGGTAGTTCTGCTCCAGTGGCTGTTCCCCTTATTACAGAAGCACTTAGTCTCGGGTTTGGGTTCAACCTTGGGTTTCTTCACTAGTGCAGCAGCTGATTTGTTGTTTCATGAAGTATCCCTTCTTGCCCTTGCCCTTCCTGAAACTAGTGGTTTCACCAACCATCAACAATTGATGCTCCTTCTTGATTTTTACTTTCGCGATGTCAAACAACGCGAATACCTCAAGGATCATCATATCTATCCCTGATATGTTATAGTTCATCACGAGGCTCTAGCAGCTTGGTGGCAATGACTTTGGAGAAACATCACTATCTTATCTGGAAGATTAACTCCCACTCGATTCAAGTGATTGTTGTACTCAGAGAATCTGATCACAAGCTCAACGATTGAGCTTTTCTCCCTGAGTTTGCAGGCTAAGAAAATCGTCAGAGGTCTTATACCTCTTGACGTGGGCACGAGCCTGAAATCCCAATTTCAGCCCTCGAAACATCTCATATGTTCCGCGACGTTTCGAAAACGTCTTTGCTGCCTCTACTCTAAACCATTTAACTGAACTATCACGTAGTTATCAAAATGTGTATGTCCGATGTTCGCAACATCCACAGGCGACGTTTGGGGTTCAGCACACTGAGCGGTGCATTAAGGACATAAGCTTTCTACTGTCCGCATAATCGCTACTTTCAACATTCAACTATATTTTCTCTAGGAACATATCTAAACAATGGAACTAAAGCGCGAGCTTACGACATAATTTGCAAAAGGTCTTTTGACTATGTTCAGGATAATTAAGTTCATCTTATGAACTCCCACTCAGATAGACATCCCTCTGGTCATCTAAGTGATTACATGATCCGAGTCAACTAGGCCGTGTCCGATCATCACGTGAGACGGACTAGTCATCATCGGTGAACATCTTCATGTTGATCGTATCTAATATACGGCTCATGCTCGACCTTTCGGTCTCTGTGTTCCGAGGCCATGTCTGTACATGCTAGGCTCGTCAAGTTAACCCTAAGTGTATTGCGTGTGTTCCGAGGCCATGTCTGTACATGCTAGGCTCTCAACACCGTTGTATGTGAACGTAAGAATCCATTACACACGATCATCACGTGGTGCTTAGAAGCGACGAACTTTAGCAACGGTGCACAGTTAGGGAGAACACTTCTTGAAATTGTTGTAAGGATCATCTTATTTACTACCGTCGTTCTAAGCAAATAAGATGCATAAACATGATAAACATCACATGCAATCAAATAGTGACATGATATGGCCAATATCATTTTGCTCCTTTGATCTCCATCTTCGGGCTCCATGATCATCATCGTCACCGCATGACACCATGATCTCCATCATCATGATCTCCATCATCGTGTCTTCATGAAGTTGTCTCGCCAACTATTACTTCTACTACTAAGGCTACCGGTTAGCAATAAAGTGAAGTAATTACATGGCGTTGTTTAATGACACGCAGGTCATACAATAAATAAAGACAACTCCTATGGCTCCTGCCGGTTGTCATACTCATCGACATGCAAGTCGTGAATCCAATTACAAGAACATGATCAATGTCATACATCACATATCATTCATCACATTCTTCTTGGCCATATCACATCACATAGCATACCCTGCAAAAACAAGTTAGACGTCCTCTAATTGTTGTTGCATGTTTTACGTGGCTGCTATGGGTTTCTAGCAAGAACGTTTCTTACCTACGCAAAACCACAACGTGATATGCCAATTGCTATTTACCCTTCATAAGGACCCTCTTCATCGAATCCATTCCGACTAAAGTGGGAGAGACTGGCACCCGCTAGCCACCTTATGCACCAAGTGCATGTCAGTCGGTGGAACCTGTCTCACGTAAGAGTACGTGTAAGGTGGGTCCGGGCCGCTTCATCCCACAATACCGTCGAAACAAGATTGGACTAGTAACGGTAAGCATATTGAACAACATCAACGCCCACAACTACTTTGTGTTCTACTCATGCAAAGAATCTACGCAATAGACCTAGCTCATGATGCCACTGTTGGGGAACGTAGCAGAAATTCAAAATTTTCCTACGTGTCACCAAGATCTATCTATGGAGAAACCAGCAACGAGGGGAAGGAGAGTGCATCTACATAACCTTGTAGATCGCTAAGCGGAAGCGTTCAAGTGAACGGGGTTTATGGAGTCGTACTCGTCGTGATTCAAATCACCGATGATCCTAGTGCCGAACGGACGGCACCTCCGCGTTCAACACACGTACAGCCCGGTGACGTCTCCCACGCCTTGATCCAGCAAGGAGAGAGGGAGAGGTTGAAGAAGACTCCATCCAGCAGCAGCACAACGGCGTGGTGGTGGTGGAGGAGCGTGGCAATCTTGCAGGGCTTCGCCAAGCATCACAAGAGAGGAGGAGGAGGAAGAAGAGACGCAGGGCTGCACCAACGAGAGATAGAATCGCGTGTATTGGGCAGCCCCTAGGCCTCATATATATAGGGGAAGGGGAGGAGGGTGCGCCCCCTCTAGGGTTCCCACCCCTAGAGGGGCGGCAGCCCCCAAAACCCATCTATGGGTGGCGGCCATAAGGGGGGGAGGAGAGGGAGGCGCAGGGAGTATGGGCCTTAGGGCCCATCTGCCCTTAGGGTTTGCCACCTTCTCCCCTTCTAGCCGCATGGGCCATGGTGGGAGGCGCCCTAGCCCACCTAGGGGCTGGTGCCCTCTCATACTTGGCCCATGTATGCCTGTAGAGCATGTGGCCCCACTTGGTGGACCCCCGGGACCCTCCCGGTGGTCCCGGTACGTTACCGATAAACCCCGAAACTTTTCCGGTGACCAAAACAGGACTTCCCATATATAAATCTTTACCTCCGGACCATTCCGAACTCCTCGTGACGTCCGGGATCTCATCCGGACTCGAACAACATTCGGTAACCACATACAAACTTCCTTTATAACCCTAGCGCCATCGAACCTTAGTGTGTAGACCCTACGGGTTCGGGAGACATGTAGACATGACCGAGACGTTCTCGGTCAATAACCAATAGCGGATCTGGATACCCATATTGGCTCCCACATGTTCCACGATGATCTCATCGGATGAACCACGATGTCAAGGACTCAATCGATCCCGTATACAATTCCCTTTGTCTAGCGGTATTGCACTTGCCCGAGATTCGATCGTCGGTATCCCGATACCTTGTTCAATCTCGTTACCGGCAAGTCTCTTTACTCGTTCCGTAACACATCATCCCGTGATCAACTCCTTGATCACATTGTGCACATTATGATGGTGTCCTACCGAGTGGTCCCAGAGATACCTCTCCGTCACACGGAGTGAAAAATCCCTGTCTCGATTCGTGCCAACCCAAAAGACACTTTCGGAGATACCTGTAGTGCACCTTTATAGCCACCCAGTTACGTTGTGACGTTTGGTACACCCAAAGCATTCCTACGGTATCCGGGAGTTGCACAATCTCATGGTCTAAGGAAATGATACTTGACATTAGAAAAGATTTAGCATACGAACTACGATCTTTGTGCTAGGCTTAGGATTGGGTCTTGTCCATCAGATCATTCTCCTAATGATGTGATCCCGTTATCAATGACATCCAATGTCCATGGTCAGGAAACCGTAACCATCTATTGATCAACGAGCTAGTCAACTAGAGGCTTACTAGGGACATGGTGTTGTCTATGTATCCACACATGTATCTGAGTTTCCTATCAATACAATTATAGCATGGATAATAAACGATTATCATGAACAAGGAAATATAATAATAACTAATTTATCATTGCCTCTAGGGCATATTTCCAATATGCACCACATTACCCAACATGCTAGATCCCATTTGGCCGGACACACTTTCCTGGGTCATGCCCGGCCTCGGAAGATCAACACGTCGCAGCCCTACCTAGGCACAACAGAGAGGTCAGCACACTGGTCTAAATCCTATGGCGCAGGGGTCTGGGCCCATCGCCCATTCCAGACCTGCACGTTGCGTGTGCGGCCGGAAGCAGACCTAGCCTAGCAGGCGTTCCAGTCCAATCCGGCGCGCGCCGCTCAGTCGTTGACGTCACAAAGGCTTCGGCTGATACCACGACGCCGAGTGCCCATAACTGTTCCCGCGTAGTTGGTTAGTGCGTATAGGCCAGTGGCCAGACTTAGATCAAATACCAAGATCTCGTTCAACGTGTTATTATGAAGTAACCGCGGACACCGACCAGGGCCAGGCCCACCTCTCTCCTAGGTGGTCTCAACCTACCCTGTCGCTCCGCCACAAAGTAACAGCCGGGGGCCGTCGGGAACCCAGGCCCACCTCTACCGGGATGGAGCCACCTGCCCCTTCAGCCCCCATCTCCGAACAGTATCATAAGTAATGTAACAGTATAAAGTATATAGCATATGCCCGTGATCACCTCCCGAAGTGATCACGGCCCAGTAGTATAGCATGGCAGACGGACAAGAGTGTAGGGCCACTGATGGAATACTAGCATCCTATACTAAGCATTTTGGATTGCAGGTAATGGTAACAACTGTAGCAACAATGATAGGCTATGCAGCAGAATTGGATTAACGGAAATCAGTAACATGCTACACTACTCTAATGCAAGCAGTATAGAGAAGAATAGGGGATATCTGGTGATGAAGGGGGGGGGCATGCCTGGAAGCTCAACCAAGAAGGAGGGGTCGCCAACACCGTATTCATATTGGGTAGCAGCGACGTCGATCTCCGAGTCTAGCGAGAGAAGAGGGGGAAGAAACAATAAATATAATGCAAACATAAGCATGACGGTGCATGACAAGACAATGAGCGGTGCTAGATGTGCCCTAACGCGGTAGGAGGTGATACCCACGAAGGCGGGAAACATCCGGGAAAGTATCACCGGTGTTTCGCATTTTCGGACAAATGAACCGAAGGGGGAAAGTTGCATGATTTCTATGCTAGGGATGTGTGGCGGACGAACGGGCTACGTATTCAGATTCGTCTCGTCGTTCTGAGCAACTTTCGTGTACAAAATATTTTCATCCGAGTTACGGTTTATTTTATATGATTTTTCAAAGTTTTATGCATTTTCTGAAATTATTATTAATTCGAAATTAATACATAAAAAGCTATGGGTACCCAGCCCTGTGTACATAGAATGTACAGAGAGGCTGACATGTGGGCCAGGGGGACCCAGTTGACCAGTCAATGTTTGATTGGTCAACAGGAGGTGGGGCCCCCTGTCACTGACTGTTTAGACATAGCTATTAGTTTAACTAAGTTAACTAACTAATTAGTTAGCTAAATAGGCATTTAATTAATTAATTATAGTTTATATCTTTTTTTATTTTACATTTTATTTACACATTTTTTTAAGAAAAGGGGCCTCTTTGGCATTGGCCCAGCCATGCCTTAGCAGGCGCTAGGCGGGCGAAACGGGGCGGAGCCCCTAGGTGCGAGCGCAGCCCACCCGAGCGACGAGGGGAGGGGGACCAGGCACGGGCGCCGGTGACCAGGGGACGCACGGGCGCCGGTCGGAACATGGCGGCGGGGAGACTGGGTGAGGGAGCAGGGCGCCGGGCGGCTGCGGTGAGGCGGCGGCGCGTCCTGAGCCGGATGGGGCAGGCGGGCAGAGGCGTCGAGGCGCTGCGGTGGAGTAGCCGCAAGCAGCGGCACGGGCTGCGACGACGCAGGATCACGGGCGGGAGGCAAGCAGTAGGGGGGACGCGCGGCGGCGCAGAGGCTAGCGGCGAGGGCGTGGCGCAGCGGGAGTGGGCGGAGCAGGTGGCGTCTGAGCGGGGCAGCGGCTGGCCGAGACGAGGCCACGCGCGGGGTGCGTGAGCGCTGGACAGTGCGGGCTCGGATGCGGCCAAAGGCAGGCCAAGGCGCGCGCGGAAGATCGAGCAGGCACGGGGCGTGGCCGGCGGTGCGCGCGCGAGTCAGTGGGCATGTCGCGCGGGCGAGAAGGAGCTCACGACGTGCGTGGGTGCGGCCAGAACCGGAAGGGCGCGTGGGCGCGTCACGCGTGCGATGCGGCAACGCAGGGAGGGCGAGGACGGTGCGGTTATGTTCTGTACAGGGAGAGGAAGATGCGAGGCCGAGGCTGAGGGCCTCCCGGCGTTGCAGGGGTACGGGGCGGCGAGGCTCACTGAAGCTACGCTGGGAGGAGATGATGACGGGCGTCGGGTCGAGGCAGTCCGGCATGACGAGGTGGAGGCCATTGGGGAGGAGAACGGGGACGCGAGATGACGGATTCGGCGTCGAAGCTCGGCGGCGGGCCGTGGGATCCACGGGCGGCAACGACGATGTCAGCGGGGCGAGGTCGGGGTTGAGCCCCGATCCAGATCGGGGGGCGAGAGGGACAAGAGAGTGGGGTTGGGATCGTGCGGGTGGGGAGTGGGTGCACTGGGGGTTAGGGTTTCGGGGTAGTGGGGGAAAAGGTAGGATGGGGTGGGCCTCTTGGTGGCCTGGATGGCTAGTTGGGCCGTTCGGCCCAGGGAGAGGGGGAGAGGGCTTTGCTCTTTTTTTTCTTTGTTTACTGTTTTGTCTTTTTTGTATTTTCTTTTCTTTATCTTATTTCTTTTCTGTTTCTTTTAATTCTTATTTATAATAGTTTCATTAACATACCAAAGTGGCACCTAAATTGATGTTTCCAGCTATGCCACTCTCACATTAATTTACTACCCAAACTAAAAACGGGTTTGTAATTGTTTAATATTTAACTATCATTTGAATAATAGTTTTACTGCTATTTTATTTACTATAGTGCATTTAAAAACTTTTATAAAAGTGTGGTTTCACCAACATAATTACTTATGATTTATTTGACAAGCTTAGTGCATTTTAGTTTTAATGTTTGAAAACTTTTATTGTTTGACTTAAATTCAAATTTGAATTTGAATCTATTTTTGAACTAACGCAAGATTAACAACAATAACCGTGGTGACGTGGCAGCCTAATTATTCGGGCATCACAAATCTCCTCTACTACAAGAAATCTCGTCCTGAGATTTAAGAGGTGGGATAAGGGGGAAAGGTCTGGTTACGAAATTCTAACGAATCTTATCGGTCTTGGTTGCTCTTCTCGAAGAGGTCTATCCATTGCGTTGACTTCTTCATACCTATGCACCAATGCATCATGATGAAGTTGTCGTCCTTTCTTTGGGAACTCCATCGTACTTACGAAAGAATAAGGGGGTGTTCCGGGAGAACGGACCTCTGCACGGTTGTCTATCTGGTTGATAACATCGGGGGAGGTGGTGGAAAGTATCTCTCAAATTGAATCTTAATAATATATCGAGAGCAAAGTAGGAAGGTCGCATGAGAATTTCCGAGCAGGCATGCAATCGCTCGTTGCCTGAAACGGAGTGTGAAAAGCGGTTCGGAGAAATGAGAATAAGTATCGCATCTGATACCAGAATAGATCACTAGGAAGGTGGCTCGTGAATTACCAACGAAACCAAGAGCAAGGGATAACTTTGTCAACAAGGTGTACATGATAGTCAGGTTTCGATCCTATGGAATTGTGGGTTATGGGCCCACCATGTGGTTAAAAGTAGGACGGTCGGTGACATCTTGCACGATCATGTAAGCAAGGCATGTCAGAGGATATTCTGTTGGTTATGTCGGCAAAACATCGGTACAAAGGGCGAGGGACGAAGAGAACCATTTTTCTACTCGTTGAACGAGGCGGACCAATAGGCAAGGTTCTCGTCCATTGGTGGCTACCAGAATGTCATCAACAATAGTAACAGGGTCTTACTGACAAAGTTGTTCACCGAGGTGTTTACATAAGCAGCAGAATATTACTGCTTAGATCATATAGATCACCAGAAAGGTTAAACAAAACAATGGAAAGCAAAAGGTGATCATCATATTAAACAGAACAATGGAAAGGAAAATGTGTTTAAACACATGTTTCAGGGATATATCCTTCCCAAGGACAAGCAGAGCATGATATCCATGACAGGATAGAAAGTATAAAACCTTTTAGGTAAGGGGAGATGAATTTCATGACATAACCCAAACAATGGTGTTTGGATAATTGATAAAGAAAATTTAGCATTGTGCTTCAAATGCTTTTATTGAAGATCAGAGTTCCACAGACATGCTTCGAGATAGCATTGACATGGTCTTCAAGCAAAGGTCAGACTTGGATACACAAAGGATTCATCAGGAACAACTTATAGAATAAGTCTTGCAATTTCCTCATGGAAGAATGGTTAACCCTGCTAAAAGGGAAACTATTGCAACAAGTGCTCCGGCCAGGTGTGCTAGGCATGACATCACCTTCCCGGTTTATATAAGGACCAATGTTATGACTCATGGAAAAATGTTGCAACCATCATATCTGACCGAGTTTCAGATCTGATTGGGGTCAGGATAACTCAGACTCAGGATGCTTGAGAAGAAGAGTGCAACACAAATTGACGAGATGACAATGTAAGATTCTCGGGAAATGAACTATGAGAGTCAGTTCTAAAACAAGAGATCATCATTATATCAAGGAGAGGGTGAGGAGGTGGCTGATGAAGTCAACGACAATTCATTTAGATATCCAAAAAGATGGATTTCCACAATCATGCGGACAAGGAGATAACATTTGTTAGATCTGATGATATAATGAGGTATGCTCGAGGGAAACATACACAATTAAACAATGGTTGAAAGGTGCACCCGAAATATGGGTTTAGGTAGGATGATCAAAGTTAGAATGGTGATTCGATAACCAATGGTATAAGAATGAATTATCAACCATTAACTTCATAGAAATAGGGTTGCTAGAAGTTTTGAACTCGCACAACATAATTCAATTATCGGCTTCCCGGTTAGAAACAACGCGGGGACCAAGGAATGAACGGATATGGAAAGAATTATCACCTATATCAAGAATTCTTAAGAGGTGGTGAAATCCTCATGACATTCTTGACATAAAAAGATGGTAATACTCCAAGGTAAAGGAGAACAAATCCTGGATAGCAAGGATCTCAAGGTATACACAAAACACGAACAAGTTTGTGTTGGAGGGAAGACAGTAAAGTGGTCGGTGATAACACAAATCATCGAGGCAAGGATGGTACTTATCATCATGAATTCAACTGATATCCTGGAAAAGCTCAGAATACTGATGATGATCACGACACATTTGTCAAGAGATTTCACGAAGATGTGATCGATCGGCGATGACATCAAGTCAAAGGAATGATGAGGCGAAAGGTTAATGGAACCAAGGGTACGACACAAAATCCAAACCAAGCTTGTTGTTCAAGGCAAAATGATATGATGAGGAAAATCGACGTGAGCTTGGCTCATCGTCGAAAGCTGTGCTCTGGGAATAAGGATCAGGTGGCACAGTTTAAAATTTAGCACAAGATGATAGCCGATCAGGCTAGTATTGACATGCTCGAGTTCAAACTCGTGAGTCAAGGAGATTACTAAGAGTTGTTTAATCGTGGTGCTGACCCGATTTAGTTATCGGTGTCCTCGAGTGAATAATAACTCGAAACCAGGGAACACTGGAATCGGTTTGGAATAATACTTGATGAAGGCTCGTAAGAAGTTATGTCGTTTCGTGATAATCTCGAGATACCAGGGTGAAATACTCGACGAAAGACCAAAGTAAAGGTTGGACTGGTGTATTGATCCATAGAAGACAAGTGCTTAAACTTGACCATGAAATGGGATCAAAGAAGAACATATTGGTCGGAACCACAATTGCAAATGATCAATTCACCGATACCAATGGATATTATATCAAGGAAATAGTTATTATTACAAGAAGCTTCCATGATAGGATCTACATCGTGTCCATGGGCATGAACACAAAGGTTCAAGGTTAACTCCCACTTCCTCAAAGCATAACCTCCCATTCACCCCTCACATTTCAAAAATGACATTAGTTGTTGAAAGTTTTACCTGGTGCAATACCAGCTAAGTATGACCTCTGAAATCTTTCGGGTTCACACAGATTAGGGAAGGCATTGGTTCAACCCATCGGGGCATCTTAGGAACATATGCCACAAACTTCAGAGTAATTAATACAAGCTCGAAAGTAGAGCATAGTTTAGAAAGCAGAGGACACAATTTACCAAAGACATTATGTATCCGAGGAAAAGCTCACATGGTTATTGAATATGGAGGATGTTGTCGGATAAAATCCAACAAAGGATCTGTCAGGCCAATATGGAGCTGATGTGAGTACCGGCACACAAGCAGAGGAAGTAACAATGCAATGGCATTGGATAATAGAAACAACTGACTAATCCAGAGCTTCAATACAAAGGAATTGTGATTTTCAAATCAAGGGCTCAGAAGCAAACACTCTGATTAAGGATGGATAAGTTGAGTAGACTTAGTGGTACATTCGACGACAACTTGATTGGTCGAGGACCAACTCATGTTCAAAATGACGTTTGAGCCGGAAGGATGAATTCTAGGATCTGATTGAGGATTGCGAGCATTAGCAACATATCGAATCAAGTGACTCGAAATGATAGTGACAGAGGATGTCAATGGAGATTACTAGAAGTATGGAATTAACCATAATATAGGAAGGCAAGGAAATCAAGAGCAATGGGCTGCTCAGGATTTTCAGAAAAATCAAATGGTATTTCGAGGACTTTTGTGAAACACATGAACAAATAGGGATGAGCGGATACTCGGCAAGTCAAGCAATTATCTGTATATGTATTAAAGAAGAAATGGAGCTGCAAGGCAGCAGGCATAATGGATTCTCGAGATATTGGAATGTTTCAGGAAATATTCTAATAACAAGAGCAATTGGGGATGAAGGTATGAACGACAAATGCAGGTAGTTATCCATAACAATTTATCGGCGGTAGGGATTGCAACGGCAAAGGGCACCAGTGTCTCAGGAAAACATCGGAGAGTATCTTCGTAATCTTCTGGCGTAGTAGGTGATCATCTGTAATAAGGGGCTCTCTGGGACGAAGTAGTTACGAGAACCTAGAGTTAGAGTTAATAAAATCATTTTAACCCGAATAGAAGAGAGGTCAGAGTCCCAGAGTATAGACGAGGAATAAAAGTTCCTAATACCACCCAATGGCGACGTGGGCCCGTAAGCCGCACAACCATGTTAGTAAAAAACTTTTCAATGACTAGACTCGACTTCGGCCAAGGAGTGTGGAAGGGGGAATCCTATAGGCAGTTGGCTCTAATACCAACTTGTGATGTCCCCGATTCAATCGTACACTAATCATGCACACAAACGTGTACGATCAAGATCAGGGACTCACGGGAAGATATCACAACACAACTCTAAAAACATAAATAAGTCATACAAGCCAGGGGCCTCGAGGGCTCGAATATAAGTGCTCGATCATAGACGAGTCAGCGAAAGCAACAATATCTGAGTACAGACATAAGTTAAACAAGTTTGCCTTAAGATGGCTAGCACAAAGTAGGATACATACCGAAAGAGGCGCATGCCTCCTGCCTGGGATCCTCCTAAACTACTCATGGTCGTCGTCAGCGGCCTACACGTAGTAGTAGTCACCTCCGGTGTAGTAGGAGTCGTCGTCAACGATGGCTTCTGGCTCCTGGGCTCCAGCATCTGGTTGCCACAACCAGGAAGAAAGGAAAGGTGGGAAAGATTGAGAAAAGCAACCGTGAGTACTCATCCAAAGTACTCGCAAGCAAGGATCTACACTACATATGCATGGGTATCTGTGTAAATGGGCAATATCGGTGGACTGAACTGCAGAATGCCAGAATAAGATGGGGAAAGCTAATCCTATCGAAGGCTACGCTTCTGGCGGCCTCCATCTTGCAGCATGTAGAAGATAGTAGATAGTAAGTTCACCAAGTATCATCGCATAGCATAATCCTACTCGGCGATCCTCTCCTCGTTGCCTTGTTAGAGAGCGGTCACCGAGTTATATCTGGCACTTGGAAGGGTGTGTTTTATTAAGTATCCGGTTCTAGTTGTCATAAGGTCAAGGTACAACTCCAAGTCATCCTGTTACCGAAGATCCCGTCTATTCGAATAGATAAACTTCCCTGCAGGGGTGCACCACATTACCCAACACGCTCGATCCCATTTGGCCTGACACACTTTCCTGGGTCATGCCCGGCCTCGGAAGATTAACACGTCGCAGCCCTACCTAGGCACAACAGAGAGGTCAGCACGCCGATCTAAATCCTATGGCGCAGGGGTCTAGGCCCATCGCCCATTGCACACCTGCACGTTGCTTGGGCGGCCGGAAGCAGACCTAGCCTAGCAAGCGTTCTAGTCCAATCTGGCGCGCGCCGCTCAGTCACTGATGTCACGAAGGCTTCGGCTGATACCACGACACCGAGTGCCCATAACCGTTCCCGCGTAGTTGGTTAGTGCGTACAGGCCAGTGGCCAGACTCAGATCAAATACCAAGATCTCGTTAAGCGTGTTATTATGAAGTAACCGCGGATGCCGACATGGGCCAGGCCCACCTCTCTCCTAGGTGGTCTCAACCTGCCCTATTGCTCCGCCACAAAGTAACAGCCGGGGGCCGTCGGGAACCCAGGCCCACCTCTCACTACTAGAAAAAGGGCTATAGATGGGATTGACACTAATGGCGCACCAGACAATGGGTGCGCCATTAGTATATACTAATGGCGCACCACCTGCTGATACGCCATTAGAGTTGAAACTACTAATGGCGCACCTGGCCCAAGGTGCGCCATTAGTATCAATCTTTTTTGAACTAGTGCGCCTGTCCAAACATACTAATGGCGCATCCAGACAAAGTGCGCCATTACTAGTTGTAACTAGTAATGGCGCACCCTTCAGAAAGTGCGCCACTAATGTTGTTTTTTTATTATATTTTTTATTCCTTTTTTGCAATACTACTAATGGCGATTGATCAGCCGTGCGCCATTACTAGTTTAAACTAGTAATGGCGCCTTTGTGGATCGATCGCCATTAGTATTTTTTTTTCAAAACTACTAATGGCGCACCGCCAGAAGGTGCGCCATTAGTAACCTGGATTACTAATGGCGCATTTAGTGCTGGTGCGCCATTAGTAAGTGGGCAACAACAAGATATTTTGGACAGCCTCTCCTACCCACACTCACTTTCTCCCCACTTCATTCTCTCCACCTCCTCCTTGTCTCGGGTGCCTCCTCTTTTTCACCTCATTTCCACCATAGATTCATTCAAATTAAGTGGTTAAATTACCTTGTTTTAATAGGTAAGTAAGGGGGGAAGCTATATTTATGTTGTTCTCCCTACAACAATGTGCACATGCACTTTTTATGGCCTAGCTAGATCTATGTATGTTCGTGGTGTTGCATATGTTTGTGGTGTTGCATATGTGTTTGTGTTTGGAGGTGTACGGTTTGAAATGCGATAGTTGCCAATATTTTGCGGAATGTTGATTCATTTCCGTTTCAAGCGAGAATTTTGGCATTAAGCATTCTTTTGGTCCTATTTTAGGAAAGTCATGCCAAATTTTTATTGGTTCTAAAATATCGTTTTGCTCTACCCTTGAGCGACCATGGTCCGCACGATGACCGAAGGCATCATGAATAGGTTTTGAGGTCCGCGAAGGCGAGATGCTTCAAAAGAACGAGGCGGAGATAAGATGTCCATGTTGAAGATGCAAGTGAAGAGCCTTATTGCGGACCCGGATTCGGGCAGGTGCGGGACCACCTGCTCTTGTGTGGTTTCATGGATGGCTATCGGTGGCAAGGTGATGAAGATGACTACGAAGTCGTCCATGGGGGCGGGCAAGAAATGAGGGCAGCAAGACAACCACCGCGGCTCGGGCGGCGAGAAGACGAAGAATCCCGAGGAGATGATCACGACGGTGATGATCTGTACACATCATCATGTAGAAGATGCAGGACATGATGATGAGGAAGATGCCGGAGCAGACGACGGGCATGATCATGAAGATGATGATGCGGGCGGAGCGCACAACGCTGGACCATCGATGGGCTGGGTGCAGGACCCTCATATTCAACAGCTGCTTCTCAAGCGGACGGATAACGCAAGAGCTGCCGCCGAGAGAAAGCCAAGATGGATCAACTTGAGTTAGACGGTTACTCCATTGTATGAAGGATGCAGGCCCGAGGATACCGGCCCGAAAGTAACGCTCATGGCTCTGGAAATGAAGGTAAAACACAAAATGACCGACGCATGTTTCTATGAGAACATGTCGTTCTGGCACGAACGTCTTCCCAAAGGGAACAAGTGCCCGACCAGTTTGGAGGAGGCGAAGAAAATCGTGTGTCCTCTGGATTTACCGCACGTGAAATACCATGTGTGCATGAACAATTGCATCATTTATCGGGACGAGCACGGAGTCTACCATATGTCCGTGTGCGGCGTCACTCGATACAAGAAGAGGAAGAAAGCTCCTCGAAAAGTGGTGTGGTACTTTCCGATCACTCCTCGTCTGCAGCGGTATTTCGCGGACCCTAAGGTAGCAAAGCTCCTGCGTTGGCACGCGGATAGGGAGGAGAAGAAGCGAAGATGGCGCAAATGATCCGGAGATAGATAAAAAGACAAGATGCTGAGTCACCCTAAGGATGCGAGCAGTGGCAAGCGTCGATCCAAGGAACATCGTCGTTGGGCGCGAGCACCGATGGAGTCAATCCGTTTGGCAGCCAGAGAAGCACACATAGCACCTGGCCTGTGTTTGTGTGGATGTACAACCTTCCCCTGGTTATGCATGAAGAGGAAGTACATTCACATGAGTATGCTAATTGAAGGGCGAAACAACCAGGGAACGACATGAATCTGTATCGGGGCTGCTGAAGAGGAGCTTGACACGCTATGGAAAACGCCAGCCAATACGTTGGGACGCTGCGGAAAGAATATTTCCCTATGAGAGCCGCTGACTGCTCACGACGGTGCACGACTATCTCGATTACGGATATCTCGCGGGCAGGTAGTCCACGGATTTTCTGGATGCGTAAGGTGCATGGATGACACAACGATCGCCAGCTAGATAGAGATCCGGGTCTTGAAAACCGTGTTCATGGGACATCGAAGGTGGCTTCGCGACGATGACCCGTGGAGAAGCGCAAGGATCTGTTCGATGGTGAAACCGAACTCGAAAACGCCGTGTCACGAGGAGCGGCGAGGAAATAGACAAGCTGTTGAAAAATTGGAAAGACTGCCCACCGCGGGAAAGAAGCAAAAGGCGCCAGAGCGGAAAGAAGCGAAGGCGCGAGCTGCTGCTGAAGGTTGGGATCATGGACGCGCACGTCCGTGAAACGCTATTTGGCCTATGCAACTTTTTCGACGCCATCTCTCGAAAGTCGATTGGCGGAGGCAACTCGAAGGCTACAGGAAGAGATCATGGTGATACTATGCGAGCTTGAGATGTACTTCCGCCCGCATTCTTCGATGTTATGGTGCATCTGCTGGTCCATATCATGGAGGATATCATCCAACTCGGGCCGACGCTCCTGCACAGCATGATGCCGCTCAAAAGGATGAATGGTGTCATCAAAGGATACGCTCGAACATGTCACGCCCAGAGGGAAGTATAGCCAGGGCTTTTCGATCAAGAGTGCATCTCCCATCGCACGAATTATCTAGGCATCGAGAACCCCGCTGGTCTGCCCGTCAACAGCACCTCGGCAGGCTCGCTGGATGGGGTCACCGTGAGGGTCGCCGCAAATGCATGTCGACTTCGAGGGTCGACTCGCCGACTTTGAAAGAGCAAACCTAGTCGCGCTACAACACATAGACGTGGTCGATCCTTGGGTGGTAGAGCACAATACCTTTATTGAGAAGACGACAATGACCGAGGCCAACAGAGGACGGACGAAGATATACTCAAAGAGCACAACTCATGTTTCACGCGTTGGTTCAAGCAGAAGCTTCGTCGCACCCTTTACATGAAGATTCTTCCGCGAAGAACAACTCATATTCACCTTGTCACAGGCGCCGAGCACAACCTGATGACCTATGAGGCGTCACGATATTAACGGCTACACATTCTACACCGAGGACAAGGACATGAAGAGCGATGGTTATCGAACTCGGGTAACGATGGAATCCTACACCGTAAGGACAAGGACAGATACTACGGAAGGATCGAGGAGATCTGGGAGCTGAGCTCTGTTGGAGAGAAGGTGCCGATGTTCCGTGTCGATGGGCCAAGAGCGCCCTAAAAGAAGACCGATATTTCACCACCATGGTTATACCCGGTTAATCCAAGATCATGGGCGCAAACGCCACCGCAAAAATGAGCCATGGGTACTGGCTTCCCAAGTGGACCAATGCTTTTCATTACCGACCCGCCAAAGCGAAGTCGTGTTGTCGGAGGAGAGGCAAAAGGAAGATCATCGGAATGGATGGAGTAGCCAATGAGCAAGACTTTGACAAGCACGGCGACCGAGGATCGAACATGACGACGATGATGAAGTAGCAGCATACACCACAAGAAGAAGCAGGACCACCCTACCTAAAGGACGTCTGCTCCACGTAAGAACTCCATTTGCGAAAAAGAAGGGCAAGAAGATTGTGAACATATAGCTAGCTAAGATCGATTGTATTTAAATCGTAGCCTTCATTTCTCGATTGTATTTCATGGACACTTTTGAACTATCATGAATATTTTAAATTTCATGGACACTCGATCTCGATCCCTCCATCTCCATCGCTATCCCACCTCGCCAGATCCGTCCCCTCGCCGAGCACCCCCGTCCATCGGCCGCTGCTGCCGACCCCCGCACCTTGATTCCCTACTCAACCGCCACGATTTCCCAAGACGATTCTCTACTCAACCAACAGCCCTCCCTCGACACCCTCCCTACTCAACCGCCCGCCGACTTCCGCACCTCCCCGCCCACCGGCATTACTGTTTGATGATATTTTTTAAAAAATTATTACTGTCTTATAAAAAAAATATTACTATTATGATTTAAACAAGTTTGAACATATTTAAACACAAATAATTATCACACAGCATTTTAAATGCATAAAAAATTGTGGAGCCTGGGAATCGAACCCAGGACCTCCTGGTGTGAGAACTGGCTGCTGACTAGTCGAGCTAGTAGAGGGAACTTGGCATGGATCAGGTCAAGTGGGAGATAACCTGTTGGCTCGAGCAGAAATCAATTTTTTTACTAATGGCGCACTGTGGTGAGGTGCGCCATTAGAATGGATACTTATGGCGCACCGATGGGTGGTGCGCCATTAGTATTGTGTGGCCCCACCCCGCGGCCCAAACATATCCCTCTCTCTCCTCGCCTCGCCTCGATCCCTTCCTCTCCTCTCCCGACGCCGCTGCCCCACCGACGCTCTTCTGACGCCGCGACGCCGCCCTGTCGCCCTCGCTCTCCGCCATGACGCCTAACGCCGCGACGCCTCTCTCTCTCTCGACGCCGCCGCCGCCGCTTCCTCATGGAGAAGGAGGAGGAAGAGGGCGCCACTGCTGACCTCGCCCGGCCGACCGGCAGGAGGAATCTCCGCTTCGCTCGCCTCCCGTGCGTGAGTACCCCTGTCTTGCTGCACATTCCCCTCCCCTCCCCGCTAACCCCTCCGCATGGAAAACGCAGGCCCGCCAGGGGATCCGCCCCGCCGCCCCACCTCGTTGGACGCCATCGCCCCGCCGCCCTCATCGCCGGTGTCCCGGACGCTGCCCCATCCACACCACCGTCGCCGGAGCACCACCACCACCCGGACCTCGTCGCCCCACCTCGTCGCCCCGTCCACACCACCGCCCCCGTGAGCTTCCCCTCCTCCTCTCCCCCTCGCATCCAGATTGTTTGTTTTTCTTTAGTTTATTTACAGAACAGGCATTACAAATTAAATAGTTTGGTTAGCACCTTCTTTAGTTTTAGTCATTTCTATACCAACTGTTACAGGAAAACAGAATTGCAACTATTTTTGCCTGAAAGTAGAAGACATGAACATGGTCAGAAAAAAGAAAAACCTAAAGAACTACAAGCAATATAAACATAATTATGGTGAAGATTGCAGTATATATGCAACACCGAAACCACCATCATCTTCCAAGTGGAAACTGCTATCTACAACCTACACTACTTGACAGGGAGAAAAGCCACGTCTAATATTTTTTTAAATTGCTGGAAGAATTGTTGAGTGCATAGGCGTTCGTTTAAGCGTGCATAGGCGAATGCAACAACAGAACACCTAGGGCCTAGTCATGCTAAGCATGCCCCGGTGCACACACTACAAGGTAGGCACTAGGCAGAGACGAGATAGGCACTAAGCAGAGATTAAAAAAAGGAATTTAGACCTAGCGCTTTATTTAAGCTTGGCTGGAAGCCAGCACAGCATTTCTTAATGTTAAGGAATTCTTTTTGTCTTCAATTCACTTTTAAACCCAGCAAAATCATAATTCTCCTAATGCTAGAGGATGCACTATGCAATGCTCTAAGTAACTAAGTAGTCCAGAGCAAAAAGGAAAACTGAATAATAGGACAGCAGAGTCAAATAATGTTCATAATATAAATAGTGAGTCGAGTGGTTACACACCTCATCTTCCTAAGGACACTTGACATCTCCTCTCTCTTCTTCTTTGCTCTCTTGTGAGTACCAAGCTTTCTCTTGGCGACCTTGAGTGCACGCTTGTCCTTTCCAACCTTAAGAAGCTCAGTGATACGCTTTCATAGGGAGCGAATCCAGCAACCTCCCTAATCAAGTTCCCGACAAAATGCACCTCTTGGTACCTTTTCGCAAAATATGCCAAGATAACATTGTAAGAATAACTGCAAACTGGATAGACATGTTATAATAATTCAGCTGAGCATATAGGAGCATGTAAGTTAACTTTGTTTTAGTTTCACACAAGTTACAATTCGCTAAAAAAAGCCAGCTAGAATAGCCAAATAACAATTTGGTCCCAAACACAGCAAGGTCCATTTTACTTTCAACATGACCTGACAACAGTATATAATATGCAAGGAAGGAAGGTACTCCTTCTGCATTGGCTATTACTTCACTGCAGAATACAACAGGCCCATGTGGGTATTCAAGCCCAATACATAATCCAGATTTACACATGAAAACAAGACGCTATCAATGCTCCCAAGTTATGTAAGGCCATGGTTATGCATCGAAGTATTGAACAATAGGAGAATTAAGACTAATACTAGATGGCATTGAAAACTGCATTTACAACTATTTACAGATAGGGTCTGTCTAGGAGAATCCAGATTTATTGCAATTATGCACCCGATATAATTGACCCCAAAGACCCCAACAAAACCAGGAACTCGATATAGATGGATGGTTTTTCATGTATATCCCTCGTATGATGAATGTTAGCACCTTCTTTAGTTTATTTACGTAACATGCACAGTGCAAATGGATCGACAACCTTGTAATTGATGATTAACTATATGAACAGCATACATGTTGACTTGTTGTGAATGTACAGATATGAAATCCACACACTTATGTACATAGAAAATGACTACTACACACCGTTCAGTTTACAGCTGAGGACAAAGATTTTGTGCAGGACAAGGCTATTTCTTATCGATCAAATAAATGATTTAGAAACCATCAATAAGTAGGACTAGTGATTTATTGTGAAGTTGCTTGGGTTTATTATGAAGTACTTTGATCATGTCTCTTTATTTGTACCGCTGCTAATATACTTTATATGATGATGAAGTGCTACTGAGTTGTGTGCAAATTTCGTTAAATCAGTGATGTGTATGTGTGCTGTCAGTTATGTGTATGTGCTTATTTTAATCCAGTGAAATATGGCACTGAACTGTAGCTAGCTAAATGGTAGTTTTGCTTAAATTGGTGAAATTTGGCACTGAAATGTAGCTAGCAATGCAAATATCTCAATGAATTCAACTCTGTTTTCTGTGTGAAACTGTTGTTGTTAAATGAAGCCACATGCCAGTCCACATGCCAATGTATTTTCCTTGTTGTGATGGAGCCCTTTTTTGCCTTGTCCACCCGAGAAGCCCTTGAGTTTGCTGGAATGTCGATTAACTTCCGTTCCAGCAAATTCGGGTACTCCATATGTCCTATTTTCAGCAAAGGTCATGCTGAAATTTTCCGTGAATTTTAGCATGACTTTGCTAAAAATAGGACATATGGGGTACTTGTGACTAATGATGAAAGCTTAGGCTTTTAGGGTGCCTCGGCGTCGAAAAACCCTCAATGATAAAAGCTTAGCTTTTAGGATGCCTCGGTGTCGACAAACCCTAAATGATGAGACCATGATCTTGTTCCTTGACAATAACCAACTTTTGACCAAACTTTGTTCCTATTTAGAGAGAAACATGGCCAGCAACAATGAGGCCGGGGTTCGGGCGGCAAGGCATTCTCGAGCTGTCCCAGAGATGGAGGAACAACCTCACTTGTATGAGGACGCCATGCTTCCCATCGATCCCGAGACCACCGATGGTACCGCCGAGTATGACCCCACCGATGCCACCACCGATGGTGCCGCCGAGGATGCCACCATCGATGATGGCGGCGCATGCACGATGGCAGCCAATGAAGAGGCAACGGAAGGACTGGCGCCCGACCGTGTTCGCACCTCAAGGAGGAAGTTACTAAAGTGGACTCGACGGAATCCAACGGCGCCGAACGAATAGTCAAGGGTACTCGCTTCAGCTCGGGTGCATTCTCCGAGCACCGCCTCGATCAACACCGAGAACCCGAGGCATCCTGACCGAGGGAATTTGCGAACCTCCTCTTCACGAAGCTGCACGAACGATACAAGTTCCCCGCTGAATTTGAAAACAAAAGCCTCAAAGGTAATAAAGTGAACAATGCTGCCCTCACGAAGATGAGCAAGGCCCTGTCTACTTGGAAAAGCAATGTGAAGAGAATGATCGAGAAAGGTGAGAGTTATGATAAGATCAAGGAGAAAAATCCTTCGATCACCGAAGATGACTACAACGACTTCAAGATCAATTGCTCGAGCACCGCAAACTCTGAATCAAGTCAGTGGGGGAAAGAAATGCGGGAGCTGAACTTAGGGGAACACACACTCGGTCCCGGCGGTTACAGAGTGGCGGAGCCTATATGGGACAAGGAGGATGCGGAACTTTGTCACGGCCTGGTACAAGAAGGACCCGAAAACAAAGGAGCTTACCACGGATCCGAAGACCAGAGCGCTTGAGGTTGTTCTGGTAAGGAATACCACCCCCGCGTAATTAGCTCCATATGGTTGCATTCTAATTAATGAAGCCAAATTTCTAAATGGTTCACATTCCTTCCGCAGCGATCGAAAGCAGAGCTGGGTCGACTAAGAGCAACCCTTGGGACACCACTCTAAATAGGGCGTTGAATGTAATGAAGAACAAGGACAAGCTCAGAAGTCGACGTCACTGGTCGTGGTGGCCGGCAAAGGCTTGTCCACAAAATGGGGGTCATACTATACCGCTGGTGTGCGGAAGGAGAAAAAGACCAGCTCGGAAAGCCAGGCGCGCGAGGTTCAAGAACTCAAGGCACAGGTGGCGCAGATTCCGGAGATTGTCCAAGAGCAAGTGCAACAACAACTCGGAGCGACGATCACCGCCATTGTGCCTACCTTGATCCAGGGGTTGAGTGCGTGGATTGCGGGCGGCCAACAGGGGCCGCCCCCGATTCCTAGCTTCATGGCCAACAACTCGCAGAATGCGATGGCGGGCCATTGGTGTCTCCGCGGAGGCGGCATTGGTGTCTCCGATGCCGCACGGAGCTTAATGCACCGGTGTCGCCGTCCGCACCTTTGCAGCAAGCGCCCTCCGTTAATCTGCACACGCGCCGCTGGCGGTGCTCGACATTAGCCGAGCTCGACGCCATCATCACGGTAACTAATTGTTTCTCTCGTCGAGGACTTCATCTCCTTGTTTTGACGGGCATCCCCGACGCCCTACATGTTTTCGCAGGGCGCCGCCGACTTCCGTGCACTCTCCCGCACTTCGTGAACAACGAGTTGGTCGATGTCGCCAAGGGCAAAATCGCTCAACCGGAAACCCTTGTTCCACGGTACCCAGATGCCACCCAACTTGTTTAGGGTTGAACTGGTTCGGTGCTGCCAGCTGCGACGAGTTGTTACCTCGATTCATCCCGCCGGGCCGACGATGATGACGTGATGACCTCGGCGCCGCTGAGCTGGCCCTCGCTTTGGTCAAGAGCCAGATTCGTTTGGGGCGGGGACACCACCCCAAAGACAACACCGCTAGTCGATTGCCGCCAAGTCGGCCCCATGGCAAGACCGCCGCAACGGTGCCGGACATCCCTATGCCATCGATCCAAACATGCATATGGCACAGGATCAGAACGACGACGACGATGATACGCTTGCCAACGCCGATCAAGACTTTGCCGATCATGGGTACGGTGGCGACTTCATGGGGCCTCCTTCTCAAGAACCCAACCCAACAAAAGACGGCGCGATCTAGCTGGTACCACGGAGAAGCCAAGTTGCAACAGCGCCGCTCGCCATTCAGCTCTCGTGAGACGCCCACCTGCCGACTTCACCGAGCCTCGATAGGCGAGGTGCGAAATATTATCAGCCCCAACACACTCAAGAAGGCGGTCTGTGAGCAGAACTCGGTCCCATTACAGGAGAAGAAGAAGGCACGCAAAAGAAAGACTAACAAGGGTGCGGGCCAGCCGGCACCGAGTACGATCTGTGCTCAGGACGGGCCACCTTCACCTGAGGATATCTCGAGGAGGGTGCATGTGGCGGGTAGGGCGATGCTACCGACAAATATGCTCAATGCTGCAACCTGTGCTATGCGGAGTCTGCATGACATTGTTCTTTCTTTGGAGAAGCGGCATCTCAGAGAGAAGGATGTGGCATACCCGGTTTTCGTGGCCAAGGTGCCAGAGGGCAAGGGCTTTGTGGATAACTCCATCGGGCATACGATCGTCCTGCGGTTTGATGACATCCACGCTATGTTGAACCTTCATCCGCTGCACTACACCTTCGTTCGGCTATTTTCGCTGAGTATGGAGATGTGGATCATTCGCGACAAGACCCCGGACATCGTGATAGTCGAATTCTTCTACATGCGTGCAAGATCTTGGGCAGCGCTGGGACCGCAAGTCGCGAAGTTCTTACCTCTAAGGCGCCATTCGCAAACCAAGATAAGGATAACTCCTCGTGCCTTACTTTCCCGAGTAAGTCCTCCCTCAACCGCCCGTAATATATGAATTCTTAGATTTCAATCGTTTTTCTTTTAACATTCCGTGTTTTCTGCAGTGACACACATTGCATGCTCATCCTCCTAAGCCCCAAATATTCCATGGCCACGTATTTCGACCCGGACCGTCAGTCGAACTAGACTACACAAATGTCAAGAAGGTTCTTGATGATGTTCTCCCCGGCTACGCCCAATCTAGAGGCACCTTCACCAGGCCTATTCGTAAGTACGGCAAGCACGTGTTCTCCCACAATACGACGCTCGCTGCGCCAATCAGCTGCCTGGCTGTCGAAGGGTGCCTACTACGCCATCCATCACATGCGGCGATCGACGACCATCATCAACTTCGCTACCGAGTAAACTCAAAGATTGGGCCGCGAGCGTGTCGGCAATCCAGACGCGGACATCGACAAGAATTCTTTGCATCCAATGGAGTTTGCGGAAATCATCCATCAAGATGTCCTTCGCACTCGGGCAGTTCTACCTCGAAATCAACCGTCCAACAGTGACATCGACACAATGCTACAAATGCAGGCTGACAACGCCGTTCTTTCATGACTCCCACGATAGACGGCGGCTTCATCCACGCCCGTCCCTTGAGTCGAGTCAAAAGCAGTGATGCTGTGTCTAGTTCTCAAACATCGATTGGCTCATGTTGTAATTAAACTTTAATGAACTTGTAGTATGTCTCTTTGGTTTCGAGAGTCGCTCAACTTAGATGTAATCGATGCTATTAATGTCTTGCTTTTTCTTTCGATCATTCCGCTGCATACTTATATATTGCTTATGTATTGTCTGTGAATTGGTACTAACATTTCGCTTGGCTAGTGCATAGCTATGCCGTCGATGTCGTGTATAAGGGTAAGGTTCCGGAGTCACGACGATCGGGAGGAGTGTCGGAGACAGGTTCACCGATTCAGCAGTAATAGTTACAAAGGGTACACCACTAGGGCCGGGGCCGAATCTAGATACGCCCGCTATCTAGCGGGAGAGGGAGGAGCGTTGGAGGAACCGGATGAAGACGAAGTTTCATCGTGATGATGCTCATCGTGATGACCGCAGCTCTTCTACGTGATGGTAGTTTAGATGATCGATATCGACTTGTAATGTGAAGACAAACTCGCTACTCGCGGTCTCGAGACTTGTAATATAATGTTCTATCTTTGTTCGGTCTTTTCAATTCGGAGACTAATATGATGAATTGTATTCAGAGACTAATATGATGAATTGTATTCAGAGACTAATCTTCTATTGTATTCGATGAATCTGTTGTTGATGTGTGCTGTCTATATTTTGTCCAATTATACATTTTGTAACCTGTGCAAAAAAAAGAAAAAAAGAAAAAAAACTAATATTCATACTAATGGCGCATCACATCACAGTGCGCCATTAGTATGCCAAAGGATACTAATAAAGGCGCCATTAGTATGCCAAAGGATACATGGCATTAAACAAAGGCGCCATTAGTATGCCGGGTTACTAATGGCGATTTGTTGTTAGCGCCATTAGTATGCCAAAGCACTGGTATACATGGCCCTCGGGAGGCATACTAATGGCGATCGTTGTATATACTAATGGCGATCCAGTGGTGCGCCATTAGTATATCAGATACTAATGGCGCACTGCTGGTGCGCCATTAGTAAAATATACTAATGGCGTGGCACTAATGGCGCACCACTAATGCGCCATTAATGGCCAAATTAGGTGCGCCATTAGTAGGCCTTTTCCTAGTAGTGTCTACCGGGATGGAGCCACCTGCCCCTTCAGCCCCCATCTCCGAACAATATCATAAGTAATGTAACAGTATAAAGTATATAGCATATGCCCGTGATCACCTCCCGAAGTGATCACGGCCCAGTAGTATAGCATTGCAGACGGACAAGAGTGTAGGGCCACTGATGGAGTACTAGCATCCTATACTAAGCATTTAGGATTGCAGGTAATCGCAACAACTGTAGCAACAATGACAGGCTATGCTGCAGAATAGGATTAACGGAAAGCAGTAACATGGTACAATACTCTAATGCAAGCAGTATAGAGAAGAAATAGGCGATATCTGGTTATCAAGGGGGGGGCTTGCCTGGAAGCTCAGCCGAGAAGGAGGGGTTGTCAACACCGTAGTCATACTGGGTAGCAGCGGCGTCGGTCTCGGAGTCTAGCGAGAGAAGAGGGGGAAGAAACAATAAATATAATGCAGACATAAGCATGATGGTGCATGACAAGACAATGAGCGGTGCTAGATGTGCCCTAACGCGGTAGGAGGTGATACCCACGAAGCCGGGAAACATCCGGGAAAGTATCACCGGTGTTTCGTGTTTTCGAACAGATGAACCGATGGGGGAAAGTTGCATGTTCGCTATGCTAGGGATGTGTCGCGGAAGAACGGGCTACGCATTCGGATTCGTCTCATCGTTCTGAGAAACTTTCATGTACAAAGTATTTTCATTTGAATTACGGTTTATTTTATATGATTTTTCAAAGTATTATGCATTTTCTAGAATTATTATTAATTCGAAATTAATACATAAAAAGCTATGGGTACCCTGCCCTGTGTACAGAGAATGTACACAGAGGCTGACATGTGGGCCAGGGGGGACCCAGTTGACCAGTCAATGTTTGACTGGTCAACAGGAGGTGGGCCCCTCTGTCATTGACTGTTTAGACTTAGCTATTAGTTTAACTAAGTTAACTAACTAATTAGTTAGCTAAATAGGCAGTTAATTAATTAATTATATTTTATATCTTTTTTATTTTACATTTTATTTACACATTTTTTTAAATAAAAGTGGCCGGTGGGGCCCCTTTGGCATTGGCCCAGCGACGGGATGGAGCCCCTGGGTGTGAGCGCTGACCGCCCGAGCGACGAGGGGAGGGGGACCAGGCACGGGCGCCGGCGACCAGGGGCCGCACGGGCGCCGGTCAGAACATGGCAGTGGGGAGACTGAGTGAGGGAGGATGGCGCCGGCGGCTGCGGTGAGGCGGCGGCCGCGTCCATAGGCCGACGGGACGGGCAGGCGGGCGGAGGCCTCGGGGGCGTGCTGGAGCAGCCGCAAGCAGCGGCGACCGGGGCTGCAGACGACGCGGGAGCACGGGGGTGGGATGCAAGCAGTAGGCGACGAGCGCGAGGGGGCGCGCAGGCCAGCGGCGAGGGTACGAGGCCGCATCAAGGAGCGGGCGGCGTGCAGAGCAGGACAGCGGCTGGTCGAGTGATACGTCTCCGTCGTATCTATAATTTTTGATTGTTCCATGCCAATATTATTCAACTTTCATATACTTTTTGGCAACTTTTTATATTATTCTTGGGAATAACATATTGATCCAGTGCCCAGTGCCAGTTGCTGTCTGTTGTATGTTTTTTGTTTCGCAGAATATCCATATCATACAGAGTTCAAACGGGATAAAAACGGACGGAGCTTATTTTTGGATAATATGGAAAATATGGAAGGAAAATCAACGCAAACCGGTGTCCGAGGTGGGCACGAGGTAGGCCCCCCCCTAGGGAGCGCCCCCTACCCTCGTGAGCCCACCGTAAGGCGGTTGATGCTCTTCTTTTGCCGCAAGAAAGCTAATATTCGGAAAAAAGTCAAGGCGAAGGTTTCAGGACAATCGGAGTTACGGATCTCCATATATACATGAAACGGTGAAATAGAGCTAGAAGAGAACGCAGAAACAGACAGATAGATCCAAGCCATGGGAGCCAAGGACCAGAGGGGAAACCCTTCTCCCATCTAGGGAGGAGGTCAAGGAATAAGAAGAAAAAGGGGGCCTCTCTCCCCCTTGCTTCCGATGGCGCCGGAATGCTGTCGTGGCCATCATCATCATCACCGCGATCTACACCAACACCTCCGCCATCTTCACCAACATCTCCATCACCTCCCCCCCTCTATCTACAGCGGTCCACCCTCCCGCAACCCGATGTACCCTCTACTTGAACATGGTGCTTTATGCTTCATATTATTATCCAATGATGTGTTGCCATCCTATGATGTCTGAGTAGATTTTTGTTGTCCTATTAGTGGTTTATGAATTGCTATGATTGATTTAATTTGCTTGTGGTTATGTTGCTGTCCTTTGGTGCCCATCATATGAGCGCGCGCGTGGATCACACCACAGGGTTAGTTGTATGTTGATAGGACTACGTATTTGAGGGCAAGAGTGACAGAAGTTTCAACCTAGCATAGAAATTGATGCATACGGGATTGAAGGGGGACCAATGTATCTTAATGCTATGGTTGGGTTTTACCTTAATGAACGTTAGTAGTTGCAGACGCTTGCTAATAGTTCCAATCATAAGTGCATAGAATTCCAAGTAAGGGATGACATGCTAGCAGTGGCCTCTCCCACATAATACTTGCTATCGGTCTAGTAAAGTAGTCAATTGCTTAGGGACAATTTCGCAACTCCTACCACCACTTTTCCACACTCGCTATTTTTACTTTAGTTGTTTTTTTATCTAAGCAGCCCCTAGTTTTTATTTACGTGCTCTTTATTTTCTTGCAAGCCTATCCAGAAACACCTACAAAGTACTTCTAGTTTTATACTTGTTCTAGGTAAAGCGAACGTCAAGCATACATTGAGTTGTATCGGTGGTCGATAGAACTTTAGGGAATATTTGTTCTGCCTTTAGCTCCTCGTTGGGTTCGACACTCTTACTTATCGAAAACTGTTGCGATCCCCTATACTTGTGGGTTATCAAGACCTTTTTCTGGCGCCGTTGCCGGGGAGTCATAGCTGGGGTGAATATTCTCGTGTGTGCTTGTTTGCTTTATCACTAAGTAATTTTTATTTGCTGTTCTTAGTTGTTCTTTATCTTTAGTTATGGATATGGAACACGAAATACAAAAAAATTAGGTGTACTTGATATTCATGGAGATAGGGTAACTCCTAAAACCCTCGATTCTAATTATGTGAAAGATATTAAGTACTACTTTGATAATCGTGAGAAAACCCCATTCAACTTTATAATGGGAGACACGTTGGATCAACGTGAATACTTTAGGGATTATCGCTCGACACAAAAAGGGAAACTATTATGGGATCAATTTATTATGTTGCGTTGGTATGCCTGGAATCTATGCTTGAAATATGATATTACTTGTTGCTCTAGGATGGAGGCCCCACACCTTCCCTTTTCATGCAAATTTAATGATAATGAAACCTTAGCTTCTTATGCTAATGGTATATATGATTACTATGATGTGGAACAAATAGAAGAATTTGTTGCTTTTAAGGCTGCTTATGAAATTGAATCTTTGTTTGTAAAATATGAAGCTTTAGATGATGATGCTTATAGGCCTGAAAGTCTTGCTATGCTTAGATATTGCTATGAAAATTATGAATACAATTACTATATTAATGCATTTATTGAGGAAGTCTCCGCTGTCCAAGAAGAGACTAATATTTTGTAGGAAGCTATGGAAGAAGAAATTGATTAAATTGTGAGCTCATTGGATGAAGAAGATGATGAGGAGAGCAAAGAACAAAAGGAGGAAGAGCGGATTGATCACCCGTGCCCACCTTCTAATGAGAATAACTCTTCAACTCATACATTGTTTAATTCCCCTTCGTTCTTACCGAAGGATGATTGTTATGATGATTGCTATAATGATTGCTATGATGATTGTTATGATCCCATTAATTCTCTTGAAATATCCCTTTTTGATGATGCTTGCTATGCTTATGGCCAAGATGCCAATATGAATTATGCTTATGGAGATGAACTTGCTATAGTTCCTTATGTTAAACATGAAATTTTTGCTATTGCACCCACGCATGAAAGTCCTATTATCTTTTTGAATTCTCCCGATTACACTATATCGGAGAAGTTTGCACTCATTACGGATTATATTGATGGGTTGCCTTTTACCGTTGCACATGATGATTTTGATAGATATAATATGCATGTGCTTGCTGCTCCTACTTGCAATTATTATGAGAGAGGAACTATATCTCCACCTCTCTATGTTTCCAATACAATAAAATTGCAAGAAACTGTTTATACTATGCATTGGCCTTTACTATGTGTGAATGAATTGTTCTTTTATGACATGCCGATGCATAGGAAGAGAGTTAGAATTCGTCATTACATGATATATGTTACTTCTTGCTCACTACTAAATTACAAATCATTGCTAATTAAAATTGGCTTTGATATACCTTGGGATCTGGGTGGATTCACTACTTGAGCACTATATGCCTAGCTTAATGGCTTTAAAGAAAGCGCTTCCGGGGAGACAACCCGGAAGTTTTAGAGAGTCAGTTATTTCTGTTGACTCCTTTCATATAGTTTAAAAACAACAAAAATTAAGAGGGGAACCCAAAACTTTTTCAAAAAGGAAAGTGAAAGTGAGAAAGACGAGCATTGTTGAAGTGGGAGCTAGCCTTGAACTTTTTCATGCTCACGGATACTTTGTGAATCTTGATTACAGAAACTTTTAAATAAAAATAATTATCCCCTTGTACAATTCCATTGTATTATAAAAATAACGTGCCAAGGTTTGCCTTTAGGATGTTTACAATGCTTGTTGGTTGGTGCGGTGCAGGACAGAAACTTTGGCTGTAGTGCGTGAATTTATTTTTTTACTGGAACGTCAAATGGTTCTGATTCTTTTTGCACTGTCTTTCTGTCCAAATTTTGGCAGAATTTTTCAAGTACCATAAGTATGGTGAATGTTCAGATTATTACAGACTGTTCTGTTTTAGACAGATTCTGTTTTTGATGCATAGTTTGCTTGTTTTGATGAAACTATCAATTTATATTAGTGGATTAAGCCATGAAAAAGTTATATTACATTAGACAAAATGCAAAAGCAAAATCTGAATTGGTTTGCAACAGTACTTAGAGTAGTGATTTGCTTCATTGTAGTAATCGATCTTAACGAGTTTTCTGTTGAAGTTTTGTGTGGATGAAGTGTTCGATGATCGAGAAGGTCTCGATGTGAGAAGAAGGAAGAGAGGCAAGAGCTCAAGCTTGGGGATGCCCGAGGCACCCCAAGTAAATATTCAAGGAGACTCAATTGTCTAAGCTTGGGGATGCTGGGAGGGCATCCCCTCTTTCTTCAATAAATATCAGTATGTTTTCGGATTCGTTTCGTTCATGCGATATATGCAAGTCTTGGAGCGTCTTTTTCAATTAGGTTTTTATTTTTATTTTATGCACCATGCTGGTATGAGATGGTCCTTGGTTGATTTATAGAATGCTCTATGCACTTCACTTATATCTTTTGAGTATGGCTTTATAGAATGCTTCATGTGCTTCACTTATATCATTTGAAGTTTGGATTGCCTCTTTCTCTTTACATAGACAACCGCCATTTGTAGAATGCTCTTTTGCTTCACTTATATTTGTTAGAGCGTGGGTATTTCTTTTGTAGAAAGAACTAAAACTCTCTTGCTTCACTTATATCTATTTAGAGAGATGACAGGAACTGGTCATTCACATGGTTAGTCATAAAACCCTACATAAAACTTGTAGATCGTTGAATATGATATGTTTGATTCCTTGCAATAGTTTTGCGATATAAAGGTGGTGATATTAGAGTCATGCTAGTTGAGTAATTGTGAAATTGAGAAATACTTGTGTTGAGGTTTGCAAGTCCCGTAGCATGCACGTATGGTGAACCGTTATGTAACGAAGTCGGAGCATGAGGTGTTTATTGATTGCCTTCCTTATGAGTGGCGATTGGGGACGAGCGATGGTATTTTCCTACCAATCTATCCCCCTAGGAGCATGCGCTAGTACTTTGTTTCGATGACTAATAGATTTTTGCAATAAGTATGTGAGTTCTTTATGACTAATGTTGAGTCCATGGATTATACGCACTCTCACCCTTCCATCATTGCTAGCCTCTTCGGTACCGTGCATTGCCCTTTTTCACCTCGAGAGTTGGTGCAAATTTCGCCGGTGCATCCAAACCCCGTGATATGATACACTCTGTCACACATAAGCCTCATTATATCTTCCTCAAAACAGCCACCATACCTACCTATTATGGCATTTCCATAGCCATTCCGAGATATATTTCCATGCAAATTCCATCGATATCATATACATGACTTGAGCACTTATCGTCATATTGCTTTGCATGATCGTAAGATAGCTAGCATGATGTTTTCATGGCTTGTCCGTTTTTTGATGCCATTGCCATGGTAGATCATTGCACATCCCGGTACACCGCCGGAGGCATTCATATAGGGTCATATCTTTGTTCTAGATATTGAGTTGAAATATTGAGTTGTAAGTAAATAAAAGTGTGATGATCATCATTATTAGAGCATTGCCCCACTGAGAAAAGGATGATGGAGACTATGATTCCCCCACAAGTCGAGATGAGACTCCGGACTTAAAAAAAAAGAGGCCAAAGAAGCCCAAATAAAAAAGAGGCCAAAGAAGCACACCAAAAATATAAAAAAAATATATATAAAAAAGAAAATAAAAAAATGAGAGAAAAAGAGAGAAAGGCAATGTTACTATCCTTTTACCACACTTGTGCTTCAAAGTAGCACCATGTTCTTCACATAGAGAGTCTCTTGAGTTATCACTTTCATATACTAGTGGGAATTTTCATTTTAGAACTTGGCTTGTATATTCCAACGATGGGCTTCCGCAAATGCCCTAGGTCTTCATGAGCAAGCAAGTTGGATGCACACCCACTTAGTTTCAGTTTGAGCTTTCATACACTTACAGCTCTTAGTGCATCCGTTGCATGGCAATCCCTACTCCTCACGTTGATATCTATTAATGGGCATCTCCATAGCCCGTTGATATGCCTCGTTGATGTGAGAATTTCTCCTTTTTTGTCTTCTCCACATAACCCCCACCATCATATTCTATTCCACCTATAGTGCTATGTCCATGGCTCACGCTCATGTATCGCGTGAAAGTTGAAAAGGTTTGAGAATGTCAAAAGTATGAAACAGTTGCTTGGCTTGTCATCGGGCTTGTGCATGATGTAAATATTTTGTGTGGTGAAGATGGAGCATAGCCAGAATATATGATTTTGTAGGGATGAGCTTTCTTTGGCTATGTTATTTCAATAAGACATAATTGTTTGGTTGGTATGCTTGAAGTATTATTGTTTTTATGTCAAAGGATAGACTATTGCTTTGAATCACTCGTGTCTTAATATTCATGCCATGATTAGACTTATGATCAAGATTATGCTAGGTAGCATTCCACATCAAAAATTATCTTTTTTATCATTTACCTACTCGAGGACGAGCAGGAATCAAGCTTGGGGATGCTGATACGTAACCGTCGTATCTATAATTTTTGATTGTTCCATGCCAATATTATTCAACTTTCATATACTTTTTGGCAAATTTTTATTTTATTTTTGGGACTAACATATTGATCCAAAGGCTCAAAGGTTCTCGCCTCATTGCATGTTTTTGGTTTCGCAGAATATCCATATCAAACGGAGTCCAAACGGGATAAAAACGGATGGAGCTTATTTTTGGAAAATATGGAAAATCTGGAAGGAAAATCAACGCAAACCGGTGTCCGAGGTGGGCACGAGGTAGGCCCCCCCCTAGGGCGTGCCCCCTACCCTCATGAGCCCACCGTAAGGCGGTTGCCGCTCTTCTTTTGCCGCAAGAAAGCTAATATTCGGAAAAAAATCACGGCGAAGGTTTCAGGCCAATTGGAGTTACGAATCTCCATATATACATGAAACGGTGAAACAGAGCCAGACGAGAACGTAGAAACAGACAGATAGATCCAATCTCGGAGGGAGTCTCGCCCCTCCCAAGCCATGGGAGCCAAGGACCAGAGGGCAAACCCTTCTCCCATCTAGGGAGGAGGTCAAGGAAGAAGAAGAAAAAGGGGGCTCTCTCCCCCTTGCTTCCGGTGGCGCCGGAACGCTGCCGTGGCCATCATCATCATCACCGCGATCTACACCAACACCTCTGCCATCTTCACCAACATCTCCATCACCTCCCCCTCTCTATCTACAGCGGTCCACTCTCCCGCAACCCGTTGTACCCTCTACTTGAACATGGTGCTTTATGCTTCATATTATTATTCAATGATGCGTTGCCATCCTATGATGTCTGAGTAGATTTTCGTTGTCCTATTGGTGGTTGATGAATTGCTATGATTGATTTAATTTGCTTGTGGTTATGTTGCTGTCCTTTGGTACCCATCATATGAGCACGCACGTGGATCACACCACATGGTTAGTTGTATGTTGATAGGACTACGTATTTGAGGGCAAGAGTGACAGAAGCTTCAACCTAGCATATAAATTGATGCATACGAGATTGAAGGGTGACCAATATATCTTAATGCTATGGTTGGGTTTTACCTTAATGAACGTTAGTAGTTGCGGACACTTGCTAATAGTTCCAATCATAAGTGCATAGAATTCCAAGTAAGGGATGACATGCTAGCAGTGGCCTCTCCCACATAATATTTGCTATCGGTCTAGTAAAGTAGTCAATTGCTTAGGGACAATTTCTCAACTCCTACCACCACTTTTCCACACTCTCTATATTTACTTTACTTGTGTTTTTACGTAAGCAGCCCCTAGTTTTTATTTACGTGCTCTTTATTTTCTTGCAAGCCTATCCAAAAACACCTACAAAGTACTTCTAGTTTTATACTTGTTCTAGGTAAAGCGAACGTCAAGCGTACGTAGAGTTGTATCGGTGGTCAATAGAACTTTAGGGAATATTTGTTCTACCTTTAGCTCCTCGTTGGATAAGACACTCTTACTTATCGAAAACTGTTGCGATCCCCTATACTTGTGGGTTATCATCGAGACGAGGCCACACGCGGGGTGCGTGAGCATAGGACAGTGCGGGCTCGGGAGAGGCCAAAGGCAGGCCAAGGCGCGCGCGGCAGAGCAAGCAGGCGCGGGGCGTCGCTGGCGGTGTGGCGTCTGAAGTCGATGGGCATGACGCTGGCGAGAAGGAGCTTCTGACAGCTGGTGCAGCCAGAACCGCGTAGCGTGGGCGCGCCACACGCGTGCGATCTGAAACTTATGGACGGCGAGGACGGCGCGGTGACGTTCTGTACAGGGAGAGGAAGAGGCGAGGCCGAGGCCGAGGGCCTCACCGGTGTTGCAGGGGTACGGGGCGGCGAGGCTCGGTGAAGCTACGCTGGGAGGAGATGATGATGGGGCGGTGGGGTCGAGGTGGTCCGGCACGACGAGGTGGAGGCCGCTTGGGAGGAGGACGGGAACGTGAGACGGCGGATTTGGCCTCGAAGCTCGGCGGCGGGGCGAGGATCCACGGGTGGCAACGGCGATGTCAGCAGGGCACGGTCGGGGTTGAGCCCCGATCCAGATCGGGGGGCGAGAGGTACAAGAGAGTGGGGTGTGGATCGTGCGGGTGGGGAGTGGGTGCACTGGGGTTAGGGTTTCGGGGTAGTGGGGGATAAGGTGGAATGGGGTGGGCCTCCTGGTGGCCTGGATGGCTAGTTGGGCCATTCGGCCCAGGGAGAGGGGGAGAGGGCTTTGCTCTTTTTTTTTCTTTGGTTACTGTTTTGTCTTTTTTTGTATTTTCTTTTCTTTATCTTATTTCTTTTCTATTTCTTTTTAATTCCTATTTATAATAGTTTCATTAACATACCAAAGTGGCACCTAAATTGATGTTACCAGCTATGCCACTCTCACATTAATTTACTACCCAAACTAAAAACGAGTTTGTAATTTTTCAATATTTAATTATCATTTAAATAATAGTTTTACTGCTATTTTAAGAAATCCATTAAGGAACGTAGTTTTGACATCCATTTGCCAGATTTCATAAAATGTGGCAATTTGCTAACATGATTCGCATAGGCTTAAGCATCGCTACGAGTGAGAAAATCTCATCGTAGTCAACACCTTGAACTTTGTCAAAAACCTTTTTCAACAAGTCTAGCTTTGTAGATAGTAACACTACTATCAGTGTCTGTCTTCCTCTTGAAGATCCATTTATTTTCTATGGCTTGCCGATCATTCGGCAAGTCAACCAAAGTCCACACTTTGTTCTCATACATGGATCTCATCTCAGATTTAATGGCCTCAAGCCCTTTCACGGAATCTGGGCTCATCGTCGCTTCCTCATAGTTCGTAGGTTCATCATGGTCAAGTAACATGACCTCCAGAACTGGATTACCATACCACTCTGGTGCGGATCTCACTCTGGTTTACCTACGAGGTTCGGTAGTAACTTGATCTGAAGTTACATGATCATCATCATTAGCTTCCTCACTAATTGGTGCAGTAGTCACATAAACAGATTTCTGTGATGAACTACTTTCCAATAAGGGAGCAGCTACATTTATCTCATCAAGTTCTACTTTCCTCCCATTCACTTCTTTCGAGAGAAACTCCTTCTCTAGAAAGGATGCATTCTTAGCAACGAATGTCTTGCCTTCGGATCTGTGATAGAAGGTGTACCCAACAATCTCCTTTGGGTATCCTATGAAGACACATTTTTCCGATTTGGGTTTGAGCTTATCAGGATGAAACTTTTTCACAAAAGCATCGCAACCCCAAGCTTTAAGAAATGACAACTTTGGTTTCTTGCCAAACCATAGTTCATATGGTGTCGTCTCAACGGATTTAGATGGTGCCCTATTTAACGTGAATACAGCTGTGTGTAATGCATAACCCCAAAATGATACTGGTAGATCGGTAAGAGACATCATAGATCGCACCATATCTAATGAAGTACGATTACGATGTTCGGACACACCATTACACAGTGGTGTTCCAGGTGGCGTGAGTTAAGAAACTATTCCACATTGTTTCAAATGAAGACCAAACTCGCAACTCAAATATTCTCCTCCACGATCAGATTGTAGAAACTTTATTTTCTTGTTACGATGATTTTCCACTTCACTCTGAAATTCTTTGAACTTTTCGAATGTTTCAGACTTATGTTTCATTAAGTAGATATACCCATATCTTCTCAAATCATCTGTGAAAGTGAGAAAATAACGATACCCACCGCGAGCCTCAACACTCATCGGATTGCATACATCAATATGTATAATTTCCAATAAGTCAGTTGCTCGCTCCATTGTTCCGGAGAACGGAGTCTTAGACATCTTGCCAATAAGGCATGGTTCGCAAGCACCAAGTGATTCATAATCAAGTGATTCCAAAATCCCATCAGCATGGAGTTTCTTCATGCGCTTTACACCAATATGACCTAAACGGCAGTGCCACAAACAAGTTGCACTATCATTATTAACTTTGCATCTTTTGGCTTCAATATTATGAATATGTGTATCACTACGATCGAGATCCAAAAAACCATTTTCATTGGTTGTATGACCATAGAAGGTTTTATTCATGTAAACAGAAAAACAATTGTTCTCTAACTTAAATGAATAACTATATTGCAATAAACATGATCAAATCATATTCATGCTCAATGCAAACACAAAATAACACTTATTTAGGTTCAACACTAATCCCGAAGTATAGGGAGCGTGTGATGATGATCATATCAATCTTGGAACCACTTCCAACGCAGATCGTCACTTCACCCTTAACTAGTCTCTGTTCATTCTGCAACTTTCGTTTCGAGTTACTAATCTTAGCAACTGAACCAATATCAAATACCGAGGGGTTGCTATAAACACTAGTAAAGTACACATCAATAACATGTATGTCAAATATACTTTTGTTCACTTTGCCATCCTTCTTATCCGCCAAATACTTGGGGCAGTTCTGCTTCCAGTGACCAGTCCCTTTGCAGTAGAAGCACTCAGTTTCAGGCTTAGGTCCAGACTTGGGCTTCTTCACTTGAGTAGCAACTTTCTTGCCGTTCTTCTTGAAGTTTCCCTTCTACCCCTTTTCCCTTTTCTTGAAACTAGTGGTCTTGTTAACCATCAATACTTCATGCTCTTTCTTGATTTCTACCTTCGTCGATTTCAGCATCGCGAAGAGCTCGTGAATTACTTTCGTCATCCCTTGCATATTATAGTTCATCACGAAGTTCTAGTAACTTGGATAGTGGCTAGGGAATTTTGTCAGTTACTATCTTCTGGAAGATTAACTCCAACTTGATTCAAGCAATTGTAGTACCCACACAATCTGAGCACATGCTCACTGGTTGAGCTATTCTCCTCCATGTTGTAGGCAAAGTACTGTCAGAGGTCTCATGCCTCTCAACACGGGCATGAGTATGAAATACCAATTTCAACTCTTGGAACATCTCATATGCTCCATGGTGTTCAAAACGTTTTTGAAGTCCCGGTTCTAAGCCGTAAAACATGGTGCACTAAACTATCAAGTAGTCATCATACCGAGCTTTTGTCAAAACTTCCATAACGTATGCATTTGCTCCTGCAATCGGTCTGTCACCTAGCTGTGCATCAAGGACATAATTCTTCTATGCAGTAATGAGGATAATCCTCAGATCATGGATCCAATCCGCATCATTTCTACTAACATATTTCCACATAGTTTTTCTCTAGGAACATATCAAAATAAACATAGGGAAGGAACAATGCGAGCTATTGATCTACAACATAATTTGCAAAATACTATCAGGACTAAGTTCATGATAAATTAGAGTTCAGTTAATCATATTACTTAAGAACTCCCACTTAGATATGCATCCCTCTAGTCATCTAAGTGATCACATGATCCAAATCAACTAAACCATGTCCGATCATCACGTGAGATGGAGTAGTTTTCAATGGTGAACATCATTAGGTTGATTATATCTACTATATGATTCACGCTCGACCTTTCGGTCTAAGTGTTCCGAGGCCATATCTGCATATGCTAGGCTCGTCAAGTTTAACCCGAGTATTCCGCGTGTGCAAAACTGGCTTGCACCCGTTGTAGATGAACGTAGAGCTTATCACACCCGATCATCATGTGGTGTCTCAGCACGACGAACTTTGACAACGGTGCATACTCAAGGAGAACACTTTTATCTTGAAATTTAGTGAGAGATCATCTTATAATGCTACCATCAATCAAAGCAAAATAAGATGCACAAAAGATAAACATCACATGCAATCAATATAAGTGATATGATATGGCCATCATCATCTTGTGCTTGTGATTTCCATCTCCGAAGCACCGTCATGATCACCATCGTCCCCGGCGTGACACCTTGATCTTCATCATAACATCGTTGTCGTCTCGCCAACTATTGCTTCTACGACTATCGCTACCGCTTAGTGATAAAGTAAAGCAATTATAGGGTGATTGCATTGCATACAATAAAGCGACAACCATATGGCTCCTGCCAGTTGTCGATAACTCGGTTACAAAACATGATCATCTCATACAACAAAATATAGCATCATGTCTTGACCATATCACACCACAACATGCCCTGCAAAAACAAGTTAGACGTCCTCTACTTTGTTGTTGCAAGTTTTACGTGGCTGCTACGGGCTGAGCAAGAACCGTGCTTACCTATGCATCAAAACCACAAAGATAGTTCGTCAAGTTAGTGTTGTTTTAACCTTCTCAAGGACCAGGCGTAGCCACACTCGATTCAACTAAAGTTGGAGAAACTGACACCCGCTAGTCACCTGTGTGCAAAGCACGGCGGTAAAACTAGTCTCTCGTAAGCGTACGCGTAATGTCGGTCCAGGGCACTTCATCCAACAATACCGCAAACCAAAGTATGACATGCTGGTAAGCTGTATGACTTGTATCACCCACAATTCACTTGTGTTTTACTGGTGCATATAACATCTACGCATAAACCTAGCTCTGATACCACTATTGGGGAACATAGTAATTTAAAAAAATTCCTACGCACACGCAAGATTATGGTGATGCATAACAACGAGAGGGGAGTGTGTTGTCCACGTACCCTCGTAGACCGAAAGCGGAAGCGCTAGTACAACGCGGTTGATGTAGTCGTACCTCTTCATGATCCGACCGATCCAAGTACCGAACGTACGGCACCTCCGAGTTGTTCAGCTCGATGACGTCCCGCGAACTCCGATCCAGCAGAGCTTCATGGGAGAGTTTCGTCAGCACGACGGCGTGATGACGGTGATGATGTTGCTACCGATGCAGGGCTTCGCCTAAGCACCGCTACGATATGACCGAGGTGGAATATGGTGGAGGGGGGCACCACACACGGCTGGGAGAGATCAACAGATCAACTTGTGTGTCTATGGGGTGCCCCCTGGCCACTCATATAATGGAGTGGAGGAGGGGCAGAGGGCCGGCCCCTATGGTGAGCCCTGGAGGATTCCTAATCCCACCGGGAGTAGGATTCCTCCCCTTCCAAGTAGTAGGAGTAGGAGACAAGGAAGGGGAAGAGGGAAGAGAAGGAAGGAGGGGGCGCCACCCCTACCCCTAGCCCAATTCGGACTAGTCATTGGGGGGCGGGGGGGGGGGGGGCTGCCTCTCTCTCTCTCCCCTAAAGCCCAATAAGGCACATATACTTCTTCCCCCGTATTCCTGTAACTTCCCGGTACTCCGAAATATACCCGAACCACTCGGAACCTTTCCGATGTCTAAATATAGTCGTATGGATCTTTACGTCTCGACCATTTCGAGACTCCTCGTCATGTCCCCGATATCATCCGAGACTCCTAACTACCTTCGGTACATGAAAACACATGAACTCATAATACAAATTGTCACCGAACGTTAAACATGCAGACCCTACGGGTTCGAGAACTATGTAGACATGACCGAGACACGTCTCCGGCCAATAACCAATAGCGGAACCTGGATGCTCATATTGGCTCCTACATATTCTACGAAGATCTTTATCGGTCAAACAACATAACAACATACGTTGTTCCCTTTGTCATCGGTATGTTACTTGCTCGAGATTCGATCGTCGGTATCTCAATACCTAGTTCAATCTCGTTACCGGCAAGTCTGTTTACTCGTTCTGTAATACATCATCACGCAACTAACTCATTAGTTACAATGCTTGCAAGGCTTATAGTGATGTGCATTACCAAGTGGGCCCAGAGATACCTCTCTGACAATCGGAGTGACAAATCCTAATCTCGAAATACGCCAACCCAACAAGTACCTTCAGAGACACCTGTAGAGCACCTTTATAATCACCCAGTTACGTTGTGACGTTTGGTAGCACACAAAGTGTTCCTCCGGTAAACGGGAGTTGCATAATCTCATAGTCACAGAAACATGTATAAGTCACGAAGAAAGCAATAGCAACATACTAAACGATCAAGTGCTAAGCTAACGGAATGGGTCAAGTCAATCACATCATTCTCTAATGATGTGATCCCGTTAATCAAATGACAACCCATGTCTATGGCTAGGAAACTTATCCATCTTTGATTCAACGAGCTAGTCAAGTGGAGGCATACTAGTGACACATTGTTTTGTCTATGTATTCACACATGTATCAAGTCTCCGGTTAATACAATTCTAGCATGAATAATAAACATTTATCATGAAATAAGGAAATAAACAATAATTTTATTATTGCCTCTAGGGCATATTTCCTTGAATAGGTGCACTAGTTCGGCGAAGAGATGGTGATACAAGTGTAATATGGATAGTAGATATTGGTTTTGTAATCTGAATATAAAAACAACAAGGTAACTAGTAACAAAAGTGAGAAAAACAATATTGCAATGCTTGAAAACAAGGCCTAGGGTTCATACTTTCACTAGTGCAATCTCTCAACAACGCTAGCATAGTTGAACATACAACAATCCCTCAACATGAAACAAACAATCACCCCAAAGTTTCGATCAGAGAACGTAGGACAAAAGCATGCATCAACTCCTATGCATAGATTACCCGAATGTCACCTCAGGAATCCGCGAGTTGAGTCCCAAAACATACATCAAGTGAATCAATACAATACCCCATTGTCACCACGGCTATCCATAAGCAAGACATACATCAAGTGTTCTCAAATCCAATATCCAATCCAACATAACGCAACCTCAAAGAGCAAGACTCAATTCATCACAAGAAGGTAGAGAGGGAAGAACACCGCAAGATCCAAATATATTAACAAAGCTTGCGGTATATCAAGATCGTGCTAAATCAAGAACACGAGAGAGAGAGAGAGAGAGAGAGAGAGAGAGAGAGAGAGAGAGAGAGAGAGGAGAGATCAAACACATAGCTACTAGTACATACCCTCAGCCCCGAGGGGGAACTACTCCCTCCTCATCATGGTGGCCGCCGGGATGATGAAGATGGCCTCCGGTGATGGTTTTCCCCGGCAGGGTGCCGGAACGGGGTCTCGATTGGTTTTTCGTGGCTACAGAGGCTTGCGGCAGCAGAACTTCTCATCTAGGATTCTTTTTGGTGGTTTTGGTATTTATAGGAATGTTTGTCGTCCGTCTCACGTCAAGGGGGTGTCTGAGGGCCCCACAAGCTCAGAGCACGCGCCCGGGGGGTAGGCGCGCCTAGCGAGCTTGTGGCCTCCTCGTCCACTTCCTGGCCCAGCTCCGGTGCTTCGGGGGTCTCTTTTTGTTCATAAAAAATCACCGTAAATTTTAGCCCATTCCGAGAACTTTTATTTCTACACAAAAACAACACCACTGTAGTTCTGCTAAAAACAGTGTTAGTCCAGGTTAGTTCTATTCAATTCATACCAAAACCATATAAAATTGTTGGCTACCTCCTTCTACAAGGCAAGTGCTTATGCGGACCACCCTAGCACGTGCTGCTCAACTGTGACGTCTAAAAAGCTTTCAGGAGAAATCGTACGATGCCGAGTGCCCATAACTCATCCTGCATGTCGGTTAGTGCGAAAAGGCCAGAGGCTAGCTTAGATCAAATAACCAATCTTGTTAAGCATGTTATTTTGAAGTAATAGCAGACACCGACCAGGGACTAGGCCCACCCTACTAGGTGGTCTCAACCTCCCTGTCGCTCCTCCACAAAGAATCACTCACGGAGCCATCGGGAGAAATGTCCTTTCAACCCCTAGTCTGTGAATCACTCGTGGGTACTCTATGAGCCGACATGACTTTAGTCACAACATATATCATGTATAATATGTATATATACCCGTGATCACCTCCCGAAGGGATGACAACCCAATAGTATAGCTGTTGGGGGACGTTTCATGGAAAAAAAATATACACACATGCAATATCTATCGATGGAGATGCATAGCTACGAGAGTGGGAGAGCATCTACATACCCTTGTAGATCGCTAAGTGGAAGCGTTTATCAATGCGGTTGATGTAGTCCTACAACTTCACGATCCGTCCCGATCAAGTATCGAACGTACGACACCTCCGCTTCAGCACATCTTCAACTTGATGATGTCCTCGCCTTCTCGATCCAGCAAATGAGGCCAAGTAATAGATGAGTTCTGGCAGCACGACGGTGTGGTGACGGTGGTGGTGAAACTATTCTGCAGGGCGTCGCCAAGCACAACGTATGTGGATGGAGGAGGAACTAGAACTAGAGGGAGAGGGGGCCGCACATGGCATGGGGATCGTGGTGTGTGTTTCCCCCTCATCTCCTCACATATATATAGGTGGGGGAGGCGAGACAGCTCTAGGTTTGCCCCCAAGGGGGCCGGCGGCCGCCCTTGGCTCCTGCCCTACGTGCGCCCCCTTCCTTCCTATGGCGCAGGGGAGAAGGCGGGAGGGGAGGTGCCCTCCCTTCCTTTTTCTCACGTGGAAGAGAAGGTAAGAGGGGGTATGCCTTGTTCCCTTCCTTCCCTAGGGCCAGCTCCATGAGGTGGGGCGTGCCAGCCCCCTGTGGGCTGGTGTGCTCCCTCCCCTTGGCCCATTTAGGCCCAATAACACTCGTGCCTTTCCCGGAACCCCTTCCGATGATCCGATAAATACCTAGTGCATTCCGAAACCTTTCCGGAGACCAAATACTATCATCCTATATATCAATATTTACCTCCGGACCATTCAGAATCTCCTCTCATGTCTGTGATCTCATCCAGGACTCCAAACAACATTCGGTCACCAAATCACATAACTCATATAATACTATATGGGCAACGAACATTAAGCGTGCGGACCCTATGGGTTCGAGAATGATGTAGTCATGACCTAGACGCTTCTCTCGTCAATAACTAATAGTGGGACCTGGATGCCCATTTTGGTTCCTACATATTCTATGAAGATCTTTATCGGTCAAACCTTTATGACAACATACGTAATTCCCTTTGTTTATCGGTATGTTACTTGTCTGAGATTCGATCGACGGTATCTCCATACCTATTTCAATCTCGTTACCAGCAAGTCTCTTTATTCGTTCCATAATACATAATCTCATAACTAACTCCTTAGTCACTTCGCTTGCAAGCTTCTTGTGATGCTGTAATAGCGAGAGGGCCTAGAGATACCTCTCCATCACACGGAGTGACTAATCCCAATCTCGATGCATGCCGACTCAACAGACACCTTCAGAGATACATGTAGGGCACCTTTATGATCAGCCAATTACGTTGTGATGTTTGATAGCACACAAGGTATTCCTCCGGTATCCAGGAGTTGCATGATCTCATGGTCAAAGGAATATGTATTTGACATTAAGAAAGAAGTAGCAATAAACTAAACGATCATATGATATGCTAACAGATGGGTCTTGTCCATCACACCATTTTCCTAATGATGCGATCCCGTTATCAAGTGACAACACATGTATATGGTTAGGAAACCTTAACCATCTTTTGATCAACGAGCTAGTCTAGTAGAGCTTACTAGGGAAACAATATTTTTTTATGTATCCACACATGTATTTAAGTTTTCAGTCAATACAATTATAGCAAGAATAATAAACCTTTATCATGATTAAGGAAATATAATAATAACCACTTTATTATTCCCTCTAGGTCATGTTTCCAACAGTCTCTCACTTGCACTAGAGTCAATAATCTATATTACATAGTAATGAATCTAACACCCATGGAGGCTTGGTGCTTGTAACATCCCAAATTTTGGAATGTTAATATAATTAATTGAATTGTTTGTTTGTTTGCTTGAGTGAATTAAACTTGAGTGAAATTTGAACCTTTTCAAAAAAAAACTTTTGAAAGAGAGGAATAAAATGACTTTCCCTTCTCCGTAAATTCAAATTCATCCTATTAAAATCAATGAGAGAAGATGACATGACTTCTTCAACTATAAAGAATTTGAACGGAGTTTTGCAATTTAATTCTTTCAAATATTTGCACTTGCTTCTCTATTTTTCTTCCCGAGAAATACCCGAAAATAAATTCTTGCAAGCAAGAAAGAGCGGAGGAAAATGACCCTCCAAAATCAGGGGCATTTTGAAAATATTTGAGCCAAGAAAACCAAGTTTTTATTTAAATTTTTTTTCAAAAAGAAATAAAGCCTTTAGGGATTTTCTGAAAACATTTTTTAAGTTTTTATTTTGGCCGTGGAATAATGCTCATCATCTACATTTTATTTTTTGATAATTTTAGTATATAAAACTCTTTATTCGAATTGATTTGATTTCCTTTTTATTGTTTTAGTTTCCTAATTTTAAAAATAGGAATGGAATCGTTTTATTAGGAAAACCTGCTGGCCCATTAAGCACTTTCCTATTCTAGCCCAACAAGAGATCATCTCCTTCCTCTGTTTCCTCTCACGTTACACAAGCTTTCCATGTCCATGGAGACAGAAATCTCCACCTTCCCGATCTCCCTCGTCTTTCCATCCCAGCGCCTCCCGAGACCGCCTATAAAACCCCTCCTCTCCTCGTTCCATTTTTCCCATCACCGCCCCTCCTGCCCGTAGCCTCCTCGCCACCGTCCTCCTTTTCCTGCCTAGAACGCTCACCAGAGCCCGACGCCAGAGTGAGCAGCACCTGAGGCGCCCAGCGCCACCTCCCCAGCGCCGACCCCTCCTCCGCCACCCCACCTCGCTTGGCGACCTCGCCCCCTCGCCGAGCAGCCTCCACATCGCCATCTCCTTCCTGCCATCTCTGCCTCACGTATGTGTAACTCCGTTTTCGTTTTCAGATTTATTCCCGTAACAGATTTAGTTCCGTTCTTGTTTAGCTTATAACTTTTGATCTAGAAGTCCAATGATGCTGATTTTTTTGCGTTAGATCACAATTTTCTTGTAGTTTCCAAAATATATAATTTGTCTATGTATGGATTTATAAAATTGAGTTAGATCAGATTTGAATTAAAGCTTGTTTTGCTTATTCGGGAGTTTAAAAATAGATTTTTATTTGATTCTTTTTCTACTGATCACTAGTGATCATATTTACCAGTGGTAAAAACTTCAAAATTGTTTGAGTATTTTAGCTTATTGTTTCATGTAAAACAAATTCTGTTTTAGTTCTATTCAATTATAGCTACTTCTTTTCTATAGTTGTTTTTAAATTATTTTATTTTATATTTCAGAAAGTTTATGTTTGGTTTCTATTAGTTAAACAGTAGGTGTTCAACAAGTTTTTATATTTATTTTTATTTTGTTATCATGAAATCAATTCAAGTTCGCTAATAACTTGCAATGGATTTCTCTACTGTTTTAACTCCCAATTGAAAATACTTTCAAAATAGCTTTATGAAAAAAATACTTTATTTTTTTGTCTTAACTAAATTTATATTTTATTCTCTGTTATTTTAGTGTTTTATTTTCCGTTAGACAAAACTATTTTTGTGAATGTTGTAGAAGAAGACTCCTAGTTTTATTTGAAGTTCCTTTGATTCTTATTCGCTCTCTCTTTTGTTTTGATTATTAGTGTGAGTGCTTATGTGAATGATATGTTTGTTATATAGATTTCATCAGAGAGTGACGAGTAGTCTATCAAGTTATTTCTTGAGAACGATAATTCTTCTTCGTCAACATCACCAGGCAAGTTCACTTTGACCATGTTTTCATACCTATGTTTTATTGCATTTAGTGGCACCTTTGCAACCACCCCTCAGTAGTGTTATTGAAATTCTTGTAGTTGAGTAGTATGCATGAGGTAGGAACCCATCACCCTGTACCAAGCCCGGGACGTTATTTTATTCTAATGCTACGCTGTAGTAGACGGGGTTTGGTATGAGTGTTCGAGAGTGGTGTGAAGAAGGAGGACTCTACGTCAATGACGACAACTCCATGATGGAATCTGCAAGGACTGCATCTTCAAGACCTCAAGACTTCAAGACTCGAGACAAGAATTCAATACACACTACCGGGTGAAGGATGGTTGACGGGCACCCTGGAGAAACCAGTGGTTGGCCGGGATGCATGGAGAAGCGCCATGACATCTTGCGGAAAGCTTCACCCAGACTCCAAAGAGACGGAAGAATACTTCATGCCGGAAGCTTACGTGCAACCGCAAGTCATTATGGGCTCGCTTGGTTGACCTTAGTGGTGACTCTGGCTGGGACGGTGCTAGCAGATGTAGAACTACGGTAGGATTGGATGGGTACCGGACGGTGGTCGAGGAACTCTTTGGAAGACCATGTTTGGTCATCTTGTTCTCAAACACTCTGAAGTGCGAGAACGTAAAAAGAGGGATCGAATCTTGCGGGTAAAGTGTACAAACCTCTGCAGAGGGTTTAAACCTAATCGATTAGCCGTGTCCCTGTTACGGACAATTTGAGCATCTGGACTGGATCTATCTCGAACTCTCAACACCGGATTGATAACTTAATTGTGGGCAACTTATGATGATTGTGGGCTATGAGACATCGGTTGGTGGAACCACGTCATGATAGAAAACTCCATAGTACAGACTCCATTTATGCCTTTGATGTAGGGAAAATAAAACCAGCTTTTACGCAAAAACCCGGATACGAGCCACAAAGCCATATTGCATATAGTATAGTTTTATCATCTGTTCTTTTATTGTGATCTTGCGGTACATTCAATGTACTGACTTACACGGCTGCAACGTATCATGTTGCAGATACTTTCTTCGACGAGTAAGAATACGGTACAGGGTTACGGTCTACACTCAACCTGCCGATGGCGTTGATGGGACTCCACACCGATTACTTGTTTCGCTGAGACTATTGAGGTATATATCAGTTTTCGTTATTTATACATGTGATTGCACTTTGATATATACATTGATGTCTTGTGTGTGCAAAGATACTGATCCGTGGATGGCATAAAGAACACGAAGGCTTGACCGTCCGAGGTCGGGTCGCTCTGAAATGGTATCGAGCCAGTTGATCAGAGGACGTGACCCTAGAAACCGGAAAAGCCCATAGGACAGGATATCTCAAAACTTTATTTACAAAAGACTCATACTTCTCATCTTTTCTGATTTTATCAAATAGACCCTCTCATAGTTAGAATATACCCTTATCCTTTGATCACCCGGAGGATCAATCAAGACGCCCAAGAAGGATTTGATATCGAGAACTGATGACCCCTTGAGTAAAGAGGATTTCACCATGTATTAGAAGTATTAGAAGCTACAACAGTTGAAGACTCCGAAGACTTAAAGGATCTGAAGAGATTTGACCTTTAGAAGACCAAACCCCTGTTACACACTTACGTTAGAAGCGGCGATTTGTGAGCTGTCATTTGTTTGATGTTTTCCGACAGCCACAAAGTAAAACCCGTTTCTTCAAAAACTATTGTTTGTATTGTGTGTATATCCCTCCCCACCTCTCTCATATCTCATCCCAAAACTTTTGAACCCCATAGATGATGAATGAAGTTGGACTGATATTCTCTGGACCGAAGACTCAGCCGGAGGCAGAGCTATGGATGCAGAACATGGAAAATCACTTCGGGAGCAATTTGGTTTCAAGGAAATATGAGGTTCAATATACTCTTCAATACCTTACAGAAAGTGCTGCAACCTGGTGGAAAATGCATCAAGCCATACAAGGATTTAATGGAGCAAGAACTTGGGAGGAATTCAAGAAGACCCTATTGAGATCACGTCTCATCCGGGAGCACTATGATAACCCGAAGAAGAAACCTTGTGCCTGCAAGATTTGCGGAGAAATAGGACACACCCAGGAGGAACACAAAGATGGATGCCCTCATTGTGAGGAGAAACACCCAGTGAGGAATGCCCAACTAGCCGGTGACTTGCTTCTGTGTGAAGGAACCACCCACTACCGGTGCAATGTCACATTTACTCCACGGTGCAACAAACTATTCAACCAGGAAGATGGAATGAAAGAAGCCCTCAAGGAAGATCTAGAAGAACCAGAATGAGTGAAAGTGTTGAAGACCTGGATGGAGAAGGTCTCAACAGATTTTACTCAATGCCTGCTATTCATGTGGAGAAGAAGGACATTTTTCACAGTATTGCACCAAGGAAAGAAAGGAGTATCCAGGATATTTCCCGACAGCAGAAGTGAAGTTTGACCCCCGGGAGATAGAAACTCTGATCATTACAGAGAAAAGGAAGGCAACCCGAGAGCAACACAATTTTTGCAGAGAAGGACTTGAGTCATATCACCTGTTACAGGTGCAAGGATTTAGGTCATTACGCTAGTAAATGCCCAGAAAAGAAGCCAAGAATCCAAGGAGCCCGCATAATCACAAAGAAGCCCCGAGACATGTCGGAAGTCATTTGTTTTCGCTGCAAGGAGGCAGGACATTATGCTATTAAATGTCCCGACAAGATGAAAGCTGGAGTTGAGTAGTTGGAATTTTGATATGGATAATAAGAGTAGTAGAAAGCAATTTCCTTTTCATGAGCTCAATGAGTTGAGTTATGTAATAGATTTCTCGAGTTTGTAATAGTTCATGACTCAATAAAGTTGTAATGTCACATGCTGAAAAGCTTTAAGGAGTTGCCATGTTTTATCTTGGAAATTAATATTTTGATGAACATGGAAGAAAGTGAGTTGTGATGCATAAACAGGAAATTGGAAGTTGAGTTTGAAGTTCTGTTTGGATGATATGAATGTATGCCCCGGAGATAAGTACCTTAATTCGAGCATCATTTCTGTTCCTAACCGCAGATGACGACCCTTTATGAGTCTTTCCTTAAGGGCCTCAAACGATCATGACCCGACCAAGTGATCATGATTACGAAGATCTTGAAGGACATGATGAAGCATATTCACCTTGAAGGAGATGCAGTCTACAAAGGCTACCCTTCATGCAAAAGGAGTGGAACTTTGCCACCGTTTGAAAGGAGTTTGCCCAAAGAGGATGGGGCATTACTTTTCATCTCACGTGTGCCACAAGCAACTTTCTTCGACGCTGTTCGTGAAGCAGCCATGGAAGCCATCGCGGATCGGAGAAATACTTGAAGCAAGACTCCGTTATACTCAGGAATACCTAAGCGAAGTGCATGCAGAGATGATGAAGGTGAAGCTCAAGACCACCATGATGAAAAAGAAGATTGAAGATTTCAAGGCTCATGTCGCACACTTCGATTGGGATCAAGAATCCTCGAGGAGGATAAATGAATAAAGTTGGAAGTAATGCTGACCATACCAAATCATGTGGGTGGCAGCATTTGTAACAAAGTACTTTTGGAATTTGAATTTACGAAAATGGTTAAGGATGTAATGAAAGATTGATATGAAAATAATGAGATTTTATGGATAAACTTGTGCATTCTTTTGGTCATAGTACTCTGTAAAGCCACAAGATCAATGAAGAAAGAAATGTGTTATTCATGACGGTCCATAGAAGGAAGCTGAACAAAATAAGTTGGAGTTTTGTTTTGATATGATGGTATGAAGAAACAGTAGTCTGGATTCAAAGGAGGTGTAACAAGAGAGAGTTACTCCAAGGATGATTTAAAGCTGCACTAGTGCTGAAGTGGGCCATAACCCACAGGCCCAGGATTTTGAGAAGGAACAGTTGTAACCTGGATAAAGGAATACACTTGGAAGAATCAGTGATCCAATTAGCATACGTTTCGTAGGAGGTTACGCAAAAACCTAAGAGTGGTGAAGTAACGATAGATGTTTTGTTTGGCTTGCAGAAACCATGGAATTACTCGAACCCAGTTCGAGAACAAGAGAAATTCTGCAATGCTTGTGAGTATGCCCAAGTGTTAGAATACGTGATTCGATGTCTGCATATGTAGTAATGGTTCAAGTACGGGATGGATTGGCCCCCATACCGGAGACTTCTATCATGAACTATCATATGTTGATGGAAAATCAGAGAGCCCTGAAAACCTTAGAAGAGTGTCGACACGTCAAGCCATAAAACCATAGAATGGTAGGACGATGGAACCCTTTACAGGCAACTGTTGCCAATCGTAGGTTATACGGTGAGATTCAACCCAGACCCATTTTCTGCAGGAGAAAACCATAAATTGTAGACCACCATGAGTGTTTTGATAGTTGTTTAGAATGGACACAGACCCATCAGCTAAGAAGATCCAGTCTCGGACGAACTTCAACTTTGACGAACCGACCCAAGCTTTTGAGGAAAACTCTATGCTTCTGACAGAAGAGCTTTAATGAAGGAGCTATTGTAAGATATGTGAAGAGACATACATTGTCAGCCCTCTAGAGGAAATATCTGAGTTTATTGGAACCATGACCTTGTTTTTAAGTGTGGTAGCACCCCTGACCTTTCTGACCAAGACATTTGCTAGAAGACCCCAACCCCTAACCTTTTCTTGTTAGCCTCTTCGAATCTCGAGGACGAGATTCATTTTAAGTGTGGTAGGTTTGTAACATCCCAAATTTTGGAATGTTAATATAATTAATTGAATTGTTTGTTTGTTTGCTTGAGTGAATTAAACTTGAGTGAAATTTGAACCTTTTCAAAAAAACTTTTGAAAGAGAGGGAATAAAATGACTTTCCCCTTCTCCGGTAAATTCAAATTCATCCTATTAAAATCAATGAGAGAAGATAACATGACTTCTTCAACTATAAAGAATTTGAACGGAGTTTTGCAATTTAATTCTTTCAAATATTTGCACTTGCTTCTCTATTTTTCTTCCCTAGAAATACCCGAAAATAAATTCTTGCAAGCAAGAAAGAGCGGAGGAAAATGACCCTCCAAAATCAGGGGCATTTTGAAAATATTGAGCCAAGAAAACCAAAGTTTTATTTAAATTTTTTTTCAAAAGAAATAAAGCCTTTAGGGATTTTCTGAAAACATTTTTTAAGTTTTATTTTGGCCGTGGAATAATGCTCATCATCTACATTTTATTTTTTGATAATTTTAGTATATAAAACTCTTTATTCGAATTGATTTGATTTCCTTTTTATTGTTTTAGTTTCCTAATTTTAAAAATAGGAATGGAATCGTTTTATTAGGAAAAACCTGCTGGCCCATTAAGCACTTTCCTATTCTAGCCCAACAAGAGATCATCTCCTTCCTCTGTTTCCTCTCACGTTACTGAAGCTTTCCATGTCCATGGAGACAGAAATCTCCACCTTCCCGATCTCCCTCGTCTTTCCATCCCAGCGCCTCCCGAGACCGCCTATAAAACCCCTCCTCTCCTCGCTCCATTTTTCCCATCACCGCCCCTCCTGCCCGTAGCCTCCTCGCCACCGTCCTCCTTTTCCTGCCTAGAACGCTCACCAGAGCCCGACGCCAGGAGTGAGCAGCACTGAGGCGCCCAGCGCCACCTCCCAAGCGCCGACCCTCCTCCGCCACCCCCACCCCGCCGGCGACCTCGCCCCGCCGAGCAGCCCTCCACATCGCCATCTCCTTCCTGCCATCTCTGCCTCACGTACAGGTAACTCCGTTTTCGTTTTCAGATTTATTCCCGTAACAGATTTAGTTCCGTTCTTGTTTAGCTTATAACTTTTGATCTAGAAGTCCAATGATGCTGATTCTTTTTGCGTTAGATCACAATTTTCTTGTAGTTTCCAAAAATATATAATTTGTCTATGTATGGATTTATAAAAATTGAGTTAGATCAGATTTGAATTAAAGCTTGTTTTGCTTATTCGGGAGTTTAAAATAGATTTTTATTTGATTCTTTTTCAACTGATCACTAGTGATCATATTTACCAGTGGTAAAACTTCAAAATTGTTTGAGTATTTTAGCTTATTGTTTCATGTAAAACAAATTCTGTTTTAGTTCTATTGAATTATAGCTACTTTTTTTCTATAGTTGTTTTTAAATTATTTTATTTTATATTTCAGAAAGTTTATGTTTGGTTTCTATTAGTTAAACAGTAGGTGTTCAACAAGTTTTATATTTATTTTTATTTTGTTATCATGAAATCAATTCAAGTTCGCTAATAACTTGCAATGGATTTCTCTACTGTTTTAACTCCCAATTGAAAATACTTTCAAAATAGCTTTATGAAAAAATACTTTTTTTTTTTTGTCTTAACTAAATTTATATTTTATTCTCTGTTATTTTAGTGTTTTATTTTCCGTTAGACAAAACTATTTTTGTGAATGTTGTAGAAGAAGACTCCCTAGTTTTATTTGAAGTTCCTTGGATTCTTATTCGCTCTCTCTTTTGTTTTGATTATTAGTGTGAGTGCTTATGTGAATGATATGTTTGTTATATAGATTTCATCGAGAGTGACGAGTAGTCTATCAAGTTATTTCTTGAGAACGATAATTCTTCTTCGTCAACATCACCGAGCAAGTTCACTTTGACCATGTTTTCATACCTATGTTTTATTGCATTTAGTGGCACCTTTGCAACCACCCCTCAAGTAGTGTTATTGAAATTCTTGTAGTTGAGTAGTATGCATGAGGTAGGAACCCATCACCCTGTACCAAGCCGGGGACGTTATTTTATTCTAATGCTACGCTGTAGTAGGCGGGGTTTGGTATGAGTGTTCGAGTGGTGTGAAGAAGGAGGACTCTCGTCAATGGCGACAACTCCATGATGGAATCTGCAAGGACTGCATCTTCAAGACCTCAAGACTTCAAGACTCGAGACAAGAATTCAATACACACTCTTGGGTGAAGGATGGTTGTGGGCACCTGGAGAAACCGGTGGTTGGCGGGATGCATGGAGAAGCGCCATGACATCTTGCGAAAGCTTCACCCAGACCCAAAGAGGCGGAAGAATACTTCATGCCGGAAGCTTACATGCAACCGCAAGTCATTATGGGCTCTGGCTTGGTTGACCTTAGTGGTGACTCTGGCTGGGACGGTGCTAGCAGATGTAGAACTACGGTAGGATTGGATGGGTACCGGACGGTGGTCGAGGAACTCTTTGGAAGACCATGTTTGGTCATCTTGTTCTCAAACACTCTGAAGTGCGAGAACGTAAAAGAGGATCGAATCTTGCGGGTAAAGTGTACAAACCTCTGCAGAGGTTTAAACCTAATCGATTAGCCGTGTCCCGATTACGGACAATTTGAGCATCTGGACTGGATCTATCTGGAACTCTCAACACGGATTGATAACTTAATTGTGGGCAACTTATGATGATTGTGGGCTATGAGACATCGGTTGGCGGAACCATGTCATGATAGAAAACTCCATAGTACAGACTCCATTTATGCCTTTGATGTAGGGAAAATAAAACCAGCTTTTACGCAAAAACCCGCATACGAGCCACAAAGCCATATTGCATATAGTATAGTTTTATCATCTGTTCTTTTATTGTGATCTTGCGGTACATTCAATGTCTTGACCTACACGGCTGCAACGTATCATGTTGCAGATACTTTCTTCCGACGAGTAAGAATACGTGACAGGGTTACGGTCTACACTCAACCTGCCGATGGCGTTGATGGGACTCCACACCCGATTACTTGTTTCGCTGAGACTATTGAGGTATATATCAGTTTCGTTATTTATACATGTGATTGCACTTTGATATATACATTGATGTCTTGTGTGTGCCAAACATCTTGATCCGAGGATGGCACAAACAACACGTAGGCTTGACCGTCTGAGGTCGGGTCGCTACAGTGCTGATCAAGTTTGGCTGCGGAAGAGGTTTAGTCAATGGGTTTGCCACATTCAGAACCGTATGTACTTTGGAAACTTCTATGTCTCCATCCTTAACCTTTTCACGAATGGAGTTGAAGCATCACTTGATTTGTTTGGTTCTCTTGTGAAACATGGATTCCTTTGCTAAGGCAATTGGTCCAGTGTTGTCACAAAAGATTGTCATTGGACCCGATGCACTGGTTATTACACCCAGATCGGATATGAACTCCTTCATCCAGACTCCATCATGCGCTTCTTCTTAAGTAGCTATGTACTCCGCTTCACACATAGATCCCGCCACGACGCTCTGCTTGGAACTGCACCAACTGACAGCTCAACCATTCAATATAAATATGTATTCGGTTTGTGACTTAGAGTCATATGGATCTGTGTCGAAACTAACATCGACATAACCTTTTACGACGAGCTCTTCATCACATCCATAAACGAGAAACATATCCTTGGTCCTTTTCATGTACTTCAGGATATTCTTAACCGATGTCCAGTGATCCACTCTTGGATTACTTCGGTACCTCCCTGCCAAACTTATGTCAAGGCACACATCAGGTCTGGTACACAACGTGGCATACATAATAGAACCTATGGCTGAGGCATAGGTAATGACTTTCATTTTCTCTCTATCTTCTGCCATCGTCGGACTTTGAGTCTGACCTAATTTCACACCTTGCAACACAGGCAAGAACCCTTTCTTTGACTGGTCCGTTTTGAACTGCTTCAGAGCTTTGTCAACATATGTGCTTTGTGAAAGTCCTATTAAGCGTCTCAATCTATCCCTGTATATCTTGATGCCCAATATACAAGCAGCTTCACCGATATATTTCATTGAAAAATTCATATTCAAGTATCCTTTTATGCTATCCAGAAATTCTATATCATTTCCAATCAGCAATATGTCATCCACATATAACGTCAAAAATGCTACAGAGCTCCCACTCAGTTTCTTGTAAATACAGGCTTCACCGTTAGTATGTATAAAACCATATGCATTAATCACCTCATCAAAGCGTATATTCCAACTTCGAGATGCTTGCACCAGTCCATAGAGGGAACACTGGAGCTTGCACACTTTGTTAGCACCTTTAGGATCGAAAAAACCTTTTGGTTGCATCATATGCAACTCTTCTTTAAGAAAACCGTTAAGGAATGCAGTTTTGACGTCCATTTGATAGATTTCATAATCATAAAATGCGGCAATTCCTAACATGATTCAGACAGACTTAAGCATCGCTACTGGTGACAAAGTCTCATCATAGTCAATCCCTTGAACTTGTCAAAAACCTTTTGCAACAAGTCGATTTTTGCAGACAGTGATATTACTATCAGCGTCCTCTTCCTCGTGATGATCCATTTATTCTCAATGGCTTGCCGATCAGTGGGCAAGTCCACCAAAGTCCACACTTTGTTCTCATACATGGATTTTATCTCAGATTTCATGGCCTCAAGCCATTTGTCGGAATCTGAGCTCATCATAACTTCTTCATAATTCGTAGGTTCGTCGTTGTCTAACAACATGACTTCCAGGCAGGATTACCGTACCACTCTGGTGCGATACGTGTTTTGGTCGACCTACGAGGTCCAGTGGTAACTTGATCCGAAGTTTCATGATCATCATAATTAGCTTTTTCTAGTTGGTGTAGGCATCACGGGAATGGTTTTCTCTGATGTGCTACTTTCCAATTCGAGAGAAGGTACAATTACCTCATCAATTTATACCTTTCCCCCACTCACTTATTTCGAGAGAAACTCCTTCTCTAGAAATGGCCCATTCTTAGCAACAAAGATCTTGCCTTCGGATCTATGGTAGAAGGTATACCCAATAATTTCTTTAGGGTATCCTATGAAGACACACTTCTCCGCTTTGGGTTTGAGCTTATCAGGCAGAAGCCTTTTGACATAAGCATCGCATCCCCAAACTTTATGAAACGAAAGCTTAGGTTTCTTGCCAAACCATAGTTCATAAGGTTTCGTCTCAATGGATTTAGATGGTTCCCTATTTAATGTGAATGCGGCTATCTCTAATGCATAATCCCAAAATGATATAGGCAAATCGGTAAGAGACTTCATAGAATGCACCATATCCAATAAAGTACAGTTACGATGTTCAGACACACCATTACACTGTGGTGTTCCAGGTGGCGTGAGTTGTCAAACAATTCCACATTGTCTTAAATGAAGACCAAACTCGTAAGTCAAATATTCACCTCGGCGATCAGATCTTAGAAACTTTATTTTCTTGTTGCGATTATGCTCCACTTCATTCGGAAATTCTTTGAACTTTTCAAATGTTTCAGACTTGTGTTTCATGAAGTAGATATACTCATACCTACTAAAATCATCTATGAAGGTTACAAAATAACGATACCCACCGCGAGCCTCAACACTCATTGGACCACATACATCGGTATGTATTATTTCCAGTAAGTCATTAGCTCGCTCCATTGTTCCGGAGAACGGAGTTTTAGTCATCTTACCTATCAAGCATGGTTTGCAAGTATCAAATGATTCATAATCAAGTGATTCCAAAAGTCCATCTGCACGGAGTTTCTTCATGCGCTTTACACTAACATGACCTAAACGGCAGTGCCACAAGTATGTTGCACTACCATTATCAAGGTTGCATCTTTTGGCCTCTATATTATGAATATTTGTATCACTACGATCGAGATTCAACAAGAATACACCATTCATCAAAGGTGCATGACCATAAAATATATTAATCATATAAATAGAACAACCATTATTCTCTGACTTAAATGAATAACCATCTCGCAATAAACAAGATCCAGATATAATGTTCACACTCAACGCTGGCACCAAATAACAATTATTAAGGTCTAAAATTAATCCCGAAGGTAGATGTATAGGTAGCGTGCCGACAGCGATCACATCAACATTGGAACCATTTCCGACGTGCACCGTCACCTCGTCTTTAGCCAATCTTCGTTTATTTCACAACTCCTTTTTCGAGTTATATGAGCAACCAAACTCATATCAAATACCCAGGCGATATTCGAGCATTAGGAACACATCAATAAAATGTATATCAAATATACATTTGTTCACTTTGCCATCCTTCTTATTTGCCAAGTATTTGGGGCAGTTCTGCTTCCACTAACTATTTCCTTTGTAGTAGAAGCACTCCGTTTCAGGCTTGGGTCCAGCTTTGGTCTTCTTCACGGGAGCAGCAACTTGCTTGCCATTTTTCTTGAAGTTCCATTTCTTTCCCTTACCCTTTTTCTTGAAACTAGTGGTCTTCTTAACCATCAACACTTGATGCTCCTTCTTGATTTCTACCTCCTCCGATTTCAGCATCGTGAAGAGCTCGGGAATCATTTTCGTCATCCCTTGCATATTATAGTTCATCACGAAGCCTTTGTAGCTTGGTGGCAATGACTGAAGAACTCTGTCAATAACACTCTAAACTAGAAGATCAATTCCTAGCTGAGTCAAGTGATTGTGATACCCAGACATTTTGAGTATGTGTTCACTGACAGAACTGTTCTCCTCCATCTTATAGCTAAAGAACTTCTTGGAGACTTCATATCTCTCAACCCGGGCATTAGCTTGAAATATCAATTTCAGCTCTGGGAACATCGCATATGCTCCGTGGCATTCAAAATTATTTTGAATTCCCGGTTCAGATCGAGCCTGCCAGACGTTTATTACATCTGTTTTTGCTCCTGCAGCAGGCCTGTCACCTGGCGGTGCATCAAGGACATAATTCTTCTATGTAGCAATGAGGATAATCCTCAAGTTACGGACCCATACCGTGTAGTTGCTACCATCATCTTTCAACTTAGCTTTCTCTAGGAATGCATTAAAATTCAAAGGAACGGTAGCACGGGCCATTGATCTACAACATAGACATGCAAAAAATATTAAGACTAGGTTCATGATAAATTTTAGTTCAAATAATCAAATTACTAATGAACTCCTATTTAAATCAACATCCCTCAAGTTGTCTAAGTGACACATGATCCAAATAAACTAACTCATGTCCGATCATCATGTGAGATGGGGTAGTCTTCAATGATGAACATCTCTATGTTGATCATATCTACTATATGACTCACGTTCGACCTTTCGGTCTCCAGTGTTCCAAGACCAGGTCTGTACTTGATAGACTCATCAAGTTTAACCCAAGTATTTTGTATGTGAAAAATTGGCTTACATCCGTTGTATGTTGATACATCCATTTTGCATCATGTTTTCCTACTATTATTACTGATGTTTTTCTGCATAATACTTCTTTATGGAGTAATTCTATGCCTTTTCTGTCATAATATGCAAGGTTCACACAAGGAGGGAGAATACCGGTAGCTGGAATTCTGGACCTGAAAAACCTACATCAGAGTTACGTATTCCGCACATCTCCAAATGAGCTAAAACTTCACGGAGATTGTTTATGGAATATTTAAGAATTATTGGAACAAATAACTACCAAAGGGCACCCACCAGGTGGGCACAATCACCTGGGCGCGCCAAGGCCCCTAGGTGTGCCCTGGCGGGTTGTTCCCTCCACGGCCCACCTACGGTGGCCCTCTTCTGGTATATAAGTCATTTTGACCAAGAAAAAAATAAGAGAAGGACTTTCGGGATGAAGCGCCGCCTTCTCGAGGCGGAACTTGGGCAGGAGCACTTTTGCCCTTCGGCTGAGGGATTCCGCCGTGGGAACTCCCCCCCGGAGGGCGAAATCATCGTCATCATCATCACTAACAACTCTCCCATATTGGGGAGGGCAATCTCCATGAACACCTTCAACAACACCATCTCCTCTCAAACCCTAGTTCATCTTTTGTGTGGAATCTTTGTACCGGAACCTTAGATTGGTGCTTATGGGTGACTAGTAGTGTTGATTACATCTTGTAGTTGATTACTATATGGTTTATTTGGTGGAAGATTATATGTTCAGATCCATTATGCTATTTAATAACCCTCTGATCTTGAGCATGATTATCATTTGTGAGTAGTTACTTTCGTTCTTGAGATCACAGGAGAAATCTTGTTTCAACTAATCATGTGAACTTGATAAATGTGCGATATTTTGATGGTATGTATGTTGTGATTCCCTTAGTGGTGTCATGTGAGCGTCAACTACATGGAACTTCACCTTATTAGGGGCTAAGGGAATGCATTGTGGAGTAGTTATTAGATGATGGGTAGTGAGAGCGACAGAAGCTTAAACCCTAGTTTATGCACTACTTCGTAAGGGACTGATTTGGATCCAAAAGTTTAATGCTATGGTTAGATTTTACCGTAATACTATGCTCGTAGATGCGGATGCTTGCGAGGGGGTTAATCATATGTATGTCAGGACCGGATTTTCGGGATAATAATTTCCAGAAAATGGCCGTTGTGCTCACCAGCCCCAGGATTACTGTTAGCTGATAAGGCACCGACTTGATACAGAAATTCCAGTAAAAAAGAAAAAATATGTAGTACAAGACCATTCTGGCCTATGAGTACAACAAATGGTTTCTAGTGGTTGATGGCGGAAGCGGTTTGTGGATCATTAGCGTCTATGGGGCTCCATTTCCCACAGGAACAGCTGACCAGGTTAACTCCTATCTTCGCGAGGTTGCTTTCACCGTTGCTTAGGTTCCGGGGCTGTCATTGCATCGCTCCTCTCCATGCGAGAAATCTGGCCAAGACAATAGCCAGGGACAAGCCAGTGTGTACTTTGAATGTACTCGCAAACATTGTGAACACGGGTATGATATAACAAATGATAATCATGCTCTGAAATATTCTATGGTCACAACGTCAGTCACACAATAAAATCGATGATGCACGTAAGCAGGTTATTCACATAAAACATAAATGATGCAATTAGGGAGTAGAAATAGGATGCCTCAGTCGGGCGTCTGAGCGACACCACCTACAGGGCTTATAAAGTAAATAAACAACAGGCATGCCGCAGTCGGGCGTCTTAGCGACACCACATAAAGGGCTTATATAGTAAATACATAACAAGCATGCCACAGTCGGGTGTCTTAGCGACACCACATAAAGGGCTTATATATATTAGATAAATAACAAGCATGCCGCAGTCGGGCGTCTATGCGACACCGCATAAAGGGCTTACATATATTAGATAAATAACAAGCATGCCGCAGTCGGGCGTCTATGCGACACCACATAAAGGGCTTATAAATAATCACAGTGAATATCCAGGAGGTAGAACCATCCCAGGGATATTCGATAATTCAAATAATATAACGGGTTAGTCCATAACAAATAATAATCATGATCATCACAAGTCACAAGTCATGATCCCAGTTCTGGTTTAACAGTTTCTCCTCCGAAGACTGACACTAAAACCGACACTTGACCCATCCCAGACTGTAGTCCTTAACCATGGACACGGCTATTCGAATAGATTTAACCTCTGCAGAGGGTGTAACCTTTACCCACGAGTAACATATTCCTTTAGTCCATCGGGACTAATTCCGTCTACGGCCTTTTAATTGAAAACACACCTATCCGCACACACCAGCCTAACTTACCGGTGTCTGGAATCACCCACGACACCCGTTAAGCGAAACTCTAAGTGGGAAGGCTACAACCTCGACTTAGCATGGGATCACTGTCGGTGTCAAAACCAGCGGATCTCGGGTAGGAGGTCCCGAACTGTGCGTCTAGGCGGATGGTAACAAGAGACAAGGGACACGATGTTTTTACCCAGGTACGAGCCCTCTCAATGGAGGTAATACCCTACTCCTACTTGATTAATATTGATGATATGGGTAGTACAAGAGTAGATCTACCACGAGATCAGAGAGGCTAAACCCAAGAAGCTAGCCTATGGTATGATTGTTGTATATGTATGGACTAGCCTGGCCTCAGTTTATATAATGCACCAGAGGCCTAGGATAACAAGAGTCCTAGCCGAATAAGCCGGTGGGGGAGGAGTCCTTGTCTTGATCGCCAAGTCTTGCAGAATCTTCCTTGTATGCGGCAGCTGTCCGGACTGGCCCATGAGTATACGGCCATGGGGGTCCTTGGCCCAATCTAACAGATCGGGAGATGATGTAGTGAGTACCCCCTAGTCCAGGACACCGTCAGTAGCCCCCTGAACTGGTATTCAAGTTTAGGGACGCTCCTCGATTCTTCCGAACCGTTCTTCATCTTCAGTCGCCGGCCTTGAAAACTGGTTCAACAAATCAGCTCATCTTCGATCTTGAGGATCGCCTAAGTGCATACGAAGAGTTTACACGTTGGGTATCCGAGGAGCCCCTTTAAGTTTGCAGCCTTTATCAATGCCTCGTTATTTTTATGCCACGCCTCGGGTTTGAAGTTATTCCCGGGAGGCAGTGTCCTCTTGCGTCCGAGCTCTAACGCCGGACTGCATTCGAGGTATCTTTTGCAGCCGAGCACCAACACCGGACTGCTTCCCAGCTCTATCGCCGGACTATGTATCCAAGCTCCAACGCCGGACGGTATCCGAGCACCAACGCCGGACTATGTATCCGAGCTCCAACCCGGACGGTATCCGAGATCCAACGCCGGACTATGTATCCGAGCTCCAACGCCGGATTGTATCCGAGGTGTCGTAAATCACCTTGGTTCAAAGAAGTTTGAAGGAGTTTAGCCGAGCTTAATGCCGGAAATGCCTCTATGGAGCCAGCCACTAGCGTCCAGAGCTTTATGTCGAACTGCTTCGAGGTGGTGCACCACCCGAATGTGGGCGATTTTTGTCAATATTTTGATTGGTGCAATTTATTCTCTGCCGAGATACATAGCCGATAGCCCACAAGGTGTGTATCGGTCTAAAACCGAGATACACACGAAGGATGACATAAGACCGCTGATCGAAGAGCCGCTAAGACTCAAAGTTGATTTGCAAAATCGGCACGAGGATCAAATCCTAGCTCGGCAGAATACTTGGGACACAAAAGCGGCATACTCAGTCCTCGAGACTCGGGTTGGGTGTGGCCGACCAACCTGAGGATCAAAATCTCCTCGGAAACTGTATTGCACTTATACTGCATAGAAGAGGCAATGCAGTAGCCCCCGAGACACTGGTCGGGTGGCAACACCGATCAGGGATCGATGTGCCCTTTAATATTTGTAAATAATAAGCCCGAAGCCCAAGAGTCAGCCGAGCCTTAATGCAGGCACGGGTGGCGAATTAAGGATCGATATCCATAGTAAAATCACAAATTATGTGTAATGAGTCAATGTATCCAAGTACTTTATGTCATTAATGCTCGGATCCGCATTGTACAAAACTTTGTTGACCGACCATCGGCTTCAACCTCCTCGACCGATGGCGAGGAGTGTTTGTCCTACTTTATAAAGCCTTTATGAGGGCAAAGATTTACGACAAACAAGGCAATCTGGCCATGGTTTTATAAACAAAGGTACGCAGAGATATATGTTATATTACTGTTTAATGTAAGAAATGTCTTCGGAGAAAACAGTCCGCTATCGGTTCCTTTCTTTGGGTTGTCATGCTAAGCATGATCATGAAACCTCAGCTCCAATGTAAGAGCAAAATATTGAGGATTTAGTTTGGGAGGCCAGTTACTAGCCCCCGGTAGTGTTCGGCGACAGTCGAGGTCAAGCCGAAAACACTTCGGCTAATTTTATGAATGGCCCGTCATTTAATATAGTCACCGGATCACTGACCAGTTTACACCTATTGTGACAGTCAGCTTTCGGCTTTCTCCACTGAGGTGCTTGACCATGCGAGCTGGAAGCACAATCGCAGTGGTTCTCCATTTGCACACCTAGCCAAACAAAGCGGAGCGTAGGAGGCAAGCGCGAGAGCCGGGCAACCCAACTATTGACCGAAGACACAATTCTGAACTGATGCATATATAGCAATATCCGAGAATGTTTTTGCCGAATCTCTAAAGGTGTCCGGCGTTGCACTGCGAGACTTGTGCTGAAAACACACAAATATTTTAAAAGTGCCAAAAGCTTGGAAAACCAAAAAAGGTCAGTAAAAACATGACATCCGAACAAGATTAAGTGTTCGGTGCCAATCCGAAAATTGGACTTTAGAAAAAAAGTGCTTCTGCCGTGCTTTAACATGACACATCCTATCTCAAGACTTCAAGCGGGTCAGCCTACGGCTTCAGTCACCCATCCCGAAGGCGGAGTACTTCTCATTAGGCCAGTTTAGAAAACTAAACTCTAGCGGTTTTGAGAGAGAAATTAGGCTCCACGACTAGTGACCGCTTTTTCGTGTCGAGAAAAGGAGTGATAAATAATAATAAAAACTCGCAAGCGACTAAGAAAAAAACACTTATTATAAAACGGCTCAAATAAACATAAGAGCCCCCAAGTGACTTGGGTAAAAGAATGATTCTATGTACCGAAGTACTTATATCATATCTATGTTCAACCGAACTTTAAACGCGTCTTAACCGACCGTTGGCTTCTCCGTCTTCGGTCAAGGACTGAAAAGTGTTATGTACTCCATCTGTCTAGAATATCGACGGTGTTTCCAATAACCAGGCAATCAGGTCATAAGGTTGTAACAGACAAAGCGCGCTGAAGGAACTTATGCTATATTACTGATAAAGTGTAAGAAGCATCTTCGAAGAAAATAGTACCCCCACTGATACCTTTCTTCGGTGCTCATTGTTAATATGAGACTTGTGCAATAGATTTTTTGTACTCATGAGTTCCGTTGTGTGCCAACCATTATTGAAAATAGTAAGAGCGCTAGCTTTCGGCTTCACCCAGTTTGAGGTCCGGCTCGGGTGACCCGATCGTGACAATCGCAGAAGTGCTCCCTTTACTCCCTAGCCGAACAATCGGGAACGTAGGGGTAAACACTAGAGCAAGGCAACCCAACTTGCAAATCACTTAAGTCAATATGGTGCATATTGTGGCGTAATACACGAACAAGGAACGAAGCCATACAAGTATAATCATGTGCAAGAGGAAAAAGCTTCATGAATGAAGCCCCCAAGTAAACGGGGTATTTGAATTTGCGCGTCACAAACAAAGTTTGGACAAGGAAAATTTTTACAAGCAACTTTTTCCCAAAAAGTATAATGCTTGGTCGAGCCGAACACAAGTTAAAAATTTAAAACTTTGAGCATGAAGGCAACTTAGCTTGTTAATGTGTTTGGTATTGATGACGCGGTCCGAGCTTGATGCGGGACAAGGTTCCATCCCCCAAGCCGGTCCCGAGGTGGTGGAGCAAAGAGCTCGGCACTCTGAAGTGGTGACATAGCACGGTCAATGCAGGACGGCAAGGTGATGCCTAAGTCCCCTGCATGGGGTAATGAAGTGTTGACGAAGCCCCCCGTCCAGCCGAGGTGACGCTAAAGGATATAGTCCGGCTGGATCATTTTCCTGGCACAAAAAATAGTGCAGACCGGGATAATAGTAATAATTAGAATTAAAAAATGTTGCATAATAAATAATTTATGCAAAGTGAGTAATAAAAGAAATATGGCCTGGCGCCGAAGTCAATGTCGATGCAGGTCGTGATGTGGTCGATGCCGGCTTGATGAAGCGACCGTGCGGCGATGCCGGTATGCCCGCTCTGTGTAATCCGTGGGGCGGCGATGTTGGTGATGATTTATCCTTCACGATGCCGGACTCTTGCTCGGCTTGCCGAGATGATGATCCGAAGAAGTTGAGCTCGGCTCAACAAAGTGACGACGTGTCTAGCGTAGGTCGGCAGCCGTGGAGCAATATTGCTGGACTGGTTTGACACCAGCATGATATTGAAGATAGTGGGATGTGTTCGTAAACACAACACCCCATAAAAAACTTCCTTCAAAAAGGATGTCCGAAACCCCGTTCATAAAGAAGATGAACTCGGGTCGGATTCGTTTGCGCGCAGAAAACAGATCCGAAAAGTGATGCAGTTAATCGGAAGGTTCCTGGAGTTTGGACGGTCGGATCGAGCTGAAATTTTGAGGGGTGGTAGATATAGGAATTCTGCATCCGATCAACGGTTGGATCTTCCAAAGGAAGCCCGAGCTAGAAGCTGGACACCACGCCCTAAACTCGTCCAGATTCTCGTCCAGATTCAATGCGGCTCCGGTATATCGGAGATTGCCAGAGATTCCTCCATCGAAACTCGACAAAATTTTCCAGGGTTGTTGTAGACTTAATTCCGCACAATTCCACCGAAGCAATCGTTAAAACGACGCTTGAGGAGGCGGTGGCGGCGGACACTAGTCCGCTGTCCGGAAAAAACAATCTGACGGCTTTGAGGGCAATGTTGATGTTGAGCCCCCGGGCTCCCTGGATGATTCCTCCATGATCTTGATAGAGATCGGAGTTGATGTTGATGAAGGCCCTCATCCGAACATGACGATCGGAGGTAGGGCGCAGTCCTTGGTCGAACCAATGTGACCAGTCGAGCTAGTGACGAAGATGCCGAAGTCGGAGTTGATCTGCAGGCGAGCCATCGACCTTTTGCCGAACACACAGCTGAGCTCTCAATGAAAGCACCAATGTCGGTGTCAAAACCGGCGGATCTCGGGTAGGGGGTTCTGAACTGTGTGTCTAGGCGGATGGTAACAAGAGACAAGGGACACGATGTTTTTACCCAGGTTCGGGCCCTCTCGATGGAGGTAATACCCTACTCCTACTTGATTAATATTGATGATATGGGTAGTACAAGAGTAGATCTACCACGAGATCAGAGAGGCTAAACCCTAGAAGCTAGCCTATGGTATGATTGTTGTATATGTATCGACTAGCCTGGCCTCGGTTTATATAATGCACCAGAGGCCTAGGATAACAAGAGTCCTAGCCGAATACGCCGGTGGGGGAGGAGTCGTTGTCTTGATCGCCAAGTCTTGCAGAATCATCCTTGTATGCGGCAGCTGTCCGGACTGGCCCATGAGTATACAACCATGGGGGTCCTCCGCCCAATCTAATAGATCGGGAGATGACGTGGTGAGTACCCCCTAGTCCAGGACACCGTCAATCACAAAATTTATACCGCGTGCAAAATAGGGGAGCTACCCCTTCGGCTACAACCGAAAACACCCATGCCCCCGGGCCAGGTGGCATGCCTACCGGATGCCTTCGGTATCTTCCACCATGGTTTCTCTGTACGGTGTGTGCTAGGAAAGGGGTTGACAACTTACTAAACCGTACCCTACCTATGACAGGAACAAGTGGTAGTACGAAACAAGTATGGGTGTTACCGGGACCCGACTCGATCTATGGTCGACTCAGGAGGCTGAAGTATTTCCTGCATGATTAGTATAACAATATATACTTTAACCAAAAAACAGAATCACCACTCGTCATATGCCGTACCGGACACAACCGTCTCGACGGAGGACTAGGGACAAACCCGTGTCTACCCAAGACAGCGGCTTTCCCGCATTCCTTCCGGTATGCATGTGAGGCATATGATGGTGACTACTATCACAAACATATCAAACTCCAACAGTATGAAATCATTGCTATACACTCAGGTGTAGGAACCTATCATCTGATAAAATAACGGATACTCCGTGTCGAAACGGTGTTGTAACCGTGTCAAATAACACGCACAATATTATGCTAGGGTTCAGAATGCTTGCCTTCAAGTTGTGGGGAGGCAGGGTGTGTTCCAAAACTTTGAAAGTTGTCTTCTCTCTCCGACAATCCTATTTTTGAAAATACTCAAATTAACACATAGTTTAAAAGTGGCACAAAAAATTTGTCTGAATTTTTTTCAAATAAATCTAAAAATAAACTAGACAATATTTGAGAGAGGTAGGAAAAGAATCAACTCATTTGGGGTCATATTTAAAAAGTTATAGTCAGTCAATGTTTTGGTCAAATTCTGTTTTCAAAATAAAACAGAGAAAAAGAAAAATGTTTCGAACTAACCACATCGAAGGCGTATTCTGGTGTTTACGCGTCCACTTAAAACACGTGGTGGCGGGGCTGGGTCACTGATAGTGGGCCCGCTTGGCCCACTGGTCGGGTTTGACCAGTCCACGCGCGCGCCGTCTCCTCCGACCGAACAGAGGCGGAGCTCCGGCGAGGCTCGCCGGCGCACGGAGGCATCCCTCGGGGATCTGAGCACATGGGTGTGCTCAGGTGGTCGAGGCGAACCCGTGGGTACCCGCAAAGATCGCAGACGTGGACGGAGTCGCCGGTTATGAGCTTCTGGCGGACGGCGGTGTCGGGTGAGATGGGGTTTTCGCCTGCGGCGAGTCCTGATCAAAATCGAGCGTGGGGACGGATTCGTGGGTGCTGCAGGATGCTGTTGGTGAAGAGAGTGGAGAGGGGGAGGCCCTGGTGGCGTTGGATTGAACTAGACAGAGGCGGCTGAGGGAGTCCTGGATTAGGGGGTGTCCGGATAGCCGAACTATCACCGTTGGCCGGACTCCTGGACTATGAAGATACAAGATTGAAGACTTCGTCCCGTGTCCGGATGGGACTTTCCTTGGCGGGAAGGCAAGCTTGGCGATACGAATACGAAGATCACCTACCGTTGTAACCGAATCTGTTTAACCCTAACCCTATCCGGTGTCTATATAAACCGGAGGGTTTTAGTCCGTAGGACGAACAACAATCATACCATAGGCTAGCTTCTAGGGTTTAGCCTCTCTGATCTCATGGTAGATCCACTCTTGTACTACCCATATCATCAATATTAATCAAGCAGGAGTAGGGTTTTACCTCCATCGAGAGGGCCCGAACCTGGGTAAAAACTTCGTGTCCCTTGTCTCCTGTTACCATCTGCCTAGACGCACAGTTCGGGATCCCCTACCCGAGATCCGCCAGTTTTGACACCGACATTGGTGCTTTCATTGAGAGTTCCTCTATGTCGTCATCTTTAGGCCTGATGGCTCCTTCGATCATCAACAACGACGTGGTCCAGGGTGAGACTTTTCTCCCCGGACAGATCTTCGTATTCAGCGGCTTTGCACTGCTGGCCAATTCACTTGGCCATCTGGAGCAGGTCGAAAGCTATGCCACTGGCCATCAGGTTAGATTTGGGAGTTTGAACTACACGGCCGACATCTGCGGAGACTTGATCTTCGATGGATTCGAGCCACAGCCAAGCATGTCGCACTGTTTCGATGGGCACGATCTAGCACTGCTACCGAACAGTGTCCTGGAGGCCGCACCAGCGTCCGCTCCGACCCTTAGCTTGGAGCCTACTCCGCCGATCGAGGACGAGTGGTTGGACACCGCCTCGGGGGCTATGATCTCTACGGCGATCGAGCCGAACTCCATCCCTTTCCTTTGCGAAGACCGTGACTCCAAGGTGCCGGACTCCTCTCCGGACCCCGAACCCTCCGCGCCCCTGCCAATTGACTCCGATTGGGCGCCGGTCATGGAGTTCACTGCCGCGGACATCTTTCAGCACTCGCCCTTTGGCGACATCCTGAATTCACTAAAGTCTCTCTCTTTATCAGGAGAGCCCTGGCCGGAATATGGTCAGGGAGGTTGGGATGCGGACGACGAAGAAATTCAATGCCCACCCACCGCCCACTTTGTAGCCACTGTAGAAAGCTTAAACGACGTGCTTGATTTCGACTCCGAAGACATCGATGGTATGGACGATGATGTAGGAGACAACCAAGAACCAGCACCTATAGGATACTGGACAACCACCTCATCCCACGACGTATACATGGTGGATACACCTAAAGGAAGTGACGACGAGGAACAACGGGACACTATGAAGGATAAATCCCTCGAAAAGCAGTCAAAACGGCAACGTAAACGCCGCCTCGAGAAAGACGGCAGCCACACAGACCCAGCCATAGAGCAGGGTGAACCGGTGGACAACCAACATGCTATCGAGCAACCGTCCGAACAAGACAACTTGGATAAACAACCCGTCTCGGGCGAAGATAACAGTCCAGACGATCTCGCGCCGGATAAATTGTTGGAGCGGAAGAACCTCCACAAAAGGCTCGTCGCCACTGCGCGTAGCCTGAAAAAGCAGAAGCGGAAGCTCAAAACAGCGAAAGATGCACTCAGAATTAGATGGAGCAAAGTACTCAACACCGCAGACAAATACGGCGACAGTCGCCGAATAAAGAGCTACCCAAAGAGAAAACTACTGCCCGAATTTGATGAGGAGGCCGTAGAGCCCCCACAATCAAAAAACAAGGAGGCCACCTGGTCGGATGGACGACCCCATGGCAAACATAGAGCGGCAAATGGTGCCGCACACAAGCCGGCACGCGATCCGCATAAGGATTCGCATCAAAAGGATGGCCCAGTTAGGTCCATCTATGGGCCGAGAAAGCAAGCCCTTCCAAGCAATGCAACACGCCAAATATCCGAACATCACGGCACACCCAAATATAGGGGTGCCGCACCCCTGATGATTCACCGATGAGGTGTTGGATCACGAATTCCAAAGGGATTCAAACCCGTAAACATAGAGGCATACGACGGAACAACAGACCACTTGAGTGCGGATTGAGGATTACATCCTCCACATACACATGGCTAGAGGAGATGATCTCACGCCATAAAATACTTACCCATCAAGCTCAAAGGGCCAGCCCGCATTGGCTCAAAAGCCTCCTGAAAATACCATTGGAAGTTGGGAAGAGCTCGAGGATGCTTTTGAGGGCAAATTTTCAAGGGACTTATGTCCGTCCTCCGGATGCGACGATTTAAGTCACATAACTCAACAACCGGAGAGTCAGCCCATAAATTCTGGAACAGGTTCCTTACCAAAAGAACCAAATAGTCGATTGTCCGGACGCGAAGCCTTAGCAGCTTTCAAACACAATGTCCGAGACGAATGGCTCGCCAGACACCTCGGCCAGGAGAAGCCGAGAACCACTGCTGCATTAACAAGCCTCATGACCCGCTTTTGCGCTGGAGAGGATAGTTGGCTGGCAAGATGCAGTGCCAGCGACCCAAGTACATCCGAAGTAAGGGATGGAAATGGAAAACCACGACGCAACAAAGACCAGCGCCGGACAAAGGGAAACAACCCGAAGAGCACGACAGTCAATGCCGGATTCAGAAGCTCCCGGCAGAATCATAAGAAAATGCCCCTCAAGGACAACAACGACGAGCTATCCAACCTAAACAAAATCCTGGACAAAATATGCCAAATCCGCAGTACTCCCGGGAAGCCTGCAAACCATACCCACAAAGATTGTTGGGTCTTCAAGCAGTCCGGCAAACTCAATGTCGAACACAAGGGGCTCGACACACCAAGCGAGGACGATGACGAACCCCACAAGCAGAGCACCGGAAAACAAAAGAATTTCCCACAAAAAGTCAAAACAGTGAACTCACTTCAAGTGACAAAAGGGAAAAACAGAGCGGTGCCCATGGAAACACGCGCCGCACGGTCTATCCCAGAAGAGTCCCGACGATGGTTGTCAAAACCAATCACCTTCGATCATCAGGACTACTCCGGAAGTATCCGGAACGCAGGATGGACTGCCTTGATATTAGATCCTATAATCGACGGACTCCAATTTACTCAAGTCCTAATGGATGGAGGTAGCGATCTAAACCTGCTATATCAGGACACAATCCACAAAATGGGGATAGACCCAACCGAAATTCGCCGTAGCAACACCTCCTTCAAAGGGGTAATGCCAGGCCTATATGCCCATTGTACGGGCTCCCTACTGCTAGAAGTTGTGTTCGGGTCATCCGACAACTTCCGCCGCGAAAGGTTAACCTTCCACATCGCCCCATTGGAAAGTAGCTATCAAGCACTACTGGGACGTGAAGCTTTCGCCTGCTTTAACGCAATACCGCATTACACATCTCTTACACTTAAAATTCCCGGTCCACGCGGCATCATCTCATTAAAAGGGAGTACCAAGTGTTACTCAAGCATGGAAGAACGTGAGACTGCCTTGACAGCCCCACACTAATCCGGCTCCGCTAATCAAAGCACCTGAATAGGTCATTCGAACCCCGGACATGGCTAGACGAATCCGGCGTAAACATATAAAGGCCTACTAGCGGCATACCCCCGTACAAGAGGCTGCACGCATGTACAACAAGAGACAATAAAGCTCAATTTTATTCACTTTTCGAACCGTACTCTTTTTATTTAATATAAAGTACATTTTTTCGCGCGATCTTTTCTTTTTTCAACTAAGTTCTTCTCTTTTACAGATGAACACCGTGCCACACCCGTCCAGGATACAGCACAACGGAGGCACAGGCGCAGACGTGCAGCAGAGACCCGTTGCAAGGATTCTTTTCAGATTAAGACCCTGCGTAAACCTTTTTTACTGTCTCTTGTTGATACACATCCCCCGGTTTCTTGCTATAACCGAGGAGGAGGTTGGCATTTTGGCATCGGCTGCACCAGAATTTTTGCGCGTACCTGGACACCAGGGGCTTAGGGCATTATTCTGCCCATATTCATAAAGACCAAATACCTTAGGGAGTGTTCGGCGTCTCGAGTTAGGCCTTATATGCATCAGCTCCGAATCATGTCTTTGGTCAAATGTTGGGTTTGCCCGGCTCCCATGTTTTGGTACCTTATGTTCCGTTATATCGGCTAAGGTAGCGCTGGGAGAACCACTGCGATTGTGCCCCGGTTGAGCCGGGTTGAGCACCTCAGTGGAGAAAGCTAAAACTGACTGTCATGATATAGCGTGAGACTGGTCAACCACTCGATGACCCAGCGGAATTTTTAGAATTCCTCCACATTGACGAAGGGCCGTTTGCCGGTCAGGCACATACATGCCCCAAATTCGGGAGAGCGTGGTGCCCCTAGGGGCTATATAGTAGCTCCACCATCGAACACCTATTGCTAAGTGAAAGTGATAAAGCATTATAGTCGGGTTGCCTAGTTTGCTACGCTATCACCTCCTTTACAGGACCAAGACGTTGGATTAAGTGCGAAAATGCGCCTTTTTGCAAACACACCCGCACTATGTGTGTGGGGGCTGAAGCCGAAGACTGCCATCTTTCAGGTTATATACACATATACATCAACGGCCGCACAGGAGGTGTTTTAATACTTGAACGCACAAGTATAAAAAGCTCTCATATTATATTGAAACATTGTTTTCACAAATCATAACATGTCATTTAAACATAATATCCTTCGAGCACTGCGTCTCTATTAAACGAGCGCCCTGCAGGACTTCCTCAAAATAGCGCTCGGCAGGTACTCGGCTTCTGTCCGAATCTTGGGATGCAACGTTGGTGGCCTTCATCTCCGCCCAGTATGTCTTGACATGGGCAAGAGCCATCCGCGCACCCTCTATGCATGCTGACCGCTTCATTGCATCTATATGCGGCACCGCACCAAGGAACTGTTGCACCAAGCCAAAATAACTCTTCGGCTTGTGGCTTTTCGGCCACAAATGAGTCATGCCAGCATTCATGGCAAGTCCGGACAACCTATTCAGCTCAGCCCATTTGGCCAAACGATCGGTTAACGAAAGTGGACGCTCCGGACTATGGAACTGCGACCAAAAAAGCTCTTCCATTCCGTGATCCTTTTGAACTCGGAAGTGTTCGGCCGCGTCTGCGGCAGTCGCCGCCAAGTCCAGATAAGCATCCTCCGCACCCCACAACCGGTCCAATTGAGCGTACTTAGGATCCGTGAATTTCCTCTGAAGTAGAAAGGGCTTTCCAGCCGCAATGTCTTTGGCCTGACGTAGCTCCTCCTTCATAGATCTCATCGCAGAGCGAGTATCCTTAGCCTCGGTGGTGGCCTTTTTCAGGTCCTCATGCTTCGCTCGACCTTCTTTTTCAAGAAGCTCGCAACGGTCAGTAGCATTGTTCAATTTTACGGCCATCTCAGCCATTTCTTTCTTGCTTCGGCAGTGAGCAGCATGTTCGGCTTTTAGCTCTGCGGCCGCCTTTAAGGCAGCCGCATCACTTTTTCTGGCTTGCTCCTTGGCTCGGGCGAGCTCCGCCCGAAGGCTCTCCATAGCAGCGGCACCATCTGCATTAAGCATACATGTTGTAAGGCATGAGCGTCAAGCTCCCTTACCAGGTGTCCGCGGAGAAGTCGCATACCTTGTGACTCGTCAAGCCGCTTATTAACAAGCGTGATGTCCGCATCCGCCACGTCAAGTTGCCACGTCAGTTCGGCAAATTCATCAGCCCGGCTAGCCACCGGACGCTTCGCCACCTACATAGGAAGAGCGCATATTAGACCTAGGGTTATGATACTCGGCGCACCGTCATTTTTGACACCGCACCAAGTCCCAGGGGCTACTATCTATACAGGGCGCATTTTATATGCAAAACTGTCAGACGGTACATCATTTTGTGTACCTCAAAACCCGTCAGTAAACTTACGACGGCTTCATGCAATCCGCTCTCAGCGGATGAAATCCTTTCAATCACCGTACCCATTAACGTACGGTGATCTTCTGAGACAGATGCTCACCCGAGCAGATCCTTCAGCTCCTCCGTCCGTACACCCGTTGGTGCCGGACTCGTCCGGTGGCCTTTTTCGAAGGCCGGACACGGAGGGCTTTGAGGGGACATACGACTGCCTTCTGGCACCGCCGGATTCGGAGAAGCCCTCCGTGACGACACCTCAGGGTCGCCCGCCTCGCATGACGGTACGTCAGGTGGAGGCGTTTCGCTCTCCATCATCTCCGGATCAAGATCCCTTGAAGACGAGCTCTGCTGTGAAGGGCTGAGATCCAAACTACAAGGTAAAACTTTCGGTTACCTTTAGAAATAAAGCGGGGATGTCTCTCATTTAAGAAAAACGCCCCCCTTTACTTACGGCTCGCTGGAGGGCTGATCTCCTTGGGGAAATAGTGCGGCTGGGCCATCTCCCGCCGCAGGACCCTCCGGCGAAGATTTCTTCCCCTGCTTCGAGGCTTTGGCCTCCGGATCTTCAGAAGCGGTCCTCTTCTCCCCTTGGTGGGAGGGATTCTCGATCCCCCGTTTCTTGATAGCCTCCTTCACGGAGGTAGTAGTTCCCTTGTTCCCCCCTTCGCCTTCTTCAAAAGGCACAACCTCTAGCATCTTGGTTAATACCGGATCCGGCGTGGTCTCAGGGAGGCGGGTCGGACACCTGATCAGTTTTGCTTTTGCTATACACTCCTGTTTAAAGGATAGCTCTTTTAAGGGCAAGTATATGATAAATATGCGGATAGGATGTCCGGGTACAGGACTACTTACTTGAGTATCCGGGCGATTGCAGCTCAGACCTGCATCCTCGGTTAAGTCCGGACACATTGCTTGTGATCCGAAGAACATTTGGTACATCTCCACGGGCGTTACGCCCATAAAATGTTGGAGAGTTCGTGTCCCTCCGGATTAAACTCCCACAGGCGGAGGGGCGACGTTTGCAGGGCACGGAGCGACGAATCAGCATGACCTGCGCTACTATGACCAGATTGATCTCTCTTTCTTGGAGGTCTTGAATACGGCCCTGCAACAAGGGCACGCCCTTGGACGGCCCCCAGTCAAGCCCTTTATTGAACCGTGACGCCAGCCGCGGTGGAGGACCCGAGCGAAAGGCAGGTGGCGCCACCCATTTGGTGCCCCTGGGAGCGGTGATATAAAACCACCCCTGTTGCCATAAATTGAGCTCCTCTTGAAAAGAGCCCTCGGGCCATGGAGCGTCCGCATTCTTGCTTATAACAGCCCCTCCGACTCTGCGATGCCCTTGATCATCTTGGCTCCACTTTGAAGGTCTTGAGCCACAATCCGAAGTGAGGGGTAATGCGGAGGAAGGCTTCACATACGACAATGAACGACGAGATGTGGAGGATGGACTCCGGATCCAAGTCTTGGAATTCCAGCCCATAATAAAACTTGAGCCCCCTCACAAAGTGGTCCGCTGGGAAGCCTAAACCCCGAAGGAAGTGAGACACGAATACCACACTCTCACCAGGCTCGGGAGTGGGAATAACCTGCCCTTGGGCAGGCAGCCTATGCGAAATTTCGCCGGTGAGATACCTGGCGTCTCTCAGCTTTACCACATCTTCTTCCATGACGGAGGAAGACATCCACCGGCCATGCAGGTCGGAGCCGGACATCGTTGATGGTCCGAAGCGCCTAAATCTGGAGCTTTGGGTGTTGGAACTCGAAGCGAGGGGCGGGTTCGATTGAGATTGAAAGAAAGGAGCGGGCCTTGGTCTCGTTATAAAGAGGTTGAATACCAAGAGCCCTCCCCGTGACCGTTCGGGACTCGCCTTCGATGGAGGAGGCGTGCCAATGGGCACGACTGGGTTACCCACGCCCGTATTGATGAGAATCCCGGAATAAGGGGGCACGATCTCCGCTTTGATAAGACGTGCCAAGGAAACCGCCTCGCTAAACGCGCTGAGGGGGAACAGTAAAAACGATTCGTATAAAGGCCTGGCCGTGGTGTGATGTCGCGCCGCGGAATACGTCAGCAGATCTGTGCAAAGGTTATTCTCTCTACGATAGTATGTGGAACTTGTTTTGCAGAGCCGGAAACTATCCTTGTGTTCAAAATCTTCTATGAAGTATTCGGAGGAGGAACCCGCCTTGCAATGCCGCAGACAATATGCGCGCCGGACTCGTCGTCATTGAAGCCTGGTTCAGGGGCTACTGAGGGAGTCCTGGATTAGGGGGTGTCCGGATAGCCAAACTATCACCATTGGCCGGACTCCTGGACTATGAAGATACAAGATTGAAGACTTCGTCCCGTGTCCGGATGGGACTTTCCTTGGCGTGGAAGGCAAGCTTGGCAATACGGATATGAAGATCTCCTACCTATGTAACCGACTCTGTGTAACCCTAACCCTATCCGGTGTCTATATAAACCGGAGGGTTTTAGTCAGTAGGACGAACAACAATCATACCATAGGCTAGATTCTAGGGTTTAGCCTCTCTGATCTCGTGGTAGATCCACTGTTGTACTACCCATATCATCAATATTAAACAAGCAGGAGTAGGGTTTTACCTCCATAGAGAGGGCCCGAACCTGGGTAAAAACATCATGTCCATTGTCTCCTATTACCATCCGCCTAGACGCACAGTTCGGAACCCCCTACCCGAGATCCGCCGGTTTTGACACCGACAGCGGCGGTCGTGGTTGCCGGAGAGGAAGAAGACGACCATCTCTGGTTTCTCTGCTGTTAAGGGAGGATCAGTGAGGGAGGTATGAGCGTGCTTGAGGACCTGGACGAGCTCGGGGGTCCTTAAATAGGTGATCGGGTTCGGTTCCGACGGTGGCCGCGGATAAGATCGCCGTCGACTGCCATTCTGTAGCTAGGGCGACGTGGCGGCGACGTGTGCTAGAGGACGAGGCTGCGGATGAGCTTGACCTGCTCCAGCGGGCAGCTGGCGAGTGCTAGTGGTTCGGGCAGCGCCGTCCATGGAAGAGGCGGTTGTGGCCGGCCACTAGCTGCCACTGCCGACCTGACGGCGGCGCTGTAGGGCTCCAGTGGCTGTCTTCGAGGGCTCCGGTGTGTGGATGAGGCCGGGGGGTGTCTCTGCAGGTGAGCAAAGGTCAGAGGCGCGGGGCGAGTGAACGCGGCGGCTCGGGTGCACGCACGTGCAAAACGCGCGCTCTGTGCACGCCCAGAGCACGCACGCAACATGCTCGGCGAATTGCCATGGCATGCCAGGAAGCTCCAATCCATGAGGGGTTTGGCAGGGTGGGGCTACAGGCTACGGCAGAGCTATGAGACAAGCTGATTTGGCAAAGCAAGCAAGTCCAAAGTGCAAACTAAAAACCATGCCAAACTGGCCATGCACAGAAGGTGTTTGACAAAATGATAAGGGCATCTAGGCAACTCTTGGATGGTCCAAAATCTCCAGATCAGGGTCTCTTTAGATGCAGGTCTGGATGGTAAGGTTAGCTGGACAAATCTAGAAACTTGCTAGTGCAAAACTTTGAGAAAATCAAATCTGGTCAGAAAGAAAAGGATATGGTTTCATGGGCTAAAACTACTCCAATGGGTTCACTCTCTTGGACTTAGGGGTTTTACAGGCTGGACTATAAGCATGAGGAAGAATCATGGGCAAGCGAGCAAAATAAAATGTGGTTGCTGTACAAATCAACAAGTTGGACCAGAATGGAAATGAGGTTGATTCACTCAAATTTTTCAAAGAACCTAACTGGGTTTTTGCATAAAGTTGAATAATATACTCCTATTAACATCCCATAATTTTGGTGGAAATTTTAAAGAAATATTTAAATAGGTTGTAGTGCAAATAGGGCTTCAAACTGATGGAAAAATCACTTTAAGCAATAAAGCTCAGAGGGTAAACAAGTCCAATCAAATAAATGGCAAGTTTTCACTTGGGGTAAAAACTCCATAAAAATAAAGAACAGAAATGTTCTAAAATCCAAAGGAAGTCCAGAAAATAAAAGTTTAAGCTCCTGGCAAAATTTTTAATTCATAAAACAAGGTTAAAATTTTTGGGGTGTCACAATGTAGGAGGTTTATTCAATTAAGAATCGCACCTAAGCATGGGTCCACCCACATATCAAATTATCAAAGTAGCAAACTCGAATCAAACCAACATGATGAAAGTGACTAGATGAAATTCCCGTGTACCCTCAAGAACACTTTGCTTATCTTAAGAGGCCGTTTTGGCCTGTCCTTTGCCACAAAAGGATTGGGCTACCTTTTTGCATATTATTTGTCATTACCGTTACTTGCTCGTTACAAATTATCTTGCTATCAAACTACTCGTTACTTATAATTTCAGTTCTTACAGAGAATACCTTGCTGAAAAACGCTTGTCATTTCCTTCTTCCCCTCATTGGGTTCGACACTCTTACTTATCGAAAGGACTACGATTGATTCCCTATACTTGTGGGTCATCATATGTGAACGTAGAGTCTATCACACCCAATTATCACGAGCTGGTTCGGAACGATGAACTTTGTCAACGATGCATACCCGGGGAGAACACTTTTATCTTGAAATTAAGTGAAGGGATCATCTTATAATGCTACCATCGATCTAAGAAAAATAATGTGCATAAATGATAATCATCACATGCAATCAAAATATGTGACATGCTATCGCCATCATCATCTTGTGCATTTTATCTCCATCTTCAAAGCAACGGCATGATTTCCATTGTCACTGGCATGACACCTTGATCTCCATCGTTGCGTTGGGGTCGTGTCGCCAACTATTGCTGATGCATAGCAATAAAATAAAGAAATTACATGGCGCTTAAGTGATTGACACGCAGGTCATACAATAATTAAAGACAACCCTAAGGCTCTTGCCGGTTGTCGTACTCATCGACATGCAAGTCGTGAACTTATTACAAAACATGATCATCTCATACATCAACATATATCACATCATATCTTGACCATATCAAATCACAACATGCCTTGCAAAAACAAGGTAGACGTCCTCTACTTTCTTGTTACAAATTTTACATGGCTGCTACGGGCAACTAGCAAGAACCGATCTTACCTACGCATAACCACAAGGTGATTATCAAGTTGTTGTTTAACCTTCTGCAAGGACCGCCGTAGTCAAATCCGATTCAACTAAAGTAGGAGAAATAGACACCCACCAGCCACCTTTATGCAATACAAGTTGCATGTTAGTCAGTGGAACCGATCTCATCACTACAAAAACAGACACATCCATGACATTTTGGGCCGAACAAATTTTTTTCTGTCATGCTTACGACACTTCTATGACGATAATTTTGACAAAACCCGGTATCATCTTAGATGTGGTGGGCTCCTACTTCTATGACAAAAAATCATGAAAGAAATGGGCTTTTCGTCCTGGGCGGGCCGGAGACGCACCTGCATGACATTCTTTGGGCCGTCCATGATGGAGAAAATCATGATAGAAGCAAGGGCGAGGAAAATATCGGGGAAACCCCGGTTACGGTGGGTGGTCGAGGTCGAGTGATGCAGTGTGGTTTGCGCATTTCTCTCGTACGTGCACGTGGTGCGAGCCGTGTTGCTATAACCGAACCCACGCGATGTCCTGCTGCTACGTACTGAAGCCGATCGATTGATCCCTTTGCTCCTAACTGAACCCTACTAAGACTCCTACGCTGCTAACTGAACCCGGTTGATCGATGCTGCTGCATGCTTACTGAAGCCGATCGATCCCCCGTGCGAGACGTAGCTAGCCGGTTGGGTTGCCTCTGGATGAACAGTGCCTATTGCTGTTGCACGCGATACGTATAATCAGTTGAGACGTGGTGTGAGTTGAGCCGGTTGGGTTGGCTGTGGATGAATAGTTCCTGGTGGGGGTTGGACGAAAAGGACCCCGACCATGTGTATAGGCGGTTGCCGCTGGATGAACAGGACCCCGTGGTATATAGTACGCGGTTGCTGGATGAACAGGAGTCCAAGGAGGCCTCCATTCACCCCACCCGGTTAGGGGTGGATGAACAGGACCCCGTGGAGGCTGGTTGAATTGAAGTCGGTGGAGGCTAGATGAACAGTAGCCCTTGGATGAATAGTGTCTGGCGGAGGCTGGAGACGGTGGAGGCTAGAGGAAGTCGACGGTGGATGAACAGTAGCCCATGGAGTCCCGTTTTCTGGTACGCCACACCGCTCCCATGAACAGGACCCCTGTTTTGACCGTAGGAGGTTGAAGAGAAATCTGTTTTCGCTGTTTTGCGGTACGCCACACCCCTCCCGATCAAGAGGACCCCGTTTCGACCGTAGGAGCTCGAATAGAAGTCCGTTTCCACCGTTTTGCGGTATGCCAGACCCTTCCCGCTGAATATGGGACCCTGTTTCGACCGTACGCGGTCGGACAGAAGGCCCGTCTCCTCTGTTCTGGGGTACGCCAGACCTTGTTTCGGCTGTTTCGTCCAAGCCGGTTGGCTCCCGATGAACAGGACGTGTTCCTACCTAGTCACTTGGCTCTCGGTGAAGACGACGCTATTTCCTCCATTCTGACCCAGCCGTTTAGCTACCGATGAACAGGACGACATCGCTGTCGTCCGTTGCCTCTCCATGTACACGAGCTCTGCGCGTACGTATGCGCAAGTAGATTTATATAGACGGGACTACGTGACATGCTACGTCCGCGCACTCTACTACGACACGTGCATCTCCTTACTCGGACATGGTTCATCACTACAGAGACACCAATCGACCAGTATGTACATAAACGATCGCGACCAGACAGACAACCCGACGTACAGTTCGATCCGGTGGGTTCCAGCTGTCAGGGAGGATAAGGAGGCACTTCCTTCCGTGCGAAGATATAGCTGGTGGGTCCTAGCTATCAGGGGGAAGAAACATTTTTTTGCCCGTAATATGGACGCACTTCCTTGCGTACGAACATGCAGTTGGTGGGTCCCAGCTGTCAGGGGTGAAATGTTTTTTTTGAGATCCTTCTGGTAGGTCCAGCTGTCAGGTGGAGGAATCATTATTTTGCTGGTAATAAGGAGGCACTTCCTTGTTGCGGTCATGGACCCAGCTGTCAGCATCTCCATGTACAGTCCTCTTCCGATGGAAGGTGTTCCTTGACCATGGTGACCACGCCGCGCCGAGAGCACCAAGGCGGTGGATGACGGCGATGCCTAAGATTGGAATGATCTGGAGTCATGGAACAAGGGGCACTGGAGGCGCTGGTGGAGGGGAGTACGAGGGACTGGTTTGACTGCCGGGTGAGGCTGCCTTCGCCGGAGAATAACAGAAGGTGTGGGTGAGTACATGTATGAGCTGGCCACCGTTGGGAGTAGATTGGGGCGGCGAGGCCTGTGCGGCAGCACAACCGGCCACGGGAGGCAGATGCAGGCGCTCTAGCCGGCGACGCTTTTGGCGGCTCGAGCAAGAGCAACTAGATCAAAGATTGAAGAAGCAGGATCGTCGTTGGATATCAATCCAACGACTGCAGATGTCAAAATAATTTGTTGGCTCTTTGTTTTAGACCATTAAATAGTTTCGTTCACTAAATGGACAACACCTTGCGCAGGCTTCGTCTAGTGGGCCAACAAAGTCATCTTCGAAAGTTGTGGCGGAATGCGGCCCATTTATTTAGGTTTTACAGCCCATTTCATTTTGTTTGCCAATACATCTATTTCATGGGCTTTGACTCAAAAAATAATTTATTTCCTGGGCTGGTTAAAAATAGTAATAATAGTCGATTTACTATTTATGATAATTGTTTCTAGAAAAATACTATTTATGATAATTTACAGCGCTTTTTATTATTTATTCGAATACACCTATTTACTGAGCTGGGTCAAAAATAATACTGCGTACATGCAGCGCATTTATCATTTCTGATAATTTACAAGCCATTTGATTTTAATAGAAATGGACCCATTTTCTGGGATGGGTGAAAAAACAATGATGGTCTGGACTGAGCATTTCGTATAAAAATAATATTGAGATACGAATATTATTAAAAAAATTAAGTTGGCCTTGGTAATCTTATTATATAAAAAATGAACTGGGTTGTGCATTTTATTAAAAGAAAGATAGGCTAGGTTGTGCTTATTTTAGGATATTGTGTACAACTGTCGGCCCATTTGCATTGCTGATGTTCAAAAAAAGGCTTGTGTAGTACTGTACGACTTTACATGGCTGCTCAATCCACATTCAACGACGCCGGAAAGGCCCAAACAAGGCTTTTTGTACAATGTTCCGAAGTCACTAAGCTCAATTAATAACTTAAGAAAAAAGTTAGAGTATAGTGGAACCTAATTAAAAGTTGTCACGAGCGAAGAAATAATTCAACGGGTCCCACTTGTGTTTATGTGAGAGAGAGAGAGACAGAGACCCATCGGTCGATGCTCGTAAATACATCTTTCAGCCATATGCGTTTCTGATGCTCAGTAAAAACTTATATAGTTGACACAATCGTATAGAAAATCATAGCACATTGAACTTGCATACAAAATTTCATGCAGGCGGCACAATCAGGGTGGAAGCAGTGGATCGCTACGGGTAGAGCTATGTTGAAACCAACGAACTCGTCCATAACGGTTCATCGTCTTTGTCAATGACGGGGAAATACCTTGAATGCTGTGCAAACAAAACAGATCGACAACACAATAAGTTCTGCTAGCACATTAAGTTGACGTACAACCCTTTCTAAAAAGAGTTCAGGTACAAAAATAGAACATGTCATAATCAAATGTACTGGCACATCAGTGCTTCACACCGATAGCTCGGATTTAACTAGTATCTTACAAGATTAAGTTGTTACCTCAAATTAGAGCACATCCAGGCAGCCAACCCTGCTTCTTCTCCCAAAGAAGCACTGGCCTCCCCCGCACGATGGAGTAGGCCTTATGCCAGCCATCGTTCCAAGCAACACGGAGAAAGTCTAGCATTGACTCCTATAATGGACATCGTCGACGGAACCTGGCACCAGCGGCGGCGGCAGGACTCTGATTGATGGATTGACCACTTCTTCGACATGCACGGACACTCGATACAGGTACATCCCTAACATGGTCCGCGGAGGCCTTGGTGGTGACGAATAGTACAACCCCGGTTCCTGCACCGGTATCTCAACACCAATCACCTTCCGTATGGTGGACGGCTTCTTCATCCATGCCATAACCGTCAGAGCCTAGCTGGCTGGAGGAACAAACATACTTATGAGCTCACCTCCAAGGTCGTTGATAAGCTCATTCATGGACTCGCTGTTCCAAGCACGTCGAGGCATGCCGTGGAATGTAAGAATTGTTAAAATCTCAAGCTCAGAGGGCATCGAGCCCCATCATGGGTGCCACCAATCAAAGCTCACCAGCGCGCCATCACAGAACAAATGCCGGGAAGATTCGAACAAACAACGGCAGTCGAAAGTTGTCCGGAACCTGGCGAAGAAATCAGTCGGTGGCGGACAGACTTCGACGAGCAAGTCACTTATTTGGATGCTGTGTGCAATGCCAAGAGCTTTTACAAGGTCTTCCGGTGAGAAGGGAGGCTGGTCGCCATTGATGGTTACCATCAGTACTTTTCCAGCAAATTGGTCATCCAGCGCCGCCATGCCACTATTGAGCGACCGCATGCTGCGCCCGAAGGCTGGACGGACCTCAGGATCTCTGGCTCGGAGATCCGCATTGATTGATGACATGATAGTGCGCTTGAGTACAGGGAGTACAGGAGGGGATGTGGGGGAACTGGAGTAGGAATCGAGATTCCAGAGGCGGGGGAGGGGCGGGAGATTTGGGATGAAAAGGTAGCATGAATTTTGAACACGCGCCAATATGCTCTCGGTGCGCAAGTGCACGAAAACACCAATAGCGCCCACATGTCGGCCTAAGAGTCCTTTTTCTTTCTTTTATGGAGAGCCCGGTCTTTTTTTTGAGGATCTTTTGAGAGCCTAGCCTGAGAGTCATAAATGACATGTTTGGCATTGCGTTACTACTCTCCCATATTGAACAACACCTCACTGGCCCAAACAAGTGTACATCATCGAAAAGACACTGAGCTCAAATTATTACTTGAAAAAAAGGAGATATACTCTGAACACTTGAGAATGGTGATACCCTCATTTAGCCCACCAACAGTTCGAGACAATAAATAGTTCGAAACAACGATATATACAACGTTCGAACACTGACTAGTGACAACAACTGACATAAATAGCAAGAGATGATAGTTCACAAAGAAGTCTTGCTGCACCACCAAAATGCACCCATCTGCAGCGCTGATACATCTCCAACGTATCTACTTTTCCTAACACGTTTCCTCTTATTTTGAACTCTAATATGCATGATTTGAATGAAACTAACCCCCGGACTGGCGTTGTTTTCAGCAGAACTACCATGGTGTTTTTTTTGTGTAGAAATAAAAGTTCTCATAATGGAACGAAATTTTGCGAGGAATTTTTATATAATAAATATGAATTTCTAGAGCCAAGACCTACCGGAGAGGGGCACCTGGGTGGGCACAACCCACCAGGGCGCGCCGCCCTCTCCTGGCGTGCCCAGGTGGGTTGTCCCCGCCTGGTGGCCCCGTAGACCCTAAAACCAACGCTATAAAAATACTATTTTTCCAGAAAAAATCAGGGAGAAAGAATTATCGTGATCCACGAGATGGAGCCGCCGTCACCTCCTGTTCTTCAACGGGAGGCCAGATCTGGAGTCCGTTTGGGGCTCCGGAGAGGGGGATCTTCGTTCTTCATCATCACCAACCCTTCTCCTTCGCCAATTCCATGATGTTCCCCACCGGGAGTGAGTAATTCCTTCGTAGGCTCACTGGTTGGTGAGGAGGTGGATGAGATTCATCATGTAATCGAGTTAGTATTGTTAGTGCTTGATCCCTAGTATCCACTATATTCTAAGATTGATGTTCCTATGACTTTGCCATGCTTAATGCTTGTCACTTTGGGCCCGGGTGCCATGAACTCAGATCTGAACCGTTTATGTTATCACAATTATATCCTTGTTTTAGATCCGATCTTGCAAGTTAAAGTCACCTACTACGTGTTATGATCCGGCAACCCCGGAGTGACAATAGTCAGGACCACTCCCGGTGAACACCATAGTTTGAGGAGTTCATGTCTTCACTATGTGTTAATTCTTTCTTCCGGTTCTCTATTAAAAGGAGGCCTTAATATCCCTTAGTTTCCACTATGGACCCCGTTGCCACGGGATGGTAGGACAAAAGATGTCATGCAAGTTCTTTCCATAAGCACGTATGACTATTTACGGAATACACGCCTACATTATATTGACGAACTGGAGCTAGTGCCGTATTGCCCTAGGTTATAACTGTCTCATGATTAATATCATCCAACAAGTCACCGACCCAATGCCTACAAATTTATCTTATATTGTTCTTGCTAAGTTACTATTGTTATCATCACTCTTACACTTGCTACAAAATTACTGCTATCACTGTTACCGTTACTATTGTTGTTGTCACTACTATCAAAACTATCATATTACTTTGCTACTGATTACTTGCTCGAGATAATTAATCTACAGGTGTGGTTGAATTGTCAACTTAGCTGCTAATACCTTCAAATATTCTTTGGCTCCCCTTTTGTCGAATCTTTAAATTTGGGTTGAATACTCTACCCTCGAAAACTGTTGCGATCCCCTATACTTGTGGGTTATCAAGACCTTTTTCTGGCGCCATTGCTGGGGAGCGTAGCTATATTTGTTGAGTCACTTGGGATTATTATCAATTTATCACTATGAAGAATCTGAAGGATGCTAAGACTAATATATTTCCCTCAAAGAAGAGGGGAGGTAAGGAACTGCCATCCAGTTCTGCTTTAGATTAAACTTCTGTTATAAGTAAACTTGCAACGCCACCACATGCAACTAATTCTGATATGTCGCAAGTTATTGATGATGCTACTTCTGCTATGGATAATGCTTATGATGATGCTAGTACCTTGCTTGATAATGATGATGTGCCACTTGGTGATTTTCTTGATAAAAAAATTGCTAGAGTAATACAACATGATGTTGAATCTGATGATGAACTTGAAACTGAAACTCTTGAAACACCTGCTAGAACTAGCCTTCCTAGATATGAATTGCCTAAGGTACAGGAAGGTTATGTTATGAATCAGGAGACAACTAGAGATATTCTTGCTTGTAAGGATATAGATGATCTAGAGAAATTATTATGCAAGTATAAAGAAAAATCTCTAAATGCTAGAATGAAACGTGACCCTAAGTTTGCTACTTTACCTATCTTTATTGATGATAAGGATTATGAATTCTCCGTCGACCCAGAGTTAATTACTTTGGCTGAATCTGATCCTTTCCACGGTTATGAAACTAAAACTGTTGTGCCACATCTTACTAAGACTACAAAAAAATACACTTCCGTGATGATATGTGTTTGTCACAGTAGGTCACGTTTTCTGTAATGCATGTACATCCATGAAAAATTTATGACATAAGCAAGATAGTCATACCTGTGCTGTCGTAGAAGTGTTCTATGACATTACCAAAATTATCATCACGGAAGTGTCCACTTCCATGATGATAAATCGCGCGTCACAGAAGCGCTTTCATCAAGGGTGGCCGACACGTGGCATCCACCTTAACGGAACACCATTAAGCTATCGGGTTCGGTTTTGGATCCGATAACCCGTTAACAGCCCGGACCAATGGGGATTTTCCACGTGTAAAATCATCATTGGCTACAGGAAACACGTGTCAGCTCTGTGTTGGCATAGGTGTCACTCATCCAATGGGCGAGATGCGCCTATGATATGTTAACATGTGGACCGGCCCAAAAGTGGCCCATGAAGTTTAAATGGGCCGGCCCAACTAATGGCCCCCAAGATTTTGCGAACCATAATGGGCCGGCCCAACTAAAGGCCCACATGATTTTGCGGGCCATAATGGGCCGGCCCAGCTAAAGGCCCACAAGATGTTTGCGGGCCATAATGGACCGGCCCAGGTGAAGGCCCACAAGATTTTTGTGGACCATAATGGGCCGGCCCAGCTAAAGGCCCACGAGGTTTCGCCAACATTAATGGGCCGACCCAGCTATAGGCCCGCAAGATTTTGAGGACCCTAGTAGGGTGGCCCATTAACTGGCTGCCATGTTTTGGGCCAAATGTCGGCCCATATTTGATCCATTCCATTAATGGCCTGCCACGTTCCGGGCCTAATAATGGCCCATATGAGATCCGGCTAGTTAAAAGCCTACCACGTTCTGGGCAAAATTACGGCCCAGATCAGGTCTGACCCTTTAAGAGGGTTTGGGCTAAATTATGGCCCATATCAGATTTGGCCCGTCAACTGGACGCTATGCTTTTGGGCCCACTTGCTAAAGGCCCATTTAGTTCAGCCTGATATTAGTTTCGGTATGTTAAGGGCCCATTTAACATTTCGGTCCTATATTAATTTCGGCCTGTTAAAAGCCCGGCATATAGTTGGGCCTAACTACAGCCCGGTTTGCATCCGGCCTGCTCGCAGCCGATAATCTGATTGGGCCAAATAAGGACCGAGACAATTTTGGCCTGTTATAAGCCCATGATTTGATTGGCACATTCATGGGCCGAGGTCTATTTCGGCCTGCTGCCGGCCCGTGAGCTGTTCGGCACGTTTCAGGCCCAACCTACTTTTCAGCCTCCTAAATGCCCATTGAGTTTTCTTGGGAAAATAGGGCCGGCGGTTTATTCGGCCTATTAAAGGCTCGAATCTACTAGTGGGCCAGTTTACATTTAGGCCTGTTAATGGACCAAGATGAGGGGGCCCATGATGCAGATCATACATGTTGATTTGCATGATGGCCCGATTATGTACCGTAATTTTACGGTTTGGCCGGTTTACTGCGAAGACAGGATATATATACAGTAAAATAACTGCAGCATCGTGAATAAGAAAAAAAAACTAGACTACACAATAAAGAAATTACGGCATATTACATCCACTGGGCATCAAAGTTCACCACTATGATAATAAAGCACAAGCAGACAGCAGATTACATACACTGGGCATCAAAGATCGCCACTAGTGCAACTAAACACGCTGACAAAATAATATACAAAACCGACAGCACTTCAATAGAGTTCAAGAAAGGTTAGCCCTGCTCGGGAGCTGCAGCGTAAGCAGCTGAGCAAGCTGGTGAGACTGCACTTGTTTGACACTTATATACTCCTCACTCTGAAAGATAAACAAGCAGACAGATGACAGGTTTTGCACATATAAGTATCAGTGCTGACAATTCATCACATTTCTTATTAACAAATAAAGTGACACAGTTTAAAATAGCATTAACACAATATGGTATTGTTCAGGTCAAGACATGGCAGGAAATGACATTGTGAAGGAGTTGGCAGCTTCACGACACCACTGGATTATAGATCAAGAACTCATAAGTATCAGTGGTTAGTGTGTTGTCAATTTATCCCATTTCAGATTGGCAAAACAAGATCACTTGCTCTGTATAGTTTAATTTACATGGTATGAAGAAGGAACTTGGTTGTACAACTGAAAACTTAAATTGAGAAGGACAAACTTTTGTTTATGAACTGGAGTACATAATAAACTTTACACATGCAATTTGGTGCAAACACCAAAAATAAACAGCTGTTGCAGTCATGCCTAACCAAATATACACAACAAAGTTTGAAGGCTTGAGAAGGACAAACTTACATTATTGGTGAAGTCAAGCTCTATAAAGCCCTTGTCCATGCTGATGGGGGGGGGGGCAATTCAAGAAGTTTACCACAAAATCTTCTTCATAACCATTACCTTTATTCTACATTTTGTTAAGAGTAAATATAGACGTGACAATATAAGAAAAAATGGAGAATATTTAAGATAAGATGAAGAGTGATGCTACATAACCAAGTAGCTATAGATGTAAGTACAATGATACAGGCAAAAGGTACAACCAAGAGCCATGCAGAGCTAAACTTCTTCAGTTCCATCGGTGTTATCCAACCATATGGTAAGAGTAAATATAGATCTTATGTGTAGAAAATGGAGGGAAAAGGAAAATAAGCTGCAGAGTGATGGTACATTAACAACTACCTGTCAATATAAGTACACTGATAAAGGACAGCAGGTACTTACAAGAACAATGCAGAGCTAAAAATTTTCATATGTATTGGATATATTCTACACTAATGTAACCATTCGTATAGATCAGATAATTTGGAGCAAACAATTGATAAGCAAGCTATCATGCATACTGTTGTCACATAATGAACCAGGTATGTATGAAAGTACAGTGATACTGGACAGCAGGTACTAACAAGAGCAAAGCAGCGGGCAGCATATTTGTGATGTCATGTCGTTCTTTTCAAACCTGAATTCTTTTTCGACTAGATTTCCTGCAAAAAAGATCCGTAAGGCACATGCGGAAAAGTAGAAGTTCAAATTGTCATGCGATATCATAGACAGTACCTCATCCTCGGAACGAGACCAGTGCATAACAAGGTTTTTCCATTCAATGTCTTCTAAATTTAGCACAGGAGACTTCGCCATAAATTCGTTTATAGACTTGCCATCAAAGTGTGATTTCCTCAGGTAACACCAATACTGTTGCAATGCTTCCTTGAAAAGCGCAAGCAAGCTTTGCTCGTCATGACTATCCAGATTGACCCTCGCCTACTTACAACAATGTAATGTAAATCATTAATGTGTTCAATCAGCAGAAAACAGGAAAATAATCACCATGAATAATAGCACTTACACGTAAGTGGGACAGGAAGATGTGAAAATTGTGTTTGTCTTCACTATAATCTTCCAATGATGGGAATATATGCATTTAGTCCCTAACAACATTGAAAGCATTGTCTTTTAAACTGGGAATAACTGGAATGGGGTTCCAATCTCCAGGAATAGGCCATCTCTGCAGTTGGGATAGGTCTTCGGCCGGTGGACTTGTTGTACTTTTTGCTGGAGTGGGATTTTTCTGTGGTACGGCTGGTGCTATGGCAACTGAAATCGGCATACCTTTTGCTGGAGTGCAGGTCCTGTGTGGTGGGTCTAGTTGTGTGGCTAGTGAAGTATGGGTACAGTCTGCTGGAGTCGGTCCTATGTTTTGTGTCACTGGTTGTACAGCCAATATAAGTGGGGTGTTGTCTGATTTCTCTGGCACAACCACGTTTTTCAAGGACTTTGCTGGTGCTCCTTCATGTTCGGCAATCACCCTCTTCCTTTTTGATGTCTGATGCACTAGAACATCATTTGAGTGAAAAAACATGGTATAATGACAGATGGAATATGTATTGATAATGGATGGGCATGGCATCTCGACATATATGATGAGTAAACTAAGCAGATGGCGGTGCAACAAAGTAGAAGAAATGGAAGACAACATATGGAAGATACACGCAATCAATAAAACCTTGCAAATTAGAGCAGGCACCTTGATGGGTGAACATGACAGGCCATCTGCCTTTAAATCCTCGAGGTTAGAATAGTCATTAGGATCATATTCTGAACAAGAATCTACAGGTGGGAGCGTATGAGTTTCATTGCATCCAAAATGGCACTCAATACCTTGGTGCCAATTTTGTAAGTCATTGCAGTGTTCCACAATATTCTTATGATGCGCGGATTCTGATATTCACTGTAATTACATATAATATCTAAGAACCATGAAAACATAAATAGTTGTGAGATTATCTTTCTAATGCAGAGGATATTCTAATATATGGGTGCCCCTGTAAACACTTGTGCGCTATCAGTAGATTCTGATGAGAGAGCTCATGTGTGCTGTAATATGGTGCCTGCATTTATATAATCTAGCACAAGTACACAAATAATAGGCTCCAGAAGCAAGGATAGTTGGCACATGATAGGTTCAAAATATATTGTATAGAGAGTTTATTGCCAAACCATGATAACAAGAGCACACAACAACTAGGCAGATCATAGTTTACGTAAAAGGGGTACACCATAACACTACTAGGAAAAGGCCTGCTGGTGGCGCACCTGTTTTGCCTACTAATGGCGCACTACAGGTGCGCCACTAGCATCACGCCATTAGTAATAAATACTAATGGTGCACCCCCGGTGCGCCATTACTATCTGGTATACTAATGGTGCACCAGGGAGTGCGCCATATAACACGGTGCGCCATTAGTATGCCTCCCAGGGGCCATATTTACCCATGTGCTCTGCTTACTAATGGCGCACTTGTTGATGATGCGCACTAGTGTGCTCTGACTTACTAATGGCGCACTAGTATGGATATTAGGTATTTTTTTTCTTTTCTGATATTTGCACAGTTTACAAAATATATTACTGGACAGAATATAGACATCACCACACAACAACATCAGATTCGTCGAATACAATAGAAGATTAGTCTCCAAATACAATTCATCATATTAGTCTCCATATTTTGCTTCCTGCATGTATTTTTTCGCTGATACAATTGGGTGAAATTTGGAGTTCCTCTTCCTTATGTACGTAGCTTCCTCATGCCATCTGATTGATATTGAGTTCTACATAACTCTGCCCTACTATCTTACTAATTTATTGTGAGGTTATCCTTCATGGTTTGCAGAAGTTCAAAAGACCGAACAAAGATAGAACATTACAAGTCTCGAGACCGCGTGTAGCGAGTTTGTCGAAAGTAATACTAATCCTAACAAGTCCTACTAATCATCACCATACAACTTCTACTCGTTATTAATAAAAAGTCATACAATCATCATCTTGATAGTCATCGAACCAACCCTACTTAATTGTTCTTAGCACATGATCATCAGTATTAGACAGGACCTAAATACCCTATTTAAGGTAAAATAGCATGAAACAATATAGACCCTAACTCTCCATTATGAAGAATGGAGATCATCCTGTCTCCAATTCTTGCGCTTCGCTTCCTTTTGCTTTCAAGAACCTGCTTACGACTGTCTATACATTTTTTCCATTCTTTGATTTTCATGTCTCCAGTTCTTTTAGAAATCCAGTATGGACAGTTGAGATTCGTAGGATGACCTGGATATATGTTCAAAACATGAAGGCTGCCATTCTGATACATCAAATGAGGCACACAATCCTCTGGGATTCTCTATTGAAAAACATAGTAATAACTACATAGTTAGCAATGATGTACTAGTTTTAGAAGTATGCAAAATATGCACTAATGTCGTAATAGTAGAAAATCTTACCAAGGTATCTCCATGGTAGCTACCGTAGTTCAACACGTGCACTAGTGGCACGTATTGACCATAATGTTGAGGAGTTCTACAATATTGTAATTCTCAAGATCAGTACAAAATCCGACCAGATGATTTTTCTCCTGATAAGTTAACTCGGAGCCATCGGTGTAGTGGGTTTTGTCTACCATGTTCCACACATTGTTTGAACAATCAAAATAAGATGTCAATGGAAATAAGCTGTCAACTATTTTGAAATGAACAATATAAATTAGTTAATAATTAACTATGTTTGAGAAACTCACATAGTAGTAGAACTGGAGGCGTATCAACAAGGACCCAAATGTCCATATTGTCCTGGTCGATGTCAGGATCACCAAGATCCAAGGTGACAAGCATACCCTCATCAAAACCATATATCTTGAAAAATGCTTCCCAATTTTTGCAACCAAAATGGGTTACGCTCCCAGAATTATACAGATTTACTTCAAAATCCACATCATGATGAGTCCTTAGGTGAATTTTCTTTGTTTCATAATTTTAATGGTCTTCAAAATCCATCCTCTCCAAGACATAGCATCTTGCATGGCATGGGATAAGCTATACTCGAATTGTAAAAGATGAAAATTACACGTTGAAATAGTTGAAGTCATGCTTAGTTATGAAAAAACACTTATCGTCGTTGCGTACCGTTTCAACTTCGAAGGTCTCCTCGAGGTTAATGCTGAAGCGCCGACCATCGTCCAGGCGAGGCCTGTCGCACAGACCTCGATCGTCGTGGCACCAGCCGCACTCCCCCGGAGACTTTCATCGTCCGATGACGACATTTCCTACGCTCATAATTCAAAACTACATCATCTCTGTTGGGTCCAATAAGATAATCCGCAGTGTGGTGAAAACACGCCCCTAGAACTGGTTTGAGCAATTGGTGAATGGAGATGGTCTAAGATTTTCAGTAGTAAGAAGTGAAGTGGTAATTTTGAGAGCAAATGGTTTTGATGAGTGGTTCCTCTTGCAGATTAGGGTTTATCGATGACGAGCAACTGACATTAGTAATAACTATGAGTTGATGTCACACTTCTATATGTATAACACAAGAGGCAGTTGATCCTACTTAATTAAGTACTAAGATACCCTGGCCCATGCATTTGTCGCAAGTACCACATATGTCCTATTTTTAGCAAAGTCATGCTAAAATTCATGAAAAATTTCAGCATGACCTTTGCTGAAATTAGTACATATGGAGTACCTGAATTTGCAGGAACTGAAGTTAATCAACATTCCGGCAAACTCAAGGGCCTCTCGGGGTACCTGCAAAATCACCAACCAATAGCAGTCTCATTCACCACACAATTCAACCAGACAACACAGACAGACTTTCAGGGATGGTTTGATCAACCTAGAGAGTCTCTCTCTAACAGTAGAGAAATGGTTTCATCATTTTACATGCGATGTTCAGTAAATCAGATAAAAGCAAATTTTGTACCATTTTATACAACTTCTTTGGCAAGCAAGATATTGAACAACCTTCATTTGAGCCAAGGCAGATAACTTTTAAGCTATGCCACTGAAGAATAAGGACGCGAAACAGAATATAGTCAGACCATATTATATTACGCCCAAAGGCAGCGTAAAATTTACATCGCACCAATTAGGCTCATTTTTCAAACTCCTGAGCTTGAAACTTTGCACCCCCTGCCTAATAGACTAGACACACTGATTAAATCTTACACCCTATCCATCGAGTTTCACACTGACATAAAGAACATCACATTTATCATCAAATGCTAAGCTAACATCATTCAAGCGCTTCAATTGACAAATTCACATAGCAATGACCACTGTGTACACATGCCTAAATTGAGAAACTAAGAGTAGAAAAGGAGCTCACCGTCCGGTGACGAGGCAGAAGCAGGTCGGCAGCGGCCGACGTTGAAGAGGGGGGCATCATCGAGGAGGGCGTTGAAGAGGGGGGCGTCGGCGTATCGCCTAGATGCTCTGCACGACGGGGGAGGGTGCATTGTCCGGAGGCAGAGGAGATGGTGGGCACGGCCCTGAACTCGGGGTTGTCGGTGGAGGAGGAGATGGTGCGGGGAGCCGGCGGCGGGCGGAGTCGTTGGTGGCGGGCTGGATTGGGGGTTGGGGAGGAGGAAGGCGGTGGTGGGGCTGGATTAGGGGTGGGGAGGAGGAAGGCGGCGGGGGAGCAATAGAGAGATTTGGGGCGGCGGTGGTCTGGTGGGGTCGGGGCGCGGGCGGTGGTGGTGGTCGGCGGGGTAGCGAGCACGGGGGCGCGTGGGCAGTGGTGGTCGGGTGCGGCGGGGGCAGCGAGCACGGCCGGGGACGGCGAGCACAGGGGCGCGTGGGCGGCTGCGGCATAGTGGGTCAGAAAGGGGAAGAATTGAAAGGGCGGGATTGGGGATTTTAGTGGGGGGAGGCTTAGCAATGGCGCACCCCCTAGTGGTGCGCCATTAGAAATTTTCTTGTTTGGATAACAATGGCGCACCCCCTAGAGGTGCACCATTAGTAATCTTTTTTTTGGATAGCAATGGCGCACCCCCTAGCTGTGCGCCATTAGTAATCTTTTTTTTGATAGCAATGGCGCACCCACTAACGGAGGGCCGGCAGCGGCGTCTTGAACACTAGGTCTCGCTCGGGGGGAGGGAGGGTGGGTGGTGCGCCGGCCGATTCCGTTCGGGGTAACCGAGCGAGGAGACAGGGGAGGGTGCAGGGGGTCGTCGGTGGTCGGCGGTGGAGCGGGGAGGTGCGGGGTCGTCGGCGGCGGTGGAGCGGGAGGTGCGGGGGTGCTCGGTGGCGGTGGAGCGGGGAGGTGCGGGGTCGTCGCGGCGGTGGAGCGGGGGAGGGTGCGGGGGGTGCTCGGTGGCGGTGGGGGGGGAGGGGTGGGGGTGCTCTCGGCAAGGGGATCTTGCGAGGGGGATAACATCGAGATGGAGGGGGCTCGAGATCGAGTGTCCTCATGAATATTCAATATTTTTCATATTGAATATGAAAAAAATCATCAAATTTGAAAAAATATTCATGAATTCAAAAAGTGCCCATGAATTAAATTTAAAAATATTCATGAGTTCGAAAAATAAAAATGATAGTAGTTTTGCAAAAGAAAATGATAGTATTGGTGCACCAGGTGAGTGGTGCGCCATTACTAGTTAAAACTAGTAATGGGGCACTGTGCCCCAGTGCGCCATTAGTATTTTTGGAAAAAAAATATGTTAGTAGTGGCACACCAACACATGGTGCGCCACTGCTATATAGTAGTGGCGCACCACATGTCCGGTGCGCCATTAGTATCCATATCATCTATAGCCCTTTTCCTAGTAGTGTAACCACAATATATAAATCGGGAACGTGGAACTGGCTTGAAAATACGGTGTTTTATTGCCGCTAGTGATTTTAAAGCATATCGATCAAGTACATGCCAGCTCTATCAGCTGTTGAGTGCAGATGTCCCTGCTCCCCTTCCTAACAAAGAACATACTGTACGTACTAAATACAGAATAACAAAAGAGGAACATGTTTAAGAATAGAAGAGGAAGCATATTCTTGAGGTTCCGCTTAATTGCATACAATGTTGGTTGCCCACTCATGATGAATCACATCGCCCAAACAAATGCAATTCCATGCTGTCTCTCTATATGTGGCAATTTTGAACAAGAGTCATTAGGATCATATTCTGAACAAGAGTCAACAGGTGGGGAGCGTATGAGTTTCATTGCATCCGGAATGGCACTCAATGCCTTGGTGCCAATTTTGTAACTCATTGCAGTGTTTAGCTTCAAGAGTGGACTGTTGCTAGTGCGACAGAAAGCAGCTACACAGATCATAGTGTAGATATAACGGGAAAACCATAAGCATCGGAGTAAAATCAGCAAAGTGGAACTTGCTGGAATATATGTGCTAGTATTACCGGTATGGCTAGAAAGGCTTCGGATACCAACTCTCTTCAACTGAAGGTGCGGTACTGTTAATATCAGTGTAACTCTCAAAGGCGACACAGCTCCCCCCATTTCATTGCTATTCTTATAGGATTCAAGTGGGCAGGCCGCTACAAATCCTATTCCCATGTTTACAAAATCCTACGAATAAAAGAGGCCCGAAGAGTTCAAAGTGTCCATACCAACCGACTGTATAGACCCCTACACTGCAAATGTCCCTGCTCATCTTCACTACACGGAACATACTGTACTACTATCATACTCCCTCCGTTCCAAAATATTAGTCCTGGTAGAGATTTCCACTATGGATCACATACAGATGTATCCAGATACATTTTAGAATGTAGATTCACTCATTTTGCTCCAAATGTAGTCCATGGTGGAACCTATACAAATACTTGTATTTAGGAATGGAGAGAGTACTTATTAAAGAAGAATGGAAGAGGAACATGCTAAAGAAAAGCAAGCAGATTTTGGATAATAAAATGTTCGTTGCGCAGTGCCCACACATGATGAACCAGAGTGATTTAAGAAAGAAATTCCATGCTGTCTCTCTACATGTGGTGCACGTGCTTTTTCGAAAGTAAATGTAACGCCCTCGATGCGGCTATATCTCCCACGTGTCGAAGCACGACTTAGAGGCATAACCGCATTGAAAGCAATGTCGCAAGTGAGGTAATCTTCACACAACCCATGTAATACATAAGGGAAAGAGATACATAGTTGGCTTACAATCGCCACTTCACACAATACATGAGTAAAGCATTACATCATACAGATACAATCAAGGTCCGACTACGAAACCAAAATAAAAGAAGACTACCCCAAATGCTACACAGATCCCCGATCGTCCCAACTGGCTCCACTATCGATCAAGCTGAAACGAAACAACACAATGAACAAGATCTTCATCGAGCTCCTCCTTGAGCTCGGGTGTGTCACCTGCACGGTTTCATCGGCACCTACAAACTGGTTTTGGAAGTATCTATGAGTCACGGGGACTCAGCAATCTCACACCCGCGAGATCAAGACTATTTAAGCTTAAAGGTAGGACAGGGTAGTGAGGTGGAGCTGCAGCAAGCGACTAGCATATATGGTGGCTACAATCGCAAAAGAGAGCGAGAAGAGAAAGCAAGGCACGGTCGAACAACTATGATCAAGAAGTGATCCTGAAACTACTTACGTCAAACATAACTCCAACACCGTGTTCACTTCCCGGACTCCGCCGAGAAGAGACCATCACGGTTACACACGCGGTTGGTGTATTTTAATTAAGATCAACTTCGGGTTTTCTACAACCGGACATTAACAAATTCCCATCTGCCTCATAACCGCGGGCACGGCTTTCGAAAGATAATACCCTGCAGGGGTGTCCCAACTTAGCCCATTATAAGCTCTCACGGTCAACGAAGGATATTCCTTCTACCGGGAAGACCCGATCAGTCTCGGAATCCCGGACTACAAGACATTTCGACAGCAATAAAACAAGACCAGCAAATCCGCCCGAATGTGCCGACAAATCCCGATAGGAGCTGCACATATCTCGTTCTCAGGGCACACCGGATGAGCAGTACGTACGGCAACCGATGATACCCCAAGTTGCCTCGGGGCGGCACCGCAAGTGGCTCTAATTTGGACCAGCACTCGGAGGAGCACTGGCCCGGGGGTTAAAATAAAGATGACCCTTGAGTCTGCAGAACCCAAGGGAAAAAGGCTTAGGTGGCAAATGGTAAAACCAATGTTGGTCCTTGCTGGAGGAGTCTTATTCAAAGCGAACTGTCAAGGGGGTCCCATAAATCACCCAACCGTGTAAGGAACGCAAAATCAAGGAACATAACACCGGTATGACGGAAACTAGGGCGGCAAGAGTGGAACAAAACACCAGGCATAAGGCCGAGCCTTCCACCCTTTACCAGGTATATAGATGCATTAATTAAATAAGATATATTGTGATATCCCAACAAGTAAACATGTTCCAACAAGGAACAACATCTCCATGTTCCAACAAGGAACAAACTTCATCTTCACCTACAACTAACAACGCTATAAGAGGGGCTGAGCAAAGCGGTAACATAGCCAAACAACAGTTTGCTAGGAAAGGATGGTTAGGGGCTTGACATGGCAACATGGGAGGCATGATATAGCAAGTGGTAGGCATCATAGCATAGGCATAGCAAAAGAGCGAGCAACTAGCAAGCAAAGATAGAAGTGATTTCGAGGGTATGGTCATCTTGCCTGAAATCCCGCAAGGAAGAAGAACGAGTCCATGAAGAAGACAAACGGATGTAGACGAACGAATCCTCACAACTCGAACGGAACCGGCTAACGAGAGAAGCAAACCGAAAGAAGCAAACAACATAGTAAAACAACCATCACATAAACATGGCATGATGCACAAGCGAGTATGATGCATGTCCGGTTTAAATAGCATGGCATGGCAAAGTGCAACAAACAGCACTACAAATTAAGTGGAGCTCAATATGCAACGAGTTGCATATTGACGAAACACCACATTCAAGTTATTTGGTTCGATCTTGTTTAGGTACTCAACAATATTAAATGGTGTTAAACATGGCAAGAGGTGAAGCACAACAAAACTACCTAACTAGGCAAGTTTAAATGAGGCGGGAAACAACGAACAACAAGTCCGGAAAATCCTCATGTGCATATTTATGGATTAGGTACTGTTCTGCCCTAAACACAATTTTAGAGTTGTTAAACATGCAAAACAAGTACACCATGTTAAACTAGGCATTATTCTACCCCATTTACATATATAATTTATTTAAATCCGAGCTACGGTTATTTAGTTATGAAATAAATCATTTTAGCATGGCATATAAGCAAATTAATGCAAACAACAATTATAAACATTTAAATGTTGTTATCATGATGCGGATGACATGTGCAAGTTTTAAGCAATTTTATGAAAATGTTGACAAGAGCATTATGAAGCATTTGGTCACCATGGCGGAACGAAAGGGTGCCACGGCGGCGAAACGAAAATGGTGCCATGACAACATTTCGGTTCCGGTAACTCATGGAGATATCGGTGCAAAAGAAAGTGTGGAGGAAGCGAGTTGAGCAAGATGGTGGGGTGTTCCCGGTTACCGGGTTCCCACGAGACGATGGCATGGCAACGAGGAGGAACAAGCGAGCGACAATTTCGGACACGGTGCAAACGGGCATCTCATACAACATATGCATTCGTTCACGGCGGTCGTCTCAGCGGTTATACCTTCGAAGTGTGCATTTTCGGAGCGGTTCGAGTCGTCGAGGGAAGTAGTGGTACTCGTGGGTCGTAGTGGAAGTAGACGTTCGGCGTCGCCGGTAGTTTTTCACGGGTCGTAGTGGTACTTGACTTGATGTGGAGGTAGCCGACCAAGGTTGTCAAGTAGTCGTACTCCATGATGATCACCGGGGTACTTGGTAGGTTCTAGACAGAGCTGCTGGTCTTCGGCACCATGTCCACAGCGTAGATGGAGGCAAGAGGCGGCGACGACGGGTGGAGACGCGAGCTGCAGGCGCTCACGGACGGCGCAGAGCGGCGACCTACTGCTGGTTGCCGGCGCGGGCGAGGCAAGGGACGACGGAGCGCCATGGCTAAGGGAGCAGAGGAGGGGGCGAAGCAGAGGAGGAGGCTTGGGCGCTGGATGGAGCAGTAAGGCAGCGCCATGGAGGGGCACGGCTGGCCAGGAGGGTGCGAGCAGAAGGGAGCTCCTTTCCCTGGCTCGATGCATGCGTGTGTGTGAGTGGAGGCGCGCGGAGGGACGAGAGGGAGAGATGGGGAAGACGAGGGGATCGGGAAGGACGAGGGGTGGCGGCGCTGGTGTTGGGGTCGAGCGAGGAGGGCTGCGGGGATGGAGTTGGGCATGGAGAACGAGAAGAGTGGCGGCGCGAGGGAAGCAGGAGGGGATCGAGGGAGATGGGGATCGGGCTGAGCGAGGGGCTAGGGTTAGGAAGGGTTTAGGTGGGCCTTGGGCCATTTCGATGGAGGGGGGAAAAGGCCAAGAGGCCTAGCAGACTGGATTAAAAGAAAAGAAGGGGAAAATCCTTTTCTATTTACAGAAAAGAGATAGAAGCAAAATATCTATTTGGAGGGCCAAATAAATACAAGTTGAGTTGAAAACTGGCATGGAGCTACTTTGACATATTTCAAAGTGCCACAACTGGAATTTAAGTATTTGGAGAAAGATCAAGACATAGAATATTTGAAAACGAGAGAAATTTAAAATGCAAGTTTGTTTCGATGGCTTCCATATAAATGGAATATTTTGTTATAGCTCCCTTATATCGGGAGGGTATGTTATAAAGAGAAATCACCATTGTGAATATCCCTCGATTTAAATGGACCGAAGATCCACACAATTTTGTTTAGATGAGTTTTTAAAAATTAATGATATGATGACATGATGACATGATGCAATGCAAGAGATGACATGATGAATGCACAAACAAAACAAATCACACGACAAAACTCGGAAACCCTGGAAGGCAACTGAAGCTCCGGTCTTGGGGCGTCACAACACTCCACCACTACGAGAGGATCTCGTCCCGAGATCTAGGATGGCACCGGAGAAAAGCGGAAGAGGAAGAGGTAAAACAAAGTTGCTTCGTTGACAAACGAGTGAAACCAATGAACCTTGAGAGGTTGACAAAATTGAAAGGAAAAAAAAAACAATGAAGATGACGAGATTGCAAACACTCCATAAGATAAGAAGAACATGGGATACAATGAGAACCATGAGGTTAAGTGACAAGATAGATATTGACATCACTCCGGTTAAAACAAGATAGAGAAGGAGTAAGAATGATATAATTTGGGCAGCACTCCGACTGAAAATGGAAGGAATTAGAATTATGAACTTGGCAAAATGAAAGCACCTGGATGAGACTTCGGTTAAAAGAGGAACGATAGACACAACACTCCGGTTAAATCGATAAGCAAGGAAAAGGACATGGTCTTGACAAAACAAGATGATGGGTCGAAGAGAGCAACATCACAATGCCTCCGGAAGAAAGAATAGAAGATAGATTATTGGAATAACAGAATGGTGAAGAAAATGATAACTTCTACCACAATTGAATTTGAAAGAAACATCCTTACGAGGAAGGCTAGAACTGAGTTGTTGAAAAAAATCAGCAATGAAAAGAATAAACTTGTAGTGGGCTTATGGAAACAACTCAAAACTTACAGGTGAATACATGCCACTACGAAAAACAATTGATTGCTTGAGAGCAACACGGAGATGAAAACTTGATTCGCCGAGAGAATAGGAGAAAACTTGGATCATTGATAAGCACCACAATTGGCAACATTCCTTCGGAAAGGCTTTAAGTGAAATCTAAACCAAGATAACTCCAAGGAGGAGGTTGATGGATTTAAATATCTCATTCTTGACAACAAGTGAATCATGAAGCATGAAGGAAAATTGTCAAGAATGACATAACACCATCTCAAAAGATAAGATAGAGAGAATTGCACTTTGGAATGCAGGATGAAGAATACTTGAGCTCCTCAAAACAAAACATGTGTTGAGCACCATGTTTATTTTAGAGTATAGCTTGGCGGATCATAGCTTCGAGAGGAATTTTGAAGAACAATTGAAGAATGAAAAGAATCCTTGACGAACCATCATGTAGAGCCTCCATGAAGAACTCCGGTAATGAAAAGATGATAAAAAGGAAGAGAAGTTGACAACACAAGGTGAAGCCTTGCAGTGATAAGATGAAGCTTTAAAATGATATAACTGAGAAAACTTGGAACTCCGGAAAGAAAGATGAACAAATGAAATAAAGAATTTTGATGAACCTCCGGAATAAGGAATTGAACTTACTCGATGAAACAAGAATAAGAATTACATTATGCTGATCCTTCACCAATTAAATTGATGGCAAGCAAAGGATTTGGCATACTACTTATTCTCATTGAAAAATGATTACAGATAGAGATATAGCGCAAACTTGAGAAGGTCTTCATTGAACCACCGGTGGGATTTGGAAACAACAAATGAATTGATATGATAAAGAAAGAAGTGAAATCTTGAACGAACCGCCGTAAGAATTGAGAATGACCGTAGCAAAGGCACAATTCACCGGGAAGAATTGGAAAACGAATGAAGATATTTGAGGGTATTTAGATACAAGTGAACGAATAGATGACGAGCTGATTGGTAAGATTTGGAGAACAAGAGCTGAAAGCTGGAATGAATATTTCTGAGATGATGGGCTCCGAAGAATCAAACTGTAAAGACTCCTGAATTGCTCCGGATGGGTGAAAAGAATTCTCACAATCTAAAACAATTATGAGAGGATGGCATCAAACTAGAACAATGAATCTTGAAGAGAATGGAGCAAGATTTAAGAGAAACTCTTCTTCGGTCTTCAAAATCCGAGAATGACGACGAGAAACACCACCATGAATTGTTGAGGCACTCCGGGATGAAAATTAGAAAGGTTGAACCAACGATGAAAAGAATTTGAAAGATCTTGGAGAAAACCATGACTGATGATAATTCATTCTTACGTAAAACTTCGAAAAGAATTTGGGAATAGCTCCGGGAAAATTAAAAGAGTCAGGTAAGATCCTGGGAAAAAGACCTGTGGGTTAGGGCCCACTCAAAATAAACACCGTTGAATGATTTAGAAGATAGATTGCGCCGGTAGAATTAAATGGCCGAATAAGGTAAGACCTCGAAATAGCTAGAATTGATGCAGAGTGGAAACACGAATCTTCAGAGATATCTTCAACACTCCAGAACAAATGAATAGCGAGAGGTGAATGATTAATTGGTGCATCGGAATGGGAAAGCATTGTGAAAAGAGGAAAAGGGATAAGATCAACACCGAAATCTTGAATTAAATCCACCGGAGAAGAAAATTAGAATGGAACAATGATAAGGTTGAAGCTTCCTTAGCGTCTTCATGCGAAATCACCGGATAAAACATTGAGGAAAAAAAATGAAGAGACTTCACATCCATACGATGGATATTTGATTAAGAAATCTGAGTCCTTGAAGAAAAAGGGTGGGAGGGCGGGATAACAAAGGCAACTTGGGCAGATGGAATGGATACCGTTGAGAAAACTTAGAATTGATCTCGCGAATGTGGAGAATGATGGAATCAACTTGAAGAGAAGCGCACCGGTGAGAAGAAATTGAGATGAAAAACTCGATGATCAAGAAGGATTAGTATTCACATAGAAATATGAGAACACCATTTAGGAAAAGGTATGGATTCAACATTTGACTTCGAAGCAACTCGAATACCACAAAAACAAAACAAAAACAAAGGATTTGGCTTGCGGAATAAGCCGGAAACAAACATATGATAGATCACATATCGTATCATGTGTGTGTTGGAAAGATATCTTACGAGATACTTGAATTCCCACCTATAAACTCCCGAAACTTTCTGGTTATGCAATCTGGTGTTGGGGATACAGGGGACACAAAATATATCACCCAAACTAACAATACCTAGATCCAGCTGTATCCATCCGTCAACACATAACCAAGAAACCTTCGGAAATCGTTTACCTCGACCTTCGAAAAGCATCCGTTATACGAGTTATGGCAATACTCTCGAGCTCGCTTCAAAGATCTTGGGTTATCGAGGTTATCTCACCAACAACTGCATAAAAGAGATTTTCGATGTCAGCAAAACTCAGGTATTCCAGAACTGCAACGATAAAATTGTGACGACAACACATCGGAGCTCAACTCCCCGGGACATTTCCACAACCCCTAAATGTCAGGAGGCACCAAGAACAATGTTCTCGTCACAAAACCATCGGAACGATTCCAAGATACCCGCGTGATCCTAAAATTTTTTTAGTGAAATTTGAGGAGAGAAAAGTCAAAACATCTACGCCAGATACCTCACCAGAGCGACGAAGGACCGAGGAGTAAAAAGAATCCTACTCTCCGATATATATAATCCTAAGACTCAAAACATTTTTTCTAGACTCAACAAAGTCAGCGATTCAATCAAGCAGGGGCTCCTAAGTCGGGAAGGCTCGATTACCAACATAGCGCCTCGATGCGGCTATATCTCCCACGTGTCGAAGCACGACTTAGAGGCATAACCGCATTGAAAGCAATGTCGCAAGTGAGGTAATCTTCACACAACCCATGTAATACATAAGGGAAAGAGATACATAGTTGGCTTACAATCGCCACTTCACACAATACATGAGTAAAGCATTAGATCATACAGATACAATCAAGGTCCGACTACGGAACCAAAATAAAAGAAGACTACCCCAAATGCTACACAGATCCCCGATCGTCCCAACTGGGCTCCACTACTGATCAACTGAAATGATACAACACAATGAACAAGATCTTCATCGAGCTCCTCCTTGAGCTCGGGTGTGTCACCTGCACGGTTTCATCGGCACCTGCAAACTGGTTTTGGAAGTATCTGTGAATCACGGGGACTCAGCAATCTCACACCCGAGATCAAGACTATTTAAGCTTAAAGGTAGGACAGGGTAGTGAGGTGGAGCTACAGCAGCGACTAGCATATATGGTGGCTACAATCGCAAAAGAGAGCGAGAAGAGAAAGCAAGGCACGGTCGAACAACTATGATCAAGAAGTGATCCTGAAACTACTTACGCCAAACATAACTCCAACACCGTGTTCACTTCCGGCTCCGCCGAGAAGAGACCATCACGGTTACACACTTGTTGTTGTATTTTAATTAAGATCAACTTCGGGTTTTCTACAACCGGACATTAACAAATTCCCATCTGCCTCATAACCGCGGGCACGGCTTTCGAAAGATAATACCCTGCAATGGTGTCCCAACTTAGCCCATTATAAGCTCTCACGGTCAACGAAGGATATTCCTTCTACCGGGAAGACCCGATCAGTCTCGGAATCCCGGACTACAAGACATTTCGATAGCAATAAAACAAGACCAGCAAAGCCGCCCGAATGTGCCGACAAATCCCGATAGGAGCTGCACATATCTCGTTCTCAGGGCACACCGGATGAGCAGTACGTACGGCAACCGACGATACCCCAAGTTGCCTCGGGGCGGCACCGCAAGTGGCTCTAATTTGGACCAGCACTCGGAGGAGCACTGGCCCGGGGGTTAAAATAAAGATGACCATTGAGTCTGCAGAACCCAAGGGAAAAAGGCTTAGGTGGCAAATGGTAAAACCAATGTTGGGCCTTGCTGGAGGAGTCTTATTCAAAGCGAACTGTCAAGGGGGTCCCATAAATCACCCAACTGTGTAAGGAACGCAAAATCAAGGAACATAACACCGGTATGACGGAAACTAGGGCGGCAAGAGTGGAACAAAACACCAGGCATAAGGCCGAGCCTTCCACCCTTTACCAGGTATATAGATGCATTAATTAAATAAGATATATTGTGATATCCCAACAAGTAAACATGTTCCAACAAGGAACAACATCTTCATGTTCCAACAAGGAACAAACTTCATCTTCACCTGCAACTAACAACGCTATAAGAGGGGCTGAGCAAAGCGGTAACATAGCCAAACAACGGTTTGCTAGGAAAGGATGGTTAGGGGCTTGACATGGTAACATGGGAGGCATGATATAGCAAGTGGTAGGCATCGTAGCATAGGCATAGCAAAAGAGCGAGCAACTAGCAAGCAAAGATAGAAGTGATTTCGAGGGTATGGTCATCTTGCCTGAAATCCCGCAAGGAAGAAGAACGAGTCCATGAAGAAGACAAACGGATGTAGACGAACGAATCCTCACAACTCCGGAACGGAACCGAAGCTAACGAGAGAAGCAAACCGGAAAGAAGCAAACAACATAGTAAAACAAGCATCACATAAACATGGCATGATGCACAAGCGAGTATGATGCATGTCCGGTTTAAATAGCATGGCATGGCAAAGTGCAACAAACAACACTACAAATTAAGTGGAGCTCAATATGCAACGAGTTGCATATTGACGAAACACCACATTCAAGTTATTTGGTTCGATCTCGTTTAGGTACTCAACAATATTAAATGGTGTTAAACATGGCAAGAGGTGAAGCACAACAAAACTACCTAACTAGGCAAGTTTAAATGAGGCGGGAAACAACGAACAACAAGTCCGGAAAATCCTCATGTGCATATTTATGGATTAGGTACTGTTCTGCCCTAAACACAATTTTAGAGTTGTTAAACATGCAAAACAAGTCCACCATGTTAAACTAGGCATTATTCTACCCCATTTACATATATAATTTATTTAAATCCGAGCTACGGATATTTAGTTATGAAATAAATCATTTTAGCATGGCATATAAGAAAATTAATGCAAACAACAATTATAAACATTTAAATGTTGTTATCATGATGCGGATGACATGTGCAAGTTTTAAGCAATTTTATGAAAATGTTGACAAGAGCATTATGAAGCATTTGGTCACCATGGCGGAACGAAAGGGTGCCACGGCGGCGAAACGAAAATGGTGCCACGGCAACATTTCGGTTCCGATAGCTCATGGAGATATCGGTGCAAAAGAAAGTGTGGCGGAAGCGAGTTGAGCAAGATGGTGGGGTGTTCCCGGTTACCGGGTTCCCACGAGACGATGGCATGGCAACGAGGAGGAACAAGCGAGCGACAATTTCGGACACGGTGCAAACGGGCATCTCATACAACATATGCATTCGTTCACGGCGGTCGTCTCAGCGGTTATACCTTCGAAGCGTGCATTTTTGGAGCGATTCGAGTCGTCGAGGGAAGTAGTGGTACTCGTGGGTCGTAGTGGAAGTAGACGTTCGGCGTCGCCGGTAGTTTTTCACGGGTCGTAGTGGTACTTGACTTGATGTGGAGGTAGCCGACCAAGGTTGTCAAGTAGTCATACTCCATGATGATCACCGGGGTACTTGGTAGGTTCTAGTGCAGCAGCGGAATGGCACAGGGTGCACGGGTCTTCAAGGGTCAACATTGCACTTGCCTTTCCACTTCTGAAGGTGACCCGAGGAAATTTGACGAAGGTGCTAACCACGTAGATGCATCGAAGGTGCCCGGGGGCAGCAGCAGGGCAGGAGGGAGACGAGGTCAGTCGGTCGTGCATGCGAAGGGAATGGTCGGCCCCAGGAAAACCATGGACTCGACGAGGCACTCGCGACAGAGGCAAGCAGTAGGTGAGGCGCATGAAGGCGGACAGAGCTGCTGGTCTTCGGCACCATGTCCACAGCGTAGATGGAGGCAAGAGGCGGCGACGACGGGTGGAGAAGCGAGCTGTAGGCGCTCACTGACGGCGCGGAGCGGCGACCTACTGCTGGTTGCCGGCGCGGGCGAGGCAAGGGACGACGGAGCGCCATGGCTAAGGGAGCAGAGGAGGGGGCGAAGCAGAGGAGGAGGCTTGGGCGCTGGATGGAGCGATAAGGCAGCGCCATGGAGGGGCATGGCTGGCCAGGAGGTGCGAGCAGAAGGAGCTCCTTTCCTGGCTCGATGCATGCGTGTGTGTGAGTGGAGGCGCGTGGAGGGACGAGAGGGAGAGATGGGGAAGACGAGGGGATCGGGAAGGACGAGGGGTGGCGGCGCTGGTGTTGGGGTCGAGCGAGGAGGGCTGCGGGGATGGAGTTGGGCATGGAGAACGAGAAGAGTGGCGGCGCGAGGGAAGCAGGGAGGGATCGAGGATATGGGGATCGGGCTGAGCGAGGGGCTAGGGTTAGGAAGGGTTTAGGTGGGCCTTGGGCCATTTCGATTGGGGGGAAAAGGCCAAGAGGCCTAGCAGACTGGATTAAAAGAAAAGAAGGAAAATCCTTTTCTATTTACGTAAAAGAGATAGAAGCAAAATATCTATTTGGAGGGCCAAATAAATACAAGTTGAGTTGAAAACTGGCATGGAGCTACTTTGACATATTTCAAAGTGCCACAACTGGAATTTAAGTATTTGGAGAAAGATCAAGACATGGAATATTTGAAACGAGAGAAATTTAAAATGCAAGTTTGTTTGATGGCTTCCATATAAATGGAATATTTTGTTATAGCTCCCTTATATCGGGAGGGTATGTTATAAAGAGAAATCACCATTGTGAATATCCCTCGATTTAAATGGACCGAAGATCCACACAATTTTGTTTAGATGAGTTTTTAAAAATTAATGATATGATGACATGATGACATGATGCAATGCAAGAGATGACATGATGAATGCACAAACAAAACAAATCACACGACAAAACTCGGAAACCATGGAAGGCAACTGAAGCTCCGGTCTTGGGGCGTTACAGTAAAGTAGGAACTTTAGCTGACCAATTAAATGTTATCTGTTTTATTAGTATCAGCCTCATATCCGTGGCACGTACTTGAGCAACAAGCTTGGAATTATGAGTGGCACGTTGTTTAACTTGATGGATTCAGGAGCAGTGCTAAGAAGGTACGATGATGGTACTGAATATAAAGGCATGTCTGCATGCAAGTCGCGTAACTTTTGTCATTTGGGTCAGTCGACCATTTCAGGCGGTTGGATGAAGATCCTACGTCTCCTAACCCTTCTTCTTCCTCGTCTCTAATTCTTCCCATACAGAACACCGCACGGGCCGCCGGCCAGACCACCGGCCCCCACCGCCTGTGTTCCTCCACCACCCCTACCCCGCACCCCACCCCCACCCACGTCGAGTTTTCTTCGTTTGGCGAGCCCCCCCCTCACAACCAAAGTCCCCACCCGAGCCCCTTCGTTCGCACCGGCGAACTCCGGCGAGCTCTGAAAAATCGACTGACCCAATTTTGGATTTTAGTTTACTGTGATTTAACTAGTGTGGAATATAAAGGCGAAAACCATAAGCATTAGGAGTATAGTGTTGAGCGTGCCATGGCGGATCTGAAGGTGCAAACCGGACAAAGGCAACTTTGCAACCAATGTTTGCTTTCAACTAGCAAGTAAGTGATGGACAAGAAATCAGAGTAAAGCATTGGCGATCTATTTTCTTGCTGCGATAAATAAGTTAATCAGATACGAAAGAGTACCGCCTCTGGTGGGGCGCCGTGTATGCATCTGCTGAGAATTTGACGGTGCTGCGGTAGCAATGGCTGTTGGCGGTGTGGAAGCAGATCTGGGAGGGTAGACAGTGGCAGCAGGGTGTGGTGGACGAGACGGTCGTAGGAGCGGCGCCGACAAGGTGGAGGATGGCGGGGATGAAGCGAGAGGACAGGATGCAAGTCCAAAGCCGTGGATGAGAGAGGTCGATCTCTTGTAATAGACGGCAGCGTTAGGGTATCAGCTCCGGCAAGGACTATTGGAATCCACTTCTTTGACGTCTGCCACTTCTTTGTCGTCAGCTAGCGGGCGACAAAGAAAGGCTTTGCCATCAGCCACCAGAAAACTGATGGCAAAGAGTCAGCGGACGGCAAAGGATGGCTTTGCCATCAGCATATCTTTGTCGTCCGCTAGCTAACGGCAAAGAGGGTGAGTGGTGGGCGTATGGGGGTGAACTAACGGCCATCTTCTTTGCCGTCTGCTGGCTGATGGCAAAACATCTTTGCCGTCCGTCAGCAGGCGGCAAAGAAGATGTGTCGTTAGTTCGTCCGTTTCCCCCCGGCCCCAGCCCACTAGGTATGCTCTTTGCCGTCTGCTGGCAGACGGCAAAGAGGTGTGACCTAGCAGATAAGGTTCCGCGCCCACACCCGATCTGTCCATTCCCCTCTCTCCCTGCCTGAGCCGCCCCGACCCCTCACCCCTGCCACCGCCTGGCCGCGCCGCCTCCTGCCCTGCCCAACCGAGCTGCTGCCGCCGCCCAGCCCGCCCGGCCGCTTGAGCCGCCCGCGCCACCCACGTCGTCGGCCGCCTCGCCCGCCCGTCTCCGAGCCGTGGCCGCCTGACCAAGCCACCGCCTGCCGCTACGCCCGCCCGCCCGCCGCGCAAGGCCGCCCGCCCCGAGTCGCCCGCCGCCCAAGACCGTCCCGATCGCCGTCCGCCCGCACCGTCCGCCCGTCTTGAGCGCCGCCATCCGCACCCAACCACCCGGCCGCACTGCCCTGACCTGCCCGCCGCCGCCCGCCTCATCGTGGTGAGTTTGTTTCTATTTTTCTAAATTTAGTTTATATTAGTTTAGTTTATTTAGTTTAGTTTAGTTTAGTTTAGGTTAGTTTAGGTTAATTTAGTTTATTTTAGGTTACATTTAGTCTATTTTTTTGTTTAGGTTTTTTACCTGTTTTTAAGAACAATCAAGAAAGATGAAAAAAAGAAAAAGAAGAAGAGGAAGAAGAAGAAGAAAAAAGAACAATAAGTAGTAGAAGAAGAAGATGATGGAAAAAAAGAAGTAGAAGTTGAAGATGAAAAAAAGAAGTAGGAAAAGAGGGCACCTGGGGACGAGCGAGTTAGGGGGTTCCTCGGTGTCAATGGAACCCTAAATAGCAAGTATCGTCGGTGCGAGGTACGTGTGGTCGTCGGTGTCGAATACTAATCCACCTCCCACAAGCGACGCCGATGTCTGGCGTCCCAAAGAAACTGTTCTCAGCGTCGATGGCGGTCGAACACCATTGCGAATTTGTCTGGCAGCCTCTGCGATGACGATTAAAAGGCAAGTGTTGAAACTTGAAACACCCAAACTGACTCAAGTAGGTTTGGTTGTTTGAAATTTGAAAACTTGGGTTTAATCCTCATCGCAGAGGCTGCCAGACAAATTCGCCAAGGTGTTCGACCATCATCAGCCACCAGAACTATTGTTGCGGGACGCCGGGCACCGGCTTCACTTGTGGGATGTGGATCTAGTGTTCAACGCCGACCGCCTCATGTAACTTGCACCGATGGTAGTTGCTTTTTAGTTTATCCGAGGATGAGCGGGTTAGGGGGTCGCTATGTTACCCATCTTTGGATTTAAATGTGCAGTTATTTCGTTGCTGCGAGGGTCTAGTGTTCGACGAGCTCCGCCCCTGCGTTCGTTGGTGAGCACAAATGACATATCCCGATGAAACTTGCTAGCTATATGTGTCAATCATCAGTATGCGCAACCACTATGCGTCTCCTGTTCGAAAGGGTTACAACTATAAATATGCATGTATTTGCATATTTATAATCATGGTTCTTTCGAATTGTCCAATGTTATCCATGGACAGCCCGAGTATGTGTAGATTGGGTTCGTTTTCCCATATGCTCAGCCCGGATCCGATGCAGAATTCCGTCAGTGCCTCCCTGTTGTTCTCTGGGTACACATTCTCTCTGCTTATTGCTGAGACATGTATCAGGAGAACAGCGGGGAGGTGCTGCCGAAATTTTGCGTCAGATCCGGAGAAAGAGCATGGGAAAACAAAAACGATCTACACATACTCGGGTGGGATTAGGACCTATCTTTACCTATTAGTGTGTAGGTTGCATGGATGTAATAAAACTAACAAACTCCATTAACTGATGGATATGGTTTGCTTAATTATGCATATATTTCTTGTGTGTCAAGTAGGAAGTCAATATGAGTGATCGTGCATGGATGTACACCGGCTACACTAGTCAGAAAGTTTGGACCGAGGAATGGTTAACAAAAACCAAGGATTGTTAGAGCCACATTTGCAAATGGCCAGGAATTTAGCTGGTGCCCCTGTGCCCGTTGCGAAAACCATAAAAAGAGGGATGAGCTTGAAATGAGTAAAGACTTGCAGAAGTTTGGTTTTACACCTGGTTCCACAGTCTGGACATTACAAGGTGAGTCTACCCAACGTGCCAGAGCTGAGGTTCGTCGTCGCACCGACGAGCATGGTACCGGGACCGCAGACATGGTGCAGGACTTTGACGATGCTCGGGACTCGGACGAGGAGATGGAGGAATCTGCAAAGGCCTTGACTGAAATGTTGGAGTCCTCAAAACGTCTTGTCCACGAGCACACTGAGCTTTGTCAGCTGGATGCCATCTCACAAATAATGTCTTTGAAGGCTCAATTCAACTTGGGTAGAGAATGCTACGACGCGATGATGAAAGTATTCGGACGATTTCTACCCAAAGGCCATGTGCTATCTCCAACCATGTACCAGTCAGACAAAATCCTCCGTGCTCTTAAGATGCCCTATGAGAAGATACATGCATGTGAGAAAGGATGTGTCTTATTTAGGCTTCAGTATGAGGACTTGAACTATTGTCCCATTTGCAATTCTTCCAGGTATGTTGTGGTAGACAACGGTATGGGTGAGAAGACGCAGACCAAAATACCCGTTAATGTTCTTTGGTATATGCCAATCGTACCAAGACTTCAACGTCTTTTCATGGTCGAAGAGACGGCCAGACAGATGACATGGCACAAATCGGGTGAAAGAACCGAAATAGATGCAGATGGGAATGTGATGATGGTGCATACATCGGATGGTGAAGCGTGGAAGCGCTTCGATGCATTACATAAGTAAAAAACGGCAGATCCAAGGCATCCTCGAGTCGCCGTCGGCATAGATGGGTTTAGTGTGTTTGGTCAGATGGCAGCTCCATACATCTGTTGGCCCGTGTTTGTCATTCCACTCAATCTCCCCGGGCAGATTATGCAACGAAAGAATATTTTCCTGACGTTGATAATTCAAGGGCCCAACTATTCGGGAAAGAATATGAATGTGTACATGCAACCGCTTAAGGACGAATTGCAAGAAGCTTGGGACAATGGGTTCAAGACATACGATGCCTTTAGCAAACAGAACTACATAATGCGTGCGTGGTACATGTACTCGACGCATGACTTGCCGGCATATGCGCTATTTGTTGGCAGGTGTGTGCATGGAAGGTTCCCGTGCCCCACATGCAAGGGAGCTCTTGATTTTCCTTGGCTGACGGCAGGGTGCAAGTATAGTTGCTTCGACTTGCATAGACCATTTCTACATCCTGGCCATAAGTTCAAGAAAGACAAGAAGAACTTCATCAAAGGTACAGTTGTCAAACACTCTGCACCACCTGCGTTGACAGGCCAACAGACCCTAGATCAGTTAAACGCTCTCGAGCCAGATCCAGAGCGTCCAGGGTATTTCAAGGAGTATAATAAGGAACACGCCTGAACTCACAGGACATGCTTCTAGGATCTGCCTTACTTCAAAGACCTCCTTTTCCCACACAAAATCGACGTGATGCACATTGAAAAGAATATCGCCGAAGCCATTTTTGGTACATTGTTCGGGATAGAGGGGAAATCAAAGGATAATACTAAGGCTAGAGTCGATCAAGAGGAGCTATGTGATAGACCATTACAAAACATGAAAGAACCGAAAGCAAAGGGGATCAACTGGACGAAGCGAAAGGCATGGTTCAATCTTGGAAGGCCAGCTATGAAGTAAATTATGTTGTGGGTGAAAATGCAGTTGATGTTCCCCGATGGGTATGCGGCAAATCTAAAGAGGGGAGCGAGTCTTCAAAAATTGAAAATATTTGGTCTAAAAATTCATGACTGGCACATATGGATTGAGCGGATAATGCCGGTGATGTTTCGTGGCTTCATCCCTGAGGTTGAATGGCTAGTACTGGCAGAGCTGAGTTGTTTCTTCCGTGTTCTTTGTGCAAAAGAACTATCACCTGGACTCCTAGAAGAAATGGAATAGTTGGCGCCGGAGTTGATCTGCAAGTTAGAGAAGATCTTTCCGTCAAGCTTCTTTAATCCAATGCAACACTTGATTTTGCATCTCCCGACCGAGGCACGATTGGGGGGGCGTGCAAAATCGTTGGTGCTACTCAACTGAGAGGATGCAGAAGACGCTTCGAGAAAAATGTAAAAATAAACATAGAATAGAAGCATTGATGGCGGAGGCATTCATCACTGAGGAGGTGGCAAACTTCGTGACAGCACACTACGAAGCCAAAAATCGTCATTTGTATAATCCGAAGCCTCGGTACAATGCTGACGAACCTCAAAAGGGTCAATCCAACCTCAGCCTATTCGAAGGGAATCTCGCACCAGCCAGTGGTTGCAAACCAGTAAGGTTGGATGTTCAAGAATGGCAGACTATTTCGCTATATCTCTTCAACAACCTAACAGAAGTGCTGCCGTACATCGAGTAAGATCTCGGTACACTGTTTCACAACTTCTAATTCCTTTGAACTTCTCTTATTCCTGGATATTTGATGCAGTCGGTACATGGCCATATTCTCATATGGAGCGGTGATCCAAAAGGATTACGTCGAAGAGTATGAGCTTCTGGCAAAACAAGGAGCCGACGGATATCCCGGTTTCATCTCTTGGTTCAAAGAAAGGGTAATTTCCATTAGACCCTTTCTTTTCTTTGGCTAATTTGCGACTAATGCAACAATCCTTTCGTATTAAACTTTTAGGCAAATTCAGAGATTATGGATGCCGAATTGAGACAAGTAGCTAATGGTTTTGACTATAAGGTCCGTTCATTTGACAAATACGACATGAACGGGTATCGCTTTCGTACCTATGCCAAAGAGGTATCTACGGCCGGCCGAAAGTCTACAAATCATTGTGTCTCTGCTATAGGCGAAGGAGGTATCGAGTATTATGGAAGAGTTGAAGCAATTTATGAACTTGAATTCTATGGTGAAAACCCACCAAATGTCGTAGTCTTCAGATGTTATTGGTTCCAGCCGAGGGAGACTAGAAGGACTCATGAACATATAGGGCTAGTTGAAATCAAACAAAGCACCCATTTGGATATTCCCGATGTCTATATTATGGCTCAACAGGCAACACAAGTTTTCTATCTACCGTGGGCCTGTCAAAGTGATCTAAATCTCAGTGGTTGGGACGTCGTTTATGAAGTGTGCCGCCACGTGTTAGACCACCTCCCCCCAATGAACAGGATTATGAACCTCACATTAACCAGGACACATATGACGAAGGAGAATTCTTCCAATAAACACGTCTTTCCAAAAAACGTTTCAAGAACCGCTCTACTCCACCCCAGAACATTGAAGTAGACAAGATAGTGAATCCAACTTCACCCCTGAGCCGGAACAAGAAGAGCCGAAAGAAGAAGAAGTTACTGCTGCAGATGACCTGTCAATGCTTGAACGATTACGTAAAGGTGGTGAGGGAGTCCCGGATTAGGGGGTGTCCGGATAGCCGGACTACCGTCATCGGCCGGACTATCATTTGCCGGACTATCATCATCGACCGGACTCCAAGACTATGAAGATAGAAGATTGAAGACTTCACCCCGTGTTCGGATGGGACTTTCCTTGGCGTGGAAGGCAAGCTTGGCGATACGGATATGTAGATTTCCTACCATTGTAACCGACTCTATGTAACCCTAGCCCTCTCCGGTGTCTATATAAACCGGATGGCTTTAGTCCGTAGGACAACAATCACAATAACCCTTACAATCATACCATAGGCTAGCTTCTAGGGTTTAGCCTCCTTGATCTCGTGGTAGATCCACTCTTGTAAACATCCACAATATCAATATCAATCAAGCAGGACGTAGGGTTTTACCTCCATCAAGAGGGCCCGAACTTGGGTAAACATCGTGTCCCTTGTCTCCTGTTACGATCCGCCTAGACGCACAGTTCGGGACCCCCTACCCGAGATCCGCCGGTTTTCACACCGACATTGGTGCTTTCATTGAGAGTTCCTCTGTGCCGTCACCGATAGGAAGGATGCCTCCTCCGCCTTCAAGGACGGTATCTTCGCCAAAGGAGCCTTGGCCGCCGCCAAACTATCCGCTAGGTGGTTTTCTTATGACCGCCTGTCCGGCCATCACTTCGACAACGACCTCTCAAGTCGTCAAAAGCAATCTTCACGTCAGCTCGGAATTCGCCGAGCGGCTGGATCCAATAGAGCTCTCGTCCGTAAACGAGCTCTTGGATCGCATCGCCGCCCTGGGAGTCGCTACAGACTACGATCAGATTGGGCTTAAACCCGATCTGAGAGAAATTAACTCTCCCCAGGTCACCCACCACGTTGCAGTGGTAGAGGAACAATGCGGCGACGCTTCTCCTGTATTGAAAACTAGTCATGTCCGGATCCCCGAACCCCTCATGCCGGATTCCCGCGGAGGGACGGGCTTCGATCAAACGCTGAACTTAAAGTCAGGCATCGGACCAGACTCGTTGGACAACGTCCAGAAATCCAAGCTTCAAAAATTCGAAACTTCTCGGCCTTCGAGCCCTAAGATGGGTAGGGTTCCGGACTTAGTTCCACCCACCCGCCCAGACATATGCGATCTAACTCTAATTCGGCAAGAGCCCGCCGAGACAGTACATCACTACTGGGCCAGATTCCTCCTGGTTATGGACAGGATAAAGGACTGCCGAGAGGAAAACGCAATCTCAGTCTTCTGCAATAATTGCACGGACAAGGGAATCCTAAACGCCATAAGTCGCCGCGACATCACGCGCTTCGCTGACTTGGAGACCATCGTACAAAAGTATTGTGCGATGGAGAGCGCCTGGAAAACCGAAAGTAAATTTTGGGATAATCCGGTCCCGAATACATCCCTAGTCCGGAACCAAAGGGTGCATCATTATCAAGCACCTGGGCTGAATACCAAAAAACCAAAACCCCCTAAAGGGTACGGAACCGTACTGGAGGGTTGGCTAAACGGACCCTGCAAAATTCATAGCACAGAGGGCGCCACTCCAACTCATAGCCTTCGAGCATGTTGGATACTACGGCAGGTGGCCAAAAGTGGCGAGGAGCTTCTAGCTCCAGAATCCCAGCCCAGCAACACCAGTACGGTGTTAACAGTCTTCGAGACTTTCGCATCCAATAACATGCGAAAACGACAACTCCGCAACCTTGCCGAAGTCTACCAAGTAGCAACAATAAATCCATGGAGCAACACGGCTATTACCTTCAACGCCAGTGACGAACCTAAATTCCGAACTGCCCGGGCACCAGCCGCATTGGTCCTCAGCCCAATAGTAGACGGCTTTCGCCTTACTAAGGTACTCATGGATGGCGGCAGCGGACTAAACCTCATCTATGAGGAAACCCTCCGAAAAATGGAAATAGACTGGAACCGCATTGAGCGAAGCAGCACAACCTTTAGAGGAATAATCCCCAGCCGGGAAGCATGCTGCACAGGAAAAATCACGCTGGACGTGGGTTCGCTCACGGACAATTATAGGTCCGAGGAGGTCACGTTTCAAGTGGCCCCATTCAGCAGCGGATATCATGCTCTATTAGGACGAGAGGCATTCACAATTTTTCAAGCTATACCCCATTATGGGTACATGAAGCTTAAAATGCCCGGTCCCAACGGAATCATCACTCTCGCTAGTGATCCGGACATAGCACTCCGCGCCGAAAACAAGACAGCCGCACTAGCCCTCGAGGCACGATCCGAAGTCCTAGCGGCCGAGGAACTCACCGTGATGCGCTCCACGGTGAACAGGGACGATGTGATACTTGATAAAAGATCCAAGTCCACCTCCTTTAAACCAGCGGATGAAATAGTCAAATTCCAGGTCCACCCAACGGACCCCACAAAGACGGCCTCCATCGGGGCACAATTGAACCCTGATGTAGACGCCACACTGCGAGAATTCCTTCGGGAAAATTGGGACATTTTTGCCTGGCACCCATCGGATATGCCCGGAATCCCACGCAGATTGGCAGAACACAGCCTAAACATCCTAAAAGGATTCAAGCCAGTCAAACAGGCTCTTCGATGATTTTCCGAACCCAAAAGACAGGCAATGGGAGAAGAGCTAGCCAAGCTATTGGAAGCCGGATTCATCAGAGACATCAAGCACCCGGATTGGCTAGCAAACTTGGTGATGGTACCAAAGAAGGACAAATCCTGGCGCCTATGTGTCGATTTCAAAGACCTAAATAAGGCCTGCCCAAAGGATCCCTTCCCCTCCCCCGCATCGACCAAATCATCGATGCCACCGCAGGGCACGATTCATTGTGCTTCCTGGACGCATACTCCGGCTATCATCAAATCAAGATGGCAGAAGCGGATCAAGCCGCAACAGCATTCATTACCCCATATGGACCATTCTGCTTCAACACGATGCCCTTCGGACTTAAAAACGCCGGCGCAACATATCAGCGCATGATTCAGACATGTCTGGCTACCCAGATCGGCAAAACAGTAGAGGCATATGTGGACGACGTAGTCGTCAAAACCAAACACGTCGAAACTCTAGTAGACGACTTGAGGCTCACATTCGACAGCCTCAGAGCATATGACATCAAGCTGAATCCGGAAAAATGTGTTTTCGGCGTACCAGCTGGAAAGCTGCTGGGCTTCATCGTATCCGGTAGAGGAATTGAAGCAAACCCAGCCAAGATCCGAGCTCTGTCACAGCTAGATATCCCAAAAGACCTCAAGCAAATACAAAAATTGACCGGATGCGTAGCGGCTCTAAGCCGCTTTATCTCCCGTCTAGGAGAAAAGGCATTACCCCTCTATCGCCTCCTCAGGCGCACCGAACACTTCGAGTGGACGGATGCTGCCACCGCCGGACTCGAAGAAATAAAGGCCATATTGGCAACAAATCCGGTCCTGGCTGCGCCCAACCTGGGCGAACCAATGTTGTTATACATCACAGCTACGCATCAAGTTGTAAGCGCGGTACTCGTCGTCGAACATGAAACAGAAGGGCATAAATTCCCTCTTCAAAAACCAGTATACTACGTATCTATTGTGTTAACCCCTTGCAAGTCCCGTTACCCGCACTATCAGAAGATAGCGTACGCGGTGTTCATGGCATCCCGGAAGCTCTGACACTACTTTCAAGAGTGTTCGATAACAGTGGTCTCTGAAGTACCACTTAACGACATTATAAACAACCGCGACGCAACGGGCAGGATTGCAAAATGGGCCATTGAGCTCTTACCATTTGATATATCTTACAAACCTTGGCGAGCTATCAAGTCTCAAGTTTTGGCTGACTTTCTCGCTGAATGGACCGAAGCCGAAATCCCTAAAGAATACAGCGCATACTCCAATTGGATTATGCACTTCGACGGCTCCAAAATGTTAGCCGGACTAGGGGCTGGCGTCGTATTGACATCCCCAACCGGAGACACAGTCCAATACGTACTTCAGATAATGTACACGGACTCTAACAACGCAGCCGAATACGAGGCCCTTTTACACGGTCTCCGGATGGCAATCTCCATGGGCATTCAATGCCTAGAGGTGCGTGGGGACTCAAACCTCGCAATATCCCAAATAAACGGAGACTTTGACGCCAAAGATCCGAAAATGGCAGCATATCGCAACGTTGTCCTCAAAATGTCAGCCCGGTTCGAAGGACTTGAATTCCATCACGTCACCCGGGATAATAACCAAGCGGCCGACGTACTGGCACGCATTGGCGCAAAACGCGACGCTGTCCCTCCTAACATCTTCCTGGAACGGCTCTTCAAGCCATCCGTACTATGGGAAGAGGAGTCCGGAACTAACAATCCGGAACAAGCCGCACCAACCGGCGATCCAGCCGATGACATTACACCTTCCGCCACGACATAATGGCAGTAATTGCCCGTGGACAGAACCATTCCTCGCCTACTTGCTTAGGCAGGAGCTTCCTCAAGACCAAAATGAGGCCCGCTGCATTATCCGCGATCAAAAGCCTACAAGGTCTATGAGGGAGAACTTTATAAGAAAAGCACAACCGGAGTCCTTCAAAGGTGTATCTCCGAAGAGGAAGGGCGAAACCTCCTGGCTGAAATTCATGCCGGACTAGGCGGACACCACGCTGCAGCTCGGGCCCTTGTAGGAAAGGCATTCCGTACAGGATTTTACTGGCCGACGGCTCGAGCAGATGCCCAGGACTTAGTCCAAAGATGCGTCGGTTGTCAGCTCTTTGCTAATCAGAGCCATATGCCACCCACCGCCCTCAAAACTATACCAATTACCTGGCCGTTCGCGGTTTGGGGACTTGACATGGTTGGACCACTTAAAGGGGGAACCCACAAGCAAAGGTACCTATTGGTCATGGTGGATAAATTCACCAAATGGATAGAGGCCAAGCCAGTTAAAACGGCAGTGTCCCGACCAGTGATAGACTTTATATCCGGGGTAGTACACCGTTATGGTGTCCCCCACAGCATCATCACCGATAACGGCACGAACTTCACCGCCGACGAGGTTAAATCATGGTGCAAAAATATGGGCATCAAGCTCGATTACGCTTCAGTCTATCATCCTCAAACCAACGGTCAAGTGGAACGAGCAAATGGTCTCATAATGAGCGGCATCAAACCCAGACTAGTGCGGTCCCTTACGAAATCTGACACGCACTGGGTAGAGGAGCTCGACTCCGTACTCTGGGGCTGCGGACAACGCCTAACCGTACCACCGGATTCACACCATTTTTTATGGTATACGGCGCAGAAGCAGTTTTGCCCTGCGACATCATTCATGACTCACCTCGAGTGCGCATGTACGAAGAAAGAGAAGCCGAGTTGGATCGGCAGGACAGCTTGGACACATTGGAGGAAGAGCGCGACGTCGCCAAGGCTCGTTCCGCATTCTATCAACAGCAGGCTCGAAGATACCAAAGCAGAGAAGTACGGGCCAAGACTTACAACGTTGGCGAACTGGTTCTACGCCTGCCGGACAAGAAAAAGGACAAGCTCAAGCCCAAATGGGAAGGCCCCTTCATCATTGATCAAGTCTTGACCGGCGGAGCGTACCGTCTACGAAATGCATCGGATAACCGACTCGAGCCGAACACATGGAACGCAGCCCGCCTCCGGCGATTCTATGCCTAGCGCCGGACTAAGAGTTCGTCCCCTTCCCCCGTCCAAATTTTTTTTTCTTTTATTTATTTCAGCTGCCTTTTGTTCATCTTTTTTCTTCTCAAACCTATTCATCCAAGCCTTAAAGGGCTTTACCCGTGCAACGTTGGCGCGCAATTGATGTGCTACCCGCACTCATTATACCTGGGGGCTTCTTTACCAGAAGCTTAATTATACGGGCTTTATGCCCAGCACATGTGTCAAGCCTCCACATGTACCTTTTATTCACCATTATATGCATCGATATGACTTAAGTTTTGGCCAAGCTGGGTTGCCTGGCTCCTGTGCTTACCCCTCGTTCCCGATTGTTCGGCTAGGAGGTAAAGGAGCACCTCTGCGATTATTCTTGCGGGTCAGCGGATGTGTACCTCGGTGGGTGAAGCCGAAAGCTAGCGTTCTTAAGGGAATATTCGGTCGGTGACTTAAAAGATGATTTTTATCCACTTATTTATCTGCCCCAGATGTTTTCGCTTTTTCGAGCCGGACATGCACTTTAGGGCATGCCACCCCAATGAAAGGAACCCTTAACGGAACTATTCTCCCGGAAGATGTTTCTTACTAACCATGTAATATAACATAACTAGTTGGGCACTTATGCGATAAAGCACCGATGACCCCTACGCTGGTCTCCACGCATACCCCGGTTGTTTCATAACCGAGAGGGTATTCGGACACACTCCGGACTCTAGGGTCCCGAGGTCAAAGCGAAAAGGTCGGCAAAGACAAACGATCTACAATCCGGCTAGAAGACATTTTGTATGTCATTTTATAATACATTGTCAAATCGACTGATTGTATTCTTCCTCAATCCCGTCTAACAGGTTGTCTAATTTACAGTCCTGTTGGGAAAATTTCGCGGCCAACTCCACTTGGCCGTATACTAAACTCACAGGTATCTCCTTCCCATCGGGCCCCACAAGTCCGACTTCGGCCATGTGGTTGGGATCCGCCTTCTTGTACCGCGTCTTTGCCATGGCCCAGGCTTCCCTGGCACCTTGGCGGCAGGCCGAAATCTTCCATAAATGGAAGCGCTGTCGCACTCCCTGTAGCTTCTCTGCAAGCTCCCCAAGACCCTCGGGTATGGAGAAGGTCGGCCATAACGCCTGGATGACGCCTCTCATAGCCTGCCGAACTCGTTCGATCAGTTGCAACAATTCGGGAAGTTGATCACCCGTTGTTACGGGCATCTCCTCCGCAGGGCGACCTGTGAGCATACCTACAGACATATTCTGTCAAATCGACTTCCTCGCCGAACTCTTCTTTTCAAAGGAGTTCACTCAAGCACTTACTATATATGCCGCGACGAAGCCGCTGATTCTCCTTAACGGAGCCCGACAGCTCGGCCCGAACGCCTTTCAGCTCCTCTCCAAGCTGGGCATGGGCATCCTGGAGCTTGTTCCTTTCATGCTGCACCTTATGCAGCACCCTCTCGCCGGCCTTTAGTTGGCGCAGAAGTTCTTGCCTATCCGAATCTTGTCCGGCAGCACCTGCAACGTCGATTTTTAGACTTGCACAAATGCCAAACGCTACTTATCCTTCTAAAATAATGCGTTACCAGGAGAGGTCCTTGCGTTTCTTCCTGCGCCAGACAATGCGGCTTCAAGTTGGGCCTTGCACTCTTGCAGCTCCTGAGACAGTTGGGTATTCTTCTCGGTAAGATCCTGCATTTCGTATGATCCTTAAATCAGTTAATATAACTACTTTAAGTCTCGGGGGCTACTGGCATATACAACCGTTAAAATCTCTTACCCGTATGTCTTTTACATACTGCTCCGTGGCTCTGGTGAAACTATCTTGAGCAGCACGAAGGTGCGCGTCCCCCGTGTTAAAGGCATTCAACGCCTCGGGGGAGAAGCACGCGTCACGAAATACTGTCCGGCGGCGCCTATGATTCAGGGCACTCTCCACCTCAGACTTGGTGGCAGATAGTCTGTCGGCATCCTCTGTCGGAGGAACGTCCGGCTCGCGCCTTGCTCTCGCCTCCCCCTCCTGACTTGGTGCGGGAGCCCGGCTGGTAGAGGTTGGATGGACAACTTTCACGCCTACAGTCCGGCGGACGCTTTTTTCCCTATAAAGGTCATGAGCACTCAAACGCTTCCTAGGAACGTTGCTCTAAATACTGAATTGTGAGCTATACCTTTGCGGCGACGTTTCAGTCCGCGCCGCGCTCCTCTTCCGCCTACTGGTCCGAACTGGCCCATGTTGGTCAGCAACCGCGGGCTCGGCTTCTCGCCCTAGGGGCACCTCCTGCACAGTGCCGTCATATACGGTGGTCAGAAATAAGCAAGGAGGGAATGACGGTGTCAGGGCTTCGGCCGCAATCACCTGGGAAGCCGGATACAGTCCGGGATAGTCGGCCGTAATGGCGACTAAGGCATTGTCCATGCTGAGCTGGTGGAACACCCCGTCGATTAGCTCTACCTTTATGTCCGGATCCTCTTCGGAGACCGTATCCCGGGATCTCTCTGGATCCTCAGGCTGCGGAGCCGGACTCAGCATTCCCTCCACAGTCTGGCGCAGTTCCTGCGTCGAAAGAAGAAAACAATGTAAGAAACTTAAGCTTCAAAAGGCACGGATCGGACACGCTGAGTGTTCGCTTACCCAAGGCCGGGGTTTGTTCATGGAAAACCCATTTAATGGGTTCGTCCGAAGGAAATCCTCCTTCTCCCCCTTATACAGGCTGGACAAGATCGTCACCAGGTCTTCGGCCGAATCCGGCCCCTTGCGGCCATGACGGGTGGCATCGTCCTCCCCGTTGAAATCCCACATGGGGTGGCCCCTGTATTGTAGTGGCTGCACCCCCCGCGTAATGCATGTTGCCATGATTCCAATCATGGTCAACCCGGCATGGGCCAATAACCTTATTCGGCCCATTAAATAATGGACGCTCTTATCTTCCTCCAGTCGGGTGCTCCGCGGACGCCAACTGAGGCGTTTCTTCAGAGGAGCATTGCTGAACTCCGGGAGGCCGATCCGAACAGGGTCCGGCAGCGGAGCGTCTTATATATAAAACCATTCCGAAGGCCAGTCTTCGGACGCCTTCTTAGGGGTACCGGATGGATATCTGGTCCCGGCAATGCGCCATATTTCGGCGCCGCCCACTTGATATATGGACCCCTCGTGAGAGCGGGGTACAAGGCAAAACAACCTCTTCCACAGCGCGAAATGGGGCTCGATGCCCAGGATAAGCTCGCAAAGAGCTACGTAACCCACAATATGCAGGATTGAGGCGGGCGTGAGGTGATGGAGCTGGAGTCTGTAGAACTCCAGGAGCCCGTGGAGGAATGGATGTACAGGAAATCCGAGCCCCCTTATCAGATAGGGGACGAAGCATACCCGCTCCCCTTTGTTGGGATTAGGGGTAACCTCCGCTTGCTTCCCACCTTTGTAGGTGGCGAGCCCGGCTCGGACCGGAACCATGAAGGCCGGAGGGAGATATCCCCCCATTTGGAGCTTTACCAGCTCGCCAGCGAACAGAGCATCTCCTCCAATCTCCTGGCAAAGGGCTGGGAGCGCGAGAAGAGGAGCCGCGTTGACGGCCATGATGGAATGGATTCTTGGTCGAAAGCGCTCCGATGAGTATTTGCGAGAGGAAGATGGTGATTTGGATCTGGATTCCTGCCTCCCTTATAGGCAGATTGTTCGCACAACTAGGGGGTAAAACATCAAAGACACCCTGGCTTTTCACATTCGCACGACGCGTGGAAGAAGACCATTATTGGGCGTGGAAGCCAAGACGCGCAACATTGATGAGGAAGCCGGACACTGTTCGGCAGGTACATGGAACTTAAAGGAGAACCCGCCTTGCAACGCCGAAGACTACACGCATGCTGGACTTACCGTCATTGAAGCATGGTTCGGGGGCTACTGAGGGAGTCCCGGATTAGGGGGTGTCCGGATAGCCGGACTACCATCATCGGCCGGACTATCATTTGCCGGACTATCATCATCGACCGGACTCCAAGACTATGAAGATAGAAGATTGAAGACTTCACCCCGTGTCCGGATGGGACTTTCCTTGGCGTGGAAGGCAAGCTTGGTGATACGGATATGTAGATCTCCTACCATTGTAACCGACTCTATGTAACCCTAGCCCTCTCCGGTGTCTATATAAACCGGATGGCTTTAGTCCGTAGGACAACAATCACAATAACCCTTACAATCATACCATAGGCTAGCTTCTAGGGTTTAGCCTCCTTGATCTCGTGGTAGATCCACTCTTGTAAACATCCACAATATCAATATCAATCAAGCAGGACGTAGGGTTTTACCTCCATCAAGAGGGCCCGAACCTGGGTAAACATCGTGTCCCTTGTCTCCTGTTACCATCCGCCTAGACGCATAGTTCGGGACCCCCTACCCGAGATCCGCCGGTTTTGACACCGACAGGTGGCCTTCCACATGATGATGCATTTATTAATGTTGATGATAAGCACATCATTACCGATAGCTATGATGATGATGCTTCTATTAATGATGATGACGAGCACATCATTACCGACAATGATTATTAGGTGTTCAATGTTTTATGTTGTACTTGATTTATATAGTTATTTGTATGATTGTATGATTTATATAGTTGGTATTTATAATTTTATTACTTTGTATGATAGTTTATTATACATAGTGCCATGGTCTTGATTTCCGTCTCGGTCGGCCCTCGCCCGCTTTATGATTCGGATGTGGTAAATTCTCTTTCATAACTATTTGTTGCATTTTGCATTTATGCAAATTATGGCCATCAAGTTGACATAGAGATATTTTAATCTAGGAGGTATGTGAACCAGAATTTGAAACGGACCCTCTTGTGGAGAAGTTAAATTTAGTTGAAAAAGAAAATGAGTATTTGAAAGAAAAAATTAAAAGAATTGAATAAGAGAAAATGACATTGGAGTTGTATGTTGCCGATGCCATCGATGATGACAAGATGAAGATGAATGCGATGCGCTTGAAGATGGATGCAATGCACCTGAAGCTTAAGAAGATTAGAAAATATGCCATTGATAATGTGGCTTGGTATCATTATGCCATTGGATCAATTGCTACCTTAGTTGCGATCTTCATCACATTTGTTGTGATGACGGTAAGTTTTCTCTAGTGTTTTGCTTTACAAATGGATACTTAGCTTATTTTCCTCCTAAATGGCATAATTACCTAAGTTAGATAAAAAATAAGCTATACTTAGCTTATTCAGTTCATTTATGACATACTTAGCATACTTAGGTAAAAAATGGCATGATAATCTTTGTTAGCTCCAAAATGATATAGACTTAGCTTATTTTCCTCGAAAATGACATAATAACCTTACTAAGCTCCAAAATAACCTATTTACCTACCTTATCTCTAAAATGACCTACACTTAGCATTTTTACCTAGCTTAGCAATAAAATGCCATTTTTACCTACCTTAGTTAGAAGAAGAAGAAGATAAAGAAGAGGAGAGGGGAAAAAGAAAGAGAAGAAAAAAACTTCTTCTTCTTCTTCTTATTCTAACTACTTTTTTTCTTCTTCTTCTTCTTATTCTTCTTCTTCTTCTTCTAACTAGTCTTCTTCTTCTAACTTTCATCTTTCCAATTTGCAGATTTGCTTTACATGAGGAAGCTTGGATTCATGGAGTGTACTATTCTTATTATGTTGAATATGTATGCATGGATATGTTGCTGGAAATTAGTTTCTGGTTATGCATATATGGATATGTTGGACTTTGTTGAATTATGTTGGATTTTATGAAATATGATGTTGGATATATAAGTTGTTGGATTTGATGAAATATGATGTTGGACTTGTTGTTATATGTTGTTGGATATGTTCCATATGTATGCATGTATATCTGTGTTTGAAACCCTGTCAAATTAAATGGATTAAAATAAAATCAGGGGATATGTAGCCTCCTTGCCGTCTGCTAGCGGACGGAAAAGAGGACACATGGCAGTCACCTGTGCAAACTGGGAACACTGGCTGCCTATTTCGTCATTTTGCCGTCTGCTGGCAGACGGCAAAGTGACCAGCTATGCTGTCAGCCAGCAGACGGCAAAGATTCATACCTCTTTATCGTCTGCCGGCGGACGGCATAGTTGCACACATGGCAGCTTCCCAGTTCTGCCTAGCTGAGCTCTTTGCCGTCCATTGGCAGACGGCAAAGAGCGCGGTAAACCCCTAACGGCTCTCATGCCACCGCACTGCTGTCCATAGTCTTTGTTGTCTGCTGGCCTTGGATGGCGGACGGCGTAATCCTTTGCCATCCGTTTCTGGGAAGCGGACGACAAAGAAGGCCTTTGCTGGCATGCGTTCATCCAGACAGTTTGTCGTCCGCTAGCAGACGGCAAAGAGTTTTGCCGTCCGTGAACCATGCCTTTGCCGTCTGCCATGGCAGACGGCAAAGAAGCTAAATCCAGTAGTGATGGTGGAGGAGGGCGGCGGTAGATGGGGAGGGAGACAGAGGAGGCTGGGGTGGATAAGGTGTTTTGGCGCCGACGGAGTACGAATGGGGAAATGGAGGTGGAGAGGAAGGGGGAACCATGTCTTCAGGGTGCCCTTGTCACAAATGCAAGGAAATTTACAAACTTAGCCCCCGTTTCAAATTTCCTACATCACAACAATATTAGTCGGTTGGGGATAGGACGGTAATCTCGCATACACTGAATATTTGCCTACGAGAGTTTGTTTTTGGCGCCCACCGTGTATGAATCGGGGAGGGAGTCGATTTCGGCCGAGAATACACTGTGTTTTGGCGCCCACCGTGTATGAATCCGGGTGAGAGGTGGTTATGTCACGTTTGAGTGAAATTACAAACCTACCCTATCGAAACCTATAGACATCGAGCAGATAGGCTTTGCGTGGCAGGGATAGGTAGTCGTAATTTCCATCTCGCAGATTTTGGTTTCGGACGGTTACTACGACTTTCCCCGCTTCGTTCAAATTTTGCAGAGTGCACGTTTACCGTGGCAACTCAATTCGAATCCCATTTGTATTCTATTTTTTTCGGGCGCGATCCATTTTCGATTGGAATAAGATTCTATATACATCATTTTTTATATATACTTTCAAAAGCACAACACCCTTTATTCTTAAATATGGTTTACAAATGCCATGATCTGAGATTCATAAGGTTGTATCCATCAAATAGGATTTTCAAATATTTGAAACCACTTTATGTTGAAATCCAATGTATGCATTCCTCGCTAACTGTCTCCAATTAATGTGTGTTTCATGCGGGTTTTTTTACTTCTCAAACATGTATAATGTGTTTCACACATGCAACATATAGTGTAATCCCGTTTAGACATTAATTGCATATAAACCATGCATTGTTTCTAATTAAAGAATCTATGGATCATCAATATTGATAAACTATATAACATTACACGTGTCCCCAAATTCAAACGAATATGCATGTTTGATACACCAATTTGCGTTATGATATTATCGATGTCGTGATCTACAGTTTAAATATTTGAATCCCATTTAATCCAGATATTCTTCTCATATAACTATCACGCATGCTTATATAGGACTATCTCTCTAGACCTATACGCGTTCATCGTCTCTCGGGTATCTCTCGTGCTACCTGTATGTCGACAATGATCTTTTATCTTCGTAACACACTGACGGTACTCTCTCCCTCGACCTTCATCACTCTATCTCTCTCTAAGTATATCTCGCTCCCTGCTATGTGTCTCTAACTATGATTCTCCATGTGGAATCTCTTTCTCTCACACAAACACAAAACTTTGTCTTCCGGGGTCTCATTTCTCTCTACTATTCCCCTGTGTGCCACTCGCACACCCCTCATACAGAGATGTCTTTCGCTGCTTAGGTATGAGAACCTACGTCTCTTCCTCTTAAATATCTATTTCTCACACACAAACACAAACTCTGTCTCCCAGGGTCTCATATTTCTCCACTATTCTCTCGTATGTCGCTCACACACACTCTCTCTCCCTAGAGATATATTGCATTCCCTCATATGTTTCTCTAGCTATCACTCTCGTTTTGAAATATCTTTCTCTCTTGCAGACAAAACTCCATCTTTCGGGATCCCATTTCTCTCCGATATTTGTTTGTATGTGAGTCACATGCACCCTTTCTTCATCTCTCTCACACCCACACCCATAACTCAGCCTTCTGATCCACTCGAGTCCTATCTCTAATGCACACTAGCTAGCATGTTTATCTTTCTATTTATTTGTTTCTCAATCAACCTTCTTTCATTTATAGGTTGATCTCTTTTGCACAATCGTTGTGCCTCACTCCCTCTGCTCGCCATAGATGCATGCTCCAGCCCACGCCACTATCTCTTAAAGACAAAAACACATGCTCAATTGTCGGGCCTTCTTCCCTGCATTCTCGCATGCATGCATATTGTCATACCGATCTGTCTCTCCCATGTTGTTGATCTTAGCTTATGACTTATGTCTTCTTTCTTTTATCTCGATCATGCACGCGCGCACACACGCACATCCCACGCATACATGTATACCTCTCACACCTGCACGTTGAAGGTCTCTATGTCTCCATACGTAGTTAATTACCCTCAACTCTAATGCCACATCGAATCGTTCTCTTATTGTGTGCACATAACTTCCGCCTGGATGGGTAAAACACACACTCACACTTAACAATCTCCTTGTAGCTACCGCCTCTCACTCTTCCCCTATATCCCGAAAACGAATAAGACCATCCCTTCGTTTAATTCCAGCCTACATGCACCATCGATATATAGTAGTCTTCCTCGGTGTCTCTCGAACAAACATGTTCTCTCGATGTCGACTACTCTCACGCGCACACACCTTCTCTTCCCTCTCTACGGGCGTTTTCTCTCTCACACCCCATCGTTGGTGCCCTCTGCCATACACACTTAAATTACATCCGCCACTGATGAAGCCATGCACACTTAAATTACATCCGCCACTGAGGACCCCGCGACACACACACACACACACACACACACATACACACACACACACACACAAACAAACACACACACACGCACCCACCCACCCACCCCCCCCCACACACACAAACACACACACGCACGCACGCATGCACCCACCCACCCACCCACCCACACACACACAGTAAGACTCCATCACACACACGCACACACACACACTAAGACTTCATCTCTCTCTCTCTCTCTCTCTCTCTCTCTCTCACACACACACACACACCGAGACTCCATCTCACACGCACATGCTCTAGGCGGAGCATTTGTTCCTACCACCCTTCATCCACCCTTACCCGTATGATATACAATCACCTTAATTTACTTGTATAACATGGACAAATTCCACTTTACTTTAGTAGTTAGCAAACTTTATCATATGTACCCTTATGAAAAACCAAGTTGGCGATGATGGTGTGCATGCCACCTTGTAATATAGACCGTCTGATCTATATCTGACGGATAGAAAGCAAACTATGATAATTTTACAAAAGATAGTCGCAACTCTCTCCACATCCTTATCTCTCACACCTCATTGCTGAGCAATTAAAAAAGAAAGTCTCTGGAACAATCTAGCATGGTGGCCGCTGCCGCCAGCCGGCGCCGTCCATTCCTATGCCTCCGCCCATTCTGACCACTAGTCACCACCACGCTCCACTCCTCCTCACCTTATCTCTCATCTTTCATTTTTTCGATGACATTCTCGAGATACCAGTTTTCCAATAAAATTCTCGAAATATCATTAGTTTTTACACATGGGATTACTCCTGCATAGGTAAATCACAATGTGTGTTTTGTAAAAAAATGCATATTGATGTTCCGTGCAATGCACGAGCATCTTGCTTGCATTTATATAACGCAAATCACGAGCAGGAAGTGACATTTTTTTACACAACCACGTTAACATGGCCACGTAAATCACTAGCTAAAGTAAATACCATTATACTTATATCCCGATGCAAAAGGTTGAGTACATGTCCAAAGAGGAGAGTCGCACACACGCACTCTGTCTCTCAGAATCTCTCTCACACACACCAGTTACGTGACGCCCACTTAAGCAGACACGTATGTTACAATTTGTGCACCCGCAGGTACACGTGATGCTGAACATTTATTTAAGCTGGACGGCAAACCCACACAGTAGCTGCATTCATTCCCCTCCCGCCGCCTCTTCTCTGGTCGACGTCGCACGGATGAGGATCCCCTAACGTGAACAATCCTACCATTCTATCACTGACATGTGGGACCCCCAAGCGTGGGTCCCACCAGTCAGTGAAGGAAAGGCAGGGTACGGCAGTGATAGCCACGTCAGAGGATCCATGTCTCGCCCGGTAGCCATGACCCGGCTGAAGGTAACAACATACGCCATACTCCCACTGGAGCGGCTCTTTAATCTGGAAATTTTAGTGGTCACGCATGCATCTTTTTGTGCTAGCACTCCTATTTAGGGTTGACCGGTCGCTTCCCGCGGACGTGCGCGGGCGGTGGAAGAGGAAGGAGAAGGGAAGCGGGCTGTGGAGTAACATTTTTTACCACAATTTCTTAGGAAACTGAGCCCAATAATTGAGTAGTTTTGCAAACTACCAGTACTACACCTAAAACGGTTCAAAACCTATACTCCCTTGCCAGCGCGCGCTTCTCGCATGAAACAGTCAACATCGCCCTGGAGAGTCAATGCTGCATTAATGCCCGGCCAGAGCGGAGGCGACCTCTCACTGGCGCCGGCTTTGAAGCGGCGCGACGGCCGAGAGAGCGCTGCTTCCCGGTGCACCGACTGCTCCGCGTCGAGGCTGGCCATAGGCTCTGTTTGGGTCCATGGGTTAGAGTTAGTTGAAGCTAGTTGGGGCTCAAATAGATCTAAAGTATCCAAGCAGGAGGGTTTAAATTGGAGCAAGTTGCACTGAACCCACCAAAAAAAACTATCCCACCCAAGAGGTGCTAACTGGAGATAGTTCTCATTGGGACCACTGAAAAATCACTTCTCTCTCTCCATCAAGTGCATTTATTGTCAATCAAATCCTGTCACCCAAAAACCTCTTTGGCTACAGTTAGTTCAGGGTTAGTCATAAGTTAGTCTAACCTCTAGCTAAGTTAGAGTATCCAAATTGGAGCAGTATGGGACATGCAAGTTGCTCAAAGCATACAGTCAAATTTGTACGTGAAAGGATTTTTTTATTTTTGAAAATGGAACGTGAAAGGAATTTTTTTTAGAATGCTCTTGGCATGTCGCTAACATGTGATGAGTTAACCGACCTCAATAGACGGCAAAAAGCCAGCCAGCCGCACTTTGAGAGAGACGAGGAGGGAGAAGCGATACGGGCTGCTAGATTACTAGAGATAGGTGTCGCACGGAAGCCAAGAAATATGGTGATAGCGTGGGTTAGCCATGTACTAGTATGATGTAACTACACTGGGCTGCGCGTTTGCACTCTTCCGCACTAATCGTGGAGATGATTGGTTGATTTTATATCGTTGAATAATATAAAATATTATGAGTGCAGACGCTCCACCCCGAGGTTCCTTGCTCCTTCTCGATCGTCGGGAATCTATGTTCTTCCACTCTATTTTTTATGTGAGCTTTGTTCATCCTTTTGCCAACACGCGACACATCTAGCATCAAGGTGCACGTGTCATGCAATGATCGGTCCATCTATATGAAGAACACGTGGGACTGGAACTACGTACGAGACAGACATGTACCCAGGAGTGGACGTGCGAACCTGTGTAATGTAGCGCAGTAAGTGAAGTAGAAATGCACAAATAGTATGAACATGCGTGGCATATAGGCATTTGTCTCTTACTACCAATAAATGTTGTACGTGAAATGCCCGGTGATGTTATGGAGTACGTGACTAAGTACTCTACTACTACTATATTAATTGAAGGCACATATTAGGTTTTATATTTGTTTACGTGTATGCCCCGAGACCTTCAAACTAGACGTGTATTTCTCTCCGGGTCGCACTTTGTATCGTTCGTACCACTAGTACAGTAGTACTACTACGTGTGGTCTCCGACCCAGAAGTGGAGACGCTCTACCGTGCTGTTCATGTCCCACTCCTTTCGCTGACGTGTGCGACATCCAGCACGTGCCGTGTGTTTGGCACTCCTTTGTCGTAAGAGTTGAAACACTAGCATTCATTAGCAATAAAAAATAAATATAAATCACCAGTGATACTATACCATGCGGTTTCCTTGCTCCTCGGTATTGGAAAGAATACTTCCGCTCGCCGACATGTGGGACATCGACCGTCCTGGTCCACTTGCCATGCCCACAGAACTCCAAGGGAGAGTCGCCCCGGTTGTCGGGCCGCAGTAATTACTAATGAGCCATCAAATCACATGCCCAACCTTACCCACTGTGAACTTGCTCGGACGAAGGAACCATCATGACTTCGTTGAATTTCGCTTCTTGAAGAAAACTACTGTACCAGCAGTACTACTAGCTACATTTGTTACTCCAGCAGAAGCCTCCTTTGGTTCATAGGATAGGAATTTTATAGGAATATGAAAATCATAGGAAGTGAGATGACATGAATCTCAATTCCTATAGAGAAAGAGATGCCATTTGATGCATAGGATAGAAATTTTTCCATTGAGTCTAGGCTAATGTACTGGTAATTTGCTATAAAACTACAGTAGTAAATAGTAGTACTTTTACATGCTCGTAATTAATTAAACAAACGTACGGGCGACACAGACACACACTAACTACTAGTACTACTACTTCTCACATGCTGGCCAGGCGCCGTCGTTCTCCTTCCTGGCTTTGTCGGCAACACCCCGCCGTACTTGGATCTCCGCCAACCTCTCCGCAGCAGCGCGTGCGTCCTCTTCTTTCTTGTGGCGGCGGGCCTCTCTTTTCCTGAGTGCTTTCTGACTTTTTCTCTCCCTCTTTGCGGCTTGGCCGCCTCTTGCTCAACCGCCCATTCGTCCTTGACAGCTTCAAATTCCGCCCACATAGGTGTGAGGTCACGAGCGGCGATGAACTCGGCACGGTGGGATGCCACCGCTTGCCTACCATTCTGTGTTCGGTCATGGGCGGCGAGGAACTCGGCGCGGCGGGATGTCATCGCTTCCTTAACGGTTAGTGTGCGGCGCGGTCGCATGAACGATGCTTGGTGACAGCTCTGGGGTGGAGTGGCCGGACAACTGTAAAGTGCATTGGTTTGTCAAGAGCTCAAGGACAGAAGACGAAGGAAATTTGGATTCCCCTTCAATCCTGGTCATTTATTACCAAGTAAAATGCATTGGCCGTCATTGAACTTGTCTTGATAGCTCACTTTGATCATTGTATATGAGATATGGTGATTATACGGTCACCGCTCAGCGATAGCTCAGATTTGTCCGGTTGACCAGTCAAACAGTCCGCATGCGCCTCATCAGCTCGTGTTCTTTGTCTATCTATCTATGCGGGCCTACCCGTCAGTGGAGAAAGAAATAAAAACCAAAATTATGCGTATGTGACATTACTGTTTAGACGTTTGCTGGAGGCCTCCGCGAACACCGAGCATGTATTCACTTGGCTCAACATCAACGGTCATACTCGTGACTCGACGCCTTGCTCATGTATATCGTCCATAACAACCAATCTATAAAAGAGCCTAGCTAGAGAGGGTACTATGGTGCGGAGTATGTACTATCGTGAGCAACCGATCATAGTGCCACTGTACACGAGTGTGTGTCTGATCGATTCGTCCATTATTCGTAAGTTATGTATGGTTGTGTGGTGTCTAACGGTGGTCGTCGAATGCTAGCTGGCGACAAGAGAGGTTGCATGGACGCCTGGTTGCCAATACGTGCCGCATACGCTTCAAAGGCTCGTCATCCATGAGTTCACATTTTACCACCACGCCAGCGTCTGACCGCCCTGGCCTACCGAAACCCCTTCCATCGCTTGCGCGCCCTTTCCGCCTGAAATGATCACCGTCTCTCCAGAACGTCAATGCCGCATTCACCGGCCTTAACTGCAGGTGCAGTTGGTGTGTCAATAACATGCGGGCCTGATGCCTGTTGGGCCCACATGTCAATGAGACAACGCACCTGCGGTTAAGTCACTGAAGCAGCGTAGGCATTCACGCCCGATGCGACCTCTCACTTGCACCAGCATTGCAGTAGTGCGACGACCGAGAGAGCGCCACCCGCGCGGCATCCTGGTGCAAGCGACTGCTCCGCATTAATGACACCACGGCTGCCGACGAACCTACTCCGGTGCCAGCCGTCCATCCGTCTGCCGTGGCTCATTGCCATATTAACTTGAGCCCCAGCTCCCAACCTTAGCCAAAGACCCACACTCATTCTCCTCTGGTCCCTTCCTTCTGTTGGAACCACTCCAACCATGGCCTCCGGGCACTCCAAAGCTCTCTTGTACGTACTGTCGCAGGAGGAGATGAAGGACATCGGTGGCTCCGCTCCGGGCACGCTCCAAAGCTCTCTTGGACGTACTCTCGCAGGAGCAGACGAAGGAGATCTCTGGCTCACCCCGGCCGCCATCCGCCGCCACGACCACGAAGCCGGCACGCGTGCGCGGGCGCAGCCGGCAGCGAGGAAGAGTAGTACACGGTAGGTCGCCACCGCTCTGGTCCCAGGAAGGCCACCGCTCCTCCACTCAGTCGATGCCAAGCATGGTGGGATAAAGATCAGTGGCCGATTAGCCGCTTGACGACGACGTGGAGGCAGAAATCTTCATAACCTTGTGCTCCGGAGGAGGAGGTTATCGAGGCAGATAAGGAGGAGGCAAAGGCAATGGCCGACTTTCTCGGGTTCATGGCCGGACATGATGGTCGGGGCCTGGCGATCGTTTAGATTAGGTTTACAGTAGGTTTTAGTACGGTTTGTGCGAAATATGTAATGAATTTCGTCCAGTTTATAGGAAAAGTTCTCGAAATGTAATGAATTTCTTCCGGTCAATTTGAAATTTTCTTTGTTTGCACGAATTTGATCCGGTTAGTTCATATAGTTGTCGAAAGGTATGCGGGCAGCATTGGATGACATCCTTCAGTGTCCTCGGACAGATGCCGGTGTAAATTTGAGGGCCAGCACTGGAGATGCCCTAACTATCATGCTATAATCGCTAATAGTGCTCAATTATTTCGCAGGGAACAGTTGTCCCTCGATCAAAATCAGATCCGTCGTGTTTCACACTCCTCCCACGTAAGAGTGTAGACTCTTGCTTACATAAAAATGGAGCAAGTGGACAGCAATGTAACACGTCATATAACTCAAACTAGCCCGCCTAACGCGCGGGAAAGCACCGCCCTCGTCATTTTGTTCTGGATTTCTATCAATCGTTCGCACGAAAATGTTACCCTTTGCAAGTTCAAAAGGAAAAGGCGGCACACTTACAACTCGTACGCGTCGCGTTCACGTCGCACCCGCGACTGTCCATCTCGCACGCCGCTCACCAGAGGGGACACGCGTTGTCTTGCATTTTCACTGACATGTGGGACTGCAATTGAATAAACCGTCGATAGCCGAAATCTAATCGCTCGGTGGGCGTCGGCTGGGAGGAGAGAGACGGGGGAGGGAGAAGAGATCGCCCCCCCGCCGTGCACAGACTCCAAGAAATATGTGGTGATATTGTGAGGTGGGCCATGCGGGAGTCCGCACCGCTTCCAAGCCCGCTTCTTACCGCCCTGGCCCACCAGAACCCCTCCCCAACCCCACCACATCCCCGCGCGCGCTCCCCCCTCAGAGGCCAGCTGCCCGCATTCATAGCAAGTAGTACTAGTAAAATTCTGGGCTATAAAGGGCATGTACAATGGTTGATAAGATTGTCTTATCATAAGTCTTGCATGTAATTTAGAGATGAAAAAAAACATGTGTACAATGGATCATCTCTTAGGCTTATCTTCAATAACTAGCTATTCCTAAAAACATGGTGAAACATATTGTGCTAAGAGATCATCTATTGTCTTCTCGACAAGCCCGCTTATGTGGAGGAGAGAGAGGCATTGACAAAGTCAAGGAGTGGGATCTGCAGGAGCCCGTCTCTACACATGCTCCTAGGTATAAAAAAACTAATTCTAAAAAAAGAGGCACAAAAAATTGTGTCTAAAAAAAGAAAGGTAAAAAACATTTGAGAGGAAATAGATAGAGAGAGAGTGAGAAAATTTTGTAACCTTATAGTCAACACTATGGTAGTATTACATGAGGAAGGAGGGAGTGGTGCACATGCCAAGTTCACTCGGCTGCCGTGTTTCACACTCCTCCGTCGTAACAGTGGAGACAATAGGTTTCATCAAAAATAAACAGTGAATACTCGTTGCTCGTCCACTATATCGGAAAGAATACTTTCATTCGCTGACATGTGGGACGTTGACCATCCTGGTCCACCTGCCATGCACAAAATTATCCTGGTCCTCCTACCATGCACAAAGTTAGTCGGACGAAGCAACCATCATGACTTTGTTGAATTCCGCTACTCCATGAAAACTTACTCTACCCGCAGTACTGCTACCACACGCGAAGACTGGACGGCACTGTACCACGTCATATCACCAAAACCCACTAGGCCAAACTAGCCCGCCTAGGATTTGTACTCCCTCCATTTCAAAGTTAGTAGTACAAAGTTGACTCATCTATTTTGGAACGGAGGGACGTCTCTGTACTGCTATGATTTTCTGTTGTACGTATCTGTACTTTTGTTACGATTTTCCTACCCTATGAACCAAATGAGGCCTGAATGTATCCGTGTTGACTATTGTCTAATCAATCGCTAAGCCTACAATTTTAGGAGCTTGGGCTATTGACCGATTGACGGTGGATTAGTATAAGCATACCATGAGCTCATCAGCCCCAACATTTCTCTTCGGTGAGTGTTTTGCAAGTACTATAGCTCGCATAGTAGCTAGTCTACTAACACCAAGAATCATCAAATAAGCCCTGCTGATATGATAAACAGTTCAAACTTACATATAAGCATGCTATATATTACATCAAAAGCTGGTGAGGATACATCTGTTTCCATAACTCGGAGAGGGTTCGCAAGATTCACTATCAAACAAAAGTAGCAAGTACTGCCCACAGAAGACAATGCACTAGCCCTAAGATGGTTTGATAACACACATCGTTCTGGTAATTAAACACAGGGCAATGCAAACTACCCTGAAGGGTTAGCGCGACCAACTATTTCTTGTCATCGATCTCTCGGGCAGTGACCACAGCACGGACAACGGCATGGGAACCGATCTCTGGGGCGATGTCCACAGGACTGACCGCGACATCGGAATCGATCTCTGGGGTGATGTCCATAGGATGGACAGCGGCATCGGAATCGATCTCCGAGGCGATGCCAACAGGACGGACCGCGACATCGAAAACGATCTCTAGGCGTTGTCCACAGGTCGGGCCGCAACATCGGAATCATCAAGGACGTCCACCGGCACCTGCACAACCCTAACATATTAGCAAGCACATTGCAAATAATCAAAAACCGCAACTTTCGGTAATAAGCCATTATTTTTTACCTTGTGCAGCTCACCGGGGGATCCCATCCCTCCGGGGTCATCTCCTCATCCTCGATGGGGGCCATCACCTTGCCAGGGGAATACTACTTCTCAACGGTGACCATCTCCTCAAACTCGGTCTTGAGCCTCGCATAGGTGGCCATCAGAGTTTATAGGGTAGTCACGGTGGGGCCCTTGCTATTCTTCCAACTTTCTTTGAGGAGTTCGTCCGCCAACGTCGTCAACTCTTTGGCCAATGCTTGTTTCTTGGAGTTCTTCGTCTCCATGGGCTGGCCCGCCAACATGGTCAACTCATTGGTCGGTGCTCGCTTCCTGGAAATCGCTGTCTCTAGTGGGTTGTCCGCCGGCAATTCTTTGCCTAGTGCTCCAGGATCCATCAATGAACTGACAAACAAAAAGCAATCAAAAGGAAACCACAATCGCAATGAAAATGGGAAAAGAATAGGCTGTGAGAATCGGTCGGTGCTTCGCAAAAACAAGATTCTTGGAATGAAAGTATAGCAGCATCACGGATTCGCCCACCTTTCCTTCGTCGATACTGAAGAAAAATGGCAGAAGTGAGTAGCCTGGAGTGAGGTTTTCTTCAAGAAAGGGGAGAAAGGGCTTCAACGAGCGTTCCAGTGAAATGATGGTTGCTTCGTCCAGTCCAACTTTGAGGCCACTTTACCACTGCTGGTAAAGGTGTGGGTTTTGTGATATGATGGGTCATGACGGCCACACGGGGATGACCGGTGAGTTTCGACTGTAGCACCTCGCTATGATTTGGTGGATGGCACGCGGGACCGGATGCTTTGATGTCCCGCATGTAGATAGAGCGGCTAGTCATATAGGAGTGGTCAATATTGTGCACCGCGACCAAGGCAGAGAGGAAAACGAGATAACTATGTAAGTAATACATGAGTTTAATTAGATTAGTTTTGTAAAGTATGAGATACATTCCTCCAATCGCAAAATGCCTTGGTTGATGAGATTTGAGATTTGAGCCCTATAAACCGGAAGGGAGATTTGAGATTTGAGATACTGCACGCGGTGTAGTCTAGTCACTTGTTGGAATCTCTAGAAAGACTTATACCGCGTGATTCTTTGCTTCTTCTTACTACTAGGTACTACTTCGCCGACATGTGGGACAACCAGCAACATCCGGGTCGATGTAATACGTGTCATGCACAATATTGGAGTGCGGAACGGAAGGGGGGCATCACCCCGGTCGTACCGCCTTGGCCTGTTTGGATACTCTAACTCAGTTAAAGGTTAGAGTTAGATTCTAATCTTGAACTTACCCTGAAGTAAGTCTAGCGAAAGAGGTGTTTGGATGACAGGGTTAGATAGAGCGCGGATACGGCGAGGTGCCTTCATGGGCGGTGCGATAGGGAGGGAGGGAGAGGACAAGAAGCTTCGAGGAAGTGGGGAGGGATCTGCTGCAGGGAGAACAAGAGAAAAATGTGTTTTTAGTGTCCCGAGAAGAACTAACCCAAATAAGCACCTCTTGGGTGGGTTAGATTTTTTTTGGGTTAGTTGAGTTCAAACTAACCCGAACTAACTCTAACACATGGATCCAAATAGTAACCCAAACTAACCCTCTTGTTTGGATGATTTTGGGTTAGTTGAGTTCGAACTAACTCTAACACATGGATCCGAACAGTAACGCACCGTCAAATCGCACAGACCAACCTTTCCAGCAGTAAGTAAGTTGAATCCGCTACTCCCTCACCCTCCTCGCCTCTCTGTCAAACCGCCTACGCGAAAACTGCCACGCGTACTTCCCGAGAAAAGCCCCGCCCTCAACTTTTAACTACACGAAAATAGTTCGAGCTTGTTCGTTCTATATAAATACTAGTACTGTATGTTTATTCACCTATAGGGTTGTTCAATGAATGGAGGGCCAGGGAGCACAAGTGAGCAATACTACTACTAGTAGTAGTAAGTAGGAGTCGTACAGGTAGTCACCTTAAATAGAGAGTTTCTTTTCTTTCATGCCACGTACACAAATTGAAACGCTTGTTGTGGAGAGAAAAAGATAATCACTCCACTATATATGTACGAAGGGGCCTGAGCGCTTGCTTTACTAGGGTTGCTCTCTTCATTTCTCTCATCCTCTCCAGATATAAACAAGACAGCGGTAGCGACATTTTCTCTCTGCTCACCGCTGGTCACAGATCCGGCCGGATCCCTTCGGCTAGTGTGTGTAGAGGACTAGGTGCATCGTTCACGCGGTCATTGCTGGAGAGGGAGGAAAACCACAGCTGCCGGAGGGGTCCGATCCTCTGCTCATGCCGTTCTCTCCGACACAACGCCGGCTCAGGAGGTTCTCCGACCCTTCTTCCTCCCTGCCGTATTGTCCGCAGACCCGACCTGCCGCAGCCGACATCCCGACGACCCTCAGGTATAAGTTCTTCGAAAGTGGCCTTGCTCTACTGCCCCAGTTCCCCACGTGTCTGCATGTGCATCTTTTTCTACTCCCATCAGCTCTTCCAAAGCCACCTAAATTTTTAGTCTTATTATAGTTAAAGCTACTTCATGCATTCGAATCTAGGGCATTGTTCAAACAACGAAGAAAGGGGGGAAAGTTGTAGCATGAATCTAGGACTTGATTCAAAGAGGAAATAATATGGTGAAACTAGTAGAGACTGGATACCCAACCAGTCTCTTGGTTGAAAAGGGAAATAATGAGAAAATGCGGTACAAACTGGATAAGGAACTAATCTATTATTGGTTGAAAACATGATAGAAAGTGGCGGCTGGTGGACAAGTCAACAGAGTATGTCCAGGATTAGATTTGTTGCCCTCACATAGTAAAAGGTCTCCAGGATTAGAATTGCTTCCCTCACATAGTAAAAGGTCTCAGGATTAGACTTTCTACCCTCACATAGTAAAAGGTGTCCAGGATTAGATTTGCTGGCCTCACATAGTAAAAGGTCTCCAGGATTAGATTTGCTGCCCTCACATAGTACATGGTCTCCGGGAATAGGTTTGCTGCCCTCACATAGTAAAAGGTCTCCAGGATTAGATTTTCTGCCCTCACATAGCATGAACAAACTCGGCATCACCACTTTATGACTCCTTGTAGGTACATTGTGCTGACGCGTCCGCTGTCGCATGTCCTTATACCAACCTTTTGCTGTTGTTAATGTAAGGGCGCATGTAAAATGAAGCGACCACATTGTTACCTAAGGGACATGTCAAACCAGTGTTATTGTTAATATAATGCCTCCAGTGATAAGATGCAATTAAACTGTGTTAAAAATGGCACTCCTGCTGTTTCCCCCAGTGTGATAAGTAAGTTGCTCCTTTATGCTGCTGAGTGTCCTGGAGTCCCCACGGTCCCATGCCCTTAAACCAACTCTATAGCAGCTGTTGATTTACTGTATCTGGTAAACAAGCAATGCCACCATTAAAGTAATCCCATATTTGAGGAATCTCATTGTTGATCGTAATGCTTCTGGTAACATGAAGCATTGCTGATGTTTTAAAATTTCTACTGTCCTTGCGTGATTGCCATGAACATAATTAAGATGCTTCTTTTCATTTCGTATATGTTTCGTATATTCTTATTGACCGGTAATTGTTTACTTTCTATCTTTTTATGCAGATAGGGACATCCATTTCACCTTGTTGCTATTGTGACCTTTTGGTGAACTGCACGAAACACTTTTTTTGGAATGATTGTCTTGTGAAGTTCAACTAAAATGTCACATGGGCAACATCTCCCAATTTTGGTGGAACTGCACAAAATGGTGATTGGAGTTTCCAAAATCTCCGTCAAGTTCTGCTGGTAATCTCGTGCAACATTTTATTAGCCTTTGCAAGATGAGCCATCACTATCACCACAATGGCACTTTATTTTAGTGGAACTGCACAAAAGGATAAGAAAATTATAGTTGCACCTTACATGAGCCGGACAGCCAACCTTAATGTTCCTCAATTTTAGTGCAACTACTAAAGAAGAACCTGCCAGCTCACGAGAGCAAGTACTTCTTGCTAGCTGAATGATGCAATATTTTCTTCATTTCAGGTGAACTTCAGAAAAAGGAGCATGAATTGAATCATGGAACTCCAGGCAGGCCTCATCCGAGTGGAGCTGCAGGTTGAGTTCAAGGAGGCCACTATTAAAGTGAAATCATGCTCTTCTTGTTTGTGTTGTGCAAACAGGAATACCCAACTACAGATGTTGTGACGGTCAAGAGCATTCGCCAAGTTCTTCGATTGTATGACATGGCTAGCCAAGATGGATTGAATCCTGATATTCACTTTATCAAAAGGCTCTAATGGGTTGGTTCTGAATCTTGCAAGCTGGGAATCAATGAGATGTGTAGGCATCTTTGTTGTACTTATTATTTGAATCTTATTTGTTGGTTCTGAATCTCGCAAGCTGGGAATCAATGAGATGTGTAGGCATCTTTGTTGTACTTATTATTTGGATCTTATTTGTTGGTTCTGAATCTTGCAAGCTGGGAATCGATGAGATGTGTAGGCATCTTTGTTGTACTTATTATTTGGATCTTATTTGTTGGTTCTTAATCCTGCAAGCTGGGAAACACGGTATGATGATGCAGAGGACAACAACCATAACAAACAGTTCAAACTTGGTAGAATTATCTTTGTGAAAGTGCGACAAATGTGCTGATCGTGTGCGTCCTGAGAATAATAATTCTAATTGTTGTGCATGTTGATCCTGTGGCACTGATAGAACGAGCCAATGCATTGCTTGTTTTAAGTATAAATTTCTATTAAAGCTAATTAAATTTTACTAAAGTGACTACTAACTCCTGTTATTACAGTACCAATACAGACCCGCTCGTGAACCGACGTGTGGCCGGAGTAGCTTTCTTAATGGAGGCATTTGAATGTGCCGAGGGTGCAACTTCTGCCGGGCGTGCATCGGACGAGGGAGGGGTAGTAACTGTTGTCTCCTGTACACACTCAGTTTACTGTTGAATCCAGTTCCCCAAGAGCTGAAAAATGGACTGCTGCCGCTGCCTACACACTCGTTCACTTGAAGAGACTCCAATGGCGATCTGAGGGGTGAGCCTGCTGGATATGGACTTCAGCAAGGAGTTCCCCTTTGAGTTCGCCGTTCAGTCCTATGGCTGCACCAAGTTGAATGTGATGTACACCAACGATCCGGACTCGGTGAAGCTCTGCCTCGCCGAGTTAAAGCAGTACCTACATGACGAGAAAGCACAAGGTTGTAGGACTAGACCTTGTGCCCATCCATTCGTCTCCTGACAGGGACCAGCGGATCGCCGTCGCCCAGGTATGTGTGCGGGACGAGGTTCTCATCTACCACTTCTGTGGGGCCATCAGAGGATCTGGAGCATTCGCCCATTTCATCGGCAGCGCCGACTGCACCTTCACTATGGTGGAGAGAAGGAAGAACGCGACGATTCGGCCATCTGGTGCAACAAGATTGTCGACATCCAGACGCAATACGACATCGTCAGCAACGGGCAGGAGAAGGACTCCGTGGTTGACCTCGCCGAGACCATCATCGACCCCTGATACGCCAACATGAAAGAAGATAACGATACCAACAACCTGAACACGTTGGAGGTACCTCTGAATCTAGCCTACATAACCTACACGGCCAAGGACGCATACGCATGCTACAACATGTACAGGCAGATCTTGGGCATGAGGACGTGTCTCCTTCCCGTAACCGACGAGTACACGGACAGTCGCAACTTCATGATCAAGCGTGCCTGGAAGGTCTAGATGTTGTAATTTATCTGTTTATAAGCACCTTTATCATCTGAGTGTTTCATGCATTAGCATATGTGTCGTAATTATGTTTTTTGTCCGAAGTATTTCTTTTAAGAACCCATTAACCTGTTTGCTTTTTTTAGTGGCTATCTGCTTATGGATGTAACTAGTTCACTTGACCGTTAAAAAAAACTAGTTCACTCTGATGTCGTGCTTTGAATCCCCTTCCTCCCAACATATTCTCCTCCCTAGGTGGACCCAGCAGGTCTCGTCCACAGAAATATGGGACCAACCACCTATCCATTTGTATTTCTTTATTTTGTTCAATCTTTCGTCCTCTTCCTATACAGTGGCTGGCCACCATAACCTATGGCGTTGGCCAAGCCATCCCTCTACTACCACACATTGTCCGGCGGCGGCAGCTCCATCAGCCCACCCTGCACCCGAACAAGTCAATCCTCGTAGTCCCCTCCGCCTATGTCTTCCCCCACTCTGGTTCGTTCGGTCCGAGGTCTCGACGTCGTCCTCCGCCTTGGTGCTCTAGCCGCCGTCTGTCGTTCACAACATGGTCAGCAAAACAAGAGGAATCGGGAGACAACTATTCGTCGAGAGGCTGACAGTCCCGGGCCCACCAGGTCCATGGCCTAGGTTTTGTTGTTTAACATGGGCAGCCCACGACATGTTTCAACATTTTTTGGATCCAGCAGGTATCAAGCGGCCTCTGGGCCTCCCAACCTAGCTTGTCTATAACATCAGCATCCCAAGTTATGTTTTTTTTTTCAACACGACGCACAGCACAGTTCTATTTTTCTATAAGAATGCAAAACTTAACCTATATTTATATCTTATTTTATTACATATATATATGTATATATATATATTAGAAACAACATAAGTTTCCGTTAAACCTGTCGTTCGTCGAACCATTTTATAGACCTTCCCACTTCCTTTATTTTTCGTTTTCATTAATCCTATATCTGAATTTTCTCCCACTTTCTTTTTCGATATAAACTGAGTTTTCTCCCAGTACTTTTCCCTAGAACCAACTCAACTATCTCACGTCTAGCCTAAAAAATAATAATACCCCACGTACTATTAACTCATCAAATTTAAATGATATTTTATTTCGTAAGTTGAAAGTACTTACAAAATAATAATAATAATAATAATAATAATAATAATAATAATAATAATAATAATAATAATAATAATAATAATAATAATAATGAGGAACTTCCTTGCGTGCAACCATGGACCTCGTGGGTCCCAGCCGTCAGGCTCTCCACGTACAATCCTCTTCCGATGACTCTCATATGTTGACCACACCGCGCCGAGCGCACCGAGGCGGTGGACGACGGTGAGGCCCCAGTCTGGAATGACCCAGAGATGGGGAAGGGCTTCTGTATTTCGTGAAAAAAACGTTCCCCCCGCTGATAGGTCGGACCCACTAGCTATATCTTCCACGCAAGGAGGTGCCTCCTTATTATGCACAAAAAATGAATACCCCCTACTAGCTGGGACCCACCATAGTGGGTGGCTGACTTGTGGGCCTACTAAGTTGACGGGGACGGAGGGCTTTGTCAACTTAGTCAATATGAACGATTCTAGCTCCATTAACCGTACGATGTCCATCCAACGGCCATAGTGCTTCTTCAACCTCTGGTCTTCTTGCTCCAGCCGTCCAAAGCAGCGCCGGTCATGTCACGTGCTCCTGCCTCCCATGACCGGCTGTGATGTTGCGGAGGCCTCACCGCCCCTACTACTCCCACGGCTGGCCAGGGCATCCCTCTACTCACCCACACCCCCTGTTATTCTGTGGCAACGGCAGCCTCACGCCGCAGCCGAACCAGTGAACCCTCGTACTCCTCTCCGCGTGGGCATCCACTGCTGCGTCTTCCTCGGCTCCGCGTCGTCCCATTCCTAAGCCTCGCTGTGGTCCACCGCCTTGGTGCTCTCGGCGCGGCGTGGTCAATGTGGTCAACGAACGACTTCCATCAGAAGAGTACTGTATGTGGAGAGGCTGACAGCTGGGTCCAGGCCCGCAGCTGGGTCCACGGCCACAACCTAGTTTTTTTGTGATTTGCCAAGTAAGTCGCTTTGTTAGGCCTGTTGGGCTGCAAATCTTTCAAGAAGAGGAGAGCTTTATTTGGATGGCCGAGAAAATGACCTATCAGTAATGAGAAATGGGCCGTACATTTTTAAAACACATCAAACCGGGAATTAGTTTCAAATTTCCCTTTTTTCATTCTGAGATTTTAAATTGCATTGATTTTTATGCATGGACAATTTGTTGGATTTTATATTGATATACTTTTATTTTTAAAATCAGTTTGAATGTGACTCGAAATTTCGAGATTAAAAACAGTTCGGACCGCACCGAAATATGCAAAATTTCGTATAATTTTTTAACCGTGGCCACAATACGGGCTGTAATGCTAACAAAAAGAATATGGGCTCCAAAAAAACCTTAAGAATTACCAAATGGGCTTTAAATTAAAAGAAATAATGGCAGATGGGTTGTATGCTGTTTTCCACATATTTGAAGCTTTCCTAAAAAAGGTTGACGCACAAGCAGTGACTGTTGGATTTCCATCCAATGGCCATCGTGCTTGTTCAATCCCTGCTCTTCCTGCTCCAGCTGCTCAAACAAGCGCCGGCGGGACTGCCTGCTCCCTCCTCCCCCGGGCCGGCTATGCTGCCGCACAAGCCTCACCGCCCCACCGTACTCCCATCGCTGGCCTAGCCCTCTCTCTACTCACCCACACCTTCTGTTATTCTCCGGCGATGGCAGACGAACCAGTAAACCCTCATACAGTCGTACTCCCCTCCGCGTGGGAAACAACTGCTGAGTCTTCCCTGCCTCCATGTCGTTCCCTTCCTAGGCCTCGCCGTTGTCCACCGCCCTGTTGCTCTCGGTGCGGCCTGGTCAACGTGGTCATAAACTGACACGCATCTGAAGTGGACTGTACGTGGAGAGGCTGACAGCTGGGTCCACGGCCGCACGCAAGGAAATGCCTCCTTATTATGCGCAAAATGTTGATTCCTCCACCTGACATCTGGGACCCACCGAAAGGGCCTCTGTATTTCTTGAAAAAAATGTTACCTCCGCTGACAGCTTGGACCCACCAGCTATATATTTGCACGCAAGGAAGTGCCTCCTTATTACGCACGAAAAAATGAATACTCCCCCTGCTAGCTGGGACCAAGTATAGTGGTAGGCTGACTTCTGGGACTACTAAGTTGACGGGGACGGAGGGCTTTGTCAACTTAGTCAATATGCACGATTCTTGCTCCACTGACCGTACGATGTCCATCCAACAGCCGTAGTGCTTCTTCAACCTCTGGTCTTCTTGGTCCAGCCGCCCAAACCAGCACCGATCGTGTCTTGTGCTCCTGCCTCCCGTGGCCGGCTGCGATGCGGCAAAGGCCTCACGGCCCCCTACTACTCCCACCGCTGGCCAGACCATCCATCTTCTCACCCACACCCCCTATTATTCTACGGCGACGGCAGCCTCACACCGCAGCGAACCAGTGAACCCTCATACTCCTCTACGCATGGGCATCCACTTCCGCGTCTTCCCCCGCTCCGCGGTGTCCACTTCCAAGGCCTCGCTGTCATCCACCGCCCTGGTGCTCTCAGCGTGGCGTGGTCAACGTGGTCAAGGAACGGCTTCCATTGGATGTGGACTGTACGTGGAAAGGATGACAGCTGGGTCCACGGTCGCAGCAAGGAAGTGCCTCCTTATTACGCGCAAAATAATTATTTCTCCACCTGACAGCGGGGACCCAACGGATGGGCCACCGTATTTCGTGAAAAAATGTTTCCCCCTGACTGCTGGGACCACCAGCTACATCTTCGCACGCAAGGAAGTGCGTCCGACCGAAAAAAATGATCTGCCCCCCTGACAGCTGGGACCCACTAGCTACATCTTCGCACGCAAGGAAGTGCCTGACAGTCGGGACCCACCTGGTCGAAGCATACGTAGCGTTGTCATTCTGGTCGCGAACGTGTACATACATACTGGTCGATGTAGAGGCGCGAAAGCGTCGTAGTAGAGGCGCGCAAGTAGCATGTACACGTACGTACAGCGGCCATGGTGCAAGAAAGTAAATACGGCCACGTACGTACATATGGGCGGGGTCTCAAATGCCTACTAGCGCATACGTATGGCCAGGGCTCGTGTACATGGCTGGGTCGGAATGGAGAAACAACATCGTCGTCGTGTTCATGGGAGCCAACCGGCTGGGTCAGAACGAAATGCGTCGTCATGTTCATCGGGAGGGCTTGGACGGAACAGCCGATGGAAACGAGGCCTGGCATACCGTAGAACAGAGGAAACGGCCTTGTGTTCGACCGGCCACGGTCGAAACGGGATCCTGTTCATCGGGAGGGGTCTGGCATACCGCAAAATGGAGGAAACAGACCTCCTACGGTCGAAATGGGGGTCCTGTTGATCGGGAGGGGTGTGGCGTACCGCAAAACGGAGGAAACAGACTTGTGGTTGAGCGCTACGGTCGAAATGGGGGTCCGGTTCATCGGGAGGGGTGTGACGTACCGCAAAACGGGACTCCACGTGATACTGTTCATCTCCACCATCGACCCCCTCCAGCCTCCACGGGCTACTGTTCATCCACCGTCGACCTCCTCCAGCCTCCACCTACGACTGTTCATCCACGGTCTCATGTTCATCCAGTGTCCACCGCACGCTACTCCACCGGCCACTGTTCAACCAGTCCTCTCCACGGGCTCCTGTTCAACCACCCCTCCACTGGCTACTGTTCATCCACCCCTCCACCATCTACTTTTCATCGAGCTCTCCATGGGGTGGTCCTGTTCATCCAACCCTCCACAGGGTTCTGCTCATCCAGCCCCAACCAGCTCGATCGATCGGGGTCCTGTTCTTCCAGAGGCAACACCACGGGGTCCTGTTCTTCCAGCCCCACCGGGAATTGTTCATCCAAACCCCCGAGCAACGCTCAATATTCATCCAGAGGCAGCACCACGGGGTCTTGTTCATCCACCCCCACCGGGAACTGTTCATCCAAACCCCCCGCCCCCCAACAATGCTCACTGTTCATCCAGAGGCAGCATCGATCGGCTTCAGTTAGCAGCAGTAGCGAAGGAATCGCTCGATCGGGTTCAGTTAACAGCACGATCGATCGCTCGGGTTCAGTAACGCGTAGCCTGTAGTGCAATCGCCCTGGTTCAGTTAGAGCCCAAAGCCTCGCACCCACGCGCGTACGTGTACGAGAGAAACGCGCATCGCTCGGCCCCGACCACACACCGTAACGGGGAACACCCCGATATTTTCCTCGCCCTCGCTTCTACCATGGTTTTTTCCGTCATGGACGGCCCAAAGAATGTCATCCAGCTGTGTCTCCGGCCCGCCCAGGACGAAAAGCCCATTTTCTATCATGTTTTTTGTCATAGAAGTAGGAGCCCGCCATATCGATGATGATACCGGGTTTTGTCACAATTATTGTCATAGAAGTGTCATAAGTATGACAGAAAAAAAACTTGTTCGGCCCAAAATGTCACGGCTGTGTCTTTTTTTGTAGTGTAAGTTGAATGATATAGCCACCCTTTTTACATATAATGAGAAGACTTGCTATTACTTTATTCTCAAATTATTTTCGTTCTCATTAAGGGTGATGCTAAAGCTTGGCACAATAATCTTGCTCCTAGTTGTGTGTGTAGTCCCCAGGATATGATTTATCACTTCTCTGAAAAATATTTCCCTCCTAATAAGAAATAAGCTGCCTTACTGGAAATATTTAACTTTGTGCAAATTAAAGAAGAGAGTCTCCCACAAGCTTGGGGGAGGCTTTTCCAATTACTTAATGCTTTGCCGGATCATCCTTTTAAGAAAAATGAAATACTTGATATCTTCTATAATGGACTAACCGATGCTTCTAGGGACTTCCTAGAAAGTTGTGTTGGTTGTGTTTTCAGGGAACGAACTATTGGGCAAGCTGAAGAATTATTGAATAAAATATTGAAAAATTATGATGATTGGACTCTTCCAGAACCACCGCCTAAACCCACTCCGAAGAAGAAGGGGTATATTATATCTCAGTCCTGAAGATATGCAAGAGGCAAAGAAATTTATGAAGGAAAAAGGTATTAAAGCTGAGGATGCTAAAAATTTACCTCCTATTGAAGAAATACATGGGCTCAATACACCACCACTTCCTAAGGTGGTAGAGGTAAATTCTTTAATGAAGTTCAATGATATTGTCAATCGTCACAACATGCATCTTAGCCAATGCCTTTATGAGTTTGAAAATTATATTATAAAACAAGATCACTTCAATGTAAATGTTATGAAACAATTGAAATACAATTCTGATATGATTGCTCGCTTGAGTGACTTGTTATTTAGAATCTCAAATGATGTTAGAGGTGTTGGAAAACATGCTTCTATGGTTCAAACTCAGTGAGAACAAGTAGGCTAAACTCAAAAAGAATTGCTTGATGAAATCTTATATTTACTAATCGGAGGCACTAAACGAGCATCCACGTTAATCCTCAAAAACTGCGTTAAAATAACCATTAGATTTTAATTGTGTGTCTAGCATTAAGCGAGACAAGCCTCCACATTAATCCTCAGAAACTACGTTAAAATAACCATTAGATTTCAATTGTGCGTCTGGGATTAAACTAAACATGGAAAATCTACCATCTCCAAGTTATTCCTAGGAGTAAACAAAATATGATACGCTAGATCTTTATTTTAGGCATCCAAAGCCATTAGATGAAGCATAAAAGGTCATATCATTATGCTAGGGACTCCTTCCGTACGCTAAACAAAAAGAAAAAGCAAAGTCCTCCTGTTGTACGGTACAATCCTGGACATCTCCTCAAAGTCGCGGATAGACACTAGTAGAAAAGGGGGCAATGGCCCAGGCCGGGTCAGCCCATTAGTCCCGGTTCTGCCACAAAACGGGACCAATGGAGGTAGTTGTCCCGGTTCATGATCCCAGGGGGCCGGCCGGGGCCTCGTGGGCATTGGTCCCGGTTCGTCTGGCCCTTTTGGTCCCGTTTGGTGGGACGAACCGGGACCAATGGGCCTCGCTCCTGGCCCACCACCATTGGTCCCGGTTGGTGGCTTGAACCGGGACCAAAGGCTCCCCTTTAGTCTCGGTTCATGCCACCAACCGGGACCAATGAGGTGCCTATATATACCCCTTCGCGTGAGAGCAGAGCACACTGCTCTCTGTTTTTTCTGGCCGCCGAGGGGGAGAGGGCTTGGTGGTGCTCTAGCTCACCTCCTATGCACACAAGGTGTTCGATGGAATGCCTGAGCCACACTACTTAAGATTTCTCCTCTCCAAGCTCGACCTCCAAGCTCCATTTTCCACAATATTTGTCTAGGTTTAGCGGTCCGTCACGCCCCGTCCCCGTCTTCACCACTGTCGATCACCCACGCCGATCTCATCGCCGGCACCACCGTGGTGAGCCTCTTGTTCTTATCTTCTTTCTGAAAGGAAAAATATTCTTACTTGTACGTTTAGATAGATACTTGTATTATTTTCTTACTTTTATTATTGCATCTTATATAGTGCGATGGTTTTGGTATCCGCCCCCGTCGGCCCTCGTCCTGTCTATGATTCAGATGTGGTATATATTATCTTTTCATAACTATTGGTTCATTTATTGTTTATGAAAATTATGCCGACCAACGTGACATAGATTTTATTTATCTAGGAGGTTGTTGAACCAGAAATTCCAACCGACCCTATTGTCGAGAGGTTAAATTTAGTTGAAGAAGAAAACAATTTCTTGAAGGAAAAATTAAAAAAACTTGAGGAGGAGAAGATGATATTGGAGTTGCATGTTGCGGATGTAAATCGATGATCACAAGATCAAGATGGATGCAATACGCTTGAAGATTAGAAAGATTAGAAAATATGCCATTCATACCGAGGCTTGGTATCATTATGCCGTTGGATCAGTTGTTACCTTGGTTGCGATTATGATCACATTTGTTTTCGCATTGAAATGTTTTACATAGTTTCAATGTATGGTTTAATTAATTTAGATGCTATGTAGAGCTTTATGTTGTTAGATGAGAACTATGTATGTACTTTGGTTTTTATGTGATGATGAACTTCTATTAATTTGGTCACTTAATTATATATAATGCACGCAGATGAACCGGCAATGGATGTACGGTGACAGACACACCTCTGAGTACATTAAGGGCGTGCATGATTTTCTCGAAGTGGCTGAGGCAAACAAGCAGAATGGTTTTATGTGTTGTCCATGCCCTATATGCGGGAATAAGAAGTCTTACTCTGACCGGAAAATCCTTCACACCCACCTACTTTACAAGGGTTTCATGCCACACTATAATGTTTGGACGAGGCACAGAGAAATAGGGGTTATGATGGAAGACGGTGAAGAAGAAGAGTACGATGCAAATTATGTGCCCCCTGAATACGGTGATGCTACTGAACATCAAGAGGAACTAGATGATGTGCACGATGATGCTGCAACGGGCGAAGCTGCTGAAGATCAAGGGGAACCAGACGATGTGCCCGATGATGATGATCTCCGCCGGGACATTGTCGATGCAAGGACGCAATGTGAAAGTCAAAAGGAGAAGCTGAAGTTCGATCGCATGTTAGAGGATCACAAAAAAGGGTTGTACCCCAATTGCGAGGATGGCAACACAAAGCTCGGTACCGTACTGGAATTGCTGCAGTGGAAGGCAGAGAATGTTGTGCCTGATAAAGGATTTGAGAAGCTACTGAAAATATTGAAGAAGAAGCTTCCAAAGGATAACGAATTGCCCGACAGTACATACGCAGCAAAGAAGGTCGTATGCTCTCTAGGATTGGAGGTGCAAAAGATACATGCATGCCCTAATGACTGCATCCTCTACCGTGGTGCATACAAGGATCTGAACGCATGCCCGGTATGCGGTGCATTGCGGTATAAGATCAGACGAGATGACCCTGGTGATTTTGACGGCAACCCTCCTAGGAAGAGGGTTCTGCGAAGGTGATATGGTATGCTCCTATAATACCACGGTTGAAACGTCTGTTCAGAAACGGAGAGCATGCCAAGTTGATGTGATGGCACAGTGAGGACCATAAGAAAGACGGGAAGTTGAGAGCACCCGCTGACAGGTCGCAGTGGAGAAAAATCAAGAGAAAGTAATGGGATGAGTTTGCGAAGGACCCAAGGAACGTATGGTTTGCTTTAAGCGCCGATGGCATTAATCCTTTCGGGGAGCAGAGCAGCAATCACAGCACTTGGCCCGTGACACTATGTATGTATAACCTTCCTCCTTGGATGTGCATGAAGCGGAAGTTCATTATGATGCCAGTTCTCATCCAAGGCCCTAAGCAACCCGGCAACGACATTGATGTGTACCTAAGGCCATTAGTTGAAGAACTTTTACAGCTGTGGAATGGAAACGGTGTACTTACGTGGGATGAGCACAAAAAGGAGGAATTTGACCTAAAGGCGTTACTGTTCGTGACCATCAACGATTGACCCGCTCTCAGTAACCTTTCAGGACAGACAAACAAGGGATACCACTCATGCACGCACTGTTTACTTGACACCGATAGTATATACCTGGGAAGCTGCAGGAATAATGTGTACCTGGGCCATCGTCGATTTCTTCCGACCAACCATCAATGTAGAAAGAATGGCAAGCTTTTCAAAGGCGAGGCAGATCACCGGAAGAAGCCCGCCATGCGTACCGGTGATCACGTACTTGCTATGGTCAATGATTTACACGTAATCTTTGGAAAGGGTCCCGGCGGACTAGCTATTCCGAATGACGCTGAGAATCACGCACCCATGTGGAAGAAGAAATCTACATTTTGGGACCTACCCTACTGGAAAGACCTTGAGGTCCGATCTTCGATCGACGTGATGCACGTGATGAAGAACCTTTACGTGAACCTGCTAGGCTTCTTGGGCGTGTATGGGAAGACAAAAGATACACCTGAGGCATGGGAGGACCTGCAACGCTTGCACGAAAAAGAGAGCATCCCTCCGAAGCAGTATGAAGGTCCTGCCAGCTACGCTCTTACGAAAGAAGAGAAAGAAATCTTCTTTGCATGCCTGCTTAGTATGAAGGTCCCGACTGGCTTCTCATCGAATATAAAGGGAATAATAAATATGCTAGAGAAAAAGTTCCAAAACCTAAAGTCTCATGACTGCCACGTGATTATGACGCAACTGCTTCCGGTTGCATTGAGGGGGCTTCTACCGGAAAACGTCCGATTATCCATTGTGAAGCTATGTGCATTCCTCAATGCAATATCTCAGAAGGTGATCGATCCAGAAAATCGTACCAATGCTAAGGAGTGATGTGGCGCAATGTCTTGTCAGTTTCGAACTGGTGTTCCCACCATCCTTCTTCAATATCATGACACACGTCCTAGTTCATCTAGTCGACGACATTGTCATTCTGGGGCCCGTATTTCTACACAATATGTTCCCCTTTGAGAGGTTCATGGGAGTCCTAAAGAAATATGTCCAGTATCGCTTAGGCCGAAGGAAGCATCTCCATGGGCCATCAAACAGAGGATGTCATCGGGTTTTGTGTTGACTTCATTCCTGGCCTTAAGAAGATAGGTCTCCCTAAATCATGGTATTAGGGGAGACTAACTGGAAAAGGCACGCTTGGAAGGGACTCAATAATATGCAGGGACGGATATTCTTGGTCTCAAGCACACTACACAGTTCTACGGAACTCTACCTTGGTGACCCTGTATGTCGATGAACACAAGAACAGTCTACGCTCCAAACACCCGGAGCAGTGCGACGACTGGATTACATGTGAACACATCAGGACTTTCAGCAGTTGGTTGGAAACACGTCTCAGAGGTGACAACACTGTTTGTGATGAGCTATACTTGTTGTCCAGGGGACCATCTTCGACTGTAATGATTTGGAAATGATACGAGATAAATGGGAATACATTTTACACGATTGACCAAGATCAAAAGAGCACCAACCAAAACAGTGGTGTCCGCTTTGATGCAGCAACAGAGAGGGGAAAGGACTCATATTATGGTTACATAGTGGACAATTTGGGAACTTTACTACGGAGTAGATTTTAAGGTCCCTTTGTTTAAGTGCAAATGGGTTAATCTGTCAGGAGGCGTGGTACAGGTAGACCCACAGTACGGAATGACAACAGTGGATCTGAAAAATCTTGGGTACACTGACGAACTGTTCGTCCTAGCCAATGATGTGGCACAAGTTATCTATGTGAAGGACATGTCTACCAGACCGAGAAAAAGAAAAGATAAGGAAGCGAATACATCATACGATGAGCCAAAGCGCCACATAGTTCTTTCAGGAAAAAGGGACATCCTAGGAGTGGAGGGCAAGACAGACATGTCTGAAGAGTATGAAAAGTTTCATGAAATTCCTCCCTTCAAAGTCAAGGCTGACCCAAGCATCCTGATAAACGATGAAGATTATCCATGGTTACGGCGCAATAAGCAAATGACACAAGCGAAGAAAAAGTGAAGACTTTCTCCGCAACTATTATGATGATACCATGCCAACTTTGTAATGCATTTAGTATGATAACATTGTCCGTTTTCTACATGCACATGCTATGCCAACTTTTTCAGAGTTCATTTGAAAACTATGAATTTAGGTCGAATTTTCTCTATAGGTGCATCTATGTTCATTAGTCCCTGGCCCATGCGGCTCGCCCCTAGCCCATGACCATTAGTCCCGGTTTGTGCCACAAACCGACTAAAGGGTTGGTCCTCGCGCCAGAGTTTAGTCCCACCTCATGAACCAAGGGCGCCACACCGGTTTATAAGCCCGTCCCTCTCTGCCTTGTTGAGCTCCTCTCAAAGTGAAAATAGATGCCCCTATACAGGGGATTTGACCTAAATTCATAGTGAATTTCTCTGAAATTCATAGAAATTGATTATGAATTTAGGTAGAATTTTCTCTATAGATGCATCTATGTTCATTTTTTAGTAAAGTTAATCACAAACTTGTGATTCACACAAATTTCAAAGAATTCAAATTTTAACTATTCAAATTTGAAAACTAATGGCACAAACAGAAAGTTTATCATATTTCTAAAACTAATGGCACTAACAGAAAGGTTATAATTTTGCTCACCTAAAAGCAAAAAGAATTAAAAAATAAAGCAAAACCAAAAGAAAATAAATAATGCAGAAAACAAAAGAAAAAAACTAGAAAAGAAATAAAAATAGCAACAATAAGTATTTTGTTGTAAGTAGAAACAAAATAAAATAAATAAAGCAACAAAGAAAACAAAAAAGTGTTTTCAAATTTGAAAACTAATGGCACTAACAGAAAGTTTATAATTTTTCTAAAACTAAAAGCAAAAAGAACTAAAAATAAAGCAAAAAACAACAAAAATAAATAATGCAGAAAACAAAACAAAAAACTGGAAAAAAAATAAAAATAGCAGCAACAAGTATTTTTTGTAAGTAGAAACAAAATAAAATAAATAAAGCAACAAAGAAAACAAAAAAAGTGTTTTCAAATTTGAAAACTAATGGCACTAACAGAAAGTTTATAATTTTTCTAAAACTAAAAGAAAAAAGAATTAAAAAATAAAGCAAAAAACAACAAAAAATAAATAATGCAGAAAACAAAACAAAAAACTGGAAAAAAATAAAAATAGCAACAATAAGTATTTTGTTGTAAATAGAAACAAAATAAAATAAATAAAGCAACAAAGGAAACAAAATAAGTGTTTTCAAATTTGAAAACTAATGGCACTAAAAAAGTTTATAATTTTTCTAAAACTAATAGCAAAAAGAATTAAAAAAAATAAGGCAAAAAACAACAAAAAATAAATAATGCAGAAAACAAAACAAAAAAACTGGAAAAAAATAAAAATAGTGCCGCCTACTGGGCCCCCATGGACTGAATACGACTAGAAACCCTACATGGGCCAGGATTCAGGCCCGCGGGAGGCCAAGTAGGCCCACAGGCACATAGCTAGTGAGAGATTAGGCCCGAAGCCTGCAGTTGAGAGGAGCTCGAGAGGGTGGGCGCAGCAGCGCTTATAAACCACTCTCGAGTCATCTCAACTAGCGAGGTGGGACTAAACTTTTGGGCGCGGGGCAGCACGAGGCCTTTGGTTCTAGTTGGTGTCACCAACCGGGACTAAAGGGGGGCATTGGTCCCGGTTCGTGGCACAAACCGGGACCAATGCCCCCCTTTAGTCCTGGTTGGTGCCACCAACCGGTACTAAAGGCCGCCACTTCCCGCCCTTTGGGCTGCTGAAAAGAGGCCTTTGGTCCCGTTTGGTGCCACCAACCGGGACTAATGCCCACCTTTAGTCCCGGTTTGTGCCACGAACCGAGACTAAAGGCTTTGCTATATAAGTTCACACTTAGGAAATTTTCACTCTCATCTCCCGCAGTTGCGGCCCCGACGCCGACGCCGGCAGGCTGCCCCGACGCCGCCCGCCGTCCCCGCCTGTCGCTGTCGCCTCACCCTGCCCGTCGTCGCCATCGCCCGCGCCCTCACCGTCTGTGCTGTCGCCCGCGCGCCTTGCCGCCGACGCGCCGCCTGCCCGCCCTTGCCCCGACAAGGCCGCCTGCCCACCCCGCCGCCGTCGCCGCGCCCCTGCCCAAGCGCCGCCTGCCCGCCCTCGCTGTCTCAGCGCCTCTGCCTGACGCCATCTCGCCAGAGACCCTCAGGCAAAGGTCCTCTCTTCAGCTTGGTCCATGGCGCGCCTCCCTTTGCAATTTTTTTCATATATATGCTTGTTATATATATATGCTTGTTTTTTACATATATATGCTTGTTTTTTATATGTATGTAATGATTTTTTAATAGAATATGATGTTTTTTTCATAGATGATCACATATATGATGTATGCACGAATGTGGATGAAATATAATGTTTTTTTGTTCATAGAACATGATGTTTTTTTAATTCACAGATTTTTTTTGTTCATGAGAGAGGCGGGGACGTTGAGGGATCATAGATGTATTTTTTCAGAATTTTCTATCGTGCATAGACGGATTTTAGACCACGGGCGCACCCCCTCCCTATCGTTGCAAAATTTGCTAAGTCATATTAAGAAGGAAGGAAAAGAAGGATAGGAAAGCAGAAAATAAGAAGAGGAAAGAAAGAACAAGAGGAGAGGAAGAAAAGGAGAAATAAATAAGAAGAAGAAAAAAGAAGAAAAAGAAGAAGAAGAAGAGAAGAGAGAAAAAGAATATCCTATTTTCTCTTCTTCTCCACTATTCCTTTCTTCTTCTCCTCTTTTTTTTCTTCTTTTTTTTCTTCGATCTTCTCCTCTAGATATTCCTTTTTTCTTCTCCTCTTTTTATTTCTTCTTTGTTTTCTTATGTTTTATCGGGTCTGTTGTCGTCGATATACCCCTCCCGATAACTCTAACACGAGGGGGGGTGGATACCCCCTCACCGATAATATTATTTTCCCATGTACGTATGTCGTGTCGATATAAACTCCCGATAACTTCAATACGTGGGGGGTGGGTCGATATACCCTCTCCCGATAACTTCAACACGTGGGGGGGTCGATATACCCCCTCCCTGATAATATATATTATTTTCCCATGCATGTACATATGTCGTGTCGATATAAACTCCCGATAACTTCAACACGTGGGGGGGGGTCGATATACCCCCTCCCGATAACTTCAACACGAGGGGGGTCGATATACCCTCCCGATAACTTCAACACATGGGGGTCGATATAGCCCTCCCGATAACTTCAACACGTGGGAGGGGTCGATATACCCCCCTCCCCGATAACTTCAACACGTGGGGGGGGGGTCGATATACCCCCTCCCCGATAACATTATTTTCCCGTGTATGTATCTCGTCGTTGTCGATATTACCCCCTCCTTGAAGCATTCTCGAGGCCACCCCTAAACCTTGAAGCGTTGTCGAGGCCACCCGAAACCCTAGAGAAGCAGCGTCGAGGCAAGTAATTAATATGATTCCTTACTGTGATTAGCTAGCTAGTTATACGTTTGCCACTAATATATCCATCTGTCATGTTTGAATAATAATTGCCATGTTGTAGAAACTATGGACTCCGCCCGAGACGAAGCAAAAGAAGCGTTGTTGAGGGACATAATCGCAGAAGGAAGTGATGCCGTCTGCTCGTTGATGTTTCTCAACGACACCGATGGTCTGGAAGGAGACGGTGAAGAAGCAGCTGGCTATGATTATGATGGCTCCGATGACCCAATGCCGGTGCAAGCAGAAGTACACCATGAGGACGGCTCCGGTGACCGAACCGAGTCTGGCCAGTTATATATATTAGTTAAGCCTGTGCTGACTAGCTAATTGATGCATTCATTGTTTTGCGATGTACACATATTAATTAACTCTCGTCTTTGTTCTTTTTTCTAGCCCTCCAGATCGAGCACAACTTCGGTAAAGAGACGAGGCCCGAAGAAAAAGTTTAGCTCGAATGAAAAGTTTGAGATCATAGAAATCGCGCGCAACGGCCAACCGATTGAACCCATCCGGACAAAGAAGGCATTTGTTGCTCAGTGCGGGGTTCTGGTTAGGGACAAGATCCAGATTAGCATCCAGCAATGGTATAAGCCTAAGAACGAAGACCCTGAGGTGTCTTATGTCAATGATATGCAGAAAAATGATCTTTGGACTTAGCTGAAGTCAAATTTCACCCAACCGACAGAGGATGATCCAGAGAAGCCAGTTGAGCAAGTAATCAAGTCTTTTGCTCTTAAGAAGATGGCTGACCTATTCAGGAATTGGAAGAAAGACCTAAATAAGTTTGTTGATAAAAAAGAGACCCTAGAATTCAAGGGCAAATATGAGAAGATCAGAGATGACTAGCCCGCATTTGTGGCCCACAAGACATCGGAAAAGAGTAAAAAGATGTCGGCGACAAACAAGAAAAATGCTACGAAGAAGAAGCTTCACCATCGCACGGGGTCAGGTGGCTACCTCATAGCCCGGCCTAAGTGGGCCAAGGCTGAGAATGATATGCTTGATAAAGGGATCGAACCAGAGACAATGAACTGGCCAGACCGTTGCTGGACTTGGTTCTTCGGGGCTGGCGGAACCTTGGATCCTGTATCAGGGAAGTGCATTTAGACGGACGATCAATTGGACATACTAGTCAAGAGGCTTCAGCAATATATCGAAGCAGCGCAGCAAGGGACGTTCTTTCCAGACAGAGAGAACGACGAGCTCACAATGGCCCTCGGGAATCCTGAGCACCCTCGACGGACACGAGGCACGCCAGGCTCCGTTTCTTGGAAGGATGGGTTTCCGGACGCAGGCGGTTACAAATGCCAGGAGAGGAGGAAGAAAGTGCAGCAGACCGAACTGCAGGCGCTGCATGCAAGGATACAAGCGATAGAGGAACGAGAAGCAGATCGCATAAAACGACCTGCCGAAGCTTCCCCCGAAGCTACCCCGCCATCTCAGCGGAGAAGCAGTGTGGCTTCCACCGAGCTGCTTCAGCCGGAGCATGCCTTGACGGCTCCTGCTAGCTATCCCGTGGATGCTATCACGGAGGCTAAAAATTGCCACCTTATGGCGCAATGGATGAATTTGAAGGTCAAGGCGGCTGTTGGCTCTGTTTATCCTACTAAATCCGGCGTAACTTTGCACTGCCGGCCGATTCTAGAAGGATATGCTAGGGTGATGGTGGATGAAATCGCAGAGGGATTTGAGGACCTCCAGCTTGACCACCCTACCGGTGAAGGTGAGACTCGGCTGGGTTCTGCTCTGAAGACTCCTTGCCTATGGTGGAAGGATCTCATCAACCTTCCGAACTGGACGCCTCTGCCTCCTCCTCCTCCTCCGGCGAGTTAGGGCACTCCGCCTCCTCCACCGCCTCCTCCTCCGGCGAGTGAAGATCAGGTCACTCGGCCGGCTCCTTCTCTGGCGCGTGGCGGCACTCCGCCTCCTTCTCCGCCTGCGCCGGCGCGCCCGAGCAGCCAGCCTCCTCCTTCTCCGCCTCGTCAGCAAGGGCGGAAGAGAGTCGCCGCCGCTCCGGCTGCTCCGGCGCGTCGTAGTCCTTCTCCTCCGCCTCATAAGCAAGGAAAGAAGACATCCGATCCGTCTGCTCTGCCGACGCCTAGCGATACAGCCAAAGGCGGAGGACATCTGATTCGGTCCTTCTCAAGACTCGAGAGAAGTTACCATACGAGATGACCTCAAGGAGAACGCGAAGATCGCGCGAATCAAGTGAAGGACTGGTTTCAAGGATTGAAAGCACAGAGACATCCACCTCCGGAGGAGAAGGTAGATCCGTGAAAGCGAAGCGCACTGCTGCCCCGACAAAACCACCCAAGTCTCCGCCAAAGGCAACTATGAGCGCATTATTGGAAAGGCATTTGCCAAAGCGGAGAGGTCGGGAAGTACTGTCAGTGATCAAAGGATGAAAGAACGACGAGCTGGGAAACAAATTGCCCAGCTCGGCAAACAAGCGAAGCAATCGTGCCCCCCCCCTCGCTCAAGGTGCCTGCTAGCGACATCGTCGATCCGAGGATGGTGCCCAGTTATAGCAATCCTGGAGATTACCTGCCCGACGATGTACATTATGATTTCTTGGAGGTGCAGATACAAAGATACGAGTACGGGAAGCCTCTCGTCAAAGATGAAAGATCTCTATCAACGATGATGCGAAGATTGCATGATTGGTACATGAAAACCTGCAGAGAGTCTGAGGGGAGGAGTACTTTGTATGTGAGAGTTAAAAAGGAGCATGACCTCATTGGAATTGAGCTGTTGCCTATTCCATTTGAGGAGTTCTATCAGTTTTTCAATCAATTGGCCCTCGATAAAGCAACGGTCACCTGCTACTGTCTGTAAGTAGTACTACTTTTGTCATTAAGTCCCTCTATATAACTCAGCTCTTTCATTGCATGTATTTATAATTATCCTCACTATATTATGCAGACTGAAGGTCGCCGAATTGAAGAAAAGACAAGTAGGTGATATTGGGTTCATTAACACATATCTCATAGATGCAACTGAGGTTAAATATCATGCCGGAAATACCGAGGCCAACTTGCTACAATCGCTGGTAATAAATGAACACAAAGATATAATACTCTTTCCTTACAACTTCAGGTGAGTGTTACTGTCTTGTGGCATATTCGATTTCCCTTATTAGTCCAGGTTATAGTAATGTAATATTGATGAGTTATGCATGCGTGCGCAGCTACCACTATATTCTCCTAGAGATTAAGCTTGAGCGGGGAGTAGTAACTGTCTTAGACTCCAACCAAAAAAATCCAGAGGAGTATGCGGACATGACTGAAATGCTCGAGAAGTAAGTCAAATCGATCATTATCCACCATATCAGCAACTTTGTTCATTTCTGATATCAAATAATTGTTTTGTTTGTATGACAGGTTTTGGAGAAAATTCACCAAAAAAGCTCCGAGCCTGCCGAAGAAGCTGCAATTTAGACACCCGAAAGTAAGTACTATAGTAGCATATTCCATGCATCTCCTAGTGATTCAAGCGCTAGTTTCATAAATACCATTTAGCATGCTTGCTAATTATCAGTTTGATTGACCTCTATTTCTTGTAAAGTGGTTGTGGCAGGAACAAGGGAATGTTTTCTGTGGATACTACATTTGCGAGTCCATCCGCCACACGACCTGTGAGCGGGGCTACTCTGACAAACAATATGAAGTGCGTAAATAACAATATTCATAATTTCATTTTATTACCATCATTTGTGTTGAATTTCATTCATTCATATATATATGTGTGTGTGTGTGTGTGTGTGTGTGTGTGTGTGTGTGTATTGACCCCCTTCTTAAAATTAGATGTTTCGGATGCGGGATGAACTCCTAGCACCAGATCGCAAGCGAGCAATTCAAGAGGAATTAGCGGCATTCTTTCTTGTCCACGTGATCGCTGAAGACGGAGAATACTATGTGGACCACGCGTCCGTATGTTAGGAGATTATATTTGTAAAAGATAATTATTGTATATATGTAGCCGGTAGTGTCAGATAGATATACGAGAACTTGTTGTTCGACCAATCTCTCACAGAAGGAGAGGTGGTCGATATCACTTCTCTCTGTATGCATATATGTTCATGACGATCTTCTGTTTCCTTCGTTTGCTTACTAGCTAGCTAGCGTGTCTAGCTAGTCCTCTCTATACGTATGTATAGTACGTAGCGTCGACCAAGCACGGACAAAAGAGAGGACACTTCTCTCTATTAATTAGCTAGCTAACACAATATATGAAACACCTAAATTAAACCCCCAAAACCCCCACCCCCCTTTCAAAAAAAACCAAGCCACAGAAATGCTGACACGTAGATGCCTATTGGTCCCGGTTGGTGCCACCAACCGGGACCAATGCCCCTCCTGCCTGGGCTCGGCGCACAGGCCACGTGGAGGCCCATCTGTCCCGGTACTGGACTGAACGGGACTAAAGGACCAGGGCATTAGTACCGACCCATTAGTCCCGGTTCAGGAACCGGGACTAAAGGCCCTTACAAACCGGGACAATAGGCCCTTATTCTACTAGTGAGATAGGCCTTGGCTCCTTCCTTCTGCTAAAAATAGCTCTCCTAGCTGCGTACGTTATGTTGGGATCTTTCGCTTCTCTGCTTCGATCGCGTGACCTAGGCCTATCGTCGCTCTTCCTCCTATCCTTCGCCTCGCCGCATCGAATTTCATGCATTTCTCAATTTATAGTTTATCTATGCCGCAATTGACTAAAACTCCATGATCTAATCAAACATGTCCCTGACCTCCTTCTGTTCAACCTCTCCATGATCCAATCCCAAATTTTTCTGTCTTAAGCAGATTCATGGATCAGTCTAAAGGTCGGCGGTGCAGCAGAGGTGTATGGAGGGCAGTTTCAAGCAGATGGCACGGCCACCATCGTCTGTGTAGATCTTGCGTGGAAGAGCTATAGCGGACTGGCGGTGCAAAGCGTGACTTCCCCAACCTCACTCCCAAGGCAAGTTTCCTTGCATATCTAAATATCCTGCTAAGTTTGTGGAGCTTCCTTAGCTACATCAACTTGCAAACACCACGCAGCTACTTCGGTGTCTATATGTGACTCAAGCTCCATATGTTTTTCCATGTCCCGTTATGCTATCGAACAGAAGTAGTTGATGTTTCCTACGTCTGATGAGTTGGTTTCTTCTAAATACGTCCTAAATACTGGATTATATGCACTGTAAATCTTATCACTGCCTCTTAGCACAACCATTTAAATGATACTACATCATAAGTCTGGAGTCTTGGATTGTTCCTTATATGACAGGGTCATGTTATGTTTATATCATGCTTGCCTGAAGTAGTTCCTCCCAGATCTTGAAATTTGTAATAAATAAATTTTATTTGTATTTGTGTAAATTGACATTAAAATATACTTGCATAAGTTACATAATGTCTACATTGTGCTAATTAATACCACCATTTATATAATTATGTGGGAGAAAAGTGTAGTTTACAATTGCTTATAATTTTATACCTGCTCTAATATACAAATTAATATCCCAATGATCAGTAAGATAATCACGTTGGCTTCCTGTCCATAGGCGAAATTTGACACAAACCAAATCCCAAAGGAGGCTGGGAGGAAGCTAAGGGTGTCTTGCAGATGTGTCATAAGTGTTTATCAAGGCCGTAGGACTGTGCTGCAAGTGGGGGGGGGGGGCATGGCCTGCAAGCAGAAGACGCCCACCATGCATGTCCTGCAGCGACTTTGTCGTCAACAACATGACGAGGAGAAAATCGACCCCCAGCTGCATGTGTTACCGTTCTAGGTGACAGAATAAACATTTGCAACATGCCATTTTCTATTCAGCCACCCTTCTTCTACCTGTTTAATACAATATTTAAAGAACAATATAAATGTTTATTTCTTTTCAGATCATTCCGGAGAATTGCAGTTGGAAAAAAAGCTCACAATATATCCTTCATGGCAAAAAAAATGCTAAAGATGGTGAATTTAGAATAAATTACATTAATAATAACTACTACACTGCATATTTCTTTTTGCCAATAATCTGCAAATTTGTTAATCTACAGGATTATTTTAAACTCATAAACTAATACACTATTGTGTTGTGTGCGGATTTGCTTAGAAGATGCCATATGCAGATCCTTTTGTCTGCAAGTTTCTCTCTGGCACATCGTTGAGTGTCATCCTGTGCTTCCTTCCTGTAGAATTAATACATGCTACAGGAGCTAAGTCCAATTTTCTGGGACGTACAAGAGTTTCTTTTTGAGAACGAAAATATATTAATATCACGGAGATAACAATTACACTCAACAACGATATGTTCCCGCAAACACATCTACACTAGTAGAAAAGGGGCCAATGGTCCAGGCCGGTCCAGCCCATTAGTCCTGGTTCAATCCAGAACCGGGACCAATGGGGGCATTGGACCCGGTTCGTGAGCCCCGGGGGCCGGCCGGGCCACGTGGGCCATTGGTCCCGGTTCGTCCGGACCTTTTGGTCCCGGTTGGTGGGACGAACCGGGACCAATGGGCCTCGCTCCTGGCCCACCACCATTGGTCCCGGTTGGTGGCTTGAACCGGGACCAAAGGCGGCCCTTTAGTCCCGGTTCAAGTCACCAACCGGGACCAATTAGTTGCCTATATATACCCTCGCCATAAGCGAGCACTCCCGGTCTCGCTTTTTCGTGGGGGCGAGGGGAGAGCTTTGTGGTGCTCTAGCTCACCTCCTATGCACACGAGGTATTCGATGGAATGCCCGAGCCACACTACTTAAGCTTTCTCCTCTCCAAGCTCGACCACCAAGCTCCATTTCCTTAATATTTGTCTAGGTTTAGCGGTCCGTCACGTCCCGTCCCCGTCTTCACCGCCGTCGATCGCCCGCGCCGATCTCGTCGCTGGCACCACCGTGGTGAGCCTCTTGCTCTTATCTTCTTTCTGAAAGGAAAAAAAATTTCTTACTTGTATGTTTATATAGATACTTGTATAATTTTCTTACTTTTATTATTGCATCTTATATAGTGCGATGGTTTTGGTATCCGCCCCCGTCGGCCCTCGTCCTGTTTATGATTCGGGTGTGGTACATATATATTATCTTTTCATAACTAGTGGTTCATTTATTGTTTATGACAATTATGCCGACCAACGTGACATAGATTTTATTTATCTAGGAGGTTGTTGAACCGGAAATTCCAACCGACCCTATTGTCGAGAGGTCAAATTTAGTTGAAGAAGAAAACAATTTGTTGAAGGAAAAAATTAGAAAAATTGAGGAGGAGAAGATGATATTGGAGTTGCATGTTGCGGATGTCGTCGATGATCACAAGATCAAGATGGATGCAATGCGCTTGAAGATTAGAAAGATTAGAAAATATGCCATTCATACCGAGGCTTGGTATCATTATGCCGTTGGATCAGTTGTTACATTGGTTGCGATTATGATCGCATTTGTTTTCGCATTGAAATGTTTTACATAGTTTCAGTGTATGGTTTAATTAATTTAGATGCTCTGCAGAGCTTTATGTTGTTAGATGAGAACAATGTATATACTTTGGTTTTAATGTGATGATGAACTTCTATTAATTTGGTCACTTAATTATCTATTCATGATGTTCTGTAATGATTTTTGACACACTTAATTATATATAATGCACGCAGATGAACCGGCAATGGATGTACGGTTCAAGACACACCTCCGAGTACATTAAGGGCGTGCATGATTTTCTCGAAGTGGCTGAGGCAAACAAGCAGAATGGTTTTGTGTGTTGTACATGCCCTATATGTGGGAATACGAAGTCTTACTCTGACCGGAAAATCCTCCACACCCACCTTCTTTACAAGGGTTTCATGCCACACTATAATGTTTGGACGAGGCACGGAGAAATAGGGGTTATGATGGAAGACGACGAAGAAGAAGAGTACGATGACAACTATGTGCCCCCTGAATACGATGATGCTACTGAACATGAAGAGGAACCAGACGATGTGCACGATGATGCTGCAACGGGCGAAGCTGCTGAAGATCAAGAGGAACCAGACGATGTGCCCGATGATGATGATCTCCGCCGGGTCATTGTCGATGCAAGGACGCAATGCGAAAGTCAAAAGGAGAAGCTGAAGTTCGATCGCATGTTAGAGGACCACAAAAAAGGGTTGTACCCCAATTGCGAAGATGGCAACACAAAGCTCGGCACCGTGCTGGAATTGCTGCAGTGGAAGGCAGAGAATCTTGTGCGACAAAGGATTTGAGAAGCTCTGAAAATATTGAAGAAGAAGCTTCCAAAGGATAACAAATTGCCCGACAAGACATACGCAGCAAAGAAGGTCGATGCCCTCTAGGATTGAGGTGCAGAAGATACATGCATGCCCTAATGACTGCATCCTCTACATGGTGCGTATAAGGATCTGAACGCATGCCCGGTATGCGGTGCATTACGGTATAAGATTAGGCGAGATGACCACGGTGATGTTGACGGCGAGCCCCCGGAAGAGGGTTCTGCGAAGGTGATGTGGTATGCTCCTATAATACCACGGTTGAAACGTCTGTTCAGAAACGGAGAGCATGCCAAGTTGATGCGATGGCACAGTGAGGACCGTAAGAAAGATGGGAAGTTGAGAGCACCCGCTGACGGGTCGCAGTGGAGAAAAATCGAGAGAAAGTACTGGGCTGAGTTTGCACTTGACCCAAGGAATGTATGATTTGCTTTAAGCGCGGATGGCATTAATCCTTTCGGGGAGCAGATCAGCAATCACAGCACCTGGCCCGTGACTCTATGTATCTATAACCTTCCTCCTTGGATGTGCATGAAGCGGGAGTTCATTATGATGCCAGTTCCCATCCAAGGCCCTAAGCAACCCGGCAATGACATTGATGTGTACCTAAGGCCATTAGTTGAAGAACTTTTACAGCAGTGGAATGGAAACGGTGTACGTACGTGGGATGAGCACAAACAGGAGGAATTTAACCTAAAAGTGTTGCTGTTCGTGACCATCAATGATTGGCCCGCTCTCAGTAACCTTTCAGGACAGACAAACAAGGGATACCATGCATGCACGCACTGTTTACTTGACACCGATAGTATATACCGGCAAGCTGCGGGAAGAATGTGTACCGGGCTATCGCCGATTTCTTCCGACCAACCATCAATGTCGAAAGAAAGGCAAGCATTTCAAAAGCGAGGCAGATCACCGGAAGAAGCCCGCCATGCGCATCGGTGATCACGTACTTGCTATGGTCAATGATTTACATGTAATCTTTGGAAAGGGTCCGGCGGACTAGCTGTTCGAATGACGCTAAGAATCACGCACCCATGTGGAAGAAGAAATCTATATTTTGGGACCTACCCTCTCGAAATACCTAGAGGTCCGCTCTTGATCGACGTGATGCACGTGGCGAAGAACCTTTGCGTGAACCTGCTAGGCTTCTTGGGCGTGTATGGGAAGACAAAAGATACAACTGAGGCACGGGAGGACCTACAACGCTTGCACGAAAAAGAGGGCATGCCTTCGAAGCAGTATGAAGGTCCTGCCAGCTACGCTCTTACGAAAGAAGAGAAAGAAATCTTCTTTGAATGCCTGCTCAATATGAAGGTCCCGACTGGCTTCTCGTTGAATATAAAGGGAATAATAAATATGCCAGAAAATGAGTTCCAGAACCTAAAGTCTCATGACTACCACGTGATTATGACGCAACTGCTTCTGGTTGCATTGAGGGGGCTTCTACCGGAAAACGTCCGATTAGCCATTGTGAAGCTATATGCATTCCTCAATGCAATCTCTCAGAAGGTGATCGATCCAGAAATCATACCAAGGCTAAGGAATGATGTGGTGCAATGTCTTGTCAGTTTCGAGCTGGTGTTCCCACCATCCTTCTTCAATATCATGACGCACGTCCTAGTTCATCTAGTTGACGAGATTGTCATTCGGGCCCGTATTTCTACACAATATGTACCCTTTGAGAGGTTCATGGAGTCCTAAAGAAATATGTCCAGAATCGCTAGGCCGAAGGAAGCATCTCCATGGGCCATCAAGCAGAGGATGTCATCGGGTTTTGTGTTGACTTCATTCCTGGCCTTAAGAAGATAGGTCTCCCTAAATCGCGGTATGAAGGGAGACTGATCGAAAAAGGCACGCTTGAAGGGACTCAATTATATGTAGGGACGGATATTCTTGGTCTCAAGCACACTACAGTTCTACAGAACTCTACCTTGGTGACCCGTATGTCGATGAACACAAGAACGATCTGCGCCCAAACACCCGGAGCGGCGACGACGGATTACATGTGAACACATCGGGACTTTCAGCAGTTGGTTGGAAGCACGATCGAGGTGACAACACTGTTTGTGATGAGTTGTACTTGTTGTCCAGGGACCATCTTTGACTGTATTGATTTGGAAAGGATCTGAGATAAATGGGAATACATTTTACACGATTGACCAAGATCAAAAGAGCACCAACCAAAATAGCGGTGTCCGCTTTGATGCAACAACCGAGAGGGGAAAGGACACATATTATGGTTACATAGTGGAGATATGGGAACTTGACTACGGACACGATTTTAAGGTCCCTTTGTTTAAGTGCAAATGGGTCAATCTGTCAGGAGGCGGGGTACAGGTAGACCCACAGTACGGAATGACAACAGTGGATCTGAAAAATCTTGGGTACACTAACGAACCGTTCGTCCTAGCCAATGATGTGGCACAGGTTATCTATGTGAAGGACATGTCTACCAGACCGAGAAAGAGAAAAGATAAGGAAGCGAATACATCATACGATGAGCCAAAGCGCCACATAGTTCTTTCAGGAAAAAGGGACATCATGGGAGTGGAGGACAAGACAGACATGTCTGAAGATTATGAAAAGTTTCATGAAATTCCTCCCTTTAATGTCAAGGCTGACCCCAGCATCCTGATAAACGATGAAGATTATCCATGGTTACGGCGCAATAAGAAAATGACACAAGCGAAGAAAAAGTGAAGACTTTCTCCCGCAACTATTATGATGATACCATGCCAAATTTGTAAATGACGAGTATGATACCACTGTCCGTTTTGTACATGCACATGCTATGTGGGTCAATTTATGATACCATGCCAACTTTCAACTTTTTCAGAGTTCATTTGAAATGCTTTAATGTCTTATGGTTCGGCCCTCGTAATAATTAAAAATAGCAACAATAAGTATTTTGTTGTAAGTAGAAACAAAATAAAATAAATAAAGCAAAAAACAAAAAAAGTGTTTTCAAATTTGAAAACTAATGCACTAACAGAAAGTTTATAATTTTCGTAAAACTAAAAGCAAAAAGAATTTAAAAATAAAGCAAAAACAAAAGAAAATAAATAATTCAGAAAACAAAACAAAAACTGGAAAAAAATAAAATAGCAAAAATAAGTAAAGAAAACAAAAAATGGCTCCTACTAAAAACTAATGGCACTAACAGAAAGTTTATAATTTTCATAAAACTAAAAGAAAAACAATTAAAAATAAAGCAAAAACAAAAGAAAATAAATAATGCAGAAAAGAAAACAAAAAACTGCAAAAAAAAATAAAATAGCAAAATAAGTAAAGAAAACAAAAAATGCTCTCATCGGGCCCCACGGCCTGAATACGACTAGAAACCCTACTATGGGCCAGGATTCAGGCCCGCAGTTGGCCCAGAAAGCCCACCAGGCAAAGCATAGCAAGTAGGCCCGAAAGCCTGCGGTGGAGAGGAGCTCGAGATGGGTGCGGCAGTGGGGCTTATAAACCACTGCACGCCCCTCTCAACTAGCGAGGTGGGTCTAAACTTTTGCAGTGACGCGGGCAGCACAGGGGCCTTTGGTCTCGGTTGGTGGCACCAACCGGGACTAAAGGGGGGGGGCATTGGTACCGGTTCGTGGCACCGACCGGTACCAAAGGCCGCCGCTTCCCGCCCTTTGGGCTGCCGAAAAGGAGGCCTTTGGTCCCGGTTGGAGGCACCAACCGGGACTAGCAGTGCATTAGTCCCGTTGGTATCACGAACCGGGACCAATGCTTTGCTATATAAGCAAACACTTTGCAAAATTTCAGAATCCCATCGCCAGATTGCCCCCGACGACGCCGACCTCCTCGACGCCGCCAGTTGCTCCACCTCGCTGCCGCCGCCGCCGCCAAGCCGTCGCCTCACCGAGCCAGGCCGTCCTCGTCGCTGCCTCCCGAGCCAGCGTCGTCCTCGTCGCCCGGCCTCCCGAGCTCAGCGCCGTCTCCGCCCCCACGCGCCGCCACCCCGAGCCCCTGCCCCGTCCCCACCTCAAGGCCGGCGCCTCGCCCCCCACTGCCGCCATCGTCATCTCGCCGCCCCACGGTCGCTGTGAGCCACACAGACCGGCTCTGGTTTTTCATTTGTATTAGTTTAATTAGTTTTTAGTTCATATATATATATATATAATGTATATGTGTATGTATGTGGCTATATATGTGTATGTAGATGTTCAAAAATTGTTCAGAGCATGTTTTTGTTCATATATGTATTTTTGTTCATATGTGTATTAATGTTTTCATATATGCAAAAGATAGATTTTAGAAAAGTTAGGTTTTTTTTCTGTTCACAGAATTTTTTGGTGATACTAATTATTGTAGAATATGCAAATGTTTGTATATTCATATGAACAATGCATTAGGCAAAACCTTTGTATTTTTTCGAAATTTTCTATTTGAACATTTTTTTTAAAACAAGCAATACTAAAAGAATGAGAGGAAAAAGGAAAATAAGAAGAGGAAGAAAGGAGAAGAAGAGGAGAGGAAGAAGAGGAGAAATAAATAAGAAGAGGAAAAAAGAAGAGGGGAAGAAGAAAGGAATAGAGGAGAAGAAGAAAAATAGAAATTTTCTTTTTTTCTTCTTCTCCTCTATTCCTTTCTTCTTCACCTCTTTCTTTTCTTCTTTTTTTTCTTCTTCCTATTTTCTTCCTTTTCCTTATTTTCCTTTCTCGCGAGAAGAAGAAAAAGAAGGGTAGAAGAAGAAGAAAGGAATATAAGAGAAATAAGAAACTTCAACACGAGGGGGGGTACCGATACCCCCTCCCCGATAACATTATTTTCCCATGTATATGTATGTCTCGTCGTTGTCGATATAACCCCCTCGAGATAACTTCGACATGAGGGGCATTCGATATATATACCCCCTCTCGACTGTGATAACTTATACAACGGCAGCACCCCCCTCTCGGCCCTCTCGCCGACCAAAACTCTCGGGACACCCAAACCCTAGAGAGAAAACGATGTTGGTCTCCTACCCCTCTCCCGCGCCCCTACCCGACAAATTAACTCTCTTGAGGCCACCCTAATTAACCCTTGAAGCGTTGTCGAGGCGACCCCAAACCCTAGAGAGAAAACGATGTTGGTCTCCTACCCCCCCCCGCGCCCCTACCCGACAAATTAACTCTCTCGAGGCCACCCAAACTAACATGATTCCTTGTTGTGATTAGCTAGCTAGTTCTACGTTTGCCACTATATATATATATATATATATATATATATATATATATATATATATATATATATATATATATATATATATATATATCCATCTGTACCATGTTTGAATGATAATTGACATGTTGTAAATATTTGCGAAACTATGGAGCACTCCGAGACGAAGAAACAGAAGCGATGTTGTGGCACATAATCGCACAAGGAAGTGATGAAGTTGCTTCATTTCTCAACGACAGTGGACTGGGTGAAGAAGAGGGCTATGTTCATGATGGCTTCGACCCATTAATGCCGGTACAAGAAGAGGACTATGTTCATGATGGCTTCGTGACACAATGGAGGTACAAGCGAAGGAGACCGTCTTGATTGCTCCGGTGACCGAACCGAGTCCGGCCAGGTATATATATATTAGTTAAGCCCGTGCTGACTAGTTAATTGATGCATCCATTGTTTTGGTATATGTACACATATTAATTACTCTCGTCTTTCTTCCTTATAATTTCCAGCCCTCCGGATCGAGCACAACTTCGGTAAGGAGACGAGGCCCGAAGAAAAAGTTGAGCTCGGATGAAAAGTTTGAGATCATAGAAATCGCGCCCGACGGCGAACCGATTGAACCCATGCGGACAAGGAAGGCATTTTCTTCTCAGTGCGGGGTTCTTGTTAGGGACAAGATCCCGATCAGCATCCATCAATGGTATAAGCCTGAGGAGGAAGACCCTGAGGTGTCTTATGTCAATGATATGCAGAAAAAAGATCTTTGGACTGAGCTGAAGGAAAATATCACCCTACCGCCAGAGGAGGATCCGGAGAAGCCAGTTAAAGAGCAATTAATCAAGTCTTGTGCCCTTAAGAAGATGGCAACACTAATGAGGAGGTGGAGGAAAGAGCTGAACCAGTTTGTCGAGAAAGATAAGACACCAGAATTCATCGGCAAATATGAGAAGATCAAAGATCACTGGCCCGCATTTGTGGCCCACTAGACAACGGAAAAGAGTAAGAAGATGTCGGTGACAAACAAGCAAAATGCTGCGAAGAAGAAGCTTCACCATCGCACAGGGTCAGGTGGCTACCTCAAAGCCCGCCCTAAGTGGTCCAAGGCTGAGCATGATCTTCTTGAAAAAGGGATCGAACCAGAGACAATGTACTGGCCAGACCGTTGCTGGACGTGGTTCTTCGGGGCTGGCGGAACCTTGGACCCTGTAACAGGGAAGTGCCAGTGGACGGACGAGCAACTGCAAATACCACTCAGGAAGCTTCGACACTATATCGATGCAGCGCAGCGAGGGATGTTCCTTCCAAACAGGGAGAAGGACGAGCTCACAATGGCCCTTGGGAATCCTGAGCACCCTGGACGGACACGAGGCTCGCCAGGCTCCCTTTTGTGGAAGGTTGGTTTTCCGAATGCAGGGGGTTACAAAACCCACGAGAGGAGGAAGAAACTAGAGCAGGACCAACTGCAGGCGCTGCACGAAAGGGTAATGGGGCTAGAGGAACGAGAAGAGGAACGAGAAGCAGCAGATCGCAGCAAACGACCTGCCGAAGCTTCCCCCAAGCTACCCCGCCATCTCAGCGGAAAAGCAGCGTGGCTTCCACCGAGCTGCTTCAGCCGGAGCATGTTTTGACGGCTCCTGCCGGCTATCCCGTGGATGGTATCACGGAGTCTCAAAGTTGCCACATTATGGCGCGATGGATGACTTTGAAGGTCAAGGCGGTTGTTGGCCAAGTTTATCCTAGTGGACCCGGCACAACTTATCACTGCCAGCCGATTCCAGAAGGATATGCTAAGGTGATGGTGGATGAAATAACGGAGGGATTTGAGGACCTCCCGCTTGACCACCCTACCGGTGAAGGGGAGACTAGGCTCGGTTCTGCTCTGAAGACTCCATGCCTATGGCGGAAGGAGCTCATCAACCTTCCGAACTGGACGCCTACGCCTCCTCCTCCTCCTCCGGCGAGTCAGGGCACTACGCCTCCTCCACCGCCTCCTCCTCCGGCGAGTGATGATTAGGGCACGCGTGGCGGCACTCCGCCTCCTTCCCGGCGCGTGGCGGCACTCCGCCTCCTTCTCCGCCTGCGCCTGCGCGCCCGAGCAGCCAGCCTCCTCCTTCTCCGCCTTGTCAGCAAGGGCGGAAGAGACCCGCCGCCGCTCAGGCTGCTCCTGCGCGTCGTAGTCCTTCTCCTCCGCCTCGTAAGCAAGCAAAAAAGAAGACATCCGCTCCGTCTGCTCTGCCGGCGTCTAGCAGTACAGCCAAAGGCGGGAGGAAATACATATACGGTCCTTCTCTGAAGATTCCAGAGAAGTTACCGTACGAGAGGGCCGAGGAGGAAAACGCGAAGATCGCGCAGACCGAAGTGGATGACTGGTTTGCAGGGTTGAAAGCAAAGAGATGTCCACCTCCGGAGGAGAAGGTAGATCCGGTTAAAGCGAAGCGCACTCTGACTGCCCTGAGGAAACCACCCAAGTCTCCGCCGAAAGGCTACAATGAGCGCATTATTGGAAAGGCATTTGCGAAGCGGAGAGGTCGGGACGTACTCAAAGTGATCAAAGAATGAAAGAACGACGAGCTGGGAAACAAATTGCCCAGCTCGGCGAACAAGCGAAGCAATCGTGCCCCCCGCTCAAGGTGCCTGCTAGCGACATCGTCGATCCGAGGATGGTGCCCGGTTATGGCAATCCTGAAGATTACCTGCCCGACGATGTACATTATGATTTCTTGGAGGTGCAGATACAAAGATACGAGTACGGGAAGCCTCTTGTCAAAGATGAAAGCTCTCTATCAACGATGATGCGAAGATTGCATGATTGGTACATGAAAACCTGCAGAGAGTCTGAGGGGAGGAGTACTTTGTATGTGAGAGTTAAAAAGGAGCATGACCTCGTTGGAATTGAACTGATGCCTATTCCATTTGAGGAGTTCTATCAGTTTTTCAATCAATTGGCCCTCGATAAAGCAACGGTCACCTGCTACTGTCTGTAAGTAGTACTACTTTTGTCATTACGTCTCTCTATATAAGTCAGCTCTTTCATTGCATGTATTTATAATTATCCTCTCTATATTATGCAGATTGAAGATCGCCGAATTGAAGAAAAGACAAGTGGGTTCCATTGGGTTCATTAACACATATCTCATAGATGCAACTGAGGTTGAATTTCATGCCGAAAATACCGAGGCCAACTTGCGACAATTGTTGGTAATAGATGAACACAAGGATATAATACTCTTTCCTTACAACTTCAAGTGTTTGGAGAAAATTCACCAAAAAAGCTCCGGGACTACCGAAGAAGTTGCAATTTAGACACCCGAAAGTAAGTACTATAGTAGCATATTCCACGCATCTCCTAGTGATTCAAGCGCTAGTTTCATCAATACCATTTAACATGCTTGCTAATTATCTGTTTGATTGACCTCTATTTCTTGTAAAGTGGTTGTGGCAGGAACAAGGGAATGATTTCTGTGGATACTACATTTGCGAGTCCATCCGCCACACGACCTGTGAGCGAGGCTACTTTGACAAACAATATGTAGTGCGTAAATAACAATATTCACAATTTTATTTTATTACCATCATTTGTGTTGAGTTTCATTCATATATATATATATATATATATATATATATATATATATATATATATATATATATATATATATATATATTGACCCCTTCTTAAAATTAGATGTTTGGATGCGGATAAACTACTAGCACCAGATCGCCTGCAAGCAATTCAAGAGGAATTGGCGGCATTCTTTCTTGACCACGTGATCGCTGAAGACGGAGAATACTATGTGGACCACGCGTCCGTATGTTAGGAGATTATTTTTGTAAAAGATAATCATTGTATAGATATACGATAACTTGTTGTTCGACCAATCTCTTGGAGAAGGAGAGGTGGTCGATATCATCACTTCCCTCTGTATGCATATATATTCATGACGATCTTCTGTTTCCTTCATTTGCTTACTAGCTAGCTAGAGTGTCTAGCTAGTCCTCTCTATACGTATGTATAGTACGTAGCGTCGACCAAGCACGGACAAAAGAGAGGACACTTCTCTCTATTAATTAGCTAGCTAACACAATATATGAAACACCTAAACTAACCCCTAAAACCCCCAACCCCCCTTTAAAAAAAACAAAACCCCAGCCATGGAATGTGTGACGTGGATGCCTTTTGGTCCGGTTGGTGTTACCAACCGGGACCAAAGGCCTCTACTGGGCTCGGCGACCGCCACGTGGAGTACCATCTGTCCCGGTTCGTGTTAGAACCGGGACTAAAGGGGGGAGGTATTAGTAACGACCCATTAGTCCCGGTTCACGAACCGGGACTAAAGGCCCTTACGAACCGGGACTAATAGGTGTTTCTCTACTAGTGCTAGCTGCCAGGACAAGCAATACTTTGTCCAAGACTAGCGGCTAGGAGTAATGCTACAGTAACACCGTTTTGTCTGGCGACAGCATCATCAAAGTATGTTGACAACACTTACTGTACCACATGTACACGCTCAATAAATGTATTGTTTAATCTCTGTAGCAGTTCATGCAGGAGGGGTCACGTATTACTTGCATGCCTCATGGCTATGTATAGTTTGTGTGCACTAATGGTGTGCTGGGCTGCTATTTTCTTAATGACTGTATGTACCTTAGCCTCTTTCCCTTAATACTAATTTATGTGGTTGAGTTCATCTAATATCATGGACTGATAAGAAGTAGAACATGCCTTCCATTCTAAGTTTTCAATCATATTTCAGATCAATATTTATTTAGACAGACACGTGCTACATCTGCACATATACATGCTAAATTGTGCATGTTATATGTTATATAAAATCCTATAGTTTTTTTCTTTATGATATTTATTCGCAGGTTACACAAGAAATAGTAAAGTGCAAAACTCAAATATTTTATAGTAGATAACTATTTTTCTTACTTACAAATTAAAATATTTCGTAATGAATTTAAAGTTATGAAGTACACATCAACATTTTTTTCTATAAAACTTTAAAATGTATTTTCTTATTAATCGAGGTCAGGGGGCATTCGGCTTTTGCGCACATGTCATGATACATTAGTAACACAAAGCTCTAGACAATGAGTTTTGCAAGGATGCAACATCTTGACTTGTACTATAAAAATGAAAGACAGTACACTTTTCTGCAATGGAAATATATTTATGCTTTTAAGAGAAATATGTTACCTAATTATTTTTGAATGAATAGCAGAAATTAGTATTTGAGCAACATAATTGGTAAACCCTAAATGTATGTACTTTTTACCAGAAATTTATCCTTTTTGTTGCAGTGTAACCAATATGCATTGTAGCATGTTAGTAGTTTAAGTCATTGATAATTGGACTTTAAATACTTAGATTTTGATTCATAAGAAATATCACAGGCAACAAATGTTAATAGATTTACAACCTATATACCTATATGTAAATAGGCTAGCCCGTGCGGATGCACGGGTTGACGAGTAGTGAATAATAATATATATACATGACTTTGTTGTTAGAGTTGCAACTAGAGGAGGTAAAATGACCTAGGGACCACTTTATCCTGAGGGCACCCAAAAAGAATTGAACAAGATTCACAGAGAGTTAACAATGACGCACCTAATCCTTCTAGAAAGAAAAAAGAAGAAAAATGATAGGACTTTGCATACTTCTAGTGAACCTGAAATAGAAAAACCTCCTGATAATAATAATGAAACTTCTATCTGCGATGCTGAAACTCAGCCTCGTAATGAACACTCACCTAGTGATAATGAAAAAGATAATGATGAGGTTCATGAAGACACTCAACCAAACAATAATAAAGAACGAGATAATGATGTTGAGATAGAACCACCTGTTGATCTTGATAACCCACAACTCAAGAATAAAAGATATGATAAAAGAGACTTTGTGGCTAGAAAACACGGTAATGAAAGAGAATCGTGGGTTAAAAAACCAATGCCTTTTCCGACCAAGTCAACTAAAAAGAAAGATGATGAAGAATGTTGGGGGAAATCGACACCTATGGAATCACTGGGATCCCTTCTACGGTTGGCGGGCGCGGGGTTGTGCAAAGAGCGGGTCTGACAGGAAGCACACAGATCGTTTACCCAGGTTCAAGCCGCGGAGACGCGTAATACCCTAGTCCTGCTTTGGTGGATGTATTCGGGTGTTCTTGTGTTCTTAAGCTAGCTACAGGGTGTGATTTGCCCAAAAGATCTGAATCCTTCTCCTCGTCGCCTCGGGCTTCCTTTTATAGACAAAAAGGGGTTGCCACAGTGGCACACAGGAGGTGGAAAGGCGTACAGTGGATGAGTCTATCCTCTGGCATCGTCGGACAAACACATTTAATGCGCTGCCAACGTGCCCCTCTTGCTTTATCGGGGACGACAAGGAAGCATGTCCCAGCTGTCGCTGCTTTGCCTGGCTTCAACACACGTCCGAGCTGACGAGGCGTCACGGTGCCACGTTGGCTGGCTGCTGGGCTGGCGCGGAGGTGGAGCCTTCACAAAGATCTGCATGTCACCACACAGGTGCTTGCTGGTCGGTGTAGAGGCCGCTCGTCGCCACGCAGGTGCCTTCTCAGCTGGTTGAGCTGGCAGCTGCATGGGGACGACGATGGTGTCTTGTAGGCATGGGCCTGGCTGTGGTTCCCATAATGCCCTTGGCAAGGGCCTTGCGGGGGCCCCCACAAGGGTCTTGCCACGGCACCGCGGTCGTCCCTGAGAAGGGTCTTGCCAGGGGTCTCGTGGGTCTCCTCGGCGAGGATCTCGCCAAGGGTCGTCGTCTTCTGGTCCTCATCTGATCTTATGATCTTGAGAAAGATCTGCATGCCATCACAGAGGTGCCTCCCGAGCCGTGATTCCAATGTGGTTTGTTGGTTATGTTGGAACCTGTGGGCTCAAGGGTGGCACACTCTGCTGGCGTCGGGCAAGTTTCCCCGGCAAGGCTCTTGCCGGGGCTGCAGAGGCCGCCCCGGCAAGAGCCCTGCCGGGGGAGTCCACCTCGCCCTCTTGCTCTTCGTGGTCTCTGGGTCTTGGCGTTGCTTTGGCTGTCTTGTACTCCGGCTTCCCTCCTCCGCCCTGCTCGGTGTGGTCGCGGGTGCGGCTCCGATTGTCCTTGCACAAGTAAAGGGGTCAAAAGGAGAGCCCCTACTTTTGTGCACCGACAGGAGCCCCTGGGCCTGGGCCACACATAAGCGCGACGCGTTGTTGGGACAAGCCCAGAACGGTGCACGGGCAGGTGGGGCGGATTTTACCGTAGTAACTTTTTCGTCCGCTGCGCCTCCCCATGACTCGCGTTGAACGCGCGACGTGGAGGGTTGTGCGTGATGTGGGGGTCATGCGAGGGGCGGTCTCCACACGCATGCGTTACATCGCACTTAATGGGAAAGGAGGCGGTCTGCCGTAAAAAGAAATAACCGCGGGCACGCCGCTCATTTACCCCATGCGCCTTCTCCAATCTCGGAACCGCTGTCCCCTCCTTCCTCCCTCTCTAGCTCTCGCCTTTGCTCGCCGCCACCGCGCCTTCGTCCTCCTTCCCCCTTTGTCTCTCGTAGCCGCCAAGGCTCCCAAAAGCAGTAAAAGAAAGGGAGTAGCGAAGGATGCCGGGGCGAAGGAGCCCCTGGAGAGTGAGTTGGCAGTGTGGCGGACGCAGTCCGCCTACTTCCCCACGTCGGTCGATGCGGTCCATCTCCGGGACTACTTCAAGCACCTGTGGGGGTGCAAGACGGGGAGACGACGGGCATCCGGTCACGCGTGTCATCCCTACTGCTTTCGCCGAAGCCCGCCCAAATCGGTACCCATTCTTTGTCGACTACTTTTCCTACGGCTTCTACGCCCCTTCTCTGATTTGTTCAATGACGTCATGCACACCTACGGCTTCCACCTTCTGGATTTTACTCCAAACTGTTGGGGAACGTAGTAATTTCAAAAATTTTCCTACGATCACGCAAGACCATGGTGATGCATAGCAACGAGATGAGAGTGTTGTCTACGTACCCTCGTAGACCAGAACGGAAGCGTTGGCATAACGTAGAGGAAGTAGTCGTACTTCTTCCCGATCCAACCGATCCAAGTACCGAACGTCACGGCACCTCCGAGTTCTGCACACGCTCAGCTCGATGACGCCCCTCGAACTCCGATCCAGCCGAGTGTTGAGGAGAGTTTCACAAGACGACGGCGTGGTGACGATGATGATGTTCCACCGGCGCAGGGTTTCGCTTAAGCTCCGCAACGGTATATTCGAGGTGTAGTTTGGTGGAAGGGGCACCGCACACGGCTAAGGAACGATCTCAATGATCAACTTGTGTGTCATGGGGTGCCCTCTGCCCTGTATATAAAGGAGGGAAGGGAGGGGCTGGCGGCCACCAAGGGCTGCGCTGGGAGTCCTACTCCCACGGGAGTAGGATTCTCCCCCAATCCTAGTCCAACTAGGATTGGCCAAGTGGGAAGGGAGAGGGCCACCCCTTCTCCTAGTCCTAATAGGACTAGGAAGGGGGAAGGTGCGACCAGCACTTGGGCCCCTTTCTCCTTTCCACTAAGGCCCATCAAGGCCCATTGACCCCCGTGAGGTTCAGTAACCCCGCATACTCGGTAAAATTCCCAATTTCACCCGGAGTGATTCCGAGTCCAAACATAGGCTTCCAATATATCAATCTTTATGTCTCGACCATTTCGAGACTCCTCGTCATGTCCGTGATCTCATCCGGGACTCAACAACCTTCGTACATCAATATCATATAAACTCATAATAACTGCCATCGAAGCGTTAAGCGTGCGGACCCTACGGGTTCGAGAACTATGTAGACATGACCGAGACACCTCTCGGTCAATAACCAATAGCGGGACCTGGATGCCCATATTGGTTCCTACATATTCTACGAAGATCTTTATCGGTCAGACCGCATAACAACATACGTTGTTCCCTTTGTCATCGGTATGTTACTTGCCCGAGATTCGATCGTCGGTATCCAATACCTAGTTCAATCTCGTTACTGGCAAGTCTCTTTTCTCGTTCCGTAATACATCATCTCACAACTAACACATTTAGTTGCAATGCTTGCAAGGCTTATGTGATGTGCATTACCGAGAGGGCCCAGAGATACCTCTCCGACAATCGGAGTGACAAATCCTAATCTCAAATATGCCAACCCAACATGTACCTTCGGAGACACCTGTAATGTACCTTTATAATCACCCGATACGTTGTGACGCTTGGTAGCACCCAAAGTGTTCCTCGGGCAAACAGGAGTTGCATAATCTCATAGTCATAGGAACATGTATAAGTCATGAAGAAAAGCACTAGCAACAAACTATACGATCAGGTGCTATGCTAATGGAATGGGTCATGTCAATCAGATCATTCAACCAATGATGTGATCCCGTTAATCAAATAACAACTCCTTGTTCATGGTTAGGAAACATAACCATCTTTGATTAACGAGCTAGTCAAGTAGAGGCATACTAGTGACACTCTGAGGTTTATGTATTCACACATGTATTATGTTTCCGGTTAATACAATTCTAGCATGAATAATAAACATTTATCATGATATAAGGAAATAAATAATAACATTATTATTGCCTCTAGGGCATATTTCCTTCAGTCTCCCACTTGCACTAGAGTCAATAATCTAGATTACACAAGAATGATTCTAACACCCATGGAGTCTTGGTGCTGATCATGTTTTGCTCGTGGAAGAGGCTTAGTCAACGGTGCGCAACATTCAGATCCGTATGTATCTTGCATATCTCTATGTCTCCCACCTGGACCAAATCCGGATGGAGTTGAAGTGTCTTTTGATGTGCTTGGTTCTCTTGTGAAATCTGGATTCCTTTGCCAAGGCAATTGCACCGGTATTGTCACAAAAGATTTTCATTGGACCCGATACACTAGGTACAACACCTAGATCGGTTATGAACTCCTTCATCCAGACTCCTTCATTAGCTGCTTCCGAAGCAGCTATGTACTCAGCTTCACATGTAGATCCCATAACGACGCTTTGTTTGGAACTGCACCAACCGACAGCTCCACCGCTTAATGTAAATACGATCCGGTTTGCGATTTAGAATCGTCGGATCAGTGTCAAAGCTTGCATCGACGTAACTGTTACTTACGAGCTCTTTGTCACCGCCATAAATGAGAAACATATCCTTAGTTCTTCTCAAGTACTTAAGGATGTTCTTGACCGCTGTCCGATGATCCACTCTGGATTACTTTGGTACCTGCCGCTAAACTTACTGCAAGGCACACATCAGGTCTGGTACACAGATTGCATACATGATAGAGCCTATGGCTGAAGCATAGGAACATCTTTCATTTCTCTCTATCTTCTGCGGTGGTCGGGCATTGAGTCTTACTCAACTTCACACCTTGTAATACCGCAAGAACCCTTTCTTTGCCTGATCCATTTTGAACTTTTTCAAAACTTTATCAAGGTATGTGCTTTGTGAAAGTCCTATTAAGCGCCTTGATCTATCTCTATAGATCTTAATGCCCAATATGTAAGCAGCTTCACCGAGGTCTTTCATCGAAAAACTCTTATTCAAGTATCCCTTTATGCTATCCAGAATTCTATATCATTTCCGATCAATAATATGTCATCCACATATAATATCGTAAATGCTACTGAGCTCCCACTCACTTTCTTGTAAATACAGGCTTCTCCAAAAGTCTCAGATAAAACCAAATGCTTTGATCACACTATCAAAACGTTTATTCCAACTCCGAGAGGCTTGCACCAGTCCATAAATGGATCGCTGGAGCTTGCACACTTTGTTAGCTCCTTTGGATCGACAAAACCTTCTGGTTGCATCATATACAACTCTTCTTCCGTAAATCCATTCAGAATGCAGTTTTAACATCCATTTGCCAAATTTCATAATCATAAAATGCGCAATTGCTAACATGATTCGGACGGACTTAAGCATCGCCACGGGTGAGAAGGTCTCATCGTAGTCAATCCCTTGAACTTGTCGAAAACCTTTTGCAACAAGTCGAGCTTTATAGACGATAACATTACCATCAGCGTCGGTCTTCTTCTTGAAGATCCATTTATTCTCAATTGCTTGCCGATCATCGGGCAAGTCAACCAAAGTCCATACTTTGTTCTCATACATGGATCCCATCTCAGATTTCATGGCCTCAAGCCATTTTGTGGAATCTGGGCTCACCATCGCTTCTTCATAGTTCGAGGTTCATCATGTTCCAAGAATATGACTTCCAAAATAGGATTACCGTATCACTCAGTGCGGATCTTGCTCTGGTTGATCTACGAAGTTCTGCAGAAACTTGATCTGAAGTTTCATGATCATCATCATTAGCTTCCTCCCTATTTGGTGTAGGTGTCACGAAACTGTTTTTCGTGATGTACTACTTCTCAATAAGGGAGTAGATACGATTATCTCATCAAGTTCTACTTTCCTCCCACTCACTTCTTTCGTGAGAAACTCTTTCTCCAAAAGTTTCGAATTTAGCAACAAAATCTTGCCTTCGGATCTGTGATAGAAGGTGTACCCAACTGTCTCCTTTGGGTATCCTATGAAGACACATTCGATTTGGGTTCGAGCTTATCAGGTTGAAGCTTTTTCACATAAGCATCGCAGCCCCAAACTTTCAGAAACGACAACTTTGGTTTCTTGCCAAACCACAGTTCATAAGGCGTCGCCTCAACGGATTTAGATGGTGCCCTATTTAAAGTGAATGTAGCCGTCTCTAAAGCATAACCCCAAAACGATAGCGGTAAATCAGTAAGAGACATCATAGATCGCACCATATCTAATAAAGTACGATTCGACGCTCGACACACCATTACGTTGTGGTGTTCGGTGGCGTAAGTTGCTAAACTATTCCGCATTGTTTCAAATGTAGGCCAAACTCAGAACTCAAATATTCTCCTCCACGATCAGATCGTAGAAACTTTATTTTCTTGTTACGATGATTTTCCACTTCACTCTGAAATTCTTTGAACTTTTCAAATGTTTCAGACTTGTGTTTCATTAAGTAGATATACCCATATCTGCTCAAATCATCTGTGAAGGTGAGAAAATAACGATATCCGCCATTTAGCCTCAACATTCATTGGACCACATACATCAGATGTATGATTTCCAATAAATCTGTTGCTCTCTCCATAGTTCCGAGAACGGTGTTTTAGTCATCTTGCCCATAAGGCACGGTTCGCAAGTGCCAAGTGATTCATAATCAAGTGACTCCAAAAGTCCATCAAGATGGAGTTTCTTCATGCGCTTTACATCGATATGACCTAAACGGCAAGTGCCACAAATAAGTTGCACCATCATTATCAACTCTGCATCTTTTGGTTTCAACATTATGAATATGTGTATCACTACTATCAAGATTAAGTAAAACAAACCATTCTTCAATGGTGCATGACCATAAAAGATATTATTCATATAAATAGAACAACCATTATTCTCTCGATTTAAATGAATAACCGTCTCGCATCAAACAAGATCCAGATATAATGTTCATGCTCAACGCTGGTACTAAATAACAATTATTTAGGTCTAATACTAATCCCGAAGGTAGATGTAGAGGTAGCGTGTCGACTGCGATCACATCGACTTTGGAACCATTTCCCACGCCGCATTGTCACCTCGCCCTTAGCCAATCTTCGCTAATCCGTAGCCCTGCTTCGAGTTGCAAATATTAGCAATGTAACCAGTATCAAATACCAGGTGCTCTGCGAGTATTAGTAAGGTACACATCAATAACATGTATATCACATATACCTTTGTTAACCTTGCCATCCTTCTTATCCGCCAAATACTTGGGGCAGTTCCGCTTCCAAAGGACCAGCCTGCTTGCAATAGAAGCACTCGTTTTGAGCTTAGGACCAGACTTGGGTTTCTTCTCTTGATCAGCAACTTGCTTGCCGCTCTTTTGAAGTTTCCTTTTCTTTCCTTTGCCCTTTTCTTGAAACTAGTGGTTTTGTTAACCATCAACACTTGATGCTCCTTTTTGATTTCTACCTCGCTGCTTTCAAAGATCGCCAAGAGCTCGGGCATTGTTTTGGTCATCCCTTGCATATTATAGTTCATCACGAAGCTCTTGTAGCTTGGTGGCAGTGATTGAGAATTCTGTCAATGACGCAATCATCCGGAAGATTAACTCCCAGTTGAATCAAGTGATTGTTATATCCGGACATTCGAGTATATGCTCACCGACGTAACTGTTCTCCTCCATCTTACAGCTATAGAACTTATTGGAGACTTCATATCTCTCAATCCGGGCATTCGCTGAATATTAACTTCAACTCTGGAACATCTCATATGCCCCATGGTGTTCAAAACGACGTTGAAGTCCCGGTTCTAAGCCGTAAAGCATGGCACATTGAACTATAGAGTAGTCATCAGCTTTGCTTTGCCAGACGTTCATAACTTCTGGCGCAGCCCTTGCACCAGGCCTGGCACCTAACGGTGCTTCCAGGACGTAATTCTTCTGTGCAGCAATAAGGATAATCCTCAAGTTACGGACCCAGTCCGTAATTGCTGCCATCATCTTTCAACTTTGCTTTCTCAAGGAACGCATTAAAATTCAACGGAACAACAAAGACGAGCCATCTATCTACACATCATAGACAAGCAAGATACTATCAGGTACTAAGTTCATGATAAATTTAAGTTCAATTAATCATATTACTTAAGAACTCCCACTTAGAAAAATATCCCTCCAATTCTCTAAGTGATTGCGTGATCCATATCAACTACACCATGACCGATCATCACGTGTGATGGAGTAGTTTCAATGGTGAACATCAATATGTTGATCATATCTACTATATGATTCACGCCGACCTTCGGTCTCCGTGTTCCGAGGTCATATCTTATATGCATAGCTCGTCAAGTATAACCTGAGTATTCGCGTGTGCAACTGTTTTGCACCGTTGTATTTGAACGTAGAGCCTATCACACCCGATCATCACGTGGTGTCTCAGCACGAAGAACTTTCGCAACGGTGCATACTCAGGAGAACACTTCTTGATAATTTAGTAAGGATCATCTTATAATGCTACCGTCAATCAAAGCAAGATAAGATGCATAAAGGATTAACATCACATGCAATCAATATAAGTGATATGATATGGCCATCATCATTTTGTGCTTGTGATCTCCATCTCCAAGCACCGTCATGATCACCATCGCCACCGGCGCGACACCTTGATCTCCATCGTAGCATCGTTGTCGCCTCGCCAACTATTGCTTCTACGACTATCGCTACTCCTTAGTGATAAAGTAAAGCAATTACATGGCGCTTGCATTTCATACAATAAAGCGACAACCATATGGCTCCTGCCATTGCCGATAACTCGTTACAAAACATGATCATCTCATACAATAAAATATAGCATCACGCCTTGACCATATCACATCACAACATGCCCTGCAAAACAAGTTAGACGTCCTCTACTTTGTTGTTGCAAGTTTTACGTGGCTGCTACGGGCTGAGCAAGAACCGTTTTACCCACGCATCAAAACCACAACGATATTTCGTCAAATAGACTCGCTTTAACCTTCTCAAGGACCGGCGTAGCCACACTCGGTTCAACTAAAGTGAGAGAGACAGACACCCGCCAGTCACCTTTAAGCAACGAGTGCTCACAGCGGTGAAACCAGTCTCGCGTAAGCGCACGCGTAATGTCGGTCCGGCCGCTTCATCTCACAATACCGCTGAACCAAAGTATGACATGCTGGTAGGTAGTATGACTTGTATCGCCCACAACTCACTTGTGTTCTACTCGTGCATATGACATCAACGATAAAACCAGGCTCGATGCCACTGTTGGGGAACGTAGTAATTTCAAAATTTTCCTACGATCACGCAAGACCATGGTGATGCATAGCAACGAGATGAGAGTGTTGTCTCACGCACGTGAGACCAGCAACGGAAGCGTTGACGCAACGTAGAGGAAGTAGTCGATTTCTTCCCGATCCAACCGATCCAAGTACCGAACGACGGCACCTCCGAAGTTCTGCACACGCTCAGCTCGATGACGCCCCTCGAACTCCGATCCAGCCGAGTGTTGAGGGAGAGTTTCACAAGACGACGGCGTGGTGACGATGATGATGTTCCACGGCGCAGGGCTTCGCCTAAGCTCCGCAACGGTATATTCGAGGTGTAGTTTGGTGGAAGGGGCACCGCACACGGCTAAGGAACGATCTCAATGATCAACTTGTGTGTCATGGGGTGCCTCTGCCCCTGTATATAAAGGAGGGAAGGGAGGGGCTGGTCGGCCACCAAGGGCTGCGCTGGGAGTCCTACTCCCACCGGGAGTAGGATTCTCCCCCAATCCTAGTCCAACTAGGATTGGTCAAGGGAAGGGAGAGAGGCGCCACCCCTTCTCCTAGTCCTAATAGGACTAGGGAAGGGGGAAGGTCTGCGCCAGCACTTGGGCCCCTTTCCTCCTTTCCACTAAGGCCCATCAAGGCCCATTGACCCCCGGAGGTTCCGTAACCCCGGCACTCGGTAAAATTCCCAATTTCACCCGGAGTGATTCCGAGTCCAAACATAGGCTTCCAATATATCAATCTTTATGTCTCGACCATTTCGAGACTCCTCGTCATGTCCGTGATCTCATCCGGGACTCAACAACCTTCGTACATCAATATCATATAAACTCATAATAACTGCCATCAAACGTTAAGCGTGCGGACCCTACGGGTTCGAGAACTATGTAGACATGACCGAGACACCTCTTGGTCAATAACCAATAGCGGACCTGGATGCCCATATTGGTTCCTACATATTCTACGAAGATCTTTATCGGTCAGACCGCATAACAACATACGTTGTTCCCTTTGTCATCGGTATGTTACTTGCCCGAGATTCGATCGTCGGTATCCAATACCTAGTTCAATCTCGTTCATGGCAAGTCTCTTTTCTCGCTCCGTAATACATCATCTCACAACTAACACATTTAGTTGCAATGCTTGCAAGGCTTATGTGATGTGCATTACCGAGAGGGCCCAGAGATACCTCTCCGACAATCGGAGTGACAAATCCTAATCTCAAATATGCCAACCCAACATGTACCTTCGGAGACACCTGTAATGTACCTTTATAATCACCCATTACGTTGTGACGCTTGGTAGCACCCAAAGTGTTCCTCGGCAAACGGGAGTTGCATAATCTCATAGTCATAGGAACATGTATAAGTCATGAAGAAAAGCACTAGCAACAAACTATACGATCAGGTGCTATGCTAATGGAATGGGTCATGTCAATCAGATCATTCAACCAATGATGTGATCCCGTTAATCAAATAACAACTCCTTGTTCATGGTTAGGAAACATAACCATCTTTGATTAACGAGCTAGTCAAGTAGAGGCATACTAGTGACACTCTGTAGGTTTATGTATTCACACATGTATTATGTTTCCGGTTAATACAATTCTAGCATGAATAATAAACATTTATCATGATATAAGGAAATAAATAATAACATTATTATTGCCTCTAGGGCATATTTCCTTCACAAACGCCGTGGCGTGCATGGCCCTTTTCACACACCTCTGCTAGAGTTTCGTCGGGGTGCATCCCAACACGGCGCTCTTCCGCCACTACTTCTTCCCTCGGATCCAAAAGTGGGGCGCTATTTCTGGTTGTGTCGCCTGGATCGCAATGTCCAAGGGGACATACACGGAGGGCGCTCAGGACAGGTGGGAGGAGTGGCGGGGCCGGTGGTGCTGGATTGAGGAGGATGATCCACAAGATTTCTGCCGGGTTCGCTAGGCGCCGCCAGTTCGCAGAAATGACTGGATCAATGTTGACGCCGACGACGCGAAGCTCACGGTTGCCACCACCAAGATTCTCCGCCTCACCGAGGCCGGGCTCACCCTTGAGATGATCGGGGAGGATTTCATCCGCCGCCGAATCGCTCCGCTGCACAACAAGGGGAGGCCGGCCTGGTTCTTTACGAACGCGGCCGACATCATGAGGCTTCGCCCCGGCCTCGACCACAACCTCACGGTGATGGGGCACGTCCACTTATACCAGCGGCTCTTCCAGCTCGACGTGAACCGCGACGGCAAGGTCGAGCGGTCCGGAAAGGCTGCCAAAACCGGCAAGGTTGCCAAGGGGCCCTTGTTCGGGATGCCGGCGACGGTGGTCCCGCTGAGCAATAACTCGCGATGAAATGACATCATCGCCATGATGCCGGAGTTCAACGCGCACGGCCTCTTCTTAACTTGGGCCGAGCCGCCAGAGGATCAAGTACATGAGTTCTTTCATACCTTGGAGGTGAAGTACGTCTGCGCGAACCGCGGCTCGTCTAGGACACCACCCAGGCGGAGCTGGACTACATCGCCGATAGGGCGGCGGAGGCGGAGCTCGCCAGGGAGGCTGGCAGCACCGGCAGCGTGGAGGACAAGGCCGCGGCAGAGGCGGAGGAAAAGGAGCTCACCCAGTGGGCGGAGGCCGGTGGGGAGGCCAGCAGCGCCGGCATTGGGGCCCCTCTCATCGAAGATGTGGTCGACGAGTCGTCAGAGGAGGAGGTCGAGACTGTCGACCCCCCGGCAATGGGGAGAGGGCGAGTCCTGCGGCGGGCCAGCTTTGGCGAGCCGGTCCGACCTAGCAGGGCCGTGCAGCCGCAGCAAACCCAGGAGGCGTCCGTGCGCCAGACAAGGGCCGCGGCGGCGAGGAAAGTGGTGAAGGCTGCGGTGGCGAAGAAGAAGGCAACTTCCTCTTCTTCGTCCAAGCGTCCACGGACTCCATCTGCTTACCCTCCTCCCGCAGATGACGACATGGAGGTTGTATTTGATTTTGAGTCCCTCAGCCAAAGGAGGAAGAGGAAGGCAACAGAAGAGGAGGTGGAGGACGAGTAAGTATCTTGTTCTTTTTTTTTCATCTCTGCCTCCTCAGACTGTGCCGCTGATTTGTTTCCTTCTTTGCAGGGATGCAGAGACACTGGCCCAGAGGGTGAAGAGGGCCAGGGCTTCGGAGAGCGACTAGCCCCCGGAAGGTACTTCCGGTACACCGCTGGTGGTGTTGAGCAGCCCGGACAGCAGCCCCCGGCACAGCCCCCAGCGTAAGCTCATCACTCACCCCTCGTCGACGTGTGTCGGGGGCACGATCTCTTGGCGCAGACCTTACCGTGGTTGCAGGAGGAGGACAGCAGCAGGAGGAGCCACTGAGGGCTACCCCCAACACGCTGCCCCCATCAACCACGCCGCCCCGAGGGGCGTCCCCGGGAAGGGCGCCAAGCACTGAGCCCATGAACATGGAGGAGGAGGAGGCAGACTCTAGCGCTGGTGACTTCGCCTCGGTGCCAGATGTTGGCGGGGAGGGGGCTTCTTCTTCCCAGCATTGCACGGGTAAGTCACTCGCCTTCCGTCCCTGTTCTTTTCCTTTTTGATTCTTGGTATTGGCTTCGCCTCACCCGCTTCTCGATATCCAGATCCTCCCTCGGCGCACCGGGAGGACAAAGACACCGTCATCGAGGATGTCGCCAAGGATGCCGCGGCAGAGGCTGAGAAGATCGCCACCGAGGAGGCCGCCAAGGGTACTGCTGAGGACGCCGCCAAGGGATCCGCCGGGGAGCCCGGCAAGGCTGCTGCCGAGGATGCCGGCAAGGGGCCTGCCGAGGAAGTCGGCAAGGCCGCTGCCGAGGAGGACGTGGTCGACGACCAACCTTCCTCCTCCACTGCCTTTGGCTCGGGCAAGTACCTGAAGGTGAGCGACGACCTGTTCGTCCACATCCTAAGGACGGCGAGCACCAGGGCGCCCACTGATGGAGAGGTGTTTGACGAGTAGGTGCTTGCCGCCGCCGGGCTCGAAGTTGTTGATGAGCCGAGCATTGGTGGTGCAGGCTCCCAGGAAGAGTGGCTCCTCCAGGCCATGAGTGCCAACTTCCAGAAGCTCCAAGCGCTCCACCGCGCCCGCCAAGACAAGATAAGATCCAGGATGGCCGTGGCGGACAAGGTAGAAGAAGATTTCAAGGAGCGCGTTACTGAGAAGCAAGCCTGGCTTCATGACGCCCACCAGGAACTAAAGGGCATCCAAGGCGAGCTAGCCAAGCGTCAGCAAGAGTTCCTTCTGCAACAAGCAGATTTCGAGAAGGCCCAGGAGCTGGCGAGGGAGCAGGCCGCCAAGGAGGAGGCCGCTCGACAACAACACCAGGCTCTACTGAACTCATAGGAGGAGGATCTTGCCGCCCATGAGGAGAAGCTTGCCACCACACTCCGTGGCAAGGACGAGGAGGTGGAGAAGCTTGTCGTGCAACAGACCCAGGAGCTAGAGCAGAGGCACAAGGAGGCACTCAATGCCCAGGCTCTGGTCCACGCCGGCAAGGTGAAAGAGCTGGAGGTGGAGTGGGACGGGCTGAAGGATCAGGCCCTGAAGCTGGCCGAGGAGAAGGACATGCTCAACGATGCCCTAATGGAGGCGCCGGGCGCAGTCCTCGGCAAGGCTGAGAAGCTCTCTGAGGCCAACGACTCCATCAAAGACCTGAAGCTGAAGCTGGAGGGTCTTTAGGAGATGCTCTTGGAGGCCAAGGCCCGAGAGGAGACCCTGGCAAAGGATCTGGAGGCCAAGAAGCATCTGTGGAAGAATGAAGCCGCCAACCACAGGGATTTTGTGGAGGGCGAGAACCGCTGGATCGGCCACCTCGAAGATGTCGCCGGCAGGATCACTATGCAGCTGGCCACCATGGCGATACCAAATGTGAGGTATACCCCGGAGCACAACGCGAGCCCCAACGCCAAGCTGACCCTGTTCTTCGAGGGTGTTTTCGGGGCCCTGGAGCAACTCCACTCCAATCGGGTGGCCTCGCTGGCTGATGAGGCCCGGAGGCTCTGCCGGGGTGCCATGACCAAGGTCCTCACCAAGGTGGCACACTGGAACCCCAACCTCGACTTGGACGCCGCACTGGAGAGCTTGCCGGAGGATGCGGACCTCGCGGTGCTCAAGGAGCGTATCAAGCCCATCATGAGCCGTATCGACGGAATCCAGAGGGTGGAGGGCCAGCGCCAAGACTAGGCACCCCGTCTCTCACCGCCGTTGCAGGTTCCAAGACAATTTTTATCTTAGTTAGAACCGCAGCAGCAATTGATGTAATATAACTCTGCAGCACTTTTGATATTATGCATGTTACTTTCCTGTTCAATCCCCCCTTTGTATGTTCAGCCTACGTTAATCGGGTAGGCTTCACTACTAGAAAAACCGCTACTAATGGCGCACCTAATTTGGCCATTAATGGAGCATCACTGGTGCGCCATTACTAGCACGCCATTAGTAATTTTTACTAATGGCGCACCGGTGGTGCGCCATTAGTATCTGGTATACTAATGGCGCACCACCAGTGCGCCATTAGTATAGGCTACTGATGCGCCATTAGTATGCCTCCCAGGGCCATGTATACCAGGTGCTTTGGCATACTAATGGCGCATCACCACGAGATCGCCATTAGTAATCGCGGCATACTAATGGCGCATCGACCAGTGATGCGCCATTAGTATGCTTTGTCATACTAATGGCGCCGTCATGTGATGCGCCATTAGTATGAATATTAGGTTTTTTTATTTTTATTTTCTGTTTTTGCACAGGTTACAAAATGTATAATTTGACAAAATATAGACAGCACACATCAACAACAGATTCATCGAATACAATAGAAGATTAGTCTTTGAATACAATTCATCATATTAGTCTCCGAATACAATTCATCATATTAGTCTCCGAATTGAAAAGACCGAACAAAGATAGAACATTATATTACAAGTCTCAAGACCGCGAGTAGCGAGTTTGTCTTCACATTACAAGTCGATATCGATCATCTAAACTACCATCACATAGAAGAGAGCTGCGGTCATCACGATGAGCATCATCACGATGAAACTCGTCTTCATCCGGTTCCTCCAACGCTCCCTCCCCTCTCCCGCTAGATAGCGGGCGTATCTAGATTCGGCCTCGGCCCTAGTGGTGTACCCTTTTGTAACTGTTACCGCTGAATCGGTATACCTGTCTCCGACACTCCTCCCAGTCATCGTAGACTCCGGGAACCTTACCCTTGTACACGCATACGTCGGCATCGCTATGCACTAGCCAAACGAAATGTTAGTACCAATTCACAGACAATACATAAGCAATATATAAGTATGCAACAGAACGATCGGAAGAGAAAAGCAAGACATTAATAGCATCGATTACATCTAAGTTGAGCGAATCTCAAACCAAAGAGACATACTACAAGTTCATTAAAGTTTAATTACAACATGAGCCAATCGATGTTTGAGAACTAGACACAGCATCACCGCTTTCGACTCGACTCAAGGGACCGGGCGTGGATGAAGCCGCCGTCTATCGTGGGAGTCATGAAATAACGGTCGTTGTCAGCCTGCATTTGTAGCATTGTGTCGATGTCACTGTTGGACGGTTGATTGTTGAGGTAGAACTGCCCGAGGTGCGAAGGACATCTTGATGGATGATTTCCGCAAACTCCGACTGGATGCGAAAGAATTCTTGTCGGAGGTCCGCGTCCTGGATTGCCGACACGCTCTTTGCCCAATCTTTGAGTTTACTCGGTAGCAGAAGTTGATGATGGTCGTCGATCGCCGCATGTGATGGATGGCGTAGTAGGCACCCTTCGACAAAGCGGCTGCTTGACGCAGCAGAACATCGTATTGTGGGAGAACACGTGCTTGCCATACTTACGAATAGGCCTGGTGAAGGTGCCTCCAGATTTGGCGTAGCCGGGGAGAACATCATCAAGAACCTTCTTGACATTTGTGTAGTCTACGTTCGGTGACGGTCCGGGTGAAATACGTGGCCATGGAATATTTGGGGCTTAGGAGGATGGCGTGCAATGTGTCACTGCAGAAAACACGGAATGTTAATAGAAAACGATCAAAATGTAAGAATTCATATGTTACGGGCGGTTGAGGGAGGACTTACTCGGGAAAGTAAGGCACGAGGAAGTTATCCTTATCTTGGTTTGCCAGCGCTGCCCAAGATCTTGGCACGCATGTAGAAGGGGTCGACTATCACGATGTCCGGGGTCTTGTCGCGAATGATCCGCATCTCCATACTCAGCGAAAATAGCCGAACGAAGGTGTAGTGCAGCGGATGAAGGTTCAACATAGCGTGGATGTCATCAAAACGCAGGACGATCGTACGCCCGATGGAGTTATCCACAAAGCCCTTGCCCTCCGCACCTTGGCGCGAAAACTGGGTATGCCACATCCTTCTCCACGAGACGCCGCTTCTCCAAAGAAAGAAACTGTCATGCAGACTCCGCATAGCACCGGTTGCAGCATTGAGCATATTTGTCGATAGCATCGCCCTACCCGCCACATGCACCCTCCTCGAGATATCCTGTGGTGAAGGTGGCCCGTCCTGAGCACGGATCGTACTCTGTGCCGGCTGGCTCGCACCCTTCTTAGTCTTTCTTTTGCGTGCCTTCTTCTTCTCTTGTAATGGGACCGAGTTTTGCTCGCAGACCGCCTTCTTGAGTGTGTTGGGGCTGATAATATTTCGCACCTCGCCTATCTGAGGCTCGGTGAAGTCGGCAGCTGGAGGTGTCTCCTGAGAGCTGAACGCCAGACGACGCCTGTTGCAACTTGGCTTCTCCGCGGTACGAGCTAGATCGCACACGTCTTTTGTTGGGTTTGGTTCTTGAGAAGGAGGCCCCATGAAGTCGCCATCGTACCCATGATCGGCAAAGTACTGATCGACGTTGCCAAATGTATCATCGTCGTCGTCGTCGTCGTTCTGATCCTGTGCCATATGCATGTTTGGATCCAGTGGCATAGGGATGTCCGGCACCGTTGCGGCGGTCTTGCCATGGGGCCGACTTGGCGCCGGCACGACTGGCGGTGTTGTCTTTGGGGTGGTGTCCCCCGCCCCCAAACGAATCTGGCTCTTCGGCCAAAGCAGGGGCCAGCTCAAGCATGCGCTGAGGGTCATCACGTCATCATCGTCGGCCCCGACGGGTCGATTCGGAGGTAACAACTCGTCGCAGCCTGGCAGCACCCGAACCAGTTGAACTCTAAACAAGTTGGGTGGCATCGGGTACCGTGGAACAAGGGTTGCCGGTTGAACTATTTTGCCCTTGGCGACATCGACCAACTCGTTGTTCATGAAGTGGAGGAGAGTGCACGGGCGTCGGCGGCGCCTGCGAAAACATGTAGGCGTCGAGGATGCCCATCAAAGGCAAGGAGATGAAGTCCTCGGCGAGAGGCTTAATTAGTTACCGTGATGATGGCGTCGAGCTCGGCTAATGTAGAGGCACCGCCAACGGCGGGCGTGCAGTTGACGGAGGGGCCGCTTGCTGCAGAGGTGCCGGCCGGCGTACACCCGGGTGCATTAAGCTCCCGTGCCGGCGTCGGAGACACCAATGCCGCCTCCGCCGGAGGCACCAATGGCCCCGCCATCGCATTATGCAAGTTGCTAGCCGTGAAGCTAGGAATCGGGGGCGGCCCCTGTTGGCCGCCCGCAATCAATGCACTCAACCCCGAGATCAAGGTAGGCACAATGGCGGTGATCGTCGCTCCGAGTCGTTGTTCCAATTGCTCTTTGACAATCTCCGGAATCCGCGCCACCTGTGCCTTGAGTTCTTGAACCTCTCGCACCTGGCTTTCCGAGCTGGTCTTTTTCTCCTTCCGCACACCAGCGGTATAGTATGACCCCCATTTTGTGGACAAGCCTTTTCCGGCCACACGACCAGCTGACGTCGGCTTACTGAGCTTATCCTTGTTCTTCATTACATTCAACCCCCTATTTACAGTGGTGTCCCAAGGGTTGCTCTTAGTCGACCCCGCGCTACTGCTTTCAGTCGCCTGCGGAAGGAATGTGAACCATTTAGAAATTCGGCTTCATTAATTAGAATGCAACCATATGGAGCTAATTACGCGGGGGTGTATTCCTTACCAGAACAAGCTCAAGCTGCCTGGTCTTCGGATCCGTGGTAAGCTCCTTTGTTTTCGGGTCCTTCTTGTACCGGGCCCTGACAAAGTTCCTGGTCTGCTTGTCACCGTATTTATCGAAGAGGGGCGGTAGGCCTTGCTCGGCACGGTCCGCCTCCTCCTTGTCCCATATAGGCTCCGCCACTCTGTAACCGCCGGGACCGAGTGTGTGTTCCCCTATGTTCAGCTCCCGCATTTGTTTCCCCCACTCACTTGATTGGGAGTTTGCGGTGCTCGAGCAATTGATCTTGAAGTCGTTGTAGTCATCTTCGGTGATCGAAGGATTTTCTCCTTGATCTTCTGATAACTCTCACCTTTCTCGATCATTCTTTTCACATTGCTTTTCCAAGTAGACAGGGCCTTGCTCATCTTCGTGAGGGCAGCATTGTTCACTTTATTCCCTTTGAGGCTTGTGTTTGCAAATTCAGCGGGAACTTGTATCGTTCGTGCAGCCGTGAAGAGGAGGTTGCGCAAATTCCTCTGTCGGGATGCCTCGGGTTCTCGGTGTTGATCGAGGCGGTGCTCCGGACAATGCACCCGAGCTGAAGCGAGTACCCTTGACTATTCGTTCGGGCGCCGTTGGATTCCGTTGGAGTCCACTTCAAGAACTTCCTCCTTGAGGGTGCGGAGCACGGTCGGGCGCCGGTCCTTCCGTTGCCTCTTCGGTTGGCTGCCATCTGTGCGTGCGCCGCCATCATCAGTGGTGGCATCCTCGGCGGCACCATTAGTGGTGGGATCAGTGTGGTCATCCTCGGCGGCACCATCAGTGGTCTTAGGATCGGTGGGGAAGGCGGCGGCCTCATACAAGTGAGGTTGTTCCTCCATCTCCTGGGACAGCTCCCAGAATGCCTTGCCGCCTGAACACCCGGCCTCATCGTTGTGGGCCATGTTTCTCTCTAAATAGAAACAAAGCTTGGTCAAAAAGTTGGTTATTGTCAACGAACAAGATCATGGTCTCATCATTTAGGGTTTGTCGACACCGAGGCATCCTAAAATCTAAGCTTTTATCATTAAGGGTTTTTCGACGCCGAGGCACCCTAAAAGCCTAAGCTTTCATCATTTTGGTTTTTATCGACACCGAGGCACCCTAAAAGCCATGCATTAGTCACAAGTACGCCGAGGCACTTGATCCTACTTAATTAACTACTACGATACCCCGGCCCATGCATTAGTCACAAGTACCCCATATGTCCTATTTTTAGCAAAGTCATGCTAAAATTCACGGAAAATTTCAGCATGACCTTTGCTGAAAATAGGACATATGGAGTACCCGAATTTGCCGGAACGGAAGTTAATCGACATTCCGGCAAACTCAAGGGCCTCTCGGGGTACCTGCAAAATCATTATCCCAGGTGGACATGGATGCAATGTCACATGTCACATGGATCCCACACCCACAGGAGCTGGTGAAGCTTCATGTGTATTTCACGAAAACCAGCCTGACTAAAGAGCTTTATGTAGAAAACAAATCACTCCACCAGCTCACACAGGATCATCCCTCTAAGCAATTACTCAAAATGGGCACTAGTTGCAAAATGAACATTTTACAATCTGAACTTTTTTGTAACTGATGTTTTTTGTAACCCCTAATCCCATAATGTCACATACCTGATGTTTATGGGAGAAGTATGTCACATACCTGACAAATACTCCCTCCATCCCATAATGCAAGACATTTCGACACACTGTCAAAAAAATGTATCACATTACAGGACGGAGGAGCATTGGTCACAACCCCTTTAATCTCTCTCGTCTACTTTTTGTAAAACCTAACAGAGTGCATCCTAAACTTAGGAAAAAACAAAGGCACAAATAATTCTGCAAGACATTACAAATAATTCAAGAATTTGAGAATAATCAGAGGAAATTAATCAACTTGTAAACTGATAAAGAATAATATATTGAGAATATCGACTCGACACGCTTTTGACAAAATCATCAGAGGTGCATTGCTTATAGGAAGTTATTAATACAGAACAAGAAACCAAAATCTTCCTCCTCTCATGCTGTCGTTACAAATAATGTCATTGTCCAACAGGTTCTGAGTTTTAGAACAATCAAGCCAATGTCAATAGGAACAAATAGATTTTAGCTACTAGAAACACGATAGTCACGGGCTTGTCCTGGACCTTAACAACAGTACAAAAACTCCATGCCATGGACAACCGCACTTCTGAAGATGCAAAAATGTAACGCAATGTTCCACATGAGCAGAGAATAGCAGCTCGACGTTGACTGAATTAGAAAAATTTTCTTTTGGGCTTAGATTATCATTTGCATCAGATTCAGTGACATTAACAGAGAGAAACATTAAAACAACCATTCATGCTTCTGGTCATAAGAATTTGGATTTTATATTCTACTAGCTAAACACAGATGCAAGATCCAGTAGTTCAAGAGTTGAAACAACAAACCATAAAGAGTTCAGGAATCAGTAGTCTACGAATTGTGATTTGATTAAATGGCAGCCGCTGAGCCGACACCAATCATCTCTGAAATAAGTACACACCACTCACACTATTTGTGCACTGCTGCCATTGTATGAAAATCAGTTGTCTTAACTAGTACAGCAATTTCTCTCAACCAATATTGCTTTTTAATTGCATTATCACGTCAAAGACATTATACCGGAGCAGATGAAGGTGAGCATATACAAAATAGAAACTTGAAGTATAGAAAAACTATAATATCATTCGTAGTTTTTATCCCTTGGTGATTACTATTAGCGATGTTATTTTCATACAAAGTATAGAGCACAAAGACGCTGACAACTTGTTCTGAACCTTGCACAGGCTGACAACGGCTCTAGCTAGCACAGGAAATGGCCATGATCTTGTTCTTGGAATGAATTTATTCACTGATGAATCACCATGAATCTCCATAATCCATTGAACCCTAGCCTAGTTTACTGGAAAAAAATCAATCTGGCCATGACAGGGGACGAACCAGCCGCATACCTTGCTGCGAGAGCTGGAATCGACGATGTCGACGACAGGTTGAGGACGAGGATGGCCGCCTTCTCCGCTCGTTCGCACGCCGGCCGCGCTTCCGCTCCCTGGTTCGGGCGGCGGGCGATTTAACGGTGGTGTCGGGCGGCGGGCGACGGTGGTGTCGGGCGGCGCCGAGGGCGGCGGGCGACGGTGGCGTCGCGGGTCGTCGGCGGCGGGATGAAGGTGGTGTCGGGCGGCGCCGGCGGCGGGCGACGCAGTGGCGTGGGCGGGTCGAGGGCGGCGGGCGACGGTGGTGTCGGGCGGCGCTGGGCGGCGGGCGACGGTGGCGTCGAGGCGGCGGGCGACAGTGGTGTCAAGGGCGACGGTGGCGTCGAGGGCGGCGGGGCGACGGTGGTGTCGGGGCGGGGGACGGTGGCGTCGGGAGAGGAGATCGGGGAAGGGGATCACGGGCGAGGGCGAGGGAGAGAGAGGGGATCGGTACGAAGTAGGGGCGCCACAATACTAATGGTGCACCACCCCTCGGTGCGCCATAAGTACATACATACTAATGGCGCAGCAGGGTGAGGTGCGCCATTAGTATTTTTTTTATTTCTGCTCGAGCCAACAGTTATCTACCACCTGATCTGATACATGTCAAGTCTTCTCTACTAGCTCTACTGGTCAGCAGCTAGTTCTCACACCAGGAGGTCCTGGGTTCGATTCCCAGGCTCCACAATATTTTTATGCATTTAAAATGCTGTTTTATACTTATTTGTGTTTAAATATGTTCAAACTTGTTTAAATCATAACAGTAATATTTTTTTATAAGATAGTAATAATTTTTTAAAAAATATCATCAAACAGTAATGTCGGTGGAGCGGGGAGGTGTGGGGGGTGCGGGGGTCGTGGCGGTTGAGTAGGGAATCGAGAGGTGCGGGCGGTCGCGGCGGCGGCCGTGGACTGGATCTGGGTGCGGGGGTCGGCGGGCGGTTGAGTAGGGGAATCGAGAGGTGAGGCGGTCGGCGGCGGCGGCAGTGGACCGGATCTGGCGAGGTGGGATAGCGATCGAGATGGAGGAGGATCGAGATCGAGTGTCCATGAAATTAAAAAATATTCATGATAGTTCAAGAAGTGCCCATGAAATATAATCGAGAAATGAAGTCTATGATTTAAATACAATCGATCTTAGCTAGCTATCTATTCACAATCTTCTTGCCCTTCTTTTTCGCAAATGGAGTTCTACTATGGAACGGACGTCCTTTAGGTAGGCTGGTCCTGCTTCTTCTTGTGGTGTATGCTGCTACTTCATCATCGTCGTCATGTTCGATCCTCGGGTCGCCGTACTTGTCGAAGTCTTGCTCATTGGCTACTCCATCCATTCCGATGATCTTCCTTTTGCCTCTCCTCACGACAACACGACTGGGCTTTGGCAGGTCGGTAATGAAGAAGCATTGGTCCACTTGGGAAGCCAGTACCCATGGCTCATTTTTCGCGGTGACGTTTGCGCCCGCGGTCTTGGATTTGGCTTCGGGTATAACCATGGTGGTGCAATACCGGTCTTCTTTTATGACGTTCTTGTCCCATCTGACACGGAACATCGGGACCTTCTCTCCAGCGTAGCTCAGCTCCCAGATCTCCTCGATCCTTCCGTAGTATCTGTCCTTGTCGTTACTGGTGTAGGATTCCATCGTTACCCCGGAGTTCTGATAACCATCGCTCTTCATGTCCTTGGCCTCGGTGTAGAATGTGTAGCCGTTGATATCATACGTCTCATAGGTCATCAGGTTGTGCTCGGCGCCCTGTGACAGGGCGAATATGAGTTGTTCTTCCGCGGAAGAATCCTCATGTAAAGGGTACGACAGAAGCTTCTTCTTGAACCAACGCGTGAAACATGAGTTGTGCTCTTTGAGTATATCTCCGTCCGTCCTCAGTTGGCCTCGGTCATTGTACGTCTTCTTAATAAAGGTTTTGTGCTCTACCACCCAAGGATCGACCACGTCTATGTGTTGTAGCGCGACTAGGTTTGCTCTTTCAAATTGGCGAGTCGACCCTCGTCGACATGCATTTTTGGCGACCCTCACGGTGACCCCATCCAGCGAGCCTGCCGAGGTGCTGCTGACGGGCAGACCAACGGGTTCTCGATGCCTAGATAATTCATGCAGTAGGAGATGCACTCTTGGTCGAAAAGCCCTGGCTATGCTTCCTCGGACGTGACATGTTGCGAACGTATCCTTTGATGACACCATTCATCCTTTCGAACGGCATCATGCTGTGCAGGAACGTCGGCCTGAGTTGGATGATATCCTCCACTATATGGACCAGCAGATGCACCATAACGTCAAGAATGCGGGCGGAAGTACATCTCAAGCTCGCATAGTATCACCACGATCTCTTCCTGTAGCCTTCGAGTTGCCTCACGCCAATCGACTTCGAGAGGTGGCGTCGAAGAAGTTGCATAGGCCAAATAGAGTTTCACGGACGTCGCGTCCATGATCCCATGGATTGCAACTGGAAGTATCTGCGACATCAGCACGTGACGGTCGTGAGACTTCATCCCGCTGAACTTCGCTTCGCTGGGTCTAGGTATCGCTTATCTTCCCAGCGAATCAGAAGGAAGTTTTACTCCTAGGAGGCAGGTGAAAACTGCTCGATCTCCTCGACTTAGAGTGAAGCACGCGAGGGTAGTCATTTCCGGTCTTCTTGGCCTTTTGCCTTTGCGACGACTTTTCGTGTCCTGCTTCGCCTCATCATCATCATCATCATCATCATCATCATCATCATCATATATAGCGTGAAGCTCCTGCACGATGCCCATTGATTTCAAGTCTGCCCTTGCTTTCGCCCATCTTTGGTCCTCTCGGCATGTTGAGCAGGGTACCAAGCAGACTCTCGACACGTTCTTCGTGATATGCATGACATCAAGGCTGTGAGGCACACGGTGGATCTTCCAAGACGGAAAGTCCCGTAAAACAGACCTCGTTTTCCATACCTTCAGCAGCGGCTCTGGCGCCTTTTGCTTCTTTCCGGCGGTGGGCAGTCTTTCCAATTTTTCAACAGCTTGTCTATTTCCTCGCCGCTCCTCGTACAGGCGTTTTGAGTTCGGTTTCACCATCGAACAGATCCTTGTGTTTCCTCCACGGGTCATCGTCGCGAAGCCACCTTCGATGTCCCATGAACACGGTTTTCAAGACCCGGATCTCTATCTAGCTGGCGATCGTTGTGTCATCCATGCACCTTACGCATCCGAAAATCCGTGGACTACCTGCCCGCAAGATATCCGTAATCGAGATAGTCGTGCACCGTCGTGAGCAGTGCGGCTCTCATAGGGAAATATTCTTTTCTGCGGCGCCCCACGTATTGGCTGGCGTTTTCCACAGCGTGTCAATCTCCTCTTTCAGCAGCCCCGATACAGATTGATGTCGTTCCTGGTTGATTCGCCCTTCAATTAGCATACTCATGTGAATGTACTTCCTCTTCATGCACAACCAGGGGAAGGTTGTACATCCACACGAACACGACCAGGTGCTATGTGTGCTTCTCGGCTGCCAAACGGATTGACTCCATCGGTGCTCGCGCGCAGCACGATGTTCCTTCTATCGTTCCCAAATTCTGGGTATTGAAGTTCAACGCTTACACCGCTCGCATCCTTAGGGTGACTCAGCATCTTGTCTTTTTTATCTATCTCCGGATCATTTGCGTCATCTTCTCGCTTCTTCTCCTCCCTATCCGCGTGCCAACGCAGGAGCTTTGCTACCTTAGGGTCCGCGAAATACCGCTGCAGACGAGGAGTGATCGGAAAGTACCACACCACTTTTCGAGGAGCTTTCTTCCTCTTCTTGTATCGAGTGACACCGCACACCGGACATATGGTAGACTCCGCGTGCTCGTCCCGATAAATGATGCAATTGTTCATGCACACATGGTATTTCACGTGCGGTAAATCCAGAGGACACACGATTTTCTTCGCCTCCTCCAAACTGGTCGGGCACTTGTTCCCCTTGGGAAGACGTTCGTGCCAGAATGACATGTTCTCGTCGAAGCATGTGTCGGTCATTTTGTGTTTTACCTTCATCTCCAGAGCCATGAGCGTTACTTTCAGGCGGGTATCCTCGGGCCTGCATCCTTCATACAATGGAGTAACCACGTCTAACTCAAGTTGATCCATCTTGGCTTTCTCTCGGGCGGCAGCTCTTGCGTTATCCATCTGCTTGAGAAGCAGCTCTTGAATATGAGGGTCCTGCACCCAGCCCATCGATGGTCCAGCTTCGTCGCTCCGCCCAACATCATCATCACGCCCTGCATCTTCTTCTACATGATGATCGTGTACAGCATCACCGTCGTGATCATCTCCGGGATTCTTCGTCTTCTCGCCCGCCCGAGCAGCGGTGGTTGTCTTGCTGCCCTTCCTCATTTCTTGCCCGCCCCCATGGACGACTTTGTAGTCATCTTCATCACCTTGCCACCGATAGCCATCCATGAAACCACGCAAGAGCAGGTGGTCCCGCACTTGTTCGAATCCGGGTCCGCAATAAGGCTATTCAGCTTGCATCTTCGACACGGACATCTTATCTCCGTCTCGTTCTTTTGAAGCATCTCGCCTTCGGACCTCAAAAACCTATTCACGATGCCTTCGGTCATCGTGCGGACCATGGTCGCCACGGGTAGAGCAAAACGATATTTTAGAACCAAGAAAAATTTGGCATGACTTTCCTAAAAATAGGACCAAAAGAATGCTTAATGCCAAAATTCTCGCCAAACGGAAATGAATCAACATTCCGCAAAATATTGGCAACTATCGCATTTCAAATACCGTACACCTCCAAACACAAACACATATGCAAAACCACAAACATATGCAACACCACGAACATACATAGATCTAGCTAGGCCATAAAAAGTGCATGTGCACATTGTTGTAGGGAGAACAACATAAATATAGCTTCCGCCTTACTTACCTAGCAAAACAAGGTAACTTAACCACTTAATTTGAATGAATTTATGGTGGAAATGAGGTGAAAAGAGGAGGCACCGAGACAAGGAGGAGGCGGTGGAGAGAATGAAGTGGGGAGAAAGTGAGTGTGGGAGGAGAGGCTATCCAAAATATCTTGTTGTTGCCCACTTACTAATGGCGCACCAACCACAAATGCGCCATTAGTAATCCAGGTTACTAATGGCGCACTTCGGTGGTGCGCCATTAGTAGTTTTGCAAAAAAAAAACATACTAATGGCGCACTACACCACGGTGCGCCATTACTAGTTTAAACTAGTAATGGCGCACTGCGTGCGAAAAGTGCGCCATTAGTAGTTTACAAAAAAGGAATAAAAAATAATAAAAACAACATTAGTGGCGCACTCTCGGCAGGTGCGCCATTACTAGTTACAACTAGTAATGGCGATCTGCTGTGGATGCGCCATTAGTATGTTTGGACAGGCGCACTAGTTCAAAAAAAAATTTGATATTAATGGCGCACGTGTGCCAGTGCGCCATTAGTAGTTTCAACTCTAATGGCGCATCGAAGGTGGTGCGCCATTAGTATATACTAATGGCGCACCACTTGTCTGGTGCGCCATTAGTGTCAATCCCATCTATAGCCCTTTTTCTAGTAGTGCTTGCTAGCGCGTAAACCCAGGGCACGGCGCCTTGAGGACGGATCCCCAATGGCCTGCCGGGTGTGCTTGCTGCCAGGCGAACCACCTTACCGCTTTCAACGCGGCCGCTCGAACTGTCGAGCTGGACTCGAGTCAGAACCGAGGGCATTGCCAATTGCGGAAGGCTACCCTGCCATTCTTGACGCGGCCGCTTGGGCTGTTGAGCAGACTCAAAACAGAGCAAGGGCGTTGCCAATAGCGGAAGGGCCCCTTTGCGTGTAGGTTTTCCAAACATAGGGCAGGATCTCCGAGGACAATAACCCTATATGTAAAAAGAAATTGCTTAAAATTTCGCATGACTTAGCTTTTCTGTCGTTGCGCGAGCGTCCATCGTATCCGCAGATGGTGCCGTCAAGCTTGGTCATCTTCTTCCTTGGAACGACGGCCATGATGAGGCTGCTGCTCGGATCATACCAGATTCCCACAACTGCGCCCCCCTACCTGGTGCGCCAAAGATGTCGGGGGAAATCGACACCTATGGAATCACTGGGATCCCTTCTACGGCTGGCGGGTGCGGGGTTGTGCAAAGAGCGGGTCTGACAGGAAGCACACAGATCGTTTACCCATGTTCGGGCCACTGAGATGTGTAATACCCTAGTCCTGCTTTGCTGGATGTATTCGGGTGTTCTTGTTTTCTTGAGCTAGCTATAGGGTGTGATTTGCCCAAGATATCCGAATCCTTCTCCTAGTCTCCACGGGCCTCCTTTTATAGACAAAAATGGGTTGCTACAGTGGCACACAGGAGGTGGAAAGGCGTACAGTGGATGATTATATCCTTTGGCACCGTCGGACAAACGCATTTAATGCGCTGCCGACGTGCCCCTCTTGCTTTATCGGGGATGGCAAGCAAGCACGTCCCAGCTGTCGCCGCTTTGCCTGGCTTCGACACGCATCTGAGCTGACGAGGCATCGCGGTGCCACGTTAGCTAGCTGCTGGGCTGGCGCGGTGGTCGAGCCTTCATGAAGATCTGCATGTCACCACGCAGGTGCTTGCTGGGTCGGTGTAGAGGCCGCTCGTCGCCATGCATGTGCCTGCTCAGCTGGTTGAGCTGGCAGCTGCATGGGGACGGCAGTGGTGTCTTGGCAGGCATGGGCCTGCCTGTGGTTCCACTGATGCCCTCGGCAAGGGCCTTGCCGCGGCACCGCGGTCGTCCCCGGCACGGGTCTTGCCGGGGGTCTCGTGGATCTCCTCGGCGAGGATCTCGCCAAGGGTCGTCATTTTCTGGTCCTCATCTGATCTTGTGTGTTTATGATCTTGACAAAGATCTGCATGCCATCACAGAGGTTCCTCCTGAGCCTTGGTTCCAATGTGGTTTGTTGGTTGTGTTGGAACCTGTGGGCTCAAGGGTGGCACACTTTGCTAGCGTCGGGCAAGTTGCCCCGGCAAGGCTCTTGCCGGGGCTGCGGAGGCCGCCCCGGCAAGAGGCCTGCCGGGGGAGTCCACCTCGCCCTCTTGCTCTTTGTGGTCTCTGGGTCTTGGCGTTGCTTTGGTTGTCTTGTACTCCGGCTTCCCTCCTACGCCCTGCTCGGTGTGGTCGCGGGTGCGGCTCCGACTGTAGTGCACAAGTAAAGGGGTCAAAAGGAGAGCCCTACTTTTGTACACCGACAACGAATTTGAACGCTTTGCTGAAATGCTGAGGCCAGTTGATACATCTCCAACGTATCTATAATTTTTGATTGCTCCATGCTATTTTATCTACTGTTTTGGACTATATTGGGCTTTATTTTCCACTTTTATATTATTTTTGGAACTAACCTATTAACCCGAGGCCCAGCCTAGAACTGCTGTTTTTGCCTATTTCAGTGTTTCGAAGAAACGAAATATCAAACGGAGTCCAAACGGAATGAAACCTTCGCAACGTGATTTTCTCACCGAACGTGATCGAGGAGACTTGGAGCCTACTCCAAGGAACAAAAGAGGCGGTCACGAGGGTGGGGCGCGCCCCCTGCCTCGTGGGCCCCCCTGTTGCTCCACCGACGTACTCCTTCCTCCTATATATACCTACGTACCCCCAAAACGATCAGAACAGGAGCCAAAAACCTAATTTCACCGCCGCAACATCCTGTATCCACGAGATCCCATCTTGGGGCATGTTCCGGAGCTCCGCCGGAGGGGGCATCCACCACGGAGGGCTTCTACATCATCACCATAGCCCCTCCGATGAAGTGTGAGTAGTTTACTTCAGACCTTCGGGTCCATAGCTAGTAGCTAGATTGCTTCTTCTCTCTTTTTGGATCTCAATACAATGTTCTCCCCCTCTCTCGTGAAGATCTATTCGTTGTAATCTTATTTTTGCGGCGTGTTTGTTGAGACCGATGAATTGTGGGTTTATGATCCATATTATCTATGAATAATATTTGAATCTTCTCTGAATTCTTTTATGTATGATTGGTTTGGCCAACTAGATTGGTAGTTCTTGAAAGAGGAGAAGTGCTTAGCATTGGGTTCAATCTTGCGGTGTCCCTTTTCCAGTGATAGAAGGGGCAGCAAGGCACGTATTGTATTGTTGCCATCGAGGATAACAAGATGGGGTTTTTATCATATTGCATGAATTTATCCCTCTACATCATGTCATCTTGCTTAAGGCCTTACTCTGTTTTTAACTTAATACTCTAGATGCATGCTGGATAGCGGTCGATGAGTGGAGTAATAGTAGTAGATGCAGAATCATTTCGGTTTACTTGTCTCGGAAGTGATGCCTATATACATGATCATACCTTGATATACTCATACCTATGCTCAATTCTGTCAATTTCTCAATAGTAATTTGTTCACCCACCGTAGAATACTTATGCTCTCGAAAGAAGCCACTAGTGAAACCTATGGCCCTCGGGTCTATTCTCATCATATCAATCTCCATCACTTTAATACTTGATTTGTTTTTACTTTGCCTTTTACTTTTTACTTTGCATCTCTATACCAAAAATACAAAAAATATTATTTATCATCTCTATCAGATCTCACTCTCGTAAGTGACTGTGAAGGGATTAACAATCCCTAATCGCGTTGGTTGCGAGGAGCTATTGTTTTGTGCAGGTACGATGGACTTGTGCGTAGCCTCCTACTGGATTGATACCTTGGTTCTCAAAAACTGAGGGAAATACTTACGCTACTTTGCTGCATCATCCTCTCCTCTTCGGGGAAATCCAACGCAGTGCTCGAGAGGTAGCAAGAAGAATTTCTGGCGCCGTTGCCGGGGAGGCTCACGCAAGAGCAAGTCAAGCACCATACCAAGTACCCATCACAATCCCTATCTCCCGCATTACATTATTTGCCATTTGCCTCTCATTTTCCTCTCCCCCACTTCACCCTTCCCATTTTATTCGCCCTCTCTTTCCCAATCTCCTCCTCTTTTTCCCGTTGCCTTTTTCTTGCTTTCCTTTTGTTTGCTCGTGTCTCGGATTGCGTGTTTTTCGCGATGGCTCTACCTAGATTTGGTGATCTTCACCTTAAAAGGTTAGAGGAGATCGAAACCAATGTCAGGAAGTATATAGTTTTGCAATTTGAGCATAATAATTTCTTTAGAAACGAGCATAAGGAACAAAAAGGTTTTATGAGTTATATGAATAAATAGCTCGATGATATGTCTAAAGAATTTGATGGTATAAGATCCCAAATTGCTAGTCTTGAAAAGTTGACCGCTGAAATTTCGGATATGCAAGCCACCTTAGTTAATAAGATGGCCGCTAAAGCGAATTCCTATGAAAATCAAGATGAAGATCTAAAGTTATTGATGTGTCCCCTATTAAATCTTTGTTTTGCAATATGAATCTTGATGAAACTGAATATGATCTTCCCTTACCTAGAAGGCGTTCTAAGAATTCGGAGTTTTTAGATCTTGATGATGAAATTGATAAATGCGGGATTGAAAGTAATAAAAACCTAGATGTTGCTAAACCCACTATATTGGATCTCAAGGAATTTAATTATGAAAATTGCTCTTTAATTGATTGTGTTTCCTTGTTGCAGTCCATGCTAAATTCTCCTCATGCTTATAGTCAAAATAAGGCCTTTACCGAACACATTGTTGATGCCTTGATGCAATCTTATGAAGAAAAACTTGAGTTGGAGGTATCTATCCCTAGAAAGCTCTATGATGAGTGGGAACCTACTATTAAAATTAAAATTAAAAATTATGAGTTTCATGCCTTGAGTGATTTGGGTGCTAGTGTCTCCACTATTCCCAAAACTTTGTGTGATTTGCTAGATTTCCGTGACTTTGATGATTGCTCTCTGAACTTGCATCTTGCGGATTCCACTATTAAAAAACCTATGGGAAGAATTAATGATGTTCTTATTGTTGCAAATAGGAATTATGTGCCCGTAGATTTTATCGTTCTTGATATAGATTGCGATCCTTCATGTCCTATTATCCTTGGTAGACCTTTCCTTAGAACGATTGGTGCAATTATTGATATGAAGGAAGGGAATATTAGATTCCAATTTCCATTAAAGAAAGGCATGGAACACTTTCCTAGAAAGATAATAAAATTACCATATGAATCTATCATGAGAGCCACTTATGGATTGCCTACCAAAGATGGCAATACCTAGATCTATCCTTGCTTTTATGCCTAGCTAGGGGCGTTAAACGATAGCGCTTGTTGGGAGGCAACCCAATTTTATTTATGTTTTTTTATTTTTGTTTCTCTTTAGTAATAAATAATCCATCTAGCCTCTGTTTATATGTGGTTTTATGTTTTAATTAGTGTTTGTGCCAAGCTAGACCTATTGGATCTTCTTGGATGATAGTTATTTGATCTTGCTGTAATTTCCAGAAACTTTGCGCTCAGTGCCCGAATTATTAAAAATCACCAGAACGTGATAAAATACTGATTCCAATTTGTTCTGATCAATAAACAAATTGTCTAGGTCTTCTAATTTTGGTAGAGTTTTTGGAGTTCCAGAAGTTTGCGTTAGTTACAGATTACTACAGACTGTTCTGTTTTTGACAGATTCTGTTTTTCGTGTGTTGTTTGCTTATTTTGATGAATCTATGGCTAGTAAAATAGTTTATAATCCATAGAGAAGTTGGAATACAGTAGGTTTAACACCAATATAAAGAAAGAATGAGTTCATTACAGTACCTTAAAGTAGTCTTTTGTTTTCTTTCTCTAACGGAGCTCACGAGATTTCTATTGAGTTTTGTGTTGTGAAGTTTTCAAGTCTTGGGTAAGTTCTTTTGATGGATTATGGAACAAGGAGTGGCAAGAGCCTAAGATTGGGGATGCCCATGGCACCCCCAAGATAATCCAAGGACACCAAAAAGTCAAAGCTTGGGGATGCACCGGAAGGCATCCCCTCTTTCGTCTACTTCCATCGGTAATTTACTTGGAGCTATATTTTTATTCACCACATGATATGTGTTTTGCTTGGAGTGTCTTGTATCATTTGCGTCTTTGTTCGTTAGTCTACCACAATCATCCTTGCTGTACAGACCTTTTGAGAGAGCCATACATAAATTGGAATTTGACAGAATACTCTATGTGCTTCACTTATATCTTTTGAGCTTGATAATTTTGCTCATAGTGCTTCACTTATATCTTTTGAGCGTGATAATTTTTTCTCTACTGATTCACTTAGATCTTTTAGAGCACGGTGGTGGATTTGTTTTAAAGAAACTATTGATATCTCATGCTTCACTTAGATTATTTTGAGAGTCATTAATAGGATGGTAATTTGCTTAATGTTAATATACTTGGTATTCAAGATATGTGAAACTTTCTTTTGAGTGCGTTGAATACTAAGAAAAGTTTGATGCTTGATAATTGTTTTGAGATATGAAGATGGTGATATTAGAGTCATGCTAGTTGAGTAGTTGTGAATTTAAAGAATACTGGTGTTGAAGTTTGTGATTCCCGTAGCATGCACATATGGTGAACCGTTATGTGATGAACTCGGAGCATGATTTATTTATTGATTGTCTTCCTTATGAGTGGCGGTCGGGGACGAGCGATGGTCTTTTCCTACCAATCTATCCCCCTAGGAGCATGCGCGTAATATTTTGCTTTGATAACTTCTAGATTTTTGCAATAAATATATGAGTTCTTTATGACTAATGTTGAGTCCATGGATTATACGCACTTTTTCCCATCCTTCCACCATTGCTAGCCTCTCTAATACCGCGCACTTTTTACCGGTATCATACACCCACCATATATCTTCCTCAAAACAGCCACCATACCTACCTATTATGGCATTTCCATAGCCATTCCGAGATATATTTCCATGCAACTTTCCACCTTTCCGTTTATTATGACACGCTCCATCATTGTCATATTGCTAGCATGATCATGTAGTTGACATCGTATTTGTGGCAAAGCCACCGTTCATAATTCTTTCATACATGTCACTCTTGTTTCAATGCATATCCCGGTACACCGCCGGAGGCATTCATATAGAGTCATACTTTGTTCCAAGAATTGAGTTGTAATTGTTGAGTTGTAAGAAAAATGAAAGTGTGATGATCATCATTATTAGAGCATTGTCCCAAGTGAGGAAAGGATGATGGAGACCATGATTCCCCCACAAGTCGGGATGAGACTCCGGACGAAAAAGAAAAAAAAAGAAAAAAAAGAGGCCATAAAAAGGGCCCAAAAAAATAAGAAAAAATGAGAGAAAAAGAGAGAAGGGACAATGCTACTATCCTTTTACCACACTTGTGCTTCAAAGTAGCACCATGATCTTCATGATAGAGAGTCTCTCATTTTGTCACTTTCATATACTAGTGGGAATTTTTCATTATAGAACTTGGCTTGTATATTCCAATGATGGGCTTACTCAAATGCCCTAGGTCTTCGTGAGCAAGCGAGTTGGATGCACACCCACTTAGTTTATTTTGTGGAGCTTTCATATACTTATAGCTCTAGTGCATCCGTTGCATGGCAATCCCTACTCACTCACATTGATATCTATTGATGGGCATCTCCATAGCCCGTTGATACGCCTAGTTGGTGTGAGACTATCTTCCCTCTTTTTGTCTTCTCCACAACCACCATTCTATTCCACATATAGTGCTATATCCATGGCTCACGCTCATGTATTGCATGAAGATTGAAAAAGATTTGAAAATGTTAAAGTATGAAACAATTGCTTGGCTTGTCATCGGGGTTGTGCATGATTTAAATATTTTGTGTGGGGAAGATGGGGCATAGCCAGACTATATGATTTTGTTGGGATAACTTTCTTTGGCCAAGTTATTTTGAGAAGACATAATTGCTTAGTTAGTATGCTTGAAGCATTATTATTTTTATGTCAATATGAACTTTTGTCTTGAATATTTCGGATCTGAATATTCATACCACAGTTAAGAAGATTTACATTGAAATTATGCCAAAGTATCACTCCGCATCAAAAATTCTCTTTTTATCATTTACATACACGAGGACGAGCAGGAATTAAGCTTGGGGATGCCTGATACATCTCCAACGTATCTATATTTTTCGACGTGGGCCCCCTGTTGCTCCATGGACGTACTCCTTCCTCCTATATATACCTACGTACCCCCAAAACAATCAGAACAGGAGCCAAAAACCTAATTCCCCCGCCGCAACTTCCTGTATCCACGAGATCCCATCTTGGGGCCTATTCCGGAGCTCCGCCGGAGGGGGCATCCACCACGGAGGGCTTCTACATCATCACCATAGCCCCTCCGATGAAGTGTGAGTAGTTTACTTCAGAACTTCGCGTCCATAGCTAGTAGCTAGATGGTTTCTTCTCTCTTTTTGGATCTCAATATAATGTTCTCCCCCTCTCTCGTGGAGATCTATTTGATGTAATCTTCTTTTTGCGGTGTGTTTGTTGAGAACGATGAATTGTGGGTTTATGATCCATATTATCTATGAATAGTATTTGAATCATCTCTGAATTCTTTTATGTATGATTGGTTATCTTTGCAAGTCTCTTCGAATTATCCGTCTGGTTTGGCCAACTAGATTGGTAGTTCTTGCAATAGGAGAAGTGCTTAGCTTTGGGTTCAATCTTGCGGTGTCCTTTCCCAGTGATAGAAGGGGCAGCAAGGCACGTATTGTATTGTTGCCATCGAGGATAACACGATGGGGTTTTTATCATATTGCACGAATTTATCCCTCTACATCATGTCATCTTGCTTAAGCCGTTACTCTGTTTTTAACTTAATACTCTAGATGCATGCTGGATAGCGGTCGATGAGTGGAGTAATAGTAGTAGATGCAGAATCGTTTTGGTCTACTTGTCTCGGACGTGATGGCTATATACATGATCATAACTAGATATACTCATAACTATGCTCAATTTTGTCAATTGCTCAACAGTAATTTGTTCACCCACCATAGAATACTTATGCTCTCGAGAGAAGCCACTAGTGAAACCTATGGCCCCCGGGTCTATTCTCATCATATCAATCTCCATCACTTTAATACTTTCTTTGTTTTTACTTTGCCTTTTACTTTTTACTTTGCATCTCTATACCAAAAGTACCAAAAATATTATTTATTATTTATCATCTCTATCAGATCTCACTCTCGTAAGTGACCGTGAAGGGATTGACAACCACTAATCGCGTTGGTTGCGAGGAGCTATTGTTTTGTGCAGGTACGAGGGACTTGTGCGTGGCCTCCTACTGGATTGATACCTTGGTTCTCAAAAACTGAGGGAAATACTTACGCTACTTTGCTGCATCATCCTCTCCTCTTCGGGGAAATCCAACGCAGTGCACAAGAGGTAGCACCAGTCTTTTTGCGTACTTGCTTGACTGATACTTTGAAAAGGGGCCAATGGTCCAGGCCGGTCCAGCCCATTAGTCCCGGTTCAATCCAGAACCGGGACCAATGGGGGCATCGGACCTGGTTCGTGAGCCCCGGGGGCCGGCCGGGCCACGTGGGCCATTGGTCCCGGTTCGTCTGGACCTATTGGTCCTGGTTGGTGGGACGAACCGGGACCAATGGGCCTCGCTCCTAGCCCACCACCATTGGTCCCGGTTGGTGGCTTGAACCGGGACCAAAGGCTGCCCATTAGTCCCGGTTCATGCCACCAACTGGGACTAAAGGGTCGGTCCTCGTTGCGGCCAGAGTTTAGTCCCACCTCGCCAACCGAAGGGGAATCAGACCGGTTTATAAGCCCCTCCCTCTCTGCCATGTTGAGCTCCTCTCAAAATGAAAATAGATGCCCTTATATTAGGAATTTAACCTAAATTCATACTGAATTTATCTGAAGTTAGTAGAAATTTATTATGAATTTAGGTTGAATTTTCTCTATAAGCGCATCTATGCTCATTTCTGAGTAGGCTTTATATATTTTTTTTCTTTTCTGCTATATTTATTTTTTCTTTTTATTTCTGAGTTGTAATAAGTCATTAAAATAAGCATCTATGCTCATTTTTAGTAAAGTTAATCACAACTATTTTTTCTTCTATTTATTTTTGAATTGTAATAAGTCATTAAAAATAAGCATCTATGCTCATTTTTAGTAAAGTTCATCACAACTATTTTTCTTCTATTTATTTCTGAATACTTTTATATAGTTTTTTTCTTTTCTTCTATATTTATTTTTTCTTTTTATTTCTGAGTTGTAATAAGTCATTAAAAATAAGCATCTATGCTCATTTTTAGTAAAGTTAATCACAACTATTTTTCTTCTATTTATTTCTAAGTAGTCTTTTTATAGTTTTTTCTTTTCTGCTATATTTATTTTTTCTATTTATTTCTGTGTGGTAATAAGTCATTAAAAATAAAAAGAGGCGCAATGCTAGTTAATTCGCTTCAAGCCGTTCGGAATAGTGTAAACTGGACTGCACATAGCTCCGTGCAGTCTACCCTATTCCTCAAGGCTTGAAGCGAACCAACGTGCAGGTGAGCATTGAGCCTCTTCTTCATCGTCTCTGCACTCAGGGCTTATAAACAGCTGCGAGTGCCTCTTGCTTGGCGAGATGGGACTAAAAAAACAACTGCATAAAATAAATAAGTAAAGAAAAAAAGTGCCTCCTACTGGGCCCCCACGGACTGGATACGACTAGAAGCCCACCATGGGCCAGGATTCAGGCCCGCAGGTGGCCCAGTAGGACCATGAGGCAAAGCAGTAGTAAGTAGGCCCGTAAGCCTGCAGTGGAGAGGAGCTCGAGAGGGGAGCGGCAGTGGGGCTTATAAACCACTACGTGCCCCTCTCAGCTAGCGAGGTGGGACTAAACTTTCATGTCGCACCGTGCCAGCACACGGCCATTGGTCCCGGTTCGTGGCTCCAACCGGGACCAATGCCCATCCTTTAGTCCCGGTTGGTGGCACCAACCGGGACCAAAGCCCTCTGCTTCCCGTCCTTTGGGCTGCTGAAAAGAGGCCTTTGGTCCCGGTTGGTGCTACCAACCGGGACTAAAGGGTGCATTGGTCACGGTTGGAGCCACGAACCGGGACCAAAGACTTTGCTATATAAGAAAATTTCAGAACCGCATCCCCACTTCGATCTCTCCTCCTCCTCGATCTCCCGACGCCCTGTGCGCCATCCGCCGCCCGACGCCGTCACCGTCACCGCCCGCCCTGACGCCTGACGCCGCCGCCTTGCAAGACTCGCTGTCGCTGTCGTCGCCGTCGACCTCGCCGTGAGCAACTTAGATGTGTAGTAATTTAGATATGTAGTTCATAGTATGTTAATTTAGATTGTGTAATCAATTTGTTCATATTGTGTTAGATTTTTTTTCTGTTAATAGATTTTTTGGTGTAATTAATTTGTTCATATTGTGCTAGATTTTTTCTGTTAATAGATTTTTGGTGTAATTAACTTGTTCATATTGTGTTAGATTTTTTTCTGTTAATAGATTTTTTGGTGTAATTAATTTGTTCATATTGTTTTAGATTTTTTTCTGTTAATAGATTTTTTGGTGTAATTAATTTGTTCATATTGTGTTAGATTTTTTTCTGCTAATAGATTTTTTTCTATTAATTTGTTCATATTGTGATAGATTTTTTTCTGTTAATAGATTTTTTCTATTAATTTGTTCATAGTATGTTTGGTGATATTTAGATTGTGTTAGTAAGTACTATAATTGAACTAGCTAGTTAGAAAAATATAATTACTATTTTATTTAGATTTTTTGGTAATATAATTAGTCAGAAAAATATGAGTTAGTTAGAAAAATAGTAGTTTATTTTTAGTAAGTACTATATAGTAAGTGCTACTTTGTTTTTAGTAAGTACTACTTTATCTATTTATAGTAATAAGTGCTTAGTATAGTTGAACTAGATAGTTGATTTAATTAATAAAACAACTTTATTTAACTATATATAGAAGTAGTTTGTAGTAAGTGCTACTTTATTTATTTATAGTAAGTGCTACTTTATTTATTTACAGTAAATGCTTAGTATAGTAGTTGAACTAGATAGTTGATTTAATTAATAAAACTACTTTATTTAACTATATATAGAAGTAGTTCCCAGATCGACGTCGGCGATGCCTATCCACATCCTCGCTGCCGTTGACTCGGCGGTGGAGGCTTGCTTGATCAGGGCCATGTTCGGGATTGGGCTCCGCCGGGCTGGTATTGGGAGGTGCTACCTTCCGGGGGACGTAGGTTGGTGAGTAGGCAGCCTGTTGTTGACCCGATCCTTGTTTGGTGGCGGTCGCGTGGGCCAGTGACGGTGCTGAGGCTTCCGGACACCGCGGAGGTGGTACGTCACCGTGTCAGCGAGGAGGACGAGCACGTCCGTCGCTACATGGTTGCATTGGAGGGCAGGTTCGACAATACCTAGCAGGTTCTTCAGGGATCTCACTGGAGCTGTGATCCTGTGATGGTTCCTTGTCTTTGGGTGTCCACCGCCCGCGCCGATAATTGGCCGGGCGCCACGGTTCTAGTTGTATTAGTGATGCTATATTAGTGATAATATTCGACGATGTACGAACACCAAGAGATGATGTACTTTTGCTTATAATTATTGAATGCATGCTAATTTGAATACTACTTTATTTTATGATTTGGTTTTGCTTATTTTATGATTTGGTTTTGCTTATTGAATGCTCATATTGGATAAGTTCTCCTTCATTTGAATTATGAATATAGGCCGGAAATGTCGTACTCGGACGACGAAAACCGCCAGGGGGAGTGCGACTGGTGCCACGACGACCGAGGTATCTACGACAGGTTCATTGAGCTGGACGAAGATCGGCGCTTCAGCATTAAGCTCGACGAGAGCTTCAATGTTCATACAGACGCATAGCAGCGACAATAGTTTTTTTCGTAATTAATCATGACTTCAACTATTTTAATCATGACAATATTTTTCATCTTTTCCAATTCGACTAGCTTATCCCATGCTTTGCAAGACGCTATGTCTTGGAGAGGATTGGTTTTGAAGACCATGAAAGTTTTGAAACCAAAAAAATTATCCTAAGTACCCATCATGGTGTGGATTTTCAAGTAAAGTTGTACAATGCTCAGAGTGTAACCCATTTTGGTTGCAAAAATTGGGAAGCACTTTGCAAGATGTATGGTCTTGATGAGGGTATGCTTGTCACCATGGATCTTGGTGATCCTACAATCGAGCAAGAGAGACCTTCCATTTGGGTCCTTGTGGATACACCTCCAATTCTTCCCCCATGTGAGCTTAACATAGTTATTAAGTAATTTATATTGTTTATTTCAAAATGGATGACAGCTTATTTCCATTGACAGCTTATTTTGATTGTTCAAAGAATGTGCGGAAGATGGTAGACAAAACCAACTACACCGATGGCTCCGAATTAACTTATAAGGAGAAAAATCATCTGATTGCATTTTGTACTGATCTTGAGAATTACAATGTCTACAATCGAACTCCTCAACATTATGGTCAATACGTGCCACTAGTGCACTTGTTGAAGTACGGTAACTACCATGGAGATACCCTGGTAAGATTTTTTACTATTACGACATCCATGCATCTTTTTGCATACTTCTAAAACTAGTACATCATTGCTAACTACGAAGTTATTACTATGTTTTTCAACAGAGAATCCCAGAGGATTGTGTGCCTCATTTGATGTATGAGAATGGCAGCCTTCATGTTTTGAACATATATCCAGGTCATCCTACGAATCTCAACTGTCCATACCGGATTTCTAAAAGAAGTGGAGACATGACAATCAAAGAATGGAAAAATGTATGGACAGTCGTAAGGAGCTTCTTGGAAGCAAAAGGAAGCGAAGTGCAAGAATTGGAGACAGGATGATATCCATTCTTCATAATGGAGAGTCAGGGTCTATATTGTTTTATGCTATTTTACATTAAGGGTGTTTAATTAGGTCCTACCTGATACTTATGATCATGTGCTAAGAACAATTATGTAGGGCTGGGTTCGATGACTATGAGGATGATGATCGTATGACTTATTATTAATAACGAGTAGAAGTTGTATGATGATGCATGATTAGTAGGACTTGTTATTATATATGATGATGTATGATGCGAGCATGCATGAGCATGTTATATCAGCGGGTGAAATGAACATAGCAGCAGCGTTGATAAACCAAGGACGAAGATATAAGAGAGGACACTTATCTCTATTAGCTAGCTAATAACAACCTAAAAATAACCCCCAAAACCCCTAAAGCAGCCACTTTCCTAAAAAAACATGGACTTTTGGTCCCGGTTGGTGCCACCAACCGGGACCAAAGGCCCTCGACCGGGCTCGGCGGACCGCCACGTGGAGACATCTGTCCCGGTTCGTATTTGAACCGGGACTAATGGGTGGAGGTATTTGTAACGACCCATTAGTCCCGGTTCATGAACCGGGACTAAAGGCCCTTACGAACCGGACTAATAGGTGATCACTAATAAGAGAACAATACCGGAAGCAAAAATCTCCACTATGCTTGCTAATTATAGTTTGAAAGATGGAGTACCTAAGAAACTTGGAGATCCGCGAATACCAACTATACCTTGCTCTATCAAAAAGAATTATGTGAAAACTGCTTTGTGTGATTTAGGAGCTGGTGTTAGTTTTATGCCTTTCTCTTTATATAAAAGGCTTGATCTGAATAAACTCACACCTACTGAAATATCTGTGCAAATCGCTAACAAATCAACTGCCATACCTATCGGTATTTGTGAGGATGTGCCTGTTGTTGTTGCTAATGTTACTATTTTGACTGACTTTGTTATACTTGAGATGCCCGAGGACGACAACATGTCGATTATCATTGGTAGACCTTTCTTGAACACTGCAAGGGCTGTTAATGATTGCAATAAAAGTAAGGTCACTTTTTATATTAATGGTAATGAGCATACGGTGCACTTTCCGAAGAAACAATTCCAAGTGAATGGTATTAATGTTATTGAAAAATCTCTGACAATCACTATTGGAAGTTTTCAAATACCTCTACCTACTACCAAAAATAAACATGAAATGCTTATTGTTGAGGACATTCACATCCCCATTGAGGTAACTTAGTGATTTACAGAAGTTCTTAGGTTTCATGCTAATCGAAAGTGGTTGTTAATAAGACTTGATCAACCTTATTAATGAATCATTTTTGAGCGGTATGAAGTTGATGAATTTAGTAAGCACTACCTTCTGTCCCTACTTTTTTTGGTTTCTATTTTTATTAGTTAAATAAAATAAAATGCCATGTATTGCCTATTTTCTGAATTTCCCATGCAATAAAAAATGACCCAAAAATAAAAGTTCTCAAAATGCTCTGAACATTTAATATGGTTTTTCTGAATATTTATGAATTTCTGGTGCAAATAATATCAGAGGGAGGTTCAGTAGGTGGGAACAACCCACCTGGGCGCGCCAGGGCCCCATGCGCGCCCTGGTGGGTTGTGGACCCCACGTGGGCCCCTTCACTTATCTCTTCATACCACATCATCACTCACCTCCAGAAAAAAATCCATTGCTCTCTCTCCCGTGTTCTTGCTCTCAAACCCGCAGATTTCGATCTCTTTGCTTGAATCTCCGTTTCCGGAACAGTTTTGGGGGATTGTTGCTTGGTATCTGACTCCACTGTTTGTCCAATTAGTTTTTGTTTTAGTGGTTTATATTTTGAATAATTAGCTACTCTTGGTTCTGTTGTAGATGAGCTTGCATGTTGAATTCTGAGAGTTCTAAGTAGTTCGAAAGACTAATACGCACTGCTCTTACTGGTGAAAGGAATTATAAGCATGGATCGATTGTTGCACGCAGACTTCAGCACAACGCTAACAGTGGCTATTTCTATGGTGGAATATATGCCATGCGTTTAGCACGAGGGTTGGGTGTTTCTCCTTTGCCCTTTGATCCTATTCTACCCACGCAGTATTTAGATTTTAACACCTTTAAAGACCATAAGATCCTTAAATGAAAGATTGATAACTTCACTTACAATCTATTGTTTAACCAAAAATCTGTTGTTTTCACATATTTGCCTGCGCTTGCTCTTTTTGATTATCACAGCAAGGGGAGATATTTTTTTCTTGAGAGCGAGGCACTGATACGTCTCCAACATATTTATAATTTATGAGGTATTCATGCTATTATATTATCCATCTTAGACTGTTTTATATGCATTTATATGCTATATTATATGATTTTTGGGACTAACATATTAACCTAGAGCCCACGGCCAGTTTCTGTTTTTTCCTTCTTTTTGAGTATCGCAGAAAAGGAAGACCAAACGGACTCCAATTGACCTGAAACTTGACAGAGCTTATTTTTGGACCAGAAGTAGGCCTTGGAATAAAAGAGTTGGGACAGAAGAGTCTCGGGCTGCCCACGAGGGTGGGGGGTGCGCCCACCCCTTGGCGCCTCCCTACCTCAGAGACAGCCCGAGACCCCCCGACTTGTTATCGGCGCCAAAACCTCATATATGTACAGAAACCTCCAGAAAATGACCAAGATCGGTAGTTCTGCCGGCGCAAGCCTCTATAGCCACCGAAAACCAATCTAGACGCGTTCCGGCACCGTGCCGGAGGGGGCGATCCCTCACGGGTGGCCATCTTCATCATCCCGGCGCTCTCCATGACGAGGAGGGAGTAGTTCACCCTCGGAGCTGAGGGTATGTACCAGTAGCTATGTGTTTGATCTCTCTCTCTCTCTCGTGTTCTTGATTCGCACGATCTTGATGTATGTGAGCTTTGCTATTACAGTTGGATCTTATGATGTTTCTCCCCCTCTACTCTCTTGTAATGGATTGAGTTTTTCCTTTGAAGTTATCCTATCGGATTGAGTCTTTAAGGCTTTGAGAATAATTGATGTATGTCTTGCATGTGCTTATCTGTGGTGACAATGGGATATTCACGTGCTCTACTCGATGTATGTTTTGGTGATCAACTTGCGGGTTCCATAACATTGCGAACTTATGCATAGTGGTTGGCACACGTTTTCGTCTTGACTCTCCATTAGAAACTTTGGGGCACTCTTTGAAGTACTTTGTGTTGGATCGAATAGATGATTCTGAGATTGTGTGATGCATATCATACAATCATACCCACGGATACTTGAGGTGACATTGGAGTATCTAGGTGACATTCGGGTTTCCGTTGATATGTGTCTTAAGGTGTTATTCTAGTACGAACTCTTGAATAGATCGATCCGAAAGAATAACTTTGAGGTGGTTTCGTACCCTACCTTAATCTCTCCGTTTGTTCTCCGCTATTAGTGACTTTGGAGTGACTCTTTGTTGCATGTTGAGGGATAGTAATATGATCCAGTTATGTTATTATTGTTCAGAGGACTTGCACTAGAAAAAGTATGAACCCTAGGCCTTGTTTCCTTGCATTGCAATATCGGTTGTGCTCACTTTTATCATTAGTTACCTTGCTGTTTTTATATTTTCAGATTACAAAAACCTATATCTACCATCCATATTGCACTTGTTTCACCATCTCTTCGCCGAACTAGTGCACCTATACAATTTACCATTGTATTGGTTGTGTTGGGGACACAAGAGACTCTTTGTTATTTGGTTGCAGGGTTGCTTGAGAGAGACCATCTTCATCCTATGCCTCCCACGGATTGACAGACCTTAGCTCATCCACTTCAGGGAAATTTGCTACTGTCCTACAAACCTCCACACTTGGAGGCCCAGCAACGTCTACAAGAAGAAGGTTGCATAGCAGACATCAAGCTCTTTTCTGGCGCCGTTGCCGGGGAGGTTAGTGCTTGAAGGTATATCTTCAGATCTTGCAATCGAATCTTTTAGTTTCTTGTTTTATCACTAGTTTAGTTTATAATAGGAAACTACAAAAAATGGAATTAACGGTGCCTCATATGCTTCATCTTTTTAATGTCTTTCATGAAAATGATGGGAAGGAAATTGTGCTCAAGTACTAGAAGAAGAATTACATAGAATGCTTGGCATAAAATATGTGAATGATGAGCATGATTGCAATGTTGTTAGTATGAATTCTTTTAATACCCATGATGCTAATGATATTCAAAGCCACAAGCTTTGGGATGATATGTTTGATGAAGATGATATTTTTAGTCCCCCAAGTTTTGATGTGCAAATTTATTATGATGAAAGCATGCCTCCTATCTATAATGATTATTGTGATGACACGTATGCTTTAAAGAATAAAGATAACCATGAATATTGTCATCATGATTTTAATTTTCAATTGGATTATGCTTCACATGATAGTCATTTTGTTGAGTTTTCTCCCACTACTATTGATGAGAAGAATTTTGCTTATGTAGAGAGTAGTAAATTTTATGTGCTTATAGATCATGAAAGGAATGCTTTAGGTGCTGGTTATATCTTTGAATTCATTCATGATGCTACTGAAAATTATTATGAGGGAGGAACATATGCTTGTAGGAATTGCAGTAGTATCAAGTTGCATCTCTATGTGCTTAAAGTTTTGTAGTTATGCTTGTTTTTCCTTTCTATGCTAGTTGATTATTGTTCCCATAAGTTGTTTTCTCACAAAATCCCTATGCATAGGAAGTGGGTTAGACTTAAATGTGCTAGTCATATTCTTCATGATGCTCTCTTTATGTTTGAATTCTTATCTTTTATGTGAGCATCATTGAAATCATCATGCCTAGCTAGAGGCGTTAAACGTTAGCGCTTGTTGGGAGGCAACCCAATCTTATTTTTGTTCCTTGCTTTTGCTCCTGTTTAGCAATAAATAATCTATATAGCCTCTGTTTAGATGTGTTTTTATGTTTTAATTAGTGTTTGTGCCAGGTAGAACCTTTGGGAAGACTTGGGTGAAGTCTTTATGATCTTGCTGTAAAAAATAGAAACTTTCGCGCTCCCGAGATTAGCTGCCATTTTTTACTGGAGAGTGCTTTTAGGTTGATTCTTTTTTCAGATGATTAATAGACAAATTCCTCAGGTCCACCAATTTATTTCAGAATTTTTGGAGCTCCAAAAGTATACATTTGATACAGATTACTATGGACTGTTCTGTTTTTGACAGATTCTGTTTTCATTATGTTGTTTGCTTAGTTTTATGAATCTATGAGTAGTATCAGAGGGTCTGAACCATAGAGAAGTTGGAATACAGTAGATATTACACCAATATGAATTAAGAATGAATTCACAATAGTACCTAAGTGGTGATTTATTTTCTTATACTAACGGAGCTCATAAGATTTTCTATTGAGTTTTGTGTTGTGAAGTTTTCAATTTTTGGGTAAAGACTCGATGCACTATGGAATAAGGAGTGGCAAGAACTTAAGCTTGGGGATGCCCCAGATGGCATCCCCTCTTTTGTCTTCGTTCATCGGTAACTTTACTTGGAGCTATTTTTTTATTCACCACATTATATGTGTTTTGCTTGGACCGTCATTTTATTTTGTTAGTATTTGCTTGCTGTTATTTATAATAATGTTTTTCATCTCTGTTTTCAATAAAATGTCAAGGATAGCCTTTACCATGCTTATTTTGCAAGTATACATGTTGCTGTTTCAAAACAGAAAGTTTACCGCTGTTGCAAAAATTCCCTAGAAAAGTCAGAATATGATAAAATGTTGAAACTTTTTCATATTGAGCTCTGGTAAATTTCTACAGTGTGGTAGAATTTCATAATGTTTGGAGTTAGGGAAGTATGATGAATCTTGCATTCTTTACAGACTGTACTATTTTGGCAGATTGCTATTATGTTTGCATTGTTTGCATATGTTTGCTTGTTTAGTGATTCTATTTGAGGATAGGAGTATTAAATATGCAGAGGAATTTAGTATGCAATGTTGAATAATAATTTTAGTGATTTGTTATAGTAGAAAATGATAAGGTTTCTGCTTTGGTTTATACTAACTTATCTTACGAGTTCTTGTTGAGTTTGGTGTGGATGAAGCTTTTGAGATTTAAGAAACCGTGATATGAGAGGAATTAAGGAGACACAAAAGCG